>CM035840.1:460505127-461995127 GCA_020510985.1 Pholidichthys leucotaenia
GTGCGCACACAGGTGCAAGAGGCTTGTTAAACAGAAGAGAGAGCTGATGTTAGAAGGAAAAAAGTTGATGTATGTTTGGGGTAGGTGGTTGGTGGCTCGCGGTGGGCGCTCTGGGGTGTTGTTTGGCATTAGGAGCACTGTATGGGTCCAGCCTATTGTTCACTGTTGTTATGAATGAATGAATGAATGAATCTTTATTTCGGATAGATTAAAAGTAAAGATTAAAAAGAAACAGAATACAGTAATATAACAAAGAGGAAAAAAATCCAAGAAGGTCAAATTAGACAAAAACTCCTCTGATTATACAGTTCAACATAAGTTATCCGAAATGGGTGACGGCTGAAGCCACAGCTTATATTGCCCACCCATATTCCATCCAAGAATTCAAAAGAAAAACAAAACAAGAGCGATTACAATTCAGAACAAAGCTAAGACAAAATGTGACAAAAAAAAGCCAAGCAACAACACAACACAGACTGGATATGACAATCCTTATGTGATTTTACATGTCATCTTGTACAGTGGGGCAAAAAAGTATTTAGTCAGCCACCAATTGTGCAAGTTCTCCCACTTAAAAGATGAGAGAGGTCGCCAATTTTCATCATAGGTATACCTCAACTATCAGAGACAAAATGAGGAAAAAAAATCCAGAAAATCACATTGAAGGATTTTTAATGAATTAATTGGTAAATTCCTCAGTAAAATAAGTATTTGGTCACCTACAAACAAGCAAGATTTCTGGCTCTCACAGACCTGTAACTTCTTCTTTAAGAGGCTCCTCTGTCCTCCACTCGTTACCTGTATTAATGGCACCTGTTTTAACTCGTTATCAGTATAAAAGACACCTGTCCACAACCTCAAACAGTCAGACTCCAAACTCCATTATGGCCAAGACCAAAGAGCTGTCAAAGGACACCAGAAACAAAATTGTAGACCTGCACCAGGCTGGGAAGAATTAATCTGCAATAGGTAAGCAGCTTGGTGTGACGAAATCAACTGTGGGAGCAATTATTAGAAAATGGAAGACATACAAGACCTCTGATAATCTCCCTCGATCTGGAGCTCCACACAAGATCTCACTCCGTGGGGTCAAAATTATCACAAGAACGGTGAGCAAAAATCCTAGAACCACATGGGGGGACCTAGTGAATGACCTGCAGAGAACTGGGACCAAAGTAACAAAGGCTACATCAGTAACACACTACGCTGCCAGGGACTCAAATCCTGCAGTGCCAGACATGTCCCCCTGCTTAAGCCAGTACATGTCCAGGCCCATCTGAAGTTTGCTAGAGAGCATTTGGATGATCCAGAAGAGGACTGGGAGAATGTCATATGGTCAGATGAAACCAAAATAGAACTTTTTGGTAAAAACTCAACTTGTTGTGTTTGGAGGAGAAAGAACACCATACCTACTGTGAAGCATGGGGGTGGAAACATCATACTTTGGGGCTGTTTTTCTGCAAAGGGACCAGGACGACTGATCCGTGTAAAGGAAAGAATGAATGGGGGCATGTATGGTGAGATTTTGAGTGAAAACCTCCTTCCACCAGCAAGGGCGTTGAAGATGAAACATGGCTGGGTCTTTCAGCATGACAATGATCCCAAACGCACTGCCCGGGCAACGAAGGAGTGGCTTTGTAAGAAGCATTTCAAGGTCCTGGAGTGGCCTAGCCAGTCTCCAGATCTCAACCCCATAGAAAATCTTTGGAGGGAGTTGAAAGTCCGTGTTGCCCAGCGACAGCCCCCAAAACATCACTGCTCTAGAGGAGATCTGCATGGAGGAATGGGCCAAAATACCAGCAACAGTGTGTGAAAACCTTGTGAAGACTTACAGAAAACGTTTGACCTCTGTCATTGCCAACAAAGGGTATATAACAAAGTATTGAGATGAACTTTTGTTATTGACCAAATACTTATTTTACCGAGGAATTTACCAATTAATTCATTAAAAATCCTTCAATGTGATTTTCTGTTTTTTTTTTTTTAATTTTGTCTCTCATAGTTGAGGTATACCTATGATGAAAATTGGAGACCTCTCTCATCTTTTAAGTGGGAGAATCTGCACAATTGGTGGCTGACTAAATACTTTTTTACCCCACTGTATATATGTTTGGAGTATTTCTTCCTTTAGTTTTTGTTTAAATTGTCCAAGCGTTGTACATGATTTTAATTCAGGTCCAAAATCGTTCCATAATCTGACTCCTTGCACTGAAACACAGTGTTGCTTGGTGGTAGTTCTCACTGAAGGTTTTTGAAATATACATGTTCCTCTGAAATGATATTGTTTCTCCTTTATTTGGAACAACTTTTGGATATTTGCGGGCAGTGATAGATTCTTCACTTTAAACATTATTACTGCAGTTTTAAAGTCAACCAGATCTTTCAACTTGAGAGTTTTTAATTTAAGAAAAAGTGGGTTTGTTTATTATTCTAATAGCTCTCTTCTGAAGCATAAAGACTGGATATATGTTTGTTTTATATGTATTTCCCCATACTTCAGTACAATATGTCATGTATGGGAGTATTAATGAATGATACAAGGTACATAATGTGGGTTGATTCAGCAAATATTTCACTCTGTGTAGTATTGCGATTGATTTAGATATTTTACCTTTAATATAATTAATATGTGACTTCCAACACAGTTTATTATCAATTATTACTCCAAGAAATTTAGTTCCAGATACCCTTTCAATCTCTACACCATTTACACTGAGTTTAGAACCTAAGTTGTTGTGATGGTTGTTAAAAACTATAAATTTTGTCTTACTTAAATTGAGCGTTAATTTGTTTGAATCAAACCTTCGTCGTCGGCCTCCGTCAGTCTATGATGACCATGGAAGAGAATCCTAAACGTCTACTCTGCTGGAACAGCGCCGCCTGTGGCTGAACAGGCCGATGCGCACCGGTGTTCTACCTTCCAGCGTTGGGCGTTGGTAGGATTCAAGCCTGGGCAGGAAGATATGGAGGACAAGATGTTACCCATGCAGCATGTCCCCCCCTCTCCACGTCACTGATGAATCCAAAGGAACAGCAGGGCTGCTACAGTTTGGCACCAGCGCCATCGCAGGAGCTGCCAGAACGATGTTGAGCACAACAGAGAACTGCCTTAGGGGCTCCGACTCCGGATTTTTCCTCAGGGTTGACTCCCGAAGCCTTTCCCATGACCGGGTGTGCCGCAAGGCAGCGGAGGTTTGAAATCAGGGTTTACCTTCCTCTAGATGGGCTACCTTCCCAGGTTGATGAGCCACCATCTACCCGAAGCATCTGGTTTTAAGGCGCCAGAGATCCGCCCTCGCCCCTTCTCCTATTAGTAAAAGCAGTTCCGCCGGGCTTAGAGACTAAACCACACGGGCAGGCTAGGAGTTGGACTTAGTTGTCAGAGGCTTTTCGAGACGCACGCCATAAGGAGCATTTTGTGAGCACTGGGAGCTTAACCCCAGTACCGCTCCTGGCTATGACAACCTTGGAACATTTACACTTTTACTGCAAATGAATATCGGCTCCAAATATCGGTTATCGGCCTCCTTAACTACTAATAATCAGTATGAATGAATCTTTATTTATTTCGGAATTATGTACAGGTTAAAAGAAACTGAATAATATAACAGAGGGGGAAAGAAAATCCAACAGGGTCAAATTAAGACAATAACTCCTCTGATTATACAGTTCAACATAAGTTATCCGAAATTGGGGTGATGGCTGAAAGCCGCAGCTTATATTGCCCACCCATATTCCATCCAAGAATTCAAAAGAAAAAAAAAAAAACAAGACAAGAGCGATTACAAATCAAAAACGAAGCTAAGACAAAATGTGACAGAAAAAAAAAAAACTAAGCTACAACACAACAACAGACTGGATATGACAATCCTTATGTGATTTTACATGTCATCTGGTATATATGTTTGGAGTATTTCTTCCTTTAGTTTTTGTTTAAATTGTCCAAGCGTTGTACATGATTTTAATTCAGGTCCAAAATCGTTCCATATTCTGACTCCTTGCACTGAAACACAGTGTTGCTTGGTGGTAGTTCTCACTGAAGGTTTTTGAAAATATACATGTTCCTCTGAAATGATATTGTTTCTCCCTTATTTGGAACTACTTTTGGATATTTGCGGGCTGTGATAGATTCTTTACTTTAAACATTATTACTGCAGTTTTAAAGTCAACCAGATCTTTCAACTTGAGAGCTCTTTAATTAAAAAAAAGTGGATTTGTTGGTTCCCTGTAAGCAGCTTTGTGTTATTATTCTTAATAGCTCTCTTCTGAAGCATAAAGACTGGACTAGATGTTTGTTTTATATGTATCTCCCTGTAGAAGAGCCTGGAAATAACGAGGGCGGTTTTGTATCACAAAAGCAGGGGTCTTTAATGAACAAACTCTTCTATCTTGTCTCATCTGGTGCAGAGCTTGGCAGAAGGCAAAGAGAAAGATTCTGCCCAGCTAGCTGGTTAATATACAGGCACACATCAAAGACATGCAAAACACAAGCTGAAATCCCCCGTTATCTAAATCCCCTATTAAGATAAGATAAGATAAGATAAGCCTTTATTAGTCCCACACTCGGGGAAATTTCCTAGGATTGCAACAGCACAGGGATAGCAACACTCAGAGCAACAATCAGAAGGCAAGAAAAAAAAAAAAAAAAAAAAAACAAGCAAGCAAGAGCAGCTAATATACATATGTACGTATTACTATAAAATATATATATATACACACACACACAGACACACAGTGCAGAGCATTGTAGCTGGATGGAATAAATATATGAATATATGAACACACAGTGCAGAGCATTGTAGCTAGATGGAATAAATATGTAAATATATAAACACCCACAGTACGGAGCATTGCAGCTAGGTGGAATAAATATGCAAGTATATAAACACACACAGTGCGGAGCACTATTAGTCCTGTTAACTCCTCCCTTCGCCTTGGGGGGTGATGGGAAAACCTCTCCTCCCTCAGGGGTGAAGGTGTCGAGTCTGTTGCCGCCGAGTCCTGTGACGTCATGGGTCTTCACACGGCGGTGAGATTCCTTTGTTCTTTCAGAGGTGTGAAGTTCCTTTGTATATGCTGTCACCAAACATTTCCAACCATGGCTCTAACATATGTAGGTATGGAATATATGAGTTAATATATACCACAGGCCCCCCAAACAACTAATGAACGGACACAGAAAGATTCACAGTCTAAGGTAATTACTAAGACATACTACTGTGTTACAGCTGTTGCCACAGAAGAAACTTTCAAGCAGCCATGCTCCTAAGAGAGGTTCAGTGAAAACATAACAGCAACAGTATAACTCACTAAATCAGTCCTAAACTGTTGCGGCACAATTAGCGAAAATTTGCAGAGTGGTGTAATCAAGTCCCTGTGTAGTCTGGGTTTCAATCTTCTCCCAAAGCTGCTGTGGGTTGGTTTAGGCATCCTGCTGGGACCTTGTTGTGAGGAATCTGCAGTGTGGGAAGAGAGAGATTTATCTGTTCCCTGCCTGGGGGCTGAGAATTTTTCCTTGGGGGGTCTACCTCGCTGAGGTGCTCGAGCAGCTGTGCAGGTTCGTCTCTCAACAGAAGGCAGGTTTGAGTCTGTCAATGCTGACCGTTTCATTTCTATCCCCATAATCAAGCACAAAAGTGTTTCGTCACCATTTTCCCAGCACTCTATCACGGGCCATCGTATACTGGGCGTACTGTTGGTTTTAGAGCTTCATGCTTAACAAAACAAACTCAGCGTTTTTTTAAAGTTTGAGGAACAAAAACACGTGGAACAGGAGTGATGAGCTGGACCGGTGGAGAAAAGTCGGACTGTTACTGCCTAAAAACCTTGGGACTGGGAGGTGCCCTGGTTCCGGGTTTTTCTGGTAAAATTCACCTGGTAGTCTGATAGGCTGAGCAAAGACTAATTCTGCAGGGGAAGCGGTCTAAATCCTCTTAGGTGCGCACACAACCCCAAATAAAACCCAGGGAGTTTATTTACCCAATTTGTGTCCGTTAATGATGCCCTGAGGGCGGCCTTTAAGGACCTGTGAAAACGCTCGCATAACCCATTAGCCTGAGGGTGATAAGCGGTGGTACGGTGAATTGTTTGCCCCTAAACTGTTGGACATTGGCTGACCAGAGCTCTGAGACAAATTGAGGCCCCCTATCTGACGTGATGTCTGATGGGACCCGAAATGTGCCACCCAATTTGTTAGAAAAACGCGAGCGGACTTCCTCCGCTGTAGATGCCGCTAGAGGGACTGCCTCTGGCCAGCGCGTGGTGCGTCTATCATTGTTAGCAGGTGTGTGAAACCCTGGGAGGAAGGCAGCGGGCCCCACGAGGTCGACATGAATGTGGTCGAACCTTCTAGCAGGGATTGGAAAAGGCTCCAGAGGGGCTTTTGTGTGTTTGTGTACTTTGGCGCGCTGACAAGGAATGCAAGTTTTTGCCCATTCTTTTACGTTTTTGCGCAGGCCTGGCCACACAAACTTTTTCCGCAACCATTTTGACCGAGGCGCGCACACCTGGGTGCGCGAGGGAGTGAATTGCGTCGAAAATGCGGCGGCGCCAAGCAGCTGGTACTAACGGGCGAGGTCGCCGGTTGAAACATCGCATATTAGGGGGGGGCACGCCGTTCGCGCAACCCTTTTTCCTCCAGCCTTAACCCTGTTGGTCCAGAACAGGAGCGCGCGCACGTCCGCATCACTACCTTGCTCTTCCGCCATGGCTGCATAATCTATCCCTTCATGGATAGGTGCTGTATATGTGTTTGCGTTAGAGAAAAGCTCAGCTGCTGAGGCAGTGTAATCTGTCTCCTCGTGCTCTGGCGGTGCCACAGCGCGAGAGAGACAGTCCGCTACTACGTTAAGTTTGCCCGCTACATGTCGAATGTCTGTGGTGAACTCTGAAATCGCAGCTAGCTGTCTTTGTTGTCTGCCCGACCAAGGTTCTGAATTTTAGCCATAGCAAAAGTGAGCGGTTTATGGTCCACAAAAGCCGTGGAAACTCCGCCCTTCTAACCAAAATTGGAAGTGGTGGATGGATAAAGGGAGCGCCAGCAGCTCCCTGTCAAAAAGTGCTGTATTTGCGTTCCGTCGGGTTTAGCGATTTGCTAAAAAATGCTAAAGGTTGCCAGACCCCCTTGACAAGTTGTTCTACAACTGCCCCTATGGCCAAGTCTGAAGCATCTGTGGTTAGAGCAATGCGGGCCGAGGGATCTGGATGGACTAACATTGTGGCGTTAGCTAGGGCATTTTTAACTTCCGCAAAAGCGCGTTCGCGTTCCGGGGTCCATTCGACCGCGTTGGAAGCTTTCTTTTTTTTGAGCGCGTCATACAGGGGCTGCATGAGCTGAGCTGCATGAGGGAGGAAACGGTTGTAAAAATTAACCATCCCCAAAAATTCCTGTAGCGATTTGACCGTTTGGGGCCGTGGAAAACCTTCTATCGCATGAATTTTGTCTGGAAGCGGAGCTGCCCCTTTCGGGGAGACTCTGTATCCCAAAAAATCAATTTGCGATACGCCGAATTTGCATTTGGCTGGATTAATTATTAATCCGTGCTCTTCTAGCCTCTGAAAAACGGTAGTGAGATGCTGCTCGTGCTCTTCCTCCGATGAGCTGGCTACCAGCATGTCGTCAAGGTAGATGAAAACAAAGGGGAGGTCGCGTAAGACTGCGTCCATCATACGTTGAAAAGTCTGAGCAGCACCTTTGAGGCCGAAAGGCATTCGCAGGAATTCAAAAAGGCCGAAAGGGGTTATAACCGCTGTTTTAGGAATGTCTTCAGCTCGGACTGGGACTTGGTGATAACCGCGGACTAAGTCTATCTTTGAAAAAATGCGCGCGCCTGCTAAATGCAGTGAAAAATCCTGTATATGAGGGATGGGGTAGCGGTCATGCGCTGTGGCGTTGTTTAATCTGCGGTAATCTCCGCACGGTCTCCAAGAACCGTCGGATTTCGGAACCATGTGAAGTGGTGAAGCCCAAGGGCTCTTTGAACGTCGGCAAATGCCTAATTTTTCAAGAGCTGCAAATTCGTCCCTTGCTATGTTGAGCTTGGCCGCGTCTAAGCGGCGAGCTTTGGCAAAAACGGGAGGTCCCGTTGTTGGAATGAAGTGTTTAACCCCGTGTTTGGCTACAGTGGCTGAGAATTTGGGGGTTGTGAGTGCTGGAAATTGGGTGAGGAGTTGCTCAAACTTACCTCCTGCCGTAGTGACGTTGGCCTGCACAGGTGGTGGGGAGACTCGAGCTGAGCAAGGAATAGAAGCAAAAGACAGTGCATTAACCAGGCGCCTATTTGCTAGATCAACTAATAACCCGTGTGCACACAGAAAATCTGCGCCTAACAAGTTAAAACTCACCGCCGCTACAACAAATGTCCATCTGTAGCTGCGGCCGTGAATGAGGAGATGCAGGCTCTTTTCCCCGAACGTGTCGATGTCCGAGCCGTTGGCTGCCACTGCTCCATTGCCCCGGGTGCCCATGGCTCGATCTGCGTGGGAGGGCATGACGAAACTCAGCTGGGCTCCCATGTCGATGAGGAACTGCTTGCCTGTGTGTCCATCCGTCACGTATAACAGCTTATTTTTCTCGCCGAGAACCGCTGCCGTTAACGGCCCTCGGCTTTGGCGTTTCCCGACATCGTAAACTTGCAGGGGGGGAACACATTTCCGGGCTTTCTCAGCGAAGCGGTGGTGATAATAACAGACGTCATTCTGTTTGTTGCGCTTGGGCCGCGCTGCTGTCACCGTGAGTTGGGCCTGCTCCGTGGTTTGTGACTCTCCAAGGTTCGGGGCGTCAGTTTTGAGGTCTGCAGATGCCGCTGTGGGTGTCCAATCTCTGCAGGCGTTTGACGAGCCGATAAGCCTCGTTGGCCAGCGTGCGGAAGTCCTGATGATTGTTGCACTTCATACTGGCGAGTGTCCATCTCATGTGTGGTGGTAGCGTGCTGAGGAAAATAAATTGAAAGAGGAAATTATCATTGTCCTCCTCCTTGAGCTGCAGTAAATCCTCCATGAGGGTCTTTGGATTGCCCCCCTCTGTGGCCGTAGACTGCCAGGATTTTTTTCGGCTCTTTCTTCCGCTGACGGGATGTAATTCGCTACGATGGTCGCCTTGAGTGTCTCATACTTGTCCCGGGCCGGTGGTCGCTGGATCAAGTTTCGCACACACCTTGAAGTGGCGGAGTCGAGTTGGGAGACGATATGGTAGAACTTAGTATCGTCTGCCGTGATGCCCGCCAGAATGAACTGGGCTTCGGCTTGGAGAAACCAAGAGGCTGGGTCTTGTCGCCAGAAATCTGGCAGTTTAACAGCGACGGCGTTTGTGCACATCATCACTGTTGTGCCCGCCGGGTGAGAGTGCCTTGCCTCGGCTCTCACGGCGGTGCTGGAGCTCGGTTGAGCTCTCTCGGTACCCTCTGCCGGGGGGAACAGCTGTCTGCTTGTTCCCTCGTCTGCGTTGTCGCTGGCGTAAGTCAGATTCGCCGCGGATGAGTCGCTTGAAGAACGCCTCAGGTCCATACTCGCGTCAAGGTCACCAGTGTAGAAGAGCTGGAAATAACGAGGCGGTTTTGTATCACAAAAGCAGGGTCTTTAATGAACAAACTCTTCTATCTTGTCTCATCTGGTGCAGAGCTTGGCAGAAGGCAAAAGAGGAAGAATTCTGCCCAGCTCGCTGGTTAAATACAGGCACACATCAAAGACATGCAAAACACAAGCTGAAATCCCCCGTTATCTAAATCCCCTATTAGTCCTGTTAACTCCTCCCTTCGCCTTGGGAGGTGATGGGAAAACCTCTCCTCCCTCAGGGGTGAAGGTGTCGAGTCTTTTGCCATGGCGTCCTGTGACGTCATGGGTCTTCACACGGCGGTGAGATTCCTTTGTTCTTTCAGAGGTGTGAAGTTCCTTTGTATATGTTGTCCCAAACATTTCCACATGCTCTAACAAATGTAGGTATGGAATATATGAGTGATATATACCACACTCCCCATACTTCAGTACAATATGTCATGTATGGGAGTATTAATGAATGATACAAGATATATAGTGTGGGTTGATTCAGCAAATATTTCACTCTGTGTAATATTGCAATTGATTTGGATATTTTACCTTTAATATAATTAATATGTGACTTCCAACACAGTTTATTATCAATTATTACTCCAAGAAATTTAGTTTCAGATACCCTTTCAATCTCTACACCATTTACACTGAGTTTAGATACTAAGTTGTTGTGATGGTTATTAAAGACTATAAATTTTGTCTTACTTAAATTGAGCATTAATTTGTTTGAATCAAACCACAGTTTAAGCTTTCCTAATTCCTTTCCCAGTGTATCCAGAAGTTGTTCCAAATTGCTTCCACTGCATAATAGATTAGTGTCATCGGCAAACAATATTAAGTCCATTTTTTCTGAAACTTTGCATATATCATTTATATACATATTGAATAATAATGGCCCCAATACTGAACCCTGTGGGACTCCACAAGTAACTTTCAGTAACTGTGAGTTTTTGTTACCAACACATACATACTGATATCTATTCTTTAAGTGATTGCTGGGGTCTTTCTGCAACTGTGGGGGTTCCCCCTACAGTTGATAGTGCTATGAGATGACTGTTGTTGTGAAATGGCGCTATATAAATAAAGTTGAATTGAATTGAATTGAATTAAGTAACTACATAACCAGGACAGTGCTACTCCTCTAACACCACAATTTTGTAGTTTCTTTAATAATAAATTATGATCCACTGTATCAAATGTTTTTTTAAGATCCAGGAATACCCCAACTGAATACTCTTTATTTTCAATGGCAGTTGATATTTTTTCTATAAATTCCATTAGAGCAAATGCAGTTGTTCTCTTGTGTCTGAACTCATATTGCTGCTCACACAATAAATTATTCTTCAGTATGAAGTTGTCAACTCTCTCATAGAATACTTTTTCAAGTATCTTGGAAAATTGCGGCAATAGTGAAATTGGTCTATAGTTTGAGAATTCCCCTCTGTCACCCGTCTTGTATGTCGGAATTACTTTAGCTATTTTCATTGCATTGGGAAATATACCTGTTTGGAGAGTCAGGTTACAGATATACAGTGGGGCAAAAAAGTATTTAGTCAGCCACCAATTGTGCAAGTTCTCCCACTTAAAAGATGAGAGAGGTCTCCAATTTTCATCATAGGTATACCTCAACTATGAGAGACAAAATGAGGAAAAAAAATAATCCAGAAAATCACATTGAAGGATTTTTAATGAATTAATTGGTAAATTCTTCGGTAAAATAAGTATTTGGTCAATAACAAAAGTTCATCTCAATACTTTGTTATATACCCTTTGTTGGCAATGACAGAGGTCAAACGTTTTCTGTAAGTCTTCACAAGGTTTTCACACACCGTTGCTGGTATTTTGGCCCATTCCTCCATGCAGATCTCCTCTAGAGCAGTGATGTTTTGGGGCTGTCGCTGGGCAACACGGACTTTAAACTCCCTCCAAAGATTTTCTATGGGGTTGAGATCTGGAGACTGGCTAGGCCACTCCAGGACCTTGAAATGCTTCTTACAAAGCCACTCCTTCATTGCCCGGGCGGTGTGTTTGGGATCACTGTCATGCTGAAAGACCCAGCCACGTTTCATCTTCAACGCCCTTGCTGGTGGAAGGAGGTTTTCACTCAAAATCTCACGATATATGGCCCCATTCATTCTTTCCTTTACACGGATCAGTCGTCCTGGTCCCTTTGCAGAAAAACAGCCCCGAAGCATGATGTTTCCACCCCCATGCTTCACAGTAGGTATGTTGTTCTTTCTCCTCCAAACACGACAAGTTGAGTTTTTACAATAAAGTTCTATTTTGGTTTCATCTGACCATATGACATTCTCCCAATCCTCTTCTGGATCATCCAAATGCTCTCTAGCGAACTTCAGACGGGCCTGGACATGTACTGGCTTAAGCAGGGGGACACGTCTGGCACTGCAGGATTTGAGTCCCTGGCGGCGTAGTGTGTTACTGATGGTAGCCTCTGTTACTTTGGTCCCAGCTCTCTGCAGGTCATTCACTAGGTCCCCCCATGTGGTTCTGGGATTTTTGCTCACCATTCTCGTGATCATTTTGACCCCACGGGGTGAGCTCTTGCGTGGAGCCCCAGATCGAGGGAGATTATCAGTGGTCTTGTATGTCTTCCATTTTCTAATAATTGCTCCCACAGTTGATTTCTTCACACCAAGCTGCTTACCTATTGCAGATTCAGTCTTCCCAGCCTGGTGCAGGTCTACAATTTTGTTTCTGATGTCCTTTGACAGCTCTTTGGTCTTGGCCATAGTGGAGTTTGGAGTCTGACTGTTTGAGGTTGTGGACAGGTGTCTTTTATACTGATAACGAGTTCAAACAGGTGCCATTAATACAGGTAACGAGTGGAGGACAGAGGAAGTTACAGGTCTGTGAGAGCCAGAAATCGTGCTTTTTTGTAGGTGACCAAATAATTATTTTACCCAGGAATTTACCAATTAATTCATTAAAAATCCTTCAATGTGATTTTCTGGATTTTTTTTTTTCTCATTTTGTCTCTCATAGTTGAGGTATACCTATGATGAAAATTGGAGACCTCTCTCATCTTTTAAGTGGGAGAACTTGCACAATTGGTGGCTGACTAAATACTTTTTTGCCCCACGGTACGTCAGTGGTTTCACTAAGCATTCAATGATAGTTTTGACTAAGAGCATGTCAATACCATCACAGTCCGTAGATGTTTTACTTTTAAACGATTTAACAATTTCAATGACCTCTCTCTCGTCTGTGTTCTTTATGAAAATGGAGTCTTTTATAGCAGTGTTATTGCATATTGTATCACCTGTAGGCACCGTAGTGGGTATTTCTCAAGCCAAATTAGGACCAATGTTAACAAAAAAGTTATTAAATTCATCTGCAGGTGAAGCTGCATTCACACTCTGAGTTGTTTTATTATTTTTTGAAAAATTGGTTGGGTAGCTTGTATTTCTGCTTTTATTTCCAAGAATACTGTTAAGTATTGTCCATGTATTTTTAATATTGTCTCTGTTTTTCTCCAGTTCTTTACTGTAATAGTCTCTCTTACTACATCTTATTATACATGTTAACTTATTTTTGTATGTTTTATACCGCTGCTCTGCTTCTTTTGTCCTTTTCTTTAGGAAAGCTTTATATAATAAATTTTTCTTTTTACACGCCTTTTGTAATCCTTTGGTTAACCATGGCTTATTGGCAAATTTATGTTTAAGCTTTTTTTTTACTAATGGACAGTTTTTTTTCATAAAGAGTGGTAACAATGTTTATAAATGTGTCGTAGGCTTCATTTACATCTGATACATAGACTTTTGTTCAGTCTTGCTTCAGCAAGTCCTCTTTACTGATTGCATTTGGTGATTTGTATCTGAACAATTTTAAATTTTTTTCTGTATTGGCTCCCATGTGGCCATGGATAAGTGCAAAGGTTGGCAAGTGGTCACTTATATCATTTATCAATAATCCACTTTCTATTTTCTTATCAATAATATTAACAAACAGGTTGTCAATAAGTGTAGCAGAGTGAACTGTGATTCTACTGGGATGTGTTATTGTGGGATATAGACTCATGCTGTACATAGAGTTCATGAACTCTGTAATTACATTTTGTTGATGTGGATTTAGTAAATCAATATTGAAATCTCCACAAATTGCTACCATTTTCTTACTAGTAATATTATTGTACAGCTCGACTAATTTATCTCTGAATTTCTCAATGCAAGTTCCCGGCGTTCTATATATACAACTTATAATTAGATTTTTTGTTTTATCTTGGTCAATCTCAACAGTAACACATTCCAAAATCCCTGGTAGTGCAAAGGACATTCCATTTACAAGCTTACACCTATACAGGTCATCAATATACAGTGCAACACCACCACCCTTTTTTTGAGTTCTGTTAATATGAAACATCTGATATCCCTCTATTGCCATCAGGGGAGCCTGCTCTTCATTAAGCCAAGTTTCAGAGACTGCAATAGCTGTAAATTTTCTGTCTAGCTATTTTAAATAGTCCTGAATCGGTGGAAAGTTTTTGTTAAGACTTCTGCTGTTGAAGTGTATTATTGATAGTTTACCATCTAGTTGCACTTGACTTTTGAATTGCTTTTCAGTGTAATATTCACAATGGTTATGAATATTATTGAAAAAGTGGTTATCAGGATCAATATCATTCTCCATCTCTCGTAGTTTATGTTCAGCATAATGGCATATTTTCAGAGTTTGAGTATCTTTACTCTGTGTCAAATGACTTCCTCTAACTGGGGATAATTGATGTCTACTCAAGTCAGTCATAAGTTTTTGTTTGTTTTGCTTATTTTTTTTAAAGTACTTTGACATGGTATGTCAAAAGAACTATTCTTACTGTGTGTGTGGATATGGATTATCATTGTCTCTTAATTTTCTTAATCAGTGTTCATCTGTATTTATCCAAGTCAGTAACATCTCTGATCATTATACTCTTTGCTTGCTCAGGTGTTCCATTTAGTTTGATCCAAACTCTACAATTTCTTGTCCATGTTGCCTGTATCTTATTTTGTCTTTTCAGCATCCATGCTTGCCATGCGAATTCAGCATTTGTTTTAGTTAGGTGTTAAGGTAAACTTGTGTTCCCCGTAGCTTTCTGGCCTGCCTCAGTATGTCATTCTTTACCCTTCTGTTCACAAAGCACATCACAATTGATTTATTTGTTTTATTATCTTTCCTGGGTAAAGCATAACAGGCTGAAATTGCATTTGCTTCTACCTTTATATCTTTACTGCCAAGGAACTGAAGCACCTGGTTTTCTAGGGAGACTGATTCACTCTGGGGAGCCTCCTCACCTCTCAGTCCTGTTGTAGCATGAGCGTATAAGATAAGATAAGATAAGCCTTTATTAGTCCCACAACGGGGAAATTCCAGGATTGCAACAGCACAGGGATAGCAACACTCAGAGCAACAATCAGAAGGCAAGAAAAAAAGCAAGCAAGCAAGAGCAGCTAATATACATATGTACATATTACTATAAAATATATATATACACACACACAGACACACAGTACGGAGCATTGCAGCTAGGTGGAATGAATATGTAAATATATAAACCCACACAGTGCGGAGCATTGTAGCTAGATGGAATAATATGTAGATATATAAACACCCAGTGCGGAGCATTGTAGCTAGATGGGATGAAACAGTACAACCATCTACTTAGTTATCCTACATGGTATGATTATGTGCCCATACATATTCTCACCCTCCATAGCGACCGGTATTTTCCTAGTTGTATACCGGAGGGGGCCATTGTGTAAGTCTATTGCATCTTTTGCATTCAAAACTATTAGTTTGTTACATTTTTTTGCTATCTCTGCGAGCAGCCCTGCTTAGGTTGTACAGTCTGACAGCCGTTGGTAGGAAGGACCTGTGAAACCTCTCGGTTGTGCACCTGGGATGATGTAGTCTGCTGCTAAATGAGCTCCTCAGTGCATTCAGTATGTCCTGCATAGGGTGGAACTCAGACTCCAGCAGAGATGACAGTTTAGCCACCGTCCTTCTCTCTCCTATCTCCTCCACCGGATCAAGGTGCTGCCCCAGGACAGAGCTAGCTTTCTTGATCAGTTTGTTCAGTCTCTTCCTATCGGCTGCTGTAATGCCACTGCCCCAGCAGACCACTCCAAAAGTGATGGCTGATGCCACCACCGTGTCATAGAATGTCTTCAGCAGCGCCCCTTGTACACCAAAAGACCTGAGTCTCCTCAGAAGGAACAGCTTGCGCTGTCCCTTCTTGTAGAGTATGTCAGTATTGTGTGACCAGTCTAGTTTATTGTTCAGATGAACACCCAGGTACTTGTAGGATGTCACCATCTCAATGTCTGTTCCCTGTATATTTACTGGTGCTGTGAGGGGTTGTCCTTGCCTGCGGCAGTCCACCACCAGCTCCTTAGTTTTCCTCACGTTGATCTGGAGGCAGTTCCGATGGCACCAGTCCACAAAGTCCTGGATAAGCCCTCTGTACTCAGCTTCATCTCCATTGGAGATGAGGCCAACGATCGCAGAGTCATCAGAGAACTTCTGTAGATGGCAGTGTGTTGTGTTGTGTGAGAAGTCCGCAGTTTTGATGTCTAGTCCACTTATAACTAGGTCATCCATACGAGAACCATGTTCAAGATCCTCGACGCGTCGCTCCAAGTCCGTAATTTTTTTGTCTTTTTCCTGAATTGTTAATTTTAAGTCTCGTACATCTTCCATTAGGCCTATTATTTTGGCCTGCTGGCTAACCATTTTGGCCACTTCTTCTGACAAGAAGTTCAGAGATTTTTTGATCTCTTCCATCTCCTCCTTCTTTGGTGGCATTTTTACTGACCTGTGGATAGTAAAACAATCTCTGCTTGAGTCGCCGGTATCCGATCCGACCAACCTCGAATACAGCTGGGCCTCAGCTAGCCAAATAGCCCCCTCCGCTGTTAGTCCCGCTGCTTACCTCCGCCGTAACCGAGCTCCTGTCCAGCTCCTCCACTGAGTCCCGCCACACACCGCCGCTGCAGCCGAGCTCCGCTGGGGCCCTGGTAGTTCCTCTGCTGAGCCCCGCCACCAACCGCCGTCTGCCTGGGTAATTCCTCCACTGGGCCTCGCAACTGGGCTCCGACTCAGGCTATTGTCTGGCTGGGTCCCGGTGGTCCTCCACTGGTCCCCGTCTCCCACCACAGCCGCCCCCGAACTCCGATCTGGCTCACGTTCAACTGCCGCCTCGGTTAGTTCCTTCGGCGAGCCCTCACCGGGGACTGAGTCGCTTCGTGTTGGTGTTAGACGGCACAACTGGCGCCAGCGTTAAGCTAACTAGCGTTATTTTAGCAAACGCTTCGGGTAAAGCGCAGCAGCGAACCACAAAGAAATGCTAGTCAGTTTACTCACAGTGGCCGGTGAAAGGCGATTAAAGGGGTATTCCAACAGGGGTGGAAATTCAGCCCTTGCGTGTGGGTCACAAGCGCCGATCGCTGTTGGTTAGTTATTTTTAATGGCAAAATCATCGGTCATGAAAAACCCATATCGGCTGATCTCTAGTACTAGCACATAGTACACAATATACAGTGCAAAATTTGTTAAACTACAAAAATATGTCATTTAGTAAAAATGCAAATGGTACAATAAATCATTGAGGAATATAATGTTCATGTTTTATTCAGTATATGAAAAAACAGCAGCTTTTTATGTTAAAGACCGTATTGTACCAAAGGAAATTCAGATTCTCAGGAAAAATGCTGCTTATCAATTAATCATTAATCGATTGATGAGGTGAATCAATTATCAATTAATGAATTAATTGATAATGTGCATCCCTAGTTAAAACCAGCGAGTGCGTCGCTAGAGCCGATAATAGACAATACTGTATGTGGACTTGTGAACAGCATGAGACATCGTTGTCAAGCTGTAATTGATGCTCAAGGGCACATGACAAGTTATTGAGACACTGACATTTTTTGTTGTGGTATACCCACCACTGTTGGCTTTTGTTTCAATAAATTGAATGAGATGAGGAAATCACCACTGCATGCTTCGACTTAAATACTCTACTTGAACTTTTTACATTTTCCCTAAATTTCACCCAAAAGCCAAATATCCCTCAATTTTTGTGAGTAGAGGAAGACGACGATAACGACTCTTGTTATTCAGTCCATACAGCCAATCATGTACAGTAGAACGAAATTACGTTTATCCTGTCTACAATGTTAATCACATGTAGAATCAGAGGGGTTGCTGCCATGCAAGGCGCCGCCACAAACAATTTCTCCTTCCCCCATTCTATTACACTACACACCAAGCTAGAAGGTGGGAAGTGCCATTTTTATATGGTCTTTGGTATGACCCTGTCGGGACTTGAACCCCTAACCTTCCAGTTGTGGGGCAGATGCTCTATCAACTGGGCCACCACCCCAGAGGAGTAGTGTACATACAGTATGTAGATTCTGTACATGATTAACAAGGAAGTCCCGAGGATTAGCAAGGCGGGAGTGAGGGCAGCTTTGAAAAGGATGAAGAATGGAAAGGTGGTTGGTCCAGATAACATACCTGTGCAGGTATGGGGATGTTTAGGAGAGATGGCAGTGGACTTTTTAACCAGATTGTTTAACACAATCTTGAAGAGTGAGAAGATGCCTGAGGAGTGGAGAAGAAGTGTTCTGGTACCAGTTTTCAAGAACAAAGATGATGCTCACAGCTGTTGTAACTACAGACGAATGAAGTTGATCAGCCACACTATGAAAATATGGGAAAGAGTTGTTGAAGCCAGGTTAAGAGGAGAGGTGGCAATCGGTGAGCAGCAGTATGGTTTCATGCCAAGAAGGAGTACTACAGATGCAATATTTGCTCTTAGAGTGTTGATGGAGAAGTATAGAGAAGGTCAGAAGGAGTTGCACTGTGTCTTTGTGGATCTAGAGAAAGCAGATGATAGGGTGCCAACAGAAGAAGTGTGGTACTGTATGAGAAAGTCAGGAGTGGCAGAGAAATATGTGAGGGTGGTGCAGGACATGTATGAGGACAGCGAGACCGTGGTAAGGTGTGCCACAGGAGTGATAGATGGGTTCAAGGTGGGGGTGGGGTTACATCAAGGATTGTCTCTGAGCCCCTTCTTGTTTGCCATGGTGATGGACAGACTGACAGATAAGGTCAGGCAGAAGTCTCCGTGGACCATGTTGTTTGCAGATGACATTGTGCTCTGTAGTGAGAGTAGGGAGCAGGTGGAAGAGAACCTGGAGAGGTGGCGGTATGCTCTGGAGAGAAGCGGAAGGAAAGTCAGTAGAAGCAAGACAGAATACATCAGTGTGGATGAGAGGGAGGCAAGTGCAACAGTAAAGATGGAAGGAATAGAGGTAAGACGAAAAGACAGGAAATGAAGCTGGAGGTGGCACAGTTGCAGATGCTAAGATTTTCATTGGGAGTGACTAGGAGGGACCAGAGTAGAAAGGAGTCTATCAGAGGGACAGTTCAGGTTGAGCAGTTTGGAGACAAAGTAAGAGAGGCAGGGCTGAGATGGTTTGGACATGTGCAGAGGAGGGATAGTGGAGATATTGGACAAAGGATGTTGAAGATGGAGGTGCCAGGCAGGAGGAAAAGAGGAAGATGACAGAAGATTCATGGATGTAGTGAAGGACATGGAGAGGGTTGGTGTTACAGAGGAAGATGAAGTGATAGGGTGCCAACAGAAGAAGTGTGGTACTGTATGAGAAAGTCAGGAGTGGCAGAGAAATATGTGAGGGTGGTGCAGGACATGTATGAGGACAGCGAGACCGTGGTAAGGTGTGCCACAGGAGTGATAGATGGGCTCAAGGTGGGGGTGGGGTTACATCAAGGATTGTCTCTGAGCCCCTTCTTGTTTGCCATGGTGATGGACAGACTGACAGATAAGGTCAGGCAGAAGTCTCCGTGGACCATGTTGTTTGCAGATGGCATTGTGCTCTGTAGTGAGAGTAGGGAGCAGGTGGAAGAGAACCTGGAGAGGTGGCGGTATGCTCTGGAGAGAAGTGGAAGGAAAATCAGTAGAAGCAAGACAGAATACATCAGTGTGAATGAGAGGGAGGCAGGTGCAACAGTAAAGATGGAAGGAGTAGAGGTAGTGAGAGTACATGAGTTTAAATACCTGGGGTCAACCATCCAAAGCAATGGAAAATGCACGAGAGGTGAAGAAGAGAGTGCAGGCAGGGTGGAGACAAGTGTCAGGGGTGATCTGTGACAGAAGCGTAACAGTAAGAGTGAAAGGGAAGATTTACAAGACTGTAGTGAGACTTGCTGGTTTGGAGACGGTGGTGCTGACAAAAAGACAGGAAATGAAGCTGGAGGTGGCACAGTTGCAGATGCTAAGATTTTCATTGGGGGTGACTAGGAGGGACCAGAGTAGAAATGAGTCTATCAGAGGGACAGTTCAGGTTGAGCAGTTTGGAGACAAAGTAAGAGAGGCAAGGCTGAGATGGTTTGGACATGTGCAGAGGAGGGATAGTGGAGATATTGGACAAAGGATGTTGAAGATGGAGGTGCCAGGCAGGAGGAAAAGAGGAAGATGACAGAAGATTCATGGATGTAGTGAAGGACATGGAGAGGGTTGGTATTACAGAGGAAGATGAAGTGATAGGGTGGGATGGAGGCAGATGATCCACTGTGGCAACCCCCAATGGGAGGAGTCGAAAGATGAAGAAAACATTTTTTTACCAACTATAATATCTGATACATGTTCTATGATACTTCTGATGTTATGCTACTGCTGCCAATCAGGTTAAATCATCAGCACTATACAACATTCCAATGAAAAAGTGTGGGCACATTCTTCCACATCTCTAGGTGTTCTGAATCAGCGTTCGGGCAGCTAAAGACAGCATCACCAGTAGTCAGAGTGGTGTTCCCCTTCTTTCACCAGCCTGACCTCCCATTACAGCACCAGAGGGCTCGAATCACCAAAATGAGCTCAGGTCATTATTATTACTACTACACACCCACTTTTTTCCCCTCTGTGTGAGTGAGAGTTTGACAGGCCTAACGGCGGTCGGCAGGGCCGAGCGTCAGCTGTTTGTGTCGGCCTTTCATTAAAACCGCTGGCTGAATCTTTCCAGAGCCCCTGCGGCAGTTCTGCAGTTCAGTTGTTGATCCGTTCTGGTGGGAGGAAATGAAATCCCTCCATCAAACCCCAGTTTAAAAGATACAAATCTGCCTACATAATGGATGCCAAAATTTTGATGCTAAATCTACTTTTTTTAAGTAACACTGCAAACACAAACATCCACCAACCACAAAGTATCAAATCTAGCCAAAAATGAATTCATATGCAAGAACAAGTTCCTGTACAGCAGAGCTGATCATGAACATGGTGGTTTGCTGTTGCAAAAGGGTGGGCTAAAACATCAGACCCGAAACTAATGTTCCCACATTTGTGATGCTTTATTTTTAAGCAAGCATGTTTCCTACAAATAAAAGTAGCTTGGACTAGCATGTTTTCTCCTCTTTTTACAATAATTACACAGCGGACAGCTTCTCCATGATGCTGAAGGATAGCTGCACACTGGTCTCAGCAACCACTGATAGTTAACGTTCCACACAAGAGTTTGTTCACGCCACACTGCTGAGTCCCTTTCTAAAAGTGACAAAAACCCCAAACATATGAAACCAGCTGAAGACAGTTACAGGAAGTCATTGGTCAGAGGTGTGAGAACTAAACTTCCTTTCCTCTGTGTGCTATTCTACAGGGTAGTGAAACCACCAAACATAAGCCTCAGAGTGGACTTTCATACTCCTGAAACGGAGCTCATTTGAATGCACAGAGGACGGCTTTTGTGTGAGTTAACGCGGCTGAAGACAGGATGAGTCGGTCACTAATGATGATGACTCAGCAGTGGGTTGTTTTAATCATTAAGGTGGGAGGAGGGGGCACACCACTACACTCTAGAGAACAGACGGGCACTACGATGAGGGCGACGGCGGCGACGGCGGTGGGCTGGCAGTCCATGCGACGCCTCTGCACCCACAAAGCCAAGGGACAAGAATTATCTGACAGTGTGAACAAATACAGCAGAATCACTTATCACTTACAAAATTGCAGCTTTTCTTGTAAATTTAACATTTTTCATAAACTTGTGACTTACTGTAAATTTTCAGCTTTTTTCTCAAATTTGTAACTTTTTTCTAATAAATTTGTTAACTTTTTCTTCATAAATTTGCTTCTTTTTTGAAATATTCATCATTTTTTCTCATAAATTAACACTTGCAAATTTTCAACTTCTCATAAATTTGCACCTTTTTTCTAATAAACTTAACTTTTTCATCACAAATTTACTATCTTTTAATCATAAATTTCAAACTTTTGTCAGAAAGTTCCTACTTTGTTGTAAATTCTGAAAAATTTTCTCCCAAACTTATTAACATTTTTCTTGCAAATTTAACACATTGCCATAAATTTCAAAGTTTCTCACAGTTGTGACTTTTGTAAATTGGCAATTTCTTTCTCAAATATGCAAAATTTGCAAATTTTCCACTTTTTCTAACTGGTTAAAAGGGAACTTTACCAGTTAGAAAAAGTGGCAAATTTACAAGAAAAAATCAAACAGATTTAAAAAAAAAAAAACTTGTAAATTTGGTGGAGGAAAACGGCAAGAAAATAATGCACAATAAAAAGATGCAAATGTGCAAGTAAACCAGTCACAAATTTACGAAAACAAAGTTTAAAATTTATAAGTTTTTTTTTTTTCCATTTCTGCTTTGCATCCCGCCTCAAATCACCTAGCAATCATGACTCGGGAGCTAACGCTAGCGTAAACTTAGAACCAAGCACGTGCAGCCAACCAGCTCAGAGGGAAACCTGTGCGTGTGCGATATGAGAGGCATCTCAGCGCTTATAAATCCTCATACCTGGCAGAGCTTTTTGTTTGTTCGTAGCTGATCTCATACAGATGAAATATGACCACAACAAGGGTGCACACGCATACACACCAGTCAGAGGAGGCAAATATTCTCTAAACCAACAAGGAAAAATGAAATATGTGAACCACGTGGCGTTGGCAGGACGCGTGAGGTTGGGAGAAAATAAATTTTGAGTGAGAGAGAGAAAAAATGTTGTCAAATGTGAGTTTCAGGACTGTGCAGCGGCAGACGGCATTGTCACAGCGGCCACGCTCTCTACCCGCCCCTCCTTCCTTGCCCTTCCGCCGTGCACACTTTGACCTTATAAGGAGAAGCGTTTAACTGCCTGTCACAGTGGCAGTGGTGATGTAAGAGGGCAGAAAGGTGGCACCCCCCCACCGACACTCACCAGGAGTGCACACGCATGAGCGACTCTGAAACAGAAGGGACAAACACTCCTGGAAGTTGACACTGCGGAACCTTTAAAGCTGCCTGCTGTGTGCGTTGTGTGCGTCTACGTTTGTGCATGTGAGTGTGCACGTGTAGTAGAGTGCAGGAATGTCAAAGAAACGACACACAATCCTCCTCCTGGTCTGCTTCCTGTGAAGCAGGCCAAACACACCGCTATATCCTCGCTGAAGTTTTTAAGTAGCTATACCCTCAGCTAACAGTTTTACTGCTAGTTTTAAATTTGGCAAGCAATTTCAAAAGCTAGCTACACACTTTGACAACTTTACCTCTGAGCTATACCCTCACCGACTGTTTTAACTGCTAACTACCCCAACAGCACACATCAGGAATACAGTACATCTTATAGATTTACAAAGTTGTTTAGAATTCTTTTTGTTTCATTCCAAAATAAAGAATATCAATTCACTAGCTGTCAAATTGAGTCTGGACATTTAAACAATTTATGAATGTGCTGATAATTAAAAAAAAAAAAAAACTATCCACCTTATTCCTAGGCCCCATGATGCCTTGCGTGAATTATGGTAGCAACTTCCGGTACTAGTTTGGGACATACGGTTGTCACTGAAACGGGACACTTTTCCTTGTTAAAAAAAAAAAAAAAAGAAAATGACTTCTGCATCAGAAATGCGGGAACACAGCCTCTTGCACCTCAAAACAGTAACAATCATAGCACTTCCCACGACTATGGAGGGATGGGAAGATGACCTTATAAAGTGGCCTCGTACACAGTAGCTCCATTAGTTAGCGCCACTGCTAAGATGCTAACGCTGTAAACAAATGACCCGTGCTGGCAAAATGAGTCACCTTCAGGACATTTCCAAAACTGATGCAACATTATTTCCATATTTTGTATTGAAAGATCTTCAAAATGATATTCAATTTGTAGGAAGTGTGTGAAAACTGACCCAGAAAAAGATGATTTGTTTATATTTTAGTTAGGTTGAAAACTCACGTTCAATCTGGAGTTAAGTCTTCCGCAAAAACATAGGTATTTTTAGAAAGTACAATTTCTAAGTTTTCCAATGATACCAGGTGTGGGGAGACTTGAATAACGAAACCGAATTGCCTTTAATTCCAGTTTATTTCAAGTAACCATTCCACAGTCTGCTCTCATCTTGAGCAGCGAACAAAGAGGGTGAACACACCAAAGTTCTCCCTTTTAAACATTCTCACATCAAACCATTTCCCTCGCAGGGGAAATCACACATCTATATCAAAATCTCTTTAGTCACATTCATTAACCTTTTATTTACATAACTCCCCCTTCTCTCCTCTCGAGCCTCAACGGTCAGGAAGTCTTCTGTCCCCTGTCCTCCGCAGGGGGGTCCAGGCTCTGTGGCTCCGCACCGCAGGGGGCTGGCTCTCCTTCATCGTGAGGTTAAATCACATATGCAGTGTCCAACATATACATGTCTAACAACACAGCCATATAACCCCCCCAAACGATGAAGAACAGACTAATTCCTAAAATTTAATAACACCTTACTCACTACTGAATAATCAACACCAACATTCAGTCTGTGCGCCGCTTGGGCTTCAGCCGTCTGCCGAATCTGCTGTGCGTTGGCCCCGCCTTGCCTGCGGCGCTTTTCTGCTTCGGCTCTGTTGACTGAGGAAGAGAGTGATTATTTGCCCTTTGCGGGGGCCTGCCTCGTCGAGGCGCCACTGCGACCGGTACAGACACGTCCTTCATGACAAAAGCAGGTTTTAGTCTGTCAATACTGACTGTCTCTTTTCTGTCTCCAAAATCTAGCACAAATTGCTTATCACCTGCCTCCAGCACTCGAAATGGCCCTTCGTAAGGTGGTTTGAGCGTTGCTTTTAGGGCTTTGCGCCTGACAAAAACGAAGTCGGCATTTTTCAAAGCCTTGGGGACGAAAACTCGTGGAAAAGCGTGATGAACCGGACCCGGGAGCGTGTCTGCTCCCGTGCCGACTAACGGTCCCAGAGCAGAGAGAGGTGGGGGCTCTGGGTGCTCTGGTAAAAACTCGCCCGGCAGCCTCAGAGTTTGTGCGAATACCAGCTCCGCTGGGGAGGCGTCTAAGTCCTCTTTAGGCGCAGAACGCAACCCTAATAAAACCCATGGCAGTTTATTTACCCAATCTGCATCCGTGAGCGACGCTCTGAGTGCTGCCTTCAAAGATCTATGAAAACGCTCGCATAAACCATTGGCCTGAGGGTGGTAAGCCGTAGTGCGGTGAATTTTGGCTCCTAAGCCGTTGGCCATCGCTGACCACAGCTCAGAGATGAATTGCGGTCCTCTATCGGACGTAATGTCCGACGGAACCCCGAAGCGCGCCACCCAAGCCGTTAAAAAAACGCGAGCCACCTCCGCGGCCGTGGTCGTCGCAAGTGGGACCACTTCCGGCCAACGTGTGGTGCGGTCCACCATTGTCAAAAGATACGTGAACCCCTGTGATGCCGGTAGGGGGGCCCACAAGGTCGACGTGCACATGGTCGAACCTTCTGGCCGGAATGCGGAACGGTTCTAACGGGGCTCTTGTGTGCTTGTGAATTTTGGCCCGTTGACAGGAAATGCAGGTTTTTGCCCATTCCTTCACGTGCTTGCGCAGGCACGGCCAAACAAACTTTTCTGCCACTAGTTTCACCGATGCGCGCACCCCCGGGTGCGCCAGTGAGTGGACCGAGTCAAAAACACGGCGGCGCCACGTGGCCGGAACCACCGGACGCGGGCGCCCCGTCGACATGTCGCAGATCAGGGGGGGCATACCAGTTTGTAAACACTTGCTCTCCAGCCTCAACCCTGTTGGTCCAGACTGGAGCGCGCGCACGTCTGCGTCCGCCCCCTGGTCCGCTGCCATGGCTGCGTAATCTATACCTACGTGCACCGGGGCTGCGCGCGCCACCGTGCCGCTCTCCTGCGGCGCGGTCACGGTGGCCCGTTCTGCCTCTGCGCGTGTTGGAGTCGTGAACGCGCGCGAGAGACAATCCGCTACTACATTGAATTTGCCCGCGACGTGCCTAATGTCAGTGGTAAATTCCGAGATTGCGGCCAGCTGCCTCTGCTGCCTGCCGGACCACGGATCTGAAATTTTGGCCATGGCGTATGTGAGCGGCTTGTGGTCCACATAAGCGGTGAAGCACCGTCCTTCCAGCCAGAACTGGAAATGACGAATAGCCAAATGCAGCGCCAACAGTTCTCTGTCGAACGCGCTGTATTTTCGTTCAGCCGCGCTTAAAGATTTGCTAAAGAAAGCCAAAGGCTGCCAAACTCCGGCTACCTGTTGCTCAATAACGGCCCCTATGGCTAAATCTGAAGTGTCTGTCGTCAGCGCGATACGTGCTGCAGGGTCTGGGTGGGCCAAGAGCGCAGCGTCAGCCAAGGCTTTTTTAACCTCTGTGAACGCGCGCTCCCGCTCCGGGGACCATTCGACCGCCTGGGTCGGTTTTTGTTTTTTGAGCGCGGCATATAACGGTTGCATGATTTGAGCTGCATGGGGCAGGAATCGGTTATAAAAATTCACCATCCCCAAGAATTCCTGTAGTGATTTGACCGTTTGTGGACGGGGAAAATCCGCTACCGCGCGTACTTTATCTGGTAACGGAACCGCTCCCTCCGGGGAGACGCGGTGACCCAAAAAATCGATCCTCTCGACGCCGAACTGGCACTTGGCTGGGTTAACTATTAAGCCGTGCTCTCCCAGCCTCCTAAAAACTGCTGTGAGGTGTGTTTCGTGTTCGTCCTCTGAAGTACTCGTGACCAAAATGTTGTCGAGGTACACAAACACGAAAGGGAGATCGCGTAACACGGCATCCATCATCCGCTGAAATGTTTGCGCCGCCCCTTTGAGACCAAACGGCATGCGTAAAAATTCGAAAAGTCCAAATGGGGTTATTACCGCTGTTTCAGGAATGTCCTCCGGTTGGACTGGGACTTGGTGATAGCCACAAACTAGGTCAATCTTTGAAAAAATGCGCGCTCCCGCCAGGTGCACCGAAAAATCCTGAATGTGCGGGATGGGATAACGATCGTGCGCCGTAGGGTTGTTTAGCCTGCGGTAATCCCCGCACGGTCTCCAGGAGCCATCGGCTTTCGGTACCATGTGCAGCGGCGAAGCCCACGGGCTCTTCGACCTACGAACGATGCCCAGCCTCTCCAGGCTGGCGAACTCCTCGCGCGCAATGGCGAGCTTAACTGCATCCAAGCGCCGAGCTTTTGCAAACACGGGAGGACCAGAAGTGGGGATAAAGTGTTTCACCCCGTGCTTCGCGACGGTCGCCGAAAAAGTGGGCACAGTGAGCGCTGGAAATTGGGTGAGGAGTGTGTGAAACTTACCACCTGCTGTAGCGACGTGGGTCTGTACTGGTGGCGGGGACACTCGAGCTGAACAGGGGAGAGAGTAAAAAGAGAGTGCATTTACCAGCCGTCTATTAGCAAGATCAACTAACAGATTGTGTGAACACAAAAAATCCGCACCCAACATGTTGAAACTCACCGCCGCTATTACAAAAGTCCATTCATATGTGCGGCCATGTAAGCACAAAGGCAAGGTCCTTCTCCCGTAGGTGTTGATGTTCGAGCCACTTGCCGCTGTAGCTCCGCTACCGTGGGGTCCAGCCACCCGGTCCGCGTATGTTGGGGTGATGAAGCTCACTTGTGCTCCGGTGTCGATGAGGAACTCTCGTCCGGAGCGCGCATCCGTGATGTAGAGCAGCTTGCTGCGTTCTCCGAGGGTCGAAGCTGCTAGCGACCCCCGGTCTTGCCGTTTCCCGAACTCCTGAAGTTGCAGGGCGGCACACACCTGCGTGCCTTCTCTGCGAACCTCCGATGGTAAAAGCAGAGATCTTTTCCTCCGCTGTGTCGTGTCCGCGCCTCTGCTGCCGGGCCATTGGCTCCACCTCGTCGCGGCCGTGCTGCCGCCGTCGTCGGCCAGTCTGGGTCTGCCGCCTCTGGCTCCCCGCTGTCTCGGGTCGCTGCTGTGGTTGCTTGCCCGCCGCAGGCGTCCAGGATCCCATCTGCCTCCTGGGCCAGCTCCCGGAACTCCTCCAGGGTGTGACACTTTTTGCCGGCCAGCGTGCTTCTCGCATGCGCCGGGAGGTTGGAGAGGAAGATGAACTGAAAAATGAAATCATCGTTGTCCAACCCTCTCAGCTGTATCATCTCCTCCATCAGGGCGCTCGGCCTGTGTCCTCTTTGGTCTAGCAAAGACAGGATCCTCCTCGCCCTCACTTCAGCCGAGGGGGTGAAAAACTTGATGAGGGTGGATTTCAGCTTGCCGTACCTGTCGGTCGCGGGTGGCTGCTCCACCAAGCTTTGCACGCACCGAGCTGTGCTGTTGTCCAGTTTAGCGATGACATGGTGGAACTTAGTGTCATCCACCGTTACTCCTGCGAGCGCGAACTGCGACTCTGCTTGCAGAAACCACGACCGTGGGTTATCCTGCCAGAAATCAGGCAGCTTAACGGCCACTGCGCTCGCCAGCTCTGAGCGCTGTGAGTCCGGGACCCTGAGAACTTCTTCGTTCATTCTCAACGTCGTCAGTCACCAATGTGGGGAGACTTGAATAACGAAACCGAATTGCCTTTAATTCCAGTTTATTTCAAGTAACCATCCCACTGTCTGCTCTCATCTTGAGCAGCGAACAAAGAGGGTGAACACACCAAAGTTCTCCCTTTTAAACATTCTCACATCAAACCATTTCCCTTGCAGGGGAAATCACACATCTCTACCAAAATCCCTTTATTCACATTCATTAACCTTTTATTTACATAACTCCCCCTTCTCTCCTCTCGAGCCTCAACGGTCAGGAAGTCTTCTGTCCCCTGTCCTCCGCAGGGGGTCCAGGCTCTGTGGCTCTGCACCGCAGGGGGCTGGCTCTCCTTCATCGTGAGGTTAAATCACATATGCAGTGTCCAACATATACATGTCTCACAACACAGCCATACCAGGCACTCATAAGGGGTTTCCTGGGACTTTGACACAACCAAAAAAAGAAAAAGCCATGATTTATGACTTCTCGTAGCCTGTACTAATAATGACACGGTGGGCATTCCAACCAGCATGTCTCCACTGCAGTAAAGTCGGCTGCATTTTGTTAAAATGTGTTGGACATAATCAAATTTACCTTAGAGCAGATGTACGCCACAACACCGTGCTTGAACGTCATCTGTCACCGTGTGGTGAGAAGCCTCCATTTATCCAGTCTATGGCACAACCAAACACCAGCAGCAAGTACCAGAACTACGCCAAAACATTCAAAAAATACAAAAACTAGAAGAGCTGAAATTAGCTGCCACTTGAGTGCAAAACACGTATGTGGACGATACATTGAAATGAATTTGAAAAACTTTTTAAAAACGCCATTTTAAATGCCCCTGCTACTCCACTCTTACTGACTGATTTAACACTACGTCGGCCGAAACCGGAGGTTCCGTCCATAATTGTTCCTACAGCGCCACCCCCAGGAATAAGGTGGATAGAAAAAACTATGGTCAGATATTCAGAAATTTATTTTTCAGCATAAAACAATTTGTAATACATTTCTAATACTTTTATTTCATAAATGAAGTTATATATCAACCTTGACAGTTTTTTCCCCACTGTTGTATGAATTCATTAATGTCACATAATATTCTGAGGTATGTATCCATCCATCTTCTACCGCTTAATCCTTCTCGGGTCGCGGGGGGGCTGGAGCCCATCCCAGCATCCCTGGGCAAGAGGCAGGACAAACCCTGGACAGATCGCCAGTCCATCGCAGGGCCAACACATAGAGACAGACAACCACCCACTCTCACAGTCACACCCAAGGACAATCCAGAATCCCCAGCTTGATGCCAACCAACCCAACCTGCATGTTTTTGGCACGTGGGAGGAAACCGGAGAAATCCCGGAGTAAACCCACACAGACACGGGGAGAACATGCAAACTCCACACAGACCACTGTTGGTCGGGGGCTGGGATCGAACCCAGGATCCCCCGGCCAAGGGTGAGCCGCCGCGCCGCTGCAGTGCCAACCACCGCGCTGCCCTGAGGTATGTATATTAAAAAAAAAAAAAAAAAAAAAAACTTTATAAGCAGCATACTCTTTATTTTTTTTTTTTAGATATTTTTGGGTATTTTTTGGGGGGTATTTTTTGAGAAATACCCACTACGGTGCCTACAGGTAATACAATATGCAATAACACTGCTGTAAAAGACTCCATCTTCATAAAGAACACAGACGAAAGAGAGGTCATTGAAATTGTTAAATCGTTCAAAAGTAAAACATCTACTGACTGTGATGGTATTGACATGCTACTAGTCAAAACTGTTATCGAATGCATAGTAAAACCACTGACGTATATCTGCAACCTGTCTCTCCAATCAGGTATATTTCCCAATGCAATGAAAATAGCTAAAGTAATTCCGATATACAAGACGGGCGACAGAGGGGAACTCTCAAACTATAGACCAATTTCACTATTACCGCAATTTTCCAAGATATTTGAAAAAATATTCTATGAGAGAATTGACAACTTCATACTGAAGAATGATTTATTATGTGAGCAGCAATATGGGTTCAAACACAAGAGGACAACTGCATATGCCCTAATGGAATTTACAGAAAAAATATCAACAGCCATTGAAAATAAAGAGTATTCAGTTGGAGTATTCCTAGATCTTAAAAAAAAGCATTTGATACAGTAGATCATAATTTATTATTAAAGAAACTACAAAATTCTGGTATTAGAGGGGTAGCACTGTCCTGGTTAAGTAGTTACTTAAAGAATAGATATCAGTATGTATGTGTTAGCAACAAAAACTCAGAGTTGCTGAAGGTCACCTGTGGAGTCCCACAGGGTTCAGTTTTGGGACCATTATTATTCAATATGTATATAAACGATATATGTAAAGTTTCAGAAAAAATGGACTTAATATTGTTTGCCGATGACACTAATCTGCTATGCAGTGGAAACAATTTGGAACAACTTCTGGATACACTCGGGAAGGAATTAGGAAAGCTTAAACTGTGGTTTGATTCAAACAAATTAACGCTCAATTTAAGTAAGACAAAATTTATAGTCTTTAACAACCATCACAACAATCCAGTACCCAAACTCAGTGTAAATGGTGTAGAGATTGAAAGGGTATCTGAAACTAAATTCCTTGGAGTAATAGTTGATAACAAACTGTGTTGGAAGTCACATATTAATTATATTAAAGGTAAAGTTTCCAAATCAATTGCAATATTACACAGAGTGAAATATTTGCTGAATCAACCCACACTATACACCTTGTATCATTCATTAATACTCCCATACATGACATATTGTAATGAAGTATGGGGAAATACATACAAAACAAACATACAGTATATCCACTCTTTATGCTTCAAAAGAGAGCTATTAGAATAATCAACAAAGCAGCTTACAGGGAACCAACAAACCCACTTTTTCTTAAACAAAAAACTCTCAAGTTGAAAGATCTGGTTGACTTTAAAACCGCAATAATAATGTTCAAAGTGAAGAATTTATCACTGCCCGCAAATATCCAAAAGTTGTTCCAAACAAGGGAGAAACGATATCACTTCAGAGGAACATGTATATTTCAAAAGCCTACAGTGAGAACTACCACCAAGCAACACTGTATTTCAGTGCAAGGAGTCAGATTATGGAACGATTTTGGACCTGAATTAAAATCATGTACAACGCTTGGACAATTTAAACAAAAACTAAAGGAAGAAATACTCCAAACATATTTACAAGACGACATGTAAACTCACATAAGGATTGACATATCCAGCCTGTGTTGTGTTGTAGCTTAGTTTGTTTTGGTTTTTTTTCTCTCTGTGACATTCGCTCTTAGATTTGTCTTGAATAGTAACCGCTTAACTTAGCTTAGCTTAGTTTTCTTTTTTTTTCTCTCAGTCACACTTTGTCTTAGCCTTGTTCTAAATTGTAATCACTCTTGTCTTGTTTACTCTTTTTTCTTTTGAATTCTTGGATGGAATATGCGTGGGCAATATAAGCTGCGGCTTCAGCCATCACCCATTTCGGATAACTCACGTGGAATTGTTTAGTAGAAGGAGTCTTTGTCTAATTTGACCTTGTTGTTATATTATACAGTTTCTTTTAACCTGTACTGTATTATCCGAAATAAATAAATTCATTCATTCATTCATTCATTCATTTTAAATGCCAAGTTGTCATTAAGGCCCTCAGCCACTTCCATTTAAGTCAGAGACGGGTAAAATGGCTCTTTTGTTGGCAAAGGTTGCAGACCCCTGCCCTAAGTTAACATTTTAACTATTAACTATAATCCAGCTAACATTTCAACTATCATCTACACAGTTGTGGCTGCTAGCTTTAAACTTGGCTAACAATTTAAACTTATCTACACACTTGGGTAAAATTCAATTCAACTTTTCAATTCAACTTTATTTATATAGCGCCATTTCACAACAACAGTCATCTCATAGCACTATCAACTGTAGGGAGGACCCCCACAGTTGCAGAAAGACCCCAGCAATCAGGCGATCCCCTGTGAGCAAGCACTTGGCGACGGTGGAGAGGAAAAACTCCCTTTTAACAGGAAGAAACCTCCAGCAGAACCAGGCTCAGGGAGGGGCAGTCATCTGCTGCGACTGGCTGAGGGGTGAGGGGATAGAGAAGAAGAAAAGAACAGACATGTAGAGAGCAAACAGCACGATGGGGACTCAATCTATGGGAGAGAACAAACAAATGTTAATGACCAGCAAAAAAAAAATATTTCATAGAGAGTGAGGCCCAGTGCATTACTGGAGGTCCCCCGGCTGACTAAACCTATTAGCAGCATAACTAAAGGAGGGTTCAGAAACACATGATCCCTCCCTAATTGTAGGCTATATCAAAAAGGTAGGTTTTAGCCCTATTCTTAAAAACAGAGATCGAGTCTGACTCCCGAATCCAGATTGGCAGCTGATTCCACAGGAGAGGAGCTTGATAACTGAAGGCTCTGCCTCCCATTGTACTTTTGGAGATTCTAGGTATTACAAGTAATCCTGCATTTTGGGAGCGTAGTGCTCTGTTAGGATAATACGGTAGTATCAGATCTTTTAAATAAAAAGGAGCCTGATTGTTTAGAGCTTTGTAAGTGAGAAGAAGGATTTTAAACTTAATTCTAAACTCTATGGGAAGCCAATGAAGGGAGGCCAGAACCGGAGAGATATGATCTCTCTTTCTAGTATCTGTTAAAACTCTTGCTGCAGCATTTTGGATCAGCTGAAGACTTTTTAAAGATGTTTTAGGACAGCCTGGTAATAAAGAATTACAATAATCTAATCTCGAGCTAACAAAAGCGTGGATCAGCTTCTCAGCATCACTCTGAGACAAGATGCTCCTAATCTTGGCAATATTACGCAAATGATAGAAGGCAGTCTTAGAAACAAATTTAATATGTGAATTGAAGGACAAATCCTGATCAAAAATAACTCCAAGGTTCCTCACAGAGCTATTAAGAGAAAGAGTAACTGCGTCCAAACTGAAAGTTTGATTTGGAAAGGAATTTCTAAGGTTTTTTGGACCAACAAGAATGACTTCAGTCTTATCTGAATTTAATAGCAGGAAATTACAAGTCATCCAAGCTTTGATTTCCTTAAGACAGGCTTCTAACTTGGCTAATTGATTAGTATCATCTGGCTTCATTGACAGGTATAATTGTGTGTCATCTGCATAACAATGAAAATGTATACAGTGCTTTCTAATAATGTTGCCTAACGGAAGCATATATAAACTAAAAAGAGTAGGGCCTAGCACAGATCCCTGTGGAACTCCATGACTAAGCTTTGAGCTGAAAGAAAACTCATCATTTACATGAACAAACTGGAACCTATCAGATAAATAAGATCTAAACCACTGCAACGAAGTTCCATTAAGTCCAACATAGTTTTCTAATCTATCAAGTAGAATATTATGATCAATAGTATCAAAAGCTGCACTAAGATCTAAAAGGACAAGTACAGAAACTAGTCCATTATCAGATGCAATGAGGAGGTCGTTAGTGACCTTCGCTAAGGCTGTTTCAGTACTATGATGGATTCTAAACCCAGATTGAAACTCTTCAAGTAAACCATTTCCCTGCAGGTGGTCAAATAATTGCGTAGCAACAACTCTTTCTAAGATTTTTGAAATGAAAGGGAGATTAGAGATTGGTCTATAGTTAGCTAAAGCTCCTGGATCTAGCGTTGGCTTTTTGAGTAAGGGTTTAATTACAGCCGTTTTAAAAGCCTGCGGTACATGGCCTAAAGTTAATGAAGAATTGATTATATGAAGAATAAAGCTACCAATAAGTGGGAAGACTTCTTTAAATAACCTGGTAGGAATAGGATCTAAAAGACAAGTTGAAGGTTTGGATGAGGAAACTACTTTGTCTAACTCACAAAGGTCGATTGGAGTAAACTCATCAAGACAGACATCAATAGAAGGAGTTGTAGTAGTTACAGTATTTAAGTTAACTGTGGGAAGAATCTGATTGATTTTATCTCTGATGGATGAAATTTTATTATTGAAAAAGTTCATAAAGTCCTGACTAGTAAGCTCTAAGGGGATGCTAGGATTGACAGAGTCCTGACTCTTTGTCAACCTGGCTACAGTACTGAAAAGAAACCTGGGATTATTCTTGTTCTCTTCTATTAATGCAGAGTAATAACTCGTTCTAGCTTTTCTAAGAGATTTTTTATAAATTAAAAGATGATTTCTCCAAGCTAAATAGATTTCATCTAAATTAGTAGAGCGCCATTTTCTTTCTAATTGACGAGTCTTCTGTTTTAAGCTACGAGTTTCTGTGTTGAACCAAGGAGTTAAAAATCTCTGATTAGACTTTTTCTTTTTTAAGGGGGCCACCAAGTCTAGAGCCTGATGCAGAGAAGCTGAAACACTATCCACCATGTTATCAATTACAGAAGGAGCAAGCTGTCTATAGCTTATTTCCGTTGTGTTGACACATGGCATAGAGGAAACAATCTGCATAAATTTGGAAACAGCATCATCTGAGAGGCATCTACTGTGATAATATTTTTCTTTAGGAGCCAAATAGTCAGAAATAGTAAAATCAAAGGTTAACAGACAATGGTCTGACAGTACAGGGTTATGAGGAGACACTACAAGATTTTCTATTTCTATGCCATATGTCAGAACAAGGTCCAATGTATGGTGGAGGTAATGAGTAGAATTTCCTACTTTCTGAGAAAACCCAATCGAGTCTAATATTGAATTAAAAGCCCCATTAAGGCAGTCACTATCTACATCTACATGTATATTAAAGTCCCCTACTATAATTATTCTATCAGATTTCAACACTAAATCAGCTAAGAAATCAGCAAATTCGGATAAAAAATTCTGAATAGGTTGATGGGGGACGATAAACAATGGCAAATAAAATTGGGTTTAACCTGAAATTGCTAAAGTGCCCAATACTGAGGACCAGGCCCTCAAAGGAATTATAACATGTTTTTTGCTTTACATTAACTAGTAATTTGGAATGGTAAATTGTTGCTACTCCTCCTCCACGACCAGAACTTCTGGGATTTTGACAGTTTAAATAACCAGAGGGGGTTGATTCATTTAAACCAACATAATCCTCTTTCCCTAACCAAGTCTCTGTAAGGGAAATTAAATCAATCTGATGATCAATTAACAGATCATGGACTAGCAGAGACTTGGGAGTTAGAGACCTAATATTTAATAAACCACATTTAATTTTTAAATTATGAGGAGGAACAGAGGCCAAATCATTCAATTTAGAGGCTTTATGTTTAATTTGAGTTTTACCAATATTTTGCTTTATCACTTTGGGATGCTTATACATTATATTTTTATTCACTTTGGAGGGAGCAGACAACGATTCTCTGATGGGGAAGACAGGGGCTAAGCTGAGGGGTGGCGGATGAAGAGGAGCTGCAGAGAGGCGTGTAAGACTGCGACTCTGCTTCCTGGTCCCAACTCTGAGTAGTCAAGGTTTTGGAAATTTGGATAATAAAGATGCCAGATTGTTAGATAAATGAGAAGCACCATCCAAAGTGGGATGAATGCTGTCTCGTCTCATTAGACCAGGTTTTCCCCAAAAAGAGCTCCAATTGTCAATGTAGCCCACGTCATTTTTAGGACACCACACAGACAGCCAGCGGTTCAAGGATGACGAGCGACTAAACATGTCATCACTGGTCAGACTGGGGAGGGGCCCAGAGAATACTACAGTGGCAGACATCGTTTTGGCAAAGTCACACACCGATTCTATATTAAGTTTCGTGACTTCCGACTGCCGGAGACGGATGTCATTAATTCCGGCGTGAATAACAATTGTGGAATATTTACAGTTACTTTTAGCCAGCATTTTCAAATTTGACTCGATGTCGCCTGCTCTGGCCCCAGGAATGCATGTGACTATGGCCGATGGAGTCTCTAGGTTCACGTTTCTGACTACAGAGTCGCCAATGATCAGAGTTTTTTCCTCAGCGGGTGTGTCGCTGAGCGGGGAAAAACGATTAGAAACGTGAACAGGTTGGTGGTGAACCGGGGCTTTGCGACTAGGCTTCCTTCTCAGTGTCACCCACCCAGTCTCCTCGCTGCAGAGGAGAGCCGGGGAACCGGTGACAGGGGGACCTAAGCTAGCTAGCTCCGCTGCAGCTAATGGGCGTACGTCGAGATTAACTGGCGCAGACGGTGTTTCAATGCAGCGGAGCCGGGATTCCAAATCAGACAACCTCGCCTCGAGCGCCTCAAAAAGACAACATTTATTACATTTACCGTTATGAATGAATTTATTTATTTCGGATAGTACATTACAGGTTAAAAGAAACTGTATAATATAACAACAAGGTCAAATTAGACAAAGACTCCTTCTACTATACAATTCCACGTGAGTTATCCGAAATGGGTGATGGCTGAAGCCGCAGCTTATATTGCCTGTGATTTATTATCACTAAAAGAGGCAGAGGTGTAGCTAAACATCTGACAGAGAGAGCACACCAGAGGAGGAGAGGAAAGAGAGCTAGTAGCCATAGCTAGTGGCTAGAGAGCTGGAGAGCAAACCACACAGGCAGACAGCAAAACAGGAAGTGACGATACGTTACCACAAGGAAGTGACGATCCCTCACCGTGTAAAAAAAAAAAAAAAAATGAACTAGATCCAAACAACCATTTTTAATTACTAGCTATACCCTTAGCTAACAAGTTTAATTGTTAGTTTCACATTTTGCAAACAACTGAATTGGTGAATTCCAAAAGGACCCAAGTCCACACTTTTTCAAAACCCAGATATTACATGTTTAATGAACTTTAAGAGACAAGCTATCTGATTATGTGTCAACTTTAATGCATTGACTATTCACAGCATTGTTTATGCATTGAGTGCAAGAGAGACCCAAGTCCAGGACTTGGGCCCTTCCTGCATGGATTAAACTTAAAGTCATAGGTGGCAGCACCAGTCATCCAAGATATTCAGAAATTGGCAAAATATCTTTCACCAGAGGCTCAGCAGTTCCTCAGTAATTTAAGTTTGTGATGCTAGGCGTGAAGATGAGTCTGACTTTGATGATTAGTTACCAGTAGATGGACCTCTATGTTAATCTGCCCACTTTTAGATGAAAATCTCATTTGCTGGCAGTTATCAAAACAATAGTTTGAAGATAAAGTGATCATAAAAGGTGTTCAAAACATGGCATAATTAAAAAAAAAAACATTTTCAACATGTGAGGAATAGATGTTATGCGCTTCTTTTCATATGTTCTTATTGTTTAATTCAAGAAGGGCCAAAGTCCAGGGACTTTAGTTTGCCAATCCTCTGAAATTAAAAAAGTGAAATGCTTCATATTATAGCATTTCTAGGCTATGGCCTTGTGCTATATCTGAGTAAAGTATGAACCATCTGGCATAGACTACCTTTGAGATATGCAATTTATTTGATTTCCTGCAAAAACATATTTCTTGGACTTGGGCCCCTTTTGAATTCACCGATTCAATTTTAACTGTACACTATACCCTAGTTCACATTTTAACTACCAGCTTTATATTTCGCTAAACGATATAAACCAGGCATCCCCAAACTTTTTCCTGTGAGGGCCACATAACTTTTGCCTTCTCTGATGGGGGCCGGGGTCAGTTTGTAACAGAAAAAGTGTGACGATTGCAGGGGTGCCTAAATGTAAACATTTATTGTTTTCCAGAAAGCCACACATAATCAAATATTAATAACCCTTTCCGGGATCTTCACGGGAAAAAAGTCAGAAAATAAATAATAACACTATTAATGAAATAAATAACACTATTTATGAAATAAATAATAACCAAATAACCCTCTCTGAGTTCTTCACAGAAAAAAAGTCCATGGAACATTAACTTTCTGTTGTGCCGTGTTGGCATACAAATGTATTCTGCTGAGCTAACAGTCCACTTTTTAGCTTTGAGAGTTTGTCTGCTCGCATTTGGCCTTGCAAGCTATCATACTTGTCTTTGTGACGGGATTCAGTGTCGGCACAGATTGTATTCTTTGAATACCGCCACAGCCTCTTGACAGATGAGACAAACAGCCTTTTCTTTGCATTGAACAAAAAAATAATTGTTTGTCCACTGCAGGTTAAATACCCTGCATTCTGAATCAATTTTTCTCTTACCTAACCTTTTCGCCATTATTCCGTTTTATTTGACAGGGGTGAGTCTAGTGTTGTAGGATGTGTCTGGTTCATGTGTTTAGATAGGGCAGCTCAGTGCGTGAACGTGAGTGAGTGAGTGCGTGCGCGCAGCCGAGGCGCGCCCCCGTGTGAATAGCCAGGCGGAGCGGATGGTGTGTGTGAAGTGTGCGGGTGAGTAGAGAGAGAGGCGACCGGAGCGGGTAGCGAACTAGAATTGCTGTTATTAACGATGCAGTCTGATAATAAAGCCCTCAGCTCTTCAGCAAAACGTCCTGTTCTTCGGTGTACCACCATATTGTTGTTAACAACTGTGAGGTTTACTCGGGAGGATTTTTTTTTTCTGGGGGGGGGGGGTCAGATAGGGGCACAGACTGCAGAAGGGTGGAATAGAATGTCACGTTCTATGCGTGTATTAGTCTCGATCACGTGGCCAGACTGAAAAAAAAAAAATCATAATGCGTCTCTGGTATTGTTCAGGGGGCTGGGCCAAATGTGGGGGTGGGCCGTATCCAGCCCGCGGGCCGTAGTTTGGGGACCACTGATATAAACTAACACTTGGCTAACACCTATTACCAACACATTTGTGTAAAAAAAAAAAAAGATCTATATCCTAGCCAACATTTTTAACTGCTAGCTATACCCTTGCTAACAATTTTGACTTATTGATACCCGAGCTACCCCAACAGCACACAAACGTTGGGCCCATGTCAGCAACTCTGCACTGGGGATACATCTTATAGAGGTCATTTGCACATTGGGAAGACGTTGGCCTAACACTTGGTTGTGAGGAGCCTCCATTTATACAGTCTACGGCACAACCACGAAATGCGCAACAAGTACCAGAGCTATGCAAAAACATTCAAAAATACTAATACGACAAGGGAGGAAATTAGCTGCCACTAGACTGCAAAACATGCATGTGGACTACACATGAACTCGAATTTGGAAAAATTTCAAAAACGCTATTTTAACTATCCCACTCCTTCATTATTGCCGACTGACAAAGGTCCAGTGTGTAATAATTTGTGCAATCTAACAGTTTGAACGAAAGCACCAAGGTGCAGTTGCCTCAGTGAGACCTCTACTGGTGCGGCCTAGTTATTACGATACCTTTTTTTTTTGCGGCTCCATTGAAGGTATAATGGTGAGTTGACTGTGTGTTTATTTTGAAAACAAAGCCTTACCTCGAAATTCTGGCAAATTACAAGTCAAGGAAAATGGCGATACAATGATTCAAGCCTTTAGTTTCACTTAATTTTAACCGGACGAGCTGAAAAGCTGGTAACAGACAGACAGAAAGACAGATACACACAACCACACACAGACACACAGTGATTACAGTATACCTCTGCTGCACCAAGGAATAAAATATTATATTGGTCATTTCTCACTTCCAAAGGATTTAGAGTAACCTACAAAAGCCATTTATGTAAGCAGAGTTTGACATACAACCTTGGAAAGACAATGGTCCAAAATGGCCACCTACATGGAAGGCAACCCTTTTCCAGTCCATTTAAAAAAAAAATAAAAAAAATCTTACAATACAGAAAATATAAAACATTTTACTTAATGATTATACAACTAAAAAACAAAATTCTAAATGTTGCTTTAAATTTTAAAATTCAGATTAGCAAAAATATTACATACTGCTCCTTTAATACTACTTCCACCCAAAGTGGAAGCTGCACCCATAATAGTTTCTACAGCAGCAACCGCCATTAATTCCAACTGCTCGATATAACATTAGCATTTCGGTTCATTTACTCCTGCAGTTGGCTTACAATTTAACACATTTTTAGAACTGTATTTTGACATTTTTTCTGTTCCTTGTTCACATTAAACTGGGCCGACTACTTCAGCAGCATGAGCCCTCTGAAAACTCCCAGGAGGGGAAGATACAGTCAGGAAGTTTAAAAAAAAAAAAAAAAAAGAAGTTTTCTGCTGATCAACAACATCGCCTCCTAAACTCCCACTGGTGACAGGAGATCAGGGTCAAATGCTGTGTGTGTCAACGAGCGAGGGCAGCTAAAGGAGAGCACAAGCGTCCTTAAACGGCCTCAACTCCCACTTGGTGAAGGTTAGCGCCACATGTTTGAGTTCCTATGTTTAACACAAATGTTATCAAAAGGAAAATGCACCGGTCTGCAACCTGTGGCTCCAGAACTAGAAACAGCTCCTTTGGCAGTGACTCCATGTGGTTGTCAAAAATGAGAAAATACTCCAAAAAAAAACCAAACAAAAAAAAAACCTGCAAATGCATGAGGAAAAAAGCTGCAAATTGCTGTGCCAGCATACCTCATGTTATTCTCATACGTTTTGCAGCTAGTGACCGGTTGTTGTTTTTTCAAACCACAATAATTCCACTCCAGGTCTGTCTGAAAATGTTCCATACTCATTCCTGTACGTGGATATTTTTATCATTACATGTGGAGTTGGTCCTCAAAAAGGCCCCCAGTGAACAGGAAAAACCCGGCTGGCAGCCATAACAAATGTTTTTAATAGAACATTAAAACCATAGTAAAAGAAAGAGGTTCCCTTCTCAACACTTAAGGTAACCAAGGAAAGATTTGGCAATGCAATACAAGTAGCATTTTTTATGTTTCGTCTTCCTTTAAATGATACGATAGACCAGCTCCCGATTCCAACATTTCAGAGATTAGTAAAACACGAAACAAACGGTACAGTATATTTTATGCAGAACATTCCATACGCATTCTGTACAGTGCCATAGGTACGGAACATTCCTTATGGAACGCTAGTGGTCCTACTAGCTAGTGGTTTTGAGTGTTTTATGAACATGTACATGTAACGTTTTACCAGAGTGGTGGCCTAGTTGGTAGAGCACCTGCCCCACAACCGGGAGGTTGTGGGTTCAAATCCCGACCAGGTCATACCAAAGACCAGATTAAAAAAAAAAAAAAAAAAAGTACTTTCCTCCTTCTAGCTTGGTGGTCAGCTTAATAGAATGGGGAAAGGAAAGTTAACGCACAGAGCTACCAGAGGACTGACCTCCCACTACTTACAGGAGCTGCGTGGCCTAGGGTCAGTACAACGGGGATGGGCGCCGCCCCATACACCACATGGTGTCCCACATGCTGTGGAAGCTATTAACTTAACTAACATGTAACGTTAGATGCGGAACGTTTGGTACATGCCAGTTACTCCTGCAAGTTCAAGTGTTTTACTAACATGAAAATATAACATTACTCACATGTACATGTTCCGTAGCAGTTCTGGTAGCTAATGGTCTGTACATGCTCTGTAGATACTGAATGTTCCGTATGGAACACTAGAAAGACATGGGCATGAGAGAGTTTGTTTATGAAGGTTTTTTTTTTTTTTAATCAAACCACAGTTTAAGCTTTCCTAATTCCTTTCCGAGTGTATCCAAAAGTTGTTCCAAATTGCTTCCACTGCATAATAGATTAGTGTCATCGGCAAACAATATTAAATCCATTTTTCCAAGACTTTACATATATCATTTATATACATATTGAATAACAATGGCCCCAAAACTGAACCCTGTGGGACTCCACAAGTAACCTTCAGTAACTGTGAGTTTTTGTTACCAACACATACATACTGATATCTATTCTTTAAGTGACTACTTAACCAGGACAGTGCTACCGCCCTAATACCACAATTTTGTAGTTTGTTTAATAATAAATTATGATCCACTGTATCAAATGCCAAGGTCTCCGCCTTTGACCGCCACCTAATCCACATAGCACCGGACCCCCATGATCCCTCCTGCAGGTGGTGAACCCACTGGAGGGCGGACCCATGTAACTCCTTCGGGCTGAGCCCGGCCGGGTCCCATGGGTGGAAACCCGGCCACCAGACTCTAGCCTTCGAGCCCCTCCCCCAGGCCTGGCTCCAGGGTGGGGCCCCGGTAACCCCATACCGGGCGGGGTACACTGAATCCTTGATATACAATTTATCATGAGAGTCTGTTGGATCGTTCTTAGTCTGGCCCTTCACCCAGGACCAGTTTGGTCCTGGGTGAAGGGTCCATGGTCCTCAGCCGGAAAAAGGTGGATTGTCCTCTCCGGGTTGGGGACAGGCTCCTGCCCCAAGTGGAGGAGTTTAAGTATCTTGGGGTCTTGTTCACGAGTGAGGGGAAAATGGAGCGAGAGATCGACAGACGGATTGGAGCAGCATCTGCAGTGATGCGGACGTTGTACCGGTCTGTTGTGGTGAAGAGGGAGCTTAGTTCTAAGGCAAAGCTGTCAATTTACCAGTCAATCTACGTTCCTACTCTCACCTATGGTCACGAGCTTTGGGTAATGACCGAAAGAACGAGATCGCGGATACAAGCGGCTGAAATGAGCTTTCTCCGTAGGATTGCTGGACTCACCCTCAGAGATAGGGTGAGGAGCTCAGTCATCCGGGAGAGGCTCAGAGTAGAACCGCTGCTCCTCCACATTGAAAGGAGTCAGTTGAGGTGGTATGGGCATCTGATTAGGATGCCTCCTGGACGCCTCCCACTTGAGGTGTTTCAGGCACGTCCCACTGGGAGGAGACCCCGGGGCAGACCCAGGACTCGGTGGAGAGACTATGTCTCCCATCTGGTCTGGGAACGCCTTGGTATCCCCTCTGAAGAGCTGGAGCAGGTGGCTGGGGAGAGGGAAGTCTGGGCTTCTCTGCTTGAACTGCTGCCTCCGTGACCCGGACCTCCGGAAAAGCGGTAGAAGATGGATGGATGGATGGATGTATCAAATGCTTTTTTAAGATCCAGGAATACCCCGACTGAATACTCTTTATTTTCAACGGCAGTTGATATTTTTTCTATAAATTCCATTAGAGCAAATGCAGTTGTCCTCTTATGTCTGAACCCATATTGCTGCTCACACAATAAATTATTCTTCAGTATGAAGTTGTCAATTCTCTCACGGAATATTTTTTCATGTATCTTGGAAAATTGCAGCAATAGTGAAATTGGTCTATAGCTTGAGAATTCCCCTCTGTCACCCGTCTTGTATATCGGAATTACTTTAGCTATTTTCATTGCATTGGGAAATAGACCTGTTTGGAGAGACAGGTTACAGATATACGTCAGTGGTTTCACTAAGCATTCAATAATAGTTTTGACTAAGAGCATGTCAATACCATCACAGTCCGTAGATGTTTTACTTTTAAACGATTTAACAATTTCAATGACCTCTTTCTCGTCTGTGTTCTTTATGAAAATGGAGTCTTTTATAGCAGTGTTTTTGCTTGTTGTATCACCCATAGGCGCCGTAATGGGTATTTCTCAAGCCAAATTAGGACCAATGTTAACAAAAAAGTTATTAAATTCATCTGCAGGTGAAACTGTATTCACACTCTGAGTCGTTCTATTATTTTTGGAAAAATTGTTTGGGTAGCTTGTATTTCTGTTTTTAATTTCCAAGAATATTGTTAAGTATTGTCCATGTATTTTTACCTCTGCCAAAGGGGGAGGTTATGTGATCATCGGCGTTGATTTGTCTGTTTGTCTGTTAGTAAGATAACTCAAAAAGTTATGGATGGATTTTCATGAAATTTTCACAGATTGTCAGAAATGGGGTATCCTACAGATGATTAGATTTTGGTGGTGATCCGGATCACCATCCACAAGAAAACCGCCATTACGCAAAATGCCATTTTGTGAATAACTACTGAGCCACTAATCCTATCATTGTGAATCCAATTGCTAGTCATATGTTTTCATGGTCAAGGAATCTGAAAACGTACACACAAACACTGTATGGGGGGGAACTGTGGCGCTTGGTGGAGGTCTGCGCTCTCCGAGTGTTTTTCTAGTTAATATTATCTCTGTTTCTCTCCAGTTCTTTACTGTAATAATGTTTTTTACTACATCTTATTATACATGTTAACTTATTTTTGTATGTTTTATACCGCTGCTCTGCTTCTTTTGTCCTTTTCTTTAGGAAAACTTTATATAATAATTTTTTCTTTTTACACGCCTTTTATAATCCTTTGGTTAACCATGGCTTATCGACAAATTTATGTTTAAGCTTTTTCTTTACTAATGGACAATTTTTTTCATAAAGAGTGGTTACAATGTTCATAAATGTGTCATAGGCTTCATTTACATCTGATACATAGACTTCTGTCCAGTCTTGCTTCAGCAAGTCCTCTTTAAAAGAACTGATTGCATTTTGTGATTTGTATCTGAACGATATTAAAATTTTTTCTGCGTTGGCCCCCATGTGGCCATGGATAAGTGCAAAGGTTGGCAAGTGGTCACTTATATCATTTATCAATAATCCACTTTCTATTTTCTTATCAATAATATTAACAAACAGGTTGTCAATAAGTGTAGCAGTGTGAACTGTGATTCTACTGGGATGTGTTATTGTGGGATATAGACTCATGCTGTACATAGAATTCATGAACTCTGTAATTACATTTTGTTGATATGGATTCAGAAAATCAATATTGAAATCTCCACAAATTACTACCATTTTCTTACTAGTAATATTATTGTACAGCTCGACTAATTTATCTCTGAATGTCTCAATGCAAGTTCCCAGCATTCTATATATACAACTTATAATTAGATTTTTTGTTTTATCTTGGTCAATCTAAACAGTAACACATTCCAGAATTCCTGGTAGTGCAAAGGACATTTCATTTACAAGCTTACACCTATACAGGTCATCAATATACAGTGCAACACCACCACCCTTTTTTTGAGATCTGTTAATATGAAACATCTGATATCCCTCTATTGCCATCAGGGGAGCCTGCTCTTCATTAAGCCAAGTTTCAGAGACTGCAATAGCTGTGAATTTTCTGTCTAGCTGTTTTAAATAGTCCTGAATCTGTGGAAAGTTTTTGCTAAGACTTCTGCTGTTGAAGTGTATTATTGATAGTTTACCATCTAGTTGCACTTGACTTTTGAATTGTTTTTCAGTGTAATATTCACAATGATTATGAATATTATTGAAAAAGTGGTTATCAGGATCAATATCATTTTCCATCTCTTGTAGTTTATGTTCAGCATAATGGCATATTTTCAGAGTTTGAATTTCCTCACTCTGTGTCAAATGACTTCCTCCAACTGGGGATAATTGATGTCTACTCAAGTCAGTCATAAGTTTTTTGTTTGTTTTGTTTAGTTTTTTTTTTTTTTTTAAGTACATTGACATGGTATGTCAAAAGAACTATTTTTGCCGTGTGTGTGGATATGGATTATCATAGTCTCTTAATTTTCTTAATCAGTGTTCATCTATATTTATTTATTATTATTAATAACATTATTATTATTATTATTATTATTATTATTATTATGGGTTTATGTGTGCAAGTAAGTGTGAGTGTGGCTGCTCCATCATGCCTGTGGTGCTGGAGAGCACCGGGGTGTGACGCTGGTGGATCTTAGGCTGCTCAGCCTGGCAGCCTTCGCCCTGGGGTGGGATCTGGGGGCAATGGGTGAGCTCCTGAGTCAGTTTGGAAGCTGACTTCTGGGGTGGATGGGCTGTCTTTAGGATCGCCTCCCTCCCAGTCTTACCTCTTCCCCCTTCCCCCCAATTCTGGGTGGAACATGCATCTTATTGGATACACTTAGGGTTTTAGGGTTGGGGTGTGCCGTACTGCGTCATGGGTGCGCATGAGAGCATGAGGCTGTGAGACCATGGGAATGAGTGTGTGTACTGGTCAGGGCGTGCTGGATTGAGAGGGGGTGGCACCTCCTGGTGCCTCCTGGTACCTACTGGCTGTGTGGGCACCCTTGGACGGGGGGCTGGCTCCCCATGGGGCTCCTGTGTCTTGCTGCCGCCTTCTTTGGGTGTGGGGCATGGGGATTCCCAGGGTGTGTGTCAGTGGCAATGGGGTGGGGGAGGGTCCATTGTGGGGGTGTCTTTGGGGCTTGCGCCGGGGGTCTGGGCCAGTCTCTGACCTGAGGGGTGGGGGCGCTGGCCTTCCGGTGCCAGAGGCCCGGGTGCTGGCGTTGGCCCTGTTGTCAGGGCAGCGGCTGGCCAGTCCAGTGGCGGGGGTGTGCCGCGCCAGCCGCTTGGCGTCTGTTCCTCTCCTCCCCCCCCCCCACACCCCTCCTTTCCCCATTCGCCCCCTGTCGGGTCCTTCATAGATAAGACAATTTAAATAAAGTATTAAAAGTTATTACAAGAGGAGTTTATAAGTAATATACAGTATATACACTACTCATAAAAAGTTAGGGATATTTGGCTTTCGGGTGAAAGCCAAATATCAGGTGAATTTTATGGAAAATGTAAAAAAGTTCACGCTACAGGGATGTAATATCATGAAAGTAGGGCAGTAGTAGTGGCAGATCTGGCGGTGGTGTCTGTCTGTATATTTCTTGTAGACATGATGTCGGTGTTTGTGATGATATTGTCATGGCAGACTGTTATATTGATTCTTTTTTTGCTGAGATACATGTCAAAAATGGGAAAAATCTAATTGTAGGTGTGACTTATTGCCCCCCAGACACTGACTTTAATATTTTCACAACCAAACTGGAAGAAATTTTATCCTCAATCAACAACAAAAATAAAAGTTGTTTCCTCCTTGGAGACTTCAACATTGATCTCTCCAGGAATGATGCAGCTAAAAATGACTTTTTGAATACACTACACTCCTCTTCCTTCTTCCCTACCATTAATACCTGTACTAGAATCCCTCACTCCACCAAATCCATTATTGATAATATCATTACTAACATTCACAGTTCCACACTGGTGTCTGGAGTCGTGCTCTCTGAGTTTCTGATAATTTCCCCATTGTTCTGTTTCTTGACCTTGCTGTTAGGCTCTCAATCTCACGTCATAAACTAAAAATAAAAATACTTAATGAAGAAACCTTACAACGACTGAATGAGGACTTGCATGTCAAGGAATGGTATAGAAGCTACAATTGTAGTGATGCTGGTGCTGCGTTTGACGCCTTGACCAAGGAAATAACAGAATCCATCCAGAGGACTATTCCCATCAAGACTATCACATGCAGTGGTACTATTCAACATCCATGGCTTTCTAGGGGCATACTAAAATCTGTTAAGCACAAAAATAAACTATATAAATGTTACATAAAAAAAATCCAAATATTAACAATAAAAATGAATATACTAATTATAGAAATAAACTAACACATATTATTAGAAAGAGTAAGAGTAATTACTATGCAGAAGTTTTAAATGCATCACAGGGTGATTCCAAGAAATCCTGGAGAGTACTAAATAAGGTTCTAAATAGGGACCAAAAAAAACCCCCACACTTCCGAACAATAATGCAGTCAGTAATCTCACCAATAATGCCCGCTTGTGGGACACGTATATGCACATATGTATATCACTGCATGATTCATACGTATACCACCTTAGGCTTCACATCTGAGACGGAACAAAGGACTGAGTCGCTCTGGAGATAACACAAGGATGTGAAAGTTTAGTCTTTGGCATGCAGAGAGACAGCTGTGGGGGATTTCGCCCAGCGGCCAGAGACTGGAGGTGGGGGGTGTTAAGATCGGGAGGAAGTTACATTGTTACTGGGGATTAAGTACCATGTGACTGTGTGTTTTGATGTCCTGGGTATAAAAGGGACAGATGTTGGGGGATTCACTCTCTTTCTGTTTTTGGATGATGTTGGAGAATGTGAATAAATCTGACTTGTGAAATAAACAAAGCCTCGTCCTTCCACATTCTCCACACTGGTGACCCTAAGACGTATCATGAGCAGAAGTAATTCCCCCGAGCCGGACTCATCAGGAGCCAGCCAGGCGAACACAGCCACAGTCAAGCTACCAGACTTCTGGCAAGACAACCCGTGCTCCTGATTCCACTTGGTCGAAGCACAGTTCGCCCTCCGGGGGATAACGGTAGATGACACAAAATTCTACCACATTATTGCCAAGCTCGACAACCGCACGGCTCGACATGTGCAGAGCCTTTTGGAGCGCCCACCGGCCGACGACAAATACGGCGGGTTGAAGGCTGCGCTCATCCAGCGTTTCACTCCCTCAGTCCAGGAGAGAGCGGAGATGCTCCTGGCTCTGAACGACTTGGGAGAGAGCACGCCCGTCGACCTGATGGAGGACATGCTGAGGTTAAGGGGCTCAGACGGCGACGACTTCCTTGTCACCCACATTTTCCTGAGAACCCTCCCGTCGGCTACGAGAGCGACCCTGGCCGGTTCACTGTTGTTGGCCCAGCGGGACTTCCGCGTGCTGGCACAGGAGGCACAACGGATTCTCAACGCCAGCAGACAGCGTGTGGCCACCGCAGCAGCGACGGAGCTCGGCGGGACGGCCCAAGACGGCAGGTGGCCAGAGGCGGCGGTAGGAGACCCACCGACAACGGCGGTGGCGAGGGCCAGGGATCGCGGAGGAGACGACCTCTGTTTCTACCATTGCCGCTTCGCAGAGAGGGCACGCAAATGTATCCCATCGTGCCAGTTCAAGAGCTCGGGAAACACCAAAGCCGGGGGTCGGTAGCAGCCGCGGCCCTTGGGGAAGAGAACAAGCTGCTCTACTTGACGGACGCGTGTTCGGGGAGGCAATTCCTCGTGGACACAGGCTCCCAAATGAGTTTCATCATGCCTACATATGCTGACCGGCTGGCGGGTCCCGGAAGTCACGGAGCGTCAACAGCGAACGGCTCGAGGATTAAGACCTTTGGCGAGAGGACTCTACTTCTGTCCCTACACGGCCGTACATTTGAGTGGACTTTTGTTATAGCTGCAGTGAGCTTCAATATGTTAGGGGCTGATTTTCTGTGCTCACATGGTTTGTTGGTTGATCTTGCTAATAGGCGCCTGGTTAATGCACTTTCTTGTTATTCTATTCCCTGTGCACCCTGAGTGACCCCGCCCACAGCACAAGCCAACGTCGCAACGGCAGTTGGTAAGTTCCACACACTACTTACTCAGTTCCCAGCACTCACGGTTCCCACATTTTCAGCAGCTGTCGCTAAACACGGAGTGGAACATTTTATTACTACCACTGGACCACCCGTTTTTGCAAAAGCTCGGCGCTTGGATGCAGCTAAACTGTCCATAGCGCGCGAGAAGTTCGCCAACCTGGAAAAATTGGGCATCATCAGGCGTTCGAAAAGCCCATGGGCTTCCCCGTTTCACATGGTCCCTAAAGCTGACGGCTCGTGGCGTCTTTGCGGAGATTTCCGCAGGTTGAACAACGCTACAGCACACGACCGCTACCCAATCCCGCATATCCAAGATTTTTCCGTTCATTTGGCGGGGGCGCGCATTTTTTCCAAGATAGACTTGGTCCACGGGTACCATCAAGTCCCAGCACGTGCTGAGGATGTACCCAAAACAGCGGTAATAACTCCGTTTGGCCTTTTCGAGTTTTTGCGCATGCCGTTTGGGCTTAAAGGCACTGCGCAGATGTTCCAACGCATGATGGACGTGGTGTTGCGCGAACTCCCCTTCGTGTTCATCTACCTGGATGACATCTTAGTAGCCAGTGCGTCCGAAGACGAACACGAAAACCACCTCACAGCAGTTTTCCGGAGGTTGGGAGAGCATGGGTTAATAATCACCCCAGCGAAGTGTCAGTTCGGGGTGACGCAGATTGATTTTTTGGGGGCATTGCGTCTCTCCAGAAGGAGCGGTTCCTCTGCCTGACAAAGTGCGCGCAGTAACAAATTTTCCCCAGCCACAAACGGTCAAAGCGTTACAGGAGTTTTTGGGAATGGTAAATTTTTATAACCGTTTCCTCCCCCGCACAGCGCAGCTCATGCAACCATTGTATGCTGCGCTAAAAAAACAAAAACCCACAAGCAAAATCAAATGGTCTCCTGAGCGAGAGCGAGCATTCGCTGAGGTCAAAACAGCCCTGGCAAACGCTGCGCTGTTAGCGCATCCAGACCCAACGGCCCGCATAGCGCTCACTACTGACGCGTCAGATGTGGCCATAGAGGCGGTCGTGGAGCAGCATGTGGCCGGGGCTTGGCAGCCGCTCGCCTTTTTCAGCAGGATGTTGCGCGATAGTGAGCAAAAATACAGCGCATTTGACAGGGAGTTGTTAGCTCTCCACTTGGCCATTCGCCACTTCCAGTTCTGGCTGAAAGGACGCCGTTTCACTGCTCTCGTTGACCACAAGCCGCTGACTTACACGATGGACAAGGTTTCAGAACCGTGGTTGGGCCGGCAGCAGAGGCAGCTGGCTGCAATCTCAGAGTTTACTACTGATATTCAGCACGTAGTGGGTAAACTTAATGTAGTGGCAGACTGTCTCTCGCGCGCCGTAGTGGCCCCAGTCCGCGTAGGGATAGATTATGCAACCATGGCCGTGGAGCAGGCTAGCAACGCAGAAGTGCGCGCTGCCGCAGTCCACGTAGGGATAGATTATGCAGCCATGGCCGCAGATCAGGTGAGCGATGCGGACATGCGCGCGCTCCAGTCTGAACCAACAGGGTCAAGGCTGGAGAACAGGGTGCTGCAAGATGGTATGCCCCCCCTAATCTGCGATATCTCCACGCGCCGGTGGTAGCAACTGCGTGGCGCCGCCGTGTTTTTGACTCGATTCATTCTCTGGCGCACCCCGGGGTGCGCGCGTCGGTCAAAATGGTAGGAGAGAAATTTGTATGGCCAAGCCTGCGCAAGCAAGTTAGAGAATGGGCAACAGCCTGCATGGCTTGCCAACGAGCCAAGGTTCACAAGCACACGAGAGCTCCTTTGGAGCCATTTCACATCCCGGCTAAGAGGTTCGATCACGTTCACGTGGACCTCGTAGGCCCCCTCCCGCCGTCGCAAGGGTGCACACATCTTCTGACAATGGTAGACTGCACCACGCGCTGGCTGGAAGTGGTCCCACTGTCATCAACCACAGCCGAGGAGGTGGCGCGCACATTTTTAACGGCATGGGTGGAGCGCTTTGGAGTTCCATCTGACATTACGTCCGACAGAGGTCCTCAATTTGTTTCCGAGCTTTCAAACGGTTTCAATTTGTTTCAGATGGCCCGCAGCCTGGGGGTAACGACCCACCGCACTACTGCGTACAACCCGCAGGCTAACGGGTTATGCGAACGTTTCCATAGGTCATTGAAGGCGGCCCTCAAAGCGTCGCTTACGGATGCAAATTGGGTGGACAGGCTACCATGGGTTTTATTGGGGTTGCGTTCTGCACCTAAAGAGGATTTAGAAGCCTCCCCGGCCGAGTTAGTTTTTGCGCAGCCACTCCGGCTACCCGGGGAATTTCTCCCAGATAATCCTGCACCAGAATGTTTCCCGGCTCAGTGGTTGCAGAGTGGCGCGGAGGCGGGCATGCTTCCCGGCCCCGTTCACCACAGTTTTCTGCGCATTTTTGTGCCTAAGGCTCTAAAAAATGCGGAATTTGTTTTTGTCAGACACGAGGCGCATCGCCCGCCATTGCGACCACCTTATGATGGACCATTTAGAGTGCTGGAAACAGGGATAAGCATTTTTTGCTAGATTTGGAGGGCAGGAAAGAAAAGATTGGCGTAAACAGACTCAAACCCACCTTTGTGTTGGCCGACGAGGACATGCTGTTGGCTACGGCTCCTCGGCGTGGCAGACCCCCCAAGGAGCATTCATCAGAACACCCACAGGGATTGACTAACAGTTCTAATCCTCAGACAGCAGCTCCCCAGCAGGAGGGCGCCGCGAAAGAGGTTAAGCCCGCTTACAGCAGATTTGGGAGGCGACTGAGGCCCAAGCGACACGTGGACTGATGTGTAATAATTTTACCATGATTTGCAGACTGTTATTACGTTGTTCCATTTTAGACGTTTGGGGGGGGGGGGGTCATGTGGGACACGTATATGCACATATGTATATCACTGCATGATTCATACGTATACCACCTTAGGCTTCACATCTGAGACGGAACAAAGGACTGAGCCGCTCTGGAGATAACACGAGGATGTGAAAGTTTAGTCTTTGGCATGCAGAGAGACAGCTGTGGGGGATTTCGCCCAGCGGCCAGAGACTGGAGGTGGGGGGTGTTAAGATCGGGAGGAAGTTACATTGTTACTGGGGATTAAGTACCTTGTGACTGTGTGTTTTGATGTCCTGGGTATAAAAGGGACAGATGTTGGGGGATTCACTCTCTTTCTGTTTTTGGATGATGTTGGAGAATGTGAATAAATCTGGCTTGTGAAATAAACTCAGCCTCGTCCTTCCACATTCTCCGCTGATAAATTTAATAATTATTTTGTCTCGATTGGAGAAATTTATCTAATAAAATTAACCAACACCAGGGTTCCTCTTTCAAACATTATCTAACAGGAAACTACTGGAATTCTTTTCTTCCTGAAACCAACTGATTGTGAGGAAGTCTGGAAAATCATGAAGGACATGAAGAACTCAAATCTTTGCTGGAGCCGATGAAATTTCCAGCAAAATTTTGAAAAGTGTCATTAATTTAATACTGGAACCTCTTACCTGCTGCATTAATCTGTCTCTGATCTCTGGAGTAGTGCACAAATTGCAAGATTTGCACAAATTATACGATCTACAAATCAGGTGATAAGAATGATTTGACTAATTATCATCCAATATCCATTCTGCCGACTCTCTCAAAGATTTTGGAAAGAGTAGTTTATAACAGACTTACCAGTTACCTTGTTAAGCTCAGCATTATTATCCCATCTCAGTATGGCTTCAGAAAGAAACACACTACCTATATTGCAATACTTGACCTAACTGAAAAAATCAGTGATGCAATTGAAAAAGGCAGCTATGGTATTGGCATTTTCTTAGGCCTATCTAAAGAATTGATACCATTAACCATGACATCCTAATTAATAATTTACAACATTGCGGTATCAGAGGCCTAACATTAGATTGGTTTATTAGCAATCTGTTTGGAAGACTTCATTTTGTTTATATAAATAACCACAAATCATCATATAAATCCATCAATCATGGGGTTCCCCAGGGTTCCATCCTGGGACCAGTTCTATTGAATGAATGAATAAATGAATGAATGAATGAATGAATGAATCTTAATTTCGGATAGTACAGGTTAAAAAAACTGAAATAATATAAGAAAGGGGGGAAAGAAAATCCAACAAGGTCAAATTAGACAATAACTCCTCTGATTATACAGTTCAACATAAGTTATCTGAAATGGGTGATGGCTGAAGCCGCCAGCTTATATTGCCCACCCATATTCCATCCAAGAATTCAAAAGAAAAAAACAAACAAGAGCGATTACAATTCAGAACGAAGCTAAGACAAAATGTGACAAAAAATCTAAGCTACAACACAACGCAGACTGGATATGACAATCCTTATGTGATTTTACATGTCATCTTGTATATATGTTTGGAGTATTTCTTCCTTTAGTTTTTGTTTTAAATTGTCCAAAGCGTTGTACATGATTTTAATTCAGGTCCAAAAGCGTTCCATAATCTGACTCCTTGCACTGAAACACAGTGTTGCTTGGTGGTAGTTCTCACTGAAGGTTTTTGAAATATACATGTTCCTCTAAAATGATATTGTTTCTCCCTTATTTGGAACAACTTTTGGATATTTGTGGGCAGTGATAGATTCTTCACTTTAAACATTATTATTGCAGTTTTAAAGTCAACCAGATCTTTCAACTTGAGAGCTTTTAATTTAAGAAAAAGTGGGTTTGTTGGTAAGCTGCTTTGCTTATTATTCTAGTAGCTCTCTTCTGAAGCATAAAGACTGAATATATGTTTGTTTTTTATGTATTTCCCCATACTTCATTACAATATGTCATGTATTGGAGTATTAATGAATGCTACAAGGTATATAGTGTGGAGTGGAGTGTGGAGTGTAGAGTGTATTCAGCAAATATTTCACTCTGTGTAGTATTGCGATTGATTAAGATATTTTACCTTTAATATAATTAATATGTGACTTCCAACACAGTTTATTGTCAATTATTACTCCAAGAAATTTAGTTTCAGATACCCTTTCAATCTCTACACCATTTACACTGAGTTTAGATACTGAGTTGTTGTGATGGTTGTTAAAGACTATAAATTTTGTCTTACTTAAATTGAGCGTTAATTTGTTTGAATCAAACCACAGTTTAAGCTTTCTTAATTCCTTTCCGAGTGTATCCAGAAGTTGTTCCAAATTGCTTCCACTGCATAATAGATTAGTGTCATCGGCAAACAATATTAAGTCCATTTTTTCTGAAACTTTACATATATCATTTATATACATATTGAATAACAATGGCCCCAAAACTGAACCCTGTGGGACTCCACAAGTAACCTTCAGTAACTGTGAGTTTTTGTTACCAACACATACATACTGATATCTATTCTTTAAGTAACTACTTAACCAGGACAGTGCTACCCTCTAATACCAACAATTTTCAGGTTCAGGTGCAGGTTACTTTATTTGTACCCGTAGGTTGATTTGTTTTGCAGTCTGGTGACATCCATGTTTACAAAACCACTAATTACATTCAACATAGACACAAACACAGGCACACATGAAGCTGACTATAAACATGATAAAAATACTCAAGGCTCCATCAAACAGGGTATAAAAAAGACAAAGAAATGAGGGAGAAACCAGAGGTAAGAGAGAAGGGTCATATTAAAGTTAAAGTTAAAAACTATTCAATTCAATTCAATTCAAACTTTATTTATATAGCGCCATTTCACAACAACAGTCATCTCATAGCACTATCAACTGTAGGGAGGACCCCCACAGTTGCAGAAAGACCCCAGCAATCAGGCGATCCCCTGTGAGCAAGCACTTGGCGACGGTTGGAGAGGAAAAACTCCCTTTTAACAGGAAGAAACCTCCAGCAGAACCAGGCTCAGGAGGGGCAGTCATCTGCTGCGACTGGCTGGGGGGTGAGGGGACAGAGAAGAAGAAAAGAACAGACATGTAGAGAGCAAACAGCACGATGGGGACTCAAATCTATGGGAGAGAACAAACAAATGTTAATGACCAGCAAAAAAAAAATATTTCATAGAGAGTGAGGAAAGGAGTGAGGCCCAGTGCATTAATGGAGGTCCCCCCGGCTGACTAAACCTATTAGCAGCATAACTAAGGGAGGGTTCAGAAACACATGATCCCTCCCTAATTGTAGGCTATATCAAAAAGGTAGGTTTTAGCCCTATTCTTAAAAACAGAGATCGAGTCTGACTCCCGAATCCAGATTGGCAGCTGATTCCACAGGAGAGGAGCTTGATAACTGAAGGCTCTGCCTCCCATTGTACTTTTGGAGATTCTAGGTATTACAAGTAAACCTGCATTTTGGGAGCGTAGTGCTCTGTTAGGATGATCGGTAGTATCAGATCTTTTAATAAAAAGGAGCTGATTGTTTAGAGCTTTGTAAGTAAGAAGAAGGATTTTAACTTAATTCTAAACTCTATGGGAAGCCAATGAAGGGAGGCCAGAACCGGAGAGATATGATCTCTCTTTCTAGTACCTGTTAAAACTCTTGCTGCAGCATTTTGGATCAGCTGAAGACTTTTTAAAGATGTTTTAGGACAGCCTGATAATAAAGAATTACAATAATCTAATCTCGAGCTAACAAAAGCGTGGATCAGCTTCTCAGCATCACTCTGAGACAAGATGCTCTAATCTTGGCAATATTACGCAAATGATAGAAGGCAGTCTTAGAAACAAATTTAATATGTGAATTGAAGGACAAATCCTGATCAAAAATAACTCCAAAGGTTCCTCACAGAGCTATTAAGAGAAAGAGTAACTGCATCCAAACTGAAGTTTGATTTGGAAAGGAATTTCTAAGGTTTTTTGGACCAACAAGAATGACTTCAGTCTTATCTGAATTTAATAGCAGGAAATTACAAGTCATCCAAACTTTGATTTCCTTAAGACAGGCTTCTAACTTGGCTAATTGATTAGTATCATCTGGCTTCATTGACAGGTATACTTGTGTGTCATCTGCACTAACAGTGAAAATGTATACAGTGCTTTCTAATAATGTTGCCTAACGGAAGCATATATAACTAAAAAGAGTGAGGCCAAGCACAGATCCCTGTGGAACTCCATGACTAAGCTTTGAGCTGAGAGAAAACTCATCATTTACATGAACAAACTGGAACCTATCAGATAAATAAGATCTAACCACTGCAACGAAGTTCCATTAAGTCCAACATAGTGTTCTAATCTATCAAGTAGAATATTATGATCAATAGTATCAAAAGCTGCACTAAGATCTAAAAGGACAAGTACAGAAACTAGTCCATTATCAGATGCAATGAGGAGGTCGTTAGTGACCTTCGCTAAGGCTGTTTCAGTGCTATGATGGATTCTAAACCCAGATTGAACTCCTCAAGTAAACCATTTCCCTGCAGGTGGTCAAATAATTGCGTAGAAACAACTCTTTCTAAGATTTTTGAAATGAAAGGGAGATTAGAGATTGGTCTATAGTTAGCTAAAGCTCCTGGATCTAGCGTTGGCTTTTTGAGTAAGGGTTTAATTACAGCCGTTTTTAAAAGCCTGCGGTACATGGCCTAAAGTTAATGAAGAATTGATTATATGAAGAATAAAGCTACCAATAAGTGGGAAGACTTCTTTAAATAAACCAGGGTAGGAATAGGGTCTAAAAGACAAGTTGAAGGTTTGGATGAGGAAACTATTTTGTCTAACTCACAAAGGTCGATTGGAGTAAACTCATCAAGACAGACATCAATAGAAGGAGTTGTAGTAGTTACAGTATTTAGTTAACTGTGGGAAGAATCTGATTGATTTTATCTCTGATGGATGAATTTTAATATTGAAAAAGTTCATAAAGTCCTGACTAGTAAGCTCTAAGGGGATGCTAGGATTGACAGAGTCCTGACTCTTTGTCAACCTGGCTACAGTACTGAAAGAAACCTGGGATTATTCTTGTTCTCTTCTATTAATGCAGAGTAATAACTCGTTCTAGCTTTTCTAAGAGATTTTTTATAAATTAAAAGATGATTTCTCCAAGCTAAATAGATTTCATCTAAATTAGTAGAGCGCCATTTTCTTTCTAATTGACGAGTCTTCTGTTTTAAGCTACGAGTTTCTGTGTTGAACCAAGGAAGTTAAAAATCTCTGATTAGACTTTTTCTTTTTTAAGGGGGCACCAAGTCTAGAGCCTGATGCAGAGAAGCTGAAACACTATCCACCATGTATCAATTACAGAAGGAGCAAGCTGTCTATAGCTTATTTCCGTTGTGTTGACACATGGCATAGAGGAAACAATCTGCATAAATTTGGAAACAGCCATCATCTGAGAGGCATCTACTGTGATAATATTTTTCCTTTAGGAGCCAAATAGTCAGAGATAGTAAAATCAAAGGTTAACAGACAATGGTCTGACAGTACAGGGTTATGAGGAGACACTACAAGATTTTCTATTTCTATGCCATATGTCAGAACAAGGTCCAATGTATGGTGGAGGTAATGAGTAGAATTTCCTACTTTCTGAGAAAACCAATCGAGTCTAATATTGAATTAAAAGCACCATTAAGGCAGTCACTATCCTACATCCACATGTATATTAAAGTCCCCTACTATAATTATTCTATCAGAATTTCAGCACTAAATCAGCTAAGAAATCAGGAAATTCAGGATTAAAAATTCTGAATAGGTTGATGCGGGGGACGATAAACTATGGCAAATAAAATTGGGTTTAACCTGGAATTGCTAAAGTGCCAACACTGAGGACCAGGCCCTCAAAGGAATTATAAACATGTTTTTTGCTTTACATAACTAGTAATTTGGAATGGTAAATTGATGCTACTCCTCCTCCACGACCAGACCTTCTGGGATTTTGACAGTTTAAATAACCAGAGGGAGTTGATTCATTTAAACCAACATAATCTCTTGCCCTAACCAAGTCTCTGTATGGGAAATTAAATCAATCTGATGATCAATTAACAGATCATGGACTACAGAGACTTGGGAGTTAGAGACCTAATATTTAAACAAACAACATTTAATTTTTAAATTATGAGGAGGTACAGAGGCAAATCATTCTATTTAGAGGCTTTATGTTTAATTTGAGTTTTACCACATATTTTGCTTAATCACTTTGGGATGCTTATGCATTATATTTTTATTTACTTTGGAGGAGCAGACATCGATTCTCTGATGGGAAGACAGGGGCTAAGCTGAGGGGTGGCGGATGAAGAGGAGCTGCAGAGAGGCGTGTAAGACTGCGACTCTGCTTCCTGGTCCCAACTCTGAGTAGTCATGGTTTGGAAATTTGGATAAAAAGATGCCAGATTGTTAGATAAATGAGAAGCACCATCCAAAGTGGGATGAATGCTGTCTCGTCTCATAAGACCCAGGTTTTCCCCAAAAGAGCTCCAATTGTCAATGTAGCCCACGTCATTTTAGGACACCACACAGACAGCCAGCAGTTCAAGGATGACGAGCGGCTAAACATGTCATCACTGGTCAGATTGGGGAGGGGCCCAGAGAATACTACAGTGGCTGACATCGTTTTGGCAAAGTCACACACCGATTCTACATTAAGTTTCGTGACTTCCGACTGCCGGAGACGGATGTCATTAATGCCGGCGTGAATAAACAATTGTGGAATATTTACAGTTACTTTTAGCCAGCATTTTCAAATTTGACTCGATGTCGCCTGCTCTGGCCCCAGGAATGCATGTGACTATGGCCGATGGAGTCTCTAGGTTCACGTTTCTGACTACAGAGTCGCCAATGATTCAGAGTTTTTTCCTCAGCGGGTGTGTCGCTGAGCGGGGAAAAAACGATTAGAAACGTGAACAGGTTGGTGGTGAACCGGGGCTTTGCGACTAGGCTTCCTTCTCACCGTCACCCACCCAGTCTCCTCGCTGCTGAGGAGAGCCGGAGGACCGCTGACAGTGGGACCTAAGCTAGCTAGCTCCGCTGCAGCTAATGGACGTCCGTTGACATTAACTGGCGCAGACGGTGTTTCAATGCAGCGGAGCCGGGATTCCAAATCAGACAACCTCGCCTCGAGCGCCTCAAAAAGACAACATTTATTACATTTACCGTCATCACTAAAAGAGGCAGAGGAGTAGCTAAACATCTGACAGAGAGAGCACACCAGAGGAGGAGAGGAAGGAGAGGTAGTAGCCATAGCTAGTGGCTCGAGAGCTGGAGAGCAAACCACACAGGCAGACAGCAAAACAGGAAGTGACGATACGTTACCACAAGGAAGTGACGACACCAATCTGAAGCAGGACCAGGACCAACTAGTCAGAGGTTAAAAAACTCAAAGGTCTAAAACCCAATAAAATATTTAGAACCCAAGTGACATCATACAAAATAAGTAAATATAAATTATGTACAATATATTTTTATAGCTTGTTCAACTCTTTGACAGCAGCAGGAACAAAGCTGTTTTGTAGCGCTGGGTTTTACTTTTTGGGACAGCAAACCTCTGTCTGGAGGAAGAAGCTGAAAGTTGCAGTGCAAAGGGTGGGAGTCATCATTTAAAATGGAGGTAGCCATCCTCTGTACTTGTCTGGTGTACAGGATGTCAGGCTCAGCTGTGACTCACCAAGCAAACGACTGGACCATCTAACTACTGATCCAAGGATTTCCTCTGTTTCAGTTTTATCTGACCAAACCATGACACTAAAGAAAAGGATAAAAACAGATTCAATAAAAGCCTGATAAAACATTGTCATTATGGTTCGGTCAATTTGGAACGCGTCAATTTGGAATTTGTAGTTTGTTTAATAATAAATTATGATCACTGTATCAAATGCTTTTTTACCCTCAAGCAACCAAGCTATTTTACGGACTGAAATGACCAAGTGGGTCATTATGACCCCATTGTGCTCTGTACAGGGATCCTTATTATATATGGCTGGTTGGAGGTTTATCATACCAAAACTACTCCCCTGTATTTAAGGACAGGTATTTTATAATGATCTAATGTAAAATGTGTTTGCTAATAATACTTTTATTGCAAGAAATAACCAAAACGCAGACTGTAAGAACAACATTACATTTATTTAGACAGTCCTTGTCAGTTCACCCTTGGAACATCATCATCCTCATCATAGTTATTATCATCATAGTTACAATAATAGGTATCATCATCATCATCATCATCATCATAGTCATCATAGTCATCATATCATCATCACGATGATGATGATACCTATTATTGTAGTTACGATGTGATCATGATACCTATTATGGCATTTTGCGTAATGGCGGTTTTCTTGTGGACGGTGATCCGGATCACCACCAAATCTAATCATCTGTAGGATACCCCATTTCTGACAATCTGTGAAATTTCATGAAATCCGTCCATAACTTTTTGAGTTATCTTGCTAACAAACAGACAAACAAACAGACAAACAGACACATCCAGACAAACAGACAAATGTAAATCTTGCTATCCTAGGTCTGTTAGCCATGGTTCACTGCAATACAATATAAAGTACTGATTAGAAGTGGAAACTGGAGTGGTGGCTCAGTTGGTAGAGCATCCGCCCCACACCCGGGAGGCAGGGGTTCAAATCCCGGCCGGGTCATACCAAAGACCATATAAAAATGGTGCTTTCTGCCTTCTAGCGTGGTGCTCCGCATATTGGAATGGGGAAAGTAAAGTTACACACAGAGCTACCAGAGGACTGACCCCCCGCTGTAGCTTTCACTACTTACAGTAGCTGTGTGGCCTAGGGTCAGAGAAACGGAGATAGGCGCCGCCCATATACACCTTTAGGTGTGAAGGGATTAACTAACTATTAGAAGTGGAACATTTGAATAAAATTTATAAAACCAATGTTTAAAAACCAGTGCTTCTCTTCGGGGTCATAAATGACCCCACAAGAGTTTGCGATGTCTACGCCACACCAATTGGTTGATCCCTGCAAAAAACTATGAAAGTGTGTAGGATTAGTAGACTGACAAATTCATGCTAGGAAAGAAAATTTGGATAAAAAATAAAGAGACGGCACATTAAATTATATGGCTGGGGTCGTAAATGACCCCACTCGGTCGTTTGAAGGTTAAGATCCAGGAATACTCCAACTGAATACTCTTTATTTTCAATGGCTGTTGATATTTTTTTCTATAAATTCCATTAGAGCAAATGCAGTTGTCCTCTTGTGTCTGAACCCATATTGCTGCTCACACAATAAATTATTCTTCAGTATGAAGTTGTCAATTCTCGCACAGAATATTTTTTCAAGTATCTTGGAAAATTGTGGCAATGTCACCATGGGTTGAGATGCCGTCTCGGCACTCAGCCCATGTTTTCCCTCATCCCTGCTTCCCATTGAGCAGCGTCTCAGCTGGCCCCCAGCTGGCAGCATTATGGACGGCTGGGGCCAATTAGTCTTCATCAGCTGGGGCGCTGCCAATGAGGATAAATAGGAGCAGCCTCGATGACTCGGGGCTGCGACATAAACACATTGCTAAGCTGAAGCCCCTTCGTCTGGTGTCAGCTTATACTCCTCTTGCAGCATTCCTGTGTTTGTATCCCGCTGTGAGTATGTACGTCTTGCTACCCCCCACGTCCGGTACGAGCTGCTTACCTCTGCGCTGTGCAACCTGTGAGTGTACCTCTGCATGAGTATCTGTGCTCTCCTCATCCCTTATCCCTTACCCAAAATAAACCATCACGACTCACTGGCTTGTCCCTGGCTCTGATTGCCCGGCTCCCTAGAGCCGGATATGACAGTATGTCGCAGCCAGAAGAGTTGCCGGCGGCCGTGAGTCGCTGTGGAAATGTACCTTTCTGTCCGGGTGTCAGCGCTGCTAGCATGCCGTTTCCCAGGAGTCACTTCCGGCGCCAGGGCGACGAGCTGAGGTCCATCTCGGAGGCTGTCGACGGGACGCTCTTCACCCTGCACGACGCCTCCAACGCGAGACGCTAGCATCCGGGCCGTGCTGAGGAACTCCTGGACTGTCACCCTCACTCTCTGTACCATCTGGAGGACAGTGCCAGGATAGACGCTGCAGGTACACAGCGAGAGAAGCTCCACGGGGTGGATGGAAATCCCGGCAGGGAGTCGAAGTGGGCGACGTCTTTCCCCGCTTCGGAGTCCCGTTCCTGCCACTATTCCAGTCCGGGAGTTCGCGCCAACCAGAGGACTTCCCCCGACCTGCGCCACGTCACTCGGGATTCCCTTCAAGGAGCCGCAGCTGACAGCAGTTATGTCCGGGGTCGAGTGGCTGTCGCGAGCTCTACTGTGTTTCCTGTCACCACCTTCAGGCATGTGGCGGCGGCAGGGAGATTGACGGTGTGGACTTCAGGGCTACGAAGCTTTCCCGTGCTCGGCGCCTTCCTCGCCTCGTTCTCTGATCTGGAGCGGCGAATCCTGGGGTTCCCCCTCGCTTCGTTCCCCGGGAATAGCCGCCATCACATCGCCGAGTCACCTCTGCACGAACCTCGTCCGGATCCAGTTCTGGGCTATCGTCAGGACCGTTCCTCCCACGCAGCTGTCATCCCTTCGCCTCGTCAGTGTGGAGACTCTACAGCCTCGTCCCTTGAGCCTCGTTCCCCCGCTGTCATTCCTGGACATTCGGGCTGGCTCACCCCGGCTGTTTTCCCCTCCTCCTCGACGCGCTTCCTGACTGCTGTGTGTGCCTGGAATCCCGGCCTGGTGAGCTCTCTGCTGGAGACAACGTGAGCGATCCTCAGACTAACTTCCGGGGGGTCCTCCGTTATCGCCGGGCGGGGAGAGGAAGAAGCAGAATCCACTACAGCAGGCGATACTCAACCTCCAGGGGGCAGGCAAGTCATTGTTTTTTCACACCTGCTTAATGATTTGCTCTGTCACATCCCTGGAGGAGAAGTTCAGGGTTCGCAGCTCCCTGAACTCTCCCCACCTGCTGTAACCTGTATTCCTAATCCCGCATCCTCTGTGTCTCTCTCCGCCGAGCGGTCCCGGCTCCGGGTCAACGTGGTGGGATATGGAGAGGGCCTGTGGTTCCGCAGCTACATTGCGGATGGAGGAGGGGGACTGACTGCTGCGTGGAGTCTACGCCGACGACTGAGCGTCCCCGGGTCTCCACGGAGGAGCGGTTCGGTCCGGCGGGACAAGATTCTTCTGGCTTCACGCCGAGTGGATCGTCGGCGGGGTTACCTGAGCTGGAGGGATCTCAAGCTGCGCTGACCATCGTGCTGGCTGCGGGCCCGACGCGGCTAGATGGGAGCCTGACACCGACCTCCTGACGACGGATCCTGGATCTTCGCAGTCCTGGACGGCGTCAGAACCCGAGATCAGGCGAGTGCTCTCCTTTCTTTTCTCTCTTTTTATCCCCGAGCACTTCAGCCTATCTCCAGGGGAGACGAGCCGGGTGCAGCCGTCCGCTGCGTCTGAGCTCGTCTCGCCGGGTTCTGGCGCTGCCGGTGATCCTGATCCCGGTTCTGTTTTCTCTTCTGAGCCTTCTTCCAGGGTCACCGGCAAGGAGTTGCTGTTCCTCGTGGTGCTGGAGGGTCCGGGTTCAACGTTGGAGGTCGGTTCTGGTGCAGTATCCAACGTGGGTTCGCCCGAGACCCAGTCGGGGTCCAACGTGGGTTCGCCTGAGGCCCGATCGGGGTCCGACGTGGGTGCTGCCCCAGTATTGTCCAGGTCCGGTGAGGAGGTGGCCGTTTCCCTGCGGCCTGACGCCCGCCGCCCTCGTCATCGGCTCTCCCCTGAGCCTCTTCCACCGGGATCCGCTCTGATCCTTCGCCCGTCTCAACGGTCCTGGTGGTTGAGTGATGCGGGTCGACGACCCGACCCACAAAACTTTCGGTTCGGTGATCTGGTTCCCCCCACTGGTCTGTGTTTCCCTCTGGGCAGCCTGGTTCGGCTGCCGGTGGACTGGATTCCTGGGATCTGGGTCCAGAGTTCGCCGTCCGAACACTTCTCTTCCCCTGATTCGCCAGCTGGACAATGGGCGGGGAGATCTCCGGAGCCATCTCGGCCATTTTTGGACTCTGCCTGCCATTCACCTCGGGTGTCACTTTTTCTTTTGTTATTAAGGTCACTCGGGTGTAATGTTTTGTCCTGTTGGTGGATTCGTTTTTATAGTGCTGTGTTTTCCATCGCTCATGCTCAGCATTTTACTTTTTGTGCCATGTTTTTAGCCTCGTTTTTTGTATTGTAGAGTTATGTTTTGTTTTCCGTAACACCATGCTCTGCAGTTATCCATTTATTCCAGTCACTCATTTCTTTAGGTGACTGGGTATTTATATATTCGTGTGTGTGGGTTTTTCTTTGCCTGCACTCAGTATTTCTTTTTTGCCCTGTTGGTTCATTATAGAGTCATGTGCCTTGTTTTCCGTAACACCATGCTCTATAATTGTCATTTGTTCCAGTCACCCTCACTTTTCTTGGTGACTGTGTGTGTATGTACTTAAATTAGCGCTGTGTATAGGTTCCCCTTTATTTAACCGTACTCAGCATTTTTTGCCCTGTACCTTTTTGGTGGTTCTTTTTTCCTTGTTCTGGGTCACGCATGGTTGGTACTCTCTGGGTAGTATGTAACCGGCGTGCTGACCCAGTTCTTCTCCCCATCTGTACCTGGGTTAATTATTCTGTTTGGTCAGTATTGTATTTGGGTTTTTCTTTCCCGCTACCCTACATTGCCCCATTGGTGTTGTCCTTCCCTTGGCTTCCTCCCCTCCGGTCCGCCTCCCTTCCTCCCACCCTAGGTGGGGGGGGGGGGGGGGGGTGGGATGTTCCTGGTCGTTCAGGAGCCCGACCTTGAGGGGGGGGCTCTGTCACCATGGGTTGAGATGCCGTCTCGGCACTCAGCCCATGTTTTCCCTCATCCCTGCTTCCCATTGAGCAGCGTCTCAGCTGGCCCCCAGCTGGCAGCATTATGGACAGCTGGGGCCAATTAGTCTTCATCAGCTGGGGCGCTGCCAATGAGGATAAATAGGAGCAGCCTCGATGACTCGGGGCTGCGACATAAACACATTGCTAAGCTGAAGCCCCTTCGTCTGGTGTCAGCTTATACTCCTCTTGCAGCATTCCTGTGTTTGTATCCCGCTGTGAGTATGTACGTCTTGCTACCCCCACGTCCGGTACAAGCTGCTTACCTCTGCGCTGTGCAACCTGTGAGTGTACCTCTGCATGAGTGTCTGTGCTCTCCTCATCCCTTATCCCTTACCCAAAATAAACCATCACGACTCACTGGCTTGTCCCTGGCTCTGATTGCCCGGCTCCCTAGAGCCGGATATGACAGGCAATAGTGAAATTGGTCTATATTTTGAGAATTCCCCTCTGTCGCCCGTCTTGTATATCGGAATTACTTTAGCTATTTTCATTGCATTGGGAAATAGACCTGTTTGGAGAGACAGGTTACAGATATACGTCAGTGGTTTCACTAAGCATTCAATAATAGTTTTGACTAAGAGCATGTCAATACCATCACAGTCTGTAGATGTTTTACTTTTAAACGATTTAACAATTTCAATGACCTCTCTCTCGTCTGTGTTCTTTATGAAAATGGAGTCATTTATAGCAGTGTTTTTGCTTATTGTATCACCTGTAGGCACCGTAATGGGTATTTCTCAAGCCAAATTATTGGCTTATTATTCTGTACATAAATGACATTGCTATCTCCTCATCTCTACAACATCAAGTACTGTGTGCTGATGACACTAATTTATTTTTTGCTCACCGGAATCCAAATGAACTTGAACAGATAATAAATAGTGAACTTATGAAAACAGACACCTGGTTTCAGTGTAACAAACTTTTGCTTAACATCACTAAAACTAATTATATTTTATTCTTTTCCAATAAAAAGCCAGACACCAAGCAACTTTGCAACAAAATTAATGGACAGAATATTACAACAGTTAGCTCTACAAAATTCCTGGGGGTCCTCATCGATGAATTTCTCAATTTCTTTTTTTTTTTTTTTTTTTTTTTTTTGTAACTTAGATTTTTATTCATTTTTCATCATATATATTGCATTCAGATCACAGTCTACATTTAAAAACAAAGGGGCTAGAGTAAGAAAGAGAAAAAAAAAGGGGGGGGACAAATGTTGGCGCATCAAGTTTTTAGTTTCCATCTCTTAATTCTTCTGGTTTTTCCAGCGTCTTTGGTTATTCTTTCAATTTCTGTCTCGTTGTTGCACTTTGTAGTGTGTCCATTTCCGCCATTTTTTTTCCCATAGTCCTTCTTGCATTCTTTGTCGATATGTTAGTTTTTCCATCATACGTATGTCCTCAACAATGTCAGTCCATTGCTCTTGGTCAGGAAGAACTTCTGATCGCCAGATGTGATTATTTTTTTACATGCAATCAACAAGATTTTAAAGGCCAAATGTCACGTAATTTTTTTTTCTAAATGACAACGAATTTAGATAAAATACACATAGCTTAAACCAAATATTCATACCGGAGACCATATCACCCACCTGTATTTACATAATTGCACAAAATACACCAGGTGAAGGCCCCAGCTTGCTTGCTGGCTTGTGACAGCCAGTCCAGACCACGCCCATGTTTTTGACATCACCAGTTGTACCCTGGCTGCCCTGCCTATCCACATTCACACTTATCAACATTGGACAATCATGACGGAAAGTGACGGCGATTGTGAACAAATTAGTTTAGTTTTGTCTTTTTTTTTTGTTTTTTTTTTTTTGTTTGGCTGCACGGTGGCGCAGTGGTTAGCACTGCGGCAGCACAGTTTACCCTTGGCTGGGGGATTGTGGGGATCGTGGGATCGTGGGTTCGATCCCAGCCCCCGACCAACAGTGATCTGTGTGGAGTTTGCATGTTCTCCCCGTGTTGCGTGGGTTTACTCCGGGATTTCTCCGGTTTCCTCCCACATGCCAAAAACATGCATGTTAGGTTAATTGGCTGTTCTAAATTGTCCCTAGATATCTGTTTCCTATAGGCCCTGAGAATAGAGGGTTAGTATTAATGAAAGCGCTTTGAGTGGTCTTTGTGACTAGAAAAGCGCTATATAAGTGCAGGTTAGTTAGTTAGTCAGTGGTTCAGACAGTGACAGAGGCATAGAACCTTACAGGTTCGAGCCGTCCGAGACGGAATCAGATGCTTTGTCTGATGACAACAGTTCCAACGATGACCAGAGAGCAGAACCAGTGGAAAATGTCATTGAACTGGACATTAATTGCCTCCAGAATTGCGAAGCCGAAGGGGGTCTGTCCAGGGCGCCCCATAAATATTGATTTTTCGGAAGCCATTATTATTACAGTGGAGGAGAGCCGCTGCTGTCAAGAAATTGACCAGATCAATATGAAAATGGAGGCGCATACCTGTCAAGTGAGACATTTTCGCTGTATTTTGGTGCCAAGCGCGGCTGTGGGAGACGGCAGAGTGGTTTGGGACACTTTTCTGGGAAATGTTTTAAATGTAGTTCGTGTTGTTATTGTCAAATATTTTAAGGAAAATACGGGGAAAATGCAATTTTAGCAAAAACGGGCATATTGCCATTTCTGTACGCCCAAAAGAAAAAATATACTGGAAAAAAAACTGAGTGTCTTGAGGAGCACTCCTGTGTGTGATCAGCCACAGCTGGTGCTGTCAGATCACTCAGCGTCAGCTATTCGCACTACCATGAGAAGTGTGGAGTCACTCATTAGTTTAATTGTCGGGGCGGGCTGATCGCTCAGCGTCAGCTATTATCACTACTGTTCGAAGTGTGGAGTCAATCATTAGTTTAATTGTCTGGGCGGGCTGATCGCTCAGCTTGAGCTATTCTCACTACCATGAGAAGTCATTAGGACAATGGTTTAACACGTTGAGCTGCGCAGCGGTTGCGGAACAGACAGAGATCGCCTGACAAATACAGAATTCTGCTTTTTTTTTAAATTTTGCGCCGGATGCTCAGTTGTTTTGTTATTGTCAAATATCCATGAATCCTTAAAATATTTGACAATAACAACACGAGTTGCATTTGGGGCATTTCCCAGAGAGGTGTCCCTTGTTGCTCCGCCGTTCCTTATAGCCGCTTTTTACGGTGTTGAAGTACGGCGAAAATGTCTCACTTGACAGGTATGAAAACATTTCCCAGAGAAGTGTCTGTTATTACCCAGCTGTCCCTGATAGTCCCGTTTTAAGGTATGGGTGAAATATCCAATTTTTTCTTTCTTGTTGCTCACTTCAACCTTCCAGTCTCCATATAAACAATCAATTGAAATACCCCAAGCATCAAACTAGGGTACAATCGATTTCGTCACTTCCGCCTTCTTCCCCAGGCAATTCCAGGGGCCGTGTCAGGCCAAGCGCGGCAGTTTTAAATTAACGAATATTCCGTTGTTACTGAAGCATATGCACCAAGACCCGAACGGATCGGTTCCCTTTTATATCTAGTTTCAAGATATTTAAAGTACCCTGTTACGTGACATTTGGCCTTTAACTAGATATCTGTCCTCAGCCTGTATTACATTGTCTCTTTTAAGATCACATAAGTACATCAGGTTACAGTTCATTGGTATATTATATCCTAATATCCTCTGTATTGTCACATGTATAGATTTCCAGAATGATGAGATTTTGCAGCATTTCCAAAACATATGTGAGTGGTCTGCATTTTGAGCCCCACATCCCCTCCAGCATAAAGATTGGGTATTTGTATATTTTCCTTGAATCTGTGGTGTAATGAAAAAGCGAATCAGAATCAGAATCAGAATCAGAAAAGATTTATTGCCAAGTACATTAACAGATCACTGATAACATACGAGAGAATTTGACTTGACACAGAAAATGAACCTGCATTTCCAGTGACGCGGCTGCATCAGAGATGCGCCTGCCAACAGGATAGTGGGTACAAGCATAAGAATAAGAATAATACGAGGAACAATAGGAAGGAGCAAAAAAATCATTGATTCAAAATACTGGTTACATAATTAATCAATATTAAGATTTCAAGGAAAAAAAAAGCTCTCGATGCACATTCGCTACACAGGATTCACAAGACACAAGAGAGCAGTGTGTGTATCTTTATTCAGTTCATGGATCAATGTGTGAGCGGTGTTGAGCAGTGTTGATGATAATAAGAGAGACAACAAGGACACTTGGCAGGAGATGTTTTGTCTGGCTGCCGCCGAGTCCTTATCTTGGCAGGCTGTGCAGATGGCTGTCCAAGGCCTTATGCTCGATGATTTTGAAAACACAGACTGCAGACAGCCAGGAGGAATTTTCATGGGGAAATTGAGCCAAATCGGACTGATCACAGAGAAGGCTTTTTATTTCTTCTGTAGATTCAGTACTTAATCCTTCATTGCGGGGCTTTAAATCCATCGTGGAAAGACCTAAGCGAGACCATGATGTAATCCACCTTCCGAGACAGTTCTCCATTTGTCGCTATCAGGGTCTTCTCCAATTTCTCAATTTGACAGATGCACCTCGCCTGGCCAGCATTTTGATAGGTTGTATCCATCTTCAGCAATTTGCGGTACACCAGGACAATCCCAGTTCCAATCAGAAAGATCCCGATCACCATTACCACGAAGACATACAAATCTTCAATATCTTCGATAGAGAGATTAGTGAGACACAAGATTTTCCAATTACTTGTGTCACGTAAATAGCCCGCTGGAGCCGTACCTGTGGGGCAAACAGCTTCCCCCGGAGCACTTTTCCTTGTTGAAAAAATAGTGTCAATTGTGTTCAAAGCCCAGCTTATTAACTCCATAATTTCTTTCTTTCGACGGTCGCAGTTAGACACAGACAGACAACAGCAAGCTGGGATCCAGTAGTTGGGGGGGGGGGGGGGGGGGAAGGAAAAAAAAGTCAGAGCAGGAGAGGAGGAAAAAGCGTCTACTCTCTTGGGAGGGCGGAAGGGTATCAGGGAATCAGGTTTTTCCATCCAAATTCCCTCCCATGTCCTTGAATTTGTTGATGTGTGTTGTGTTTTTTCCATAATTCCTGCCAGTTTTCTTCTGTTATGTTTAAATTGAGCTCTTTCTCCCATTTCTCCTTTATATAGTTACTTGAATGATTGTTTGCCATAAGTTTCTGATATAGCTTTGAAATAATTCTTATTTTATTTCCTGTATATGAGCTTAAAATGAATTGTATAATCTCGCTCACATCTGTTTGGAGGTTATGCCTAATCTTCTTCATATAATAGCCTCTCATCTGCAGATATCTGAAGAATTCCAATCTTTCTAGTTTAAATTTTCTCCTGATGTTTAAAAAGCTCCCGAGATCTTTTTTTTTTCCGATATTGCCCCATGCTGTGATTCCCCTTGTTCACCAGATTTTTGTATCCCCTATCTTGTTTGCCGGTTCAAACTGACTGTCAAATGCTACCCATTTCAGTAGTTTTATGTCTTCCTTTATATTATACTTTTGTACTATTTTATACCACAGTTCCAAAGTAAATTTAGTGATTGGGTCTATTTGTTTGATTTGCTTATATGCATCTTTATCTCCTATTATGCTTTGTACTGGGAGTCCCTCAATTTCCTTTTCCATTTCTTTCCATTTTGCCTCATATCCTTCGTCGCACCAACATATGATATATCTTATTTGTGCTGAGTAGTAATATTCCTTTAGACTCGGTAGGCCCATGCCTTCTTTCTCTTTTGGTAACTGGAGAGTTTTATATTTCACTCTTGGCTTTTTACCTCCCCAAACAAATCTCAATATCATCCTGTCCCACTTTGAGAACTGGGCATCTGGAATCTCTGTTGGTAGAGCCTGGAAGAGGTAAAGTAATCTAGGTTGTATGCTGATTTTGACTGTCTCAATTTTTGAATTCAGATCCATATTTAAGATTGACCATCTATCAATATGTTTTTTTATTTCTTGTTCCAACCTATCATAGTTTGCTTTATAGATTTTGCTTAGATCTTTAGGTATGTTCACTCCAAGGTATTTTATTTCTTTTTGCTTCCAGTTTAGTTTGATCTTATCAGTTATCTGGTTTAGAGGGTTATAGTGGAATGTCAGTATTTGTGTTTTTGTTATGTTTATCTTGTATCCTGATAATTTTCCAAAATTTTCTATCAAGTTCATCATTTCCATTATTGATTATCTGGTTGTTCAAGGTAAACTATAATATCGTCTGCAAATAGCCCAATCTTGTGTTCCGCCCCCTTTATTGTTACACCTTTTAATTTCTTATTTTGTCGCTTGAGCCAGTGGCTCTATGAACAGAGCAACAAGGTGGGCGATAAGCAGCATCCTGCCTAGTTGATCTTTGTATATTTACTTTGTCTGTTAAGCTAACGTTTATCTTGATTCTTGCCACAGGTTCTTGATACAGCGTCCTTATGCATTGTACTGATTTTTCGTTAAATCCAAAGCGTTCCAGCACACTATATAGGAATTTCCAGTTAACCCTGTCAAATGCTTTTTCTGCGTCTAAACTCATTATTACTGCGCTTTTCTTTTCTTTATGTATTTGATTAATTATATGTATTGTTCTCCTGATATTGTCATGTGTTTGGCGTCCCTCTATGAAACCTGTTTGATCATCTTCTATCAATTCCGTCAAGAATGTCTTTATTCGTTTACATATAATTGTTGTATATATTTTATAATCCACATTTAATAAAGAGATTGGTCTATAGTTTTCTGCATTGTTCTCTATCTTTCCCTGGCTTTAAAATAACTGAAATAATGGCTTCGTTCCATGATGGAGGTATTTTGTTGTTGTTCAACGTCCCAATTTCAAGATCCTGCCAAAGATAGGATGCCCACCAAAGTTGCAAAGCCTCATCGAATCGTTTCACACCAACATGCAGGGGATAGTGCAGCATGATGGCAACGTCTCAGAGCCATTCAACATACGCAGCGGAGTGAAACAGGGCTGTGTACTTGCGCCAACCCTCTTTGGGATTTTCTTTGCTATGCTCCTGAGGCATGCCTTCAGCACAGCAACAGAGGGAATCTACCTGCACACAAGATCTGACGGCAGGCTTTTCAACCTTGCCCGCCTGAAAGCCAGAACCAAAGTACGCGAGGCTCTAATCAGAGACATGCTGTTCGCAGACGACGCTGCAGTCGCAACCCACACACAGCAGGAGCTTCAGACCCTGATGGACCGCTTCTCCCGGCATGCAAGGACTTCGGGCTTACCATCAGCCTGAAGAAGACTAACGTCTTGGCGCAAGGCACGGAAGCACCACCAACCATCACCATTGATGACTACAAGCTGGAGGTCGTGAATCAGTTCCCGTACCTGGGGTCCACGATCAGCAACAACCTCTCCCTTGATACAGAGATCAACAAGAGGATTGGAAAATCAGCCTTCACACTCGCTCGCCTCACCACACGAGTGTGGGAGAATCCCAAACTCTCTGTCAAGACGAAGATGGCAGTGTACAACGCCTGCGTCATCAGCACACTGCTCTATGGGAGTGAGGCGTGGACAACATACGCCCGGCAGGAAAAGAGACTGAACTCCTTCCACTTGCGCTGCATTCGCCACATCCTGGACATATCCTGGCAGGACAAAGTGCCCAACACAGAAGTTCTGTCCCGCGCCAGCCTTCCCTCCATGTTCACTCTACTCAGGCAGCGCAGGCTCCGCTGGCTAGGCCACGTTCACCGTATGGAGGATGGCAGAATCCCCAAAGACGTCCTCTATGGAGAACTGGCAACTGGCAGGAGAGACGTTGGCCGCCCACAGCTGCGCTTTAGAGACGTCTGCAAGAGAGACATGAAGGCCCTGGATATCAACACAGAGCGCTGGGAGGACCTTGCAACGGACCGCTCCAAATGGAGAGGCACCCTGACCAGACAGCTCAAGGCGGGTGAAGAGAGACTGACTGCTGCAGCAGATGAAAAAAGGACCCGCAGGAAGAACCGCCACAGACCCAGCAGCACGGAGACCACCCACAAGTGTGACCTGTGTGACAGGGACTGTCATTCGCGCATCGGCCTGTTCAGCCACAGGCGGTGCTGTTCCAGCAGAGAAGACGTTTAGGATTCTCTTCCATGGTCATCATAGACCGACGGAGACCGACGACAACGTCCAATTAAATGACTTTAGGAGCTGTGGCGTGAGTTCTTCTATAAACAGTTTATAAAACTCAGACGGGTATCCATCACTACCTGGTGATTTACCGTTTTTAAGTGACTTAATCACATCTCTAATCTCTTGTGTTGTTATTTCTGCTGTTAGCTTTTCATTTTGTTGATTTCCTATTGATGGCAAGTCCAATGTGCATAGAATTTTTTTAATATCCTTAGTATTTGTTTCTTCAGGTTGCGAGTATAGTTCTTGATAGAAATTATGGAATATTTCTTCGATGTTTTCTGGGTTAACTGTGGTTTTATTTGTGATGGGGTCTTTAATCTTATATACATTATTCACTGTTTGTTGTTTTCTTAACCTTTTTGCCAGCAGTTTTGTGGCTTTTGGTCCCGTTTCATAATATTTTTGCTTTAGATATCTATTTTTCCTTTCAATTTTATCTATTTGTGCTTCTTTTATCTTTATTTTTTCTTCTTTAATTTCTTGGTATATTTTTGGGTCATTTGTGCTTTGATGTTTACGTTCTAATTCCCTCAGTCTCTCACATCTTTGTTCATATGTTTCCAGTTTTAGACTTATTTGCTTTTCCTGTTTCAACAATTAATTTACCTCTTAACACGGCTTTTAGTGCATCCCATAGTATTGTTGGGTCCACTTCTTCATTGTCATTCTCTTGGATATACTCGTTTATGTTTACTTTTATTCTTTCTTTCATTTTCTCATCATTTAACAGTCCTACGTTAAGTTTCCATGTTGTTTGTCGTTTTCTATTGTTTAAATATATTTCCATGTATATAGGATTATGATCTGATATTTCTGCCCCTCCAATCCAACAATTTCTCACCCTGTGTCTGTCACCTTCATTCATAAGGAAGTAATCTATTCTAGAGTGTACTTTATGGACTGCTGAATAATGTGTAGAGTCTTTTTCGAGTGGGTGCAGGTCCCTCCATATGTCTACCATACCCATTTCTGCCAGTGAGGTTCTTATGAACTTTGTTACATGTTTTTTTGTCTTCTTAACACTTGTATCAACTTCATGATCCATGACAGCATTTAAGTCTCCTCCACAAATTAGGACTCCTTCACTGTGTGTTGCTATGAGATCAAACAGATGTTGAAAAAAACCCTTGTCACTTTCTGGTGGGGCATAGATGTTCACTAATGTGATCTGCATACCATCTGTTCTTCCCTTTATTATTACATACCTGCCTTCTTTATCCTGGATTTCTTGTTCACATTCAAATTGTATTTTATTTGAAATTAGTATCATAACCCCCCTTTTAGTTCCTCCCTTAAATGAACTGTAGTAGGAGTTCTTATAGCCAAATCTCTTTAGTTTCACATGTTCTGTCTTGCTCAAATGTGTCTCTTGCATAAATATAATTTCGGCTTTTTCCTTCTTGAATTTTCTTATTATTCTTTCCCTTTTAACAGGTGAGTTCAGACCATTCACGTTTAGTGTCATTATCTTAAGATTTTTACCCATATTCATGTTTTTCCATTTTTTTAACTTGTGCTCCTAGCCCCTTTAACAACAAAAATAACACATATTTATATAAAAACACATTAAAAAATCTCGACCTCCGTACTTTGGGCCTTTCTTCTGCCCACTGGTCCCAGTTGGTGGGTGGAGGGAATGGCCTCACAGAGTGAAGGACCCTCCCTAGACCTGTATTTACTATCCAAGTAATAGTCATTAGTCTAGAAATGTCCAACAAATATCACTTAAACCTCTCCTAGCCGTTTGTTTCTCTTTTACCTTGTCTTCTTGGCCTTCATTTCTTCTGTGCCTTTCTTAATCTTTGTTATGATCTAGGCTTTCAGTTGAAAGCCTTGCAGTTTTTCCAGGGCCCGCTGCTCCACGTCTCCTCCCGTCTTCTGCCGCTCACTCGCCTCCACTCCGGCTGTCGTGATGCGTTCAGGGCCGCCGCTGCTCCAGCTGCTTCCTCCGGTACGCTCACCACAAAGCCCCGCTCCATCATGTCCCGCGCAGCCTCTCTGGCTGTGTTGTATGTCTTCACGCCGTCCTCCCAATGAATCCTCATCTTCGTTAGCAGCGTTTGGAATCTAATTTTTTTGTCTTTCAGCGTTTTTTTAATGTTGGCATATTTCTTCCGCTGCTGCACAATTTCTGTCGGGTAGTCATGATCAAAGAATATCTGTTTGTCGCCGATTCGTATCTTTTTTTTTCCACGCTTGTGTCAGGATTCTTTCCTTTACGTCATACTGTATTTCAGAAAGTTTACCACAACTGACCTGGGTGGAGAGTTTGGTTTCGGGTTCTGTGCCGAGGCTCTGTGCGCTCATTGAATCTGCAGATCCGCTTCACCGGGCAGCTCCAGTTCTTTTTTTAAGAACTGATCCATGAATTTCGTCATCGAGTTGCCTTCAATGCCCTCCGGGATCCCGAAGATGCGTATATTGCTCCGTCTGGACCTGCTCTCCAGGTCGGTTATTTTCTCCTGCATCCTCTGCGTTTGTGCCGTCAGGGTCTGCAGCTGCTCGCTTGCCTCGCTCTTCCAATCTTCCAACTCTGATATTCGGGCCTGTGCTTCTGTCATACACACCCGTTGAGAGCGCAGCTCCTCCATGTTTTCTGCTAGCTTGCGCTCCATTTCTCTTCGGAGGCCCATAATTTCCTCCTTAATCTCTTTTTTCAGCTCCTCCTTAAGAGCCGCTAAATCCTGTTGTAGCTGCCGCTTGAAGTCTTTCAACTCTTTACCCAAACTGGCGATGCCAGTGTTCATGGTATCGAGTTTTTGCGTCCTCCATTTTCTCTGCTGCAGTCACCTCGTTTTTTTGGGCATCGTGTTCAGCGATTTCTCCCTGTGTTGTTGAAGAGTAATTCTTTAATTTTACCCTGCTTTTGTCCTTGTGCCCGGCTCCTTCGTGTTTCATCCCTTAGTTTATTGATCCGCTTATGTCGAGTTGGCCATTTACCGATGATTTTTAATCCGGCTAGGGAGAGCTCTCTGTTTAAGCGTTATGTCTCTCCGCCATCTTCCTGGAAGTCCTCGAATTTCTCAATTTCAAATGCCACATCAATGAACTAACCAAAAAACTGGCCAAATATACTGCTTTGTTTTTTAAAGTAAGACCCCAGGCTCATCGGATAACTCCGGTTCGCGGCATCCATAACCAACTCCAAAAACAGGTGAGTGAAAAAAGAAACGGTTCAAAATGAAAAAGGTATGTGTGGCTGTAAACCCGCTAAATCCTTGTCCGGCTGGATTATTCTGTCATGGTCCTCCTTGCGCGCTTTTACGCAGCACAACGAGGAGTGAGGGAAGGACAAATTTAGACACAGGTTACAACCACAAACACATTTATAAACAGAGGACAACAAAACTAACAATTCAAGCTCCCACCACCTGCTGCAGCATTGAAATTGTACCTGCTCCCTCTGTGTTTACTCCCTTTCTCCCCGAGCGTCCCCCGGTGCCAAGAGTAGACCGCCGAGGTAGACCAATGTACCTTTGTTATGTGCCAAGTGTGGTGATCCGAGTGGTGAGCTAATCCGCGCTCGAGTCACTCAGTATTCTCCCTTTTTTCCCTTATTATTCCTGCCCTGTTATAATTGGTTTTCCTGGGGCTTTTACTGTGACAGCGCTGCGGCCGGACTTCCGGCTGTCAGTTCGAGCATGCACTGTCACAGCTGATTTTGATTTTGGTGATTACGTTTTCTCCTCTACTATTTGGTTCATTACTTTTGTCTTTAGTTTTTAAGGGAGCAGCTGAGGCTCACTCCTCCCTGCGACCTTGTCAACCTTAGACTTGAGTCTAAGGTTGACTGAAGCCGGACGTGCACAGTCCAGCTTCAGTCTCGCATCCAGCGTGAAGTTTCATCTCCGCTACTTCATGTGTAAGTGTTTATTCTATAGCTGTCAGGTTTCGCCCACGCTACACTCTCGTATTGGTGTTTGTGCTCTTTATTTGTTTCAGCGTTTAGTGTCTGTGTTTTGCCCCACGTGCTCTTTATTTTGTTTTTTCTGTAAATAAATACACAGACTCTCTGTCGGCATTTGGTGCCTCATTTAAGCCTTGAAAAGGGCAAACATGACACAAGCGCACATTTAACCAGACAATGGAATAAAAAGTGCATGTTTTTCCTCATACTGAACTGTGTTAGTTTGAAATTTGTCATTCAACAGCTTGCTGAACATGTGCAGCCCAGTTACATGTCTTGATTTCAAATTGTGGCCAACTGATTTTGTAATTGAATAGCCATGGGCTTCCTTGCCTCTGGTAGGTTCACCCAAGATAAACTGGTCCTGGTGAAGGGCCAGACTAAGAATGATCCAACACAACTCTCGTTGGTGAATGTTAGAAGAAGGATTCATTGTATCCCGACCGGTATGGAGTTACCAGGGCCCCATCTGGAGCCAGACCTGGGGGGAGAGGCTTGATGGCTTAGCGCCTGGTGGCCGGGTTTCCACCCATGGGACCCGCTGGGCTCAGTCAAAGGAATTACATGGGGTTTCCGCCCCTCTAGTGGGCTCACCACCTGCAGGAGGGATCATGGTGGGTCCGGTGCTATGTGGATCAGGTGGTGGTTGAAGGCAGAGACCTTGACGGTCTGATCCCAGACTTCCTAAACTGGCTTTGGGGATGTGGAATGTCACCTCTCTGGTGGGGAAGGAGCCTGAGCTGGTGCATGAGGTTGAGCGATACTGGCTAGATATAGTGAGCCTCACCTCAACACACAGCTCTAGTTCTTGAAACAGGTCTCCTGGAGAGGGGCTGGAGCCTGGCCTACTCTGGAGTTGCCCCGGGGCGAGAGGCAATGAGCAGAGGTGGGGTATTCTTGTATCCCGCCACCTTGCTGCCTCTGTATTGGAGTTTTCCCCAGTGGATGAAAGGACTGTTTCCCTGCACCTTCGGGGGTTGGAAATGGGTCCTGACCATCATTTGTCTCCACACCAAATGGATGGTTTCAGAGTACCCATCCTTTTTGGAGTCTCTGACTGGAGTGCTGGAGCGTGCTCCTCTGGAGACTCCATTCTGCTGGGGGACTTCAATGCTCACGTGGGCAATGACAGTGAAATTTGAAGGTGGGTGTTGGGGATGACGGCCTGCCCGATCTGAACCCTGTATGAGTCTGAGCTCAGGCATTTCTCTGGAGCCTCAGACTCTCATTTTATTTCTTTTTATTTTATGGTCTAGAGGATTATTCTGTCAAGTTGTTGTGTTATTTTGGTTTTTTGACATTAGTCTCCTCCCTTTGCTCCCAGACACAACTCCACCTTCCTGTCACAGCCTGTTTTCTCTAGTTACCATCAGCTGTGAGTGATTTAAGAATTAGGTCACGGCCTGCCCAATAGTGGTCCATATGTGCACCTGGCGCCAGGACACCCTAGGTCTCAGGTTGATGATCGATTTTGTTATTGTGTCATCAGACCTGTGACCACATGTCTTGGACACTCAGCTAAAGAGAGGTGCAGAGCTGTCAACTGATCACCACCTGCTGGTGAGTTGGATCTGATGGCAGGGGACAGATGCCACACCAGACCTGGTAGACTCAAACGTATAGTGAGGGTGTGCTGGGAATATCTGGCTGGGCCTCTAACCAGGAGTCTTCAACTCCCACCTCTGAAGAATTTCAACCACACTCTGAGGGTGAGTCTTGAGACATGATGCCTGGGCCATGTTCTCCACCTCCATTGTTGAAGCGGCTGCTCAGAGCTGCGGGCCGCTAAGTTGTCAGTGCATCTCGTGGTGGCAGCCCCCGAACCAAGTGGTGACTTTTTTTTCCCAAGATGGCGCCCACAGCGTCGACATGGTGCTACGCTGCCCTTTAATTTGTCTAATTTGTTTGTTTTTGTTTGTCGATTGTGTGACTGCCAGCTCTTACCACCCTTGAAGAGCTATTAAATATCAGGACTCTCACTCTTACGGACCTTCTCCCAGTATTTTTAAGCTCCTGCCGGCCGATCTGATTCATGTTTGGCTCAAAAGAGTAGACGGCGAAAAAGAGGAAAGCTTGGGGGGATTCTCGCTTGCTGCGAAGGAGAGGCACGCGAACAGCCGTGCCTGGCATATTTCTATCCAATGCCAATTTCTCTTGAACAAGGTAGAAGAATTAAGACTGCTGATGCGATTTAAGACCTCGCTTCCTCGTCTGTCATCTGTTTCTCTGAGACCTGGCTTAAAGGGAACATACGGACAGCGCGATCAGCCTCGAGGGATTTCAGCTGTTTCGTGCTGATCACGTCACAGAGCTCTCCGGTAAGTCTATTGGAGGAAGAAGTGTGCTTCTATATTAACAGCAGCTGGTGTTCTGATGTAACGGTGGTTTCACTACACTGTTCTACCGATCTAGAATTTTCTCTCTGTTAACTGCAAGCCATCTTATTCCCAGCGGGAGGTTCGGCATCATTTGTTTTGATCGCTGTGTACGCCCCTCCCGACGCGGGACGCGCGCGAGGCCCAGCGCGCGCTCGCAGATCACGTCCTACATGCTGAGCGGAATTTTCCAGACTCCCTGGTTATTGTGGTGGGCGACTTTAACCAGTGCAATCTGAGTCACGAGCTCCCCCGATACAAACAGTTTATTAAATGTCCAACCAGAGGAAAATACCACGCTGGATCACTGTTACAACCACAGTGAAAGACGCATATTGCGCTGTTTCCCCGCGCTGCGCTTGGGACTATCTGATCACGTGATGGCCACCTCATTCCCACATACAGAACGAGACTGAAACTCACTAAACCTGTGTGACCACCACGAAGAAATTGACCCAGTGAAGCTGGGAGAGAAACTGAACACATGCATGGAAATAACTGACTGGGACCATGTTTAAAGGAGCCACACATGATCTTAATGAGAACACAGACACTGTGAACTCATACATCAACTTTTGTGAGGAGAGCATTCTCCCATCGCGCACCAGGTGAGGTACTCTAATGATAAGCCCTGGTTCGCTGCTAAGCTCAGACAGATCTGAAAGGAGAAGAAGCTGCGTTGAAAAGTGGAGACAGGGACTGCTACAGGGAGGTTAAATATCGGTTAACAGAGAGCTGAGGAGAGCTAAATCTGTGTATTCTGAGAGACTCCAGCAGCAGTTCACTGCTAATGACTCGGCTTCTGTGTGGAGAGACTGAGGCAAATCACCAACAATCAGCCTCAGGCTTCTAAAGGTCAGGATGACAAAGCCCCTTTGTCAAAAACTGTCCCAACATTAACGCCCGTTTTGACACCTCGTCAGCTGTGTCCAACTCCCCCACTCCACCCAGCTCCACTGCCTCCTCGGCCCCTAATTCATCAAAGCGGTTTCCCCCCCTCCTCCTCCTCCCCCCCTGCCTTGTCATCAGTGAGCAGGACATGCACAGACAATTCTCCAGACTGAACCCGCGCAAGGCCCCCGGGGCCGGACGGGGTGTCTCCCTCCACCTGAGACCACTGTGCGAAAGAGCTGCTCCTGTCTTCACAGACATTTTTAACACCTCCCTTATGCTATGCCACGTGCCGAACCTGCCTCTAATCCTCCACCATCATCCCTGTCCCCAAGAAGCCAGCGGATTACTGGACTTAACGACTACAGACCTGTAGCGCTCACCTCTGTAGTCATGAAGTCCTTTGAGCGCCTGGTCCTGTCTCACCTCAAGTCCATCACCACTCCCCTCCTGGACCTGATGCAGTTTGCCAACCGTGCCAACAGGGCTGTGGACGACGCAGTCAACCTGGCCCTCCACTCCATCCTGCAGCACCTGGACTCCCCGGGAACCTATGCCAGGATCCTATTTGTGGACTTCAGCTCTGCATTCAACACCATCCGCCCCACTCTGCTCCAGGACAAGCTGTCCCTGCTCGGCGTGCCTGACTCCCTCTGCAGGTGGATCACTGACTTCCTGACGGACCGGAGGCAGCATGTGCGGCTGGGGAAGTCTGTCTCGGACTCTGTTAGCATCAGCACCGATCACCCCAGGGCTGTGTACTTTCCCCCCCTTACTCTTCTCCTTTATACCAACTCCTGCACCTCCTCCCACAGTCTGTTAAGCTGATCAAGTTTTGCGGACGACACCACCCTTCATCGGGCTCATCTCCAACGGCGACGAGTCCGTCTACAGGAAAGAGGTGGCCGCAGCTGGTGTCCGTGGTGCAGCCACAACAACCTGCAGCTGAACGCTTCTGAAGACAGCGGAGATGACTGTGGACTTCAGGAAAGTCACAACCCCCTCTGCCCCCCCTCACCATCACAGGCTGTCCCATCACCGATTGCAGATTCCTTCCGCTTCTTGGGCACCACCATCACCCGGGACCTCAAATGGGAGCCAACCATCAGCTTCCCTCACCAAAAAGGCCCAGCAGAGGTATGGTTCTTTCTTGCGGCAGCTGAGGTAGCTCAAGCGTAGCCCACCAAGATGTTAGTGCAGTTCTACACGGCCATCATCGGTGGCAGTTCGCTCATCCTCCTCCATAACCGTGTGGTACGCAGGAGCCACTGCCAGGGACAGACTAAGGCTGCAGCGCGTCATGCGCACTGCTGAGAAGGTGATTGGCTGCAAGCTCCCATCTCTCCAGGACCTGTACATCTCCAGGACCCGGAGGCGTGCTGGCCAGATCATAGCCGATCCTTCACACCCTGGTCACGTACTGTTTGCCCCCCTCCCCTCAGGTAGAAGAGTTCGGTCCATTCAGACTAAAACCTCCCGGCACATGAACAGCTTTTTCCCCTCTGCCATCAGACTGCTGAACATTAAGTGACTTATTGACTCTCGTGCACTATATACAGCAGCTCATGTCGTTCATCACTGTTTTTCTGTTGCATTATCGACTGCACTGTGGTACCCCATATTATCTGCTACTTGCTAATTTATTTAAATCTGCCTTGACTAGTATTACTCATTATTATTATTATTATTATTATTACTTATTATTCTACACTCATTGCATGTTTTTAGTCTTTTAGTTTTTTTAGTTTATCTCTTTATCTCATGTTTTTAATGTTGCAGCATGGCACCCGAGACAAATTCCATAGTTTGTGTACTACATGAACCATGGCAATAAATCTGATTCTGATTCTGATTCTGATTCTGACACCAGTGGTCAGGGTGGCCATTAAGCTGTACTGGCAGGCCAAGCGGAGTGCAGCTCAGGTGGTTGCTGAAGTAAAAACTTGGGTGTGGGAGGAGTTCGGTGAGGCCTTGGAACAAGACTTTTGGTCACTCTCGAAGAGATTCTGGCAAACTGTCTGGTGGCTCAGGAGGGGGAAGCAGCTCCATGTCCACACTGTGTATGATGCGGATGGGGCGCTACTGACGTTGACTGCGGATATCGTTGGGCCGTGGAAGGAATACTTCGAGGATCTCCTCAATCCTACTGACACGCCTTCCACAGAGGAAGCGGGGCTTGTGGATGAGAGGGAGGACTCACCATCATAGGGGCTGAGGTTGCCAAGGTGGTTAAAAATCTCCTTGGTGGCTGGGCCCCGGGGGTGGATGACATAGCTTATACATGACATAGTATAATATGTCATGTATAAGCCTTTGACATAGTCAAAAGCTGCACTAAGGTCTAAAAGGACAAGTACAGAAACCAGTCCATTATCAGATGTGATGAGGAGGTCGTTAGTGACCTTCGCTAAGGCTGTTTCAGTACTATGATGGATTCTAAACCCAGATTGAAACTCTTCAAGTAAACCATTTCCCTGCAGGTGGTCAATTAATTGCGTAGCAACAACTCAACAGCACTGGGTGATAGTACATACAATTATAAAGATAATTTATCATTGGCACCCCCTCCACAAATCCCGGAATCTTGGAGAAAATTGCGATTTAGAATTTCCCGCCCTGAAAAATCAGACAAATCCGCCGAAGCGCAGCCGGAGTTCCGCGTGACGTCACGAGTGTGACCCAGTCTTCATGTTTACCATTGCCAGCACGTCGACACTGGTTGTTTTTGGTGCAGGTTAAAAACTGGCTGAAAAATAAACAAGAATGTACTCATGTATGAATTGATTGTCTGCAAAGTGAGAGTGAATGAAGGGAAGGAATGAATGTGTTTGTTTATAGTGAGTGACGAAGGGAGGGAGGCCTGAAATAGGCAAATGTGAGTCAGGTTGTTATATTTGTATATTTATAATATTTATAATATTTATAATTGTGTATTTATAATCTCTTTGCATTGATGCATGTGGTTATTGTGTATTTTTTTTCTCTTTACTTGATTCTCTTTTCTAAAGCCCATCCAGGGACAAGAGTTGCAAATTAGCTAATAGCTATACACTCTATGTGCAACACATCAGATTGATTGTCATTGATTAATTGTCTATGTTTATTGCACTGTCCCTGTCAAATAAACTAATCTATCTATCTATCATTTTGTCGTGATAGTCGACTACAAAACACTTCCAACACCTGGGAAGATCTGTTCAGTGGCCAAGGAAAGCTGTCATGGCGACGAAAGAAAAGAAAGGGGGAGGAAAAGCAACCGGGAAGCGATGCGTTTCTAGATATACAGTGATCCCTCACTTATCGCGTTTAATGGGGACCAGAACCGACCGCGAAAAGTGAAAAACCGCGAAGTAGCATCACCCCCCCCCCCAAGGGCGTCACAAGCACTATTTTGCACAAAAAGGCACAAGAGAACAGCGAAAAGTGCCACTAAGCAACACGAGCGATAAAGAAGGCGCTCTGCAGGGAGAGAAGCTGGGTAAAACGTCTCGGCCAATCAGCTTGCGAGGTGAAACGTCTCGGCCAATCAGCTTGCGAGATTCCCGAGCGGTGAAGAGGTGGGCGGAGAGGAGTGGAGCGGTGGTCAGAGAGGTAGATTTTGAGCTGTGCTGGCTCTCCATGTTGATACCTGATGTTCTAATGAGAAGGCAGAGAGACTACATTAGAACATCAGGTATCAACACGGAGAGCCCGCTCTCCCCGGCTCCCCAGCCTGCTCGGGAATCTCGCAAGCTGATTGGCTGAGACGTTTTACCTCGCAAGCTGATTGGCCGAGACGTTTTACCCAGCTTCGCTCCCTGCCGAGCGCCTATTGAGTTTTTGCATATGACGTCAGGGGGCGTGCCGCACTGGTCCGTTAGAGTGTGCCGCCATATTGGATGGCAAGAAACAGCAGCAGCAGGGTGAAACAAACCACATAGCTCACGTGTACCTACAAACTCGGCAAAATGGTGTACTCCTGTTGTTCCCCCTGATAAGGGGATAAGCGAGGAATTAAATGGCCGGTGTGAAATGCAAAAAAAAAAAAAAAAAAAAAGTTGGATTTTTGAATAATTACCTTCACTGATGTAATCTCTCGCTTTGTCATAACGGGCTGCAAGGTGGAGCAGTGGTTTAGCACTGTGGCAGCACAGTTTTACCCTCGCCCGGGGGATCGCGGGGATCATGAGACCGTGGGCTCGATCCCAGCCCCCGACCAACAGTGAGCTGTGTGGAGTTTGCATGTTCTCCCCGTGTTGCGTGGGTTTACTCCGGGATTTCTCCGGTTTCCTCCCGCACACCAAAAACATGTAGGTTTAGGGCGCTCGCGCACGCAGCGGCCGGTGGCTTGTCACCAGACTGCAAACCAAATCTACCTACAGCTACAAATAACAAAAAAAAAAAAAAAACAAAACTTGGTGGTTTGGGGGCGCCTCTCTGCTTGCTACGATGCACACATGAAAGGGGAGAAAACTATTGTACATGTGCATAAAATCAGGTACGTTTTAACGCCGCGCGCCGTGGATAGCCTTTAAAAAAAAAAAAAAAAAACACGCAGCGCGCTTCACTCACCTCCGAGTGAGGAGCTGCTGTTGTTTTCCAACTCATTCACCAGCGAAGACTTCACATCATCCAGATCCCTTTCCGCTGACACGTTTTCCGATATCTTTTCCTCCTGCTCCCCTTCGTCTTTGAAAGATATCATTTCATCGTTTGCCCCCAAATCATCCCCGCTGAGCAGATTACTGGCAGTCATTGTTCTGCTAATTGCTCCAGCTGTGCACCCTGCTTGTCCGTGGGGGTTACTCCACACCAGCCACCTCCGTTCAACTGAGGCATTTCGGCACACCAGAGGAGCGCATGGGAGCAAGATTAAAAACACTTGTCTGCTGTTATGACTGCTGACAATGACTCCACTGAATCTCACAGAGACATCGCAGACACAGTGTCAGAGGCCACAGTGTCAGTTGTTGAAGAGGATGATAGGGATGTTATGTCAGACTGTGACTGTGTGTTCTCCTCACTCATTCTGATCGCTAAACTGTACAAGTTACGCCTGGGTTGTCACAGTGCAACTGCTGCTCTTGCCATCCAAGATGGCGGCACCTACGGCGTGTTTATGTTTACCCCCGCGAGTCACATGAATTTTACGAGCCTACGCAAAAACTCTATACCCAGCGAAGGAAGACCGCATTAAACGCGATAAGTGAGGGATCACTGTAATAAGTTGGAAAAATGCTGTTTTTTTTCCCTTTCTTTTTATTGTTAATTTTCCTTATCCTGACACCCCAAACATGCCAAAGTAAAGACTCACCATTCTGTATTCAATAAGTGACTCTCCTCCCCATCACTGCTGCGGTCTGAGTCGGTGCTGGAATCCCCCGAAAATTCTGGCTCTAATCTGTACGGTTCGATGCCTCCCTCGCTCTCTTCCTGTTCACTTGACACTCCTGCATCCTCCTCTGTCTTGTCACCGATCCTGAATGCTTCTTCACTCTGAAAACTCTGGTGTTCTTGACTGCTGGAACTGCTATCAGCTGCCATTGTTGTTTTGATAAGGGTCACACTCGTGACATCACGCAGCGTCGTCTGCACTACTTCCGGTTTGTTTGGCACTGCAAGCCAGAGGCAAAAGTTTATCGGCTTATAGCTTGGCCATCGCACGGCCTAAAAATTTCTTTTATGTGTTGAAAAATACAATAGGTAATAAGGAATTAATCTGCTATTCTACTTTTTTGGCAAAAAGGTGAGTTCAGTTCTACTTTAAGCTACGAGTTTCTGTGTTGAACCAAGGAGTTAGAAATCTCTGATTAGACTTTTTCTTTTTTAAGGGGGCCACCATGTCTAGAGTCTGATGCAGAGAAGCTGAAACACTATCCACCATGTTATCAATTACAGAAGGAGCAAGCTGTCTATAGCTTATTTCCGTTGTGTTGACACATTGCATAGAGGAAACAATCTGCATAAATTTGGTAACAGCATCCTCTGAGAGGCATCTACTGTAGTAATATTTTTCTTTAGGAGCCAAATAGTCAGAAATAGTAAAATCAAAGGTTAACAGACAATGGTCTGACAGTACAGGGTTATGAGGAGACACTACAAGATTTTCTATTTCTATGCCATATGTCAGAACAAGGTCCAACGTATGTTGGAGATAATGAGTAGAATTTCCTACTTTCTGAGAAAACCCAATCAAGTCTAATATTGAACTAAATGCTACATTAAGGCAGTCACTATCTACATCTACATGTATATTAAAGTCCCCTACTATAATTATTCTATCTGATTTCAGCACTAAATCAGCTAAGAATTCAGCAAATTTGGATAAAAATTCTGAGTAGGTTGATGGAGGACGATAAACTATGGCAAATAAAACTGGGTTTAACCTAAAATTGTTAAAGTGCCCAATACTGAGGACCAGGCCCTCAAAGGAATTATAACATGTTTTTTGCTTTACATTAACTAGTAATTTGGAATGGTAAATTGTTGCTACTCCTCCTCCAAGACCAGAACTTCTGGGATTTTGACAGTTTAAATAACCAGAGGGAGTTGATTCATTTAAACCAACATAATCCTCTTCCCCTAAACAAGTCTCTGTAAGGGATATTAAATCAATCTGATGATCAATTAACAGATCATGGACTAGCAGAGACTTGGGAGTTAGAGACCTAATATTAAATAAACCACATTTACTTTTTAAATTATGAGGAGGAACAGAGGCCAAGTCATTAAATTTAGAGGCTTCATGTTTAATTTCAGTTTTACCAACTTTTGGCTTAATCACTTTGGGATGCTTATACATTATATTTTTATTTACTTTGGAGGGAGCAGACAATGATTCTCTGATGGGGAAGACAGGGGCTAAGTTGAGGGGTAGCGAATGAAGAGGAGCTGCAGAGAGGCGTGTAAGACTGTGACTCTGCTTCCTGGTCCCAACTCTGAGTAGTCAAGGTTTTGGAAATTTGGATGAAAAAGATGCCAGATTGTTAGATAAATGAGAAGCACCATCCAAAGTGGGATAGAAGCTGTCTCGTCTAATAAGACCAGGTTTTCCCCATAATGAGCTCCAATTGTCTATGTAGCCCACATTGGTTGCAGGGCACCACACAGACAGCCAGCAATTGAAGGATGACGAGCGGCTAAACATGTCATCACTAGTCAGATTGGGGAGGGGCCCAGAGAATACTACAGAGTCCAACATTGTTTTGGCAAAGTCACACACCATTTCTACATTAAGTTTTTTGACTTCTGACTGCCGGAGACGGATGTCATTAATGCCGGCGTGAATAACAATTGTGGAGTATTTACAGCTACTTTTATCCAGCATTTTCAAATTTGACTCGATGTCGCCTGCTGTGGCCCCAGGAATGCATTTGACTATGGCCACTGGAGTCTCTAGGTTCACGTTTCTGACTACAGAGTCGCCAATGATCAGAGTTTTTTCCTCAGCGGGTGTGTCGCTGAGCGGGGAAAAACGATTAGAAATGTCAAAAGGTTAGAGGTATGTCTAAGTATGACTTAGACATAGCTTTTGATACTATCGATCATAATATTCTACTTGATAGATTAGAACAATTCAATTCAATTTTCAATTCAACTTTATTTATATAGCGCCATTTCACAACAACAGTCATCTCATAGCACTATCAACTGTAGGGGGGAACCCCCACAGTTGCAGAAAGACCCCAGCAATCAGGCGATCCCCTGTGAGCAAGCACTTGGCGACGGTGGAGAGGAAAAACTCCCTTTTAACAGGAAGAAACCTCCAGCAGAACCAGGCTCAGGGAGGGGCAGTCATCTGCTGCGACTGGCTGGGGGGTGAGGGGATAGAGAAGAAGAAAAGAACAGACATGTAGAGAGCAAACAGCACGATGGGGACTCAATCTATGGGAGAGAACAAACAAATGTTAATGACCAGCAAAAAAAATATTTCATAGAGAGTGAGGAAAGGAGTGAGGCCCAGTGCATTACTGGAGGTCCCCCGGCTGACTAAGCCTTCTAGAACACTATGTTGGACTTAATGGAACTTCATTGCAGTGGTTTAGATCTTATTTATCTGATAGGTTCCAGTTTGTTCATGTCAATAATGAGTTTTCTTTCAACTCAAAGCTTAGTCATGGAGTTCCACAAGGATCTGTGCTAGGCCCTACTCTTTTTAGTTTATATATGCTTCCGTTAGGCAACATTATCAGAAAGCACTTTATACATTTTCATTGTTATGCAGATGATACACAATTATACCTGTCAATGAAGCCCAATGATAGTAATCAATTAGCCAAGTGTGAAGCCTGTCTTAAGGAAATCAAATCTTGAATGACTTGTAATTTCCTGCTATTAAATTCAGATAAGACTGAAGTCATTCTTGTTGGTCCAAAAAACCTTAGAAATACCTTTCCAAATCAAACTTTCAGTTTGGATGCGGTTACTCTTTCTCTTATTAGCTGTGTGAGGAACCTTGGAATTATTTTTGATCAGGATCTGTCCTTTAATTCACTTATTAAATTTGTTTCTAAGACTGCCTTCTATCATTTGCGTAATATTGCCAAGATTAGGAGCATCTTGTCTCAGAGTGATGCTGAGAAGCTGATCCACGCCTTTGTTAGCTCGAGATTAGATTATTGTAATTCTTTATTATCAGGCTGTCCTAAAACATCTTTAAAAAGTCTTCAGCTGATCCAAAATGCTGCAGCAAGAGTTTTAACAGGTACTAGAAAGAGAGATCATATCTCTCCGGTTCTGGCCTCCCTTCATTGGCTTCCCGTAGAGTTTAGAATTAAGTTTAAAATCCTTCTTCTTACTTACAAAGCTCTAAACTATCAGGCTCCTTTTTATTTAAAAGATCTGATACTACCGTATTATCCTAACAGAGCACTACGCTCCCAAAATGCAAGATTAGTTGTAATACCTAGACTCTCCAAAAGTACAATGGAAGGAAGAGCCTTCAGTTTTCAAGCTCCTCTCCTGTGGAACCAGCTGCCAGTCTGGATTCGGGAGTCAGACTCGATCTCTGTTTTTAAGAATAGGGCTAAAACCTACCTTTTTGACATAGCCTACGATTAGGGAGGGATCATGTGTTTCTGAACCCTCCCTTAGTTATGCTGCTAATAGGTTTAGTCAGCTGGGGGACCTCCAATAATGCTCTGGGCCTCACTCCTTTCTTCACTCACAATGAAATTTTTTTTTTTTTGCTGGCCATTAACATTTGTTTGTTCTCTCCCTTAAATTGAGTCCCCATCGTGCTGTTTGCTCTCTACATGTCTGTTCTTTTCATCTTCTCTGTCCTCTCACCCCTCAGCCAGTCGCAGCAGATGACTGCCCCTCCCTGAGCCTGGTTCTGCTGGAGGTTTCTTCCTGTTAAAAGGGAGTTTTTCCTCTCCACCGTCGCCAAGCGCTTGCTCACAGGGGATCGCCTGAGTGCTGGGGTCTTTCTGCAACTGTGGGGGTCCCCCCTACAGTTGATAGTGCTATGAGATGACTGTTGTTGTGAAATGGCGCTATATAAATAAAGTTCAATTGAAGTGAATTGAATTGAATTGAATTGACATTCACCCTGAATACCTTAAGGCCCTGGATGTTGTAGGGCTGTCATGGTTGACACACCTCTGCAACATTGTGTGGAGGACAGGACAGTACCTTTGGCATGGCAGGCTGGTGTGGTGGTTCTTCTTTTCAAGAAAGGGGACCGGAGGGTGTGCTCCAACTTTAGAGGGATCACAATCCTCAGCCTCCCTGGGAAGGTCTAAGCCAATGTACTGGAGATTAGAGCCTGGCCTTTGGTCGAACCTCGGTTTCAGGAGGAGCAATGTGATTTTCATCCTGGCCGTGGCACATTGGACCAACTCTTTACACTCTCGAGAATCCTTGAGGGTTCGTGAAAGTTTGCTCAACCACTTTAGATGCGTTTTGTGGACTTTAAGAAGGCATTCAACTGCATCTCTCGTGGTTTTTTGTGGGGGTTACTTTGGGAGTATGAAGTATTATGCTTGTTGTTGCGAGCTATCCGGTCTCTATTCAACTGTTGTAAGAGTTTAGTTCGTATTGCCAACTCTCGGTCGGACTCATTCCAAATTAGGGTTGGACTAGGGTAGGGCTGCCCTTCAAAATTAGGGTAAGGCTGCCCTTTGTCATGATCCTGTTCATAATTTTTATGAACAGGATTTCTGGGCGCAGCCAGGGAACGGAGGGTGTCATGCTTGGTGACCACAGGATCTCATATCTGTTGTTTGCAGATGATGTTGTGCTTTTGGCTTCATCCAACAATGACCTACAGGCCTTACTGGGATGGTTTGCCGCTGAGTGTGAAGTGGCTGGGTTCAGAATCAGTACCTCCAAGTCCAAGTCCATGGTATTCAGCCGGAAAAAGGTGGATTGTCCTCTCCAGGTTGGGGACAAACTCCTTCCCCAAGGGGAGGAGTTTAAGAATCTTGGGGTCTTATTCACAAGTGAGGGGAGAATGGAGCGAGAGATTGACAGATGGATCAGAGCAGCATCTGCAGTGATGCAACTGTTGTACCAGTCCGTTGTGGTGAAGAGGGAGCTGAGCTCTAAGGCAAAGCTGTCAATTTACCGGTCAATCTACGTTCCTACCCTCACCTATGGTCACAAGCTTTGGGAAATGACTGAAAGATTGAGATTGCGGATAAAAGCAGCTTAAATGAGCTTTCTCCGTAGGATTGCTGGACTCACCCTTAGAGATAGGGTGAGGAGCTCAGTCATCTGGGAGAGGCTTAGAGTAGAACCGCTGCTCCTCCACATTGAAAGGAGCCAGGTGAGGTGGTATGGGCATCTGATCAGGATGCCTTCTGGACGCCTCCCACTTGAGGTGTCTCGGGCACGTCCCACTGTGAGGAGACCCCGGGGCAGACCCAGGACTCGCTGGAGAGACCACGTTTCCCAGTAATCTGGGAATGCCTTGGTATCCTCTCTGAAGAGCTGGAGCAGGTGGCCGGGGAGAGGGAAGTCTGGGCTTCTCTGCTTGAACTGCTGCCTCTGTGACCTGGACCTCCGGAAAAGTGGTAGAAGATGGATGGATGGTCTAAGCTCAGTGGCCACTCCCCTCTGAGAACATCCTGTTTGAAGCCTCGCAATGATAAGGTACTGTTGATTAATTGTGAGGTGTCGTCTTGGACTCGTGATGTCAAAATGTGGACAGCATGATGAAGAGGACTGTTTAAATACCAATTCTAATTGAAGCAGAACATTTATTGGTCAATTCATGGATCAAATACCTGTTGTGAATTTTGCCATTAAGCACCTTGTTAGAAAACAGCAAGTTATGCACAAAGCACTGAAACATTGAATAGTTGGACATGTGCATTCAAAAGGTTAGAGAAGGTCAAATTAACGTCACCTGTAAAGGTTATAGTGCATTTTAGGTACATCCTGAAATTTCATCTGAATGCCGAATATTCCTAACTTTTTGTGAGTAGTGTATATACAGTATGTCCTGTATAAAGCTCCTTTTGGCAAAGTAAATCTGTTTGGCACAATAAGAAGAGCAGATTTCTGTTCTGCTCACCAAGCTGCTTGACAGGACAAGTGAGGAAAACGTTTTTTTTATGTTGCACTTTCCTGTAGGATTGATGATCAAAGTTTGACAGAAGAGTGGCTGAGGGGGGCGTTTTCCTTCATTTACATAGTCATTAGTGGGAGGAACCGAGGTGAAGTAAAGAGATCATGCACGTGCGCTGACTTTTCGTGTGAGGTGGGGTGTATAAAGAAAAAGAGGGAGAATCTGGCGTGAGCAGTTTTATAAATCTGAAAATTGTTGTGCACATGTACATTTGAAATTTTGTGAGTACACCATCTTTCAATATGAAAGCTGCTCAATCCTTTATACATGAGGCCCCCGGTCTGGACCTGAGTTTGTTTTCTGTCCCTCAGCTGATGTTCTGGTCTGTCTCAGCATTACCTCATCAGGAGCTTTAAAGCTCTATGTCTGATTCTTCTACAGGTGGTGAAAAAGAACCTGCCAAAATACATGATGACCGCTGGTGGTCTGGTGAAAGGTGGCTATAAGGTTACTATGAACGAAATAAAAGCGAAGCAGGCTGTAGATGAGGACTACATAGATGCACAGCGTTATGACCGTGGTCACATGAACCCCAGAGGACATAACGGAGGTGAGAGGCTGGAGCTCTGCATTCTAACAGCTGATCTCTGCTCTACTTATCATAAACGTAGGGCCCTGTTTTAACGAGCCTATCCCAGTTTCTTTGTTAGAGAGGTGAGGTCCACTTCTGGACACGTCTTCAGTCTGTTGTAGGACCAACACACAGAGAAGGTCAACCGTTAATTCTCACATATGGGCAATAATCCCCACTTAGTACCAATTAACCTGCCCTGGGTGTCTTTGGACTGTGGGAGGAAACCAGAGTACCCAGTGAAAACCCACACAGACACAGGGAGATCATGCAGACACTATACTGATAGGTGCCAGTGTGCCAGCTGTTGGGTTCAGACCTTCTTGCTGTGAGGTGGCAGTGCTAACCACTGTGCTGCTCTGGAGTTCATTTGTTCTGCTGTAAACTTTCAGTCTGACCTGCTGTGACTCTGTAACCTTCACCTCTTCTTCATCCTCTACAGGTGTCTGCCGGGACGCCACCAACACTCTGACCAACATTGTTCCCCAGTTTCAAGAACTGAACAGAGGTGAATGGAGTGAATATGAGGAGAGGCTGAAAAGGATTGCACAGCAGAGAGGGCATGAAGTCTTTGTTCTCGTTGGTGCCATTCGTTCTTCAAATAATTTACTCAAAAATCGTGTCAACATCCCCGAGTACGTCTGGAACGCTTACTGTGATTATTCCAGCAATTCTAATGCCTATGCTAGTGGTGCTGTCGTAGCAAAGAATGATAAAAACATGTTGTATGACCTGGGTAATGACAAGAATTGGAAAGCCTTACTAAAGCTGTCTGGTTGTCCAGACCTCATTGACTCTAATGCTCTGACTCGCCTCACGTCCTTCCTCAGATGCAAAAAACAGCTCACTGGCAAAGGTAAGCTGTTTGACCAAAGGTGTTATCCCAAGACTGAGGTAGACCTGGGCAATATAGCAACACGAATGTTTCTCGATATAGTTGATATTTTTCAGTGTTTTACACGTGCATTGTCTTCTGTCCTTTCTTAACAAAACTCACATTTTCAGTAATCAAGTTTATCCACATATGCAGAAATATTTCATTTACCACATATCACTAATACTTGGTGGTCTAATAACAAGTGACATAAGTAGAATTTGTTGCTTATTTTTGTTTTTTTATGTGTCTATGTTTCCTCAGTTCTTCATTTGCCTCTTATTTTGAAGATTTGTGAGACCAGATAGGAGCTCTTATTTTAAAAATTGTCTCACAAAGAGAGCTTGATGTTCATACTTGCAGAGTTAAGACTGGAAATATTTATCTTCATCTGGCTCGCCCCATCCCAGTTTTATGTGCTTAAGACAGCCCTACTTTTATTCTGTATTTTTCTGTTATTCTGATTTTTACCTCAGAGAGAAAATCTGCCTGGAGTGAAGTCCTGGCTCACATTAACATGACTAATTATACCCGTTAGACACAATATAAGAATGTTATGCATCATGTGAGACCAAATGTATCAGTACAATGAATATACTGTATTCCGTATATTGCCCACCCTGAGGCCAGGGGTGTTCCTTCGGCATCTGGTTAATGATCAGAACCCCCATCCACACAGCTGATTGGGAGATACCTGATCCTCACTTCTGTGATTGCTTCTTGCTTTGCATCCTTTCTTCATTCTGACATTTATCTAGAAACCATGTTCTGTTCTCTCTCTGCAAAAAGGCAAATAAATGATATGAGCATGAATGATGGACTCTGGTCTGATTATTGACCTCATCCTGTTGTTACTGGATGTTTCCCTTCAGTTCAGATTTCTTTTTTCACTTTGACTTTAAACTTAGAAATTTGTAATCTAGTCATCGAATGTCTGACAGTGAATTTTCTTGAGTTAATTTCCTGCTTTAGTTTGTCCTGGAGTGAACTCAGACAGGCTTTTACAAGGAACAGATTGACAAGGTTTATGATCCAGAAGGCAGACACAGACTCCAGAATAAACTCAATTATCTTTTTATTATGCAGAGTATGCAGTGTGAGTGTGGATGTGTGCGTGAGTGCAAGAATGAAACAGCTGGAGTGAACAGAGCACCGTTCAGTCTGGCAACCCTAGAGAAGAACAGAGACAGGTGGATTAGTGACTGGGATCGGGAGGAATGATTCAGAGAATGTTCAGTCTTACTGTTGACAAGTTGGTGTGTAGCACAGGTGAGATCCTGGAGGCTGTGGCCAGTGGGACAGTGTCTTTGGCTCCGGCTGCTGAGGAGGTGAGAGGGTGAAGAGATGTGCAGTGAGCTGATGAGGTGCAGGTTGAGCTCAGTCCACCGCCAGGAGGAGGAGGTCCGCCACCAATGGATTTCTGCCTGTGCACAGGGGAGAAGAGTGAAGCATGGAGATGAGGGAATGACGGCAACTTACTTGTTGTTGGGGAGCTAGAACTCCCAGGAGGACGACGAGGCTGGAAGGATCAGAGGAGAAGGAACTCCAGATCATGAAGGTGACGAGAAGGCAAAGAGGTCTTGCCAGACCAGGGAGCTTGACGTCTCCGTGCAGACCCGAGGGCAGCACAGCTTAAATAGACAGGCTAATGAGGAGAGCAGGTGTGCGCACAGCTGTGGAGGAAATTAGGGCAGCAGGAAGGCAGAGCAGATCACTACAGTACTCCCCCTCTACGGGATGCCTTTCGGCGGCCGATCCAACCTATCCGGGTGTGTCTGGTGAAAGTCCCCGATGTGCTGAGGATCCAACACGAAGGAGGGACACACCCAGGACCTCCATTCAGGACCGTAACCCTCAAAGTCCACCAGGTACTGGAGGTCGCGACCCTGGCACTGGACGTCCAGAATGGAATTGACCCTCCACGCGGGGTCGCCATTGATCACTACCAGTGGAGGTGACATCTTGGGAGGAGGGCACAGAGGGCTAGAGCAGAACAGCTTCACCTTGGAAACGTGAAAGGTGGGACAAATGCAGGGGGGGGGGAGGCAGGCACACAGCCACAGGATTCATAATGTGTGTAATAGCAAAAGGACCAATAAAATGCTGTGAGAGCTTCCTAGATTCAGCCTTGAGATTGATATTTTTGGTGGAAAGCCACACCTGTTGCCCAACCCGGTAGGATGGAGCCGAAGTCCTGCGGCGGTTAACAATGACAGAGTTGCAGTCTGCTGTGCATCGAAGTGCGGCCCGGGTAGCCTTCCACAGCAGGCAACAGCAATTCAGACTGAGGACAGGCTCACCGTAGCCCCAGTGGCGTTGCAGAAGGCTCCCCATACCTGCGAGACAAACTGGGGCCCACAGTCGGACACAATGTACCACGTGGAGGACAAACAGGTCCAAAGTCTCCTTGGCCGTGGGGAGACCCTGCAGGGGAATGAAATGGGTTGACTTGGAGAATCTATGGTGAGGATAACGGTGTTCTTAGCAGAGGATGGGAGGCCAGTGATTAAGTCTAGTGCCACATGGGACCACCAGCCAGAGGAGAGGAGGATGTCTTACTGGTGGCACACTGGGGACAGGCACGGATATACTCCCCGACATCCCTCCCGAGCAATGGCCACCAAAAGGTCCTTTGCAATAAAGCCATGGTGTGTGCCATCCCCGGGTGGCATAAGAGCTTGAAGGAGTTGGCCCAATTTATGACTTCACCCCAGATGGCAGAAGGCACATACAGCCCTGCCACTGGCCCCCCGCCCGGGTCAGCCTCAGTCTCCTGCGCTCTACGAACCTTCTCCTTAATACCCCACGAGAGGGTGCCCGCGATACACGAAGGAGGAATAATGGGAGAGATGGCACCTCCGCCGCATCCGAAGCGCATTGTCTCGGTAGAGAGTCAGGCTTGATGTTCTTGGAACCTGGGAGGTAGGTGATAGTAAAATCAAACCTGCCAAAGAGCAAGGACCAGTGGTCCTGACGTGTGTTCATACACTTGGCCATCCTGAGGTGGCTGGGAGGCCCCCTCCAGCCAATGATGCCACTCCTCCTAAGCCAGTTTCACCACCAGGAGCTCCCTGTCCCTGATGTCATAGTTCCTTTCAGCCGGGGATAGACGGCGGGAGAAGAACGCAAGGAGGCGAATCTTGTCATCCACAGGGGAGCATTGAGACAAAACTGCTCCAACTCCAGAGTCCGAAGCGCCCACCTCCACCAAACACTGCAGAGCGGGGTCCACCTGCACCAGAATCTGAGGAGATGAGAATAATTATTTTAATTCCAAAAATGCAGCCTCAGCCTCCTCCGTCCACCGGAAGGGCACCTTGGTGGAGGTGAGGTGAGTGAGAGGAAGGGCAGCGAGACTGTAATTCTTTATGAAGCGGCGGTAGAAGTTGGCGAATCCCAGAAACTGCTGTAACTATTTTCGGGATGAGGGGGTCAGCCACTCTATCACCGCTTTTACCTTAGCCGGATCGGCGATGATCTCGTTGTGCGAGATGACGAACCCCAAAAATGATGTGGATGAACTGTGGAACTCGCACTTCTCCGCTTTAACAAACAGCTTGTTCTCCAGCAGCCGCTGCAGCACTTGCCTGATGTGCACTCAGTGTTCACTGAGGGACTGAGAAAAGATGGGAATATCATCAAGGTACACAAATATGAAAGAGCCCAGAAAATCCCTCAACACATCATTAATCAGCCGCTGAAACACGGCGGGGGCGTTGGTCAGCCCAAACGGTATGACGAGGTATTCAAAGTGACCACTAGGGGTACGGAACTCCGTCTTCCACTCGTCTCTCTCTCAAATCCGTGCCAGGTGGTAAGTGTTACGGAGGTCCAATTTTGTGAACCAGGAGGCCCCCTGGAGGGAATCGAAAGCCGTGTTGATCAGTGGAAGTGTGTACTTGTCCTTAATAGTGATATTATTCAGTTCCCAGAAATCGATGCAGGGCCTCAGGGAGCCGTCTTTCTTGCCCACGAAGACAAACCCTGCCCCCATCGCTGAGGAAGATGGGCGAATTATGCTGGATCTCAGGGACTCTTTGATGTAAGTTTCCATGGCCTCCCGCTCTGGGACCGACAGGCTGTAAAGTTGACTTGATGGCAACAGAGGCCCGGGCTGGAGTTTAATGGCACAATCGTATGGGCAGTGGGGGGGGGGGGGTAGTGCTTGGGATTTGCTGAGGACAGCACCCAGATCATGGTATTCAGAGGTAACCCGGGACAGGTCAGGGAGGGGTGTGTCAGGGACACCGAGAACCATGGAGGGAGAGCATGCAGTGGACTGAAGACAGGCACTTAGGCAGAACGAGCTTCACAAGATGATATTTCCAGAGCACCAATCAATGGAGGAGTTGTGCAACCGGAGCCAGGGATATCCCAAAATGACCGGGGAGAAAGAAACTGGCAGCACCAACAATCTGAGCTGCTCCCAGTGATTACCAGATACTAGGACAGATACCGGAGCAGTCTGTTTGGACACCAATGCCAGTGGAGCCTTGGAAATGGCGATTAGCTTTAATGGCGTTTTTAACTGGTGGCAGGCGAGCCCCAGTTGGGTTGCTAGGTCTTCAGAAATGAAACTCTGCTTGGCCCCTGAATCAATGAGTGCATGTGTGGAGATTTCTTGATGGTTATGTGAAAAACGAATGGGCAGCAGGAACTTGCTGAGGGGATTTCTTTGGAGTGAGTCCTTGAGTCCCCCTACTGCGACGCACGGACTCTCTCTTTTGGTCAAATGGGGCAAGCAGCCAGTTCATGCACCTCACTGCCACAAGATAAACACAGACCTAACTCCTGGAGGCGTTGTTTCTCAGCCAGCGGCAACTTGGACTGGCCTTTGACTATAGGCTCAGGGGGATCTAGTGAATCAGATGGAGGAAGGGCCAGCAGGGGGAGCCGTGGGGAGCGGCGAAACTTTGAGCCTGAGCAACCAGAAGGTCTACGCTCGTTGGCCCGCTCCCTTAGCCGATTGTCTATGCTAATGGCTAGGGAAATGAGTTCATTCAGGTTGCTAGGTTTGTCAAGACAGACTAGCTCGTTCCTCAGGATAGGGCTAAGGCTTTGGACAAAAATGCTACAAAGGGAGGCATCCTCCCACCCCACCTCCGCTGCCACTACCTGGAAGTCCACTGAGTAATCAGCTACCGACTTATTCCCCTGTTTTAGGTTGAGTAACCGGGTGGTGAGCACGGTATCTCGGTCCGCGTGATCGAATACCTCATTGAACTCACTCACAAACTGATCATAAGTCAAATTAGCATAATCAGGCCTAGCCATAACCACGTAAGCCCAGGCGAGATCCCGCCCCTCCAGAAGACTGACTACATAGCATATGTTGTGACTGGTGGGAAAATCCAATGGTACCCACTGAAAAACTATCCCGCATTGTAACAGAAAACACCTAGCCTCTCCTAGCTTGCCGCTGAAGTGTGTGGGCGTGGGGACTGGAGTCAGCTGGGATGATGGAGAAGGAGAAGCGATGGAACTGGCTGGGCCGGATGTGTTCCCAGGAGCAGGTGGGAAGGACTGAGGAGCTGTAAGGCGATCCAGGCCTGTATTAATCTGTACTATCGGTCGCCAACTTACCTTCAACATCTCCAGTGCTCATTCCAGTAATCACCATCACATCCCTGAGGAGATTGCCAGACCTCTGGGCACCCCATGGTTCGTTATCGGGTCCTGCAAACGGCATAGACGATGGGAGAGAAAGCAGAAACAAGGCTACAAGGCTGGCCTCCGTGCCTAGCTGCACAAACTATGCACCAAACCACTGTTACCTTCAATTTTTCTCACCAATGCCAGATTCCTTGCAAACAAAATGGATGAGCTGCAATCGGAGATTGCCTACAATTGCTACGTCAGGGACTCTTGTATTGTGATACAAGAGTGACCGCTACCACCAAATTTGAACGTGTGGCAAGAGAGGCGAGGCAAATTTCTTCTTTCAATTAGTCCAATTTATTTTTTTACTTACAAATAATTTATCCAGTCTCTCAGGAAAGTCTTCTGACACAGTTTTTCAAAAAATGTACTTCCTCAAACAAGAAGCATATCAAGCAATACCAAATTCTTCAATAACCATTTCATCAATCAACATTTTACTCGATATCTCACACCTGTTATATAATGGAGAGATAATTAGAGGTGATTAGCCCCTACCATAATCCCAGGTAAACACTCATCATTCCTCATTCTAAACACATACCCACTAACATCTAAAAATACATAAATAGTTTCCCCAAACATACACAATATAAATATATAAATAACACACAATAAATAATCATATAAATAGTTCAATAAATAACCTTAACCCCTATTTACAAATATTAAACCACCCCCTGACTTACCAGACATATTTGCTCCCTGCTGGTGTCCTATATAAGGCCCTCAACTCCTAACGGAGTCTTTTGCCTGGACACGCACAGGAAGCATGTTGGCAAAGGTATGTGCAATAAATCCTTTAATAATTATTTTACCAAATTCTTAATCATACTAATTATCTCCCAGGACCTTCAAATTAACCAAGACAAATCCTAAACTATTATGTGCATCTTAACAAACAATCATACAACAATACAGATACAACATAATCACACAATATAACAAGACATACAGTGGTGACATCCCATCGTCACAGATTGTGACTGAGTCATGGCTGAACCCAGGTATTCCTGATGATGCTGTGGAGTTACCTAGCCAAATTACACACAGTTTTTACCAGAGCGCTTATTCTGGTAAGGGAAGGGGTGGAGAGCTCTGTGTTTGTGCTTCAGACTTGGTTTAATAACAGCAGAAAAATTCATAGCCACTGTTCACCGGACTTAGAGGCCATTTCCTTCCTGTGTAGGCCTTTTTATCTTCCCTGTGAGCTAATGGCAGTAATTATGCCTCGGTGAAAATGGAGGCATACAGTCATTCATTATCAGTTAATGTTGTCTGTGAGAGTGTGGTTGTATCCGTCCATCTGTCTGTCTGTTACCAGCTTTTGAGCTCGCCCAGTCAAAATTAAGGACAACTAAAGGCTTGTATCACTGTATTGTGGAGTGTGTGAAATCAGAAGCAGATACATTTCAAATGATTTATTGCACACTCACATATCAGGAGCACAGAACAGACTGTCTAAACACATTAAACATCCTTCTCTCTACATCAAGTTACACTTCACAAGATTCAAGGCACTTCCTCATAACAGCAGGACATCTACACCACACTTCATTCAACCCCCACACCCACTGTTCTCCCATGTGTATTCATTGTCTCTGTCTAAGGTGTGAAATAACCTGAGGCCCACACTGCCCCCCCAGCAACTTGAATAGAACAATAGAACATCAGTCCACACGCTGTTTCGGCTTCAGTCTCCTCCCATATCTGCTGCAACTGGGTTTTACCACCTCCGTGGCGCTGCTGTGCCGGTGGGAGGCTGCTGGAAGTGTGTCTGACTGCGGGTGAGCCTTGGAGAGGGGAGGGGGCGGTTCACTCTGCCCTTGTGGCTGCTCTGATGAATTGTTTCCCTGGGGAGCTCTCCGTGGGGGTCTTCCATGCCGAGGGGCCCTAGCCAACAGCACTTGCTCGTCCGCCACAACGAAAGCGGGTTTGAGTCTGTCTATGCCAATTTTTTCCCTCCTACCCCCCAAGTCTAGCAAAAAATGCTTATCCCCTGTTTCCAGCACTCTGAACGGTCCATCATAGGGTGGGGGCAATGGGGGGTGGTGGGCGTCGTGTCTGACAAACACGAACTCTGCGTTCTTCAAAGTTTTAGGCACAAAAACACGCGGAAAACTGTAGTGGGCAGGTCCCGGCAGCGTGCCTGTGTTTGCTCTACGCTGCAAAAGCTGAGAAGGGGAGCTGCCGGATGTGAGATTATCTGGCAGAAATTCCCCAGGCAGCCGTAGTGGCTGCGCAAAAATGAGCTCTGCCGGGGAAGCTTCCAGATCCTCTTTCGGCGCGGAGCGCAACCCCAATAAAACCCACGGTAACTTGTCTACCCAATTTGCATCCGTCAATGAAACCCTGAGCGCTGCTTTCAGTGATCTATGAAAACGCTTGCATAACCCATTGGCCTGTGGGTTGTACGCGGTTGTGCGGTGAATTGTAACACCCAGGCTGCGGGCCATCGCGGACCAGAGTTCGGAAACAAATTGAGGGCCCCTGTCAGACGTAATGTCCGACGGGACTCCAAAACACGCCACCCATGCTGTTAAAAAAGCGCGCGCCACGTCTGCAGACGTGGTTGCCACCAGCAGAACCGCTTCTGGCCAGCGCGTAGTGCTGTCCACCATTGTCAAAAGGTGCGTGCACCCCTGTGATGGCGGGAGGGGGCCCACGAGGTCCACGTGAACATGGTCAAACCTCTTAGCCGGAATACAAAACGGCTCCAAGGGAGCCTTCGTGTGTCTGTGTACCTTGGCTCGTTGGCACGCCACACAGGCTGCAGCCCACTATTTCACTTGTTTGCGTAGGCTCGGCCACACAAACTTCTCTCCCACCATTTTGACCAACGTGCGCACTCCTGGGTGCGTCAGAGTGTGAACCGACTCAAGCACGCGGCGGCACCACGCGACCGGGACCACCGGACGCGGGCGACCCGTGGAGACATCGCATATTAGGGGGGGCGTGCCGTCTTGCAGCACCCTGCTCTCCAGCCTTAACCCTGTTGGTCCACATTGGAGCGCGCGTACGTCTGCATCGCTAATCTGCTCCGCGGCCATGGCTGCGTAATCTATCCCCACGCAGACTGGGGCCACCATGGCACGCGAGAGGCAGTCTGCCACTACATTCAGTTTACCCGACACATGGTGAATATCGGTAGTAAACTCTGAGATCGCGGCCAGCTGTCTCTGCTGCCGGCCCGACCACGGTTCTGAAACCTTGGCCATCACGAATGTTAGTGGCTTGTGGTCCACGAACGCGGTGAAGCTGCGCCCTTCCAGCCAGAACTGGAAGTGGCGTATGGCCAGGTGGAGAGCCAGCAACTCTCTGTCGAACGCGCTGTATTTACGCTCGCTGTCGCGCAAAGTTCTGCTGAAAAAGGCGAGCGGCTGCCAAGCCCCGGCGATGCGCTGCTCCATGACAGCCCCTATGGCCACGTCTGAAGCGTCGGTGGTGAGCGCTATGCGGGCCATCGGGTCTGGATGTGCCAGCAGTGTGGCGTTTGCCAGGGCTGTTTTAACTTCCGAGAACGCCCGCTCTCGCTCCGGGGTCCATTCGACCCTATTCGCGGGTTTCTGTTTCTTGAGCGCGGCGTACAATGGTTGCATGAGCTGCGCCGCGTGGGGAAGGAAATGGTTATAAAAGTTCACCATTTCCAAAAATTCCTGTAGCCCCTGACCGTCTGAGGCCGGGGAAAATCCACCACGGCGCGCATTTTATCGGGCAGCGGGATTGCTCCTTCTGGAGAGACGTGGTGCCCCAAAAAATCAATCTCCGTCACGCCGAACTGGCATTTCGCCGGGTTGATTATTAACCTGTGCTCCTCCAACCTCTGGAAAACCGACATGAGGTGGGTTTCGTGTTCATCTTTGGACGCACTGGCTACCAGGATATCGTCCAGGTAGACGAACACGAACGGGAGATCGAGCAGCACTGCATCCATCATGTGCTGGAACGCATGCGCAGGAACTCTAATAGACCGAACGGAGTTATTACCGCTGTTTTGGGTATGTCCTCAGTGCACACTGGGACTTGGTGGTAACCTCGGACCAGGTCTATTTTGAAAAAAATACGTGCCCCGGCGAGGTGAACGGAAAAATCCTGTATGTGGAGAATCGGGTAGCGGTCGTGCGCTGTAGCATTGTTCAACCTGCGGAAATCACCGCACGGTCGCCACGATCCCTCAGCCTTAGGGACCATGTGTAGCGGGGAAGCCCATGGGCTGTTCGAGCGCCTGATGATGCCCAACCTTTCCAGGTTGGCGAACTCCTCGCGCGCTATGGCCAGTTTAGCTGCGTCCAAGCGCCGAGGTCTTGCAAAAACAGGCGGCCCGGTGGTGGTGATAAAGTGCTCCACCCCGTGTTTAGCGATGGCCACTGAAAACGTCGGGACCGTGAGTGCTGGGAACTGAGTGAGCAGTGTGTGGAACTTACCGCCTGTAGCTGTGACGTTGGCTTGTGCTGTTGGCAGTGTCACTCGAGCTATACAGGGGAGAGAGTCAAAGGACAGTGTATTAACCAGGCGCCTGTTAGCAACATCAACCAGTAAACCATGTGCACACAGAAAATCAGCCCCCAGTATATGGTAATTCAGTGCTGCTATGACAAAAGTCCACTCATATGTACGACCGTGTAGAGATAAGAGCAGAGTCCTCTCACCAAAGGTCTTAATATCCGAGCCATTTGCTGCCAACATCCCGGGGCTGCTAGATCCTGCCAGCCGGTCAGCGTAGGTCAACCTGATGAAGCTCTTCTGGGCTCCGGTGTGCACGAGGAAACGCCTCCCCGAGCGTGGGTCCGTTAGGTAGAGCAGCTTGTTCTCTTCACCGAGGATCACTGCTGCTACCAACCCCGGGCCTTAGCGTTTTCCTGAGCGCTGGAATTGGCACGGTGGCGCACATCTGCATGCGTTCTCTCCGAAGCGGCGATGGTAGAAACAGAGCTTGTCTCTCTGGCGCTCCTCGGCCCCCGCTGCTGCTACCATCGGTGGCTCCTCGCCTCCTCTGGTCGTCTCGCTGCGCTCATTCGCTGCCGCGTTGACTGTGATTGCCCTGGTGGTGATGATGATCCGGTCTGCCTCCTGGGCTAGCGCACCGTAGTCTCGCGCGGCCAGCCACGGCGAATTGGCCAGAACCGCTCTCACCTCTGTTGGAAAGTTCCGGAGGAAGAGGTGGGCAAACAGAAAGTGCCCGTCGTCCGTGCCCATTAACGCCAGCATCTTCTCCATCAGGTCTACGGCCGAACCATCTCCTAACTCGGTCCGTGTCAGGAGCCTCTCCGCTCTCTCACAGTCCGAGAGCGTGTAGCGCTGGATGAGCGCAGCCTTGAGCGCCTCGTATCTGTTGCTGGCTGGTGGCTGCTTGAGCAGGCTCGCTACCTGCTGAGCTGTGTGGGCGTCGAGCGCTGCGACCACATGGTAGAATCTGGTGTCATCTGCCGTTACTCCCCGGAGGGCGAACTGGGCCTCGGTGAGGTGGAACCAAGAGCGCGGGTTGTGCTGCCAGAAATCCGGTAGCTTGACTGCAACCGCACACGCGTGGCTGGAGGTTCCAGTCCGGGCTGTCTGTGGGATGGCTGCCGCCTTGCTGTAGCTTCCTGACCGGGCCGGCTCCGGGGATCTTGCCTCATGTTCCATAATACGTCTTGGGTCAACAGTGTGGAGTGTGTGAAATCAGAAGCAGATACATTTCAAATGATTTATTGCACACTCACATATCACAAGCACAAAACAGAATGACTCGTCACATCAAGAGCACAGAACAGATTGACTAAACACACTAAACATCCTTCTCTCTACATCAAGTTACACTTCACAAGATTCAAGGCACTTCCTCATAACAGCAGGACATCTACACCACACTTCACTCAACCCCCACTCCCACTCTTCTCCCATGTGTATTCATTGTCTCTGTCTAAGGTGTGAAATAACCTGAGGCCCACAGTATGACCATATTGTCTCGACTTTTAATTTGCCAGAATTTCGAGATAAGGTTTTGTTTTTTTTACAGCACATGGATGACTTCCTGTCACAGTCGATCTCTAGCTGAGAGATAAATAGCAGTTATAAAATCGCGGTTACTGAAAAAAAATAGACTTATTCAGCAACTACATCATTTATTCATCACATCGATTGGTTTCACACTGGTTTTTCCATTTAGTTTTGCAGAGGAAGGACGAGGTGTTTTCTTCCTGGAGTTTTCAGTTTGCTAAATAGTACAAGTCCCAACATTCCTCGCCTCATAAACATTTGTGGGGCTGGTTAAATGACCATGCTGATGCCTGTCCGAAATTAAGCAAATGTAAATAAAGTCTTTATTATTTATATGTGTTTCTCACACAGTTACTCAGGGAGTAACAACTATATGACTGTATTCAGCAACTGTATGGCAACTATATTCAACCCCTGAACTATTGTGGCCAACCGGTGGAAAAGTGCTATTTGTCAGTGGAGAATCAGTATTTGCGTCTCTGCTGAGACCGGGCTACCATTGGCCACTTTCGATCTGGCTGCCTCTCCACAGCAGACCACTGCAGCAGATGCCTGTGCGGAGTAAGTTTTGGGCTTAAGTTATGCAGTGATTTCAAAATTAAAACACTAATAACTCCTACAATTGCAATATTTGATTCTTAAAGCTTAAGTTACGTCACATTTTTTCCATTGTGTGATTTTTTTTCCTCATATGGGAACTGCTTGGTTCCATTACTGTAATTTAATCTGTTTTCTAAATAGCTTTCACTAAAGTTCAGCTGATTTTTTTAAGTCTTAATACTAATTGTTATGTCTGCATATGGAGCTGGGGACGAGGCCAAGTGTTGAACCCAACATACGTTTATTAAAGGATGGCACAGATGGAACCCACACAGCCGCCAGGCAGAGGATGGCCAAAAGAGACCGCCCCTCCTGCCTAAACTAGGGGGGACAGGTGGAGCGCTGTCCCTCTCCACACAGCAAAGTGGATTATTCTGCTGCTTGTACTAAAACAAAAGTCCATCCACAAATTAAAATGACCGCCATGTTCCTAAACTAAAATAAAATAAGAGACAAAAGCGGTACTCCACGGACCCGCAGCCCATACGCATGGGCTTCCCAGGGCAGACCTCAAATCCACAGCGTTGGCATCTCCCGTGTCTTCTTCCATGCTCCATCGCTGTCCGGATTCACTACTTGTGTGGTAACGGGGAACTCCAGCTGTTGGCAGCGCTATCGAAACCCACTCCTCCGGGTGGTGACGTCATGCAGGGTGCGAAAATTGCACGCCATCAGCCCGGCCACGTCCTCAAAGCTGTCCAAGCCACCAAGCATGCTCAGTATCCGCTGGCCTCCAGTTCCCAAATTTGCTCAGCCTGTCCATTCTCCCCGGGTTCAGCACCACCATGTAAGCCAGGAAGACAGCGCACCACCTCAGCCAGGGAACAGGTGGCCCACCCGGGAGCTCCAGAAACAGCCGAACCCTAGACCCACACGCTTCCATACCTTCTTAATCCTTTTTTATTATCGTCACCAAAATTTTATGTCTGTATATGGAGCCAAGGACGAGGCCAAGTGTCAAACCAAACATACATTTATTAAAGGAGGGCACAGGTGCAACCCACACAGCTGCCAGGCAGAGGATGGATAAGGGATAAGGACCTGTACTTATATAGCGCTTTTCTAGTCTCAAAGACCACTCAAAGCACTTCACTAGCACTAACCCTCTACTCTAAGGGCCTATAGGAGACAGATATCTAGGGACAATTTAGAACAACCAACTAACCTAACATTCATGTCTTTGGGAGGAAATCAAAGCCCCCTGAGCAAACCCACGCAGCACAGGGAGAACATGCAAACTCCACACAGAAAGGTTCCTACCCCTGCCAGCCTGGGGATTTGAACCTGGAACCTTCTAGCTGTAAGGCAACAGTGCTAACCACTGCATCACCATGCTGCCCTAATGGCCAAAAGAGACCGCCCCTCCTGTTACGTCCTCTGCCTAACTTGCAGTGAACATATGAAATAGATGTGAGCCCAACATGCAGTAATGTAACGTGTTTATTTACAAAAGAGAAAATATACAAAATGTCCAAATATATTCATTGTTGAGAGGAGATGAGACAACCGGCTTCACACTCCGTTGGCTAGGATTAAATGCCATACGCACTCCAGGCAGAGTAGGAGCGGAGAGGAAAGGCATAAGTGAGGAAAAACTTACATATACACTACCATTAAAAAGTTTGGGGTCACTTAGAAATTTCCTTATTTTTGAAAGAAAAGCACTCTTTTTTTCAATGAAGATAACTTTAAACTAATCAGAAATACACTCTAATATCTAATATACATTGCTAATGTGGTAAATGACTATTCTAGCTGTAAATGTCTGGTTTTTGGTGCAATATCTACATAGGTGTATAGAGGCCCATTTCCAGCAACTATCACTCCAGTGTTCTAATGGTACAATGTGTTTGCTCATTGCGTCAGAAGACTAATGGATGATTAGAAAACCCTTGTGAAATCATGTTAGCACAGCTGAAAACAGTTTAGCTGGTTAGAGAAGCTATAAAACTGACCTTCCTTTGAGCAGGTTGAGTATCTGGAAAAAAATATTATTTCAAATACAAATCATTATTTCTAACCTTGTCAATGTCTTGACTATATTTTCTATTCATTTTACAACTCATGGTGGTAAATAAGTGTGACTTTTCATGGAAAACACAAAATAATTGTCTGGGTGACCCCAGACTTTTGAACGGTAGTGTATATTGGAGTGGAAAGGCTCTGAGGAACAACACAGTTCAGTCCAGGGAAAAAGCCAACTGTCGTGAGCCAGGAAGTCCAATGCTGACTTAAGCTGCCGCACTGACTGATCCCACTGCCTCCCATAAGTATGCAAATCACTAATGAAGGCAAGTGGTCACAGCCTTGTGGCAAGCAGGTGAATGACAATTAACTGGAAATGTGTGTGTGTGCATGTGGTGATACCAAACAGCCGGTGAATGTCTTGTGAGGAGGAGGCGTGGCTGTAGGACTGGCAGAGAGCAAGGGTCAATCTGCCAGCTGGAATTAATAAGCCATAATCAAAAACCTACAGCCACAGGTCATGGATGGGGTTGAAAACAACCCCGAACATGACAGAGCCCCCCTCAAGGGGTGGACATCCGACACCCACAGTACTATCAAAAACAGAAGACAAAGCCTGCCCCCCCCCCCACCCGAAAGGCCAACACAACAAACCAGGGTGGGAGGTGGGGGAAAACAGGTTCGGAGGGGATAACCAGGGGGGCAAGAACACCACAATACAACACAAAAACAACACACTTCCCAACTCCAAAACTAAACTACCCCCCCCAAAAAAACCAACCCAAAAGTCCACAAGTTCTGGGGACTGGCCAAAGTCCCAGGGCCCATGAATGGTCATTAGTCCAGGGGACCAACAAAAGTCCCAGGGCCCACGACCAGTCTTGAGTTCAGGGGACTAGCCAATGTCCCAGGGCCCATGAACGGCCAGCCGTACCGCATCAGGTGGCCTGCCGAGGAGAAAGGGCCACCCGACCCAGGAACCCAGTCTTTCAGGTGGGTGGCCTGCATAGTTGAGCCACCAGGCCGGGAGGGACAGACGAGGTGACGGCCTACCCACCAGAAGGCTGAGAGGTGGGTGGCCGGACTGAAGAAGGGGAACCCCTGCGGTTCCTGGTGGCAGGACAAGGCAGACCACAGTTGAGCCTGGCAGAGGAGAAAGGGACACGCTGAGGACCTCTGGAAGGGAGGACGGGACCTCGGTGTCCCCAAGCTGGCCGGCCGCACCCTCGGTGGTCCTGGATTGGGATTGGAGCTCAGCTGCACCCACGGCGGACCCGGGCTGGACCATGTCTGCATCCGCGGTGGTCCAAGCCTGGAACAATGTAGTACCAACAGTGACCCCAATCTGGGGCCTCATTGCTCCCGTGGTGAGCCTCGATTGGGCCAGTGTTGCACCCATGGTGGACCCCGACCAAGCCATGGTTGCACCCACGGTTGAGTCCAGGTGGACCCTTGCTGCACCCTCGATGGGACCTGGCTGGGCCAACACTGCACCCTCGGTGGATCTCGGGCTGAGGCACCGTGCCCATGGCGGACCAAGGCTGGAGTGTAGCACCCACGTGGGACTGATGCTGGGACACGGCACCCACGATGATCCATGGCTGGGACACAGCACCCATGGAGACCTAGGCTGAGGCGGAACCCAAACTACGGTCTCCGGCAGACCAGCTGAATCCTGGTTGACTTCACTGGGAACCGTAGCAGCTACGGTTACCTCCAGCAGCGAGCCTGGTTCCTCGGACTCATTTGGTAACACAGATCCCTCTCCGGTGACTCTAGAAGAGGACTCGGACAGACAGAAAGAGGGGTCAGGGTCACCGGCAGTGGCGGAGCCTGGCGAGACGAGCTCAGGTGCAGTGTGTGGCTGCAGGTGGCTGTCCTTACCTGGAGCTAGGCAAAAATGCTCTATAAGAGAAAGGAGAAAGACAAAAGAGGGCACTTTCCTTAGCTTGAGCTCCACCACTGTCCAGGACTCCGACAATAAGGGTGACGTGTCTACGGGCTCAGCCTCCTGGAGGTGCAGCTCAGGTGCTGATTCTGCTGCGGCGGCCTCTGCAGCAGGCGTGAAGGTGGTTGCAGTCTTGGCCTCCTCCCATTAAGATTTCAATGCAGGTGACTCTCCCAGCATGGATTCTGGAGGTGGAGTCTTACATTGTACTGGACCCCAGGAGACTGAAGCCAGGGGACGCTCTTTCGTCGGTACAGGCTTCAGGTCGATCACTGTGCCCTCTCTCTGTCCATAGACGCTTCGCAGGGCTGGGACTAGGTCTTTCAGAACCACGGGCTCCTCCATCCGGTGACTGAGCTCCAGGGCCGATGGATGCTCAGAGGTAAAAGGAAGAGAGATGGAGAGGGTAGGTGAGTCACTTTCAACAGCAGCAGGCGGGGAGGGCTCAGGGGACTGCTCTTCCTGAGCCCCCCTACCAGGAATCAGGCAAGACTCTTCATCATTAATAGAAATAAAATGAAAATTAACTTGCCTGTTAACCTGGACTTGAATGTTGCCTGTTGCTGTACTGTGTGGAGTGTCTTTCCTCTCCTTGGCTCTGGAGAGCTTGGACCCCACCATGGGAGGAGTAGGGATCACCCCCGGCGTCGTGGAAACAGGAACTTCTGGAGATGGCATGGAGAGCCTCTGAGCAGCGGAGGGAGCCATCGAGGAGATGGACTGTGCAGCAGCTGGAGAGGAAGAATAAGCTGACATGATAGCCGGTGAGAATGAACTGGAAGAGGAGGCTGCTCACTGGCTGAGGAATGGGCTGATGATGAGGAAGAGATGGTGCCTCTCCGGTGATTCAGGGCTGGAGTCGAGGCGAGTTGGAGCTCCAGAGACAGGGGCAGGGCTGGAACGGAAGAGCTGAGGGATGAGGACGGCCGTTTTCACCGCTTCCGTGTCGAGGGCTGCTCCAACGCTGGCGATTCCCTCTCAGTCTCCTCTCCACGCAGCGCAAGGATGAAATGAAAGAGGTCGGCCAACTTGGGAAAAAACAAACATTCCTCCAATACCTCTGTTGCAGTGTCCCAAGCGGCATGAACAGCCTCGTGAGAAACCAGCCCCCGTGTGGAAGCGATGGCGTCCCCAAGACATGCAAGTCCGTTCAGCTCCGCGTCGTTCCAGTAGTCCAACATGACTCCGGTAGCAGGTAGGAAAGACACACACAAAAAATTGAAAAAAGCACACTACTTCCCTGCTTGGGCTCTTTGCGGTGGCAGCTTTACTGTACAGTTCAGTCCAGGGAAAAAGCCAACTGTCGTGAGCCAGGAAGTCCAGTGTTGACTTAAGCTGCCACACTGACTGAGCCCACTGCCCCCCATAAGTATGCAAATCACTAATAAAGGCAAGTGGTCACAGCCGTGCGGTAAGCAGGTGAATGACAATTAACTGGAAATGTGTGTGTGTGCATGTGGTGATACCATACAGCCGGTGAATGTCTGGTGAGGAGGAGGCGTGGCTGTAGGACTGGCAGAGAGCAAGGATCAATCTGCCAGCTGGAATTAATAAGCCATAATCAAAAACCTACAGCCACAAGTCATGGACGGGGTTGAAAACAACCCCGATCATGACAGAGCACCCCCGTCAAGGGGTGGACACCCGACACCCACCGTACCATCAAAAACAGAAGACAAAACCTGCCCCCCCCCCACCCGAAAGGCCAACATAACAAACCAGGGCGGGAGGTGGGGAAAAACAGGTTGGGAGGGGATTACCAGGGGGGCGAGAAGACCACAATACAACACAAAAACAACACACTTTGCGTTGTTTCAAACCCCGAACGTGACACCTCCTGCCTGCAGCCCTTTTATAGTCATGGGTGGTGGCATGACCAGAAGGTGGAGCCACCACTCCGTGCCTCACATTATATTATAAATAACTACAGTACTCTAATGTCAGTAATATAAAAACATCACCGTGTGACATTCTTCATTCACTCACTTTAAAATGATTCACTCACTAAACCAAACAATTTATTTAGCTGAGAAGAAACATGATATCTGTATTTCGATATATCCATCACATCTGTAACAATAATCACATTTTTGTGGTGTTTTTCTTTCCTCTTCGTCACTCTGAGGTCCACGGTGGTGAACCTGAGTGTCAGCAGTCAGAGCAGCTGTGAAGAGAACAGGCTGGAAGCTCAATAAGAATATTGCATCTTTATGGTTTATACCACAAACTGATACTGTATTTCAATTCATCAATGTTTGGACAAACTTCATTTTTTGCAGAATTATTTAAGAAACTCTCAATATTCATTACACATGTGTGAAACATTCCAAACTAGCCTGATTTAATATTCATTATTATGTTTTTACTTTTGGAAATTTTGATGTTTACCTGCTATTGCACACCATCGTGTAACTACACATGCATTCAATTAATAAAATCTCTGACTCCAGCTTTTTTCTTTGTGTTCCTAATTTTATTCTTGTGCTTCTGTATTTTTATGCCTCGGTGCAAAGCCAACCTAGGCATACAGTAATCACTCCATGTGTCTGTCTGTCTGTCTGTTAGCAGCTTTTCAGCTCATCAACTCAAAATCAACTGGAACTAAAGGCTTGTGTCATGTGCGTGCGCTTTTAGGCACGCACGAATGAAAAGAGATGAGCCCACTTGCAGGTGAAGAGTGTGCTTTATTAACAGAGTCAAAAAATGCAACACGTGTCCAACATAAGACATCCAAAATGATAAACTACACAACAGGTGAGTACAGTTCAGCTGAGTCTGGTTAGACTAGGAGGAAAACAGTTCATGTCAGCCCCAGGGCAACACTGGCCACTGGGGGAAACAAGAAACGTGGACCGAGAAAAGGAGGACTTACTGAAGAGTGTCAGAGCACAGCTGGGCTCTGGGAAAAACAACACCAACATAATCCAAAGGAAAAGTAGACCAACACAGAGAGACGACTGAACACGAAGACTGTGTGCATCATACAGACTAACGCCATGGCACTAAGTGACAGAACTGACTTCAATTCAGTTCAATTCAGCTTTATTTATATAGCGCCACATCCCAACAGAAGTCATCACATAGTGCTACAAAATGCAGAGAAAAACCCACAATTTCAAAAAGACCCAGCAATCAGACAATCCCCTGTGAGCAAGCACTTAGCGATAGTGGAGAGGAAAAACTCCCATTTAACAGGAAGAAACCTCTAGCAGAACCAGGCTCAGGGAGGGGCAGTCATCTGCTGTGACCAGCTGGGGGTGAGGGGATAGAGAAGATGAAGAGGACAGACATAAAACAGAAGCAGGGTTAAGATACACAAAATCCCTCCCTAATCGTAGGCTATATTAAAAAGGAAGGATTTTACCCTGTTCTTAAAAACAGAGATTGAGTCTGACTCCCAGACCCAGAGTGGTAACTGGTTCCCCAGAGAAGGAGCTTGATAGCAGAAGGCTCTGCCTCCCAATGTACTTTTGGAGATTCTGGACATTACAAGTAATCCAGCATTTTGGGAGCGTAGTGCTCTATTAGGATGGCAAAGTAATATCAGCTCTTTTATATATAAGGGGGCCTGATTATTAAGAGCTTTGAAAGTGAGAAGAAGAATTTTAAACTTAATTCTGAACTCTATGGAAAGCTAGTGAAGGGAGGACAGAACCGGGGAGATATGATCTCTTTTCTAGAACCAGTTAGAACTCTTGCAGCAGCATTTTGGATCAACTGAAGATTTTTTTATGGATATTTTAGGACAACCTGATAATAACGAGTTACAATAATCTAATCGAGAGCTGACAAAAGTGTGGATCAGTTTCTCAGCATCATTTAGAGACAAGATGCTCCTGATCTTGGCAATATTGCACAAATGATAGAAGGCAGTCTTAGAAACAAATTTAATATGTGAATTAAGGGACAGATCTTGATCAAAAATAACTCCAAGGTTCCTCACAGAACTATTCAGAGTGAGAGTGGCGGCATCTAAATTAAGAGCATGATTTGGAAAGGAATTTCAATTCAATTCAATTCAATTCAGCTTTAGTTATAATGCGCCACATCACAACAAAAGCCGTCTCGTGGTGCCACAGTGCAGAAAAAAAAAAACAGTCAAAGAAAGACCCAGGAATCAGACGATCCCCTATGAGCAAGCACTAAGCGACAGTGGAGAGGAAAAACTCCCATTTGGAAGGAAGAAACCTCTAGCAGAACCAGGCTCAGGGAGGGGCAGTCGTCTGCTGCGACTGGCTTGGGATGAGGGGATAGGGAGGATGGTAAGGACAGACAAAAAGAGCATAGCAGTAAGAAGCCAAGTAATTCAATTCAATTCAATTCAACTTTATTTATATAGCGCCATTTCACAACAACAGTCATCTCATAGCACTATCAACTGTAGGGGGGAACCCCCACAGTTGCAGAAAGACCCCAGCAATCAGGCGATCCCCTGTGAGCAAGCACTTGGCGACGGTGGAGAGGAAAAACTCCCTTTTAACAGGAAGAAACCTCCAGCAGAACCAGGCTAAGGGAGGGGCAGTCATCTGCTGCGACTGGCTGGGGGGTGAGGGGATAGAGAAGAAGAAAAGAACAGACATGTAGAGAGCAAACAGCACGATGGGGACTCAATCTATGGGAGAGAACAAACAAATGTTAATGACCAGCAAAAAAAAATATTTCATAGAGAGTGAGGAAAGGAGTGAGGCCCAATGCATTACTGGAGGTCCCCCGGCTGACTAAACCTATTAGCAGCATAACTAAGGGAGGGTTCAGAAACACATGATCCCTCCCTAATTGTAGGCTATATCAAAAAGGTAGGTTTTAGCCCTATTCTTAAAAACAGAGATCGAGTCTGACTCCCGAATCCAGATTGGCAGCTGATTCCACAGGAGAGGAGCTTGATAACTGAAGGCTCTGCCTCCCATTGTACTTTTGGAGATTCTAGGTATTACAAGTAATTCTGCATTTTGGGAGCGTAGTGCTCTGTTAGGATAATACGGTAGTATCAGATCTTTTAAATAAAAAGGAGCCTGATAGTTTAGAGCTTTGTAAGTAAGAAGAAGGATTTTAAACTTAATTCTAAACTCTACGGGAAGCCAATGAAGGGAGGCCAGAACCGGAGAGATATGATCTCTCTTTCTAGTACCTGTTAAAACTCTTGCTGCAGCATTTTGGATCAGCTGAAGACTTTTTAAAGATGTTTTAGGACAGCCTGATAATAAAGAATTACAATAATCTAATCTCGAGCTAACAAAGGCGTGGATCAGCTTCTCAGCATCACTCTGAGACAAGATGCTCCTAATCTTGGCAATATTACGCAAATGATAGAAGGCAGTCTTAGAAACAAATTTAATATGTGAATTGAAGGACAAATCCTGATCAAAAATAACTCCAAGGTTCCTCACAGAGCTATTAAGAGAAAGAGAAACTGCATCCAAACTAAAAGTTTGATTTGGAAAGGAATTTCCAAGGTTTTTTGGACCAACAAGAATGACTTCAGTCTTATCTGAATTGAATAGCAGGAAATTACAAGTCATCCAAGCTTTGATTTCCTTAAGACAGGCTTCTAACTTGGCTAATTGATTACTATCATCTGGCTTCATTGACAGGTATAATTGTGTGTCATCTGCATAACAATGAAAATGTATACAGTGCTTTCTAATAATGTTGCCTAATGGAAGCATATATAAACTAAAAAGAGTAGGGCCTAGCACAGATCCCTGTGGAACTCCATGACTAAGCTTTGAGTTGAAAGAAAACTCATTATTTACATGAACAAACTGGAACCTATCAGATAAATAAGATCTAAACCACTGCAACGAAGTTCATTTAAGTCCAACATAGTGTTCTAATCTATCAAGTAGAATATTATGATCGATAGTATCAAAAGCTGCACTAAGGTCTAAAAGGACAAGTACAGAAACTAGTCCATTATCAGATGCAATGAGGAGGTCGTTAGTGACCTTCGCTAAGGCTGTTTCAGTACTATGATGGATTCTAAACCCAGATTAAAACTCTTCAAGTAAACCATTTCCCTGCAGGTGGTCAAATAATTGCGTAGCAACAACTCTTTCTAAGATTTTTGAAATGAAAGGGAGATTAGAGATTGGTCTATAGTTAGCTAAAGCTCCTGGATCTAGCGTTGGCTTTTTGAGTAAGGGTTTAATTACAGCCGTTTTAAAAGCCTGCGGTACATGGCCTAAAGTTAATGAAGAATTGATTATATGAAGAATAAAGCTACCAGTAAGTGGGAAGACTTCTTTAAATAACCTGGTAGGAATAGGGTCTAAAAGACAAGTTGAAGGTTTGGATGAGGAAACTATTTTGTCTAACTCACAAAGGTCGATTGGAGTAAACTCATCAAGACAGACATCAAAAGAAGGAGTTGTAGTAGTTACAGTATTTAAGTTAACTGTGGGAAGAATCTGATTGATTTTATCTCTGATGGATGAAATTTTATTATTGAAAAAGTTCATAAAGTCCTGACTAGTAAGCTCTAAGGGAATGCTAGGATTGACAGAGTCCTGACTCTTTGTCAACCTGGCTACAGTACTGAAAAGAAACCTGGGATTATTCTTGTTCTCTTCTATTAATGCAGAGTAATAACTCGTTCTAGCTTTTCTAAGAGATTTTTTTATAAATTAAAAGATGATTTCTCCAAGCTAAATAGATTTCATCTAAATTAGTGGAGCGCCATTTTCTTTCTAACTGACGAGTCTTCTGTTTTAAGCTACGAGCTTCTGTGTTGAACCAAGGAGTTAGAAATCTCTGATTAGACCTTTTCTTTTTTAAGGGGGCCACCAAGTCTAGAGCCTGATGCAGAGAAGCTGAAACACTATCCACCATGTTATCAATTACAGAAGGAGCAAGCTGTCTATAGCTTATTTCCGTTGTGTTGACACATGGCATAGAGGTAACAATCTGCATAAATTTGGAAACAGCATCATCTGAGAGGCATCTACTGTAATAATATTTTTCTTTAGGAGCCAAATAGTCAGAAATAGTAAAATCAAAGGTTAACAGACAATGGTCTGACAGTACAGGGTTATGAGGAGACACTACAAGATTTTCTATTTCTATGCCATATGTCAGAACAAGGTCCAATGTATGGTGGAGGTAATGAGTAGAATTTCCTACTTTCTGAGAAAACCCAATCGAGTCTAATATTGAATTAAATGCCACATTAAGTCAGTCACTATCTACATCCACATGTATATTAAAGTCCCCTACTATAACTACTACTACTATTGGGCTGCACGGTGGCGCAGTGGTTAGCACTGCGGCAGCACAGTTTACCCTTGGCCGGGGGATTGTGGGGATCGTGGGATCGTGGGTTCGATCCCAGCCCCCGACCAACAGTGATCTGTGTGGAGTTTGCATGTTCTTCCCGTGTTGCGTGGGTTTACTCCGGGATTTCTCCGGTTTCCTCCCACATGCCAAAAACATGCATGTTAGGTTAATTGGCTGTTCTAAATTGTCCCTAGATATCTGTTTCCTATAGGCCCTTAGAATAGAGGGTTAGTATTAATGAAAGCGCTTTGAGTGGTCTTTGTGACTAGAAAAGCGCTATATAAGTGCAGGTTAGTTAGTTAGTTAGTATAATTATTCTATCAGATTTCAGCACTAAATCAGCTAAGAAATCAGCAAATTCGGATAAAAATTCTGAGTAGGTTGATGGGGGACGATAAACTATGGCAAATAAAATTGGGTTTAACCTAAAATTGCTAAAGTGCCCAATACTGAGGACCAGGCCCTCAAAGGAATTATAACATGTTTTTTGCTTTACATTAACTAGTAATTTGGAATGGTAAATTGTTGCTACTCCTCCTCCACGACCAGAACTTCTGGGATTTTGACAGCTTAAATAACCAGAGGGAGTTGATTCATTTAAACCAACATAATCCTCTTTCCCTAACCAAGTCTCTGTAAGGGAAATTAAATCAATCTGATGATCAATTAACAGATCATGGACTAACAGAGACTTGGGAGTTAGAGACCTAATATTAAATAAACCACATTTAATTTTTAAATTATGAGGAGGAACAGAGGCCAAATCATTCAATTTAGAGGCTTTATGTTTAATTTTAGTTTTACCAATATTTTGCTTTTTCACTTTGGGATGCTTATATATTATATTTTTATTCACTTTGGAGGGAGCAGACAACGATTCTCTGATGGGGAAGACAGGGGCTAAGCTGAGGGGTGGCAGATGAAGAGGAGCTGCAGAGAGGCGTGTAAGACTGCGACTCTGCTTCCTGGTCCCAACTCTGAGTAGTCAGGGTTTTGGAAATTTGGATAAAAAAGATGCCAGATTGTTAGATAAATGAGAAGCACCATCCAAAGTGGGATGAATGCTGTCTCGTCTCATAAGACCAGGTTTCCCCCAAAAAGAGCTCCAATTGTCAATGTAGCCCACGTCATTTTTAGGACACCACACAGACAGCCAGCGGTTCAAGGATGACGAGCAGCTAAACATGTCATCACTGGTCAGATTGGGGAGGGGCCCAGAGAATACTACAGTGGCAGACATCGTTTTTGCAAAGTCACACACCGATTCTATATTAAGTTTCGTGACTTCCGACTGCCGGAGACGGATGTCATTAATGTCGGTGTGAATAACAATTGAGGAGTATTTACAGTTACTTTTAGCCAGCATTTTCAAATTTGACTCGATGTCACCCGCTCTGGCCCCAGGAATGCATTGGACTATGGCCGCTGGAGTCTCTAGGTTCATGTTTCTGACTACAGAGTCGCCAATGATCAGAGTTTTTTCCTCAGCGGGTGTGTCGCTGAGCGGGGAAAAACGATTAGAGACGTGAACAGGTTGGTGGTGAACCGGGGCTTTGCGACTAGGCTTTCTTCTCACCGTCACCCACCCAGTCTCCTCGCTGCTGAGGAGAGCCGAGGGACCGCTGACAGGGGGGCCTAAGCTAGCTAGCTCCGCTGCAGCTAATGGGCGTCCATCAAGATTAACTGGCGCAGACGGTGTTTCAATGCAGCGGAGCCGGGATTCCAAATCAGACAACCTCGCCTCGAGTGCCTCAAAAAGACAACATTTATTACATTTACCGTTATCACTAAAAGAGGCAGAGGTGTAGCTAAACATCTGACAGAGAGAGCACACCAGAGGAGGAGAGGAAAGAGAGCTAGTAGCCATAGCTATTGGCTGGAGAGCAACCACACAGGCAGACAGCAAAACAGGAAGTGACGATACGTTACCACAAGGAAGTGACGATCCACATGTCCACAAGGGTGGACAATATTGGAGTACAATATTGGAGGTCAACCAGCAGTGTGGATCACATAACAATAGAACAAGAGTGGGGTTAAAAGACACAAAACCCCTCCTTAAACGAAAGCTATATTAAAAAGGAAGGATTTTACCCTGTTCTTAAAAACAGAGACCGAGTCTGACTCCCAGACCCAGAGTGGTAACTGGTTCCAGAGAGAAGGAGCTTGGTAGCAGAAGGCTCTGCCTCCCACTGTACTTTTGGAGATTCTGGGCATCACAAGTAAGCCAGCATTTTGGGAGCGTAATGCTCTATTAGGATGGTAAGGTAATATCAGATCTTTTATATATTGGGGGACCAGATTGTTAAGAGCTTTGAAAGTAAGAAGAAGGATTTTAAACTTGATTCTGAATTCAATAGGAAGCCAATGGAGGGAGGACAGAACCGGGGAAATATGGTCTCTTTTTCTAGAACCAGTTAAAACTCTAGCAGCAGCATTTTGAATCAACTGAAGATTTTTCAAAGATACTTTAGGACAACCAGATAATTGCGAATTACAATAATCTAATCGCGAACTGACAAAGGCATGAATCAGTTTCTCAGCATCACCCAGAGACAAGATGCTCCTGAGCTTGGCAATATTGCGCAGATGATATAAGGCAGTCCTAGAAACAGTTTTAATATGTGAATTAAAGGACAAATCCTGGTCAAAAATCACTCCAAGGTTCCTCACACAACTGTTCAGAGTGAGAGTGGCCCCATCTAAATTAAGGGCATAGTCTGAAAAGGAATTTCTAAGATGTTTTGGGCCAACAACAATGACTTCAGTCTTATCAGAGTTCAATAGTAAAAAATTACAAGTCATCCAAGCTTTGATGTCCTTAAGACAGGCATCTATCTTGGCCAACTGATCACAATCTTCGGGCTTCATTGACAGGTATAGTTGTGTGTCATCTGCGTAACAGTGAAAATGTATACAGTGCCTTCTGATGATATTGCCCAACGGGAGCATATATAGACTAAAAACACTATTTTAGTATAGACAGGTATAGTTGTGTGTCATCTACGTAACAATGAAAATGTACAGCCGTGGACAAAATTGTTGGTACCCTTCTGTAAATGAAAGAAAAACCCACAATGGTCACAGAAATAACTTGAATCTGACAAAAGTGGTAATAAATAAAAATTCTATGAAAATTAACAAATGAAAATCAGACAATGCTTTTGAATTGTGGTTCAACAGAATTATTTAAAAAAAAAACTAATGAAACAGGTCTGGACAAAAATGATGGTACCCCTAGAAAAGATTGAAAATAATGTGACCATAGAGACATGTTCAACCAAAATGTGTCCTCTAATTAACATCACAGGTGTCTACAAACTTGTAATCAGTCAGTCGGCCTATTTAAAGGGTGACAAGTAGTCACTGTGCTGTTTGGTGACATGGTGTGTACCACACTAAACATGGACCAGAGGAAGCAAAGGAGAGAGTTGTCTCAGGAGATTAGAAAGAAAATTATAGACAAGTTTGTTTAAGGTAAAGGCTATAAGACCATCTCCAAGTGGCTTGATGTTCCTGTGACTACAGTTGCACATATTATTCAGAAATTTAAGATCCACGGGACTGTAGCCAACCTCCCTGGACGTGGCCGCAGGAGGAGACGGATAATATGAATGGTAACAAAAGAGCAGAACAGCCTCTAAACAGAACAGAAGAGCAGAACAGCCTCTAAACACATTCATGGTGAACTCCAAGGTCAAGGTACATCAGTGTCAGATCGCACCATCCGTCGTTGTTTGAGCTAAAGTGGACTTCATGGCAGACGACCAAGGAGGACACCACTGTTGAAAACAAATCATAAAAAAGCCAGACTGGAATTTGCCAGACTGCATGTTGGCAAGCCACAAAGCTTCTGGAAGAATGTCCTATGGACAGACGAGACAAAACTGGAACTTTTTGGCAAGGCACATCAGCTCTATGTTCACAGACACAAAAATGAAGCATACCAAGAAAAGAACACTGTCCCTACTGTGAAACATGGAGGAGGTTGTGTTATGTTCTGGGGCTGCTTTGCTGCATCTGGCACAGGGTGTCTTGAATCTGTGCAGGGTACAATGAAATCTCAAGACTATCAAGGTATTCTAGAGAGAAATGTGCTGCCCAGTGTCAGATAGCTTGGACTCAGTCATAGGTCATGGGTTTTGCAACAGGATAATGACCCAAAACACGCAGCTAAAAACACCCAAGAATGGCTAAGAGCGAAACATTGGACTATTCTAAAGTGGCCTTCTATGAGCCCTGATCTAAATCCTATTGAACATCTGTGGAAGGAGCTGAAACATGCTATCTGGAGAAGGCACCTTTCAAACCTGAGGCAACTGGAGCAGTTTGCTCATGAGAAGTGGGCGAAAATACCTGCTGAGAGGTGCATAAGTCTCATTGACAGTTACAGAAATCGTTTGGTTGCAGTGATTGCCTCAAAAGGTTGTTCAACAAAATATTAAGTTAAGGTACTGTGGTGACATCAGTTGTTGGTCTCACACAAATTTGATCTTTTAATGTGAAGGCGGAGTTTTAATGTGAAGGCGGAGTTTTTCCGTTTTGGATGGAGATAAAAGGAGGAAGTGCAGAAATGTAAATAAAGTTTTTTCAGACAGACTTACGTGTGTCCTGTCTGTTTTTCTGCGGATTCTACATTGGTGACCCCGACGTTTGAAGAATGTTTTTTCAGGCGACCTCTTCTGATATCGCCGCCACGGCGTTTGTATCCGCCTCGGCTCCCGCACCGGCTGTTTTTGCGGCTACCATTAAATTACCGGACTTTTGGCAGCACGACCCGGAGCCCTGGTTTCAGCATGTCGAGGCTCAGTTCCATCTGCGCGGAATAACCACAGATGACACGAAATATTTCCATGTTGTTGCAGCTTTGGATTCTTCTACTCCTCGTCGTTTGATGGGACTGCTCCGGGACCCGCCTCACGTTGACAGGTACGTCACTCTGAAGCGGGCTCTACTGCAGCTGTACCAACTCTCTGATATAGAGCGTGCTGATCGTCTTCTGTCTATGACTGGTTTGGGGGACAGCAAACCTTCTGAGCTGATGGAGAATATGTTAGCACTTCTTGGTTCAGGAGACAGCTCATTTCTGTTTATCCACCTGTTTCTGCGTCAGCTTCCACCTCCAGTGCGCACTGTCCTGGCCAGCTCGCCCCTCATTCGTACTAAGGATTATCGGGGTTTAGCTGGAGAAGCGGACAGGCTTTTGCTGGCTTCTCGTCATTTGTCGGTGCATGCATTGCTGCCTGGGCAGTCTGATGGAGAAGTCTTGGTGGATGTGCCCGCAGTATTGGATCGCTGTAAGAAAGAGAGCGGCCTGTGTTTTTATCACCGCCGTTTTGGACCGAAGGCTCGGCACTGTATTTCACCGTGCTCTTTCCAGCCACAGGGAAACGAGTAGGCTGGTGCTCGCTAGAAGCTGCGTGCACCGGCACCAGCAATAAGCTGCTTTTTATTGAGGACTGCGCTGCTGGACGTTGTTTTTTGATGGATTCAGGAGCGCAACGGAGCATCGTCCCCCCCTCTTCAGCTGACGTCATGGGATATGAACATGAACCTCCACTGGACGCTGCTAATGGTACTCCTATTCACACCTTTGGCACCAAGTTCATTACTGTGTGTTTTAACGGCCGTGAATTTAGTTGGGACTTTGTGGTAGCATCTGTAGCAGTTCCTATTCTTGGTGCAGATTTTTTGTGTGCCTACAGACTGTTGGTTGATGTAGCTAGCAGATGTTTGATTGATGCTGTGTCTTTTGATTCTTATCCATGTAATGTAATGTAATGTAATGTAATGTAATGTACTTTATTTATATAGCCCTTTAAAACAACCCGTAGGTGACCAAAGTGCTTTACAAAAAATAAACAGCATTAAAAACACACAGAGCATTAAAAACAAATAACATAAACAAAAACAACCTAAAAATAAAATAAAAACAAATGCCAAGACAAATATCACCACTACTGGGTATTAAAAGCCATCCTAAACAAATATGTCTTAAGTTCAGATTTAAAAAGGGTCAGGTCAGAGATAGCACGTAGGTCAGGGGGGAGATTATTCCAGAGCCTGGGGGCAGCAACAGAAAAGGCTCGGTCACCCCAATGTTTATACCTTGACCTAGGCACATCCAGCAAAAGCTGATTGGATGACCTCAAAGCTCTGCCTTGGTCACGGACAGTCAAAACCTCAGACATATAAACCGGAGCAAGGCCATTAAGAGCTTTAAAAACAAAAAGCAAAAGTTTAAAATTAATTCTAAAATGGACTGGAAGCCAATGAAGTGAAAAAAGGATCGGAGTAATGTGCTCTCGCCTAGGTGTGTTGGTCCAAAGACGGGCCGCTGCATTTTGCACAAGTTGAAGGCGGCCAAGAGAAGACTGAGAGATGCCAACATAAAGTGCATTGCAGTAATCAAGTCGAGACGTGACTAAAGCATGGATGGCTATCTCAAGATCATGACGGCTCAGGAAAGGTTTGGCTTTGGATAACAAACGTAATTGATAAAAGCTCATTTTGACTACATTGTCAATCTGTTTATCAAATTTTAAATGGCTGTCAAAAATCACCCCCAAATTTCTGACAGCTGAACTGAGCCTTAAAGAGAGGGTACCAAAGCCAGCCGTTACAGTATCCCCAAACACAATACATTCTGTTTTTTCTTCATTTAAGTGGAGAAAATTTTGGCTTAACCACAACTTAATATCAATGATGCAATCCAATAGAACACTTTGTGAGTTTGTTTGTTCTGGGTTCAAAGGTAAATAAAGCTGCAAATCGTCTGCATAACAGTGGAAAGACATGTTATGCCTGGCTATTATTGACCCGAGTGGCAGCATATATAATGAAAACAGAATAGGGCCAAGAATAGAGCCCTGTGGAACCCCACAGGAGAGAGAGGCACTAGAAGAGGACATGTCACCAATCATTACAGAAAAAGTTCTATTAGAAAGGTAGGATTCAAACCACTTAAGTGCAGTGCCATGGATGCCAACATAGTGATTCAGGCGTGACAGAAGGATAGTGTGGTCCACAGTGTCAAAGGCTGCTGTAAGATCTAGCAGCACTAAGACCACAGGACATTTGGCATCAACAGACATCATAATGTTATTGTGCACCTTAAGCAGGGCAGACTCAGTGCTGTGATGAGACCTAAACCCAGATTGAAACTTCTCAAAAATAGAATTGTCTTCTAAAAAAAACTGCAACTGTATAAAAACAACTTTTTCTAAAACTTTAGATAAAAAGGGCAAATGAGAAATGGGTCTAAAATTAGATAAAACTGAAGGGTCAAGGTGAGGTTTTTTAAGAAGGGGCCTAACCACAGCATGTTTAAAAGCAGGTGGGACAAATCCTGAACTAAGGCAGGAATTAATAAAAACCAAAAGACCAGGCCCAACAGTATTAAAAACCCTTTTCAGGATTCCAGCGGGAACAACATCCAGTGAGCAATTTGTCGGCTTCAGAGACCTTACAATATCAGCTAGTGATGATAAAGAGACCAACTCAAACTGTTCAAGCACAGCAGAGTAACCCGGGACACTAGACAAGCTTCCATTAAAACTGTTAATAACTCGTCTGACAGAGTCCACTTTATCAATAAAAAAATGAAGAAAAGTCTCGCATGTTGTAAACGAATCATCTGTCACAGTCTGAGTGCATGGATTTATAAAAGAGTTAATTGTGTTAAATAGCACTCTAGGACAGTGACTGCTGCTGGAAATAATATCAGAGAGATACTGAAATTTTGCCTTTTGCACGGTCCTCTGATAATCAGCAAGACAATCCCTAAAAATTCCCAGAGACGCATGTAATTTGTCCTTTTTCCATCTCCGTTCAGCCTGCCTGACCCGCTGTCTAATGGCACGGGTAGTGTCATTAGACAGCCCCACCCATGTACACTGGGTGGGGCTGGTCCACTGCTTGCTAACATGCTCGCCTCAGGAGAGGCGAGCATGTTAGCACCAGCACCAGCGTCTTCTCTCTGAGTTTCCTGCCCTCACTGTGCCTACGTTTTCTGCGGCGGTAGTTAAACATGGGGCTGAGCATTATATTACTACTGTGGGTCCACCTGTTTTTCAATTCAATTCAATTCAATTCAACTTTATTTATATAGCGCCATTTCACAACAACAGTCATCTCATAGCACTATCAACTGTAGGGGGGAACCCCCACAGTTGCAGAAAGACCCCAGCAATCAGGCGATCCCCTGTGAGCAAGCACTTGGCGACGGTGGAGAGAAAAAACTCCCTTTTAACAGGAAGAAACCTCCAGCAGAACCAGGCTCAGGGAGGGGCAGACATCTGCTGCGACTGGCTGGGGGGTGAGGGGATAGAGAAGAAGAAAAGAACAGACATGTAGAGAGCAAACAGCACGATGGGGACTCAATCTATGGGAGCGAACAAACAGATGTTAATGACCAGCAAAAAAAAAAAAAATATTTCATAGAGAGTGAGGAAAGGAGTGAGGCCCAGTGCATTACTGGAGGTCCCCCGGCTGACTAAACCTATTAGCAGCATAACTAAGGGAGGGTTCAGAAACGCATGATCCCTCCCTAATTGTAGGCTATATCAAAAAGGTAGGTTTTAGCCCTATTCTTAAAAACCGAGATAGAGTCTGACTCCCGAATCCAGATTGGCAGCTGATTCCACAGGAGAGGAGCTTGATAACTGAAGGCTCTGCCTCCCATTGTACTTTTGGAGATTCTAGGTATTACAAGTAATCCTGCATTTTGGGAGCGTAGTGCTCTGTTAGGATAATACGGTAGTATCAGATCTTTTAAATAAAAAGGAGCCTGATTGTTTAGAGCTTTGTAAGTAAGAAGAAGGATTTTAAACTTAATTCTAAACTCTATGGGAAGCCAATGAAGGGAGGCCAGAACCGGAGAGAGATCTCTCTTTCTAGTACCTGTTAAAACTCTTGCTGCAGCATTTTGGATCAGCTGAAGACTTTTTAAAGATGTTTTAGGACAGCCTGATAATAAAGAATTACAATAATCTAATCTCGAGCTAACAAAAGCGTGGATCAGTTTCTCAGCATCACTCTGAGACAAGATGCTCCTAATCTTGGCAATATTACGCAAATGATAGAAGGCAGTCTTAGAAACAAATTTAATATGTGAATTGAAAGACAAATCCTGATCAAAAATAACTCCAAGGTTCCTCACAGAGCTATTAAGAGAAAGAGTAACCGCATCCAAACTGAAAGTTTGACTCTTCATCCGCCACCCCTCAGCTTAGCCCCTGTCTTCCCCATCAGAGAATCGTTGTCTGCTCCCTCCAAAGTAAATAAAAATATAATGTATAAGCATCCCAAAGTGATAAAGCAAAATATTGGTAAAACTCAAATTAAACATAAAGCCTCTAAATTGAATGATTTGGCCTCTGTTCCTCCTCATAATTTAAAAATTAAATGTGGTTTATTAAATATTAGGTCTCTAACTCCCAAGTCTCTGTTAGTCCATGATCTGTTAATTGATCATCAGATTGATTTAATTTCCCTTACAGAGACTTGGTTAGGGCAAGAGGATTATGTTGGTTTAAATGAATCAACTCCCTCTGGTTATTTAAACTGTCAAAATCCCAGAAGTTCTGGTCGTGGAGGAGGAGTAGCAACAATTTACCATTCCAAATTACTAGTTAATGTAAAGCAAAAAACATGTTATAATTCCTTTGAGGGCCTGGTCCTCAGTGTTGGGCACTTTAGCAATTCCAGGTTAAACCCAATTTTATTTGCCATAGTTTATCGTCCCCCATCAACCTATTCAGAATTTTTATCCGAATTTCCTGATTTCTTAGCTGATTTAGTGCTGAAATCTGATAGAATAATTATAGTAGGGGACTTTAATATACATGTGGATGTAGATAGTGACTGCCTTAATGTGGCTTTTAATTCAATATTAGACTCGATTGGGTTTTCTCAGAAAGTAGGAAATTCTACTCATTACCTCCACCATACATTGGACCTTGTTCTGACATATGGCATAGAAATAGAAAATCTTGTAGTGTCTCCTCATAACCCTGTACTGTCAGACCATTGTCTGTTAACCTTTGATTTTACTATCTCTGACTATTTGGCTCCTAAAGAAAAATATTATCACAGTAGATGCCTCTCAGGTGATGCTGTTTCCAAATTTATGCAGATTGTTTCCTCTATGCCATGTGTCAACACAACGGAAATAAGCTATAGACAGCTTGCTCCTTCTGTAATTGATAACATGGTGGATAGTGTTTCAGCTTCTCTGCATCAGGCTCTAGACTTGGTGGCCCCCTTAAAAAAGAAAAAGTCTAATCAGAGATTTTTAACTCCTTGGTTCAACACAGAAACTCGTAGCTTAAAACAGAAGACTTGTCAATTAGAAAGAAAATGGCGCTCTACTAATTTAGATGAAATCTATTTAGCTTGGAGAAATCATCTTTTAATTTATAAAAAATCTCTTAGAAAAGCTAGAACGAGTTATTACTCTGCATTAATAGAAGAGAACAAGAATAATCCCAGGTTTCTTTTCAGTACTGTAGCCAGGTTGACAAAGAGTCAGGACTCTGTCAATCCTAGCATCCCCTTAGAGCTTACTAGTCAGGACTTTATGAACTTTTTCAATAATAAAATTTCATCCATCAGAGATAAAATCAATCAGATTCTTCCCACAGTTAACTTAAATACCGTAACTACTACAACTCCTTCTATTGATGTCTGTCTTGATGAGTTTACTCCAATCGACCTTTGTGAGTTAGACAAAATAGTTTCCTCATCCAAACCTTCAACTTGTCTTTTAGACCGTATTCCTACCAGGTTATTTAAAGAAGTCTTCCCACTTATTGGTAGCTTTATTCTTCATATAATCAATTCTTCATTAACTTTAGGCCATGTACCGCAGGCTTTTAAAACGGCTGTAATTAAACCCTTACTCAAAAAGCCAACGCTAGATCCAGGAGCTTTAGCTAACTATAGACCAATCTCTAATCTCCCTTTCATTTCAAAAATCTTAGAAAGAGTTGTTGCTACGCAATTATTTGACCACCTGCAGGGAAATGGTTTACTTGAAGAGTTTCAATCTGGGTTTAGAATCCATCATAGTACTGAAACAGCCTTAGCGAAGGTCACTAACGACCTCCTCATTGCATCTGATAATGGACTAGTTTCTGTACTTGTCCTTTTAGATCTTAGTGCAGCTTTTGATACTATTGATCATAATGTTCTACTTGATAGATTAGAACACTATGTTGGACTTAATGGAACTTCGTTGCAGTGGTTTAGATCTTATTTATCTGATAGGTTCCAGTTTGTTCATGTAAATGATGAGTTTTCTTTCAGCTCAAAGCTTAGTCATGGAGTTCCACAGGGATCTGTGCTAGGCCCTACTCTTTTTAGTTTATATATGTGTGACAGAGATCATCCTGCGCAGTTCGCCCCACACAGGACACGAACCCGCGACCTCTCAGTCAACTAACACAGTTCGAGCATGGAAGACACAGCACGATCGCGCTGAGCTAAAGGTCCGACCGATAGCTCAGCGCTACCGATACTGTATGAGGCTTTGGGAGGGAGGTTTACTAACGTTCTACGCCGAACAGTACTAGTTGGCATCCGTTACACTCTCCCCCTTAAACCTCACTCCCATGCCGGGTTCACGGCACCATTGTGACAGAGATCATCCTGCGCAGTTCGCCCCACACGGGACACGAACCCGCGACCTCTCAGTCAACTAACACAGTTCGAGCATGGAAGACACAGCACGATCGCGCTGAGCTAAAGGTCCGACCGATAGCTCAGCGCTACCGATACTGTATGAGGCTTTGGGAGGGAGGTTTACTAACGTTCTACGCCGAACAGTACTAGTTGGCATCCGTTACATATGCTTCCATTAGGCAACATTATTAGAAAGCACTGTATACATTTTCATTGTTATGCAGATGACACACAATTATACCTGTCAATGAAGCCAGATGATACTAATCAATTAGCCAAGTTAGAAGCCTGTCTTAAGGAAATCAAAGCTTGGATGACTTGTAATTTCCTGCTATTAAATTCAGATAAGACTGAAGTCATTCTTGTTGGTCCAAAAAACCTTAGAAATTCCTTTCCAAATCAAACTTTCAGTTTGGATGCAGTTACTCTTTCTCTTAATAGCTCTGTGAGGAACCTTGGAGTTATTTTTGATCAGGATTTGTCCTTCAATTCACATATTAAATTTGTTTCTAAGACTGCCTTCTATCATTTGCGTAATATTGCCAAGATTAGGAGCATCTTGTCTCAGAGTGATGCTGAGAAGCTGATCCACGCTTTTGTTAGCTCGAGATTAGATTATTGCAGTTCTTTATTATCAGGCTGTCCTAAAACATCTTTAAAAAGTCTTCAGCTGATCCAAAATGCTGCAGCAAGAGTTTTAACAGGTACTAGAAAGAGAGATCATATCTCTCCGGTTCTGGCCTCCCTTCATTGGCTTCCCATAGAGTTTAGAATTAAGTTTAAAATCCTTCTTCTTACTTACAAAGCTCTAAACAATCAGGCTCCTTTTTATTTAAAAGATCTGATACTACCGTATCATCCTAACAGAGCACTACGCTCCCAAAATGCAGGATTACTTGTAATACCTAGAATCTCCAAAAGTACAATGGAAGGCAGAGCCTTCAGTTATCAAGCTCCTCTCCTGTGGAATCAGCTGCCAATCTGGATTCGGGAGTCAGACTCGATCTCTGTTTTTAAGAATAGGGCTAAAACCTACCTTTTTGATATAGCCTACAATTAGGGAGGGATCATGTGTTTCTGAACCCTCCCTTAGTTATGCTGCTAATAGGTTTAGACAGCCGGGGGACCTCCAGTAATGCACTGGGCCTCACTCCTTTCCTCACTCTCTATGAAATTTTTTTTTTTTTGCTGGTCATTAACATTTGTTTGTTCTCTCCCATAGATTGAGTCCCCATCGTGCTGTTTGCTCTCTACATGTCTGTTCTTTTCTTCTTCTCTATCCCCTCACCCCCCAGCCAGTCGCAGCAGATGACTGCCCCTCCCTGAGCCTGGTTCTGCTGGAGGCTTCTTCCTGTTAAAAGGGAGTTTTTCCTCTCCACCGTCGCCAAGTGCTTGCTCACAGGGGATCGCCTGATTGCTGGGGTCTTTCTGCAACTGTGGGGGTCCCCCCTACAGTTGATAGTGCTATGAGATGACTGTTGTTGTGAAATGGCGCTATATAAATAAAGTTGAATTGAATTGAATTGAATTAAGACTGCGACTCTGCTTCCTGGCCCCAACTCTGAGTAATCATGGTTTTGGAAATTTGGATAAAAAAGATGCCAGATTGTTAGATAAATGAGAAGCACCATCCAAAGTGGGATGAATGCTGTCTCGTCTCATAAGATCAGGTTTTCCCCAAAAAGAGCTCCAATTGTCAATGTAGCCCACGTCATTTTTAGGACACCACACAGACACGACGCCCGCACACGACGTCTGGATGCTGCTAAGTTAGCCATTGCTAGAGATGAGTTTGCAAATATGGAGCGGTTGGGTATTGTGCGCCGTTCCGACAGTCCGTGGGCTTCTCCCCTCCACATGGTCCCTAAGTCAGATGGGGATTGGCGCCCTTGTGGAGATTTTAGGCGCCTTAACAACGCTACTACCAACGACAGGTACCCAGTCCCCCATATCCAACATTTTTCTTCACGTCTGGCAGGGACAGTCATTTTTTCTAAAGTGGATTTAGTGCGTGGTTATCATCAGGTACCTGTCCATCCCCAGGACGTCCCCAAGACAGTGGTGATCACTCCATTTTGACTGTTCGAGTTCTTGATGATGCCATTCGGCCTTAAGGGTGCTGCACAGACATTTCAAAGGCTTATGGACTCTGTGTTGTGGGACATGCCTTTTCTGTTTGTATACCTGGATGATATACTGGTGGCGAGCGCTTCAGTGGAGGAACATGTGTCGCACCTTTGCCAGCTCTTCAGACACCTCTGTGACCATGGACTGATAGTGAATCCAGTGAAGTGTCAGTTTGGGCTCTCAGAACTTGAGTTCTTGGGGCACAAGGTATCCCAGCAGGGTGCCGTGCCCCTCTCGGCTAAAGTTGAAGCAGTTTTAGCTTTTCCACACCCCTCCTCTGTCAAGCCCCTGCAGGAGTTTTTGGGCATGGTCAATTTTTATAACTGTTTTATACCTCATGCTGCCCATATTATGCGTCCGCTGTATGAGGCCTTGAAGGGTAAGAGGGGTAATCAGGACATTGAGTGGACTCATGAGAGGTTATGTGCTTTTGACGGGGCTAAAGCTGCACTGGCTGATGCTGCCTTGTTGGCTCATCCAGACCCCACGGCCGCCATTGCTCTTACCAGCGATGCATCTGATTATGCTGTCTCACACACAAATTTGATCTTTTAATGTGAAGGCGGAGTTTTTCCATTTTGGATGGAGATAAAAGGAGGAAGTGCAGAAATGTAAATAAAGTTTTTTCAGACAGACTTACGTGTGTCCTATCTGTTTTTCTGCGGATTCTACAGTACCATCATTTTTGTCCAGGCCAGTTTCATGAGTTTGTTGTTTTTTTAAATGATTCTGTTGAACCACAATTCAAAAGCATTGTCTAAGTTTTACTGGTTAATTTTCATAGAATTTTTATTTATTACCACTTTTGTCAGATTCAAGTTATTTCTGTGACCATTGTGGGTTTTTCTTTCATTAACAGAGGGGTACCAACAATTTTGTCCACGTGTGCATACAGTGCTTTCTAATGATATTGCCTGACAGAAGCATATATAAACTAAAAAGAGTAGGGCCTAACACAGATCTCTGTGGAACTCCTTGACTGAGCTTAGAGTTGGAAGAAAATTCATCATTGACGTGAACAAACTGAAATCTATCGGACAAATAAGGTCTAAACCATTGCAGTGGAGTTCCATTTAGTCCAACATAGTGTTCTAATCTATCAAGTAGAATGGCATGATCTATAGTGTCAAAGGCTGCACTAAGATCTAAAAGGACAAGAACAGAAACAAGTCCATTATCAGATGCGATAAGGAGGTCATTAGTGACCTTCACTAAGGCAGTTTCAGTGCTGTGATGAACTCTGAACCCATATTAAAACTCCTCAAACAAACCACCTCCCTAGAAGTGGTCAAACAATTGCACGGCAACAACTCTTTCCAAGATTTTTGAAATGAAAGGGAGATTAGCCTGTTGAACTCTGTTCAACTTCCCTAAAAACGCCTAAAAATAACATGCCCAAAGTAAATCAAAAGCTGTTCTTCAACCCTTTGCAGCATCTTCATGGGGTTAGTCTCATTCAAAAGAAAACACTCTTAATTTTTTGGCAAAACAGTCATAATCTCTCTAAGTGCTCCTGCCACTGAGTAGCAAGAAAGTTCGCGTGGGTGTTTTTTTTAGATACAAATGCTTGCAAATAACATACAGCTGTCAGATACTGGCTGGAAAACACAACAGAAATGTAGAAACAAATGTTTTCAAGCTCAGGTCAAAATTTTGAAAAAAATACCACAAAAAATGAATATATTACACAGTTTTTTTCTCAGGTTGTAACAAGGCTGGGTCTGTACTGGAAGACCGGAAATACAGCTTTTTTTTTCAGTGTGCACTGAGATGCACTAAGATGCAGAGACGTGCCCTCCCGCGGAATTCACAGAGTTCAAGGGGTTAAAGATTGGTCAATAGTTAGCCAAAACTCCTGGATCGAGCGTCGGCTTTTTGAGTAAGGGTTTAATTACAGCAATTTTAAAAGTCAGTGGTACATAACCCAGAGTTAAAGAAGAATTAATTATATGAACAAAATGGCTGCCAATAATTGGGAAGACAATTTTAAATAACCTGGTAGGAATAGGGTCCAAAAGGCAAGATGAAGGCTTAGATGAGGAGATTATTTTATCCAACTCAAAGAGGTCGATTGGAGTAAACTTATCTAAACAGATATCAATTGAGGGAGTTGTAGTAGTTAATGTACTTGAGTTTACAGTAGGAAGAATCTGACTGATTTTATCTCTAATAGATAAAATTTTGTAATTGAAAAAAGTTCAGAAAGTCCTGACTAGAAAGCTCAGGGGGGATGTGAGGATTGACAGAGTCCTGACTCTTTTTAAGCCTGGCTATAGTGTTGAAAAGAAACTTGGGTTATTCTTATTTGCTTCTATTAATGCAGAATAATAACTTGATCTAGCTTTTCTAAGAGATTTTTTATAAATTAAGAAATGATTTCTCCTCGCTAAATAGAATTCATCTAAATTAGTAGAACGCCATTTCCTTTCCTATTGACGAGTACCAAGGGGTTAGAAATCTCCGGTTAGACTTTTTCTTTTTTAAAGGGTCTACCAAATCTAGAGTCCGATGCAGAGAGGCTGTAACAAAATCTGCCATGCTATCAATTACAAAAGGAGCAGACTGTCCATCTTTTATTTCCGCTGTGTTGACCCATGGTACAGTTCAATTCAATTCAATTCAACTTTATTTATATAGCGCCATTTCACAACAGAGGAGACCATCTGCAAAAATTTAGTAACAATGTCATCTGGAAGACGTCTGCTGTAGGAGTATTTTTCTTTAGGAGTCAAATAATCAGAAATAGTGAAATCAAATGTTAACAGACAATGGTCTGACAGTACAGGGTTATGAGGAGACACTACCAGGTTTTCTATATCCATACCATAAGTCAAAACAAGGTCCAATGTATGGTGGAGATAATGGGTAGAATTTTCTTCTTTCTGAGAAAACCCCATTGAGTCTAAAATTGAATTGAATGCCTTATTAAGACAGTCACTATCTACATCAACATGTATATTAAAGTCCCCTACAATAATTATTCTATCTGATTTCAACACTAAATCAGCTAAAAAAAATTCAGCAAATTCGGATAGAAACTCTGAGCAGGCCGAGGGAGGACGGTAAACTATGGCAAAGAGAATTGGGTTCAAGCCAAGATAGCCAACATGCCCCACACTGAGGACCAGGCACTCAAAAGGAATTTGTCACAACTCGCTCCCGCCTGTCATCTGCTCCAGCCGCGCACACACCTGTGCTTCATCAGGCTGCCTCTATTTAACTTGCTCTGCCTGAGGCCTCGGCCTGGAGCCATCTGCTCATCTCCATGATCAAGCTCCGCGTTTGCCTACTCCTCTCGGCCAACGCCGCTACTCGTCACTCACACGTAAGAATATCACTTACCTGCTTTCCAAGATATTCCCCTGTGCACAGGTCGATCCTCCCGGCGGCGGAAGAATCCCTTCATCTCCTCTCCTCTTCAGTCTCTTCGCTGTCGAGCATAGCAGGGTGCTGTCTTCCAGGCGGGAGCATTTCTTGCCAACGCCAGCCACCAAGACATCTGCAAGTAAGCCACATTACAATCTTCAGCGCTACACCGTGTAATTTGCTCATCCATTGCCCTCTGCTCTGTCCTCAGGGTTGCCTGGCTGTATGGTGTCCTGTTCTGCCCTCAGTGCTCTTCAGTCCCCAAGAATACATTCACATTCCTCACTCACGCATTCATACACCTGTTTGTTGAATAAAACTCCTAAATCTCACCCGAGCCTGCGTGCGTGTTTCCTGGGCCAGATAACATGTCAGTATGGCTCCAGCACAGTAGCCCAGCAAACAGCGGGTTTGCACGCCGGCTTTCCACCCTCGAGGCTTGGGTGGACTTAATTGTTCATCAACAGCAGGTCATCCTCAATCAGCTAACCACCATTACTAACCGGTTGGACCACCTTGATCCTCCGCAGGCGCTTCCTCCGTCCCAGCTCGGTGGACCAGTTCCTCCCACTTCCCAAGCCAGCCCTTTTGCCCCGGGTCCGCTGACCTGTCTCATTCCTATCCCCACCCCCGCGCGCTTCAGCGGAAAGCTCGGCGGAGCGCTCGGGTTTATCCTGCAGTGTGAGACGGTGTTCCAGCCCGTGCCCGGGGACTTCCCTTCAGACCAAAGCCAAATTGGGTACATCTCTAATCTTCTGGAAGGGCAAGCGTTAGCCTGGGCTTACGCCGTTATGGCGAAGCCCAGCTACGCAACCCTGACCTATACCCAATTTGTGCAAGATTTTTTTGAGGTCTTTGACCACTCAAATCATGATAACATGTTGGCCGAGCGGCTACTTAGCCTTCGCCAGGGTAGCTGCTTAGCGGCCGACTACACGGTCGACTTCCGGGTGGAGGCGGAAGAGGTTGGTTGGTGCGATGCCGCCCTTTGCAGCCTATTCCTCCGCAGTTTAAACTCTAATTTGCGGGATGAACTGGCCTGCCGGGACCAGCCGGATCGGCTGCCAGAATTAATTTCTTTAGCCATCAGTTTGGATAACAGGCTGAGGGAGCGGGCCGCTGAGCGGAAATCATACAGCCGCTCACGCGGAGCTCTCACCCGTGCTCCTCAGTCTCGCCCCCTGGCGTTGCCTACTCCGGAGATCGCCGACGATCCCGATGCAACGATTATTGTGTGGGCAAGACTTCCTTTAGCGGAGAAACAGCGCCGCCGAGAGCAGGGTCTCTGCATGTATTGCGGAGACGACCAGCATCTCTTGGAAGCCGGCCCGGTGAAGCCAAAAGGGGAAGTCCGCGAGTTGCTGTAGGGGGTCTCGCGGACGTAACCCGATCAGATCCCCTCTCCAGATGTCAGATCCCAATTAGACTTTACCACAACTCCATTGGTCACGCTTTTCATGCTCTGGTGGACTCGGGGGCTTAACAGAGTTATATTTCTAAAAGTCTGGCAACCCACCTGGGCATCAAGTGTCAAGCCTTGCCCACTCCTTTCCATCTCGTCGCCCTCACCCGCTTTCCCCTTGAGAAGGTCACTCATAAAACCAGGCCTATCCCTGTCATCATCTCCGGCAATCACCGTGAGGACCTCAGCTTTTATGTCCTTCCTACCTCTGCTGCATCCGTCATCTTAGGCTACCCATGGTTGCGCCTCCATAATCCTGTCTTTGATTGGCAGACCGGCTGTGTCCTCGCTTGGAGCAACTTTTGTTTGGGTACCTGTCTCCAGTCTGCCGCCTGTGCCCTGTCTGTGCCTTCCCCCGCCGCTGATCCCGCCCCACCGGACCTCTCCTTAGTCCCGCCGGAGTTCCACAACCTGGGTCCTGTGTTCAGCAAGTCTAAGGCACTCTCCCTCCCACCCCATCGCCCGTATGACTGTTCCATCGATCTCTGGCCGGGGGCGCCCCTTCCATCTGGCCGCCTCTACAGCCTGTCTGCCCCGGAACGGGAGACTATTTTTATTTTATTTTTTTTGTTACTTATTTGTACCCGTAGGTAGATTTGGTTTGCAGTCTGGTGACAAGCCACCGGCTGTTGGTCGCTGCGTGCGCGAGCGCCCTAAACCTACATGTTTTTGGTATGCGGGAGGAAACCGGAGAAATCCCGGAGTAAACCCACGCAACACGGGGAGAACATGCAAACTCCACACAGCTCACTGTTGGTCGGGGGCTGGGATCGAACCCACGATCTCATGATCCCCGCGATCCCCCGGCCGAGGGTAAAACTGTGCTGCCACAGTGCTAAACCACTGCGCCACTGTGCAGCTATGGACGCATATATCTGGGAGTCCCTCAGCGCCGGCATCATTCGCCCCTCTTCGTCCCCCCTGGGTGCAGGATTCTTTTTTGTGGCGAAGAAGGACGGGTCCTTACGGTCATGTATTGATTTTAGAGCACTGAACGACATCACAGTGAAGGACCATTATACCCTGCCTCGGATGGATTCAGTTTTCAACTCTCTCCAGGGGGTGTCCTGGTTCTCCAAGTTGGACCTCTGTAGCGCTTACCACCTCGTCCGGATCCAGGAGGGTGATGAGTGGAAGACGGCCTTCCGAATGCCCAGTGGCCACTTTGAATTCCTAGTTATGCCGTTTGGGCTCACCAACGCTTCTGCCGTCTTCCAACGGTTAATCAACGACGTACTTTCGGATTTCCTAGGGGTCTTTGTTTTCTTCTACCTAGATGATATTCTGATCTTCTCCCGTTTTCGGGAGGAGCATCTAGTCCATGTGAGGCGGATCCTTCAATGCCTTCTGGAAAACAAACTATACGTCAAAGCTGAAAAATGCGAGTTTTTCACTAAACAAACCTCCTTCCTGGGCTTCATTGTCTCGCACAATCAGCTCCTCTCCGACCTGGCCAAGGTCAAAGCGGTGGTCGAGTGGCCCACCCACTCCTCCAGGAAGCAGGTTGAGCAATTCCTGGGGTTTGCTCATTTTTACTACCGCTTTGTCCCAGGGTACAGCTCCATCACTCCTCCTCTGACCCGCCTCACTTCACCTAAGGTGCGTTTCAAGTGGACGGCGGAAGCCACAGCCACCTTCGAGACCCTGAAGAAGGAATTCTTATCCTCCTGGGTCTTCACTCAGGTGGATCCAGCGTTACAATGTTTTATTGAGGTGGATGCGTCTGACACTGGGGTGGGGGCAGTTTTGTCGCAGCGTTCCCTGGTGGACGGGGTGTTGCATGCCTGCGCCTTCTTTTCCAAGTGCCTGTCCTCGGATGAACGTAATTATGACATCGGCGACAGGGAGCTCCTGGCCGTTAAGCTCGCACTGCAGGAGTGGCGCCATTGGCTGGAAGGGGCGGCTCAGCCTTTCATGGTCTGGACTGACCATAAGAACTTGGAGTACATCAGGACGGCCAAGCGCCTGAATGCCCACCAGGCGCACTGGTCGCTGTTCTTTGCAAGGCTCAGATTCACAATCACCTACCGTCCAGGCTCCAAGAATAAGAAACCAGATGCGTTGTTGAGGCAGTTTGCCCCGGAGGCTCCAGAATAGGAGGTCCATACCATCTTACCTACTTCGTGCGTCGTGGGGGCTGTATCCTGGTCCATCAGAGACAAGGTCCAGAAGGCACTGGAATCCGAACCCGACCCTGGCGGCGGTCCACCTGGGAGGTTGTTTGTGCCCTCGTCAGTCCGGGGGGACGTTTTCCATTGGGCACATACCTCCAAGCTCGCTTGCCATCCTGGTGTCTCCCGGTTGGTGAATCTCCTCCAGCGGTCCTTTTGGTGGCCCGGGCTCCGGAATGACGTCTCCAACTACGTACATGCCTGCCCCCAGTGCACCATGAATAAATCATCCAACTCTCCCCCTGCGGGTCTCCTCCACCCTCTGCCGGTTCCCGGTAGGCCCTCGTCCCACATTGCCCTGGACTTTGTCACCGGTCTCCCCGTTTCCAACTCATTTAATACCATCTTGACCATTGTGGACCGGTTCTCCAAGGCCGCCCACTTTGTGCCTCTCCCCGGGCTCCCCACGGCATGTGAGACTGCCGATCTGTTGGTGTAGCATGTGGTTAGGCTGCATGGTATCCCTGCCGACATTGTCTCCGACCGGGGGCCACAATTCATATCCAGAGTATGGAAGAGCTTCTGTAACGCTCTAGGAGCCACGGTTAGCCTGTCTTCGGGACATCATCCACAATCTAATGGGCAGTGCGAGCGCACCAATCAGGAGCTGGAGGCTGCTCTGCGCTGCGTCATCTCCTCCAGTCCCTCTTCCTGGAGCACCCATCTTCGCTGGATGGAGTACGCCCACAACTCCACCTTATCTTCGGCCATCGGGATGTCCCCCTTTTGGGAATCCCTAGGGTATGACCCCCCACTGTTCCCTGAGGAAGAAGATGAGGTGGCTGTCCCTTTCATCCAGGCTCACCTGAGACGGTGTCGATGGCTGTGGACCAAGACGCGCCAGGCTCTGATACGCACGGCAGCGCGCAATTCCAACTCTGCTAATCGCCGTAGAAGGTCCACGCCACGCTATCAGGTGGGTCAACAAGTGTGGTTGTCAGCCCGGAATATTAACCTGAAGGCTGAAAAGAAGAAACTGGCTCAACGCTTCGTCGGCCCCTATTCCGTGACTAAAGTAGTCAATCCGGTGGCTGTGCGTTTTGCTCCCCCCCCCCCCCCCCCGTTCATCCCACTTTTCATGTCTCTCAGGTCAAACCTGTGGTGTCTAATCCTCTCTGTCCTCCCCCCAGGGCACCGCCCCCTCCTAGAATGATAGATGGACACCCGGCGTGGGGCGTCACTGCCATCCTGGACTCCCGACGTTGGGGCCGGGGGTTACAGTATTTGGTGGACTGGGAGGGTTATGGTCCGGAGCAAAGATCCTGGGTGCTCCCCTCCTTCCTGCTGGACAAGCAACTCGTTGTGGACTTCCATCAGGTGCACCCGGACAAGCCAGCGCCAGGAGGCACTGCTCGGGGGGGGGGGGGGGGGGTACTGTCACAACTCGCTCCCGCCTGTCATCTGCTCCAGCTGCGCGCACACCTGTGCTTCATCAGGCTGCCCCTATTTAACCTGCTCTGCCTGAGGCCTCGGCCTGGAGCCGTCTACTCATCTCCATGATCAAGCTCTGCGTTTGCCTACTCCTCTCAGCCAACGCCGCTACTCGTCACTCACACGTAAGAATATCACTTACCTACTTTCCAAGATCTTCCCCTGTGCACAGGTGGATCCTCCTGGCGGCGGAAGAATCTCTTCATCGCCTCTCCTCTTCAGTCTCTTCCCCGTCGAGCATAGCAGGGTGCTGTCTTCCAGGCGGGAGCATTTCTTGCCAACACCAGCCACCAAGGCATCTACAAGTAAGCCACATTACAATCTTCAGCGCTACACCATGTTATTTGCTCATCCATTGTCCTCTGCTCTGTCCTCAGGGTTGCCTGGTTGTACGGTGTCCTGTTCTGCCCTCGGTGCTCTTCAGTCCCCAAGAATACATTCATGTTCCTCACTCACGCATTCATACACCTGTTTGTTGAATAAAACTCTTAAATCTCACCCGAGCCTGCATGCGTGTTTCCTGGGCCAGATAACATATCAGAATTAAAACATGATTTTTGCTCGACATTAACTAGTAATTTAGAATGGAAAATTGCCACCACTCCTCCTCCACGACCAGAACCTCTGGGGTTATGACAGTTTAAATAACCAGAGGGAGTTGATTCATTCAAACTGTCGGTAAAATGACATGATTGCTCTGTCTTTCTTACACTTCTTTATCTGCTTGCTTCACACGCTACACTGCAGAGTTTAGTTTACACCCTATAATTCATTTGCTGAAATCAGTTAGAATCAGCTCTGCACACAGCTGAGCTGCCACATAAGCAGAAATTATTGTTACTGATACAATGAGGAAACCACTCCCTTGAATGGAGGTTGGGGGAAGTTTTACAGAAACTATAGGGCCCACTTTTCGAGTGTCACACTCTTGGGGAATTGCCTAAAGAGTGGTGTTCCAGCGCTGCTTGTATCCATATCTCACTTTCAGTAAAAAAAAGGAAAATATACTTCATCTCTCAGCCTGGTTATTTGGCCGTCGTATCAAAGAACTGGGGTTTAAGGTAGTTTAGACTCAACAATTTGGTGTTTCTGCCCGGTTTCGAGGCTAAATTTTAGTTTTGGTTTTATAAACAGTGTGAGGATTTTTTCTCTACAGACTGGCGGTCGCAACATGATAAGAGGTGAGCAGAAAACCTTTTTCAATAAATTTCTGCCTGTCCCTTCGGGGACAGCCCTTTCTGTAGAGATTAAATACTCATGCACGTGTGATTTTATTTGTGGAAAGAAACTGAGATATGGTCTTGATTTGAGTTTATGATATGGTATTTTGAGAAGTATAATTATTGAGTTTAATGAGTACATCTCCAAACGGTTTTGACCCCGTGGGCTAAACAAGACATGTTACAGCTTGCCCTAAAAGCTGAGTTGGGGATAGCTTGGGTAAACAGTTTAACTCCGCAGTGGCCATTATTTAGGAGGCTTCCACTGGAAAGGGAAAGTTACCTCGAACGAAATTGCATATCTGAGTAAAAGGTTTAAATCCCGAGGTGACTGTGGTAGGGTTGCATAAAAGTGTTACTCAGTGAGTGCAATAGCCTTGCCAAAAGGTTTAAATTCCTTGAAATCATTACTTGATTTCAAAAAAAGTTGTTGGTACCCCTAGCGTATTAGCTCAGACCAAGAGGTTGTAACTCCCTGGGATTGCAAAAGGGCGCGTCATTAAAAAAATAGTTGGTCTTACAGCATTAGATAGGGACCTAGTGTGTGTGAAATAAACACATAAGTTTTTAGTTACCCGATCAGGACGATCGGTTCATAGGTGATATATAATAATATAATTAAACTAATTATAGTAAAAAACATAGTGATGTGTGAGGCAATATTGTCGTGAGGAAGTGGAAATAAATAAAATAATAATAATTTCATTCTATGCTATAAGATATTGATATTAGACTATAACATTTAAAGACGGTTGGATTAAATGGTAACAGAACTTGATAACAATAAAATGGACAATGAGAAACAATTATTTTATTTTTGTGAGTGTTAGATAGAAGCAGCTGCAGTTTGGGTTGTTTTGTCTTTCTGGAAGGTTGCTGTTTGACCTTGTGGAGATGGGAGAGAGAAGCAATTCTGTGTTTGTGTGTGTTTGTGGTTGTTTTAGAAAAAAGGGAGAATGAAAAAAACAGGCTGTGTGGGTGCTGATCTGTGACAGGGGAATGAAAAGAGAAGTAATCTAGATATGGGTATTTTTGCAAAGTTTTGGGGTTTTATTTTTTCAATCTAACTTTGCGGGTTTTTAACTAATGTTGTGTACGTGATAAATTATTTACATATTTTTATAGTAATTTTTGACCTATTACTGACCTTTTTCTTTGACTGAAGCATAACAGTGCAATTTACAGGAAAAAAAAAGGACACAGGACGTGACGACGTGACCACAGGCACATACAGTTAGGCCCAGAAATATTTGGACAGTGACACAATCTTCATGATTTGGGCTCTGCATGCCACCACATTGGATTTTAAATGAAACAACTACAACGGAAATGAAGTGCAGACTTTAAGGTGTAATTCAAGGGGTTGAACAAAAATATATGATTAAACATGTAGGAATTGTAGCTATTTTTATACAAATGCTCCTCATTTCAGGGGCACAAAAGTAATTGGACAAATAAACATAACCCTAAGTAAAATGTTACTTTTCAATATTTTGTTGAGAATCCTTTGCAAGCAATGACTGCCTGAAGTCTGGAACCCGTGGACATCACCAAACGCTGGGTTTCCTCCTTTGTGATGCTTTGCCAGGCCTTTACTGCAGCTGTCTTCAGTTGTTGCTTGTTTGTGGGTCTTTCTGCCTTAAGTTTTGTCTTGAGCAAGTGAAATGCATGCTCGATTGGGTTGAGATCTGGTGATTGACTCGGCCATTGCAGAATATTCCACTTTGTTGCTTTAAAAAACTCCTGGGTTGCTTTTGCAGTATGTTTTGGATCATTGGTGAAGCACTGTCCAATCAACTTTGCTGCATTTGGCTGAATCTGAGCAAAAAGTATATCCCTATACACTTCAGAATTCATCCAGCTGCTTCTGTCTTTTGTCACATCATCAATAAACACAAGTGACCCAGTGCCATTGGAAGCCATGCATGCCCATGCCATCACACTGCCTCCACCATGTTTTACAGAAGATGTAGTGCTTTGGATCATGAGCTGTTCCAGTTCTTCTCCAAACTTTCTTCTTCCCATCATTCTGGTACAGGTTGATCTTAGTCTCATCTGTCCAAAGAATGCTGTTCCAGAACTGGGCTGGCTTCTTCAGGTGTTTTTTGGCAAAATCAATTCTGGCCTTTCTATTTTTGAGGCTGATTAATGGTTTGCACCTTGTGGTGAATCCTTTGTATTTACTCTCATGAAGTCTTCTCTTAATGGTAGACTTAGATACTGATACACCTACTTCCTGGAGAGTGTTCTTCACTTGAGTGGATGTTGTGAAGGGGTTGTTCTTCACCATGGAAAGGATTCTGTGATCATCCACCACTGTTGTCTTCTGTGGACATCCAGGCCTTTTTGAGTTCCCAAGCTCACCAGTGCACTCTTTTTTTCTCAGAATGTACCAACTGTTGATTTGACCACTCCTAACATTTCTGCTATCTCTCTGATGGATTTCTTCTTTTTTTTCAGCCTCAGGATGGTCTGTTTCACCTCCATTGAGAGCTCCTTTGACCGCATGTTGTGTGTTCACAGCAACAGCTTCCAAATGCAAACGCCACACCTGGAATCAACTCCAGACCTTTTAACTGCTTAATTGATGACAGGTTAATGAGGGAAGAGCCCATGCAGCTTTGTTATTTATTTTATTTTTTTTTGCAGCCTTCTGAGTCAATTGTCCAATTACTTTTGGTCCCTTGAAAAAGAGGCGGCTACGTATTAAAGAGCTGTAATTCCTAAACCCTTGCTCCAATTTGGATGTGAATACTCTCAAATTACAGCTGAGAGGCTGCACTTTAAGCCCATATTGATTATATAATTGTATCCTGAATAAACAGCTAAAATACCAAAACTTGTGTCACTGTCCAAATATATTTGGGCCTAACTGTAAGAACACCAAGTTAAGTATAAATGTTTACATCTTATTCAGTGTTACCAGCATGACAATGATGAAATTAATTGAATGAAATGAATATTGAAATGAATATTACAATATCATGATATCACTTAATAATGCCTAATCACTGAAGGCTTTATGTATCCCCTATATTACATGATTTAAAGCATCGAGGTTCAAAAGAGATTGATAACTAATGTGTCTGTGCATATGATTTGCCAGAGACTACGGATTATCAAACAGAGGCCTTGGCCTGACCATGAAAAAAAAAAAAAGGAGATACAGCGCGAGAGGAGGATCAGGGACTGTCCATGCTGTGTTTTTTTTTTTCCCTCCTGGAGAGTATAGCAAGATGATGATGAAGTTTTTATTACTGGGAGATGGTAAACCTATGAACAGAAAAGACAGAAATATCACATGAATTCTGATAAAATGGAGAAAGGGAATTTAATTTTAATGGCAACTGATGTGGCTTACATATTTTGACTGCATATGTATAAGCACAGGAGTGAGATGCTTAGGACTGCATGTGTTGTTTGACCTCACGTCTGGGATGGAACAATACGTCTGGACCCCCTGAGGATAACGGCAGGAGGCGGAGGTGCCGTGATAAGACTCTGAGAGGACTTCCTGACCTCCTGGGGTCAGACAGACGACGAAGGGACTCGGGGGGAGAATTATTGTCAATGGGGGGTTTGGCGACAATGTGTGATTTTGCCAGTGATGTCCCATGTATAAATGTGGGTTTTTTGGGGAGTTCACTCTCTTCTTGTTTTGAGAGAATGCTGGGGATGTGAAATCTTCAATAAACCTAAATTGAGAAATAAATTCAGTCTCCTTATTTCACGCTCCCCACAACTGAGACTGATTAGTGAGTTGTCATTCTGACCTAGATAAGAATAGACATAGAAAAAAAAACAAAAAAACACAGGCTGTGGTTCTGTGTCATAAATTCTTGAAAAGAGATTAGGTTTATATCTACAGTTATTAATTCTAAAATGCAACACTGCTCTAAGGCTTTTAATATAGGATATTGTTTTGTTTGAATATAATCTTAAACTAAGTGATTACCCATGTCAAATGGTAAAACCTTAATTGATTGCCAAATTTACAAGGAATCATGATATCATCATTACCTTTTAATGTAATAAATCTTTGGTGACATATGCAATATGTAATAAAATAATAAAAACAACAATTGACACTCACTGACAGGAAGGGGCGACATTGACATTGACATTGACTGACCCAGGAGAAAGGACCCCTAAATTGATAAGCATTTTTTGAAGCTAAGTATGACTTTGCATGACATTGTAATTGACACAAAGCATAATGATTTAACCTCTTGCACTCCGTTGTACCGCGGGCAGGCAAGTCTCTGTCTGTATGTGCGCTTGGATGCACGATGGAGCTGCGTCCAAGCGCGCACTGAAAATAAAAGCTGCATTTCCATTCTTCCACTGCAGACACAGTCGCAAACAGATTAGTTCATCTGACTGACCTCTCATTTGACTAATAAGAGCCTTGAATTGGGTTTCTGTAACCTTGAAGAACCAATGACTGAAAACCTAGCAAGAAGGACCCGCCTACCAACGTTGTGAATGCAGCGAGCCAACTGAAGCAGAGAAGTTCGCGAGCTGTTTTTTGTAAGGCTGGAGGAAGACAGACTGCTGCAGCAGATAAAAAAAGGACCCGCAGGAAGAACCGTCACAGACCCAGCAGCACGGAGACCATCCACAAGTGCTACCTGTGTGACAGGGACTGCCATTCGCGCATCGGCCTCTTCAGTCACAGGTGGTGCTTTTTTTTTTTTTTTTTATTCGAGCAGAATAGACGTTTAGGATTCTCTTCCATGGTCATCATAGACCGACGGAGGCCGACAAAAAAGGTCGTAAATCATTCGCCAAAACCGCAATCATGGAATTATGTTTTGACCGGGTCGCGAGATCAGAACCATGAGTGGACCAGCGTCGTGTTCATCTGACAATGAGGAAGAGAACACGCTGGATCACTGTTACACTACAGTTAAGGACGCGTATCGCGCTGTTCCCCGCGCTGCGCTCGGACTATCTGATCACGTGATGGTCCACCTGATTCCCACATACAGACAGAGACTGAAGCTCACAAAACCTGTTGTGAGCACTATGAGGAAATGGACCAGTGAAGCTGGGGAGGAGCTGAGCACGTGCTTGGAAACAACTGACTGGGGCATGTTTAAAGGAGCCACGCATGATCTGGATGAGTACAGGGACACTGTGACCTCATAAATCCACTTTTGTGAGGAGAGCATTCTTCCATTGTGCACCAGGGTGAGTTACTCCAATGACAAGCCCTGGTTCACAGCTAAGCTCAGAGAGATCAGGAAGGAGAAGGAAGCAGCATTGAAAAGTGGAGACAGGGACTGCTACAGGGAGGTCAAATACCGGTTTAGCAGAGAGCTGAGGAGAGCTAAATATGTGTATTCTGAGAGACTCCAGCAACAGTTCACTGCTAACGACTCTGCTTCTGTGTGGAGAGGACTGAGGCAAATCACCAACTACCAGCCTCAGGCTTCTAAGGGACAGGATGACAAAGCCCTTTGTCAAAGACTGTCCCAACACTATGCCCGTTTTGTCACCTTGTCAGCTGTGTCCAACTCCCCCCTCCCCCCAGGGCCACTGCCTCCATGGTCCCCACTTCGTCAAAGGCGGCCCCCGCTCCTCCCCCCCTGCCCTTGCCATCAGTGAGCAGGACGTGCACAGACAGTTCTCCAGACTGAACCCGCGCAAGGCCCCCTGTCCTGATGGCGAGTCTCCCTCCACCCTGAGACACTGTGCGGAGGAGCTGACTCCTGTCTTCACAGACATTTTTAACACCTCCCTGAAGTCATGCCACACGCCGGCCTGCCTCAAAACCTCTACCATCGTCCCTGTCCCCAAGAAGCTACGGATCACTGGACTTAACGACTACAGACCTGTAGCGCTCACCTCTGTAGTCATGAAGTCCTTTGAGCGCCTGGTCCTGCCCCACTTCAAGACCATCACCACTCCCCTCCTGGACCCGCTGCAGTTTGCCTACAGAGCCAACAGGTCTGTGGATGACGCAGTCAACCTGGCCCTCCACTCCATCCTGCAGCACCTGGACTCCCCGGGAACCTACGCCAGGATCCTGTTTGTGGACTTCAGCTCTGCATTCAATACCATCAGCCCCACTCTGCTCCAGGACAAGCTGTCCCTGCTCAACGTGCCTGACTCCCTCTACAGGTGGATCACCGACTTCCTGACAGACCGGAGGCAGCATGTGCAGCTGGGAAAGACTGTCTCAGACTCTGTTAGCATCAGCACCGGATCACCCCAGGGCTGTGTACTTTCCCCCCTGCTCTTCTCCCTGTACACCAACTCCTGCACCTCCAGCCACCAGTCTGTCAAGCTGATCAAGTTTACGGATGACACCACCCTCATCGGGCTCATCTCCAACGGCGACGAGTCTGTCTACAGGAGAGAGGTGGCCCAGCTGGCGTCCTGGTGAAGCCACAACAACCTGCAGCTGAACGCTCTGAAGACAGTGGAGATGATCGTGGACTTCAGAAAAGTCACAGCCCCTCTGCCCCCCCTTACCCTCACAGACTCTCCATTCACCACTGCGGACTCCTTCCACTTCCTGGGCACCACCATCACCCGGGACCTCAAGTGGGAGCTGACCATCAGCTCACTCATCAAAAAGGCCCAGCAGAGGATGTTCTTCCTGTGGCAGCTGAGGAACCTCAAGCTACCCACCAAGATGTTGGTGCAGTTCTACATGGCCATCATCGAGTCCATCCTCACCACCTCCATCACCGTGTGGTACGCAGGAGCCACCGCCATGTACAGACTAAGACTGCAGCGCGTTGTGTGCACTGCTGAGAAGGTGATCGGCTGCAAGCTCCCATCCCTCCAGGACCTGTACATCTCCAGTACCCGGAGGAGTGCAGGTCGGATCATAGCCGACCCTTCACACCCTGGACACGCACTGTTTGCCCCCCTCCCCTCAGGCAGAAGACTTCGGTCCATTCAGGCTAAAACCTCCCGCTACATGAATAGCTTCTTCCCCTCTGCCTTTAGACTGCTGAACACTAAGTGACTTATTAGACTCTCGTGCACTACGTACAGCAGCTCAACCGGACTCATGATAATTATCAGTTTTCTTTTGCACTACCGACTGCACTATGTGGAACTCCACAATATCTGCTGCTTGTTAATATATTTAAAAATTGCATAGATTAGTATTACTCACTCATATTCTACATTTTATTACATTCATAGTTTTTTATTTTTAGCTTTAGTGCTACTCCATGTTGAATGTTGCAGCATTGCACCGAGACAAATTCCTAGTTTGTGTACTACATGAACAATGGTAATAAATCTCATTCTGATTCTGAGAAGTTTGCCAGGACAGTGCTGCTGTGAAGAGGTAAGGTGTTATAAGCTAAATTATTCTTTATCCCTGAAAATTGTAATCAAAAATGACTTTTGACCGATCGGTAAATTACAACTGTGCGGCGCATGAAGTCTGAAGTCTGTGCGCCGCAGTACATGGGTCGTGCGCCGCTTCCAGACCATGAATGCCCGCCCCCCCCCACTCTTCTGTAGCGAGGGGGGAGAAGCCGCGGTGACTGCGCCGCTGTCACCACATGACTATTCCGTGATGTAGTGATGGCCGATGTCCGTCCTCTGTAGTGAGGGGGGGGGGGGACCCCCCCCCACACACACACAGCCCTGATTGTCTCCTTTCATTAGAGCCCAAGATGAAGCTTCTATATTGAATCATTCAAAAGTTACAGACGTTTTTCCAAACTGTGCCATTTGGCACAATTTGGCACAGTTCCAAAATGCCTAGGAACTACCTGAGGAAAAAGCTGTGTAATATATTCATTTTTTGTGGTATTGTTACAAAATTTTGACCTCAGCTGGATAACACTTGGTTCTACATTTCTGTTGCATTTTCCAGCCCGAATCTGAAGCTGTGTGTTATTTGCAAGCATTTGTATCCAAAAAAACACCCAGGACAAATTTATTTTCTTCAAGTTCAGTATGTTTCGATGACTGTAGCTCAGTGGCAGGAGCACTTTGAGAGATTATGACTGTTTTGTCAAAAAATTCAAAGTGTTTTCTTTTAAATTAGACCAACCCCATGAAGATGCTGCAAAGGGTTGAAGAACAGCTTTCGATTTACTTTGGGCACGTTATTTTTTAGCATTTTTAGGGAAATTGACCGGAGTGCAAGGGGTTAAATGACTCTGACTTTACAAATATAATGTTTACATGATTTTGCACTGCAGGATACATTTGATTTTACTTACCACATAATGGTGTGACAACATCATATTTCAGAAATGTGACAGTAGTAAGGAATGTGTTTTCCTGATGCTCAGCCTTGGCCAAGCTGGGCCTCGGGACTACATTCCACCCCATAATTTACCAAGGAATATATAAAATGAGGCATTCCTTGTACAAAATTAAACCAAATTCTAATTACATATGCCCACTAATATGCCCACTAATATGCCCACCTTTCATTGACTGAAAGAGTGTGACACAATCTTTATTCATTTATACAAATTCAACCTATCTGTGTTCAATTGGACAAACTGACCTTATTTATCAATGCTAAAGCAAATCAAGTCTGCACAGACAGCTATTTTGTTTTTCTTAAATGGAATTTGTAAATTAGTTCAAAAGACATCATAAAAGAAGCCATGATTATTGAAATCTCATTTTGAAGGAGTTGTACTACCCACAAATTTTCATCTAAATTAAAAGTGGTAACACACTTCCTTTCAGTAAAAGAATCAAGCAAATACCCTGTAACTTTGCTGCATGTGCATCTCCATGCATCAAACAGAGGGTATCAAGAAATTAATTAGCAAAAATAATTAGCAAGCCTCAGAAAAATAGATAATACATAAAAAAATATCAATAGATTTGGGCGCATGCGCACGGAGCGACTGGCAGCTGGTGAAAAAGTACGTCATCTGTGTGTTTTGTTTTATGCACTTTAATGTGTTTTTACGATATTCTCTGTGTCGTTTCTGTCCTGGAATGTTTGTGGACTGTATGGTGAAGAGCTCCCTGGTTCCATCAACATGGACTACCTCCCCTTTTTTGCACTGCTGCTAATTCTCCTCCGGCTCTTTGTCTCTGAAGTAAACGCGTTCGGCACCATGGCGGGCAGGATACATTATTCCAGGGACATGTTGCTGCATTTAAACACGGTTGATGCAGTGGCTGTGATTGAGCCTAAGCTGCAACTGCCGGACTTTATTTTGAGAGACATTCATGGACACAGCGGTGAAAAAAGAGACGGAAGAAAAAAACGCGGAAAACGTGGAGGAGTGAAATTGCGCCTGAGAAGACGTCAGTTTGGTAACATTCCTCTTTCTTCAATGATTTTTGGGAATGTACAGTCTCTGAGAAACAAGGTGGATGAAATTCAATTGAATGTACGCTAACAGAAGGACTTTAAGAACTGCTGCGTCATGGCCTTCACCGAATCTTGGCTTACTGCGCATGACCGAGATGCAGACCTGTGGATTGACAGCTTTGGAGCCCCACTGCGCTCGGATCGGCAGGAAGAGGTAACGGGGAAACGTCAGGGGGGCAGTGTATGTTTATACATTAATAAGCAGTACTGCACATCTGTCACGGTCAGAGAGCGCATCTGTACACCCGATGTGGAGCTGCTGTCGGTGTCACTACGCCCCTTTTATCTGCCTCGCGAGTTCCCCCAACTTTTCATCACAATTGTGTACATTCATCCGAGGGCAGACGCTGACTCCGCCTGCAGCACAATCTTTGATGTGATCCAGCAGCTGCAATCAATTTCTCCAGAGGCACCAAACTTCATTCTTGGGGATTTTAAATATGTTTCTTTAAAGAAGACACTTAAAAACTTTTATCAGTATGTCTCCTGCCCAACCAGGCAAAAAAAGACATTGGACCTGTGCTATGGATCCATTGAGAGGGCCTATAAATCACTCCCTCTTCCTCCTTTAGGATCCTCAGATCACAACTGTGTACATTTGCTGCCCACATATAAAACTGCTCTCAGAAGAGGCAAGGTGGAGACGAGAGACACTGATGTGTGGACAGAAGATTCAGTGCACAGCCTCCAGGAATGCTTTGACTGTACAGACTGGGAGATGTTCACACTGGCCTGCGGGGATGATTTGGACTCTTTGGTGGACATCACATGCTCATACATGGCTTTCTGTAAAAATAAGAACGTTCGACGTAAACGTGTCAAAATATATCCCAACAACAAACCATGGGTTACAAAATCAGTTAATTCCTGCTTACAGAGGAAAGCACTTGCCTTTAAACAGGGGTCTGTTTCTGAGCTACAGGTTGCCACAAAATAGCTGAAATCCGAAATTTTAAGAGCAAAACAGAATTATAAATCAGAATTGGGAAGCAAGATGGCAAAAAAGAAACTTGGTTCAGCCTGTGCCAGTATGAAAACTATTGCAGGCCTTCAGAGCACAGTGCACAGTAATCGTGTGTTTTTAGATGGTTTTAATTCAGACACAGAGCTGGCTAATGCTCTTAATTGTTTTTTATGGTTGTTTTGACTCCTCTGATTTTAGCACTGAAACCCAAGGTTTGAAACAGAAACTCAAAGACAATCAGCACTTTAATATTGAGGTGCAGGATGTTAAAAGGGAGTTCTGCGCTGTAAAAGTGAACAAAAGTCAGGGCCCTGATAATATATGTGGGCGCTTGGTAAAGTCCTGTGCACATGAACTGAGTCCTATATTTCATTACATTTTCAGTAAGTCCTTACAGACACAACATGTGCCTAAGATCTGGAAAGATGCTGTGGTTGTCCCCGTTCCAAAATCCAGCTGTCCTAAAACGGTAAACGACTAGACCAGTTGCTTTGACTTCAATTTTAATGAAAATTTTTGAAAAACTGGTCAGATTTGAGGTCCTAAAGCAGACTGAACATGCATTGGATCCTTTGCAGTTTGCTTATAAGCCTCACAGAGGAGTGGAGGATGCCACTGTCACTCTGTTTAACATGCTTTTTAAACATCTGGATTTTAATGGGACACACGCCAGGCTTTTATTTGTGGACTTTTCTTCCGCCTTTAATACAATCCAACCTCATATTTTAGTTGAAAGGCTCCTGCAACAATTTGATTTGAGTAATAATCTGGTGGGTTGGATTCTGGATTTTTTAACCAACAGGACACAGAGAGAAAGGGTCAATGGTACATTGTCTGACCAAAAGCATTCTTCTACTGGCTCTCCTCAGGGGTATGTGTTGTCATCACTACTCTTCATCCTGTACACAAACATGTGTCAGAGCAGACATGACAACAGACACATTATAAAGTATGCTGATGATTCAGTTATTGTCAGTCTCCTCCAGGATGGTGAGAGTGGCCACAGCCCAGAAGTTGATGATTTTGTTCACTGGTGTGAGGATTCCAGTGAGGTAGGAATTACTGCCAAATTACTACCAAATTATTTTGATCTTCTCTCAGTCACGAGAGGAGCATCAGGTCCACGTGAGACGGGTCCTCCAACTGCTCCTGGAGAACAAATTATTCGTTAAAGCAGAGAAGTGCGAGTTCTACACCGAGAAGACCTCCTTTCTGGGTTTCATTTTCTCACACAACTAGGTCATCCCAGATCCTGGGAAGGTTAAGGAGGTGGTGGATTGGCCCCCTCCCCCTCGTCGAAGAAGCAGCTGCAGCAATTCCTGGAGCTCGCCAATTTTTACCGCAGGTTTGTCCCCAACTACAGCATGATCGCTCTCCCCCTGACTCGTCTCACCTCCCCCAAGGTGAGGTTCCGGTGGATGGAAGAGGCTGCGGTGGCTTTTGCGCTCCCTGAAGAGTTCTCATCCTCTCGGGTCCTGACGCAGGTGGATCCCGCTCTCCAGTGTCTGGTCGAGGTGGATGCCTCTGACTCGGGGGTGGGGGCAGTCCTGTCACAATGCTCTCCAGTGGGCGGGGTGATCTGCCCCTGTGTCTTCTTCTCTCGGCGGCTGTCCCCCGCAGACAGGAATTATGACGTCGGTGACAGGGAGCTCCTGGCGGTGAAGCTCGCGCTGGAGGAATGGCATCACTAGCTGGAGGGGGCCACGCAACCCTTTGTGGTGTGGATCGACCATAAGAACTTGGAGTACCTGAGAACGGATAAATGCCTGAATGCCCCCCAGGCCCACTGGTCCTTGTTCTTAAGGGCGCTTCAGGTTCACCATCACCTACCGCCCCGGGACGAAGAACACCAAACCTGATGCCCTGTCTAGACAGTTCGCTTCGGAGGCTTCTGAGAGGCATGAGAACACCATCCTCCCTGCTTCGTGCGTCGTGGGCGCCCTCTTGTGGGGCATCAGGGACAAGGTCCTGAGGGTGCAGGAGGCTGAGCCGGATCCAGGCGGGGGGGCCTGCAGGGAGACTATTCGTCCCATCATCTGTCCGGGGTGACGTGATCCACTGGGCCCACTTGTCCAAGCTTGCCTGCCATCCTGGGATCACCCGCTCGGTAGAGCTGCTCCAGAGGTCGTTCTGGTGGCCGGGCCTCTGGAATGACGCCATCAATTATGTCCGTGCCTGTCCCCAGTGCACCACCGGGAAGACATCGTTATCACCGCCGGCGGGTTTCCTCCATCCATTGCTGGTCCCACATCGCTCTGGACTTTGTGACTGGCCTCCCAGCATCCAACCATTTTGACACCGTCCTCACCATCGTGGACTGCTTTTCTAAGGCCGCCCATTTCATCCCTTTACATGGGCTCCCCACAGCACAAGAGTCTGCGGACCTGTTGGTGCAGCACGTCGTGTGTCTGCACGGGAGCCCCAGGGATATTGTCTCCGATCGGGGCCCCCAGTTTGTGTCCCACGTATGGAGGAGTTTCTGCAATGCTCTGGGGGCAACGGTGAGCCTGTCCTCTGGTCATCACCCGCAGAGCAACGGGTAGTGCGAGCGGGCCAATCAGGAGCTGGAGGCCGCTCTGCGCTGCGTCATCGCCTCCAGTCCTTCGTCGTGGAGCAGTCATCTGCCTTGGATCGAATATGCCCACAATTCGACCTTATCCTCTACAATCGGCATGTCTCCCTTCAAGGCTTCGCTGGGCTATGATCCCTCGCTTTTTCCCGAGGAGGAGGGGGAGGTGGCCGTGCCTTCCATCCATGCCCACCTGACGCGCTGTCACCGGCTCTGGACTGCTACGCACCGGGCTCTTTTACACACTGCCGAGCGCAACTCGAGGACAGCGAACCGTCGCAAAAGACCTGCTCCTCAGTACCAGGTGGGTCAACAGGTATGGTTATCAACCCAGCACATTGCTTTGAAGGCTGAGAAAAGGAAGCTGGCTCAGCACTTTATTGGGCCCTTCCCTATTGTTCGTGTGGTGAATCCTGGTGGACTGGGAGGGTTATGGCCCCAAGTGGAGGTCCTGGGTGCATCCATCATTCGTGCTGGACAAGCACCTCATCAGGGACTTCCATCAGACGCACCCAGGTAAGCCGGCGCCGGGAGGTGCCGCTCGGGGGGGGGGGTACTGTCATGACTCACTCTGGGCCGTCACCTGCCTCAGCTGCACGCACACCTGCTGCCAATCACTCATAGGCTTTATAGCCTACTCTGCCCGAGCCTCGGCACGGAGCCGTCTGTCATTTCTCCCTGACCTTCGTTTCCCTCACGACTGTCTCCGAACAGATCACTACTTCATCTTTTGGAGGATCCCTCATCTCAAAGTAAGCATCATGCTACCCACCTCCCTCTCAGTCTCTCCCCTGCGTACAGGTGGATTCCTCTGGCGGCGGAACCAATTCCCCGCGTCGGTGGAATGTTTTCCTGTTGCCTCTCCAGATCTCGCCACTCATCACCGGGAGTGCCCCGCAGATGCTGTCTTCCTTGCTGGAGCCCTCGGGCCAAACCTGCGCTCACATCACTCCACCTGCAAGTAAGCCCCAGTCATTATTCAGCTCACATTTAAATGGAAAGAACTAACGTCTGTACTTTGGCTCTGTTCTAGGGTTGCTAGGCTGTACGGCGCTCTGTCTCACCGCTGGCTGCAGCTTATCCATCGTCATCACATTGACACAACGCATACACGCACCCACACACCCTCTGTTGGTACAATAAAGATTACTGAATTTCACTCGAGCCTGTGTGTGTGTTCCCTGGATCCAGCAATATGTCAGTATTGCTCATTGATATTTCCATACTTGACCTGTTGTATAGAGGCCTGGGGTAACAATTATAAAAGTACACTTAATTCATTGCTAACATTACAAAAAGGGCTGTCCATGTTATACACAAAGTCGGGTATCTTGAACATATTAATTTATTGTTTACACATTTAAAGTTATTGAAATTGCAGGATCTGGTTGATTATAGCACAATTAATGTTTAGAAAAAAGAAAAAGAAAAAAACCTTTTTGCATAATCAACTTACTAAAATAGTCCATAAGTTGCATACTTTTAAATAAAATTATTATAAAGTATAGCTTAAATTTTTGAAAAAATGAAAATCTTTAAAAGAGCTAAAGGCTCAATAAAGCTTAATCTGGCATTGATAACATTGTAGGTAGTTAGTTTGATAATATATTTGGCAAATGGGGAAAAATAATTCAAGGAGCCCTTATAAGTATAATTATTAGTTTATTGATCTTTATTTTTTGCCGATGCTATTGTATTCCCATGATTTTAGAATAAAAATTAAAAGAAAAATAAAAAATAAAAGAAAGATCTATTTTAGTGGCCTTATCTTTCAAAGACCCTCCTCCATATCAATGGGATCCACCTGCCCACCTATTGCCAGGACGATGACAAGGTTGTGCCACGACTGAACTAGATGGGGATCTAGAAGACACCGAGGAGATAGTTTAGGGTCTGCAATAGGGTCTACAATGCACATTCACATGGTGTTAGATTTTGCTCTGCTGTGCTTCTGCCCTACAGGTTTCCTTTGTGATAAATGATTAATTAAAGAATAGATGCATGTATATGAATGTGTATATGTATATATGCATATGAATATGTATCATATCATATGCATATGTATATATGCATATACTGTATATACAGTATATATATATATATATATATATATATATATATATATATATGCATAGATGAGGATAGTTTAGTTTCGAATATATTTTACACATATAGGATTGTTAGCTATATTAACTCATGATGTCTGCACCACACCCAATGTCCTCTGGAGAAATGGTGACCTGAGGGGGGCAGGTCTATGCAAATGCCGGAAGGAGGACATCACGCACATATAGAATTTTAGAAGCACTACACACAGGGGATAGAATAAGTTATGAGATGGGTTTAGACCCATCTCAACAGGGCGAGATGCAAAAACGTAAGTTTAGGTTATAGATAGACAGATAGATAATGAGGTGCCCTAATAGGACACCTCAACAGGAGGTATTGTCAGTAAAATGACGATTGTTCTTTCTTACATTTCTTTACCTGCTTGCTTCACACGCTACACTGCAGAGTTTAGTTTACACCCTATAATTCATTTGCTGAAATCAGTTAGAATCAGCTCTGCACACAGCAGAGCTGCCATATAAGCGGAAATTATTGTTACTGATACAATGAGGAAACCACCCCCTTGTATGGAGGGTGGGGGAAGTTTTATAAAAACTATAGGGCCCACTTTTCAAGTGGCACACTCTTGGGGAATTGCCTAAAGAGTGGTGATCCAGCGCTGCTTGTATCCATATCTCACTTTCAGTAAAAAGAAGGAAAATATACTTCATCTCTCTCTTTTTTTTTTTTTTTTTTTTTTTTTTTTTAATGGCGCCGGAGGCAGGGCGGCCGTACCAGCAGCAACTCTCTTGTGTCTTTGTGTTTCTATCTGTTTATACCTGTATATAGTGTGTCTCTTATTAACCAGGGGTCTGTAGGAATACTCGGACTAAGACTGGACCAACTTTTCTCTCTTTTTAGCCAGTCTTTTTTCTAGTTTTCATCACTTTTTCTCTTCCTCGGACAATGGAGATCAACAGAGGTGGGGGTGGACACATTGTTTACACACGTGAACAGCTGTTTGCACTGAGGAGGCCGGCGCCTGGAGCGCTGCGGCCGGCAGTGAAGCCCCTCATCCCGGACGAGCTGAAGAAGAGACACTGTGGGCGAAGGGCTGGAGTGAAGGTGAGGAGGAGGAGGAGGAAGCGTAAGCCGGCTGTACCAATGATCATCACCGGAAACGTGCGTTCCCTGGGAAACAAGACAGATGAGATCACAGCGCTGGTCAGGACACAAAAGGAGTATCGTGAGTGTAGTCTCATGTGTTTTACGGAGACATGGTTACACTCACAGATCCCAGATGTAAACGTAGCGAGACCTGGCTTCAAGACTATACGGGGGGACAGAGACGTGAAAAGCAGCAGGAAAAAAGAGAGGAGGAGGCGTGGCTCTTCTTGTTAATGAGCGGTGGTGTCATCCCAGGCACATTTATGTGAAGGAAAAGTGCTGCAGCCCGGACACTGAACTGCTGGCTGTCAGTATGAGACCTTAATATATGCCGCGAGAAATGAAGTGTGCTTTAATTGTTATCGTCTACGTCCCTCTGTCAGCTGACGCAGCAGTGGCCTGTGACGTCATCAGCTCCACTGTGGCCACATTACTGGAGAAGCACCCGGATGCATTCATGGCCATCAAAGGTGATTTTAACCATGTCTCAGTGGGAAAAACTTTACCCAACTTTCACCAGTTTGTTGACTGTCCCACCAGAGAGAACAAAACACTGGATTTACTGTATGCCAATGTCAGAGATGCATATAGTGCCACAGCTCTGCCCCCCACTGGTAAATCAGATCACTGCATGGTCATGTTAACACCCAAGCATGTTCCCCTTGTGCAAAGGCAGCCTGCTTATACACAGACTGTGAGGAGGTGGACACAGGAGGCTGCTGATGCACTGCAGGACTGCTTCGAGACGACAGACTGGGGCGTACTCTGTGAACCACATGGGGTGGACATAGACAACATGACCGACTGCATCACAGAATACATTAGATTCTGTGAAGACATGACCATGCCAGCTCAACAACAGACCATGGGTCACCAGTGACCTGAAAGCACTTCTGAACAAAAAGAAGAGAGCTTTTAGGTCTGGAGACAAGGAGAAGCTGAGAGGAGTGCAGCATGAGCTGAGAGAGATGCTGAGGAGGTGCAAGGACAATTATAGGAGGAGGTTGGAAGAGAAACTGTTATGACCCGAGCGTCGGTTCTGATCACGCTCGGGTTAAAGTTATGTCTCGCTGCCGGCCTTGACAGCTGCGGGCGGTATTCTGGCCTCTCCGGGCTCTTATTGTGAAAGTGCTCGGTGGGGCTTCCGCCTGTCAACGGTCGGCCAGCTGTGTGTCATCATTGTCATTAGTACCTTGTCTATTTAAGCTGAGCACTGGCGTCGTTAGGACGCAGCAGTGTCTGATCGCTAATCTGATCGCCAACCTGGTAGTTTAACTGTTCACACACAGTCAGGCTTGGTAATAATAGCACACTGGCTGCTAAGGCAGGGACTTACAGATCATTATACGCCGGGAGGAATAAGGCTAATGTAGCACACTTACTGGTACCGGTGAAAGACGGTCAAGCCCAAGGCAGCCGAGGTGTGAATACAGTCCAGGCATCCGCAACGTGATGGTGGGTGAACAGTTAAACGACCAGGTTGGCGATCAGATTAGCGATCAGACACTGCTGCGTCCTAACGACGCCAGTGCTCAGCGTAAATAGACAAGGTACTAATGACAATGATGACACACAGCTGGCCGACCGTTGGCAGGCGGAAGCCCCACCGAGCACTTTCACAATAAGAGCCCGGAGAGGCCAGAATACCGCCCGCAGCTGTCAAGGCCGGCAGCGAGACATAACTTTAACACGAGCGCGATCAGAACCAACGCTCGGGTCATAACAGAAACTCAGGCAAAACAACACTAAAGATGTGTGGGAGGGAATGAAACAAATAACTGGGTACAAGGGGAGAGTCGGGCAGCCATCTGGGAGCCAGGAGAGAGCTGAGGAACTGAATCTGTTTTTTAATAGGCTCAACTCACAGTCTGTCACCCGAGCAACACAACAAGACCCCCACACACCCCTCCCTACCCACACTCCCGTGCAGAACCTCTCTCCATCTCCCTCCTCCTCCTCCTCAGGGGGCACCAGGACCCCCCCTCACTTCACGGTGACTACAGATCAGGTGGAGAAACAGCTGAAGAGACTCCGTCAACGGAAGGCTTCTGGCCCGGATGGCATCTCCGCTAGGATCCTGAGGACCTGTGCCAACCAACTAGCTCCAGTACTGACACACCTATACAACCTGAGCCTGAGTCTGGAGAGAGTACCGGTGCTGTGGAAGCCATCCTGCCTGGTTCCTGTCCCCAAGAAGTCGTCTTCATCGGATCTGAATGACTATCGACCATTTGCCCTCACATCTCATGTGATGAAGGTCCTGGAGAGACTGGTCTTAGCCCACCTGAGGCCGCAGGTGGAGACGTGGCTGGACCCTCTACAGTTTGCATATCAACCCCATGTAGGAGTTGAAGATGCTGTCATCTACCTGCTGCAACGAGCCCATCTGCACCTGGATGGTGGAGGAGATACTGAGAGAATCACTTTTTTTGATTTCTCCAGTGCCTTTAACACCATCCAGCCACTGCTGCTGGGTGAGAAGCTGCGGGGGATGGGGGTTGACAGCTCTGTGATCTCCTGGATTACCGACTACCTGACAGGCAGACCACAGTTTGTCAGGCTGGGCAGTGTCTTGTCTGGAGTGGTGGCTAGTGATACGAGAGCGCCACAGGGGACTGTGCTCTCTCCTTTTCTTTTTACCTTATACACCATGGACTTTCAGTATAACACTGAGTCATGTCACCTGCAAAAATTCTCTGATGACTCAGCTGTTGTGGGGTGTATAAGAGGAGGAGAGGAGGGGGAGTACAGGGCACTGGTAGAAAGATTTGTGAAGCGGACAGAGCAGAATCACCTGAGGTTGAATGTCAGCAAGACCAGGGAGATGGTGATTAACTTCAGGAAGAGGAAGGCTCCTTCTCAGCCACTGCAGATTAGAGGGGAGGATGTGGGAGTGGTTGAAGACTACAAATATCTGGGTGTCAGGATCAGTAGCGGGTTGGACTGGAGATCCAACACCGATGCTGCGCACAAGAAGGGGATGAGAAAACTGAAAACTGGATGAGAAAACTTTCCTGAGAAAACTGAGATCCTTCAACGTGTGCAGCAGGATGCTGGAGCTTTTCTACCAGACTGTTGTCGCCAGCGCCATCTTTTTTGCTGTGGTCTGTTGGGGTAGCAGTATCAGGGCCAGAGATACCAACAGACTTGACAAGATTATCAAGAGGGCTGGCTCTGTAATTGGTCTCAGACCGGAGACCTTTGAGACAGTGGTGGAGAGGAGAACACTAAATAAACTGCGATCCATCATGAACAATCCTGATCACCCCCTCCACCACACACTAGGTAGGCAGCGAAGCACTTTCTCCAGTAGACTACTACAGTTTCGTTGTCGAATGGCCAGGTACAGGAAATCTTTCCTGCCACATGCAATTTCACTGTACAATAACTCACTATGATGTTCTATTCTGGTCATAGCTATGCTGCCACACTGCACCTTACAGATTAACTGGTGCCTCACATTTCACTCTGCTCCTGATAGTCCTTCTTTGTACAATGGGTTGATTCATGTGTTTATACGGGTCATCATCATATATTAAGCTATGATGTATATAGGTTCTATAGTCGTGTTAGTTTCTTTTTTACTTTCCAGGGGTAATCCCTTTGTCTGTTGTGTGTGTTTCTGTTGTTTGGCTGTCAACTGTCATGCTGCTGTTACACTGTAATTTCCCAGTTTGGGATCAATAAAGTACATCTATCTATCTATCTATCTATCTATCTATCTATCTATCAGCCTGATTATTTGGCCATCGTATCAAAGAGCTGGGGTTTAAGGTAGTTTAGACTTAACAAAACCAACATAATCATCTTGCCCAAGCCAAGTCTCTGTGAGGGATAATAAATCGATCTGACGATCGATTAATAGATCATGGACTAGAATAGACTTGGGAGTTAGAGACCTAATATTTAATAAACCACATTTAATTTTTAAATTTTGGGGAGGAACAGAGGCCAAATTATTAAATTTAGAGAATTTGACCAACATTACCAACTGACAGGGAATAAATACACAGTGAACTAATGGCACAGAGTGAATACAGGTGAGAAACTCAAACAGGTGTATTGATTACAGGCTGCTCACTGCAGCAACAGACTGAGCAGCCAATGAGGAGTGCCTGGAGGAAGAGGGAGAGGCAGCACAGGACACTGAATAACTCTAAACAATAAATGGACAAAACAAGGAAACAAAATACAACAATAGTCTGTATCTGGGGTCTGGAATGACATAAGCCCCCAGACGCATGACAGCTTGTATCATTGAAGCACTATATTTTCTCCAGTTTCAATTTTCCACAATTTCCAGATAAGGCTTTATTTTCAAAACAAGCACAAATTTAACTCACCTTTACCATCAATACAGCTACGAAATAAGCTATTGTAATAACTATGCCCATCCACTAGAAGTGGCAGTGTGACATTTTTACAGCCCCCCCATGCTACCATGCCACAGGTGTGGAGGCATCAGCACCTTGGTGCTTTCATTGTAACAACTGCTTACATTCCTCCATATGCTATGTCATAAACTGCCCTGGCAGGGGTGGATTGAGGACAATAATCGCTGGCTGTGAGTTTGCACATTTATTAACGAAAACATAAAATAGTGTTTTTGGGTGGCAGTGGCTCAGGAGGTAGAGCAGATCGTCCAATAACCAGATAGATCACGGTTCCAATCCCGTTTTCCCCAGATATCCTGCCATTGTGTCCCTGGGCAAGACACTTTACCCACATTGCCTTCAGCGTCCATAACACTGGGTATGAATGTGTATAAATGTTCGGTGGTGGCCGGAGAGGCTGATGGCGTGGATTGGCAGCCACGTTTCCCTCAGCCTGTCCCAGGGCAGCTGTGGCTATAGTAGTAGCTTGCCACTACCATTGTCTGTCTGGAGTGAATGAATAATCTATCTATTTGTAAAAGCATCTTTGAGAGTCTATAATAAAGCACTATATAAATCTGATGCATTATTATTATTAAAACTAAAAAATACTAAGACTCCAAAAGGAGATCTAAAGACAAAAGCCAATACAAATACAGGAAAATAACTAGAAATACAAGATAATACAGAGAAATATAAAATAAACAACTTAAGATAAACTAACAGGAACCAAAAACAAGAAATAGAAAGATAAACCCAGATCACAACATACACCAACCCATACTCAATAAAAAATAAACAGTAATGCAGAAATACAGAAGATCACTTATATTACTTAGAGGCTGAGAACTACTCCCCACCTGTGCTCAGAATCCTGAGCGCCCCCCCCCCCCCTTGAGGGGTGGAACCCAGACATCCAAACATAACATCAAAAAAGTGAAAACCCACCCCAGGAGGGAGGAGGGTGAACCAAGGCTTGGAGGGACTGACACCTAGACAGAAAACCAAGAAAAGACTCATGACCCACAACCCGAAGAGATTTTTTTTAATTAATTAATTAATTAATTAATTTATTTATTTATTTTTATTTTCTATACTTTATTGATCCCCAGAGGGGAAATTGAGGGCGTCCACCTGGATGGATGAAGCAGCCATGGTACGGTGCTATCCCTTAACCACTCAAACACACATTCACACCTAGGGCCACTTTAGAGTCTCCAATTAACCTAACCTGCATGTTTTTGGCCTGTGAGAGGAAACCGGAGAAATCCCAGAGTAAAGCCACGCAGATACGGGGAGAAAATGCAAACTCCACACAGATCACTGTTGGTCAGAGGCTGGGATCAGACCAGGGATCCCATGGCCAAGAGTGAATTGCTGTGCTGGCACAGTGCTAACCACTGCGCCACAGTCTAAAAATATTAGGTGAAAGAGAAAACAGTTCAGGTGGTCTGCAGAAGTCCCAAAACCACCGAATCACCCAGTGGGATGAATCAGGCTGTCTTCCAGAGTTCCTAAGCCACCAAAGCAGACATTGAGGTCTGTCAGGTGGTCTTTCCACATCCTTGAACCAACGGGCCGCCGGGCACAATGCCCCCCCCACCTAGAGCCGGCAGCTGGAACCCGTGCCCCTCACTGACCGCAGGGACTGAGGGGTAGTAACCAAAGGAGGAGAATGGCTGATCAGCAGGGGACCCAGACAAAGCGGCGACTAACCAGTGAGGAAACCAGATGCAGAAGATGACTGACCAGCAGAGAAGGCAGGTGAAAAGGATTGCTGATAAGGGTAGCTGATCAGTTAGAGGATCAGAAGAGGGGAATAACTGCTCAGTGGAGGCCTCAGGAGGAGGCGGGGAACCCACTGTGACCTCAGATGGCGACGAGGAAACTGAGGTAGAGGACCCACGGTGACCTCAGGGGAAGGAGGAGGACCCACAGCGACCTCAGGTGGAGGTAGAGGACCCACGGTGACCTCGGGCGAAGATGAGGGGCCCACGGTGATCTCAGATGGAGATGGCGGACCCATGGTGACCTCAGATGATGGTGGATGACCAGCAGTAGACCCAGACGACGATTCAGGCAGAGGAGAAGAAACACACACCAGATTACTACCACTGGCAGCAGTGGAGCCCGGTGAGGAGAATTTGGGAACAGCCGGCCACTGCGACTGGTTCTCCTCACCAAGAGCTAAGCAAGATTTCTCTAATACTGTTAATTCAATTCAATTCAATTCAACTTATATAGCGCCATTTCACAACAACAGTGTGAAGACAAAGAAGAGAACTTGCCTTAGCTCGACCTCCACCACCATCCAGGAATCCAGCAAATTAGAATGGGATGTCTCAGATCCAGTCATCTGGTGCTCCAACCCCGGCTCGGCCACCTCAGATGGGGGGGAAGAGAAAAACACCAGAACATTACCGGCAGCACTGGAGCCTGGCGAGGAGAACTCAGGAGCAGGGAGCATCTGCAGCTGATTCTCCCTGCCACGAGCAAGACAAGATTTTTCTAAGGCTAATAATGGAGAAACTGAACAGAGAACTTGCCTTGACTCAAGCTCCACTGCTGTCCAGGACTCTGGTGACTCTGCTACGATGACCCCAGCAGCAGGCATGATGGTGGATGCAGCCCAAAGACCTCCAGGCATGGCGACTGATGCAGGTGGAACCCCCGGCATGGCAGCTGAAGCTGGAGGTTGCCTCACCAATAATGCCAGCTCCTGTGCTGCTGAAACCAGGGGACACTCTCCTGTCGGCTCACGTTTCAGGATGCAGGTAGCATTCTCCTCCCATCTGGGGTGTGGCTGCCGGGCTGGAACAGAATCTTCCAGGGCCACAGGCTGCTTCGCCATCCAGCGGCTCCATCCCAGGACTGGTGGACACTCAGGAGACACAGGAGGAGACATGGGAGAGGCAGGTGAGGAAACATGGCAGCAGCAGGCAGTGAGGACTCAGCTAACGTGGGCTGCAGATGCTGAGCCTCACCACCGGGAATAAGGCAAGACATTTCATCTTTTTGTGCAGGAAAATGAAAACACACTTGCCTTATCTCCTGGGGCGCGATGGTATCTGCTGCTGAATGATCTCCAGATGTGGCGACCAACACTGGTGGAACTCCTGGCATGGAGGCTGCCTCACCACTGGCACAGAGACCCGTGCAGCTGAAGTCAGGGGATACTGTGGGCTCAGTTTTCAGGACACTGGGGGTGCTCTTCTCCCATCTAGGACTTGGCTGTGGGGCTGGACTGGGACCTTTCGAACCCACAGACCTTGCTGTCGTCCAACAGCTACCTCCCAGGTCCTGAGGACTCACAGGGAAATCAGAGGGGGACATGGAAGAAGCAGGTGAGGATAAAGTTTTAGTTGCAACAGCCGGTGGTGAGGGCTCAGCTAAAATGGGTATCTGTTGCTAAGTTCCCCCTTTGGGAATAAGACAAGACAATTCATTTTTGGGTGTTAAAAAATGAAAGGGTACTTGCCTTAGATCCCAGGACCTGATGGTTGCTGCTGCCGTAGGACCGGATAACTCCCTCTCGTTCACTACAGCGAGCGAGGACACCAAGGTGGAGAGTGGAGGAGCCGGCCCTGCAGACCTAAGGATGGCCGAATTCTCAGCATCGGGTGGAGACATTGTGGAGAAGAGGGAGGCAGCAGCGGCAGATGAGGAGGAGGAAACTGACGGAACAGCTGAGGGGGAAAAATTCAGAAATGTTGAGGAGGCTGCTGCTGTGGTTCTCCAGAGCAGTAAGTAGGAAACTGCTGGGAATGTGGAAGAATTCCTCAGGCAGTATTCAGCTGGATGGCAGCAAGAGGCTGATGATGTCTGCACCCGGGGACAATTAAAGGAGAGCTTCCTACCAGTCCATGGAACAAATGTTGAAGGTTGAAAACTAGATTGAGGAGACCTGTGAGTTCCGAATAACTCCTCAGGCTAGGGGTTGCCTCAATCACTTCCACTGTGCAGTCCAGCCATTTCAGGGCTTTCTTGGGAGTATAGGCAGAGCGGGCGTTTAAGATAAGGTCTTGAATTAACTGCGCCATCCAGCACTCATCCAACCCGAGCAAACTAAAGTCTGTGTGCGTTGACATTCCAGCAAAACCACGCACTTAACAAAAAATATACGGGAGGGAAAAAGAGAGAAAAAAGGCAAAAAAGTCCACTGGTGTCTTGACTGGCAGCGGCATACTGTCATAAACTGCCCTGGCAGGGCCAGACTGAGGACACCAATCGCCAGCTGTGAGTTTGCACATTTATTAACGAAAACACAAAACACAAAATACAACAAACACAAAAACTTTCAAGGAAAAGGCAGATTACAGAGGAAATAACACAGAGGCTGAGGTGATGGAACGCCGGAGAATATGGGGAACACCCGAAGGAAACAGGATACAGAGATGGGGACTCCGTCTAGGGATGAGAATTACAGCGGGGGGCACATGCAGGATTTAAACAGAGGAAAGCCAGGGGATGCCTGGCTGGCATAGAGAAGACGCCACTGCCCCGAGAGGTGGCACAGCAGTGTTTAAATAGGACAACAGGAAATGCACAAATGAACACAGGTGTGGGTACAAGAGCAAGGAGTAATCAAACTTAACCGGTGACAGCTTTGACAGCCCGCAAACAGATTTGAGATGAGGAAGCAAAAAAGGATGACCGTCAAAACAAAAGCACAACCGTAATGAATGAAAATCAAGGAACAAACACATGATCCAGAATATACTAAGAATAATAACTAAACATATACCAGATAGAGGTAAAAGTCAACCTAAACATACCCTAAATGGGAGAACTGAGGATAGAGTGAGAATACAAAACTAAGGAAGCCAGGAAGTACAAAACTAATAAATACTAAGACTCCAAAAGGAGATCTAAAGACAAGAGCCAATATAAATACAGGAAAATAACTAGGAATACAAGATAATACAGAGAAACACAAAATAAACAACTTAAGATAAACCAACAGGAACCAAAGAAAAGAAATAGAAAGATAAACCCAGATCACACCATACACCAACCCATACTCAAAACAAAACAAACAGGGATGAAGAAATAAAGAAGATCAGTTAAATAACTTAGAGGCTGAGCACGGCTCCCCACCCGTGCTCAGAATCATGACAGGCTAATGTTAACTTAGCACTCAATCACCTCCAGCACATTGTCAGCAGGCAGCAAGGAAATCACCCTAATGCAGTTCACATTATTGCTGTGGTGATCTGTGCTGTGTTGCCTTTTTTTCTCCCTAATTATCTTCACGGCCACGGACGCACCTGCTCCTCCTAATTAACAGCCTTTATAAGGAGGGCTGCCTTTCCATCTGCACGGAGACGTCTACACTCCTCCAAGGAGAGACTTTGACGCCTGAATCCTCCCTCAACGATTTTTGGAAGTTTTGCCTTCCTGTCTTCTACTTCTCCTGGAAGTCTCGTCTTCCTGCACCAGCACATCAGCACATGGGAGTTCCATCTCCCCTACTCAGCTGTAAGCTTTACTTGGATATCCGCACTAGTGCACCTGCTCTCCTCTCTCTCCTTCCCCTGTGCACAGGTGGACCAGCCCGGCGGTGGACCTCCTCGTAAATCTGGCAGTGGACCTCTCTGCTGTGGGCTCCTTTCTGCACCATTGTGCCCTGCCTGTTTCTGCACTCACCCACAAACAGCCTACACGCACCCACATCAGCCGAGCCAGCAGGACTCAGTGGACCAATGATGTATTACTCGCTCGTCTGAGCATTAACCAACCGATTAATCATCGGTCATTAATCATCAATCATCGGTTGGATGATTAATCCAACCTATGATCCTGAAGGACAAGCTGCTGTGCACAGGGGTGGACCAGCACCTGTCATCATGGATCCTGGACTACCTCACTAACCGGCCACAGTTTGTGAGAACCCGGGATTGTGTGTCCGACATGATCATCGGTAGCAGGGGGGCCCCCCAGGGAATGGTTTTGGCTCCCTTCCTGTTCACCCTTTATACTGCGGACTTCTCACACAACACAACACACTGCCATCTACAGAAGTTCTCTGATGACTCTGCGATCGTCGGCCTCATCTCCAACGGAGATGAAGCAGAGTACAGAGGACTTATCCAGGACTTCATGGACTGGTGCCATTGGAACTGCCTCCAGATCAACGTGAGGAAAACTAAGGAGCTGGTGGTGGACTGCCGCAGGCAAGGACAACCCCTCACAGCACCAGTAAACATCCAGGGAACAGACACTGAGATGGTGACATCCTACAAGTACCTGGGTGTTCATCTGAACAATAAACTAGACTGGTCACATAATACCGATGCACTCTACAAGAAGGGACAGCGCAGGCTGTTCCTACTGAAGAGGCGCAGGTCTTTTGGTGTACAAGGGGTGCTCTTGAAGACATTCTGCGACACGGTGGTGGCATCAGCCATCACTTTTGGAGTGGTCTGCTGGGGCAGTGGCATTACAGCAGCCGATAGGAAGAGACTGAACAAACTAATCAAGAAAGCTAGCTCTGTCCTGGGGAAATGCCTTGACCCAGTGGAGGAGATAGGAGAGAGAAGGATGGTGGCTAAACTGTCATCTCTGCTGGAGTCCAAGTCCCACCCTATGCAGGACATACTGAATGCACTGAGGAGCTCATTTAGCAGTAGACTACATCATTCTAGGTGCGCGACCGACAGGTTTCGCAGGTCCTTCCTACCTACGGCTGTCAGACTGTATAACCTAAGCAGGGCTGCTCGCAGAGATAGCAAAAAAACGTGACAACCTAGTAGTATTGAATGCAAAAGACGCAACAGACTTACACAGATGGTCCCCTCCAGTATACAACTAGGACAATATCAGTCACTATGGAGGGTGACAATATGTATGGGTACATATTCATACCATGTAGGGTAACTAAATAGACGGTTATGCTGTTTATTCCATCTTGCTACAATACTCCACACTGTGTATATATATATTTATATATTTATGTGTACATATATATATTCACTGCTCTTATTTTCTTATCTTCTGATGACTCTAGATGGTGGCAGCGCGCACGGACACAGCGGCCCCTCTTGGCATCAATGAGTGTGAGAGTTTTGAGTGTTTTGATCTTCCCAGACGTACATTCTGTAAAACTTACAACCGTGAGACCTTATTAAACATCAAGGTACTGCACGCTGCAAGAATCGTGGCGATCGGTTGTGACTTGGACATTCTACGCCAGCATGGAATTCTGGCGGAGTCCCCACTGTAAGCTACCCGAGAGAGGAGGAGGCGTAAGCGGAGTGAACGCAAGCAAAAGCGTGGAAAAAGGGCCGGGATCCATGCTAGGCTAAAGGCTAACCCCTCCAGACCAGCGGTACCGTCGCTCATTCTCTCTAACGTCCGCTCCCTCGAAAACAAGCTGGATGAGCTGCGTCTGCTGAGAGAAACCCGGAGAGAGTGGAGAGACTGCTGTGTGCTTGCGTTCACCGAGACATGGCTCCACAGCAACATTCCTGACGAGGCCATTCAACTGGAAGATATGGCGATGTTCCGTGCCGACAGGGAAACGGCGAGCTCCGGTAAGAGCCTGGGGGGTGGGCTATGCATCTATGTTAACAAGAACTGATGCGTCAATGCCACGTTAGTGTCTAAACACTGCTCTCCGTTGGCAGAGTTCCTTATTGTAAATTGTCAGCCATATTATTTGCCGAGGGAATTCAGCAACGTGTTTGTAGCGGCTGTTTACATAGCGCCGAGCGCTAATGCTAAAGCTAATGCTAAGAAGGCACTCGGGGAACTGCACAATGCGATTAGTGAAATCCAAACTTCACACCCAGACAGTTTTGTGGTGGTTGCGGGGGATTTTAACCACACCAGCCTAAAGACTGTGCTCCTCAAGTTTAAACAATGTGTAGACTTTAAGACCAGAGGAGAGAATATGTAGGACTTAGTGTACACAAACACAGATGCATATAAGGCGATACCCCGCCCCCATCTCGGCTGTTCTGATCACATATCCGTGATGCTGGTGCCTGCCTACAAACCTTTATTGAAGCACAGCAGGCCAGCAGTGAAACAAATTAGAATTTGGCCAGAGAGTGCAACCTCTGCACTGAAAGACTGTTTTCTGCACACAGACTGGGAGGTCTTCAAAATAGCAGCCTCCCAGGAAGACAAGACAGATGTGGAGGAGTATGCTGATACGGTCACCAGCTACATCGCGAAGTGCACAGAGGATGTCACTACAGTGAAGACCATCACTATGCGGGATAACCATAAGCCCTGGATGACTGCAGAGGTGCGCTTGCTGCTTACAGCCAGAGATGCAGACTTCAGAGCGAAGGACAGGATCGCCCTCCGCTCAGCCAGGTCTGTGCTCTCAAAGGGAATGAAGGCGGCAAAGCGCTCCTATGCGGAGAAAATCCAGGGACACCTCTGTGACACTAGGAACACCAAGCAGATGTGGCAGGGAGTTCGGACACTGACGGGCTATAAGTCTAGGCAGGGGGTCGATGATGATGACGCTTCGCTTCCAGACAGGATTAACAACTTCTTTGCACGTTTTGAAGCATCAAACTCGACAATCAGAGGGAGGGCTGGCCCACCCCCACCATCGGTCGGACCAGCTTTTAGCATCAACACAGCGGACACACGGAGGACCCTAACCAGAGTCAACCCACGCAAAGCTGCAGGTCTGGACAACATTCCGGGACGTGTGCTCCGAGACTGTGTGAGCGAGTTGGCGGATGTCCTGACTGACATTTATAACATTTCCCTGAGTCAGGCCATTGTTCCCAGATGCATCAAGACTTCTATCATTGTACCGGTGGCAAAGAAACCAGTTGTGTCCTGTTTGAATGACTATCGTCCTGTTGCACTGACACCAATTGTGATGAAGAGTTTTGAACGGCTTGTCAAGCCACACATTACAGCCTGCCTTCCTGCATCACACGACCCGCTCCAGTTTGCATATCGTTCAAACCGCTCTACGGAGGATGCTATAGTCACCACCCTACACTCTGTCATCACCCACCTGGACCAGAAAGACACCTACGCCAGACTCCTGTACATTGATTTCAGTTAAGCATTCAACACCATTAATCCCCAGAGACTGATGGAGAAATTACTCCTTCTCGGTCTGAACACCGCCACATGTCTCTGGATCCTGGATTTCCTGACTGAGAGACCTCAGTCTGTCCGGGTTGGAAACAACATCTCCAACTCTGTCACGCTGAGCACCGGATCCCCTCAAGGCTGTGTACTCAGTCCACTGTTGTTTACACTTCTAACACATGACTGTGTATCCAGACACGAGGGGAACCAGATTATTAAGTTTGCAGATGACACCACGGTGGTGGGACTTTTTCAGAGGGATGAGGAATGAATGTACAGGGAAGAACTGAGAGACCTGGAGGGCTGGTGCAGCTCAACGTGGACAAAACAAAGGAGATGATTATCGACTTCCGGCGGTCTCAGCCTGAGCACGTCCCCCTCAGCATCGGCGGCCGTTTAGTGGAGAGAGTGGAGAACATCAAGTTCCTCAGAGTGCAGATCTCGCAGGACCTGACCTGGAGCAAGAATTCCTTGGGGATCAGGAAGCGGGCTCAGCAGAGACTGCACTTCTTGAGGAAACTCAAACAGGCCTCTCTCCCCATCTGCATCCTCAGGACCTTCTACAGAGGTGTGGTGGAGAGTGTTCTGACATACTGCACTGCTACATGGTACTCCAGCTGCAGTATGTCAGACAAAAAAGCCCTGCAGAGGATAGTTAAGGGGGCTTAGAGGGTAATTGGAGTTTCCCTCCCATCTGTCCAAGAACTTTTTCAGAGCCGTTGTAGGAGCAGGGCACTGAACATTGTCAAGGACCATTCTCACCCTCTGCATAAACACTTTGAACTTCTTCCATCTGGTAAACGATTCCGGAGCATCAGAGGCAGAACCACCAGACTGACCAACAGCTTCCTTCCACAAGCTGTCAGGATGCTGAACAGTTGACCCGGAATCTCTCATACACACTACTGCACCTACGGACATTTTGTATATTATTTGTATATTATAGTTAGTTTTTTTTTTTTCCCAAGTATGTCTCAGGGATGTGTGAATGGATGGGGGGTGGGGTGGGGTGAAGCAATGTGTGAGTGTGTCTTAAATCATGCTGCTTCTATTTATATGGATGCCGAGAGAAACGCAATTTCATCTTGCCTGCACTACAGTTGTATGTACAGCAATATGACAATAAAGTTTGATTTGATTTGATTTGATTCTAAATTATTGTTCTGAGTGTTGCTATCCCTGTGCTGTTGCAATCCTGGAATTTCCCCATTGTGGGACTATTAAAGGCTTATCTTATCTTATCACCATTGTCTCACCACTACAAGAATTGTTTCATCTCTCCCAGTTCTCCAAAGTGGATCATGAACTAACTCTCCTGTCCTTCCTCTCTTCTCAGTGTTGCCTGACTCATCCTGCTTGGCCTGTTCCTGCTCACACATCCACTCACGCACACACACACAGAATCAGAATCAGAATCAGAATCAGGTTTATTGCCATTGTTCATGTAGTACACAAACTAGGAATTTGTCTCGGTACAATGCTGCAACATTAAACATGATAAGATAAAAGAAATAAACTATACATGTAATAAAGTGTAGGATAAGATTAAGTGATACTGGTCAACAGTTAAAATATATTAGCGAGCAGCAGATACTGTGGAGAACTATATAGTGCAGTCGGTAATGCAGGAAGAAAACAGTGATGATTGACATGAGTCTGGTTGAGCTGCTGTACATAGTGCACGAGAGTCAATAAGTCACTTAGTGTTCAGCAGTCTGATGGCAGAGGGGAAGAAGCTGTTCATGTGACGGGAGGTTTTAGTCTGGATGGACCGAAGTCTTCTACCAGAGGGGAGGGGGGCAAACAGTACGTGACCAGGGTGTGAGGGATCGGCTATGATCCGGCCAGCACGCCTCCGGGTCCTGGAGATGTACAGATCCAGGAGAGATGGGAGCTTGCAGCCGATCACCTTCTCAGCAGTGCGCACGACGCGCTGCAGCCTTAGTCTGTCCCTGGCAGTGGCTCCTGCGTACCACACGGTTATGGAGGTGGTGAGGATGGACTCGATGATGGCTGTGTAGAACTGCACTAACATCTTGGTGGGTAGCTTGAGCTTCCTCAGCTGCCACAGGAAGAACATCCTCTGCTGGGCTTTTTTGATGAGTGAGCTGATGGTCGGCTCCCATTTGAGGTCCCGGGTGATGGTAGTGCCTAGGAAGCGGAAGGAATCAGCAGTGGTGATGGGAGAGCCTGAGAGGGTGAGGGGGGGCAGAGGAGTAGTGACTTTCCTGAAGTCTACAATCATCTCCACTGTCTTCAGAGCGTTCAGCTGCAGGTTGTTATTGCTGCACCAGGACGCCAGCTAGGGCCACCTCTCTCCTGTAGGCGGACTCGTCGCCGTTGGAGATGAGCCCGATGAGGGTGGTGTCGTCCGCAAACTTGATCAACTTGACAGACTGGTGGCTGGAGGTGCAGGAGTTGGTGTAAAGGGAGAAGAGTAGGGGGGAAAGTACACAGCCCTGGGGTGATCCGGTGCTGATGCTAGTATAGTCTGAGACAGTCTTTCCCAGCCGCACATGCTGCCTCCGGTCCGTTAGGAAGTCGATGATCCACCTGCAGAGGGAGTCAGGCACGTTGAGCAGGGACAGCTTGTCCCGGAGCAGAGCGGGGCGGATGGTGTTGAATGCGGAGCTGAAGTCCACAAACAGGATCCTGGCGTAGGTTCCCGGGGAGTCCAGGTGCTGCAGGATGGAGTGGAGGGCCAGGTTGACTGCGTCGTCTACAGACCTGTTGGCTCGGTAGGCAAACTGCAGCGGGTCCAGGAGAGGGGTGGTGATGGACTTGAGGTGGGACAGGACCAGGCGCTCAAAGGACTTCATGACTACAGAGGTGAGCGCTACAGGTCTGTAGTCATTAAGTCCAGTGATCCGTGGCTTCTTGGGGACAGGGATGATGGTGGAGGATTTGAGGCAGGACGGCACGTGGCATAACTTAAGGGAGGTGTTAAAAATGTCTGTGAAGACAGGAGCCAGCTGTTTCGCACAGAGTCTCAGGGTGGAGGGAGACACGCCGTCTGGGCCGGGGGCCTTGCGCGGGTTCAGTCTGGAGAACTGTTTGAGCACATCCTGCTCACTGATGATAAGGGGAGGGGGGGAGGAGGGGGGGGTGCCTTAAATGAAGTAGGGAATGTGGAGGCTGTGGAGCTGGAGGGAGGGGGGGAGTTGGACACAGATGACGAGGTGTCAAAACGGGCATAGTGTTGGGACAGTCTTTGACAAAGGGCTTTGTCATCCTGACCTTCAGGAGCCTTAGGTCGATAGTTGGTGATTTGCCTCAGTCCTCTCCACACGGAAGCCGAATCATTAGCAGTGAATCATGCTTCAGTAAAAGATCACTGTGGTTTATTTGAGTCCACATCTGTGCTTGGGTTTTCTACAAACATATCAATACTTTTCCATGTGGAAAACCCAACAGACAGTGCCTTGGCACAAAAACTTAACATCATGGAGGCTCGAATTGACCAATTAGCCTACCAACAACAGGTGATCCTAAACCAGCTGTCACAAATTAACACTAAGCTCGATCAGGATGCTCCTGCACAGCCTGCAGTGTCGGCTTCCGGGGGCTCAACCGAGTCTTCAAGTCCCGCTTCTCCCTCTATGCTACTGTAACCCAGCTGAGAAAATGACCCTTTTTCTCAGATTTCATTTGTATTAATGAAAGTGTGTGATTTTATTTTGAAAACCGACTATCTTGGGGAAGAGGAAGTGCGATCCTCGTCATCCAACTTTTGAATTTCCGGTTCATGGTCACGTTGGGTGATCTGGGTCTTTCCATTCGTTAAGAGCAATATTAGCCCCGCCTTCCGAGTAGAGGCAGCCAGCGCGAACTCGGAATTGAGTCTTTCAAGATATGAGCGCGGACGAGGGTCGTTGTGAAGTGGTCTGATTCACACAGATACCTCTTCCTGTTGACGGGAGCACGAGCGTGAGGGGCATTGTGGCTGTGTCCTTTGCTGTATTCACACTGAAACCTCATCTTGGCTAGGTTTTTTTGGTTTCCGACCAAAAACCTTCTGGATCTTGGATTCTCTCCGAATGGAGATGGCGAGCCTGACCCGAGACTGAACCGAGATTGATCTGAGATCTAACCAAGATCTCGATTGAAGAGCATCCTTCCTCTCTCTAGTGCCCAACGTGGAAGTGGTAACAACCCAAGGAGCCGCTTTAAAAGAGGAAAGGAAACCTGAGTCTGTAGATACAAGATATCTTGGCTGGTCAAACGACTAACCCGAAAGGACAAACAAACACTGAGCTCAGTAGGACACTTTTGGGGTTTTATTTCATGCCGGCCGTTGTTATATATTTGTACATTGTTTGTATATTTTGCTCCTTCTATATTTATTAATAACAGACATGAATTGCTCATTTCTTGCCTCCAGCTATTTCATTCCACACTCACTCTAATCCCCTATTGTAACCCTTACGAACCTAGCAACTGGTCTACACTTAATTATGTCCCTTACCTAATTAACATAAGGCAAGGGTTACAATAAGAAGTGGCGAACCAGCCAGGGGCCTTTATTTTTTTTTTCCTCTCCCTTACGTTATTTCAAGCCTATAACGTACCCAAAATGGATATTGTTGAGCGTGAATCTGTGAAAATTCCAAATGCAGTTATAGTGAGTGAAATCGCTGGAGATGAGCAACTTGATGAGATGATCAAGTTACATCGCACTGATATTAAAAACCTAGCAAAGATGAGTGGCAGAGATTTTGCAGATGTCCTGAAAGATGTGATGTTACAGATTTGTGAGGCAATCAAATAATCTGAAAATGATCAATCAGAGCAAGGTAAGTTACCTGATAACTTACCTGAAGCTTTCTTAGATTGAACCTCAACCTCAGTCTTCTGCAGCTGAGTCCAGTATTCAAGGTGCACAACCAACTAACTAGTCAAATCACACTACGAGCGCCCCAGCTCGAAGTATGCCCACCATTTCTGCACATGAATTAAATCACCCAGAAGTGCAACGTGTGGTAGTTGAGCACATTGTGAAAAGGGAAGATTTTTCCCTGCAGCCGTTTTCACAAAAGCTCAGAGCTTTTTCTGGCAAAGACCTCCGACCAACTTATAAGCTAGATTATGATACTTGCCGCTCCAGTATAGAATTAGTCTTGACTGATCCTGCTATGTCCAAATTGCAACAATCCCGAAAGATCATTGAGTCTCTGTTACCCCCAGCAGCTGATGTAGTCAAGTAATTGAACCCCAACAGCTCACAATCAGAATACCTTCAGCTGTTAGATTCTGCTTATGGTACAGTTCAAGATGGCGTAGAGCTTTACGCCAAGTTTATTGACACCTTCCAAAACACAGGTGAGAAACCCTCATCATATCTACAACATCTTCAAGTAGCTTTGACTCACACTGTGAAACGTGGTGGTGCTTCAAGCCAGGATTTTGACAGGCTGCTTGTCACACAGTTTTGTCGAGGTTGTTGGGATGATTCCCTTTTAACTGCATTCCAGTTAAAACAAAAACAAACAAATCCCCCAACTTTTCCTGATTTGCTTCTCTTGATGCGTACTGAAGAAGACCAAAATGCTGCCAAAACTTTGCGAATGAGACATTTGAGCAATTCAAAACAGGAAGTGACATCCCACGTGCAAACTGTGCAATGTAGTTCAGATGAAAATGAGGACAGAATAATGGTAAACTCAATTCAAGAACTCTCAAAACAAGTTGCAGAAATTCAAAATCAACTAGCAAAACGAACTGCAAAACCAAAAGCCCAAAACTCAAAAAGTACACCCAGTACAAAGCCAAAAGAGAAACGAAAGCCGAATAAAGTGACAAAGGAACCCACAGAACAAATGGTCAGAACTCGAAGTACCCCACCCAAACCGTGGTACTGTTTCCAATGTGGAGAGGATAGCCACATCAAGCCAAACTGTGAAAAAGAACCCAACCCAGCTCTAGTTACTGAAAAGCATAAGCTTTTTAAAGAGAAACAAAAGAGATGGGGGTCTAGAAAGCCCACAGCTAATAAAGACCGGGTTAAACTAAGAACAGTCTCTATTACAGGCCAAATGGAGACTGTAGCCAGACAGTCATGTCCCACTAAGTACAAGCAACGCGCTAGCCTTAAGCAATCTGTTACTAACCCACCTAAGTATAGCCTACCAAAAGGGTTAGTTGCCTTCAAATGCACAGCTGTAGTTAGCATTTCTGATGTTAATGTGCATTGTCTTCTTGACTCAGGGTCACAAGTGACTACAGTCACCAAGTCGTTTTACAAACAGAACTTTCCCGATCAAAACCTTAAACCACTCTATGACCTTTTAGAAGTAGAGGGCACTGCAGGTCAGCCCGTTCCCTATTTAGGTTATATAGAGATCTGTATTACCTTTCCAAAAGACTTCTTATGCACAGAGATTGACATACCGACCTTAGCTCTCGTCGTTCCAGATGCCAATCCTAATAGTCAGACACCAGTGTTAGTGGGAACAAACACACTTGATGTTCTTTATGGAAAGTATTTAGACATGAAGACTCCTGATCACTTACCTAGCTCTTACGGTTTTAGGACACTACTGAAAACTCTCGAACTAAGACATACAAAGAACAAAGATGGGAACACTGGATTAGTTACCTTGTCAGGCAAAGCCCCAACTGTAGTCCCAGCAGGTAAAACTGTAGTTTTAGAGGGGTCTGCCAACGTTCACTGTACCTCAGACACCTGTGCTATAGTGGAACACCCCTCTCAGTCTTCCTTGCCGGGTGGCCTTTGTATTAAAACTTGCCTGATAACACTTCCTTCCCGAGCTCCACACAAAGTGCCTGTAATGATTACAAATGAAACAGAGCAAGATGTCACAATGCCGTCCACGTGTGTCATAGCAGAACTGGGAGCTTTCCATTGTATCCTGTCCCAGCACAATGTCGTCAGTGCAAATGAGTTGGCCGCAAACAAGACACAACTGAGTTTCAACTTTGATGATTCACCGATTCCACAGGAGTGGAAAGAGCGAATAACCAAACAACTAAATGACATCCTGGAAGTATTCGCTTTCCATGATTTGGACTTTGGGTGTACGAGCAAAGTGAAACACTCCATCAGGCTTCATGATCCGACTCCCTTTAAGCACCGTGCACGCCCTATACACCCCCAAGACCTTGAGGCAGTGCGTAAATACCTTCAAGAGCTGCTCGCTGCAGGTGTGATAAGAGAGTCCCAGTCTCCCTACTCGTCCCCCATTGTTGTGGTGAGGAAACGAAACAATGATGTGCGTCTATGTATAGACTTTCGCAAACTCAAATTGCAAACAAGAAAGGACTCTTATGCTCTCCCAAATCTAGAGGAGACGTTCTCGGCGCTCACAGGATCCAAGTGGTTTACAGTCCTCGATCTTAAGTCTGGATATTACCAGATTGAGGTAGAAGAAGCAGACAGAGAAAAGACTGCTTTTGTAACACCCCTTGGATTCTGGGAGTTCAACCGCATGCCGCAGGGCATAACCAATGCCCCAAGCACCTTTCAGCAGCTCATGGAGCGCTACGTCGGTGACATGAACTTAAATGAGGTGCTAGTCTTTCTAGATGATCTCATCATCTTTTCAAATAGTTTGGAAGAACATGAACGGCGACTCATGCGGGTATTCCATCGTCTTAAAGAGTACGGGCTAAAGTTATCTCCAGAAAAATGTAAATTTTTTCAAACAACAGTCCTCTACCTAGGTCATGTAGTCTCCGAAAGCGGTGTCGAGACAGATCCCGAAAGATTCAGGCCCTTAAGACTTGGCCACAGCCTAAGAATGTCACGGAACTGAGATCCTTTTTAAGGTTCTCAGGGTACTACAGACGCTTTATTGAAGGGTACTCGTCTATAGTATGCCCTCTTAACGACCTCACACGCGGTTACCCGCCACTCAACAAAAAGTCAAAATCCAGAGTCACTGACCAAACCTACTTTGACCCCAAACTGCCATTTGAGAGTCGATGGACCACAGACTGTCAAGAAGCTTTCGACTCCATCATCGAAAAGTTAACATTAGCTCCTATCTTAGGCTTTGCAGACCCGAAGCTGCCTTACGTACTCCATACCGATGCTAGTACCACTGGCTTAGGAGCAGCACTCTATCAGGAGCAGGACGGTCAGCTTAGGGCCATAGCTTTTGCCAGTCGCGGGTTATCAAGGAGCGAAGCACGCTAGCCAGCTCACAAGCTAGAGTTCTTAGCTCTAAAATGGTTAGTAACTGAAAAGTTTCACGGCTATTTGTATGGTGGTCAGTTCATGGTAGTTACACATAATAACCCACTCACCTACATATTGACCTCTGCTAAATTAGACGCCACAAGCTACAGGTGGCTTGCAGCTTTGTCTAACTACAACTTTAAGTTACAGTATAGAGCAGGCAAGCAAAACCTAGATGCAGATGGGTTGTCTAGACGTCCTCATGGTGAACTCGTTGACAATGTCCATGCTACGTGTGGCCCTCGCGAGCCACACAATAAGAGCCGGGGGCGAGCCAGTGAGTTGCGATGTTTTATTAGAACAGGGAACAGGGGAAAAGGAACACGGCCTCGTGGGGCCAACAAGCACAGATAATCATACAAGTGGAACACTCACATATAATGCAGATGAAGGGCAGGAGGCTAGCGCCAGGCGAAGGGGTTCCAGCCTATGGTGAGCGAAGTTACAGCCCCGAATGATCGGAGCTGCTCCTTTTTAAACCCATTAGCAGCGCCTCAGCTGATGAGGGATAATTGGGCTCCAGCCGTCCCGTGACACTGACAGATGGGAGCCCGCTGAGACGCTGTCAAGGAGAGGACCGGGTAGAGGAGGGATATGGTCTGAGTGCCGGATGATACAGCGTCTCATCCCATGGTGACAGAGCGTCCCCCTCACGGTCGGGCTCCGAACGACCCGAAACATCCGAGACCCCCCCCCCCCCCCACCTAGGGTGGGCGGATGGGAGGCAGGACCGGAGGGAGAGGAAAAAAAAAAAGACAAATCGACAATGAACAAATACAGAGTACCAGGGCAGAGAAAAAACACAAACACAATACTCCATACAATATAACATGAAAGAAACTCAGAGAAAGGGGGGGGAAAAAAAAGACAAGCCAATATAGAGTATCTGGAAAAAAAAAAAAACCAAACACAATACTCTATACAATACCATGAGGGAGGAACCCATACAGGCAGAGGATAATGCAGGAATTACAACCCAACACACAGGGAAGAGGAAAAAAAAAACAAAACACAATACTCCACAAACCCTGTACAGACAAATACAAAATAAAACAACCCCAGGGACCCCAAAACAAGAGGAAAAAAAGCCCCAAGGGTGAAAAGTAGAACACTACAGCCATCCCTCAAACAGGAGGGGAAACCTAAAAAAGAAAACCACGCTAAATGCGGGACAGAAATAACAATTTAGCTGTACCCACCCAAACACAAGTACAGCAACAGACATTCAGTTCGGGGGGTCTCCCCGCACCCAGCATCCATACTGCTAACACGGGTGAAGGGAAGAGTTCCGGTGGCCTACCTGAACCCCAGGCCAGAAAACGCTGCTCCTCGGGAGTCCGAACCAGATCACCGAACAAACAGTCTAACTGGTCGGGCGGCCGCACAAGCGGGCCGAACGGGCACGGCAGGCCCTCTGGTGGCCGACCCGCATCGCTCAACCACCAGGCCCGTAAGAGAAAGGGAGAAGTCTAAACGGGCCCCAGTGGAAGAGGCTTGGGGGAGAGCTGAGGACGAGGTGGTCGAGGGTCAGATGACAGGAGATCCGTAGCTCCCTCACCGGACCCAGACACCGCTGGAGCAGAACCCACATCGGACCCCTATTGGGTCTCAGGCGAACCAATGTCGGCCCCCGAATGGGTCTCAGGCGATCCCTCGTCGGACCCCGACTGGGCCAGCGCCGCACCAGGACCGACCTCCGACGTCGAACCTGGACCCTCTAGCACCACGAGAGATGGCAGCTCCTCGCCGGCGACCCTGGGAGAAGGATCAGGAGAAAAAAACAGAACCGGGATCAGGATCACCGGCAGCGCCAGAACCCGGCGAGATAAGCACGGACGCAGCGGACGGCTGCACCCGGCTCACCTCCCCTAGAGACAGGCTAAAGTGCTCTAAGATAAGGAGAAGAAAGATGAGATAGAGCACTTGCCTGATCTCGGGTTCTGACGCCGTCCAGGACTGCGAAGATCCGGGATTCAACATCAGGAGGTCGTCATCAGGCTCCCACTCAGCTGAGTCGGGCTCCGCAGCTGGCATGATGGACAGCGCAGCTTGTGATTCCTCCTGCACCAATGCCCACGCCGACAGCCCACACGGCGTGGTGGCAGGAGAACCTCGTCCAGCTGGAACGGACCGCTCCTCCGTGGAGACCCGGGGACGCTTGGTCGTCGGCGCAGACTCCACGTAGCAATCTGTCTTCCTCCTCTGTCCACGGCTTAGCTGCGGAACCGGAACCAGGCTGACCGGAACCGTAGGCCCCCTCCTCATCCCACGACGTTGGCCTGGTGCCGGGGACCACTCAGCGGAGGGAGACACAGAGGGTGCAGGATCAATGACACAGACTACAGCAGGGGGTGGGAGTTCGGGGAGCTGCGAACCCTGAACTCCACCTCCAGGAGTTTGACAGAGCAAATCATGAGAAGAATGTGAAAAAACTAAGACTTCCCTGTCTCCTGGAGGCTGGATGGTGCCTGCTGTCATGGACTTGGCTCCTTCCTCTCCCCGCCGGGTGGTAACGGAGGACCCCCTGGGAGGACGTCGGGGAGCCGCTCGCGTGGATTCCGGGATGGAGTTTGCCAGGTCTGGATTCGGGATGCACACAGCAGTCGGGGGGCACGTCGAGGAGGAGGGGGCGACAGCCGAGATGAGCCGGACCTGAAGCGCTGGCGTGACAGCGGAGGGAAGTGGCTCGGGAGAAGAGGCTGAGAGATCTCCTCTCTGGAGAGGTGCAGGGAAGACCGCTACATGGGAGGATGAGACCTTGCGGCGACCCGGAACTGGATCCGGACGGGGTTTATGCTGAGAAGATGAGGCTGGGTGGCGACGGCTACTCACAGGGGGCGAAGCGAAGGAAAGATCCGGAAATCGCCGCTCCTGGGCAGAGACAGAGGCGAGGAAGGTGTCGAACTCTGGGAAGTCGCGTAGCCCCGGACTCCTCTCCTCCAGTCTAACGGCGGCCACCACATGCCTCATAATGGAGGATGGGTGCGCAGCGGAACGAGCAGCAGCCACTCGGTCCCGGACCTTAATTGCCGTCAGCTGCAGATCCTCCGGGGGAATCCCGAGTGACGTCTTGCAGGACGGGGAAAGCCCTCTGGGTGGCGCGAACTCCCAGGCCGGAGTGGAGGCAGGAACGGGATCCTAAAGCGAAGGGTGACGTCTCCTCCTCTTCGGCTTCCTGCCGGGATTTCCCTCCAACCCACGGAGCTCCTCTCGCTGCGCAGCGATGGCGTTCCTCCTGGCACAGACCTCAGGATGGGTGGAATGGCGAGGGAGACTGTCCAGGAGATTCTCAGCAAACTCTAGGTGCCAGCGTCTTTCATTGGGGTCGTCGTCCAGGGTAGCTGAGAAGAGCGTCCCGTCGACTTCCTCCAAGATGGCCGTCAGCTCTCTGCCCTGGAACCGAACGTGACTCCAGGGAGACGGCATGTCTAAAGGGCTGACACCCAGACAGGGAAGGCACAAGTCCAACGGCAACTCACGGCCGCCAGCAACTCGCCTGGCTGTAACTTACTGTTACGTGTGGCCCTCGCGAGCCACACAATAAGAGCCGGGGGCGAGCCAGTGAGTTGCGATGTTTTATTAGAACAGGGAACAGGGGAAAAGGAACACGGCCTCGTGGGGCCAACAAGCACAGATAATCATACAAGTGGAACACTCACATATAATGCAGATGAAGGGCAGGAGGCTAGCGCCAGGCGAAGGGGTTCCAGCCTATGGTGAGCAAAGTTACAGCCCCGAATGATCGGAGCTGCTCCTTTTTAAACCCATTAGCAGCGCCTCAGCTGATGAGGGATAATTGAGCTCCAGCCGTCCCGTGACACTGACAGATGGGAGCCCGCTGAGACGCTGTCAAGGAGAGGACCGGGTAGAGGAGGGATATGGTCTGAGCGCCGGATGATACGGCGTCTCATCCCATGGTGACAGTCCAGTCCAGGGAAGACCAGGAGCGTGTAAGCCACTTTGTAGAGTGCCACCTAACTGACAGTGACACCACAGAGATTGTAAATGATGAAGCTGTTCAAGCCATTTGTCAAAACCACCTTGTTAAAATTTGTGATGACAATCAGGATAGTGGTGTTACACTTGTGGAGTCACTTACCATCTCAGCTGACGCAATCCCAGACTTGTATGTCTTGGAGCAAGACAATGGCTTACCCACTATCCCTGTCTTGTCTCAAACAGAAATCAAAGACAAACAAAGAGCGGACTCAACACTCAGACAAGTTATTGAACTAATCGAACGTGGCCAAACACCCCCACTGACTGCTAGAGAAGAACTCCCAGATCTCCCTCTTTTACTCAGAGAACTCCATAGGTTGGAGATGTACAATGAAGTGTTGTACAGAAAAAGACAAATTGGAGACCAAGTGACCCACCAGCTCGTTCTTCCCGAGGAACTCAGAGCTCCCGTACTCCAAAGTCTGCACAATGACATGGGCCACTGAGGTATTGACAGAACCCTTGATCTGGTCCGAACACGATTCTATTGGCCACGTATGGCAACAGATGTCGAGCAAAAGGTAAAAACATGTGATTGGTGCATACGAAGGAAGAGTCCTCCTGAAAAAGCGTCTAGCCTGGTCAACATAACCGCCACACGACCTTTAGAGCTAGTCTGCATGGACTTCCTCAGTCTGGAACCAGACAGTAGCAATACCAGCAATACTCTCGTAATAACTGATCATTTTACTAAATTTGCCCTTGTGTTGCCTACCTCAAATCAAAGGTCCAAAACGGTTGTCAGGTGCTTGTGGGATCAATTCATTGTTCACTACGGTATACCTGAGCGCCTGCACAGCGATCAGGGTCCTGATTTTGAGGCAAAACTAATAAAAGACCTTTGTGAGATCTCAGGCATAAAGAAAATAAGAACAACCCCATACCACCCCAGGGGTAACCCTACTGAAAGATTCAACCGGACGCTACTGAGTAAGTTAGGAACGCTTGAGTCCAAACAAAAGTCCCACTGGAAAGACTATGTTATGCCGTTAGTACATGCATACAACTGCACACGCAGTGATGTAACCTGGTTTATTCCCTACGAATTAATGTTTGGTAGAACACCCAGATTGGCAGTTGATCTAGCGTTCGGACTTCCTCTCAACAAAGATCAGAAAGTTACTCACTTGCAATATATTGAAAATCTCAAGAAAAGGCTCAAAGAAAGCTACAAGTTAGCTTCACAAAATTCACAAAAGATTGCAGACAAGAACAAGGCCAGGTTTGACCGCAAAATTACTGTTTCTGAACTTGAACCTGGGGATAGGGTTTTAGTTAGAAATGTGAGACTGCGTGGAAAAAATAAGCTTGCTGATAAATAGGAGGCCGATATTCATGTGGTAGTCAAACATGCAGGTAATTTACCCGTTTACACGGTTAAGCCCGAGTCAAAGCAAGGTCCCTCAAGAACTTTACACAGAGACCTTTTGCTTCCCTGCAGTTTCCTCCCTGTTGCCACAGCAGAAACACCTGAACCAGAGCCTATTCACCGCCCTAAGACACGCCAAACAACTGTTGCAGAGAACAATGATCACGAAGAGTTAACCGAAATTGAAAATGAATTTTTGATTCCGTGGGTTGAGGATTCCCCATGTGGAGAGATAACCAGATTTAAGACTGTACATGATTATCCAAAACCTTTACAAACACCGGAAATGACAAACCCACCTGGTTGTGATTTACCTGAGACCACTGCCAATGCAGAACCGGATAGGGAGCATAATGCAATTGAGATTGAACCTTCCTATAATTAGCCTGTGGAAAATGAAAAAGCAACAATACTAGAGGAACCTTCTGACAATTCATTCGAGGGGCAAGAACACCAATCGAATGATTTGCCTGATGAAATGGACAAAAATGATCACATTGCAATTCAACCAATACGACGATCTGAAAGAATCAGACAACTCCCAAAAAGACTAGAGTATCCTGAATCAGGAAATCCTCTAGTGACTGTTGTTAAGTCCCTTTTCCAAGGTTTGAATACAGCTTTCTCAGAGTTTCTAAATACTGACGATGGACAGTCTTGGTTACACATGCAACGGGACGTGCATAACATTAAGCGGGGAAGTGTGTAACCCAGCTGAGAAAATGACCCTTTTTCTCAGATTTCATTTGTATTAATGAAAGTGTGTGATTTTATTTTGAAAACCGACTATCTTGGGTAAGAGGAAGTGCGATCCTCGTCATCCAACTTTTGAATTTCCGGTTCATGGTCACGATGGGTGATCTGGGTCTTTCCATTCGTTAAGAGCAATATTAGCCCCGCCTTCCGAGTAGAGGCAGCCAGCGCGAACTCGGAATTGAGTCTTTCACGATATGAGCGCGGACGAGGGTGGTTGTGAAGCGGTCTGATTCACACAGATACCTCTTCTTGTTGATGGGAGCACGAGCGTGAGGGGCATTGTGGCTGTGTCCTTTGCTGTATTCACACTGAAACCTCATCTTGGCTAGATTTTTTTGGTTGCCGACCAAAAACCTTCTGGATCCTGGATTCTCTCCGAATGGAGATGGCGAGCCTGACCCGAGACTGGACCGAGATTTATCTGAGATCTAACCAAGATCTCAATTGAAGAGCATCCTTCCTCTCTCCAGTGCCCAATGTTGAAGTGGTAACAACCCAAGGAGCCGCTTTAAAAGAGGAAAGGAAACTTGAGTCCGTAGATACAAGATATCTTGGCTGGTCAAACGACTAACCCGAAAGGACAAACAAACACTGAGCTCAGTAGGACACTTTTGGGGTTTTATTTCATGCCGGCCGTTGTTATATTTGTATATTTGTACATTGTTTGTATATTTTGCTCCTTCTATATCTATTAATAACAGACATGAATTGCTCATTTCTTGCCTCCAGCTATTTCATTCCACACTCACTCTAATTCCCTATTGTAACCCTTATGAACCTAGCAACTGGTCTACACTTAATTATGTCCCTTACCTAATTAACATAAGGCAAGGGTTACACTACACTCCTGGGTTCCTCCTGCTCCCACCCCCACTTGTTTTAATGGTAAGCTAGGGGAGGCTTGGGGCTATTTGCTTCAGTGTAACATTGTGTCTCAATAGGTGCCACAAGATTTTCCTACTTGTCACAGTTGCATCAGTTATGTGGTTAATTTGTTGGAGGGGCAGGCCCTAGCCTGGGCATATGCTATCATGTCCCGCCCCGATTTCTCTGGTTATACTTATGACCGTTTTGTCTCTGAGTTTAACGAGGTGTTTGATCATTGTGACCGCGATAGTGTTCTCACCACCCGGTTACTTAACCTTAGACGGGGGTAAGATCAGTGGCAGATTACTCTGTTGATTTCCGGGTGGTTGCAACAGAGGTTGGGTGGGAGAATGCTTTCCTATTTAGTAATTTTGCTCGCAGCCTCTCCCCCAGTTTACAGGATGAATTGGCCCGGACAGACAAGTCCTATACATTAAATTAATTAATTTCTCTAGCCATTAGTGTTGAAAATCGCTTAAGGGAACGGGCTAGTGAGCGGCATCTATCGAGTCGCACCGGAGCCCAACCTCGTCATTCCCCTGTTCCCTCCCTGATGGCTCTTCCCCCCTCTGACTATCCCGAGGTTGCTGAACCTATGGTAATGGGGCGATCTAAGTTGCCACCGGCGGAATAACAACACTGCCGCGAATACATACAACTTGTGTATGTATTGTACTAGCGCTGATCACGTGCTCGCTACCTGTCCTAATAAGTTGGGGGGGGGGGTCTGTGCATCACAGTAGGGGGACTCACGGTCAGGGAAACTACTTAAGTCTACAGCCACGGCCCTTCCTCTCACCTCTCTCTGCCAGGCACTTATTTGCTGATTGCCATCACCTGGGTTTCTACACACACGTGCACTCACAGGCACATACACACACACATTCTCACTCATCCACTTCCATACCGGCTGTTTGCCATCATTTCTTGCGTCTACACATACATGCACATCCTCACTCACCTGTCTTGCATCATTCAGCATTCACATACATTCAGTCGGGAACACATACTTTCATTCATTACCACTCCATGTTTCAGCTACCACAACACCTGCATCCACTTGTCACTCATCAGGATTCAGAATATATATGGGTGACGGTGTGAAGCAGTCAGTGTGGTGGCATTTGTCTAAGTTGATGCTCAAGCTCCTCCGTCGGTTCTTCCTTTATATGGATTTGTATGGTATTGTTCTCCTGAGCCAGTTCTCCTGAGCCAGTTGCTCCCACCCAACTAGTAAGCCTTCCTCCTCTATTTTGCCCTTCTGTTCTGCTTCAGTCCTTCCTGGAGTGTGTGGGGCCTGCCTGCAGAGTAGTAGCTGATCCTCTCCCTCATTTCTCATGTTTGAACTGTTTTTTGGACATTTTGTGTATATATTTTTTTTCTGTAATAAACACATCTACTTCACATGCATTTTGGGCTCGTACCAATTCATTTGTTTGCTGCACATTTACACAGCGGACATGACAGACTGCCTCCACCAAAACAAAGATCCCAAGCAGTGAAGTAGCATGTTATTTTCATTTTTTGTGTTTCCACTCACCTGGTCGATGCTCGTTATAGATGTGGCTGGACAGAGTTACCCCATGCGTCTCGGGTGGGAGTGCTGCTGAGCCTTAATGGAAATTGACAGGCTAATTTCTGTGGCATGCACTTATTCCACCCTGAAGGACGTGTTTTGGTACCTTGATCTGGCGGAGGCAGAGACTTGCTGATGCCCTCAGCTCTCGAAATACCCTGAGGGAGTTGAAAGGATTTCCCTGATGGGAGCGCTGCGATGCGAGAACAGTGGGAGAGTGAGGAAGTCCCCGAAGAAACCCTGGCTCTCGCCGAGGGAGGACCGCTCCCGGGGCCCGGCTTTCTCTGCTCCTCGCCAGTCCTCAATGCCTGTTCCCACTCCATCCAAGACCATTCCTGCTTCACCAAAACAACATTGTTCTGTTCCAGTTTCCTTGAGGAATAACTAAGCCCCTTTGACTGCCCTTCCCCTCACACGGAGCTCGGCTATCTCCACAGCAGATCTTCATCCATGGGCATTCCTGTCTGCCAAATCTTCCTCCACTGTGGCTTTGAGACCTCCCCCCTCTGTGCATCTTCAGACAGTCAAGGTGTGTTTGATTTCCCTTGTCGTGCAGAAGGTGGTTGATGCTCAAATTGCAGCAGCAGGACACATCCAAGCCAATGAAGTGTCTTGCCTGATTCCCGGTAGGAAGACTCAGGAAAAGCAGTCCTCTGAGTTCTCCCCAACTGCTGCTGTTAAGAATGGCTCACGAGCCCTCTCCATGCTCTCTCCTTTCTCCCCTGAAAGTACACTGGAGCTGGACTGCCATGACCGGGAGAAGCCAGAGGTCCGGGAGGATACTTCCCCTCCAGCAACGTTGAGCCAGACCCAGCCGCCATGCTGGAGGAATTACCAGCGTGGGTCACGACAGCTGAAACTACGATGACTGCAGAGACCATCACGCCTGCTGCGGAGGTCACTGCAGCAGAATCAGTGCCCAAGCTGCACCTCCAGGAGGCTGAGCCTGTGGAAGCATCACCTGGATCGTCGGAGTCCTTGACGGCAGTGGAGTTCGAGCTAAGGCAAGTGCTCTCTTTTGTCTTTCTTCTTTCCATGATAGAGCATTTTTGCCTAGCTCTGGGTGAGGAGAGCCAGCTGCAGCCGCATGCTGCACCTGAGCTTGCCTCGTCGGGCTCCACTACTGCCGGTGATCCTGACCCTTCTTCCTCTCTGTCCAAGTCCTTTTTTAGGGTTGCCGGACTGGGGTCCATATCGCTGAACGAGTCTGAGGATCCATGCTTGCCGCTGGAGGTAACTGTGACTGCTGCCATCCCCGGTGAGGTCAACCAGGATCCTGCTCCCTGTCTGCTGGAGGCCATAGTTTGGGTTCCACCTCAGCCTGAGTCTTCGGGGGTGCTGTGTCCCGGCCGGGGACCATCATGGGTTCAGTGCAGCCAGGGTCAGGGTCAGCCAGGATCCCACCAAGGGTGCAGCAGGGGCCCAGCCAGATTCCACCCTGGGGGCAACAATAGTTCAGTCCGGGTCCACGGCGGGTGCAGCAGGGGTCCAACCGGACTCCACCGTGTGTGCAACCATGGCTCGGTCGGGGTCCACTGTGGGTGCAACGCAGGCCCAGTCGGGGCTCACCACGGCAGCAGTGAGGTCCCGGGAAGGGGCCACCACTGGTGCGACATTGTCCCAGGCCGGGACCACTGCGGGTGCAGCCATGGCTCAGCCTGGGTCCACCGCGGGTACAACAAAGTTTGAGATTCACGTCGGTACCACTGAGGGTGCTGTTAGCCAGCCCAAGGACACCAGGGTCTCCTTCCCCCTTCCAGAGGCCTGGTGGGTGATCCTTCTTTTCCTGCTGGGCACCGTCGTGGTCCACTGGGTTCTGCCACCAGTAACTGCAGGGGTCTCTTTTCCCTGGTCCAGCCGCCCACCTCCAAGTTTCCCGGTGGGTAGGCTGCCTCCTTGCTCACCCCTCTGGCCGTGGCGGCTGAACGATGCGGGCCGGCCGGCCGCCGAAAGGACTGGGTCTCCCGGTGGGGGGGCCTCCTGCTGGCCCGTTTCACCTGGCCTGGTGGCTTAAGAACCCCGGCCGGCTGCCTGATAAACTGTACCGTTGGGTTAGGTGGCCAATCTTTCCAGGCAGGGGACCTGACTCACTTTGCCTGGCAGTCCGGCTGGTGTTGGACTGTGTCAGGCCACCTGGCCTCGTTCATATGGCCATTCATGGGCCCTAGGACAGTGGCTGGCTGCCTGAACCTTGGGACTCTTGGGTTTTGGGGAGGGCTTACCTTTTGTTTGGGGTTGGCAATTTTTGTTTGTTCCTTGTGTTGTATTGTTCAGACAATGAAGTCCATCTTTACACTCTGCACTGGATCTTCCTTCCACAAATACAGAGAAGCCTCAACACTTTCAGAGATGGCTGGAATGTTCATGGTCTTGGAACAGAAAGGAATCAATCACCACAGCAACTCTGGACAAGATTGAGAGAAAGGAAGGTCCCATGGAGGATCTCACAGACGTTAAAGTAGTCTTTTAACATTTTAATTAAAGCTCTCTGTCTACCCATAAGAAAAAATTTATTGTTAACATGTTGATCTGTGGTGGCTCAGGAGATATTGATAAGATTCTCACCTGTGTTTAATCCAAGTGTCACATTTGTTTCTACTAAATTCCCTTTGGAGAAACATTTGAGACACAGATGATATTGGACCGATCATCTATTAATAGATGGGTCTCTGTTCTGACTTTGATATAACAAACATCTCAACCAAATTAATCCGGACCAGCTGAAAATCATCAGCTGACAGTTGTCTCCTATCAAGATGCTGATTAAACAGCTGATTGGTTGTGGCACAGGCGTGTAGGATTGTGTGTTTGCCTTTAAAACGTGGCTGTGATTTAGCTCAGAATCAATATGGAACTAATATGGCTGCACAATGAATCCAATCACATCAGTCTCTGAAAAAACATCAGTGAACAAAATGCTGCAATTTCAATATAAATACCATGAATAGGGTCTGCAGGAGTATGGGGTATCAGGCTTGTTACGAGCTATCCGGTCTCTATACGACTATTGCAGGAGTTTGGTTTGTATTGCCAGCACCCAGTCAAGCTCATTCCCAGTGAGAGCTGGATTCTACCAGGGCTGCCCTTTGTCACTGGTCCTGTTGATAATTTTTATGTTCAGGATTTCTAGGTGCAGCCAGGGAAAGGAAGGTGTCATGCTCAGTGACCACATGATCTCATCTCTGTTGTTTTCAGATGATGTTGTCCTGTTGGCTTCATCCAGCAATGACCTACAGGTCTTGCTGGGATGGATTGGTACTGAGTGTGAAGCAGCTGGGATGAGAATCAGCACCTCCAATTCTCAGTCCATGGTCCTCAGCCAGAAAAATGTGGGAATGTCTTCTCTGGGTTGGGGACAGGCTCCTGCCGCAAGTGGAGGCGTTTAAATTTCTCAAGGTCTTATTCATGAGTGAATGGAGAATGGAGCGAGAGATTGACAGACATATCAGAGCAGCATTTGCAGTGATGCGGACGTTGTACCGGTCTGTTGGGGTGAAGAGGGAGCTAAGCTTTAAGGCAAAGCTGTCGATTTACAGGTCAATCTATGTTCCTACACTCACCTATGGTCATGAGCTTTGGGTAATGACCACAAGAATGAGACCGTGGATACAAAGACTCAAAGATTTTATTTGTCCATACTACTATACGTTTGTCACCCTTAAATGTTTCAGATCATCAAACAAATTTAAATATTAGACAAAGATAACACAAGTAAACACAAAATGCAGTTTTAAAATGAAGGTGTTTATTATTAAGGGGGAAAAAATGTAACCCTACATGGCCCTGTGTCAAAAAGTGATTGCTGCCTAGACCAAATAACTGGTTGGGCCACCCTTAGCAGCAACAACTGCAATCAAGCATTTGACAATAACTGGCAACGAGTCTTTTACAGCACTGTGGAGGAATTTTGGCCCACTCAGCTTTGCAGAACTGTTGTAATTCAGCCACACTGGAGGGTTTTCGAGCATGAACTGCCTTTTTACGGTCATGCCACAGCATCTCAATCGGATTCAGGTCAGGACTTTGATTAGGCCACTCCAAAGTCTTCATTTTGTTTTTCTTAAGCCATTCAGAGGTAGACTTGCTGGTGTGTTTTGGATCATTGTCCTGCCGTAGAACCCAAGTGCGCTTCAGCTTGAGGTCATGAACAGATGGCCGGACATTCTCCTTCAAGATATTTTGGTAGACAGCAGAATTCATGGTTCAGATTTACCACAGCAAGTCTTCTTCAGCAAGTCTGAAGTAGCAAAACAGCCCCAGACCATCACACTACCACCACCATATTTTACTGTTGTTATGATGTTCCTTTTCTGAAATACTATATTACTTTTATGCCGAATGTAATGGGACACACACCTTCCAAAAAGTTGAACTTTTGTCTCATCAGTCCACAGAGTATTTTCCCAAAAGTCTTGAGGATCATCAAGATGTTTTCTGACAAAACTGAGACAAGCCTTTATGTTCTTTTTGCTCAGCAGTGGTATTCATCTTGGAACTCTGCCATGCAGGCCATTTTAGCCCAGTCTCTTTCTTATGGTGGAGTCTTGAGCACTGACCTTAACTGAGGCAAGTGAGGCCTGCAGTTCTTTGGATGTTGCTGTAGGGTCTTTTGTGACCTCTTGGATGAGTCGTCACTGAGCTCTGTGGCTAGTTTTGATCATCCGGCCACTCCTGGAAAGGTTCACCACTGTTCTATGTTTTCACCATTTGTGGATAATGGCTCTCACTGTGGTTCGCTGGAGTCCCAAAGCTTCAGAAATAGCTTTATAACCTTTTCCAGACTGATAGCTCTCAATTATTTTGTTTCTCATTTATTCCTGAATTTCTTTGGATCACAGCATGATATCTAGCTTTTGAGGATCTTTTGGCCTACTTCACTTTGTCAGGCAGGTCCTATTTAAGTGATTTCTTGATTGAAAACAGGTGTGGCAGTAATCAGGCCTGGGTGTGGCTAGAGAAATTGAACTCAGCTTTCCAAAGATGTGATAAACCACAGTTATATTACAGCAGGCAATAGGAAGAGACTGAACAAACTAATCAAGAAAGCTAGCTCTGTCCTGGGGAAATGCCTTGACCCAGTGGAGGAGATAGGAGAGAGAAGGATGGTGGCTAAACAGTCATCTCTGCTGGAGTCCGAGTCCCACCCCATGCAGGACATACTGAATGCACTGAGGAGCTCATTAAGCAGCAGACTACATCATGCTAGGTGCGCAACCGAGAGGTTTCGCAGGTCCTTCCTACCTACGGCTTTCAGACTGTATAACCTAAGCAGGGTTGCTCGCAGAGATAGCAAAAAGAAAATGTGACAACCTAATAGTATTGAATACAAAAGACACAGCAGACCTACACAAATGGTCCCCTCCAGTATATAACTAGGACAATATCAGTCGCTACGGAGGGTGACAATATGTATGGGTACATATTCATACTATGTAGGATAACTAAGTAGACAGTTATGCTGTTTATTCCATCTAGCTACAATGCTCCACACTGTGTATATATATTTATATATTTATGTGTACATATGTATATTCACTGCTCTTATTTTCTTATCTTCTTTATTATTGCTCTGAGTGTTGTTGTCCCTGTGTTGTTGCAATCCTGGAATTTCCCCATTGTGGGACTAATAAAGGCTTATCTTATCTTATATCAAACACCTGTCTGTACCGGTCTGTTGTGGTGAAGAGGGAGCTTAGTTCTAAAGCAAAGCTGTCGATTTACCAGTCAATCTACGTTCCTACTCTCACCTATGGTCACGAGCTTTGGGTAATGACTGAAGGAACAAGATCGCGGATACAAGCGGCTGAAATGAGCTTTCTCCGTAGGATTGCTGGACTCACCCTCAGAGATAGGGTGAGGAGCTCAGTCATCCGGGAGAGGCTCAGAGTAGAACCGCTGCTCCTCCACATTGAAAGGAGTCAGTTGAGGTGGTATGGGCATCTGATTAAGATGCCTCCTGGACGCCTCCCACTTGAGGTGTTTCAGGCACGTCCCACTGGGAGGAGACCCCGGGGCAGAGCCAGGACTCGGTGGAGAGACTATGTCTTCCAGCTGGTCTGGGAACGCCTTGGTATCCTCCCTGGAGAGCTGGAGAAGGTGGCTGGGGAGAGGGAAGTCTGGGCTTCTCTGCTTGAACTGCTGCCTCCGTGACCCGGACCTCCGGAAAAGCAGTAGAAGATGGATGGATGGATGGATGGATGGATATCAAACACAGTGATGCCATGGTCATTAAACCAGGTTTTGGCAATGTGTGTGTGTGTGGGGGGGGGGGGGGGGGACTGCACAGTCATGCTGGAAAATGAAATCAGCTTCTCCATAAAGCTTGTCAGCAGAGGGAAGCTTGAAGTGCTCTAAAATTTCCTGGTAGACGACTGTGCTGACTTTGGTCTTGATAAAACACAGTGGACCAACACCAGCAGATGACCTCTGGTCAGATAAAAGTAACTTTTGCATTTCATTTGGAAATCAAAGTCCCAGAGTCTGGAGAAAGAGTGGAGAGACACAGAATCCAATTTCCTTGACGTTTAGTGTGAAGTTTCCACAGTCAGTGATGATTTGAGGAACCAGGTCATCTGATGGTGTTGGTCCACTGTTTTATCAAGACTAAAGTCAGCACAGTCGTCTACCAGGAAATTTAAGAGCACTTCATGCTTCCCTCTGCTGACAAGCTTCATGGAGAAGATGATTTCATTTTCCAGCAGGACTTGGCACCCCCACACACTGCCAAAAGTATCAAAACCTGGTTTAATGACCATGGCATCACTGTGTTTGATTGGCCAGCAATCTCTCCTGACCTAAACCCCACAGACAATCTATGGAGGATTGTCAAGAGGAAGATGAAAGACACCAGACCCAACAATGCAGACGAGCTGAAGCTCACTATCAAAGCAACCTGGACCTTCATAACACCTCAGCAGAACCACAGACTGATCACCTCCATGCCACGCCACATTGATGCAGTAATTAATCCAAAAGGAGCCCCGACCAAGTATTGAGTGGTACATGGACATACTTTTCAGTCGGTCCACATTTATATTAAAAAACTATTTTTTTTAAATTAATTTATGTAATTTTCTAATTTTTTGAGAAACTGAATTTGGGGTTTCCATGGGCTGTAAGCCATAATCATCAAAATTAAAGTAAATAAACACTTGAAATATTTCACTCTGTGTAATGACTCTCTATAATATATGGGTTTCACTTTCTGAAATGAGTGACAAAAATATTGAACTTTTTCATGATATTCTAATTTTTTAAGATGTACCTGTATGTTTTGATGGGGTGCAATCACTTTTTCACACAGGGCCATGTAGGTTTGGATTTTTTTTTACCCTTAATAATTGACACCTTAATTTCAAAACTAAGGAGAGAATTAAGGAGGTATTTATCATAAAGGAGGAGAAACTGTATCGTTGTAGTAGGGTAGGGCATCAATTGGTTGTTCCCAAGAGCTTAAGAGCTACAGTCTTGCAGTTAGCTCATTCTGTTCTTTGAGCAGGTCATTTGGGCCAAATTAAGACCTCTAGGATGTTGAATTGCTTCTATTGACCACAGCAGTTTACAGACACAGTTCAGTTTTGTAAATCATGCCCACAATGTCAGTTAGCTGCTCCAACTAAAATGGGTGATAGAGCTCCACTTATTACCATGCCCATTAGAGACACCCCCTTGTCTCGTATAGCAATGAACATTGTAGGTCCACTGGAGAGAAGCAGTGCAGTTAATAGGTATATTTTCGTCGTGTGTGCCTATGCTACTAGATATCCTGAGGCATTTCCCTTCAGAAAAGTGAAATCTCGCCAGATTGCCAACTGTCTGATCCAAATGTTCTCAAAGGCTGGAATTCCCAAAGAAATTATAACTGATCAGGGTTCCAACTTTACATCTACCCTACTGAAAGAAGTTTACAAACTGCTTGGAATCAAAGGAGTTAAAACTAGTCCATATCATCCACAAACAGATGGCCTTGTAGAACAGTTCAATAAAACTCTTAAATCTATGCTCAGGAAGTTTGTGCAAGACTCAGGGTTAGATTGGGATCAGAGGCTCCCATTTCTGCTTTTTGCTTAGAGAGAGGTGCCTCAAGCATCAACAGGTTTTTCGCCATGGCAGCTTTTATATGGTCACGCTGTCCGTGGTCCACTGGGGGTGCTCAAAGAAGCATGGGAGGGACCAAAATCTGAAAAACAATGTGGTGTTCTCTCGTATGTGCTAAAGATGAGATAAGCTTGAACAATTGCAGGAACTGGCCAATAATCATCAAGACAGCTCTCAGCAGCATCAAAAGCAAAGCTATTGTGGTGATCCTGAGCACGGGTCTGCTCCACGCCCTCCGCTCTCCCCAGGCTGGTTTTTGATAGCTCTTCTGGTGGGTGGGAGGCGGGGTTCCTCTTTTCTAGATGTACCATTGGGATGCCTGGAATCCATCCCTTGAAGCGGGGGCACTGTGGTGATCCCGAGCACGGGTCTGCCCAGTGCTCGAGTCAGTTATTATTTTTCTTTTTTCTGTCTGTTTAGTCTTGCTTGCTAGGGGGTTTACTTTATGCTTTTATTTTGACAGCGCTGCAGCAGAACTTCCTCTTGTCAGGCTGCATGCGGGCTGTCACAGCTGTGGGCATTTAATCCCTTATTATTTGTTCTCATCTGTTTGTGGTTTATTGGTTGTACTATTTAAAATCGCAGTGGAGAATCATTCTTCGCTGTGATCTCACTCCCATTCAGGCTGGAGTCCCCACATCCGGCTCCAGCCTCTTTCCAGCGTCAGGTTTCGTCTTCGCTGCCTTTCTTTCTTTCCAACAGCTGTCACGTTATTGAACTTAGTTCCCCGCTGACTCTCTTACAATCATCTCTTACCATCCTCACCTGTACATAACTGCCCATCTAACTTATTGTACATTATTTGCACATAACAGTACTCTTAACTTTCTGCACTGCTGCATATATTTGCATATATTTGCTTAAATTGCACATACTGTCAGTTACTGTATATACTGCACTGCTGTCCTTTGCACTTCTGATTGGATGCTAAACTGTTTCGTTACCTTGTATTCATACATGTGTAATGACAATAAAGTTGAATCTAATCTAATCTAATCTAATCTAAATTGTAAGTGACTGATTATTTGTAATTGCTTAGTTTTTCTTACCCATTGTGGTCGAGTGTTGTAGTTTATGTATTTTACCCCTCGTGGCACATTATTTTGTACTTTGTAATAAAATAACAAAACACTGCTGGCTTGAGGTGTCTCATCTTTGCCCTGCAAAGGGCAAATCATAACAGTTATGATAAAACAGAGCACAGGAAATCCTTTCAAGAAGGTCAAATAGTTCTGCTTCTTTTATCAACTTCAGTGAGCAGTCTCCTAGCCAAATGGCAAGGGCCCTGTGTGATGAACAGGAAAGCAGGTCCCGCCATGTATGAGCTGCATATGCCAGATCGTTGCAAGAAGTATCAAGTGTTCCATGTCAGTTTGTTAAAAGAATGGACTGAGAGACAGGTAACATCAATACAATGTTGGGCTCATACTGTGGGAGGAGAAGATGAACCACAGGAACAATTCTTTCCATCTGCAAGTGAGGAGGAGACAATTCCAGATTTGAGTCATCTTGCAGCAGACCAGCAGGTGGAGTTGAGAGCCATTATTCCTGTTAAGCTCTTTAGAACTAAGCCCGGATGCACAGCTCATATCTATCATGAGATACGGCTCTATTGCCCCAATCAAAAACCTATTAGGGATACTTTCTTCAGAGTTCCAGCCAAGCTTATGCCAACTCTAAAGCAAGAAGTAGAGGACATGCTTGATATGGGTGTTATTGAGCCCTCTAAAGCCGAATGGTGCAGTCCTGTGGTGTTAGTTCCAAAGAACTAACACCACAGGACTGCACCAGACTTTGAACCACTGGAACGGGTGCTCACGGAAGATCTTGCCAAACTGGACCAGTTCTGCAAAATCTGGCGCCTAAAACCAAGCCCAGCAAAAACCGTCTCCAGTGTATTCCATCTCCACAATGCAAAAGCTGCCAGAGAACTAAACATCCACCTGAGCGGACTCAAGCTTAAGCATGCCCCAAATCCAACTTATCTTGGAGTGACCCTTGATAAGACCTTATCCTTCAAGGAACATCTAAAGGGGACGGCTGCTAAGGTGAAGGTACGAAACAACCTGCTCTGCAAGCTCGCTGGTGCAAAATGGGGGGAGGCAGTCTCCACCCTGCGCACCTCAGCACTGGCCCTTTCATACTCTGTAGCAGAATATTGTGCCCCTGTCTGGTCCAGGTCATCTTACACACACCATGTAGACACCCAGCTCAACTCAACCATGAGAACTATAACTGGAACAATCCGCTCAACACCACTCCCCTGGCTCTCTGTACTGTCAAACATAGCCCCTCCACACATCTGGCGAGCAGCATTAACTCAAAGGATGCTCCAAAAAGTTAAAGATTCTCCTCACTTACCAATCCATGCAGATATCTACACCCCACCCACTGCCCGACTTTCATCCAGACGGCCGATTTGGAAAAACCCTCCCCCAGCTGACTTTACCATCCAGACAGCTTGGCAAGAGGAATGGGAGACCAAGGAGGTCCCAAACAAACAGCTGGTGATAAACCCCAACCAACAGGTCCCGGGCACCAACCTCCCAAGGAGACAGTGGTCTACACTCAATCGCTTCAGGACTGGACATGGCCCCTGCTTGGCCAGCCTTCACAGATAGGGCAGTAGCCCTAGCCCACTGTGCGCATGTGGAGAGGAGCAAACAATGGAACACATCATAGAGGTTTGCCCGCTCCAAAGACTGGAAGGAAGATTACACACCCTCCATACAGCAAACCAGGAGGCAACTGCTTGGCTTAAGGACTTTGCATTCGCTAAATAAAGTTCCAAAGAAGAATGATGGAAAACAGCGATTTTGTGTAAATGTTTCCAAACTGAATGTTGTTACTGTGTTTGATTCTTACTGTATTCTAAGAGTAGATGAACTCATTGAGCGCTTGGGAAATGCCAAGGATTTAACAACACTTGACCTTTGTAAAGGTTATTGGCAAGTTCCCTTGACTGAGTCATCTAAGGATCTAAAAACTTTTAGGGTCCCAAGTTGACTATATTGTTCCAGAACGATGCCTTTTAGATTGCACAGAGCTCCAGCTACATTCCAGAGACTGGTGGATGAAGTGTTGAGAGGAGCTGATGTTTATGCTGCAGCATATATTGATGACATAATTGTGTTTCATGAGTCCTGGGAAGACCATATTCAACATCTTTTAGATGTCCTACAGAGGATTTATAAAGCAGGACTGGTTATTAATGCACACAAATGCAGCACTACAAAAACTGAGTTGGAGTACCTTGGTTACATCATTGGAGGTGGGGTTATCCATCCTCAGGTGAGCAAAATTGAAGCTATTGCTGCCTGTCCTGCTCCAACTACCAAGAGAAAGGTAAAGTCATTTTTGGGATTGGCTGGTTGGTATAGACATTTTATTCCTAATTTTTCTTCCAGATCAGTCATTCTCAGTGACCTTATTCGTAAATTCAGCACTAATAAGGTAAAATGGACTTCAGAATGAGATACTGCTTTTGCTGATATAAAGACATCTTTGTGTACTGAGCCTGTGCTATGATGTCCAGATTTTTCCCATCCTTTTACTGTGCAAACAGATGCTTCGGGTGTAGGACTTTGAGCTGTGTTGCTACAAGGTGAAGGACAAGACCAAAGGCCAGTGCAGTATATAAGTTGCAAGCTTTTTTCCAGAGAAACCAGGTACTCAACAATTGAGAAAGGAGGTTTGGCAGTGAAATGGGCTCTGGACACTTTTAAATCCTATCTCATGGATGATGAGTTTGTACTGGAGACTGACCATTGTACATTACAGTGGATGAATAGAATGAAAGACTTTAATACAAGTATTACTAGATGGTATTTGTCCCTTCATCCTTTTCGTTTCAGGATCAAGTACAGTCCAAGACATAAGAATGTGGTGGCCGACTTCCTGTCCCGTTCCTTTGAGGAGTGACAGTCTTGGGGGGGGGGGGGGGGAAGTGTGACAAAGTGGGTGAGAACCTGTTTTCTACTCACCACTTGTCCCAGTATCATGTGCATTCGGCCAGGTGTTTCTTTTGTGCTTGTTTACTTTAATTTGCCAGTGCTTATGTAACATTCTGTCACTTACTATCCCGGGTTTGTTTGTGTTAGTCCTATGTTACAATTTACCTGAAAGTAGTGATGGGACGGCAGGCTCCGGAGTTTCGTGGGTGCTCTGAGCTTATCTGGGAAATATTTGACAAAGCGCATTTGGAGGCGTACATTGCTGACGTATGTGTTGACGTTGTACCACATGACTGGGTCAGGAAGCCATTCATGATTTTGCATGCAACATGAAATAAAGTGAGCAGCGATACACAATGGAAATCCCCGTCCCTCACGTTTTGTGTTGTTGATGTTTCACTGTGTAAGGGATTTGTCACAGCTAATTTTCAGATGGAGGCAGTACAAAAACAATGGGCTTTTCCCGTTTGAGAACATTTTCAGTGCATTTCTCCCATTGATGTATTTTCCGAAAATAATGGATATTTATTGTAACTGAGGTGAGAGCTTAGTGATAAAGCATCTGCTCTACAAGTGGGAGACTGGGGTTTGAATCCCAGCTGGGTCGTTCTTGTAAATTTTATTTTTATTTGCAAGATGAAGTGTCTGTTGTGTTTCAGAGAGCTTGGATCATTATTACGCATCATTATGCTGAGTCATGATTGCCTTTGTGCCTTGCATGAGAATAAGGCCAGAGTTGAATATACTGGGAAAGACAGTATTAGACTGTTGAAAATTTGTTATTTCTTAATAAAAATGGTACACGCACACCAAGTAACACAGGGACCTTCACTGTAGTTGCCTCAGTTTTATTATTTCTTTTTTCCCCTTATGGTCATTGATATTTCTTAAAAGACTGCACATTTATTGAAATTGAAAAAATACACATTAAACCAATAATGCTCTTGTAAAAATCTGCATGCTGTATACTTTTTGTCAACTACATGGCATAGTAGAGCAAATGAAGTTTCACATGAGGCTTTGTCAATATGAATCATTTTGATGGAAAGGCTCAAGTCTTCAAGAAAGCCTTACCTGACCATCACTAAGTGGTAGCCTAGTGGTAAAATATCTGTCTTGCATCTCAAGAGCTGGGGAGCAAGTCCCAGTGGGGTTATTCTTATAATTTATTTTTATTTGCAAGGTGAAGTGTCTGTTGTGTTTCAAAAAGGTTGGATAGAAAAATACACATCATTATGTTGAGGCACTATTGTGCCCTGCATGACAATAAGGACAGAGGTGAATGTACTGGGAAAGACAGTATAAGACTGTTGAAAAGTTATTTCTTTAAAAAAATGGACAAGTAGCACAAGCTACCTCTTGGAGAAGGTAAACTCTGAATGGAAAACCCAAATGCAGGCGTTGTGAACGGCATTCCAATCTAGCAAGTGAAAGGACATATGACAACAACTAAAACCCACACCAGGGTCCCAGCTACTCAAGATTCATGTCCTATCCTCATATCCACAGGTATCAATGGCCGAAATACCCTAAATCCGTCTGGATGGGAATCTCGTGATGGAGGTGGGAATGGATCGACATACTTACTGAAATGTAAGAAACAAACACTCTTTGATACTTTTAATGCCTGTACTTTGTCAAAGGACAGCAGACTTCTAGAACTTGTCAACTGTGCAAAACAACATAGGATCAACATCCAGCACAGATTACACCACCCAGATACTGCAATTGAGCGCAAGACAAGTGATTGCTATCATCTGATTAAATCGTCGGCATGGCGAGGTTCCCAAGGCTCTACTATTGGTGGAGTAGACTTTTTGTTGTCCCCTCATGCCGCTCAACAGCTGACATCCATTGAGAAGATATCTCCACTCATATTAGTGGCACAATTCTATGGCAACCCCAAAACCACCGCTATAGCATGTTATAGTCATGTCATAGATCAATTTTATGAAGATTTAAAAAGTGTCACCGAAAATGATCCAGCTCAAAACCTTTTGGTTGTGGTGGGAGACTTTAACGCACAAACTGGCCCAGAGGACGTACCATTCACATTCAACCGAGAAACAAACCGCAATGGAGAGAAACTGCTTGATTATGCTGAAGAGTCCCAGCTTTTTGTAGCTAATACCAAATTCATGAAACCCAGGGACAAATTATGGACATTTCAACTGCCTACGGGGTCCCAGATTGGTTATATCCTTGTCTGCAACAAGTGGAGGAACAGTACTACGAACTATCAGACCTATTGTTCATTTTCAAGTGTGGTATCAGACCACCGAGTTGGCTCGTGTACCATATGGCTGAGCCTCAGGCAATCCAAGAAGTCCACTCTAAATCCAATGAAGGAAGTTAACTGGAAGCTTATGTGTGCCACCCCAGAGGTCTCCTCAGTGTTCACCCTGGAAGTCTGAAATCGCTATGATCCACTCTCACATGCTGATGACGATATTGAAATGTCCTATAATAACCTCATCGCTGTCACTGAGGAATTTACTTTGGAAACGCTTCCTTAAAAGAAGAAGGAGAAGGGCAAGTCACTCAGCACTCGTGCCCTAGTTAACGATGCTCGCAAGGCTGTTTGCAAAGCCACACAACGTTATGAAAACAAGCCAACAAGAACCACTCTCAGAAACATGACCAAAGCACAGAAACAACTTGATGAAGCCTATTCACAAGCTGAAGCAGATTGCATAGAAAAGGAAATTGACCAAATCAATTCCTCAAACCAACATGCATCTGCATGGCCTATTATCAACAATCTTGCTGAACGGAAAGGCAGACCATTGGTCCGCATTAGAGGAGGATCGGCTGAAAAGCGGAAAGACAATTGGTTATCTCAATTTCAGAGCATGTTAGCAGGTCAGCCAATTACTCAGGGAAGCAAAGATCTACCCCTAATCCAGATTGCCAAAACTCTAGACATAAGTACATCTTGGTTCGCTATACAAGAACTGCATGATGTGGTTAGTTTTTTGAGGGCCAGTAAATCAACTGGCCTTGATAACATCCCAAGTCTTATCTGGAAAGATCCTCTGTTCCATGACCTCCTGCTAAAGATTTGCAATCACACCTTTTCCAACTTGCTGCCACCATCTGCTTGGAAGAAATCTGGGATTGTACCTATGCCAAAAAAGGGCAACTTGACAGTGACTTCAAATTATAGAGGCATCTCCCTAATGCCTATTGCCTTCAAAATCTACAATAAGCTTCTTCTAAATCGTCTAGTACCTGCTGTGGACCCCTGCTGTACCAAAATTGTTTCAGGAGAGTGCGGTCAACAAACTCTCAAATACTGTCCCTGCATCGCATAATATAAGAAATGGACAGACTTAACAAGGATTTCACTATCTGTTTTGTAGACTTTCAGAAGGCATTTGATTCCATCAATTGGGATGTGATGTTTAACATCTTACCTCTCTATGGTATCCCAAAACCTATCGTCGCAGCCATTCAAGCACTCTATACCAACACCAAGACTACAGTCATAACAGCTGATGGTGAAACAGCATTCTTTGACATTAAAGCAGGGGTTCTTCAAGGTGACACTCTAGCACCATTCTTATTTATTGTTGTGCTAGATTATGTTCTACGCCTCTCCCTAGACACCATAAATGACAGTGGTCTACAACTCCAACCAAGATGTAGCCAGAGGTATCCTGCTAAGTATGTTACAGATCTTGATTTTGCTGATGATATTGCCTTAGTATCAGACCTGGTTGTGAATGCAGAATCACTTCTTCAGTTGCTAGAAAAAGCAATAAACCTGGTAGGGCTTTACTGCAACGAAAGCAAAACGGAGTTAATTTCTACAACACTGAACCGTAGCCTGCTTTCGCTGGCTGGCGCAAACATCACCCAAGTTGAAGACTTCAAATACCTTGGCTCGTATATAATGGACTCTCAAAAGGATATGAAGTCTTGTAAAGCCCTAGCATGGGCAGCATGTAACAAGCTTAATAAGATATGGCATTTGACTCTCAACAACCAAAAGAAAATTCACGTATTCAGGACCTTCTATGATTTTTGGGAACGTACAATCTCTGAGGAACAAGGTGGATGAAATTCAAGGGAATGTACGCTACCAGAAGGACTTTAAGAACTGCTGTGTCATGGCTTATACCGAGTCTTGGCTTACTGCGCATGACCGAGATGCAGACCTGTGGATTGACGGCTTTGGAGCCCCACTGCGCTCGGATTGGCAGGAAGAGGTAACGGGGAAGCGTCAGGGGGGCGGCGTATGTTTATATATTAATAAGAAGTACTGCACATCTGTCACGGTCAGAGAGCGCACCTGTACACCCGATGTGGAGCTGCTGTCCATATCGCTACGCCCCTTTTATTTGCCTCGCGAGTTCCCCCAGCTTTTCATCACGACTGTGTACATTCACCCAAGGGCAAACGCTGACTCCGCCTCCAGCACTGTCTTTGATGTGGTCCAGCGGCTGCAGTCAATTTCTCCAGAGGCACCAAACTTCATTCTTGGGGATTTTAACCATGTTTCTTTAAAGAAGACACTTAAAAACTTTTATCAGTATGTTTCCTGCCCAACCAGGCGAAAAAAGACATTGGACCTGTGCTATGGATCCATAGAGAGGGCATATAAATCACTTCCCCTTCCTCCTTTAGGATCCTCAGATCACAACTGTGTACATTTGCTGCCCACATATAAAACTGCTCTCAGAAGAGGCAAGGTAAAGACGAAAGACATTGATGTGTGGACAGAGGATTCAGTGCACAGCCTCCAGGAATGCTTTAACTGTACAGACTGGGAGATGTTCACACTGTCCTGTGGGGATGATTTGGACTCTTTGGTGGATGTCACATGCTCATACATGGCTTTCTGTAAAAATATGATCATTCCACGTAAACGTGTCAAAATATATCCCAACAACAAGCCATGGGTTACAAAATCAATTAAATCCTGTTTACAGAGGAAAGCACTTGCCTTTAAACAGGGGTCTGTTTCTGAGATGCAGGTTGCCACAAAAGAGCTGAAGGCCGAAATTTTAAGAGCAAAACGGAATTATAAATCAGAGCTGGAAAGCAAGATGGCAACAAAGAAACTTGGTTCAGCCTGGGCCAGTATGAAAACTATTGCAGGCCTTCAGAGTACAGAACGCAGCAATCGTGTGTTTTTAGATGGTTTTAATTCAGACACAGAGCTGGCTAATGCTCTATTGTTTTTATGGTCGTTTTGACTCCTTTGATTTTAGCACAGAAACCCAAGATTTGAAACAGAAACTCAAAGACAGTCAGCACTTTAATATTGAGGTGCAGGATGTTAAAAGGGAGTTCTGCGCTGTAAAAGTTAACAAAAGTCAGGGCCCTGATAATATATGTGGGCGCTAGGTAAAGTCCTGTGCACACGAACTGAGTCCTATATTTCATTACATTTTCAATAAGTCCTTACAGACACAACATGTGCCTAAGATCTGGAAAGAAGCCGTGGTTGTTCCCGTTCCAAAATCCAGCTGTCCTAAAATGGTAAACGACTTTAGCCCAGTTGCTTTGACTTCAATTTTAATGAAAATTTTTGAAAAACTGGTCAGATGTGAGGTCCTAAAGCAGACTGAACATGCATTGGATCCTCTGCAGTTTGCCTATAGGCCTCAGAGAGGAGTGGAGGATGCCACTGTCACTCTGTTTAACATGCTTTTTAAACATCTGGATTTTAATGGGACACACGCCAGGCTTTTATTTGTGGACTTTTCCTCCACCTTTAATACAATCCAACCTCATATTTTAGTTGAAAGGCTCCTGCAACGATTTGATTTGTGCAATAATCTGATGGGTTGGATTCTGGATTTCTTAACCAACAGGACGCAGAGAGTAAGGGTCAATGGTACATTGTCTGACCTAAAGTGCTCTTCTACTGGCTCTCCTCAGGGGTGTGTGTTGTCACCACTACTCTTCATCCTGTACACAAAGATGTGTCGGAGCAGACATGACAACAGACACATTATAAAGTATGCTGATGACTCAGTTATTGTCAGTCTCCTCCAGGATGGTGAGAGTGGCCACGGCCCAGTAGTTGATGATTTTGTTCACTGGTTTGAGGATTTCTACCTGCAGCTGAATACGACAAAAACTAAAGACATGATTATTGACTTTAGGAGGAAAACTCCCAGGCACAAAGTCACCGTACTAAAAGGCCAGACCACCGAATGTGTACAATCCTACAAATATCTTGGGACGATTATTGATAGTAATTTAAACTTTGAAGAGAACTGTGAAAGGGTGTGCAAAAAGGGTCAGCAACACTTGCATTGCTTGAGAAAACTTGCACGCTTCCAAACTGACTGAACCATAATGACAGTGTTTTATCGGGCTTTTATTGAATCTGTTTTATCCTTTTCTTTAGTGTCATAGTTTGGTCAGATAAAACTGAAACAGAGGAAATCCTTGGATCAGGTAGTTAGATGGTCCAGTCATTTGCTTGGTGAGTCACAGCTGAGCCTGACATCCCTGTACACCAGACAAGTACAGAGGATGGCTACCTCCATTTTAAATGATGACTCCCACCCTTTGCACTGCCACTTTCAGCTTCTTCCCTCAAGACGGAGGTTTGCTGTCCCAAAAAGTAAAACCCAGCACTACAAAAACAGCTTTGTCCCTGCTGCTGTCAAAGAGTTGAACAAGTTGTAACAATATATTGCACATAATTTAGGTACCTATTTATTAACTCCATTTTATATTTACTTATTTTTGTAGGATGTTATTTGGGTTCTAAATATTTTATTGGGTTTTACACCTTTGAGTTTTTAACCTTTTTAGATTAGATTAGATTAGATTCAACTTTATTGTCATTACACATGTATGAGTACAAGGTAACGAAACACAGTAATTTGACTTGGCATTTGGGCACGCTCTGCAGGGCGCATCCAAGGCCGGGGCAGCCACTACAGGCGCCAGTCATAGTGGGGATAAAGAAGAAAAGGGGGGGGAGGGGCTATAGGATGACACAGTAGGCGAGAGAAAAAAAACATGTTTATCAGAATAGCGCTCAGTGAGTGAGCGGGATTATGATTACAAGAAAAAAAAAAAACCTCAATGCACATTTAGCAGACAACAAGAGATCACACAATGTTAAGAGAGTCAGTGTATTGTAAAATATATATCAGTAATTGTATCAGTGGTGTAATGTTTAATGCAGTAGTGTAGGTGTGTCAATTGCTAGTGAACAGCAGAGGGCGCCTCCTGGCAGTGGATAGATGTTATAGTCATGTGATCTAAGCAGTCCAGAGTCTCTCTCTCGCTAGCAGATGGTAAGTTGTCACATGGTGCACTGTCCTTGAGCGTTCATCTGTTGAAACAACAACAATTGTGTCGATGTTTGGGTTAAGCCACTTCTCCAGCGCAATCTTCATCGAGGAGGAATGTAAACAAGGGCACCAAAACAAGGTCAAATCTGCACAGTGCACTCAGAGAATAGAATTTCCCTCTCTTCGATTCTGGGGAAGCTAATGATCCTACCAGCAGACTAAATTCGAAGAGACGACGCCTCTGTGCCAAGTCAAAGAAGAATCCTAGTCACAGTCCTAAAGCCGAAAGCAAACAGCCCCAAGAGCACTTTGTGGTAGGATCTGCCCTTCGCATATTACAACTAAACGTTGAAGGCCTATCTGCAGCCAAGCGAAGCCTTATTGAAGTCCTCGCCTTCCAACATTCAATTGATGTAATCTGCCTCCAAGAGACTCATATTGGCACAGAGGAAGCTGGCCGCTTCACCATCAAAGGCTTTGACCTCCTGTGCTATGTTCTACATGCTAAACATGGACGTGCCACCTATGTGCGTTCTGACATAGTTGAAGCAAATCACCTGATAACAACACATTTCTCAGACACCATAATCATTGGTGGCTTCCATATTGTCAATGTGTACAAGCCCCCTAATGCCAACTGGGATCTGCAGGTCTTACCCACCCTACCCCACCCTGCCATCTATGTGGGGGACTTTAACAGCCATCACCCTGACTGGGGGTACCCAGCAGTGGACAGTGATGGGGAGGCACTTTCAGACTGGGCATCCAGAAATGACCTCGCTTTGATATACGACCCCAAACAAAGAGGAACCTTCCACTCTGCTAGGTGGAAGAAGGACTATTCTCCTGACCTGTGTTGGGTCAGCTCTTTGAATGGGGAGCCATATCCTACACAGATCCTCATTCTTGATGATTTTCCACACAGCCAACACCGGCCCCTGCTTGTACACATTGGCCTACAACTTCCAGTCATATACAGCCCAAGGAAGATGCACTGGAACTTCCGCAAAGCCAACTGGAAGAAATTTAGTGAAACTCTGGACCGGAGCGTTGTTACCATCCCACTCCACACCATCACTGTAGATGAAACATACAACCGCTTCTGCAGCGCAATCTTCAAGGCTGCCCATACTGCAATCCCACGAGGCTACCGACCCCTCTATGTCCCATGTTTGGACGGAGAAAGTGCTGCCCTCCTACAATCCTATCAAACATCAGGGGACCCAGAGATAGCAGACCATCTCATTGAATCGCTAAATATAGCCCGGCGAAAGAAATGGGAGGAGACAGTTGCTGACCGGAGCTTTACCCACTCTAGCAGGAAATGTTGGAGCCTCATCCGTCGCCTAGGAGCTGCACAGAAGCCCCCTAGCCAAAGCCGAGCATCCGTCACACCCAACCAAGTTGCATCCCACCTACTGACTATCGCCAAAGCACCCCAAGACAAAGACACCAGAACAGCAGTTACAACTGAGCTAAAAAAACACCAAAAAATGCCTGTAGAGGAAACGAACCCTAAACCCTTCGAGGCTGCTGAACTGGAGAAAGTCCTACAGGGCCTGAAATGTGGAAAGGCAGCAGGATACGATAACATCTTCCCAGAATTCATGAAAAATCTTGGCCCCCGAGCCCTAACCTGGTTGACACAATTCTACACAAGGATCACACAAACGAACTCGATCCCAAAGAAATGGCGGGAAGCAAAGGTCATTGCCATCCCAAAACCTGGCAAAGACCACAAACTACCAGCAAGCTACCGCCCAATCTCCCTACTCAGCGTTCCTTACAAAATCATGGAGCGCCTAATACTGCAACGCATTTCCCCAGAAATAGAGGATATTCTAAGTGTGGATCAAACAGGTTTCCGCAAGGACCGCAGTACAGGAGAACAAGTACTGGCCCTAACCACCTTCACTGAAAATGGCTTCGAGAGCAGACTGAAGACAGGGGCTGTGTTTCTCGATCTTACAGCCGCCTATGATACGGTCTGGCACAAAGGCCTCCTCCTGAAACTTATAAAGGCGATCCCTGCTTGGGCAACAGCAATTATAAAAACCCTGCTGACCAACCGAAGGTTCAGAGTCCACCTCAGTCAGAACACAAGTGCATGGAGAATGCAGAAAAACGGACTCCCACAAGGCTCAGTTCTAGCTCCAACTCTGTTCAACCTCTACATAAACGACCTGCCTACTACAAAATCCCGCAAATTCATCTATGCAGACGACATCTGTTTGGCATTCCAAGCACCAGACTTTGAACCACTGGAACGGGTGCTCACGGAAGATCTTGCTAAACTGGACCAGTTCTGCAAAATCTGGCGCCTAAAACCAAGCCCAGCAAAAACCGTCTCCAGTGTATTTCATCTCCACAATGCAAAAGCTGCCAGAGAACTAAACATCCACCTGAGCGGACTCAAGCTTAAGCATGCCCCAAATCCAACTTATCTTGGAGTGACCCTTGATAGGACCTTATTCTTCAAGGAACATCTAAAGGGGACGGCTGCTAAGGTGAAAGTATGAAACAACCTGCTCTGCAAGCTCGCTGGTGCAAAATGGGGGGCGGCAGTCTCCACCCTGCGCACCTCAGCACTGGCCCTTTCATACTCTGTAGCAGAATATTGTGCCCCTGTCTGGTCCAGGTCATCTTACACACACCATGTAGACACCCAGCTCAACTCAACCATGAGAACTATAACTGGAACAATCCGCTCAACACCACTCCCCTGGCTCTCTGTACTGTCAAACATAGCCCCTCCACACATCCGGCGAGCAGCATTAACTCAAAGGATGCTCCAAAAAGTTAAAGATTTTCCTCACTTACCAATCCATGCAAATATCTACACCCCACCCACTGCCCGACTTTCATCCAGACGGCCGATTTGGAAAAACCCTCCCCCAGCTGACTTTACCATCCAGACAGCTTGGCAAGAGGAATGGGAGACCAAGGAGGTCCCAAACAAACAGCTGGTGATAAACCCCAACCAACAGGTCCCGGGCACCAACCTCCCAAGGAGACAGTGGTCTACACTCAATCGCTTCAGGACTGGACATGGCCCCTGCTTGGCCAGCCTTCACAGATGGGGCAGTAGCCCTAGCCCACTGTGCGCATGTGGAGAGGAGCAAACTATGGAACACATCATAGAGGCTTGCCCGCTCCAAAGACTGGAAGGAGGATTACACACCCTCCATACAGCAAACCAGGAGGCAACTGCTTGGCTTAAGGACTTTGCATTCGCTAAATAAATAAAATCTTCGATTCTGTGCTTCAAATTTCATACAGGCTTGAAATCTGGTCGAATTGTTGAAGAAGCAGCTACGCCGGGTCCGCATTTTGATTAGCTCTTCCAGTTAAATTTTCGATACACCAGGAAAACTCCAGAGCCAATCAGCAGAAAATCCTGTGATCGTAAAACCAAAACAGGTAGATGTTTTCCACATCTTCAGTCGAATCACACAGACACATGAGTTTCAATCCATGGGTCTCTCCGTTGGGTTCCCCCTTGACCTGATCTTCTTTAAAGTGGTGACAATCACAATTATAAGCCGCTTTCCAGATCCATAATTTCCATTTGGATTAAGATTCAGCCAGAAGAAGAGCGACATTGCAAGCTGGGATCAGAAGGGAGGATTAGAAAGGAGATTAGAAAGGAGAGCAAAGAAAGGGTTCTGCTCTCTCTCAGAGCCTTTTTGACTAGTTTTTAACTTTTTAATATGACCCTTCTCTCTTACCTCTAGTTTTTCTCCCATCTCTTTGTCTTTATACCCTGATTGATGGAGCCTTGAGTATTTTTATCATGTTTATAGTCAGATTCATGTGTGCCTATGTTTGTGTCTATGTTGAATGTAATTTGTGGCTTGTAAATATGGATGTCACCAGACTGCAAAACAAATCTACCTACGGGTACAAATAAAGTAACCTGAACCTGAACCTGAGGACGCTGATAGAGCCAATTTTGCTCTATGGCTCGGAGATGTGGACTCTCCGAACTGAACTGCACGTCAAGAAAAACGTCTGGATGTGACATATACGAACTTACTGAGGCATATACAAAACATCCATTGGTCCGAGCATGCCACTCTCTAGTGTATATATGGTGGCATCCATCCCATTCTCAGAGGCTCACCAAACAGAGACAAAGGTTTGCTGGCCATTGCCATCGGGCCACCGGGGAGATTATACACTCCCCGCTCCTTTGGAAGCCTATTGGCCCAGACCAGTCCCGGAAACTTACATTCCCAGAGGTACTGTCGAGAAACTTGGGGATATCAAGCGAGGACTTGGCAACAGCCATGGAAAATTGTACGGTATGGCAGCAAGTTGTTCAGTGTGCCCCGACCCTTTGGGCCGCTACAAGATAATGAGCAGAAGCACATTACACTGTAGTCATCTCAGTTTTATCATTTCCTTTTCCCTTGGGAACATTGATATTTCTAAAAGACAGTGCATTTATTGAAATGAAAAAAATGCACAAACCAATCACACCCTTGTAAAAATCTGCATGTTGTATACGTTTTGTCCATTAGATGGCCTAGTAGAGAAAATTAAGTTTCACATGAGGCCTCATCTATATGAGCCATTTAGATGAAAGGCCTCAAGTCCTCCAGAAAGCCTCATCAGGCCATCACGACCATCATGCAGGAATTGTTTGGGGAGGGGCCTGCCCTGCATTTCCTGGTTTAAACAGGTTTGAGTGATGTCACATGACATTATTGGTTCAAACCATGAGGAGGTGGAGTTTTGTTTTGTTTTTTTCTCTTCATGGGAATTTTTCTTTAGTTTATTTTTGGACTTTATTATATTTTGTTAGTATGAGACATTTCTAATAATTTCATTTAATTATGTAAATGAGTTTGTTTCTTAATTGTTTAGATCCTAGTTTTTGGATTCTAATACATAATGAAGGTCAACCTGTGGTAATTAGTGGTGTAATTAGGCCCAGTTGATGTCAACTGGAGAGTCTATTTAGCTCCATTGGTCCTCTGCAGTGAGAGAGAGAGGTGAGGTTGTGCTGCCATTAATTATGTTTAGTTTGAGTTAGGTTTTTTTTTTTTTTTTTGAGTTACATTTTCTCTTATTTAGTTTTTTTTTTTTTTTAGTTTAATGGAGAGCACTGTAAATAAAGCTCCACTTCTTGGATTTGAAAACTGCTGTCTGAGTCTGACTACCACCTTCCTTGACGTCTGTGCCTGACTACTGTACAATTGCAGCTTCTTCATATTTGCAAAATTACCACTGTTCATACTACCTTTGGTTATCTTCCCATTTTACAAGCTATACAGATAGCTATTGTCACATTGTTTTTTTCTGTATTAAACTTACTAGACTGTTCACCAGTGTTTTTCTCTCTGGCCAGAATTAAGAATCGCACAGTGTCAAGAACTGACACCCAGATTAAGAGACTGATCCAATAATTGCTAATTAAATTCTTAAATCTTTCCTGCCACATGCAGTTTTACTGTACAATAACTCACTATGATGTTGTATTCTGGTCATAGCTATGCTGCCACACTGCACCTTACACACTAACTGGTACCTCACATTTTCACTCTGCTCCTGATAGTCCTTCTTTGTGCAAAGGGATGATTCATGTGTTTATACGGGTCATCATATATTAAGCTGTGATGTATATAGGTTCTATAGTCGTGTTAGTTTTTTACTTTCCATGGGTAATTCATTTGTCTGTCGTGTGTGTTTTTGTTGTTTGGCTGTCAACTGTCATGCTGCTGTTACACTGTAATTTCCCAGTTTGGGATCAATAAAGTACATCTATCTATCTATCTATCTATCTATCTATCTATCTATCTATCTATCTATCTATCTATCTATCTATCGAAATAATGCTTCACTTATTAATTGCCAAATCTTTAAAGTGACACTCCAGCAAAAATCAAGCTTTTTCTATTGTTAACATGCCTGTAACATGTTTTTGACCTGTATTTGGTGAAGTGAAGCCACCTGGAACCACAGCACACTGGTGTGAAAACAGTCATGTCTCGGATTAGATCCACACAGAATCCTCAGTGAAGCAGCCAGATTCTGGCCTGATTAAGTTCCCAGACGCATCTTTAATTCTGTCAGTCATTTAAGGTAATTGGGGATGAAGTGCCGGGGCAGACCGTCGGCTGACTACAGAGCCCTGAAACATCAGTGAGTGAGTGACGGATTCTCAAATCAGGCTTAAGTCACACTCGGGTGTTTATTTAACCTCGATGGAGGTAAAGAATGAACAGATTCCTGATCACGAAACCTAAAACGAGTTGACACTTTGAATCTTAAGGTCCTGGAAGTCTCTATTGTTGTCACATCAATAGATGGTCGCCTCAGTTTCATCCCAGATTGGCATAGAACACACTGACATGTAAAGATGCTTTGGAGACCATCAGACTTTGTGAAAAGTATCAATTGAATGCAATGATAGAGACAATGTCAAAATTATGACCATTACTCCTATAATCAGAATATTAGTAATCTAAAGGTGTTAAATTTTTGATAATGACTCTCCGGAAGGTTTTTTAAAATTCAAGTTGAGATTAGTGTTTCTCACAGTATAAACTCCTATTTGTGGTTGTGACAAGGTGCAGTGGATGTGGGGGGGTCTACACACCCCTGTTCAGATGCCGAGTTTTTGTGGTGTGAGGGGATGAGACCAGGATGAATCCTTTCGGGACTTTTCCCACCGTTGCTGTGACCTGTGGCCTGTACAGTCCAGTTGAGTAGCAAACTGAGGTCTTTTAAGGGGAAAAATTAAAAACCTACAATGGCTTGGTTGCATAAATATGCACACCCTGTTATAGCTGGGGATGTGGCTGTGTTCAGAATTGACCAATCACATTCAAGCTGATGTTAATAAGAGTCAGCACACACCTGCCACCATTTAAGGTGCTTTTCCTGAAAAAAGCCTACTAGCCTTCCTAAAGAAGAAGACACTAAATAAACTGCGATCCATCATGGACAATCCTGATCCCTCCCTCCACCACATACTGGACAGACAGTGGAGCACTTTCTCCAGCAGACTGTTACAGCTTCACTGTCGAACAGTTAGATACAGGAAATTTTTCCTGCCGTATGCCATTTCACTGTCCAATAACTCACTCTGATGTTGTATTCTGGTCATAACTATGCTGCCATACTGCACCTTACAGACTAACTGGTACCTCACATCTCACTCTGCTCCTGATAGTCCTGCATTGTACAGCGGGTATGATTCATGTGTCTATATGGGTCACCATCTATTCAGCTATGATGTAGATAGACTTTTTTTATAGTAGTGTTAGTTTTACTTTCCATGGGTGATCCCTTTGTCTGTCATGTGTGTGTTTCTGTCATTTGGTTGACTACTGTCATGAATGTGTTATAACTGGCAAGAGAAAAACAATCTACCCCAAAACAGACCTCGAGTTACTATTTACAGAGATGCTGGCTGAGGATCTGGTGAACTGGAACCAGTGTGAGCGGCACATCCAGTTGCTTCTCAGTGAGGCAGCATGGCCGGCGTGTGTGACCCATTTTAAGTTTTTTTTGTTTGTTTGTTTTTACAGTTTATGGAGCGTCAGGGAGGGATAATACCTCTGACGGGGCAACAATCGCACCTCTGGGTGGTTGGTCCGCTTTGGTTTCCACTTGGCACTGAACTCTCACCTGTGGCTCCAAGTAGCTGCTTGCATGCTACTTTTCAAAGCGCTTCAACTGCCGGGCAAAACCAGTTGAGGGTAGCCGATGGATTTGAAGCCCTTGGTGAGGTAGGGCTTGTCTACCTACGCATGCGTAGACTGGACCTGGCGGACTGCATGGAGGAAACCACCAGATTGGCTGAGTGAGTAGGAAGGCAGACCCAGCAAAGCGTTGTGAAGCGCAACTAGGGCACAGTGAGACACATAGGACACTCCTGGCCATCCATTGCGTCGTAACCTATCTTCAGCCGTCTTGACTATGTCTTGCCACTGGATCCAGATAGACTGGGATGAGCGAGTGAGGCTGACGACCCTGCACAACTCTCCCTCACTTAAATCAAATTCACCAGCAAGTCAAGACATCACCCCCTTCCAATTTCCTTCCCATTCCCTGCCCCACCTCCAAGTCCTGTGGCAATGGGCAAGTGACAAAGCAGGAGGTGTGGATACAGTGGAAGCTGTAGCCTCAATCCCACAAACAGGGAGCCCAGGGCATCAGGTTGCTCTCTACTGGACCGAAGCAGCAGTGGAGTTCGGCAGCCCCCTCTTTAGGATTCACTCTGCTCACCTCCATGGCCTGAGGAAAGGGATAGAAAAGGTGACCTAATCATAGCCTGCTTTGCTACAACCTGGCCAGCAAGCCGCAGTTGGCGGGGATCCCACCCCTAGAGGTCAAAATTCTCAGAAGAAATAAACTAAGGTGACATCACTCAGTCGCAGCAGATGGCTACCCCTCCCTGAGCCTAGTTGTGCTAGAGGTTTCTTACTGTTAAAGGGAGTTTTTCCTCTCCACCGTCGCCAAGTGCTTGCTCACAGGGGATCGCCTGATTGTTGTGGTCTTTCTGCAATTGTAGGGTTTTCCCCTACATTTGAAAGTGCCATGAGATGACTATTGTTGTGATATGGCGCTATATAAGTAAAGTTGAATTGAATTGAATTGAATTGAAGCACTCACCACTGGCACTTGGAATGTATGAACGCTCATGGACAGCTCCACAGCGGACAGACCTGAAAGATGGACAACACTTGTTGCAAGAGATCTCAGGAGGTACAACGTCCACATTGCAGCTCTGAGCAAGAGCGTTTGAAGATGAAGGTCAGCTGACAGAAGTCCAAAGCTGGCTACACCTTTTTCTGGAGCAGCTGAGGCAGCGAAGAACACCATGAGGCAATGTGTGGCACAGAGTGCTGGACGGATTGCCAAGGCAAGCTCAGCATTCGGATGGCTATGTGCAACAGTGTGGGAAAGGAGAGGCATCAGGCTGACCACAAAACTGAAGGTGTACAAGGCAGTTCAATTCAACTTTATTTAGTGCCATTTCACAACAACAGTCATCTCATAGCACTATCAACTGTAGGGGGGACCCCCACAGTTGCAGAAAGACCCCAGCAATCAGGCGATCCCCTGTGAGCAAGCACTTGGCGACGGTGGAGAGGAAAAACTCCCTTTTAACAGGAAGAAACCTCCAGCAGAACCAGGCTCAGGGAGGGGCAGTCATCTGCTGCGACTGGCTGGGGGGTGAGGGGACAGAGAAGAAGAAAAGAACAGACATGTAGAGAGCAAACAGCACGATGGGGACTCAATCTATGGGAGAGAACAAACAAATGTTAATGACCAGCAAAAAAAAAATATTTCATAGAGAGTGAGGAAAGGAGTGAGGCCCAGTGCATTACTGGAGGTCCCCCGGCTGACTAAACCTATTAGCAGCATAACTAAGGGAGGGTTCAGAAACACATGATCCCTCCCTAATTGTAGGCTATATCAAAAAGGTAGGTTTTAGCCCTATTCTTAAAAACAGAGATCGAGTCTGACTCCCGAATCCAGATTGGCAGCTGATTCCACAGGAGTGGAATCAGTAGGCAGTTGTCCTACCTTCCCTACTGTATGCCTGCAAGACCTGGACAGTCTATGAGCGCCATGCCAGAAAGCTAAACCACTTCCACCTGAACTGCCTAAGAAAGCTCTTGAAGATCACCTGGCAGCACAAAATCTCTGACACAGAGGTCCTCTCCCGAGCTGTGCTGCCTAGCATCCACACCCTGCACAAGAGACCCCAGATTAGGTGGGCTGGCCACCTTGTTCATATGCCTGACTTACACTTACCAAAGAGACTGTTCGATGGTGACCTAGCAGAGGGCAAGTACTCACAAGAATCATGGGGAGAGAGCTGGTAGGCCCCTTTAGGGTCCCTGAAGGTGTGAAAATGAACTTTCTTCCATGGTACCAAAAGAAGAACTGTGCCTTCCATAGCAAAATTATCTGAATTGTAACATTACATCTGAGTTCCAATTCACATGAACAGTCTCTGTGAACAGAAGACCTCCAACTCACGCTGTTTCCTAAATAAACCATTTAAATGCCACATTCCTTGCTTGACTTAAGACCACCAGAATCCTCTTCGTGCCAGGATATGCCTGGACTGTTATCATAAATCCTCTAGGAACACTTCCCCTCAGACAGTTTTATGTGCTAAGAGCCTTTTGATACAAGCCAGAATCATCAACTGCATTCAATTCAATTTAATTCAACTTTATTTATAGAGCACCATTTCACAACAACAATAATCTCATAGCACTTTCAGCTGTAGGGAAAACCCCCACAGTTGCAGAAAAAAAAAAAAAAAAACAGCAATCAGCCTGTGAGCAAGCACTTGGCAATGGTGGAGAGGAAAAACTCCCCTTTAACAGGAAGAAACCTCCAGCAGAACCAGGCTTAGGGAGGGGCAGTCATCTGCTGCGACTGGCTGGGGGTTTAAGGGTATAGAGAAGAAGAAGAAAAGAACAGACATCAAGAGAGCAAACTGCACGACGGGGACTCAATCTATGGGAGAGAACAAACAGATGTTAATGACCAGCAAAAATATTTCATTGAAAGTGAAGAAAGGAGTAAAGCCCAGTGCATTGTTGGAGGTCCCCCAGCTGTCTAAACCTATTAGCAGCATAACTAAGGGAGGGTTCAGTTACACATGATCCCTCCCTAATTTAGGCTATATCAAAAAGGTAGGTTTTAACCCTATTCTTAAAAACAGAGATCGAGTCTGAGTCCCGAATCCAGATTGGCAGCTGGTTCCACAAGAGAGAAGCTTGATAACTGAAGGCTCTTCCTCCCATTGTACTTTTGGAGATTCTAGGTATTACACATAATCCTGCATTTTGGGAGCGTAGTGCTCTGTTAAGATAATAGGGTAGAATAAGATCTTTTAAATAAAAAGGTTCCTGAGTATTTAGAGCTTTGTAAGTAAGAAGAAGGATTTTAAAATTAATTCTAAACTCTATGGGAAGCCAATGAAGGGATGCCAGAACCGGAGACATATGAGCTCTCTTTCTAGTAACTGTTAAAAATCTTGCTGCAGCATTTTGGATCAGCTGAAGACTTTTTAAAGATGTTTTAGGACAACCAGATAATAAAGAGTTATAAAAATCTAATCTAGAGCTAAGAAAAGCGTGGGTCAGTTTCTCAGCATCACTCTGAGACAAGATGCTCCTAATCTTGGCAATATTACGCAAATGATAGAAGGCAGTCTTAGAAACAAATTTAATATATGAATTTAAAAAAAAAACAGATCTTGATTAAAGGTTCCTCACAGAGCTATTAAGAGAAAGAGTAACCGCATCCAAACTAAAAGTTTGATTTGGAAAGGTATTTCTAAGGTTTTTTTGACCAACAAGAATGACTTCAGTCTTATCTGAATTTAAAAGCAGGAAATTACAAGTCATCCAAACTTTGATTTCCTTGAGACAGACCTCTAACTTGGCTAATTGATTACTATCATCTGGCTTCATTGGCAGGTACAATTGTGTGTCATCTGCATAACAATGAAAATGTATACAGTGCTTTCTAATAATATTGCCTAATGGAAGCATATATAAACTAAAAAGAATAGGGCCTAGCACAGATCCCCGTGGAACTCTGTGACTGAGCTTTGAGTTTTAAGAAAACTCATTATTGACATGAACAAACTGGAACCTATCAGATAAGATCTAAACCACTGCAATGAAGTTCCATTAAGTCCAACATAGTGTTCTAATCTATCAAGTAGAATATTATGATTGATAGTATCAAAAGCTGCTCTAAGGTCTAAAAGGGTAAGGACAGGAACAAGTCCATTATCAGATGCAATAAGGAGGTCATTAGTGACCTTCACTAAGGCTGTTTCAGTTCTATGATGGATTCTAAACCCAGATTGAAACTCTTCAAATAAACCATTTCCCTGCAAGTGGTCAAGTAATTGTGTAGCAACCACTCTTTCTAAGATTTTTGAAATGAAAGGCAGATTAGAGATTGGTCTATAGTTAGCCAAAACTCCTGGATCCAGCGTTGGCTTTTTGAGAAAGGGTTTAATTACAGCAGTTTTAAAGACCTGTGGTATATGGCCTAATGTTAATGAAGAATTGACTATTTGAAGAATTGAGCTATCACTAAATGGGAAGACTTCTTTAAATAACCTGGTAGGAATAGTGTCTAAAAGACAAGTTGAAGACATGGATGAGGAAATTATTTTATCTAACTCTAAAAGGTCAATTGGAGTAAACTTGTCCAAACAGATATCATTTGAAGGAGTTGTAGTAGTTACTGTATTTAAGTTAATGGTGGGAAGAATCTGACTGATTTTATCTCTGATAGATGAAATTTTATGATTGAAAAAGTTCATAAAGTCCTCACTAGTAAGCTCTAAGGGAATGGTAGGATTGACAGTGTCTTGACTCTCTGTCAGCCTGGTTACAGTGCTGAAAAGAAACCTGGTGTGGCTTATATTAACCATATATTCCATACCTTCACATGTATAGACATATTAGAATGTTTAGAGATTACATATGTACAATGACCTCACGCCTCAGAACAGGACAAGAGGTCTCGACCACCGGCGAAGACCAAAGAACAGACTGAGTCACAGCGGTGGAGACCGGATCGAACTTCCTGACCCTCCAGGGTCAGGGGAAGGAGAGAGAGGACAATGGAGGGGGATTATGTTAATGCGGGATGTCAGCTTTGATATGCAATGTCTTTTGTTGAGTGCAGGTATAAGTATGAACCTTAGGAACCTTTCTGTGTGGAGTTTGCATGTTCTCCCTGTGCTGCGTGGGTTTACTCCGGGGGCTCCGGTTTCCTCCCACAATCCAAAGACATGCATGTTAGGTTAATTGGTTGTTCTAAATTGTCCCTAGATATCTGTTTCCTATAGGCCCTTAGAATAGAGGGTTAGTACTAGTGAAAGCGCTTTGAGTGGTCTTTGTGACTAGAAAAGCGCTATATAAGTGCAGGTTAGTTAGTAGTAGTTAGTTAGTATGAAGGTCTGACTGCGCTCGACCTCTCATTCTGCTTCTGCATCGAGATGAGACATGTTAGGGAGATGAAGCTGATAATAAATCCTGATTTATGAAATCACATCGCTTCTTCATTTCAAGCTCCCTACACTGGTGACCAGAAGTGAGGATGGAACAAAGACGTTCTCCCGCGACAAACTCATCAGAGGCGACCCAGGTAAGCGCCGTCACCAATGCAGACAGGGGAACGGATGGAAGACGTTCCCCCATGGCAGAATCTACAGAGAGGGCTCAACCGAGCACCATCCCCAGCTCAGCCGTGAGAACTGAAGAAAGGCGTTCTCACCCCGCTGACACATCAGAGACGGCCCACACAAGCGCCGTCACCGTCAAGCTGCCAGAGTTCTGGCAAAGCGACCCGAACTCGTGGTTCCAGCAAGCTGAGGCTCAGTTTGCGCTGGCGGGCATAACGGCGGATAAAACAAAATTTTACCACATCGTCGTCAGACTCGATGCCGCCACATCAAGATATGCGCGGAGCGTGATTCAACAACCGCCTGCCCACGACAAATACAAAGAACTGAAGGCGACCCTCATCGAGAGTTTCGTCCCCTCAGCCGAGGAGAGAGCAGGGAAGATTCTGGCGATTTACGGCCACGGAGGACGCAGACCAAGAGCCCTCATGGAGGACATGCTGCAGCTGAAGGAGGCAGACAACGACAACTTCCTCTTTCAGCATATCTTCCTCAGCACTCTGCCGCCGCACATGAGAGGGACACTGGCCAACGTGCGGTGCAGCACCCAGCAAGACTTTCGCGTGCTGGCCCAAGAAGCGCAGCGGCTCATCAACTCCTGCAGCGAACAGATGGCCACAGCAGCATCTGCAGATCTCAGCGTGGAAGCCCAGAGCAGCGGAGAACCGCGGACAACGGAGCAGAGCCCACCCACCATGGCAGCGACGCGACCAAGGCACAGCAAGCGGAACAACCTCTGCTATTATCATCAGCGTTTCGCCGTAAGGGCGCACAAATGTGTGCCCCCCTGCAGTTTCAAGAGCCGAGAACCGTTAACAGCCGCAGCTCTCGGCGAGACGAATAAGCTGCTTTATGTGACTGACGGACACACCGGGAGACAGTTCCTCATCGACACCGGAGCTCAGGTGAGCTTCATCACCCCTTCCAACGCAGACCGGGCCATGGGACCCCGGGGAAACGGAGCGATGGCAGCCAACGGCTCGATCATCGTTACTTTCAGTGAAAGGAACCTGCCTCTTCTGATTCACGGCCGCAACTATAGATGGACATTTATTATAGCGGCGGTGAGTTTTAACTTGTTGGGCGCTGATTTTTTGTGTGCACATGGGTTGTTAGTTGATCTTGCAAACAGACGCTTGGTTAATGCACATCATTTTCTTCTATCCCCTGCTCAGCTCGAGTTTCTCCACCACCCGTGCAGGCCAGCGTCACCACAGCAGGAGATAAGTTTGACCAACTCCTCACCCAATTTCCAGCACTCACAGTTCCAAAATTTTCAGCAACAATAGCGAAACACGGGGTTGAACACTTCATCCCCACAACAGGCCCACCCGTGTTTGCCAATGCTCGGCGCTTAGACGCGACCAAGCTCGCCATAGCACAGGACGAGTTTGCCAGCCTGGAAAAATTAGGCATTATTAGGCGCTCAAAAAGCCCTTGGGCATCACCACTACACATGGTCCCGAAAACCGACGGTTCTTGGAGACCTTGTGGTGATTACAGCAGAATAAACAATGCGACAGCGCACGACCGCTACCCAGTCCCTCACATACAAGATTTTTCACTACATCTGGCGGGTGCGCGCATTTTCTCTAAAATAGACCTGGTCCGCGGCTACCACTAAGTCCCGGTTCGAGTGGAAGACATCCCTAAAACTGCTGTAATAACCTCTTTTGGTCTTTTTGAATTTTTGCGAATGCCGTTTGGCCTCAAAGGCGCTGCTCAAACCTTTCAGCGTATGATGGACGCTGTATTACGCGACCTCCCCTTCGTGTTCGTCTACCTCGACGATATTCTGGTAGCCAGCCCGTCAGAGGAAGAACACGAACAACACCTCACTACGGTTTTTCAGAGACTAGAAGAGCACGGGTTAATTATCAACCCAGCTAAATGCCGATTTGGCGTGTCACAAATTGATTTTTTGGGACACAGAGTTTCACCAAAGGGGGCAGTCCCATTGCCAGACAAAGTGCGCGCGGTAGAAAATTTTCCACAACCACAAACGGTCAGATCGCTGCAAGAATTTTTGGGAATGGTGAATTTTTATAACCGTTTCCTCCCCTGCGCAGCTCAACTCATGCAGCCCCTGTATGCCGCGCTCAGAAAACAAAAGCCTTCCAACGTGGTCGAATGGACCCCGGAGCGCGAAAGCGCCTTCGTGGAAGTAAAAAGTGCTCTAGCGAATGCCACATTGTTGGTTCACCCTGACCCCTCGGCCCGCATAGCGTTAACCACAGACGCTTCAGACCTGGCCATAGGGGCAGTCATGGAACAACATGTTGGTGGAACCTGGCAACCGTTGGCATTTTTTAGCAAATCTTTAAACCAAACCGAGCGCAAATACAGCACTTTTGACAGGGAGCTGCTAGCACTTCATTTATCCATCCGCCACTTCCAGTTCTGGCTGGAAGGGCGGCGTTTCACGGCTTTTGTAGACCATAAACCACTTACTTTTGCGATGGCTAAAATTTCAGAACCATGGTCAGGCAGGCAACAATGACAGCTAGCTGCAATTTCAGAGTTCACCACAGACATTCGACATGTGGCAGGCAAACTTAACGTAGTAGCAGACTGCCTCTCTCACGCTGTGACATCGTCAGAGCACGAGGAGGCAGATTATACTACCGCAGCCGCAGAACTCTTGGCCAACGCGGACGCGTACGCGGCCCCAATTCACGTAGGGATAGATTACGCAGCCATGGCAGAGGAACAAAGCAGTGACGCAGACGTGCGCGCACTCCAGTCTGGACCAACAGAGTAAAGACTGGAGGAAAGGGGTTTGCGTGACGGTGTACCCCCCCTAATCTGCGATGTGTCAACCGGCCGACCACGCCCGGTAGTTCCAGCTGCATGGCGCCGCCGCATTTTTGACTCGGTTCACTCCCTCACGCACCCAGGGGTGCGCGCCGCAGTTAAAATGGTCGTGGAAAAGTTTGTTTGGCCGGGCCTGCGCAAAAATGTAAAGGAATGGGCAAAGACTTGCATGTCTTGCCAACGCGCCAAAATACACAAACACACACAAGCTCCTCTGGAGCCTTTTCGAATCCCAGCCAGGAGGTTTGACCACGTTCATGTCGACCTCATGGGCCCGCTACCTTCGTCTCAAGGGTTCACACACCTGTTAACAATGATAGACTGTACTACGCGCTGGCCGGAGGCGGTCCCTTTGGCGTCAACCACAGCCGCAGAAGTCGCTCGCGTTTTTTTAACAAACTGGGTGGCGCGTTTCGGCGTCCCATCAGACATCACGTCCGATAGGGGGCCTCAATTTGTCTCAGAGCTGTGGTCAGCCATGGCCAGCAGTTTAGGAGCGACAATTCACCGCACCACCGCATATCACCCTCAGGCTAATGGGTTATGCGAGCGTTTTCACAGACCTTTAAAGGCCGCCCTCAGGGCCTCACTAACGGATACAGATTGGGTGAATAAACTTCCCTGGGTTTTATTAGGGTTGCGTTCTGCACCTAAAGAGGATCTAGACGCTTCCCCAGCAGAATTAGTTTTTGCACAACCTCTCAGGCTACCAGGTGAGTTCTTACCAGAACATCCAGAGCCCAGGCACCTTCCAGCCCTGAGGCCCTTAAGCAGCACCGGACAAGACACGCTCCCCGGTCCCGCACATCACTCTTTTCCACGGGTTTTTGTCCCCCAAGCTTTGAAAAATGCCGAGTTCATTTTTGTTAGACACGAAGCCTTAAAATCAACCCTCCGTCCACCATACACCATACGATGGACCATTCAGAGTGCTGGAACCTGGTGATAAGCATTTTGTGCTTGATTTAGGGGGCAGAAGAGAAACAGTCAGCATTGACAGACTTAAACCTGCTTTCTTGTTGAGCGACGAGCCTGCACGGGTGGCGAGAGCACCTCGGCGGGGTAGACCCCCCAAGAGAAAAGACTCAGCCCCCCTACAGGGAATAAATAACCACTCTCCTCCCCAAGCTGCAAATTCCTTACAGGATGATCCCGCCAGGACGCCAAAGCGGACCTACAGCAGTTTCGGGGGAAGATTACTAACTAACTAACTAACTAACCTGCACTTATATAGCGCCTTTCTAGTCACAAACCATTAAAGTCATTAAAACCCAGACAGCACATGGACTGATGCAAAATTGACAAAGAGTGTTAACTATGTTGTCAGATTGTGCCATGACAGTTTTAAGGCGGATTTGTGACATTACTATACTGTTGTTGTTACCACTGAATTCTTAACAGGACCAGACTGCATAACCTGAGGGTTAACATGACTGCTGAGAGGATTTTTTTTTTTTTCTTCCTTGTTTTCCCTGTCAAGATGTTTAACAGTATAATATGTCATGGAGGTTATCTTAAGCTGTAAACTTAATTTGATTGTCCTTTTCTTAGTCGTTTTGGGGGGGGGGGCTGTGGCTTATATTAATCATATATTCAATACCTACACATGTATAGACATATTAGAATGTTTAGAGATTACATATGTAGAATGACCTCACGCCTCAGAACAGGACAAGAGGTCTCGACCACCGGTGAAGACCAAAGAACAGACTGAGTCATACATCGAACTTCCTGACCCTCCAGGGTCAGGGGAAGGAGAGAGAGGACAATGGAGGGGGATTATGTTAATGCGGGATGTCAGCTTTGATATGCAATGTCTTTTGTTGAGTGTGGGTATAAGTATGACGGTCTGACTGCGCTCGACCTCTCATTCTGCTTCTGCATCGAGATGAGACATGTCAGGGAGATGAAGCTGATAATAAATCCTGATTTATGAAATCACATCGCTTCTTCATTTCAAGCTCCCTACACCTGGGATTATTCTTGTTCTCTTCTATTAATGCAGAGTAATAACTTGTTCAAGCTTTTCTAAGAGATTTTTTTTTTTTTTTTTTTATAAATTCAAAGATGATTTCTCCAAGCTGAATAGTTTTCATCTAAATTAGTGGAGCGCCATTTTCTTTCTAATTGACGAGTCTTCTGTTTCAAGCTACGAGTTTCTGTGTTGAACTAAGGAGTTAGAAATCTCTGATTAGACTTTTTCTTTTTTAAAGGGGCCACCATGTCTAGAGTCTAATGCAGAGAAGCTGTAACACTATCTACCATGCTATCAATTACAGAAGGAGTAAGCTGTCTATAGCTTATTTCCGCTGTGTTGACGCATGGCACAGAGGAAACAATCTGCATAAATTTAGTAACAGCATCATCTGAGAGGCATCTACTGCAGCAATATTTTTCTTCGGGAGCCAAATAGTCAGAAATAGTAAAATTAAAGTTTTACAGACAATGGTCTTACAGTACAGGGTTATGAGGAGCTACTACCAGATTTTTAATTTCTATGCCATTTGTCAGAACAAGGTCCACTGTATGGCGGAGACAATGGGTCAAATTTCCTACGTTCTGAGAAAACCCCATTGAGTCTAATATTGAATTAAATGCCATATTACGGCAATCACTATCTACATCTACATGTGTGTTAAAGTCCCCTACTATAATAATTCTATCTGACTTCAGCACTAAATTGGCTAAGAATTTGACAAATTTGGATAAAAACTCTGAGTACGCTGAGGGAGGATGATAAACTATGGCAAATAAAATTGGGTTTAACCTAAAATTGCTAAGATGCCCAATACTGAGGACCAGGCCCTCAAAGGAATTATAACATGTTTTTTTGCTTTACATTAACTAGTAATTTGGAATGGTAAAATGCTGCTACTCCTCCTCCACGACCAGAACTTCTGGGATTTTGACAGTTTAAATAACCAGAGGGAGTTGATTCATTTAAACCAACATCTTGCCCTAACCAAGTCTCTGTAAGGGATATTAAATCATCTGGTGATCAATTAACAGATCATGGACTAACAGAGACTTGGGAGTTAGAGACCTAATGTTTAACAAACTGCATTTAATTTTTAAATTATGAGGGGGAACAGAGGCCAAATCATTCAAATTAGAGGCTTCATGTTTAATTTGAGTTTTACCAACTTGTTGTTTAATCACTTTGGGATGCTTATACATTAGATTTTTATTTACTTTGTAGTTAGGGCATTTTAGAAAATCTCCGGACCATCTGTGAAAAAATTGCTTACCAATAGCTTTCTTCACCAATGTGTTCATATAGGTGTCTACTAACACCTCTCAATTAGTTCCAACCCAAATCCTTGTAGAAAATTCTGGGGATCCAATCAAACTTGGGCATCCGGGGGGGAGGGGGGGCAAAAAGTGGAAAAATATTTTTTTCCCCAGTATTAGCGTGTGAGATGTCTAACTAGGGGTTTCTGGGGGTGCTGAATCGATTCCAACCATTAGTTTTGAGTAAAAACTACTACCTGACCATAAAATAGGCCATGTCTACTTTTTTGCGCCCGCCGAAATACGTAAATATTGGTATTTTTATACGTATCTCAACACACAATTTTTATACGTATCTCAACACACAATGCTCAACACCTTCGCAGCAACCGGCCACCATCAGTACGCTAAGGGAGCAAGGCTGTATGTACAGCTAATGCACCAGCGACAGGACAGTCCAGTGTTCCAGGAAACTCTTACCAAATTCACCGTGTATGGAAACCATGCAGTCAGGTTCTCAGACCATGAGTGGTCAGGTACATGGACTGACATCACGATAGAAACCACACTCATGCATGAGGCCAAGTCCTCAGGCGGTCTAAACAGAGGACGCTTCCAGAATGAATCTGCTCACAAGTGTTGGGTTCAGACGCTAAACCACTTCTCGTGCATTCACCAGGAACTTGAATGAGGCATGAACAAGCGTGGGGTACCTGACCACACAGACGTCACAAGAGCCCAGATGAAGAATGAAAGATGCTGTCAACGCCATTGTCGGATGGTTGGAGGAGGTCAACCCCTTCGATAAAACACGGGACAAGAAGACCCTAGTATCCTTTTCAACAGGATTCAGCAGCACCCCCGAGGACCCAGTCAACGCTGATCAGGCAGAGCCATGCAGGCCAAGATGAATGGACGAACTGTTCTGGATTCAATGGAAACTAAGCACAAGGTGAAGTCATTAGAGAGCCTCAGAAGTGGACCCAAAGTCAATGGGAAGACGCTGGTTATTGACTCACTCAAGCTCTTCAACCGTCTAATCATCATCAGTGAGTGTGAAGTCAAGACCAAAGAAGCTCTGCGATTTGAGTTGACGCCAACACCGATGTCTCTATTTGACAAAGACCAGAAGTTGCGAAAGCCAGACAAGGCTGCCCTAGCAAGATTTCTGAAGGCATTTGTGGAACCCGTTGAACAACCCCCTGCACGAGTCTGGTGATTGATGGTGGGTGGCTCCTGCACAACGTCAAGTGGGAGGCTAACCTCACCTGGAAGGGCATCGCCGAGAGCTACCTCCAGTTTGTGAAGTCCATGGGGAGCCAGTGTCTCCGAATCACTGTGATCTTTGATGGATACGGCAGCTCCACTAAGGACCATGATCACCTGAGACGAACAAAGAATGCATGCTGCGACATTCTGATTCGCCCAGACATCAAAAGCTTCGTTCCAAGAGAAAAGTTCCTCAACAACAAGAGCAACAAGGCCCAGCTCATTCTGCTACTTGCTGAGACATTCAGTAGAAATGGGATCAGTGTACAGCAATGCCACGATGATGCAGACACTGCTATAGTCCGGGCAGCTCTAGATGAGGCAAAAGATTCTCCTGTTGAGGTGAGGGCTGAGGACACCGACATCATGGTTTTGCTGATTCATCATGCTGCAGACCACCCCATCTTCCTCACAACAGCCAAAGAAACATCTTATGATGTTGCAAAGATCAGGGAGGCCCTCCCACAGAGATACCGGAAGTATTTGATCTTCTTGCACAGCTTCTCCGGCTGCGATACAGTGTCAGCGATTTCTGGGTTTAGCAAATCAACTTTGGTAAACAAGCTCTGCAAGACTGACAAGGCGGAAAGGGCCATGGATGTGTTTCTGGACATCCGAGCCAAGAAAGATGATATCATTAAAGCTGGCTGTGAATTATTTAAGCTCATGTTCCATGGAAAACCACCCAAAGACTTGGAGGACTTGAGATTTGACATCTTCAGCAAGCGGGCTGCTGCTGGGAGCATCAAACCTGAGAAACTGCCCCCGACAACAGAAGCTGCAGCGCAGCACTCTCTACGAGCTTATCTCCAAACTAGAGATTGGCTGCTGTTGCAAACTCCATCTTTGGATGTCTTGGAGTACGGATGGAAGCTCAGTGACCAAGGTTATGCACCGGTCCCTTCAACAGACCCCATCGCACCAAACTATCTTCTGAAGTTTGTCAACTGCAGCTGTGAGGAGGACTGTAGCACACTTAGGTGCTATTGTAAAAAGCAAGGAGTCAAGTGTATTTCTGCTTGCGGCAAATGTCATGGTAACTCTTGCCAGAACATCAACCAAACAGATGATGAGAGCAGTGAGGGAGATGCCGGGGAGTAGGGTAAAGTACCAAGGTTTTAATATTGAGATACATTTCTGTTGAACATTATAATGGGGCATAATGGAAGTAAGAGAAGTGGGAACAACTACTTCCCATTGCACACTTATGTTGCAGTGTTTTGTACACTGTTTTTAGAGTGGGTATAGCTCAAATTCAATGATAGAACTCAATTCAGCATTCTAAAAAACTCACTATATAAACCCAGTGAGATACGTATAAAAATACCAATATTACATATTTCAGCGGGTGCAAAAAAGTAGGTGTGGCCTATTTTAATGGTCAGGTAGTAGTTTTTACTCAAAACTAATGTTTGGAATCGATTCAGCACCCCCAGAAACCCCTAATTAGACATCTCACACGCTAATACTGGAAAAAAAATATTTTTCAATTTTTTGACCCCCCCCCCCCCTTTGGGTGCCTAAGTTTGACTGGCTCCCCAGAATTTTCCACAAGGATTTGGGTTGGAACTAATTGAGAGGTGTTAGTAGACACCTATATGAACACATTGGTGAAGAAAGCTATTGGTAAGCAATTTTTTCACAGATGGTCCAGAGATTTTCTAAAATGCCCTAACTATTGGAGGGAACAGACAGTGATTCTCTGATGGGGAAGACAGGGGCTAAGTTGAGGGGTGGCGGATGAAGAGAAGCTGCAGAGAGGCGTGTAAGACTGCGACTCTGCTTCCTGGTCCCAACTCTGAGCTGTCAAGGTTTTGGAAATTTGGATAAAAATGATGCCAGATTGTTAGATAAATGAGATGCGCCATCCAAAGTGGGATGGATGCCGTCTCGCCTAATAAGACCAGGTTTTCCCCAAAATGAGCTCCAATTGTCTATGTAGCCCACGTTGTTTGCAGGACACCACACAGACAGACAGCAGTTGAAGGATGACGAGCGGCTAAACATGTCATCACTGGTCAGACTGGGGAGGGGCCCAGAGAATACTACAGAGGCAGACATTGTTTTGGCAAACTTACTCACTGATTCCACACTAAGTTTTGTGACTTCCGACTGCCAGAGTCGGATGTTGTTAATGCTGGTGTGGATAACAATTGTGGAGTATTTACAGTTACTTTTAGCCAGCATTTTCAAATTTGGCTCGATGTCACCTGCTCTGGCCCTGGGAATGCATTTGACTATGGCCGCTGGAGTCTCTACGATCACGTTTCTGACTACAGAGTCACCAATGATCAGAGTTTTTTCCTCAGCAGGTGTGTCGCTGAACGGGAAAAGCAATTAGAAACATGAACAGGTTGGTGGTGAACCAGGGGCTTCCTTCTCACCATCACCCACCCATTTTCTCCAGGCTGCTCAGGAGAGGTGGAAGCTGGGGAACGGCTAGCAGGCCCTATGTTAGGATGCTCCGCTGCAGCTAAGCGGCATCCGTCATTATTAACTGGGGCTGATGGTGTTTCAATGCAATGTAGCTGGGATTCCATATCGCACAACCTCACCTCGAGCGCCTCAAAAAGACAACATTTATTACATTTACCCATTAACACTAAAAGAGGCAGAGGTGTAGCTAAATATCTGACATAGAGAGCACACCAGAGAAGAAGGGGAAGGAGAGCTAGTAGCCATAGCTAGTGGCTAACTCAAAGCTAACACAATCACTGATGAAAGGTGAACAGAAGGTTAAAGAGGGTGATTAGGTGACTCTGAGTGCACACACAGGTGCAAGAGACTTGTTAAACAGAAGTGAGAGGTGACAGTAGATGGGAAAAAAGTCATTAAAATACAATTAAAAGGCAATAATCCTCAGGAGAGTGAGGAGACCTAACCACAGAGCAAACCACACAGACAGCCAACAACGCAAGAAGTGACATTACCACAGTAAGTCCAGCCACGACTTTACAGTGTCTAGGTCTGGTTTAGAGTGAGCATTTCAGACTGGGTTGAGAAACCATAAAGCATTGTTTATGGTAACAGCCTGTGCTCCAACTCTCACAAGAAGGTCACTGCCAATGGATACTGCATGTGGCAGGTCGGGAACAACCAAGAAAGCTGATGGCAGACTTATCAGCCCAGAGAGACAGTACCACGTCTTCTATGTGGGAGTTTTGGACAATCAGGCCTTTGACCACTTGGGGGCAGTACTCATCGTTTGTCGCCCCTGGCTTTAGGGTGCAAAGGAATGAACTATGTTCATTTAAGGTCGAGATGTCAGGTGTGGTGTCATCAGAAGGAGTGCCTGTTTTGAACCGGTCCTCAAGGTCACCTTCAGTCAAACTTGGTTGGGTCAACAGTACAAGTTGAGTGACTCTCGGAATGTCCAAGGTATCAAGAGTCTAGCACTTTGATTCAGTTGCCTCTGGTAGACTGGTTGGGTGAGGTTGCCAAACTTGAGCCCATAGTTTAAGATTCTCAAAATCAATTAGAGGCTCAAAGCGATTACGCAGGTCTTTGCTTATCAGCAATGAAACTGAGTTGAGATTGGAAATGTAGACCAGCTGATTCAAGGTCATGGGTCCAATGGAGATCTTTACCAATGACATGTGTGACAGAGTCGTGTTGAAGGGTGCGTAAAGTCGAACAGCTAAGGAAAAAGGTCCTAGTTTTAAGTCTTTTTGCGTGCGATTACCAGCGCCACGTAGGTAGTCAAAAAGGTCCCGCGACGTTACAGTGATGTCTGCAGTGGTATCTAGTAGACCTTTATGCATCATAATGACTTCCAAGGTCAAGGAAAGAAAGAATTTATGTGCCACCCCCCACCCCCACCCCCCTCGGTCAAGTCCTGCAGAAATTGTTGGACCAGTGGTTCAACGCGGATTAAGGAGCCGTCTCTTTCGGGTGAGTGAAATTTTTCCGGGAGCTGGACATCCAGAAGGGCACTGGATGGCATTGGGCTCTCAGGCCCTTCTGGAGCCTCAGGTGGAGGATACTCTGTTGTGTTCACTGTATCGCCCACTGATGTAGTAGGGGATTCCTCATGGTCAGGTTTTGGCAGCCCTGAAGGGTTGTTTTGGGTTGTCACAGTAGTTATGGTTAGGATGTCTGGCTTCTTGTCCTCCTTCTTGTTCTTCATTTCGTCTAGTAGATGTCTGAGAGCTTCAATGTCTTCTTGACTGAAAGTGGGCATTTCTTTCTTCTCCCAGTTTCTTGAGCCAAACTTACCAGAGGGAGGTCTTGTTTCCCTTCCTGAGGTTCTACAGTCAATATACAGACAGATATCAAATTGATATCTGTCATCTCGAGTATCCGTACCGTATTCTCATGACCTACCTGACGGAATTGGCCTCCGACGGTAGTCAGACTTTGGTGAGATTTTCAAGATGGCGGAGTGAGTGGTCTCAGTCTTGCAGGCTCAGCTTAAATAATTTTTTTTTAGTTGTGGTTCAACCAGTCTGGATTCGACTCGATCTCTGTTTTTAATAGTTGTTTTGCGCTCGCTGTGAGAATTGGACTTTTGGGACTGCTCTCATTCGTGAGAGAATGATTGGAGTTTCTTTTCATGGTTCGCTGCTACGCTTTACCTGAAGCGTTTGCTAGGCTAGTGCTATCAGTATAGCTAACGCCATAGCTAGTCGTAGCACCTAGCACCGACATGGAGAAGCGACTCTGTCCCCGGTGATAGGGGCTCGCCGGAGGAACTAGCCGAGGCAGCAGTTGGACGGGAGCCGGATCGGAGCTCAAGTGCAGCGGTGGTGGGAGACAGGGACCAGTGGAGGACCACTGGGGCCCAGCCGGATAAGAGCCAGAGTCGGAGCCCAGTTGCAGCGAACTCCTGAGGCAGACGGCGGTAGGTGGCGGGGCTTAGCGGAGGATCTACCAGGACCCCAGCTGGACAGGAGCAGGATCGGAGCTCAGCTACAGCGGCGGCGGGACTTGGTGGAGGAGCTGCCAGTACCCCGGCTGGACAGGAGCTCGGTTATGGCAGCGGTAAGCAGCGGGACTAGCAGCGGAGGGGGCTAGCTGAGGGCCAGCTGGATTCGAGGTTGGTTGGATCGGATACTGGCAACACCAGCAGAGATTGTTTTACTATCCACAGGTCAGTAAAAATGCCACCAAAGAAGGAGGAAGTGGAAGAGATCAAAAAATCTCTGAACTTCTTGTCAGAAGAACTGTCCAAAGTGGCTAGTCAGCAGGCTAAAATATTAGGGCTAATGGAAGAAGTCCGAGAATTAAAATTAACAATTAAGGAAAAAGACAAAAAAATTGCAGACTTGGAGCGACGCGTCGAGGATCTTGAACAGTATTCTCGTATGGATGATCTAATTATAAGTGGACTAGACATTAAATATCAATCACATGCTCATGTTACAAAAGGAATGAGAGGTGAGGATGCTCCCCTGGGTGAATCAGTCTCCCTGGAAAACCAGGTGCTTCAGTTCCTTGAAAGTAGAAATATAAAGGTCGCAGCAAATGCAATTTCAGCCTGTCATGCTTTACCCAGAAAGGATAATAAAACAAAGAAATCAATTGTGATGCATTTTGTGAACAGAAGGGTAATGAATGACATACTGAGGCAGGCCAGAAAGCTACGGGGAACAGAAGATTACCTAAATGAACATCTAACAAAAACTAATGTTGAAATAGCACGGCAAACACGGATGCTGAAAAGACAAAATAAGATACAGGCATCATGGACAAGGAATTGTAGAGTTTGGATCAAACTAAATGGAACACCTGAGGAAGCAAAGAGTATAATAATCAGATAGATTACTGACTTAAATAAATATAGATGAGCACTGATTAAGAAAATTAAGAGACTATGATAATCCATATCCACACACACGGCAAGAATAGTTCTTTTGACATACCACGTCAATGTCCTTTAAAAAAAAAAAAAAACTAAACAAAACAAACAAAACAACTTATGACTGACTTGAGTAGACATCGATTATCCCCAGTTGGAGGAAGTCATTTGACACAGAGTGAGGAAATTCAAACTCTGAAAATATGCCATTATGCTGAACATAAACTACAAGAGATGGAGAATGATATTGATCCTGATAACCACTTTTTCAATAATATTCATAATCATTGTGAATATTACACTGAAAAGCAATTCAAAAGTTTCCGGAATTTCCGCTCTTCCACTACAGACACAGCCGCGAACAGAAAGCCAACGGAGGGGCTTTGATTGGTTTAGATTTGATTGACCTCTCATTCGACTAATAAGAGCCTTGAATTGGGTTTCTGAAACCTTGAAGAACCAATGACTAAAAAACTAGCAAGAAGGACCCGCCTACCAACGACTGCGAATACAAGGAGCCAATTGAAGCAGAGAAGTTCGACGATTGAAAGCGTGCGTCCCGTGCGTAAAATCTGTTTTGTGTAAGCCTCTGTGTGTAACGGTAGCGTTCACCAGTCTTTTTTTTATTACTACTGTTCTTATTTGTTTTGAAAAATTGTTCGCCAAAACTGCAATCATGGAAGCGAAAAACTGCAATAATGGAATCATGGCTTGACCGGGTCGCGTGACCAGAACCACGAGTCATAACAAGTGGACCAGCGTCATGTTAAGATAAGATAAGATAAGATAAGATAAGCCTTTATTAGTCCCACAATGGGGAAATTCCAGGATTGCAACAGCCCAGGGATAGCAACACTCAGAGCAACAATCAGAAGGCAAGAAAAAACAAGAACAGCTAGTATACATATGTACATATTACTATAAATATATACAGTATATATATATATATATATATATATATATATATATATATATATATATATATATATATACAGTATATATATATAGACACACAGTGAGGAGCATTGTAGTTGGTGGATGTGCAGCAGAAAGTCTAAGCTCTCTCTCCGTGGATGCGGCGGGCCAGCTGGATGTCTATGGGCATGATGGTGACCCGCTTGGCGTGGATGGCGCACAGGGTAGTGTCCTCAACAGACCCACCAGGTAGGCCTCACTGGCCTCCTGCAGAGCCATGACGGCGGAGCTCTGGAAGCGCAGGTCGGTCTTGAAGTCCTGAGCGATCTCCTTCACCAGGCGCTGGAAGGGCAGCTTATGGATGAGCAGCTCCGTGGATTTCTGGTAGCGACGGATCTCTCTCAGAGCCATAGTACCGGGCCTGTAACGGTGAGGCTTCTTCACTCCACCGGTGGCCGGAGTGCTTTTTCCAAGCAGCCTTGGTGGCTAGCTGCTTCCTGGGGGGGCTTTTTCCTCCAGTAGATTTACGGGCGATCTGCTTGGTTCTTGCAATCACTCTTTATTATTCTGTCTTATATTTCTTGCACGCCACATAAACTCCAGCCCGGCACCCACGTCGTTTTCGCTACAGTTCCTCGGTATGTCGAGTTTCTCCGTTAGCACCGGGTGGCGGTTGAGTGCTAGCTAGCTCTTCCCTGCTGTATCATCTCCTGCTGTAAACAGAGGCTCCGTCCGCTGACTCGGGAGACCTTTGGGGCGATCTGTGTGTCCGTGATATATATGTAGAGTGAAAGGTGTAGAAAGAAGAAGGAATATTAAAAAAAAGGCAGTTGCAAAAGGCAGCCAACTCGTGTGGCGCCGCCGGTCCGGCGGAACCGGGAAAAAAAAAATGTTCGTCTGACAACGAGGAACAGATGTTCGCCAGCGACACTACTGTTGTGGACAGGTAAGTGTTATAAGCTAAATTATTCTTTATCACTGAAAATAGTAATCAAAATGACTTTTGACCGATCGGTAATTACAACTGTGCGTCATCGCCACATGACGGACCGTTGACAGACCATTTTTTTGTGCGCCGCATTCCTCTGTAGTGGGGGGGGGGAGTTGTTATCCTCTACATTGCAGATATTTTAGTATAATTTTTATTGCACTGTAGGTTATTTTTTCTTGTAAAAAAAGGTAACATTTTTTACGTGGCATGCTTTTTTGTGTGTAGGGGGCTTGTTTGTTCATTCATTCATTCATTCATGAATGAATAAACAACCCACCCACACACACACACACACACACATACACACCCAGCCCTGAGTGTCACCTTTCATTTGAGCCCAAGATGAAATTTCTATGTTGAATCATTCAAAAGTTATAGACGTTTTTCCAAACTGTGCCATTTGGTACAATTTGGCACAGTTAAAAACCGCCTGGGAACAACGTGACAAAAAAGCTGTGTAATATATTCATTTTTTGTGGTATTGTTACAAAATTTTGACCTCAGCTGGATAACACTTGGTTCTACATTTCTGTTGCATTTTCCAGCCCATATCTGACAACTGTGTGTTATTTGCAAGCATTTGTATCTAAAAAAAACACCCAGGTGAAATTTATTTTCTTCAAGTTCAGTATGTTTAGATGACTGTTACTCAGTGGCAGGAGCACTTAGAGAGATTATGACTGTTTTGCCAAAAATTCAAAGTGTTTTCTTTTAAATGAGACCTACCCCATGAAGATGCTGCAAAGGGTTGAAGAACAGCTTTTGATTTACTTTGGGTACGTTATTTTTAGGCGTTTTTAGGGAAATTGAGCAGAGTGCAAGGGGTTAACCAAAGGATTACAAAAGGCGTGTAAAAAGAAAGATTTATTATATAAATCTTTTCTAAAGAAAAGCACAAAAGAAGCAGAGCAGCGGTATAAAACATACAAAAATAAGTTAACATATATAATGAGATGTAGTAAAAGAGACTATTACAGTAAAGAACTAGAGAAAAACAGAGACAATATTAAAAATACATGGACAACACTTAACAATATTCTTGGAAATAAAAACAGAAATACAAGCTACCCAACCAGTTTTTCAAAAAATAATACAATGACTCAGAGTGTGAATGCAGTTTCACCTGCAGATGAATTTAATAACTGTTTTGTTAACATTGGTCCTAATTTGGCTCGAGAAATACCCATTACGGCACCTACGGGTGATACAATAAGCAAAAACACTACTATAAAAGACTCCATTTTTATAAAAAACAGATGAGAGAGAGATAATTTAAATTGTTAAATCGTTTAAAAGTAAGACATCTACAGACTGTGATGGTATTGACATGCTCTTAGTCAAAACTATTATCAAATGCTTAGTGAAACCACTGATGTATATTTGTAACCTGTCTCTCCAAACAGGTATATTTCCCAATGCAATGAAAATAGCTCAAGTAATTCCGATATACAAGACGGGTGACAGAGGGGAATTTTCAAACTATAGACCAATTTCACTATTGCCGCAATTTTCCAAGATACTTGAAAAAATATTCTGTGAGAGAACTGACAACTTCATAATGAAGAATAATTTATTGTGTGAGCAGCAATATGGGTTCAGACTGTAGGAGGAAATATAGATGGAATATTAATAAATAATAAATATGAAATATGAATTATTTAATTTCTATTGATGTATTGGAATCTGAGATCAAATCTCATTTCATATACATCAGAAAAGTTAATAACACTCGTAAGGGGCACCAGCTTCTATCTTTAAGAAGCAATTTAATCTTTAATTTCACTTTATACCTGTTTAATCACTCAATAAATTAATCAATAATCAGTCTCAAAAATTTTCAGTGAATTTGATACCTGTGCTTGAACAGACTCAGAATGAAATAAATTCTCAACAACTCCTCTCATTTTTACAGATTTATTAAACGAAATGATTAACAGACATTGCAGTAATTTCATTAATCATAGAATCAATCTTGTAAATGATAGATTAACAATGTCAGTATTTTCGGAACCAGGGTTAAACTGAGAAATGAATCTCTATCAGTTTGAGTTAACAGATTATGGAAACAACGCAAATTTATGGAGAAAGTTTACTAATTATATGAAAAAGTCCTGAATTAATCTTAAGAAAATAAAAACACAATTTTAATAAAAAGGAGAGTTATGTTAAGGGCTTCTTAATTTGCATCTGATTAGATACACAAATTATTACCGAACCTCAGACGTTTAATTCAGCAGATGAATTAAAGTTTGCAGCTCACGTGATCCTCGGTGATGATGGTTCTGTCGTCGTCCTCAGCCCAAGATTTCGCGGACGTTAATATCTGCCCGCAGACATTTTCAGGGTCCACATTTCGACCTTTAAAGTCAAGAGGTCGAAGGGGCTGGATCTTGGCCGTATGACCCAGAGTTGAAACTGGACTCGGAGCCAGATGGTGACGTTTCTTCAGCGCGATGTGGGAGCTGCGTCTTTTCTTCCTGGTAGACAAGCGGCTGCAGAGGTCTTCAGGAATAATTAAAAATATCTAATCCGATTTCAAATTAGAAAAAAAAAACTTTTGGACTTTAGATAAAAATTATAGCTTCTGGTGTGTGGTTGGTCAAGAAAAATATAAACAAAATAAAGTCAAGATTAAAGTTTACGTTAAAATTAAACAAACGGTGATTTTACAGAAAGTTTAACAAAGAAAAAGTGATGAATAAAAATTGGAGTTTAACTCCGATTAAGAATTGAGCTCAAAGAAATAGGAATTCCTAGGCATTTAAGAGAAAAAGGAAACATTAAGATACAAAGTTACATAAACAAATTGCGAGTTATCTGCTCTGTGTTCAGAAAAGCGACACGTGGTCGACGGCTTTGTTCAGACGGTCCTCTGTTCTTCCTTGCTGTGTGTAGACAATGGAGAAGAATCAGAGGCGAGAAGGGGCGAAGAGAAAAAGAGGAAAAGAGGCAGAGCGAAGAGTCTTTCACCTTTTATAAGTTCTGTTCAGCTTCGCGGGCTTCCGGGATCGATCGGAATCTCAGCCAATGAGAGTCCTTCGTGGGAGGCCCGATGAAAACAGTCTATTGTCTGGAGTTCTGGGATGAAGAATTGCTGTCATGCCGAGATTGGCTGCTGGAGTCACATGGTTTTAGAGGCAAAACTTTGATCCATGCTGGAAGTTAATATTTCCCCTTATGTATTAAACTAAGATAACTTTAGTGATTAGTATAAATTATAAGCAGTGCTTCTAAATCAACATGCAGGAATAAACATTCATTTAAACATTAACATGCATATATATAAAATCACAGATTAATGCATTTCACACATATTATTGATTTTCCACATTAAAGACATCAGAGACCATTTGCCTTTCATAGTCCTAAAAACAAGAAGGTTTAGAATTGAGTTTGTAATAATGCACTTTAAAATTCACTGGTTAAATCCAGCCTGTCCCAGAGTTTAAGGAAATTTGTGGGTCTGTGTGGCCAGGTCTGTTGCATGTTTATGGGGGCAATAAAAGCAAAGCCGGACATTGGGGAAATTCCTTAGGTTGGTTTTTAACAAAGGAATGGGGGAGAGAATACATTTCTTTGTCTTACTCCTGGGTGAAACAAAAATGTCTTTAAGCAGAAGAATAATTATTGCTGAGCCAAAGTGAGATGATGCTACAAGACATAAGAGGACAACTGCATTTGTTCTAATGGAATTTATAGAAAAAATATCAACTGCCGTTGAAAATAAAGAGTATTCAGTTGGAGTATTCCTGGATCTTAAAAAAGCATTTGATACAGTGGATCACAATTTATTATTAAAGAAACTACAAAATTGTGGTATTAGGGGGGTAGCACTGTCCTGGTTAAGTAGTTACTTAAAGAATAGATATCAGTATGTATGTGTAGGTAACAAAAACTCACAGTAACCGAAGGTTACTTGTGGAGTCCCACAGGGTTCAGTTTTGGGGCCATTGTTATTTAATATGTATATAAATGACATATGCAAAGTCTCGGAAAAAATGGATTTAATATTGTTTGTCGATGACACTAATCTATTACGCAGTGGAAGCAATTTGGAACAACTTTTGGATACACTTAGAAAGGAATTAGGAAAGCTTAAACTGTGGTTTGATTCAAACAAATTAACGCTCAATTTAAGTAAGACAAAATTTATAGTTTTTAACAACCATCACAACAACTTAGTATCTAAACTCAGTGTAAATGGTGTAGAGATTGAAAGGGTATCTGAAACTAAATGTCTTGGAGTAATAATTGATAATAAACTGTGCTGGAAGTCACATATTAATTATATTAAAGGTAAAATATCTAAATCAATCGCAATACTACACAGAGCGAAATATTTGCTAAATCAACCCACATTATATACTTTGTATCATTCATTAATACTCCCATACATGACATATTGTACTGAAGTATGGGGAAATTGTCACGCCGCGCCATTCATCAGCGGCGCCACCTGCTCACGCACCTGCTACTCGTCAGCGGCGAAGGATAAAAGCCGCCTCGCCCTGAGCGTCGGCCTGAAGCCGTAGACTTCGTTTCCTTTGCATGGACTTCTACCACATTCTCTTCAGCATCCTCTTTACCGGTAAGAAGTTCACTTACCTCATCTCTCCAGTCTGCTCCCCTGTGCACAGGTGGATTCCTCGGCGGCGGACAATCCCGTCCCTCGTCTCTCCTCGCTGCTGCACCGAGCCCTGCAGGTGGCTGTCTCCCGGGCTTCCATCCTTGAAGCGCCAGTCATCTGCCCAAACAAGTAAGCTTCTCTCCCTCGCCTATTCTCCTCCCGTGTTGGTGTGTGCTCATCACCCTGTCTGATTTCTCCCATAGGGTTGCCGGCTGAACGGTCTCCTGCCTCTGGGTCCGAAGCAGACGCCCCCACCAACACATTAACATTCTGCAGACACGCACCCAAACATCCCTGTTGTTAATAAACAGTTTGAACTACTCTGAGCCTGTGTGTGTGCGTCTCCTGAGCCGAACGTTATGTCAGTACGGCTTCAGCAGAGCGGCTCGGCGGACGGCGGGCTCGCACACCGGTTTACCATCCTCGAGGCTCGGGTGGATCAGATTGTTTATCAGCAACAGGTGGTTCTTAACCAATTATTAGAACTGACTAACCGATTGAACCGCTTGGACCCCCAACAGCCGTTCCTCCCGACTCGCCAGGGTGGCGCGGCTCCTGCTGTTCCAGCGGCCGTCCAGCCGGCTCCAGTGGCACCGGTTCGGCTCACGCCGATTCCGACCCCCGCCCGCTTTAGCGGTAAGCTCGGCGGAGCGCGGGGGTTTATTATGCAGTGTGAGTCCGTGTTCCACCGTGTGCCCGGAGATTTTCCCTCGGATCACAGCCGAATTGGTTACATAGGGAATCTTCTGGAGGGGCGTGCGTTAACTTGGACCTACGCCGTAATGGCGAGGCCCAGTTATGCCACCCTCACCTATGACCAATTCGTGAGGCGCTTTCTGGAGGTCTTTGACCACTCACAAACCGAAACGGTCCAGGTCGATCGGCTTCTCGCTCTCCAGCAGGGAAGCCGGTCGGCAGCGGACTACGCGGTCGACTTCCGGGTAGCGGCGGAGGAATTGGGCTGGGAGGAACGCTCCCTCTGTGGCCTGTTCCTCCGCAGCCTCAATAGTGATCTGAGGGATGAACTGGCTGGTCGGGATATCCCTGGGACGCTAGCGGAGCTGACGTCCTTAGCGATAAGTTTGGATAACAGGCTGCGCGAGCGCTCCTCGGGGCGGAGGTCTTCTTCTTCTCGCCCTCGTGGAGCCTCGCCGCACCTGTTCCAAGCTCGCCCCCTGGCGGCGCCGCCAGCATCGCGCCCCGAGGAGTCGGAGCCGATGGTGACGGGCTGGACTAAACTTTCCCCTGTGGAGAAACAACGCCGCCGTGAGTTGGGCCTCTGCATGTATTGCGGAGGCGACCAACACACCGTGGAGTGTTGCCCACGGAAAGCCAGTCGGTGGGGTCCGCGAGTCACTGTTGGAAGCCTCGCGGATGTCAATCGGTTAGGATCACTGACTCAATTGAAGCTGCCCATCCGTTTCTGCCATAACCCTACTGGGCACCTCACCCACGCACTGGTGGATTCGGGCGCAGAAGGCAGCTTCATTTCACAAAGCCTGGCAACCCGATTGGGCATCCGCTGCCAGGCACTCAATACTCCCATCTCCCTAATCCACCTCTCCCGTGCCACCCTCGGGAGAGTGACACATCAAACTGTTCCCCTACCGGTCATCATCTCGGGAAACCACCGGGAGGAAATGACCTTTTACGTCCTTCCCAACTCTGTGTCGCCCGTCATCCTGGGGTATCCCTGGCTCCGCCTTCACAATCCGGTCCTGGATTGGAAATCAGCTGGGATCTCGGCATGGAGTACGTTCTGTATGGGCACCTGCCTTCAGTCCGCTGCCTGCTCTCCGTCCGCTCCTCCCCCTGCTACGGACGCTGCACCCCCGGACCTGTCTCTGGTGCCCCCAGAATTTCACGACCTGGGTATGGTGTTCAGCAAAGCGAAAGCTATGTCTCTTCCCCCTCATCGGCCCTATGACTGCGCCATCAACCTCCGCCAGGGGGCTCCCTTACCTTCTGGTCGCCTTTATAGCCTGTCTGCGCCGGAGAAGGAGACGATGAACGCCTACCTGAAGGAATCTTTAAGTGCTGGGATTATCCGCCCATCATCGTCACCCGTGGGGGCAGGGTTCTTCTTCGTGGGGAAAAAGGATGGGTCCCTCCGCCCTTGTATCGACTACCGGGCCCTCAATAATATCACGGAGAAGGACCGTTACACCCTGCCTCTCATGGACACTGCTTTCCACTCCCTCCAGGGGGCGACCTGGTTCACCAAGCTGGACCTACGCAGCGCTTACCACCTCGTCCGGATCCGGGAGGGAGATGAGTGGAAAACGGCCTTCCGTACCCCGAACGGCCACTTTGAATATCTGGTGATGCCGTTCGGGTTGACCAACGCTCCTGCAGTCTTCCAGCGCCTCATAAATGACGTCCTCCGGGACTTCATTGGCCTTTTTGTGTTCGTCTACCTGGACGATATTCTCATCTTCTCCAAGTCCAGGGATGAGCACCAGGTCCACGTGAGGCGGGTCCTCCAAAGGCTGCTGGAGAACCGTCTGTACGTTAAGGCAGAAAAGTGTGAATTTTACGCCAGGAGCACGTCCTTCCTGGGGTTCATCATCGCCCACGATAGGGTGCTCCCCGACCCAGAGAAGGTAAAGGCGGTGGTGGAATGGCCCACACCTGCATCCCGGAAACAGGTGCAGCAATTTGTTGGCTTCGCCAATTTCTACCGCCGCTTTGTCCCCAACTTCAGTGCCATCGTGGGACCACTGACCCGCCTCACGTCCCCGAAGGTCCCGTTCCGGTGGACCGAAGAGGTCGCTGCCGCCTTTGAGGCGCTGAAGGCGGAATTCTCCTCCTCCCGGGTCCTTCGCCAGGTCGACCCCGCGCTGCAGTGCATTGTAGAGGTAGACGCCTCGGACACGGGAGTGGGAGCAGTGCTGTCCCAGCGGTCACCGGACGATGGCGCCAAGCGACCGTGCGCCTTCTTCTCCCGGCGCTTGTCCCCGGCGGAGAGAAACTACGATGTGGGGGACAGAGAGCTCTTGGCCATCAAGCTCGCCCTGCAGGAGTGGCGCCACTGGTTGGAGGGGGCAAGCCTGCCGTTTGTGGTCCTCACGGACCACAAGAACTTGGAATACTTACGATCTGCCAAGCGCCTGAACGCCCGCCAGGCGCGCTGGTCCCTGTTCTTCGCCAGGTTCCAATTTTCCATCACCTTCAGGCCTGGCTCTAAGAACGTCCTGCCTGACGCCCTCTCCAGGCAGTTCGCCCCCGTGGAGTCGGAGGAGGCGCCCCACTCCATCCTGCCCAGGTCGTGCGTCGTGGGAGCCATCTCGTGGGACATTGAGAGCAAGATCCGGAAGGCACAGCAGGTGGAACCTGACCCTGGCGGCGGACCGGAGGGGAGGCTGTTCGTGCCATCCGCGGTCCGAGGAGAGGTCATCCACTGGCTCCACACCTCCAAGCTCACCTGTCACCCTGGCACCTCCCGGATGATAGATCTCCTCCAACGGTCCTTTTGGTGGCCAGGCCTGCGGAGGGATGCAGCCCGCTACGCCCGGGCTTGCCCAATCTGTGCCACCTGCAAATCGGGAAATGCCCCTCCAGCGGGTCTGCTCCAGCCCCTGCCCGTCCCTGGCAGGCCCTGGTCGCACATCGCTCTGGATTTCGTCACCGGACTCCCCATCTCCAACTCCTATGACACCATCCTGACCATCGTGGACCGCTTCTCCAAGGCCGTGCACTTCATCCCCCTGCGAGGCCTCCCTACTGCCCTGGAGACGGCGGACCTCCTCGTCCAACACGTGGTCAGGCTGCATGGGATTCCGGTGGACGTGGTCTCGGACCGGGGCCCCCAGTTTTCATCTGAGGTTTGGAGGTCATTCTGCAACGCCATCGGAGCCAAGGTGAGCCTCTCCTCCGGCCATCACCCCCAATCCAACGGGCAGTGTGAGAGGACCAACCAGGAGCTGGAGGCTGCGCTCCGCTGTGTGTCCAGATCCAAACCCGCGTCCTGGAGCAACCATCTTGCCTGGGTTGAATATGCCCACAACACCGCTCGCTCTTCTGCTACAGGGATGTCCCCCTTCAAAGCGTCCCTGGGTTACGACCCCCCGCTGTTTCCGGAGCAGGAGAGTGAGGTAACTGTCCCGTCAGTTAGGGCCCATCTCAGGCAGTTCCGCTCCACCTGGGCTGCCGCGCGCCATGCGCTATTACGCACAGCGGAGCGCAACAGGACTGTGGCGGACCGGCGTAGGAGACCTGCCCCGGCGTACAGAGTTGGGCAGCTTGTTTACATTTCCACCCAGGACGTCACTCTAAAAGGCGAGAGGAGAAAGCTGGCACAGCGCTTCATGGGTCCCTACCCCATCACCCGGATCATCAACCCGGTGGCTGTGCGCGTGGCTATTCCCCCCTCCCTCCGCATTCATCCTACTTTCCACGTGTCGAAGGTGAAACTGGCGGTTTCTGACCCCCTTTGCCCTCCTCCTGCAGCGCAACCCGCGCCCCGGATGATTGGTGGCCATCCGGCCTGGTCCGCTTCCTCCATCCTGGACTCCCGGCGCCGGGGTCGTGGGTTGCAATACTTGGTGGACTGGGAGGGCTATGGGCCCGAGCATCGACAGTGGGTGCCCCCGTCGTTTGTGTTGGACCCATCGCTCATCGCGGACTTCCACCGAGCGCACCCGGATAAGCCATCGCCAGGAGGCGCTGCTAGAGGGGGGAGTACTGTCACGCCGCGCCATTCATCAGCGGCGCCACCTGCTCACGCACCTGCTACTCGTCAGCGGCGAAGGATAAAAGCCGCCTCGCCCTGAGCGTCGGCCTGAAGCCGTAGACTTCGTTTCCTTTGCATGGACTTCTACCACATTCTCTTCAGCATCCTCTTTACCGGTAAGAAGTTCACTTACCTCATCTCTCCAGTCTGCTCCCCTGTGCACAGGTGGATTCCTCGGCGGCGGACAATCCCGTCCCTCGTCTCTCCTCGCTGCTGCACCGAGCCCTGCAGGTGGCTGTCTCCCGGGCTTCCATCCTTGAAGCGCCAGTCATCTGCCCAAACAAGTAAGCTTCTCTCCCTCGCCTATTCTCCTCCCGTGTTGGTGTGTGCTCATCACCCTGTCTGATTTCTCCCATAGGGTTGCCGGCTGAACGGTCTCCTGCCTCTGGGTCCGAAGCAGACGCCCCCACCAACACATTAACATTCTGCAGACACGCACCCAAACATCCCTGTTGTTAATAAACAGTTTGAACTACTCTGAGCCTGTGTGTGTGCGTCTCCTGAGCCGAACGTTATGTCAGAAATACATATAAAACAAACATATATCCAGTCTTTATGCTTCAGAAGAGAGCTATTAGAATAATAAACAAAGCTGCTTACAGGGAACCAACAAACCCACTTTTTCTTAAATTAAAAGCTCTCAAGTTGAAAGATCTGGTTGACTTTAAAACTGCAGTAATAATGTTTAAAGTGAAGAATCTATCACTGCCCGCAAATATCCAAAAGCTGTTCCAAATAAGGGAGAAACAATATCATTTCAGAGGAACATGTATATTTCAAAAACCTTCAGTGAGAACTACCACCAAGCAACACTGTGTTGCAGTGCAAGGAGTCAGATTATGGAACGATTTTGGACCTGAATTAAAATCATGTACAACGCTTGGACAATTTAAACAAAAACTAAAGGAAGAAATACTCCAAACATATATCCAAGATGACATGTAAAATCACATAAGGATTGTCATATCCAGTCTGTGTTGTGTTGTAGCTTAGTTTTTTTTTTAATTTTTTTTTTTGTCACATTTTGTCTTAGCTTTGCTCCGAATTGCAATCGCTCTTGTTTTGTTTTTCTTTTGAATTTTTGGATGGAATATGGATGGGCAATATAAGCTGCGGCTTCAGCCATCACCCATTTCGGATAACTTACGTTGAACTGTATAATCAGAGGAGTTACTGTTTAATTTGACCTTGTTGGATTTTTTCGCCTTTGTTATATTATTCTGTTTCTTTTTTAATCTTTACTTTTAATCTATCCAAAATAAAGATTCATTTGTCATGGGTGTCTGTCGCGAGCCACCATAAGACGCCACACAGTCACCAGTGAGTTCAGTGAGTTTTATTAACGGTGAGAATAGTGACAACACAAGCTGCAGAGACAATGACACTTGAGTCTACTCACAACAGGAGGCATAGGCTAAACAGCTCTACAGGTCCATAGCAGGAGACAGTCATACACTAGGCAGGCAAGGTTGGTGAAAATATAATTACACCAGCTGCTAAGGCAGAGACACACAGAGATCGATACACACCGGGAAGGGTAAGGCTATACAGCACACTTACTAGTTCCAGAGAACGACGGTCAAGCCAAAGGCAGACGTGGTACAAAAAAGTATCGTGCACCCGAAGCGTGACGGAGTGTAAACAGACACTGCTGCGCCGATGCGGCCGCCAGCGCGGGTTAAAGTAGCCTGAGCGCTAACGACCACAAATGCAGCACAGCTGTTGAGGGTTTGACAGCTCAGCGGAAGCCTCCCCGAGCACTATCACAATAAGAGCTCGGAGAGCTAGAATAATAATGCCGCTGTCAAACCCTGACAAGAATACCCCGAGCACAAAGGCATAGTGCTCGGGTCATGACAGTAGCCCCCCCCTCACATGACAGGCTCTGAACGTCTAGTAACACCTGCCCCCCCCCAACCACAGGGCGAGTGGATTGAGGAACAGGCAAGGAGGGAGCCAAACAAAACCTAATAAAACCCTAAACAGAAAAGGAAAAGAATACATCACCTGACATATCCATCCCATTTTCCCCAGAACAATGATGAGAGGAAAAAAAAACAGAGAAAAAACAAAACAAAACAGGACATGACTACAATACAAGGGAAAAACAAACAAAGCAAAAAAAAAAACCTGACACTAAAAGTTTTCCCACCGAGACCACAGACAACCCGCCTAACTCCAGTGTACATAACCTAGCCAAAAAAATAAACCCAAACACACAATGACCCTGGAAACCGAAACAAGAAATAAATGCAAACATGATAACTATGGGAAAAAAAAACAACACAAGTTTTACCCTCGGCCGGGGGATCGCGGGGCTCATGAGATCGTGGGTTCGATCCCAGCCCCCGACCAACAGTGAGCTGTGTGGAGTTTGCATGTTCTCCCCGTGTTGCGCGGGTTTACTCCGGGATTTCTCCGGTTTCCTCCCGCACACAAAAAAACAAAACAAAAAAAAAAAAAACATGTAGGTTTAGGGCGCTCGCGCACGCAGCGACCAGCAGCCGGTGGCTTGTCACCAGACTGCAAACCAAGTCTACCTACGGGTACAAATAAGTAACAAAAAAAAAAAAACGTAAATGCAAACACATGACTATGACCAAGAAAAAAAAATGCACACTAACACATGGTAACTATAAAAGAGAAACAAGAAATAAATGCACACACCTGGAAACTAAGAAACGAGAACATCAAACTATGGCCCCTCAAAAGAAAGAGGGGAGAACAAAACAAAAAACAAAACTTGACCATAGCCCCTCAAAAGGAAGAGGGGAGGACGAAACAAACAAACAAAAAAAAAAAACGACTATGGACTATAAACACACATGAGGCAATCTAAATTGCTAAACATAACTTGACATAACTATGGACTGTAAACACACATGAGGCATTAAAAAAAATGCTTTACATAACTTGACATGACTTGACTATGGATTTCAAATACACACACATGAGGCAAACAAAATTGTTTAACCTAACTTGAAATGACTTGACTATGGCTTTCAAAACACATGAGGCAATCAAAATTGCTCTACGTAACTTGACATAACCCTGACACCGTATGGGCCAAAACAAAAAAGATGATCGGCGGAGATCCAACACCCCCCAGGCAGAGCCCCGGCGAGCTCCCTGCCTCCGATGGCCCACGGATAGTCCCACAAAACAGTACATGGCCAGGCGGCCTGCCCCAGTCCCAGGCCCCCAGAAATAAGTCCTCTGGTGGCCGAACCAGGTCACCCAGTAGCAACCACAGTTTATCGGGCGACCTATCCAAGACGCCGAACGCACAAGGCAGTTTCTCGGGTGGCCGACTCGCATCCCACAACCACCAGGACCGTGGAGGAATTGCATGCAGCCGCCCGCCTAAAGACAACAAGACATGAGAGCGCCAGTCTGCCAGACAAAAACCTCCAACGGCCCCCAGCTGGTGGCTCCTGAGAGGGGAACAACCAAAAACTTGGACCCCCTCGAATCCTGATTGGGTCACAGCTGCACCTGCGCTGGACCCACACTGGACCTCGTCGGACCCCGACTGGGTCATAGCTGCACCCACGTTGGACCCCGATTGGATCAACTCGAACCCTGATTGGGTCGCAGCCGCACCTGCGCTGGACCCACACTGGACCTCGTCGGACCCCGATTGGACCTCGTCGGACCCCGACTGGGTCATAGCTGCGCCCGCATAGGACCCCGATTAGGTCATAGCTGCACCCGCGTCAGACCCCGACTGGGTCACCTTGGCCCACACGTCGGACCCTGACTGGGTCTCCTCGGCCCACGCGTCAGACCCCGACTGGGTCGGTACTGCACCGGCGACGACCTCCATCCCCGAACCTGGAACCTCTAGTCCCATGACCTTGGCAGATTCCAGACTGGTAACGCTGTGGAGAGGCTCAGAGAACAAGAGAGGACCGGGATCAGTCCACCGGCAGCGCCAGAGTCCAGCGAGATGAGCTCGGGTGCAGCAGACGGCTGCCCCTCGCTCGCCTCCCCATGAGGCAGGCAAAAATGCTCTAACACACCATAAAGAAAAACAAGGAAGAGCACTTGCCTGCACTCGGGCTCTGGAGCCGTCAAGGACTTCGTCGATCCAGGTTCAGACAGACGCTCGTCGTCGGGCTCCCACTCGGCTGCGTCAGGTTCCACAGCCGGCCTGATGGTCTCTGCAGCTGGATCCTCTCGTGCTGACGTCCACGTCAATAATCCGTATGGCGTGGGGGCAGAAGACCCTCGACCTGCTGACTCGGGCTGCATCTCTGAGGAACCCTGGGGACGCTCACTCGTCGGCTCTGGCTCCTCACAGTCCGTTCTCCTCCTCTGTCCAACACAAGGCTGCAGGGCAGGGAAATCTCCCAGAGCCGCAGGCCTCCCCCTCGTTCGACGGCGTGGGACTGACGCCAAGGACCACTCAGCAGGAGGAAACACAGAGGCAGCAGGTTCAGTATAAATGGCTTCAGCTGGAGAAGGAAACTCGGGGAGCTGCGAACCCCGAGCTTCACCCCCAGGAGTCAGACAAGACAAATCACTATAATGACTAGGAAAGTGAAATTGAACTTGCCTGTCTCCCGAAGGTAAGATGGTGCCAGCTGAAGAGGACGTTGCTCCTTCCCTCGCTCGCTGGATGGTAACATAGGACCCATGGACGGAGCTCACCGGCACAGGATTCAGCTCACTCTCAGCAGCTGGCTGATTGAGTGGGTCATTCCGGCGGCCCGGAACTGGATCCAGAGCAGGAGCTTGCTGAAGACGTGCTCGGCTGCGGCGCCAACGCATCCGCCGGCCCCCAGATGGTGCGAACTCCAGGACTGGATCGAGGACGGGACCACGATCCGTAGGCCAAGAGCAGGAGTGCCTCTTCTCCTGCTTCACGCCGTGTTCCTCCTCCAGCATCAGGAATATCTCGCATTGCGCGACGATATCCTCCCTCCTCGCGTCGACTTCCGGGTGGTCGGCGTAGCAGGGAGAGAGATGACGAAGAACGTCTTCAGCAGCATCTAGGTACCAATGTATGCCGTGATGGTAGTCCAGCAGGGAAGCAGAGATGAGCATCTCATCTATGACTTCCAGGACGCCTGTCAGCTCGTGGCACGGGCTCCCAGCGCGGCCCATCCGCGACGGCATTCCTCCCACACACACAGTACCCAGACGGAAACAGCAACTGTCCAGAAAACTCAAACTCACTGGTGAAGTGCGTCTCGGGTTGGCGTCACCGTAAACACCGTTTTGACAGCAGTGTACTGTCATGGGTGGCTCTCGCGAGCCACCATAAGACGCCACACAGTCACCAGTGAGTTCAGTGAGTTTTATTAACGGTGAGAATAGTGACAACACAAGCTGCAGAGACAATGACACTTGAGTCTACTCACAACAGGAGGCATAGGCTAAACAGCTCTACAGGTCCATAGCAGGAGACAGTCATACACTAGGCAGGCAAGGTTGGTGAAAATAATAATTACACCAGCTGCTAAGGCAGAGACACACAGAGATCGATACACACCGGGAGGGGTAAGGCTATACAGCACACTTAGTAGTTCCGGAGAACGACGGTCAAGCCAAAGGCAGACGTGGTACAAAAAAGTATCGTGCATCCGAAGCGTGACGGAGTGTAAACAGACACTGCTGCGCCGATGCGGCCGCCAGCGCGGGTTAAAGTAGCCTGAGCGCTAACGACCACAAATGCAGCACAGCTGTTGAGGGTTTGACAGCTCAGCGGAAGCCTCCCCGAGCACTATCACAATAAGAGCTCGGAGAGCTAGAATAATAATGCCGCTGTCAAACCCTGACAAGAATAACCCGAGCACAAAGGCATAGTGCTTGGGTCATGACATCATTCATTCATTCATTCATGAGATTGATTTTGAGCTGGGTGTAGGAAATTTGGTCTGGTTCTGACCTGAATTAGCTTAGCAGAAGAACTGTTTGGTTTTACATGTGACTGTGGTGCAGGAACAGGGACTGCCCTCGGAGTGCTCTCTAGGTCCAGAGTGTCAGAGGTGGTGTTGACAGCTAGCACTGTGGTAGGTTTTGTGTGCTTATGGTTGCTTTGTTGCTGTTTTTGGAATGCATAATATGCAAATTCTCTCAGCTGGTTTGTTGAGCTTGACCTTGGGTTAGCTGTGACTCTAAGGTGGTTGCTAACCTTGGGATGGAGATTCTGAATTAAGAGAGCCTTAAAACTGTGGTCTTCTTCCATCCCCAGCATATTTTATGATCTAAATTATGTGAGAAGGAGTCGCTGGTAGTAGGCCTGTGGGGGTTCTGAGTGACCTTGTTTCACAACTAGGACTGTCGCTAGCCCTGACTGTAGGCAATCATTGGAGAATTCCTTTTTGATGGCTTTGTAGAGTCTCCTGTGGTTAATCTTGATATCCAATGGCTGTCTATAAATTTTGACACCGACCTGTTAGATGTTAGCTTAATCAAATAGATGTGACTGTTGACCGTAGTGTCAGGGTATTTACGCAAGTAGTAGTCATTGTCTTGCAAATAAGCCCTGGTATCAGGTGACCCACTGGTCGAGGGGTCAAATTTGGTGATGATGTGAGCGATCTTATCGAGGTCTCTATCGGATGGGATTAGCATACATCTTTTGCATTGTCGTTCGGGTTTGCAGAGCGGGTCAGATGACCGCACGTTGTGACAGTCCCTGTTTGATGAGGAGATGCCATCCTTTGCTTGCGTAACCGGTCTGTTCGCAGCTCCCGATGTTGGTTCTCTTTGTTTACGGTATTCTTCAAGCTCCTCTTTGATGTCCTGAAGGCCTTCTTGTGCTACTTGTAGGAGCAATTGACATTTCTTGTAGTCAGATTCCGTGTTGTCTAGCTGACCTTCAACTCTTCTGAGTTTATTCTCGGTGTCCTGGAGGGCAGCTCCTAAGTCCTCCTAAGTTCTCCTAAGGGCAGCTCCTAAGTTGCTGAAACGAGGCATTTTAATCCTCCAGTCATTGCTTCTCTTGCCTTACCTGATCCAAATCTTGTAACGTGTTATCAAGTTCAGCTTGGGTATCTTCATGTTCTCTGTGAGCTTGTTCCTGCTTTTTCATTCATGATTTGTTATCTTCCTGGAGAGAGCGTATAATGCTCTAGATTTGGCTACTCTTAACGTCGCAACTAATGCTAATGCAAACTTCCCTAACACATTGCGGAGTTCCTTTGCTTTTGGTGGTTCTTAGTGCATTCATCCAAAAGTTTTCAGTGATTTGCTTCAAGTCTTTGAGGGGTGTTTCCTTAACATGTGTTGGGAAGCCAGGTATAAGGTTGGAAGTCAATCTTTCCAATGTTGCTTGAAGGTCATCCAGTTAGGTAAGTGGATCCGGCAGTTTTACAATTTGTTTAACAGTTAGCTTAAAATCAACTCATTGATTATAGCTAAAGTTGCTAGCCAAGAGTTAACCTTGAATGTTAATTTATTGTGATGGTAGTTATAAGCTCCTTTTAGAACTTGTTCCAACTTACAGGCATGAGAGAAGGAAGGCAGAATTTTGGAATGACTGTAGAAACTGGGAGATGTGTTAATTTATTTGTGGAAATTGTATCTTTGTTTGTAGCTTAAAATTTGTGTGGGTTGACTTCTTTACTTAGATTTTCAAAGCCATCCATCCATCCATCCATCTTCTACCACTTTTCCGGAGGTCCGGGTCACGGAGGCAGCAGTTCAAGCAGAGAAGCCCAGACTTCCCTCTCCCCAGCCACCTGCTCCAGCTCTTCAGAGGGGATACCAAGGCGTTCCCAGACCAGCTGGGAGACATAGTCTCTCCACCGAGTCCTGGGTCTGCCCCGGGGTCTCCTCCCAGTGGGACGTACCTGAAACACCTCAAGTGGGAGGCGTCCAGGAGGCATCCTAATCAGATGCCCATACCACCTCAACTGACTCCTTTCAATGTGGAGGAGCAGCGGTTCTACTCTGAGCCTCTCCCGGATGACTGAGCTCCTCACCCTATCTCTGAGGGTGAGTCCAGCGATCCTACGGAGAAAGCTCATTTCCGCCGCTTGTATCCGCAATCTCGTTCTTTCGGTCATTACCCAAAGCTCGTGACCATAGGTGAGAGTAGGAACGTAGATTGACTGGTAAATCGACAGCTTTGCCTTAGAACTAAGCTCCCTCTTCACCACAACAGACTGGTACAACGTCCGCATCACTGCAGATGCTGCTCCGATCCGTCTGTCGATCTCTCGCTCCATTTTCCCCTCACTCGTGAACAAGACCCCAAGATACTTAAACTCCTCCACTTGGGGCAGGAGCCTGTCCCCAACCCGGAGAGGACAATCCACCTTTTTCCGGCTGAAGACCATGGACTCGGACTTGGAGGTGCTGATTCTCATCCCAGCCGCTTCACACTCAGCGGAAAACCATCCCAGCAAGAGCTGTAGGTCATTGCTGGATGAAGCCAACAGGACAACATCATCTGCAAACAACAGAGATGAGATCCTGTGGTCACCAAGCATGACACCCTCCATTCCCTGGCTGACCCTAGAAATCCTGTCCATAAAAATTATGAACAGGATCGGTGACAAAGGGCAGCCCTGGCGGAGTCCAACTCTCACTGGGAATGACTCCGACCGAGTGTTGGCAATACGAACCAAACTCTCACAACGGTCGTACAGAGACCGAATAGCTCGTAACAACAAGCCCGATACCCCATACTCCCGAAGCACCCCCCACAAAAATCCACGAGGAACGCGGTCAAATGCCTTCTCCAAGTCCACAAAACACATGTAAACTGGTTGGGCAAACTCCCACGAACCCTCAAGAATTCTCGAGAGGGTAAAGAGCTGGTCCGATGTGCCATGGCCAGGACGAAAACCACATTGCTCCTCCTGAATCCGAGGTTCGACCAACGGCCGGACTCTCCTCTCCAGTACCTTGGCATAGACCTTTCCAGGGAGGCTGAGGAGTGTGATCCCTCTAAAGTTGGAGCACACCCTCCGGTCCCCTTTTTTGAAGAGAGGAACCACCACCCCGGTTTGCCATGCCAAAGGCACTGCCCCCGACCTCCACGCAATGTTGCAGAGGCGTGTCAACCATGACAACCCAACAACATCCAGGGCCTTGAGGTACTCAGGGCGAATCTCGTCCACCCCCGGGGCCCGGCCACCAAGGAGATTTTTAACCACCTTGGCGACCTCAGCCCCTGTGATAGGCGAGTCATCCCCCTCGTCCCCAAACCCTGCTTCCTCTGTGGAAGGCGTATCAGTGGGATTAAGGAGATCCTAGAAGTATTCCTTCCACCGCCCGACGATATCCCCAGTTGAAGTCAACAGTGTCCCATCCGCACCATACACAGTGTGGACGGGGAGCTGCTTTCCCCTCCTGAGCCGCCGAACAGTTTGCCAGAATCTCTTTGAAGCCGACCGAAAGTCTTGTTCCATGGCCTCACCGAACTCCTCCCATACCCGCGTTTTTGCTTCAGCAACCACCCGAGCTGCACTCCGCTTGGCCTGCCGGTACACCTCAGCTGCTTCGGGAGTCCCACAAGCCAACCAAGCCTGATAGGACTCCTTCTTCAGCTTAATGGCTCCCCTCACCACTGGTGTCCACCACTTGGTTCGGGGGTTGCCACCACGAGATGCACCGACCACCTTGCGGCCGCAGCTCTGGGCCGCCGCTTCAACAACAGAGGTGGAGAACATGGCCCATTCAGACTCCATGTCTCCAGACTCCCTCGGAATGTGGTTGAAGTTCTTCCGGAGGTGGGAGTTGAAGACCTCCCGGACAGGGGCCTCAGCCAGACGCTCCCAGCACACCCTCACTATACGTTTGGGTCTACCAGGTCTGAATGGCTTCCTCCCCTGCCATCGGATCCAACTCACCACCAGGTGGTGATCAGTTGACAGCTCTGCACCTCTCTTTACTCGGGTGTCCAAGACATACGGTCGCAGGTCTGATGATACGATAACAAAATCGATCATCGACCTGCGACCTAGGGTGTCCTGGTGCCAGGTGCACATATGGGCACCCTTATGCTTGAACATGGTGTTCGTTATGGACAGACTGTGGTTAGCACAGAAGTCAAATAACTGAACACCACTCGGGTTCAGATCGGGCAGGCCGTTCCTCCCAATCACCCCCCTCCAGGTTTCACTGTCATTGATTTCGTGCGCATTGAAGTCCCCCAGTAGGACAATGGAGTCTCCAGGAGGAGCACCCTCCAGCACCCCAGTCAGAGACTCCAAAAAGGGTGGGTACTCTGAAACATCATTTGGTGCATAGGCACAAATGATGGTCAGGACCCGTTTCCCAACCCGAAGGCGCAGGGAAGCAACCCTTTCGTTCACCGGGGAAAACTCCAATATAGAGGCAGCAAGGTGGGGCGATACAAGAATACCCACGCCTGCTCGTCGCCTCTTGCCCGGGGCAACTCCAGAAAAGGCCAAGCTCCAGCCCCTTTCCAGGAGACTGGTTCCGGAACCGGAGCTGTGTGTTGAGGTGAGGCCGACTATATCTAGCCGGTATCGCTCAACCTCGTACACCAGCTAAGGCTCCTTCCCCACCAGATATTCAAAGCCTAGTATAGGAATTGTCATCAATAACTAGCTTTGGAATTTTGTTGAGTGATATTTTAAAGTTATGATTTTATTTACACAAAGATGGAACAACAGAAATAAAATTAAAAAATGCTTTAGACATTTGAGGTTTATAAGTTTTTACTTTCTTTTAAAGTCAAGGTTGATTTTTGCCTTTATTTTTAAAGCCTATTTTCATTTAAAGCTTTAAATGTTTAATATTTACTGATTAGGAAACACAAGTGATTTTTTTTGTGTGTGTGTGTGTGTGTGTATTGTCACCAAAGCTTTCTTAGGATTAAAGCTAATGGTGATTTACTTGATTGTCATTGATAACGTTTTTATTTACTGACTATTCAATGTTCTTTCGGTCACATTAACATTCCGCAGACACGCACCCAAACATCCCTGTTGTTAATAAACAGTTTGAACTACTCAGCCTGTGTGTGTGCGTCTCCTGAGCCGAACGTTATGTCACATGACAATTGGAGAGCAGCTTTGGGGTTAGTGGCATAGACAGCTCTGATTCTTTTAACGTGCTCTGAGGACTCTTTACCAAGCCACTTGACTAGGAGATCTAGCTCCTGGCTATATGTGAGACCAACGTCTTGAATTGCATTTATGAATGACGACTGCCATGCCCTAAAGTTTTCGGGGGTGTCGTCAAACTTAAAGAGTCCGGTCATGATTAGCTCTCTGCGCGTGAGGAACCAAGCAAAGTCTGCCATAGGTGGGTCACCATTGTGGGAAGCATGGTAGCTGTTTGGCCTGAAATAGTCTCTCGGTATGTCGATGGATTCATTTTTCACGTACATTTTCTTTAATGCTGGTGGAGAGAGAGTTTGTTCAGGTCTCCTCGGAATGAATGATTGCGCCCTTTGTGCGGGTTCAACTTGAGGTGTTTCTTCTTCAGCTGGTCGCGCCTGTGACTTTAGCTGGGTTTGGTGGTGCACATACTCCATAGTTCTCTGTCTGACAACTTGTGGTGGAATTGCGCTCCTTACACTCTCTCCTTCGTCCGACTCGGCAGCTGCAGCAGCTTCTAGAACTTCTGCTTGTGCTGTGGCAGCCGCTGTTTCCTTTTCTATCTCCAGCATCTCTAGATCCAGTTCTAGCTTTGCTTGTTGCTTTGCTTGTTCTAGTTCTAGCTTCGCTTGTTGCTCCGCTTGTTCTAGCTTTGCTTGTTGTTTAATTTCTAATTGTTTTTTACTGTACAAGGCTCTAGCATTCGCAGCTTCAGTGGAGGCTCGCGCCATGATGGCTGCTTCCATCACGTTGGACTTTGAGGATAACTTGGCGCTAGAACGTTTGGAGCGGGAGCTAGCGTTGTATGATGATTTGGCTTCAGAGTTCGCCTTTTCTTCTGCCCTCTTCTCTTAAGTGTCGTCCATCGCTGTGTCGTGACCCTTATCTTCACCAACTGCTGTCGTGGCTTTTCACTATACTGTTATCACTACGTGTTTTATACACTGGGGTATGTTAACGCAGATCAACAGTAAGCCAAACTCATTTTTAACAAGCCAGGAAACCGAGAGTCCTGCTCACTTTATTTCAGTCTTCACAGACAGTTTACAGTACCTTAATACTGTGGCTCGAAGCTCGTTGAAAAGCCCGAGTGAAACTAAAAAATAAAACAGAAAATACATGCATTAAAATAAGCTAGCGGGCCCCTGGGGTAAGATTAATTTCTGGAATAAAACAGAGAACACAATACACTAAACAAGCTAGCGGGGCCCTGGGATAAGACTAATTGCTGGAAACAATACATTCAAAAACGATTTCAAGTTCACATATAACAAACTTATAAACTGACTAAATACTAATTAGACTTACAGCCATTGCTTTCGGAGGTGTAGAAGAAGAGGTTTGACACACAAGAGGAACGTTTTAGAAATTCGCGGGCAGGTTAATGCTCGTCTGCCTTTTTATTCTTCTCTCTAAAATGTCCACTTCTCCTACCCATAAATCCTAGCGGCAACTGGTTGCGCTTTCAACATAAAATACAAGTGCATTACTTTTAACTACACAGAAAATTATTTTTAACATAAGGATTATTTCTAACATGACTTGTTATAAATGAACTATTATATTTAATATACTCTTATGAACTATTTTTAACTTTATAAAACACACACTAGTCTCAAACATTCTTGAACTGTTCTGCTTGACCCCAAAAACAGACCCAGAAAAAAAAAATCAAGCAGAAACTTCTATATACCATTAACAGTTTTAATGATCACACTCAGGTTAAATGACATTATATTCAATTGCTTTGTAAGCACGGTGAAATGATAAACAAGTATCAAACATCATATTAACTTGCAACAGATTACTGAGCATAAAGTACATAGTCAAACCTTTGTGGAAGCAAAAGAAACCAGATTTTGAATTGGTAACTGTAATGCAATGGGAGACTGTGAAATAACTGCAACAAAAATATGCATAAAATTGGATTCAATTTTATGAACAAAATGATAAAAGCTGATTATATGAAAAAGGAAATTCTTGATTACTCCAAAGAACAGAGGTTCACGAAAAGAAGGATCTTAGTTTCCTTTAGTTTTATAGGTCTTATCGGAGCTTATTGACAAGCTTTTAACATGAGAAATTGGTCATATTCAATTAAAATTAGATATCACTTTAGCCCAGCAGATAAAAAAAAATTGGAGTCTAGCTTACAACCAGCTGTGTCTTCAAAAGAGTTCAGTGAGGATCCTTCACTAATGCCAGCAAATGGCAAAGGGGAAGACTGCCCGCAGCACTTCCTGGTCAGTACAGTGGTTCAAGCTTGGACTCAGCCACAGAGTAGGCAGTAGAGTGGGCAGCAGAGTGAGCGGCAGGCCCCTGAGCAGGTGACGTCTTATCCTAGGCAAAAAATCCTTCCCTGGCCTTCAACTTTGTGATGTCCACGGGCCAACAGCAATCACAGAACTGAAGGATTTACTTCCGGTTCCTGTAAGGTGAGGACGCACAAGTAAAGGCTCCCAGTTCGTTTCTGTTTAAAACTCAGTTTAGAGCTGACGTTTTGAGCTGTTTTTTTGTTTTTTTGTTTTTTTGTTGTTTTTTTTTTGTTACTACCGCTGGAGAATAAACCTGCTCGTGCGAAAAAAGGAGAATTTGCCAGTCTCATAACTTAATATTGTAGTGGCTGGTGAAGCAATCAGGCCCCTCACGCTTAGGGAGAACAAAGGGATTTCTCCCACGTGTGTTTTTTTTTTCCTATGATCATAATCAACGATCATCGGCCGGGATCATGGGTCCCAAGAAAACTCAGCAGACTGAGGAGGTGAACGAAATAAAAAAAGCGCCGGATTTCTTGGCGGAAGAGATTTCTGCTGTTAAGATGCAGCAAAGAACCATCCTGGACCTGGTAGAGGAGGTGAAAGCGCTGCGGATCCAGAACGCTGAGAAGGTAAAGAGGCTGGCGTGTCTGGAGAGCAGAGTGTCGGAACTGGAGCAGAATACTCGGGTGAACGACGTGATCATCACGGGACTCCACATTAAACCCCGATCATACATGCGAGCAGTGGCCGCGGACAGCAGTGGAAGTGAGCTGGAAGACGAATCCACGGAGCAACAAGTGGCGGCCTTCATGCAGTCGAAAGGAATTCAGCTAGACTGCAACACCATAGAGACCTGCCACCCTCTGCCCAGGAAAAACGGTGACAAACCGGCTGTGATCATGAGGTTTGTGAACAGAAAACACAAGACTGCGCTGTTAAAACAAGGTAGGAAATTGAAAGGAACGAACATTTACATAAACGAGCACCTCACAAAAGAGAACACGGAAATAGCCAGAAAAACAAGGTACATGAAAAAGCAGAAAAAGATTCAAAACACCTGGACATCAAACTGTAAAATATTCATCAAATTAAAGAGATCACCTGAAGAAGCCAAGGTCATTAATCAAATCAAATCAAATCAAACTTTATTGTCATATTGCTGTACATACAACTGTAGTGCAGGCAAGATGAAATTGCGTTTCTCTCGGCATCCATATAAGAAGCAGCATGATTAAGACACACTCCCACATAGCTCCACCCCCCACCCCACCCCCACCCCCCATCCATTCACACATCCCTGAGACATACTTGGGGCAAAAGAATAACTAACTATAATATACAAAATGTCCATAGGTGCAGTAGTGTGTATGTGAGAATCCGGGTCAGCTGCTCAGCATCCTGATAGCTTGTGGGAGGAAGTTGTTGATCAGTCTGGTGGTTCTGCCTCTGATACTCCGGAATCGTTTACCAGATGGAAGAAGTTCAAAGTGTTTATGCAGAGGGTGAGAACGGTCCTTGACAATGTTCAGTGCCCTGCTCCTACAACAGTTCTGAAAAAGTTCTTGAACAGAGGGGAGGGAGACTCCAATTACCCTCTCCGCCCCCTTGACTATCCTCTGCAGGGCTTTTTTGTCTGACATACTGCAGCTGGAGTACCATGTAGCAATGCAGTACGTCAGAACACTCTCCACCACACCTCTGTAGAAGGTCCTGAGGATGCAGATGGGGAGAGAGGCCTGTTTGAGTTTCCTCAAGAAGTGTAGTCTCTGCTGAGCTCGCTTCCTGATCTCCAAGGAATTCTTGCTCCAGGTCAGGTCCTGCGAGATCTGCACTCCGAGGAACTTGATGTTCTCTACTCTCTCCACTAAACGGCCGCCGATGCTGAGGGGGACGTGCTCAGGCTGTGACCGCCGGAAGTCGATAATCATCTCCTTCGTTTTGTCCACGTTGAGCACCAGATTGTTCTCCCTGCACCAGCCCTCCAGGTCTCTCACTTCTTCCCTGTACATTGATTCCTCATCCCTCTGAATAAGTCCCACCACCGTGGTGTCATCTGCAAACTTAATAATCTGGTTCCCCTCGTGTTTGGATACACAGTCATGTGTTAGAAGTGTAAACAACAGTGGACTGAGTACACAGCCTTGAGGGGTTCCAGTACTCAGCGTGACAGAGTTGGAGATGTTGTTTCCAACCCGGACAGACTGAGGTCTCTCAGTCAGGAAATCCAGGATCCAGAGACATGTGGCGGTGTTCAGACCGAGAAGGAGTAATTTCTCTATCAGTCTCTGGGGAATAATGGTGTTGAATGCTGAACTGAAATCAATGTACAGGAGTCTGGCGTAGGTGTCTTTCTGGTCCAGGTGGGTGATGACAGAGTGTGGGGTGGTGACTATAGCATCCTCCGTGGAGCGGTTTGAACGATATGCAAACTGGAGCGGGTCGTGTGATGCAGGGAGGCAGGCTGTGATGTGTGGTTTGACAAGCCGTTCAAAACACTTCACCACAATTGGTGTAAGTGCAACAGGACGATAGTCATTCAAACAAGACACCACTGGTTTCTTTGCCACCGGTACAATGATAGAGGTCTTGAAGCATCTGGGAACGATGGCCTGACTCAGGGAGATGTTATAAATGTCAGTCAGGACATCCGCCAACTCGCTCGCGCAGTCTCGGAGCACATGTCCCGGAATGTTGTCTGGACCTGCAGCTTTGCGTGGGTTGATTCTGGATAGGGTCCTCCGTGTGTCCGCTGTGTTAATGGTAAAAGCTGGTCCGACCGATGGTGGGAGTGGGCCGGCCCTCCCTCTGATTGTCGAGTTTGATGCTTCAAAACGTGCAAAGAAGTCGTTAAGCCTGTCTGGAAGCGAAGCGTCGTCATCATCGACCCCCTGCCTAGACTTAAAGCCCGTCAGTGTCCGAACTCCCTGCCACATCTGCTTGGTGTTCCTAGTGTCACAGAGGTGTCCCTGGATTTTCTGCGCATAGGCGCGCTTTGCCGCCTTAATTCCCTTTGAAAGCGCAGACCTGGCTGAGCGGAGGGCGATCCTGTCCTTCGCTCTGAACGCTGCATCTCTGGCTTTAAGCAGCGAGCGCACCTCTGCAGTCATCAAGGGCTTATGATTACCCCGCATAGTGATGGTCTTCACTGTAGTGAAATCCTCTGTGCACTTCGCGATGTAGCTGGTGACCAAATCAGCATACTCCTCCACATCTGTCCTGTCTTCCTGGGAGGCTGCTATTTTGAAGATCTTCCAGTCTGTGTGCTGAAAACAGTCTTGCAGTGCAGAGGTTGCACTCTCTGGCAAAATCCTGATTTGTTTTACTGCTGGCCTGCTGCGCTTCAATAAAGGTTTGTAGGCAGGAGCCAGCATCACGGACATGTGATCAGAACGGCCGAGATGGGGGCGGGGTATCGCTTTATATGCATCTGTGTTTGTGTACACTAAGTCCAACATATTCTCTCCTCTGGTCTTAAAGTCTACACATTGTTTTAACATCCGTAATATTATGGAACTGGACAAATATCAATTAATATTATGAACTGGAGTCACAGTAACAATCAGACAACTGTAGGACACTGAAGGATTATACTCATCTGCTACAAGACATTCAACAACATGAATCAAAAGATGAACAAACAGGAATAACAGGAACTGAAAGTTTTTGAATATACAGATCACAACCCACAGGACGTAGACTATAACATAGACCCTGATAATAATTTATTTAGCTCCATCAATAATGACTGTAGTTACTACACAGATGATCAGTTTAACACAATGGTCACATCTGATTTCAATATTTCTATGATCCACTTCAACAGCAGAAGTCTCTATGCCAACTTTAATAACATTAAAGATTATTTACATCAATTTAAAGAGCCATTCAATATTGTGGCAATATCAGAGATGTGGCTCAGTGAAGAGAAAGGAGTGAATTTTACCATGGATGGCTATGCATTAAATTATATAAATAGAAAAGTGAAAATAGGAGGAGGAGTTGCAATTTATGTTGACAAGAGCTTGAAATACAAGGTTGTTGAAAATCTGTCAGTAACTGTGGATGATTTATTTGAATGTATTACAATAGAAATCTGTTTGGACAACGTGAAGAATGTAGTAGTGAGCTGTGTATATAGAACACCTGGATCAAACATTGACTTATTTAAGGACTGGATGGAAAAAAATGTATGCAAAACTAACTCATAAAGTTATGTTCATCTGTGGGGATTTCAATATAGATCTGATGAACTCAAAACAACATAGTTGACAGAAGAATTTATCAACACAATGTACAGTATGGGCTTACATCCAACAATTACCGGACCTAACAGAATCACATCACACAGTGCCACACTAATAGATAACATATTCACAAACATTATGGAAAATAATATCAGGAGTGGGCTTTTATTGAATGATATCAGTGACCACCTGCCGATTTTTGTTGTCTATCAATGTGATTATAGGAAGAAAAAGTATACCAAAAATATTAAATATAAAAGAATAAGAACCGAAGAATCAATGTATTTACTGACAAAGGAATTATTAATACAAGATTGGAAGATAGTTTATGATGAAAATGACATAAATAAAGCATATGATAATTTTTTTACAAATATTTCAATCATTGTACAATAAAAACTGTACTATAAAACAATACAATGACAGACAACAAAAAAAAAAAATTCCTTGGGTCACCAAGGGGTTAATAAATGCATGTAAAAAGAAGAATACATTATATAAACAATTCATTAAGTGCAGAATGGTGGAAGCTGAGATCAAATATAAAAGATATAAAAATAAGCTTACTAATATAATGAGGACTTGTAAGAAAGAATATTACAACAGAATATTAGAGGATAACAAAAATAACTTAAGAGGAATATGGCAAGTACTCAATGGGATTATTAGTAATCGACCTAAGAATGCTAATTATCCAGAATATTTTATTGAAAATGGCAATTTGATAAATAATATGGAAGATGTGGTCAGTGGTTTCAATAATTTTTTTGTAAACGTTGAAATAATGGTAACGATAGATGATACCAGAATAGAAACAGTACAGGAAAATAAGTTTCTGGGGGTGACGCTAGACAATAAAATCTGCTGGAAACCTCACATCAGTCACATCCGGGCCAAGTTAGCAAAATGTATAGGCATACTGGGGAAGACAAGACACATCTTGGACTATAAATCATTGGTCTTATTGTACAATTCAATGTTTTTACCTTATCTTAACTATTGTGTAGAAGTCTGGGGAAACACCTACAAGACCAACCTACAGTCAATATGCACATTACAAAAAAGAGCTATAAGGATAATAATCAATGTAGGATATAGAGACCATACCAATTCGTTGTTCTTAAAGTCACATGTCGTAAAGTTCATCGATTTAGTTAAATTTAAGACAGCACAAGTAATGTACAGGGCAATTAATAATCAACTCCCAACTAATATACAAAAAATATTTAAAAAAAAGAGACAATGATCATAATTTGAGAGGAGACTTAAACTTTACAAAACCCAAGATATGTACAACCAAGAAAAGTATGTGCATATCTGTCTGTGGGGTGGATTTGTGGAACAGTCTGGAGCCAGAACTGAAACTATGTACAAACAGAAATCAATTCAAAAAGAGGTATAAACATTATTTGCTGAAAGGATATATGTTAGAAGGGTAGTATTTACATGTACAATTCATTATATTCACCCTGGGACATTATGGGACACTATGGAATGGTGGGTGGGACAGCACTGTGTATATCTCTGTTGTTTGAGGCTGGTTTCGATGTATGGACATCAATGTATGTTAGAATGGATGGGTGTTAATGTTGATTTGTAAAAAATACAGTAAATTGTTTACTTGGGGTCTTAAAGGTGGTAATTTGTATAAAATTCACATGGGTGTATCTATGGAAAAGAGGAGATGGAATTAACAAGTGTTCACTTCTTCCTTCTCCCTTTCGAACAGTGTATACTGTTACTTTATTGTATTTGCCATTTGCTTGTTTTTGTTATATTTTTGTGTTTGAAATAAACTATCTATCTATCTATCTATCTATCTATCTATCTATCTATCTATCTATCTATCTATCTATCTATCTATCTATCTATCTATCTATCTATCTATCTATCTGTCTGTCTATCTATCAATTCTTCATTAACTTTAAGCCATGTACCACAGGCTTTTAAAACGGCTGTAATTAAACCCTTACTCAAAAAGCCAACGCTAACTATAGATCAATCTCTAATCTGCCTTTCATTTCAAAAATCTTAGAAAGAGTGGTTGCTACGCAATTATTTGACCACTTGCAGGGAAATGGTTTCTTTGAAGAGTTTCAATCTGGGTTTAGAATCCATAATAGTACTGTAACAGCCATAGTGAAAGTCACTAATGATCTCCTGATCGCATCTGATAATGGACTTGTTTCTGTACTTGTCTTTTTAGACCTTAGTGCAGCTTTTGATACTATTGATCATAATATTCTACTTGATAGATTAGAACACCATGTTGGACTTAATGGAACTTCATTGCAATGGTTTAGATCTTATTTATCTGATAGGTTCCAGTTTGTTCATGTCAATAATGAGTTTTCTTCCAACTCAAAGCTAAGTCATGGAGTTCCACAGGGGTCTGTGCTAGGCCCTACCTTATTTAGTTTATATACTGTATGCTTCTGTTAGGCAATATTATTAGAAAGGACTGTATACATTTTCATTGTTATGCAGATTACACACAATTATACCTGTCAATGAAACCAGATGATAGTAATCAATTAGCCAAGTTAGATGCCTGTCTTATGGAAATCAAAGCTTGGATGACTTGTAATTCTCTGCTATTAAATTCAGATAAGACTGAAGTCATTCTTGTTGGTCAAAAAAACCTTAGAAATACCTTTCCAAATCAAACTTTTAGTTTGGATGCGGTTACTCTTTCTCTTAATAGCTCTGTGAGGAACCTTGGAGTTATTTTGATCAAGATCTGTTTTTCAATTCACATATTAAATTTGTTTCTAAGACTGCCTTCTATCATTTGCATAATATTGTCAAGATTAGGAACATCTTGTATCAGAATGATGCTGAGAAACTGATCCACACTTTTGTTAGCTCTAGATTAGATTATTGTAACTCTTTATTATCTGGTTTTCCTAAAACATCTTTAAAAAAGTCTTCATCTCATCCAAAATGCTGCAGCAAGAGTTTTAACAGTTACTAGAAAGAGAGATCATATCTCTCCAGTTCTGGCCTCCCTTCATTGGCTTCCCATAGAGTTTAGAATTAAGTTTAAAATCCTTCTTCTCACTTTCAAAGCTCTAAACAATCAGGTTCCTTTTTATTTAAAAGATCTGATACTACCCTATTATCCTAACAGAGCACTATGCTACCAAAATGCTGGATTACTTGTCATACCTAGAATCTCCAAAAGTACAATGGGAGGCGGAGCCTTCAGTTATCAAGCTCCTCTCCTGTGGAACCAGCTGCCAATCTGGATTCGGGAGTCAGACTCGATCTCTGTTTTTAAGAATAGGGTTTAAACCTTCCTTTTTGATAAAGCCTACAATTAGGGAGGGATCATGTTTCTCTGAACCTTCCCTTCATTATGCTGCTAATAGGTTTAGACGGCCGGGGGACCTCCAATAATTGCACTGGGCTTCACTCCTTTCTTCACTCTCAATGAAATATTTTGATTTTTTTTTTTGCTGGTCATTAACATCTATTTGTTCTCTCCCATAGATTGAGTCCCCATTGTGCTGTTTGCTCTCTACATGTCTGTTCTTTTCATCTTCTCTATCCCCTCACCCCCCAGCCAGTCGCAGCAGATGACTGCCCCTCCCTGAGCTTTGTTTTGCTTGAGGTTTCTTCCTGTTAAAAGGGAGTTTTTCCTCTCAACCATCACCAAGTGCTTGCTCACAGGGGATCGCCTGATTGCTGGGGTCTTTCTGCAATTGTGGGGGTTTCCCCTACAGTTGAAAGTGCTATGAGATGACTGTTGTGAAATGGCACTATGTAAATAAAGTTGAATTGAATTGAATTGAATTAAAGTCAGGCCAGACCATCCCTGAAGCCTGCCAGGTACTGAACACTCAACACTGTGTCATACCTGCTAATGTCATGCGCTTCCCGGTCCAATTACGCATTCAGACCGGACAAAAACTTAAGCATCCTCAAGCATTTTTCCAACTGGCTCGGTTGTTTGGCAATATGGACTTAATTCTGGAAGCCATGCTCTTTCTAAGCCTAGGATCTTGAACGACCACGTTGCCGGTAAACAATCCCACGGCAGAGACTATCATCTTCCCCAATGCCACGCCCCTCGGCTGGCTCATCACCACTTATTTCTATGACTTTGAACTGACCGTTCAAGTGTTAGGTGGTCTTCCTGCTTCTTTTTGGGCCGATTCTCTTAAACCTGCAATCATATACATTAAGCCTTCTAAAGCCATCACCTTTGTGTCAATGTCAACCCCTGACAAAGAGTCTGTGGGATGGATTAACTTGATCAGTGACGACCAAATGCTTGTCCAAGCCTTTGAGCTCCTCCCATCAGCTTCCAATCAGCAAACCCCTGACAATCCCAGCTATGCTCCGCCAAAACCGGTCACCACCATTGCTGAAGAGATTGCACAGGTGGTACCTGACGCTGATGCCTTAACCTCTGATGAAGAATGTCAAAAATGTTGTCAGTTTCTTCTTAAATACGAGCCATCATTCTCCAAAGACTCCTTGGACTGTGGGCTAACCACAATCCACTCTGCAGGCATTGCTACACCACCTCAGAATCAGAATCAGCTTTATTGGCCAAGTATGCACAACACATACAAGGAATTTGACTTTGGCTAAAAAACTTGCTCTCGTTGTTCAGGTGGAGGATTTAAATAAGATTTAAATAAGGATACAATGACAACAGAGTATGTACAGTAAATTACAGTCTGTCCACGTTTCTATAAAAGGATGCAAATATATACAGGAATATATGCAGTTATTTACTCAGACTATCCACACTTTGCAGAAATATATGAAAAAATATACAGTCACACAGTATTTCAATGTTAACTCAGATTCAGTGATATAATGTGAATGAAGTAAAAAGCAGTGTGAGAGTTATGTGCAATGTAAGAATGGATGAAAAGTCATGAGTACAGCAACAAGAAGGACTAGGTGAATGTTAGGAGTTCATCAGAGTGATGGTTTGAGGAAAGAAACTGTTCCTGTGACGGATAGTTTTGACCTTCAGTGATCTGTAACGACGACCAGAAGATAGAAGTTCAAACAGTTTGTGGCCGGGGTGTGATGGGTCAGCACAGATGTTTCCAGCCCGTTTCCTGGTTATGGACCGATATAAGTTCTCAATGGAGGGTAGTTCGGTACCAATGATCCTCTCTGCAGACTTAATGATCCGCTGCAGTCTGGTCTTGTCCTGTTTAGTGGCAGATCCAAACCAGACAGTGATGGAAAAGCAGAGGACAGATTGGATGATGGCGGTGTCGAAGACAACCAGCAGCTCCTGAGGCAAATCAAACTTCTTGAGCTGACGCAGAAAAAACAACCTCTGCTGGGCGTTTTTCCGGACAGTGTCTATATGGGAGGACCACTTCAGGTTCCAGGAGATTGTGGTACCCAGAAACTTGAAGGAGTCCACAGTGGACACTGTGCTGTTGAGGATGGTGAGTGGGGGGAATGAAGGAGGGTGTCGCCTGAAATCCACAGTCATCTCCACCGTTTTGGCTGGGTTAAGTTCAAGATGGTTCTGGCCGCACCAGCGGATCAGCTGCTCCACCTCCCGCCTGTATGCAGACTCATCACCATCCCGGATCAAACCGATGACTGTGGTGTCGTTCGCAAACTTCAGGAGCTTCGCTGAAGGGTCCTCTGAGGTGCAGTCGTTGGAGTAGAGGGAGAAAAGCAGTGGGGAAAGGACACATCCTTGGGGGGCGTCAGTACTAATTTTTCGGGAGCTGGATGTAAATCTCCCTAGCTTCACCTTTTGCCACCTGTCAGTCAGAAAGCTGGAGATCCACTGGCAGGTGGAGGTGGGCACCTTGAGCTGGAGGAGTTTCTGATGAAGAATGCCTGGGATGATGGTGTTGAACGCTGAGCTGAAGTCGACAAATAGGATACTGGCGTACATCCCTGGGGAGTCGAGGTGTTGCAGGATGTAGTGTAGTCCCATATTCACTGCATCATCCACTGACCTGTTTGACCAGTAGGCAAACTGCAGTGGGTCCATCAGGGGGCCTGTGACGACCTTCAGGTGGTTCAGCACCAATCTCTCCAAGGATTTCATGACCACAGAGGTCAGGGCAACAGGTCTGTAGTCGTTTCATCCTGTAACAGAGGTTTTCTTGGGAACTGGAATGATGATGGAGCGTTTGAAGCAGGAAGGCACTTCACGCAGCTCCAGTGATCTGTTAAAGACCTAATGCTCCTTCCACCTATGTCAGGCAGTACAAGATTCCCTTGGCCTCTTATTGCCCGGTACAGGAAATAATCAATGACCTACTGGACTGTGGCATAATTAGGCCATGTAACAGCACTTACTCCGCCCCCTTGTGGACGGTCCTGAAGCCTAATGGTAAGTGGCGGCTCACCATTGACTAAAGGAAACTAAACACTCTAGTTCCTCTTTCTAGGTGGCCTATGACTCGACTGGAGCAAGAACATCCTAGAGTCAAAGATGCCAAATACTTCTCAACGCTTGACATTGCTTCTGATTTCTGGACTATTCCTGTCCAAGCTGAGGACCAACACAAACTGGCCTTCACATTTGCGAATCGTCAATACACATTCACCCGGTGTCCATTAAGGTATGTTAACTCTCCTGCAGAGTTCAATATCTTCTTGAATAAGACATGTCCAGATGCAAGAGTCAGAGGTAATCTCATCTATGTCAACAACATTCTCATTCAGAGTCCAACTCTGGATGCCCACCTGGCCGAAATCAACCATGTCCTTGGCCAGCTTACAAGAGCAGGAGCCAAAATTTATTTTTCCAAGGGCCAATGGTGCAAAACCAAGGTCAGTTGCATGGGTCTCTTGGTGGGAGCCAATGGGGTCCTAGCACAAATGTTGTGAATCCAAGGCATTTTAAACACTAAAGCCCCTACTAACATCTCCAAACTCCAGAGCTTTCTAGGGGTATGTAACTACTCACGCCAGTTCATTGAGAATTTTGTAGACTTGGCAAAACCCCTGACAGACCTCCTACGAATGGACACCCCTTTCATCTGGTCTGAGGCTTAAGAAGAGGCTCATCATCATCATAACAGTCTGTCGTGGGTAACAATGACTGTTTCATTTAGGTCTGATCAGATTCCTCCACACAGCTCTGTCCTTAGCCTTCCACTGCCAGGAACTCCTGTCTATATCCAGCTTCTTCAAGTTTCTTTTTACAGTGTCTTGAAATCTGAATCTTGGTCTACCCTGATTGTGTGGGCATCCCATATCTCTTGGATGAGCTTATGCAGGCAGTTGGTCAGCTGAACACCACCAAATTTCCACACTTCTGCTGGAATTCCATCCCTTCCTGGAGCTTTACCAACCTGTGGTTTTTTTTGTTTTTTGTTTTTTTTGTTACTTATTTGTACCCGTAGGTAGATTTGGTTTGCAGTCTGGTGACAAGCCACCGGCTGCCGGTCGCTGCATGCGCGAGCGCCATAAACCTACATGTTTTTTGGTATGCGGGAGGAAATCGGAGAAATCCCAGAGTAAACCCACGCAACACGGGGAGAACATGCAAACTCCACACAGCTCACTGTTGGTCGGGGGCTGGGATCGAACCCACGATCTCATGATCCCTGCGATCCCCCGGCCGAGGGTAAAACTGTGCTGCCACAGTGCTAAACCACTGCACCACCGTGCAACCCCCCGTGTTGTCCTGATAGCTGCCATTAGTTCATCAAAATTTGGTGGTTCATCTGACTTGATACAGCTGGTCGCTGCACTAGAACTTCTTTAGCCTCTTCAGTGAGATCTCCAGGGTTGTTTAGTAGTTGGTCAAAGTGGTCTGCAAATCTGTCCAGGATCTTGTCTTTCTCCTGCAAAACCGTTTCACCATCCATAGCCTTTAGTTGAACCAATCCTCTTTGTTTAGGGCCGGAGATTTCTCTCAAACCTGTGAAGAATGTTTTCATGTCCTTCCTGTCTGCTGCAGTTTGAAGTTCCTCCGCTTTTTCCTCCCACCAGTTGGACTTCATCTCTCTGGTGTACTTCTGTAGCTCACTCTGAGCCTTTGAGTATTTCTTCTTCTTCAACCCTGTGTTACACTGTAGATTTTCCTGTCTAGCTGTATTCCTCACTTCTAGTAGTTTCTTCACGTGTTCATCATGCTCATCAAACCAATCTTGATGTTTCCTCTTAGGGTAGCCTAATACATCACTCACAGTCTGATGCACCATATCCTTCAGTGTTGCCCATTTCTCTTCTATGTCATTCTCTGAGTTGTTGCTGTCCAGGTCTTTCAAGTTTTCATCCATTTCCTGTGTAAGTTCTTCCTGCTTCTTTTGGCCTTTCAGGGCACTAGTGTTTAGCTTCCGTGGTGGCTTCACACCCATCCTGCAGTGCTGTTTTCATCTCCAAATCCTTAATCTAGATCTCAGCATAACATGATCAGTGCCACAATCCCCGCCTCTCATTGCTCTGGTATCCAATACATCCCTTATGTGTCTCTGCCTGACTATGATGCAGTCTAATAAGTGCAAGTGCTTGGATCTTGGGTGCACCCATGTCTTCTTGTGTGTGTCCTTGTGCTTAAATAGAGTGTTGGCTATCACAAGGTTGTGCTCTGAACTTAGTGCAAGTAGAAGTTCTCCATTAGCATTGCACTTGCCTACTCCATAACTGCCTAGCACTCCTTTCCATTCCTCGGTGTCCAAACCAACTCTGGCATTAAAATCTCCAACAAGTATCAGCCTGTCATCAGTCGGTACACGCCTGATAGTCTTACGTAAATCACTGTAGAACTCTTCCTTCACCTCCTCTGTGTTGGTCATTGTTGGGGCATATACACTGATGAGTGTGGCATACATCTTCCACTGTAGTGGGAGTCTCATAGTCATTATCCTGTCGTTGATTGGCACCGGTTCCTCATCAAGCATTGCTGCTATCTCCTTTCTAACTGCAAAGCCCACTCCTGCCTCTCTCCTTTCTTGAGTTGATCTCCCACTCCAAAAGAAGATGTACCCATGGTCTTCCAAGCTGTCATATCCAGGCAATCTTGTTTCACTAAGTGCAGCTATGTCTACATTGCACCTGTTCATTTCCAGGGCCACAAGCGCAGTCTGTTTTTCTGGGTGCTGTGTCCAACAGAGTGCATACATTCCATTCTGCTACACACAAGGTTGCTGTTTTCCTCTTCTTTTGTCTTCCTGCTCCTAGCTTACTTTTCGCTGCCTGTCGGAGTGTGAACAGATCAGTGCGGACCTTGTAAGCCCGGGCGACGTCCGAGCCGGTATGAGTTGCTTTCTGATTGACCATTTCATGAAAATGCTTGCAAAGTATTTGAGCACTGCTAGCTTTTGTTGGACTAGCAGCACATTCTTGGCAGATAAGGGTATTATCAGTGGCAAGAACAAGCCAAGACAAACTGACTACAGTATCTGTTGCAGTGACTGACCAGATGATAGGTTTGTTTATCTCTGCTCTTTGTGTAGTGCATGTCACAATGCACCAACTGGCACAGTCCACCACAGACCTTGTGACAGATGTGTTTATCTGCCAGGATATCCAGTCTCACCCTGTGTAACTGGGAGTGGTCCACCACAGACCTGTGGCAGATATTGTTTTTAGTTCTGCCAGAATGCCCTGTTTCACCCTCCACGCCCTCGGAAGGGTGGGGTTGCCGGTTGAGTAGCTGACGGCCCGACCTATGAGACATGTAGTACCGGTTTTCATGGTTATCCGGTAGCAAGCAAGCCAATGCCTGACCTGACACAAAAAAGGGGATGTGAGTCTCAGTTAAAAGCAGCCAATTTCTGACCCCCCCAAAAAGTGGAATTTTATGGGTTAAAAGCTGCAACTTTAGCGAAAAGACAAAAAAAGGTGTAAATTTCCAACTGTTTCCAACTTAAAAACGCTGCAGATATAAGATTTGAGTAAAATGCTGCAAGTTTAGGCTTTTTTTTAACTGCATATTCAAGAGTAAGAAAAGTTCTAAATTCATGAGGAAAAAGCTGCAAATTTATGAATAATAAAAAGCTGTAAATTTTAAATTAAATCACCCTTTATTGTCATTCAACCATACAACCAATCATGTACAGTAGAATGAGATTGTGTTTTACCTATCTTCTTCTTCTTCTGGTAGTCCATCGATTTGATGATGACCATCTTCTTTATTTGTGAGTCTGCTGGTGTTTGAATAGTCCAATCCTGGATCTGCAGATTCGGTTACAGACCGGGCATGTGAAGGAGGTGTTGGGGGGAGCAGGGGGGACTTGGCGAGCATGCCTCTTTGCACGCTTTGCTGTCCGGTGCTGTATGTGCTGTTCCTCCATATAATCCACTCCCTGTGGGGAGTGGGAGCACCAGATGTCTCGGCAGGAAGCGAGTTCCTCCAGTGAAGAGGGGTTGATCCGACATCTCTTCAGGATGGACTTCATTTGGTCTTTGAAGTGCTTCTTCTGCCCACCAGCACTGTGTTGGCCTTGATGTAACTGACCATACAGGATTCTGAGTGAGAGTCTGTGGCTGGGCATCCTGATGACATGCCTCAACCACCTGAGGTGATGCTGGGCCATGATACTCTCCACGCTGCAGCTGCCAGCTCTCTCCAGCACTTCTGTGTGTGGCACTCTGTCCTTCCAAGTGATGCCAAGGATTTTCTGGAGACATCTTACATGGAAGATCTCCAGGCTTCTCAGATGACGGCTGTAAATAGTTTGTGCCTCACATCCATACAGTAAGGGGGTGATACATACAGCTCTGTAGACCAGCACTTTGGTGTGGAGTTTGAGGTTGCTGTTTTGAAGAACCCTTCTCCTTAAATGACCAAAAGATGCTGATGCTTGCTTGAGGCGGTTCTGGATCTCATCATCCATTGAGCAGGTGTCAGACATTATGCTCCCCAGGTATTTGAAAATGGACACTGTAAGCAGCTGTTGCCCTGCTGCTGTGAGGGTTATTGGGTTTTTTGGGGGGTCAGTACTGGTTTGGCAGAGTACCTCTGTCTTCTGGGTGTTGATTGTCAGTCCCATTCTGGTGTATGCAGTTACAGCTGCTGAGAGGATGTTTTGTAGAGTGTCTGGTGTATGGGCAACCAGGGCACAATCATCGGTGTATTGTAGCTCAATGATGGTCTCTGATGTCAGCTTGGAAGTTGCCTGTAGCCTCCTGATGTTGAACAGGTTACCATCAAGCCTGAAGTCAATGGTAACTCCAGCTTGCTTCTCCACCCTCCTACGTAGCAGAGTTGTTACACAGACAAGGAAGATGTTGAAGAGAGCTGGGGCCAGCACACAGCCTTGCCTCACTCTGGTTTGCACTCCAAAAGGTTCTGAGCTGTGCCTTCCCACTACCACTTGGGCCATCATCCCGGAATGGAACTGCACAAGGATGGTGAGGAACTTGGGTGAACACCCAAATCTCTTCAGGACTTGCCACAGTAGTTCCCTGTTCACTGTGTCAAATGCCTTTGACAGGTCAACAAAGGCAATGAACAGGTCCTTATGCTGCTCCCGACATTTCTCTTGGAGCTGACGCGTCACAAAGATCATGTCAACTGTCCCCCTGTCCTTCCGAAAACTACACTGTGACTCTGGGGTGACCCGCTCTGATATAGCAGAGAGGAGTCTGCGGAGCATGATCTTGGTAAGGACCTTTCCAGCAATGGCCAACAGAGAGATACCCCTACTATTGGAGCAGATGGATTTGTCTCCTTTGTTCTTGTAGATGGTCACAATGTTGCCGTCTTTCCACTGTTGAGGGACACATTCTCGTCTCCACACCTCTGAGATATAGCGATACAGTGTCCGAGTACAGAGGTAGCCTCCCTCTTTAAGAAGTTCAGCTGGGATGCCGTCAGGTCCAGGGGATTTATTGTTTTTCAGGGTTTTTACTGCATGCAGGATTTCTTTGAAGGTTGGGGGGAGGTCGAGATCTGGCAAGATATGATGTTCAGGGAGCTCTGCAAGGACAGTTGGGTCCACTGAGGTGGGCTGGTTAAGCACGGTGTTAAAATGCTCAGCCCACCGCTCCACTATCATGGCCTGATCCTTGATTAAAGAAGATCCATCAGCAGATCTAGCAGGTGCCAGGGAGCAGTTTGAGATCCACCACTCATCTTGCAGTTTCCTGAGAGTTGTTTGGACCTCAGAACGAAGGGCTTGCCATTGCTTCTTATGGAATTGGGATTGTGGATTGTTCAAGGTGACTCTGTGTGCCCTGTGCATTCTGTCCAGGAGGGTGGAGATCTCTCCAGCATTCTGGTCAAACCAGTCCTGATGTTTCTTGGTTTTGAAACCGATGGCTTGGGCTGCAGTGTCAAAGAGGATGGTGGATAGAGTGGTCCACTTCTCATCCATCCCAGACTCTGAGATGATCAGTTGTTCAATACCTGCCAGCCTCTCAGCTAGGGAGCAACGAAAGTTGTCACAGATGTCGCTGTTAGAGAGTCTGGCACAGTGGAGTGTTTTCCTCTTTGGGCCACCGTGGTGAGCTAGGGGTCGAACATGCATTCTGACCTTTGTCAGAATCATGCGGTGGTCGGTCCAACAGTCTTCTCCTCGCATAGCTTGTATAATGAGCATGTCCTTGAGGTCAGCCCTCCTCACGATCACATAAGGCACTTTTCCACTAGCTCAGCTCGCCTCACCACGCTTCGATTCGCTACGACACGGTTCGGCCTCGGTTATGTCTCCATTCCAGCTGGGTAAAGCGGGGTTAAGCTGGGGTGGGTGGGATTTTTTTTACAGCAAGGTGGCGCCACACTCCCGTGACATAAAACACGCGACCCAAGCAAAACATAACACATGCATCATGGCGGCTGTACAAGGCGACTCTTCGGTCTGTGGCTTTTTTCACCGTAAATGCCAAAAAGGACTGCCAGACAAGGGTACAGGCAGCGAGACGAAACACTCTGGAATAGTTCTGCAGCTTCTGGGAGAGCCGAAGACATGAGGATACAAACTAAGTCATATATGACGGTAAGCTAATGGTTGCTAATGCTAGTTTGCTATAAGTACGTCGTACTACACTGTAATGTCTGCAAGTTAGCGCTGTTAGGTACTAAAATATGTATGCTGTGTGTGTGTGTTTCAGATGGCTCTGTTGTGGGGAATTTACCGCTTCAAACGGTCGGTCTGGGCGTTCAATACATCCTGTCACTGATGTCAACACAGCCTGTCACTGATGTCACCCCAGCTTCACCAACGATCAGTGGTTGTAGAGCTTAAGAATGTTTGTAGAAACGTTTATTTCCTGTGCAAAAAATTGCTCTGATCTGCTTGAAAATCATGGAGAGACTGTTGAGACATCATGGATGTAGCTGCTCCAGCAGCAGTGAGTGTGAGGTGGTGTCATAGCAAAAAATGATCAGGTGACACAACTTGATCGCCATGTTAATAACTATATTAGCCACAAAATATATATTCAAAAAGTAAACAGTACTGAGTTAGGTACAGTATAATAAGATATATTTGACAGTTATGATGCATTTTAGGCCAAAACAAACTTGATCTACAATTAAAAGCAATTAAAATAATACAGTCACAAGGTTACATGGAAAATACTTGATTTACTAGATACATGTACTGTAGAAATATATATTCTCTGCATCAACAATGTACTATACATGCATTCATGTAGTATTGCACTGGGAATTGCACTTACAATAAACCTTTGAAGTTTTTGCAGATGTCTCGTTTTTATATATGAAGGTTACCACCATGTGGCACAAATTAAATACTAAAAGGTTGGAAAAGTTGTCTAAGAACAGTCCAGCAGTTTGAGAAATCACTTTTGATTTGGTGTAAGTCTGTCAACAGAATTATGAACCATAAAGCAGTTTGTGTTAAAATGTTAAATCCCATTAAACCCTAATCCGGGGGCTTCCAATCATGTGTCATGGGGGGCCAAGACCCTGCAGGTTCTCTTCTACCCAGTCTCTTCAGCAGGTGTTCTTGCTGATCAGCAGTCAGTGGAAGAAGTTCAGTGGAATCTGCTGTTGAAGACACTGTTTGGAGGTAAAGCCTGCAGGGTCGTGGCCCTCCATGGCACATGATTATACACCCCCGCCCAAACCCATTTTGATGAAGAGCAGATGCTAATATGACCCAGAATTCCTCCATATACTGGTACTGTCACTAAAGTATGCATGGGCTTTTGCGGTGGCACATCCAACAATACAGTCTTCAGTTAATAAAATAATTGTTTTGGTTACTTTTTTCTTAAAAATGAGCCATTATTTTCAAGGTCACCAATACATGCTTTGTACTGGTTACTCTTTTCCCACCGGTGTCTTAACAGACAAAACAGAAAATCATGATCCAAACACATAAGTCACTAAATTGTTTATTACAATCAGCAGCAAATTCCAGATTATTCAGAATGTGCAAAATTCAAACTGTAAAAAAAAAACTGGAATGGTCACACACGGCAGCCACGCTGCCTCACTGAGAAACAACTGGATCGGCCCCTCGTACTAGTCCTGGTTCAGCAGCTCTTCAGCCTGCATCTCTGTAAATAGTGAGGCAAGGTCCAGTTGGGGTGGACAGTTTCCCTCTTGCCTAGACAAAAGACAAATGGGTGGTGGTTAATTAAAGCTAGTTTAAAACATATTTGGGAAATACACTTGTTGCAAAAAGCCAGTGGTGGAATGTGAATGAATGAATGAATCTTTATTTCGGATTGATTAAAAGTAAAGATTAAAAGAAAATAGAATAATATAACAAAGGGGAAAAAATCTAACAAGGTCTAATTAAACAACTACTCTGTCATGCTGTGGCTCTCGCGAGCCACCATAAGACGCCACACAGTCACCAGTGAGTTTCAGTGAGTTTTATTACGGTGAAAAGTAACAACACAAGATGCAGGGGCAATGACACATAAGTCTACACACATCCGGAGGCGTAAGGCTAAACAGCTCTCTTACAGGTCCATAGAGGAGACGGTCATACACAGGCAAGGTTGACGGAGTAATGACTACACAGGTTGCTAAGGCAGAGACACACAGAGGTCTACTCACACCGGGAGGGGTAAGGCTAACAGCTCACTTACTGGTCCAGGGGAAGCGACGGTCAACCACAGGCAGACAAGGTAGGGGTAGGTAACAGTCCAAAGCATCCGTAGCTCAGACAAAGAACGACTGACACTGCTGCGTCTTACCGCCGCCAGTGCTGGGCTTAAGAAGGCGAAGCACTAACGACGGTAATTACAAACAGCTGACCGACCGTTGACAGGCGGAAGCCCCACCGAGCACTTTCACAATAAGAGCCCGGTGAGGCCAGAATACAGCCCGCAACTGTCAAGGCCGGCAGCAAAACATAACTTAGCCCGAGCGCGATCAGAACCGGCGCTCGGGTCATAACATACTCCTCTGATTATACAGTTCAACATAGGTTATCTGAAATGGGTGATGGCTGAAGCTGCAGCTTATATTGCCCACCCATATTCCATCCAAGAATTCAAAAGAAAAACAAAACAGGAGGGATTACAATTTGAATGTGACAATAAAGTACTTCGTTGTTGTATTTAACCACAATTTTCATGTAGCTGCACTTCAGTAGATTTTGCAAGGGCTGGGTTACATTTAAACTCATCTGTTTTTACTGTGGCCTCAGCAATCAGAATGAATTAATACATTCATTTGAATGGAATATAGTACTTTAACTGAAGGTGTGCATCACCGAGTATGGAGTCGCTCAGTCAAAACATGGAGTTTTTATCAATAAAAGTTTGTCTTGTCTGTAAAAGTGTCTCTTCTTGCCCTGGTTTCAAGTGTGGGCGGTGTTTTGTACTTGTATTGCTAAAATATAAAAGGAAGCACTACAATATTTGTAATGTGTCCTGTTACTGCATGAGTTTATTAATGATAGACTATAAACTACACATATAAACTAAATTATATTGACGACTAACAACTCACATTCGCCAAAACATACAGTTATGAACATAACTCACAAAGGATCACACAAGTGATCTGACTAAAAAATATATACATTAACAAGCGGTTTATTTTTTTCAATTGATGTGCCAGTCATTTTCAATTATTCTGTAATTAATCGGAATCAGAATCAGAATCAGATTTATTGCCATTGTTCATGTAGTACACAAACTAGGAATTTGTCTCGGTGCAATGCTGCAACATTAAACATGGAGTAGCACTAAAGATAAAAATTTAAAAAAAACTACGCATGCAATAAAATGTAGAATATGAATGAGTAATAATAATCTATGCAATTTTTAAATATATTAACAAGCAGCAGATATTGTGGAGTTCCACATAATGCATTCGGTAGTGCAAAAAGAAAACAGTGATAATATCATGAGTCTGGTTGAGCTGCTGTACGTAGTGCACAAGAGTCTAATAAGTCAATTAGTGTTCAGCAGTCTGATGGCAGAGGGGAAGAAGCTGTTCATGTAGCGGGAGGTTTTAGTCTGAATGGACCGAAGTCTTCTACCTGAGGGGAGAGGGGCAAACAGTGCGTGTCCAGGGTGTGAAGGGTTAGCTATGATCCGACCTGCACGCCTCCGGGTCCTGGAGATGTACAGGTCCTGGAGGGATGGGAGCTTGCAGCCGATCACCTTCTCAGCAGCGCGCACAACGCGCTGCAGTCTTAGTCTGTCCCTGGCAGTGGCTCCTGCGTACCATATGGTTATAGAGGTGGTGAGGATGGACTTGACGATGGCCGTGTAGAACTGCACCAACATCTTGGTGGGTAGCTTGAGCTTCATCAGCTGCCGCAGGAAGAACATCCTCTGCTGGGCCTTTTTGATGAGGGAGCTGATGGTCGGCTCCCACTTGAGGTCCCGGGTGATGGTGGTGCCCAGGAAGCGGAAGGAATCTGCAGTGGTGATGGGAGAGTCTGTGAGGGTAAGGGGGGTCAGAGGGGTTGTGACTTTTCTGAAGTCCACGATCATCTCCACTGTCTTCAGTGCGTTCAGCTGCAGGTTGTTGTAGCTGTACCAGGATGCCAGCTGGGCCACCTCTCTCCTGTAGACGGACTCGTCGCCATTGGAGACGAGCCCGATGAGGGTGGTGTCGTCCGCAAACTTGATCAGCTTGACAGACTGGTGGCTGGAGGTGCAGGAGTTGGTGTACAGGGAGAAGAGTAGGGGGGAAAGTACACAGCCCTGGGGTGATCTGGTGCTGATGCTAACAGAGTCTGAGACAGTCTTTCCCAGCCGCACATGCTGCCTCCGGTCCGTCAGGAAGTCGGTGATCCACCTGCAGAGGGAGTCAGGCACGTTGAGCAGGGACAGCTTGTCCTGGAGCAGAGCGGGGTGGATGGTGTTGAATGCAGAACTGAAGTCCACAAACAGGATCCTGGCGTAGGTTCCTGGGGAGTCCAGGTGCTGCAGGATGGAGTGGAGGGCCAGGTTGACTGCGTCGTCCACAGACCTGTTGGCTGTGTAGGCAAACTGCAGCGGGTCCAGGAGGGGAGTGGTGATGGTCTTGAGGTGGGGCAGGACCAGGCGCTCAAAGGACTTCATGACTACAGAGGTGAGCGCAACAGGTCTGTAGTCGTTAAGTCCAGTGATCCGTGGCTTCTTGGGGACAGGGATGATGGTAGAGGTTTTGAGGCAGGTCGGCACGTGGCATAACTCCAGGGAGGTGTTAAAAATGTCTGTGAAGACAGGAGTCAGCTCTTCCGCACAGTGTCTCAGGGTGGAGGGAGACACGCCGTCCGGACCGGGGGCCTTGCGCGCACACAATCAAATAAATCTCAGTTCAGTCCCTTTTATATTGAGTGGAAATTGTGCTGCTTTGGTTTTGACACTTTACCTATAAAAGCAAAGGATTTCAGTACTTTCTACAGTGGTGAGGTCCATTGTGGGGCGGCTGCTTCTCCTTTCCTCCTGCCTAGACGAACGACAGAAATGGATGGTGGTTAGGTTCAAGCAAGTTCAACACTTATACAGGCACATCTCAAAAATTAGAATATCATGAAAAAATTCAATGTTTTTGTCACTCATTTCAGAAAGTGAAACCCATATATAGATTCATTACAGGGACAGTGATATATTGAAAGTGTTTATTTTAATATTGATGATTACGGCTACAGCCCATATTAACCAACACCTCAGCAGCCAATATTTATATTTAAAAACTATTTTTTAAAGTTAATTTTATGTAATATTCTAATTTTTTGCCAAGTTGAATTTGGGGTTTTCAGGGGCTGTAAGCCATAATCATCCAAATTAAAATAAATAAATGCTTGAAATATATCACTGTCTGTGTAATGAATCTATATAATATATGGATTTATCTTTCTGAAATGAGTGACAAAAAATATTGAATTTTTTCATGACATTCTAATTTTTGGAGATGTACCTGTATTAGGGAAATAGACTTGTGAAAGTCAGTGGTGGGATGTGACAAAAATGCTTCGTTTCCCTGACCAGCACCGCAGGATCCACTCTGTACAGTTACAAGTACATTATCAATCCAGGGATTTATGGTGGAACAGCACAACAACACTGTTCGAATACCTTTTATGGAAAATCCACAGAATAGGTGTGTGGGTCTATTCTGACGCTTTAGAAAGTTATATGAATGACTTTATAAATCACTGGTTTGAAAGAGCACTTTTAATATGTCGAGATTTCGGCTCCTGTGGTCCACTTGACCTGTATCCACAATATAAACACTGAGGGAGGCTAACCCTGGCATGTGGAAACACATTCTAGCATTAAATTGCACACAATTTAATGCGCAGCACCAAAGTGCAGCACGTACACAAACCAGGACTTTAACCAGGATTAACATATTTCATCGTTTTGCTCTCACAAGCGAATATTCATCGCCTTTCACCCAAATCGGGTATATCCACAGTTCCTTCCTTACTCCTGTGGTGCACATATGTGGTTTCATATGCTTCACATGTGTATTACTGTATGCTTATTATATGTTTCACGTCTCAGAGGAACAAAAGGTCTGAACCTCCTAGGGGTAACAGGAGGATGTGAAGTCTGGCCTTTTGTATGCAAAGAGATGGCCTTGAGGGATTTCCTGACCACCAGGACTTTGGGTGGAGACGAGAAGACCTGGAGGGGGATGCATTGTGATTTGGGATGAAAAGACCATGTGACTGTGTGCTTTGATGTCCTGGGGTATTAAAGGGACAGATGTTGGGGGATTCATTCCTCTTTCTGTTTTTGAATGTAGTAGTAGTAGATTAGTTTATTTGACAGGGACAGTGCAATAAACATAGACAATTAATCAAAGACAATCAATCTGATGTGTTGCACGTAGAGTGTATAGCTATTAGCTAATTTGCAACTCTTGTCCCTGGATGGGCTTTAGAAAAAAGAATCAAGATAAAAAATATACACAATAACAACATACATCAATGCAGAAAAATTATAAATACTCAATTATAAATATTATAAATATTATAAATACACAAATATAACAGCCTGACTCACATTTAACATAAATATTATAAATATTATAAATACACAAATATAACAGCCTGACTCACATTTAACACATATAACATAACTCACATTTGCCTATTTCAGGCCTTCCGCCCTCCGTCACTCACTATAAACAAACACATTTATTCCTTCCCTTCATTCACTCTCACTTTGCAGACAATTAATTCATACATGAGTACATTCTTGTTTATTTTTCAGCCAGTTTTTAACATTTTTAGTGAATGTTTTTAAAGTCCGTTATTATTTTAATTTCATTTGGCATTGTGTTCCAGATGTGACTGCCCTTTATAGTAGTAGTAGATTAGTTTATTTGACAGGGACAGTGCAATAAACATAGACAATTAATCAAAGACAATCAATCTGATGTGTTGCACATAGAGTGTATAGCTATTAGCTAATTTGCAACTCTTGTCCCTGGATGGGCTTTAGAAAAAAGAATCAAGTAAAGATGGGAAAAAAAAAAAATATACACAATAACCACATACATCAATGCAGAAAAATTATAAATACACAATTATAAATATTATAAATATTATAAATACACAAATATAACAGCCTGACTCACACTTAACATAAATATTATAAATATTATAAATACACAAATATAACAGCCTGACTCACATTTAACACATATAACATAACTCACATTTGCCTATTTTAGGCCTTCCTCCCTCTGTCACTCACTATAAACAAACACATTTATTCCTTCCCTTCATTCACTCTCACTTTGCAGACAATTAATTCATACATGAGTACATTCTTGTTTATTTTTCAGCCAGTTTTTAACATTTTTAGTGAATGTTTTAAAGTCCGTTATTATTTTAATTTCATTTGGCATTGTGTTCCAGATGTGACTGCCCTTTATAGAGAATGCTGTTTGTCCAAATGTGGTTCTGCGGTGGAATATTTTACAGTTATTGTTAACAGAACTCCTGGTGGCTCTGCTGCTGTCCTGTCTTTGGACGAAACCAGCAAGTGGCTCGGGTGCTGATTTATGGAAACATTTGAACGTTAATTTCAGAAGACAGAGGTCAATGAAGCTCTCAAAACTCAATAGGTTGTATTTTTTTAAAACATTACAGTGATGCCACCTAATGGGCTTTTTGTCCAAGATTTTTAGGGTTTGATTATATAATGAACCTATATGTCTTATTGTGGAAGGGGCTGCTTGAGCCCAGACTGTCAAACAGTATGATATATGAGAAAAAACCATAGAATGCATATACAGTGCAGCTGCTTTGTAAGGTATGTAATATCTAATTAATTTAAAGCAGTTCAGATTTTTTTTTACTGTTTTTGAAATTTTCTTTATATGAAGATTAAATTTGAGTTGAGGATCTAGTACAATGCCAAGGTATTTGAATTCTGTAGCTAAACTGATGTCATGATCATGTATATTAACTTTAAAATGTTGCAGGTTACATTTTTTGATTGAAAAGCACATTGAGACTGTTTTCTGAAGGTTCAGCAATAGATGGTTCTTGAGGAGCCACTCTTGGACATCAACCATACTTGTAGACAGTACATCTGCAGCCTGTGCTGGAGTCTTGGATGCTGTGTAAATAACTGCATCATCTGCATAAAGTTGGCATGTTGCAGCTGAGCAGTGTAACGGCAAGTCATTAATAAAAATGCTGAAAAGTAAAGGACCAAGAATGGACCCTTGTGGGATACCCGTGCGGTTGTTTAAAAATGAGGATTTATCCTGGTGAACTTTTACACACTGTTCTCTATTCTGGAGATAAGATGCAAACCATTCTAATGTATTTGGGGAGAAGTTAAAAGATACCATTTTGGATAAAAGCAAACTGTGGTTTACAGTATCGAAAGCCTTTTTGAGATCTAGAAAAACAGCTCCTACCACATTACCCCTGTCCAAGGACTGTTTGACGTTTTCAATAAGGCAACAATTTGCTGTTTCTGTTGAGTATCCTGGTCTAAAACCAAATTGATGTGGATGAAGAAGTTGACTGTCTTGTAAGTAGTCTATCAGCTGTGTAGCTACAACTTTTTCAAGAACCTTAGACAGGACTGGTAAGATAGAGATTGGGCGGTAATTGCATATATCGTCTTTACTGCCTGATTTATGGACTGGTATGACGACAGCTTTTTTCCAGCCAGATGGAAATGTACTAGACCTAATGGAGAGATTAATGAGATGGGTCAGTGGTTTGATTAATATTTTGCTGTGCATTTTGAGAAAGGAGGTGCTCATATTGTAGATATCATTAGTTTTTGAGTTTGACAGTGTTTTAACAATACCAGCAATTAACTTCTCATTTACCTCATTGATGTGAAAAGTATCTGTTGGAAGTATGGAATTTGTGTTGTTGAGCACATTTGGCAGCACAAAATTTTTTGTTAAGTCTTCCACAGAGCCCACAAAGTGTGAATTAAATTCATTTGCCAAAGTAGCCTTGTCACTGACGGTCTTGCCATTGATTCTAAGTTCCTTTACCCCCTTCTGATCGTTTTTTTTATTAGTTAAGTTATTTAAATGCCTCCATAGGGAACTGTTGTTACCCTTTGCATGATCTATCAGTTTATTGTAATAAGATATTTTTGATTTTCGCAGCTCATGTACCACTTTATTTCTTAAACTTTTATACACAAGGTGATCATTTTGTAGTTTGGAGGTTAGTGATGTTTTCAGTGCATAGTCTCGTCTCTTCATAAGTTTTCTTATTTCATTATTTAACCATGGTAGGCTAATCTTCTGTTGTCTACTTTTAATTTGCTTTGAAAATTTTTCTATAGACTTTGTGATTGTTGCAGTTATAAAATTACAACAATCATCTACTTCACATGTTGCCATGAGCTGCTCCCAATTTTGATTCTCTAAGTAATGTTCAAACTCCTCATTTTTTGATTTGGGGATAATAAAATTTGATTTGTCAATATCGACTCCCCCAAAATACTGTAGTCGCTTTTTAGTAAGTTTCCTGACAGCAAGAACCATGTTATGATCTGAGAGACCAGTTACAAGATTATAGGTTCTGGTTATTCGTTCTGGTTTATTAGTAAATACCATGTCAATAAGTGTTCTGGATTGTTTGGTTATCCTGGTGGGTCCTTTGATGATTTGCTGGTAATTAAATTTAGTCATGAGGCTTTTCAGTTTTTGTTTGTCTTTTTTATCAGACCAGTTGATATTAAAGTCACCATGAATTATTGTTTCTCTGTTCTTCTCAAGTTGTTTAACCAGATCACTTAATTCATTATAAAAGGAAGAGTTGTGTGACGGTGGGTTGTACACTACTGCAATGTTGAAATTCATTACCGGAGAGAGACATACATTAACAGCTAAACATTCAAGTGAAGTATTCAAATCAACCAGTTGACATTTATATTTCTCTTTGATGTAAATTAAAACACCTCCTCCCCTCCCTACCTGCCTGTCTTTTCTAAAACACTGGTAGCCCACAATATCGATCATATTAGTGTCTATGTTCCTGTGTAGCCAGCTTTCTGAGAGACAAAGGTAGTCCAGATTTGAGTCCAACAGCAACACCGAAATCTCATCTCTTTTGGGGATTATGCTCCGTATGTTTAAATGACCACCGAGGATCCCCTTTGGTTTAGCCTTGGTGTCCCAAAGAACTCGTGCATGATTAACAGTTTGGAAAAATAAATGTTGTTTTTGCTTTTGTACAGCTCGGTTTTGTGCTAACCCAGTGGTCTGCTGTTTAATAGTGGCAGGTCCAGGGTTAAGGTGAATATCTCCTGCCAGAAGTAGCAGAACTAACAGAACTTTAATTGTATATCCTCTGCCATATTGTGATTTTTGCTTAACAGCCATGTTTGCCTTAATTTGGAAGTTTTTGCTCAGGGCTTTTAAAGACCACATAGAGTGTAGGGTGAGATGTCCAAGCCCAAATCCATACAGATAAAACTTTTTAACTTCACCTTTGGTTGAGTTTGTCGGAAAATCCTTCTTGTTGCAGGTCCAGACACACAAAGACAAAACGAAGAGGAAGTAGATAAGTAGAGAAGGCTTATTAGTGGTGCCCATCAGCCCACTTTTTAATCCGGTGGCAGCCATCTTCAGTCTTTCTTGGAAAGAAGGAAAAAGAAAATCTGTGGATAGTAAAATAAATTCTGCTTATATCGCCAGAATCTGATCCGATCGTCCTCGAATCCAGCTGGGCCTCAGCTAGCCAACTAGCCCCTTCCGTTGCTGGTCTCGTTGCTCATAGCCGCCGTAACTGGTCTCCCGTCCCGCTCCTCCAACCGAGTCTCGTCGCACACCGCCGCTGCCACCGAGCTCCGCTGAGGTCACGGTAAGTCCTCCGCTAGGCACCGCCACCTACCGTCGTCTGCCTGGGTGAAATCTCTGCTGAGCCCCGTCAACAAATAGCCGCTTGCCTGGTAGTATCTCCGCTGGGCCTCGCAGCTGGGCTTCGATTCAGGCTGGTGTAAGGTGGAATGACTGGCGCCAGCATTAAGCTAACTAGCGTTAGCTTAGCAATCGCTTCGGGTAGTCTCGTCGCACACCGCCGCTGCAGTCACGGTAAGTCCTCCGCTGGGCACCGCCGCCTACCGCCGTCTGCCTGGGTGAAAACTCTGCTGAGCCCCGTCAACAAATAGCCGCCTGCCTGGTAGTATCTCCGCTGGGCCTCGCAGCTGGGCTTTGATTCAGGCTGGTGTTAGGTGGAATGGCTGGCGCCAGCATTAAGCTAACTAGCGTTAGCTTAGCAATCGCTTCAGGTAGGGCACATCAGTGAATCACAAGGAAGCGCTGGAATCGCTGGTCAGTTTACTCACAGTGGCCGGATAAAAGCGATCAAAGGGGTAATCCACCGGAGGTATATCCGATCGCTGTAGGTTAGTTATTTAGAGACTGGCACCAGCATTAAGCTAACTAGTGTTAGCTTAGCAATCGCTTCAGGTAGCATTAAGCTAACTAGTGTTAGCTTAGCAATCGCTTCAGGAAGGCGCATCAGTGAACCACAAAGAAATGCTGGTCGCTGGAGAAAGGCGATTAAAGGGCAATCCAACGGAGGTGGCAATTCAGCCCGTGCGTGTTCGCCACGAGCGCCGATCGCTGCAGGCCAGCCACTTTTAATGGCAAAATCAGTGACTTTGTCTCAGCACTGAAAAAGTGTGACCATCCCGGTCGCCATCTTTGATTAATATATTAATATATAGAGAAAGCTGTTTGTCCAAATGTGGTTCTGCGGTGGAATATTTTACAGTTATTGTTAACAGATCTCCTGGTGGCTCTGCTGCTGTCCTGTCTTTGGACGAAACCAGCAAGTGGCTCGGGTGCTGATTTATGGAAACATTTGAACGTTAATTTCAGAAGACAGAGGTCAATGAAACTCTCAAAACTCAATAGGTTGTATTTTTTTAAAACATTACAGTGATGCCACCTAATGGGCTTTTTGTCCAAGATTTTTAGGGTTTGATTATATAATGAACCTATATGTCTTATTGTGGAAGGGGCTGCTTGAGCCCAGACTGTCAAACAGTATGATATATGAGAAAAAACCATAGAATGCATATACAGTGCAGCTGCTTCGTAAGGTATGTAATATCTAATTAATTTAAAGCAGTTCAGATTTTTTTTTACTGTTTTTGAAATTTTCTTTATATGAAGATTAAATTTGAGTTGAGGATCTAGTACAATGCCAAGGTATTTGAATTCTGTAGCTAAACTGATGTCATGATCATGTATATTAACTTTAAAATGTTGCAGGTTACATTTTTTGATTGAAAAGCACATTGAGACTGTTTTCTGAAGGTTCAGCAATAGATGGTTCTTGAGGAGCCACTCTTGGACATCAACCATACTTGTAGACAGTACATCTGCAGCCTGTGCTGGAGTCTTGGCAGCTGTGTAAATAACTGCATCATCTGCATAAAGTTGGCATGTTGCAGCTGAGCAGTGTAACGGCAAGTCATTAATAAAAATGCTGAAAAGTAAAGGACCAAGAATGGAACCTTGTGGGATACCCGTGCGGTTGTTTAAAAATGAGGATTTATCCTGGTGAACTTTTACACACTGTTCTCTATTCTGGAGATAAGATGCAAACCATTCTAATGTATTTGGGGAGAAGTTAAAAGATACCATTTTGGATAAAAGCAAACTGTGGTTTACAGTATCGAAAGCCTTTTTGAGATCTAGAAAAACAGCTCCTACCACATTACCCCTGTCCAAGGACTGTTTGACGTTTTCAATAAGGCAACAATTTGCTGTTTCTGTTGAGTATCCTGGTCTAAAACCAAACTGATGTGGATGAAGAAGTTGACTGTCTTGTAAGTAGTCCATCAGCTGTGTAGCTACAACTTTTTCAAGAACCTTAGATAGGACTGGTAAAATAGAGATTGGGCGGTAATTGCATATATCGTCTTTACTGCCTGATTTATGAACTGGTATGACGACAGCTTTTTTCCAGCCAGATGGAAATGTACTAGACCTAATGGAGAGATTAATGAGATGAGTCAGTGGTTTGATTAATATTTTGCTGTGCATTTTGAGAAAGGAGGTGCTCATATTGTAGATATCATTAGTTTTTGAGTTTGACAGTGTTTTAACAATACCAGCAATTAACTTCTCATTTACCTCATCGATGTGAAAAGTATCTGTTGGAAGTATGGAATTTGTGTTGTTGAGCACATTTGGCAGCACAAAAATTTTTGTTAAGTCTTCCACAGAGCCCACAAAGTGTGAATTAAATTCATTTGCCAAAGTAGCCTTGTCACTGACGGTCTTGCCATTGATTCTAAGTTCCTTTACCCCCTTCTGATCGTTTTTTTTATTAGTTAAGTTATTTAAATGCCTCCATAGGGAACTGTTGTTACCCTTTGCATGATCTATCAGTTTATTGTAATAAGATATTTTTGATTTTCGCAGCTCATGTACCACTTTATTTCTTAAACTTTTGTACACAAGGTGATCATTTTGTAGTTTGGAGGTTAGAGATGTTTTCAGTGCATAGTCTCGTCTCTTCATAAGTTTTCTTATTTCATTATTTAACCATGGTAGGCTAATCTTCTGTTGTCTACTTTTAATTTGCTTTGAAAATTTTTCTATAGACTTTGTGATTGTTGCAGTTATAAAATTACAACAATCATCTACTTCACATGTTGACATGAGCTGCTCCCAATTTTGATTCTCTAAGTAATGTTCAAACTCCTCATTTTTTGATTTGGGGATAATAAAATTTGATTTGTCAATATCGACTCCCCCAAAATACTGTAGTCGCTTTTTAGTAAGTTTCCTGACAGCAAGAACCATGTTATGATCTGAGAGACCAGTTACAAGATTATAGGTTCTGGTTATTCGTTCTGGTTTATTAGTAAATACCATGTCAATAAGTGTTCTGGATTGTTTGGTTATCCTGGTGGGTCCTTTGATGATTTGCTGGTAATTAAATTTAGTCATGAGGCTTTTCAGTTTTTGTTTGTCTTTTTTAATGTTGGAGAATGTGATTGTGAATAAAACTGGTCTTGAGAAATAAACTCAGCCTCGTCCTTCCACACATCTCCACACTGGTTGACATGTTTCAGGACCCAGGAGAAAGACACAGACATGGGCACATACAAACAATTATTCTTTATTAATAGTGAGAGTGTAGTGCGTGTGTGAGTGCAGATATGGCAGTCTGGTCACTGGAGCTGAGCGATTCAGATGTCGACCTGGCAACCCTGGAACACACAAGCAGAGACAGTTAAGGCTGTTCAGCGATAATGGACAATTGCAGGAGTGAATCTTACTTGAGGGAACCACAGGTTGTATCTTGCTGACTCCAAGTGTCCGTGTGATGTGGTGGTGCTTGTGCTCGTAGCTGTGGTGGAGGCTGCTCCTGTAGCTGTGGTGATGAAGGTGATAATTGCACCTGCAGCTGTGACAGTGACTGCTCCTGTAGCCGTGGAGGTGATAGTGCTCGTGGCAGCGGTGATGAAGGCTCCTGTAGCTCTGAAGGTAACAGTACCTGCGGCTGAGGTGATGGTAGTACCCGTAGCTGTGGTGGTAAGGAGGAGCTCCGAGAAGGAGAGGGAGATTCCCAGTCGGTTGGGGAAGCTGGTCCGCCGCCTGGGAGGTCCACCTGTGCACAGGGGTAAAGATTTGGCGTAGAATAACAGAGAGTATTCTTACGTAGTTGGTCTTGTCAAGAAGTTCTTGGCGTAGCTGTGGAATGAATCTCTGGCTCATACTCTGACGAGGAAGACAGACGACTCCGTGCCGGGCTGTCAGCGACACTGGCTTTTAACAGCCGCTGATTGGCACCTGCTGGTCTGTGCGCAGCTGGAGCTGATGAGACAGATGATGACCCAGCGGCCGTCATGACAGTACTCCCCCCTCTAGCAGTGCCTCCAGGCACCTGCCCAATTCTACCTGGATTCACCCGATGGAAGTCGCGGATCAACTGCTTATCCAAGATCAACGCTGGGTGAATCCAAGAACAATCCTCCGGTCCAAAGCCCTCCCAGTCCACCAAATACTGAAGACCACGACCCCGCCTGCGAACGTCCAGAATGGCAGTCACCCTCCAAGCTGGATGGCCATCACTCATCCTCGGGGGGTCAGGCGCCGCAGGGGGCGGGCACAGATGGTCCAAGATGTATGGTTTAACCTGGGAGACATGAAAGGTGGGGCAGATGCGCATGGAAGAGGGGAGAGACAAGCGCACAGACACAGGATTGACAATACAAGAAATGGTGTAGGGGCCAATGAAGCGCTTAGTGAGCTTGCGCTTCTCGGCCGGTACACCAATATTCCGGGTGGCTAACCAAACCTTCTGACCCACCTTGCAGTCCGGGGCGGGTCTCCTGTGACGGTTGGCCACCTGGATGTTGCGTTCAGTGGTCTTCAAAAGGGCCCTGCGGGCAATGGACCAAACTCGCCGACAGCGCCTAATGTGGGTCTGGACAGACGGGACCGCTACCTCCTTCTCCTCCTCCGGGAACAATGGTGGATCGAACCCAAATGAAGCCTTGAAAGGAGAGACGCCCGTGGCAGTAGAGATCGTGGTGTTATGGGCGTACTCTATCCAAGGAAAGTGCTTGCTCCAAGAGGACGAACAGGAGGAGATGACACAGCGTAGTGCGGCCTCAAGCTCCTGGTTAGCCCGTTCACACTGGCCATTACTCTGTGGGTGATATCCTGAAGAGAGGCTAGCTGTGGCTCCCAGCACTGAGCAGAATGCCTTCCAGACCTGAGAGACGAACTGTGGCCCCCGATCTGACACTATGTCAGCGGGGATACCGTGGAGGTGGACCACATGCTGGACAAGGAGGTCCGCCATTTTCTGGGCCGAAGGCAAACTCCGAAGGGGCACAAAATGGGCCACCTTCGAAAAACGGTCCACAATAGTCAATACAGTGGTGAAGTCATCTGAGGGGGGTAAACCAGTCACAAAATCCATGGCCACATGAGACCAAGGGCAGGAAGGGACGGGCAGGGGATGTAACAGACCCGCCGGGGGAGATGATGTTGTCTTCCCTGTGGCGCATTGAGCGCAAGCCCGGATATAACTCACCACGTCCTTCCGCAGCCCTGGCCACCAGAAGGTCCTCTGGAGCAGGTCCACAGTCTGGCCCACTCCCAGATGACAGGCCAGCTTGGAGGCGTGACCTCACTCAATCACCTGACCCCGAATAGAGCATGGAACAAACAAGCGGCCCGGGCCCCCCTCCCCCCCCCCCGGATATGCCTCCATCTTCAACGCTCTCCGGACCTTGGTACAGATACCCCAGGACAGAGCGCCCACAACCCAGGAGGGTGGTAAGATGGGTGCATCCTGATCCTCGGTAGATGGTGCGTCGAACTGCCATGAGAGGGCGTCTGGTTTCCCGTTCTTACTTCCCGGCCGATAGGTGATGGAGAAGTTGAAGCGGCCGAAGAAGAGGGACCAACGAGCCTGACGTGCGTTCAGCCGCTTCGCTGTCCGGAGGTACTCCAGGTTACGGTGGTCAGTCCATACAACGAACGGCTGGGCGGCCCCCTCCAGCCAGTGTCTCCATTCCTCCAGGGCGAGCTTCACCGCCAACAGTTCCCTATCTCCAATGCTGTAGTTCCTTTCCGCCGGTGACAGGCGACGGGAGAAGTAGGCACATGGTCGGATCTTGCCGTCCTCAGGAGAACGCTGGGAGAGTACCGCTCCCACCCCCGAATCCGAGGCGTCCACTTCCACCAAGCACTGGAGCTTCGGGTCCACCTGAGTGAGAACACGGGCTGAAGCAAACTCTTCCTTTAATTTCTCAAATGCTCTGGCTGCCTCCTCACTCCAGCAAAACGAGGTCCTAGGGGAGGTGAGCGCAGTCAGAGGGCGAGCTATGTTCCCAAAATTGGGCACAAACTGACGATAAAAGTTGGCAAAGCCCAGGAACCCCTGGAGCTGCTTCCTGGAGGTCGGAGCGGGCCAATTCACTACCGCCTTAACTTTGGCCGGGTCGGGGAGCACCTGGTTCCGGGTGATGATGAATCCAAGGAAGGAGGTCTGGTTTGTGTGAAACTCGCATTTCTCTGCTTTGACGAATAGTTGATTCTCCAGGAGGCGCTGTAACACTCTGCGAATGTGTACCTGGTGCTCCTCCAATGTGCGGGAGAAGATCAATATGTCGTCAAGATACACGTACACAAAGGAGTTAAGGAAGTCCCGCAGCACATCATTTATTAGTTGCTGGAAGACGGCCGGAGCGTTGGTCAGCCCAAATGGCATTACCAGATATTCGAAATGGCTGCTTGGGGTCCTAAAAGCCGTCTTCCACTCGTCACCCTCTCTGATGCGCACCAGGTGATAGGCGTTCCGGAGATCCAGCTTAGTAAACCAGGTCGCCCCCTGGAGGGAGTCAAAAGCAGTGTTCATCAATGGCAGAGTGTATTTGTCTTTTATCGTGATTTCATTAAGCCCCCGGAAGTCGATGCAAGGGCGTAGTGAACCGTCCTTCTTCCCAACAAAGAAGAAACCGGCCCCCACGGCCGAGGACAACGGGCGGATGATACCTGAGGCCAGGGATTCCTTAATATAGGTGTCCATGGCCTTGGGCTCCGGGGCTGACAGGCTGTACAGGCGGCTTGCAGGAAGGGGGGCCCCAGCCTTCAGATTAATAGCACAGTCGTACGGCCGATGGGGTGGTAGAGACAACGCTCGTGACTTGCTAAACACTAACCCCAGGTCATGGTAAACCTCTGGTACCTTGGACAGCTCCTGAGGTGACGTAGAAGGAGGAGGCACCTTGACAGATGGGGCACATGCCGCAGATTGGAGACAGGCACTTAAACAGAAAGTACTACACGCTGTAATACTCCCTCCCTGCCAGTCGATGGTGGGGTTATGAAGCCGAAGCCAGGGATAACCCAGGATGACAGGCGAAGAAGAGACAGGCAGGATCAAAAACCTAATCTCCTCCCTGTGATTACCTGAGACGATCACGGACACTGGGGCCATCTGATAGGCTACGGTGGTCAGTGACGCCTTGGACAAAGTGATGAGCTTGACAGGTGGATCCAGAGGCTGACAGCTGAGGCCCATCTGTGTTGCCAGGTCTCTGAAAACAAAGTTCTGCTCAGCTCCTGAGTCTACTAGGGCTAGCGTGGAGTGTTCTGTGTGTTTGTGGATGAGTCTAATGGGTATACAGAAGCTCGTGAGGGGTTTTTCTAGGTCCGTGTCAGTGAATCCCCCTACTGCCATCCACGGACCTTCCCTCTTTAACCGACTAGGGCATTCAAAAACCCCATGTGACTCCTTTCCACAGTAAAAACAAAGGCCTAGATCCCTGCGGCGCTGTCTCTCAGCTGCTGACACTTTAGATTGGCCTATTACCATTGCCTCTTGGTCTGGAAGCTCCTCTGACACCGGAAGAGCGAGCAGGGGAGAGCTAGTGAAACGAGGGCGGGGCTTAACAGGACGGGGAGAAGACCGTCGTTCAGCCGCTCGTTCCCTTAACCTACTGTCTAAGCTTATGGCAAGGGCAATTAGCTCTCCTAAATTGTCTGGTTTGTCCTGTGCGGCTAACTCGTCCTTTAACTCCGCATTGAGACTGCGGAGGAAAATACCGCAAAGTGCCGGTTTCCCCCACCCAATCTCGGCGGCAAGGACCCGGAAATCAATAGCGTAGTCAGCAGCTGATCTAGTGCCCTGCTGCAGGCTCAACAGCCATTCAGTCAACACCACACCCCTATCTGAATAATAAAACACGGACATAAACTCCGCCACGAATTGCTGGTAAGTCAACATAGGATAACCTGGTTTCGCTATCACCGAGTATGCCCAGTCTAGGGCTCTACCCCCCAACAGGTTGATGATATATCCTATTTTGCTTGAATCTATGGCGAAGTCTCCCAGAACCCGGAGAAAAACTGGCTTGCATTGTAAAATAAATCCTCGAGCCTCTCCGAGTTTACCACTAAAACGGGCAGGAGTTGGCACAGGGGTGAGGCGAGATGTAGATATGGTGGTAGCTTGACTTGGCACTAAACCTGCAGGGGTTGAAACGCTAGCGACCGGGGGAAACGCCTGGTGTCCCTCCAGGCGATCCAGCCGACCGTTAATTTGAGTGAGTTGATTAAAAATAACTGTCTGCTGATGTGAAAGCATCTTTACCCGGGCGCTAAAGGTGTTAAATCTGCGCGACAGTGTGCTGTCTGCTGGGTCAACGTGACGGAGTCGTACTGACATGTTTCAGGACCCAGGAGACAGACACAGACACGGGCAGATACAAACAATTATTCTTTATTAATAGTGAGAGAGTGTAGTGCGTGTGTGAGTGCAGATATGGCAGTCTGGTCACTGGAGCTGAGCAATTCAGATGTCGACCTGGCAACCCTGGAACACACAAGCAGAGACAGTTAAGGCTGTTCAGCAATAATGGACAATTGCAGGAGTGAATCTTACTTGAGGGAACCACAGGTTGTATCTTGCTGACTCCAAGTGTCTGTGTGATGTGGTGGTGCTTGTGCTCGTAGCTGTGGTGGAGGCTGCTCCTGTAGCTGTGGTGATGAAGGTGATAATTGCACCTGCAGCTGTGACAGTGACTGCTCCCGTAGCCGTGGAGGTGATAGTGTTCGTGGCAGCGGTGATGAAGGCTCCTGTAGCTCTGAAGGTAACAGTACCTGCGGCTGAGGTGATAGTAGTACCCGTAGCTGTGGTGGTAAGGAGGAGCTCCAAGAAGGAGAGGGAGATTCCCCGTCGGTTGGGGAAGCTGGTCCGCCGCCTGAGAGGTCCACCTGTGCACAGGGGTAAAGACTTGGCGTAGAATAACAGAGAGTATTCTTACGTGGTTGGTCTTGTCAAGAAGTTCTTGACGTAGCTATGGAACGAAGCTCTGGCTCATACTCTGACGAGGAAGACAGACGACTCCGTGCCGGGCTGTCAGCGACACTGGCTTTTAACAGCCGCTGATTGGCACCTGCTGGTCTGTGTGCAGCTGGAGCTGATGAGACAGATGACGGCCCAGCAGCCGTCATGACACTGGTGACCCTAAGACGTATCATGAGCGGAGACGAATCTCCCGAGCCAGACTAGTCAGGAGCCAGCCAAACGAATGCAGCCACAGTTCAGCTACCGGACTTCTGGCCGAACAATCCGCGCTCCTGGTTTAACGCAGTCGAGGCACAGTTCCACCTCCAGAGGATTTCGGTAGACGCCGCGGAAGTGGTACAGCCTGCTTACAGCAAATACGGGAGAAGGCTTAGACCCAAGCGGCACGTGGACTGATATGTGGTGATTTTATTATGACATGCAATCTGTGGTTATGTTGTTCCATCTTAGACGTTTGGGGGAGGGGGGTCATGTGGTGCACATATGTGGTTTCATATGCTTCACATGTGTATTACTGTATGCTTATTATATGCTTCACGTCTCAGAGGAACAAAAGATCTGAACCTCCTAGGGGTAACAGGAGGATGTGAAGTCTGGCCTTTTGTATGCAAAGAGATGGCCTTGAGGGATTTCCTGACCACCAGGACTTTGGGTGGAGACGAGAAGACCTGGAGGGGGATGCATTGTGATTTGGGATGAAAAGACCACGTGACTGCGTGCTTTGATGTCCTGGGGTATTAAAGGGACAGATGTTGGGGGATTCCTTCCTCTTTCTGTTTTTGAATGTTGGAGAATGTGATTGTGAATAAAACTGGTCTTGAGAAATAAACTCAGCCTCGTCCTTCCACACATCTCCACACTCCTCTCCGCTCTACGTCGAGCCTGTCTTTTCTCGTAAGCCATCACTCTCTTTGAATTATGCGCCCTGCAAACTTTCCTCGTGAGGTTCTTCCATTCCGCTCTATCATGTACAGTGATCCCTCACTTATCGCGGTTAATGGGTTCCAGAACCGACCGCGAAAAGTGAAAAACCGCGAAGTAGCGTCACCCCTAATGACGTCATCCATAAATAATACGTACGTTCATTCTCTCACGCTCTCTCTCTCATATGATACGTGTGTGTGTGTGTACGTGTACATACATACGTAGATGTAAATAAAGTGTACATAAATATGTTTTTAGAACTCTTTTATTCTTATAACAAGATACGTAACTCAAGATGAAAATGATTTACTGCACAGGTTAATGAGAGCTTTACTGCTCCTCAGGTGACGCCTCATCATGAGGTGCTAGAAGCGCAGGATCATCGAGGGCAGCTTCCGATAGAGCTGGAGAAGCTGCAGGAGGCGGCGTAGTGGCTCGACGGGAAGACTATTTCGCACAAAATGGCACAAGAGAACAGCAAAAAGTTCCACGCGGCGAGACTAAAAGTAACACGAGCGATAAAGAGCAATGAATGCGGTCTTCCTTCCTTCATGGGTGCTCGGCAGGCAGAGGAGGTGGGTGAAACGTCTCGGCCAATCAGCTTGCGGGGTGAAACGTCTCGGCCAATCAGCTTGCGAGATTTCTGAGCCGAGCCAACACGAGAACAGCGAACAGAGAGGTGGGGCTCTCCGTGTTGATACCTGATGGTCTAATGTAGTCTTCCTGCCTTCTGCTAGTGCCCGCCCATTATTTCTCAATTTTGAATTTTTGATGAATATTTTTGAAAAATCCGCGATGCACTGAGGGCGCGAAAGGTGAAGCGCGAAGTAGCGAGGGATCACTGTACTACCAATTGCCATTGATCTAAAACATCGGCACACTTCAATGCATTTTTGCATGTGTCCTTAAAACGGAGTTTGGGTCGACCTACTTTGCGAGAACCATGAGCCAGCTCACAATACAGGAGTTCCTTCACCGGCCTATCATCATTCATTCGACAGACATGACCTAACCAGTGCGGGCGACTCATTGCAAGCTTGATCTCGATGTCTTCGACGTGTGCCCGCCACAGCACCTCCTCATTGCTGATGAAATCGTCCCACTTGATGTTTAGTATAAGGCGAAGGTGACGCTGTTGGATTATGCGAAGCTGCCTGACTTCGTGCTGGTAAAGGGTCCAGGTTTCGCTGCCATACATCAGGAGGGGCATAAGGCACTGATTGTAAACTGCAACTTTGGTAGAGACTGTGAGGTCATGCGAATCAAACACCCTCTTGCGCAGACGGCCAAAAGCACACGATGCTGCTTGGATGCGAGATGCAAGTTCCCCCTTCATAGAGCAGTCACTGCTGACATAACTACCGAGATACTTGAAGCGAGTAACGTTGGCCAGTTTGATGTCGTCAATAAAGAACTCAGCTGTATTGCCAATACACATGGTTTCTGTTTTGACTGTGTTGATGCAGAGACCCATTCTCTTAGCGACGTCATTGTAGGAGGATAATAACGTCTGCAGGCCCTCTGGTGTATCACTGAAAATCGCGATATCGTCAGCATACTGAGCTTCTCTAATATATTCTGTGAGGACTCTGGATTTCGCTTTTAATCTGCGGAGGTCAAAAAGATCGCCATCGTAACGCAGTCTGATCTGTACGCTGCAGGTGTGCTTGATTTCTTTGAAAACGAGCCAAAGTAGGACTGCTGCATACATGCCAAAGAGTGTTGGAGCTAGTTTACACTCCTGCTTGACCCTGCTGTTGTATTCAAGGGATTGGGTGATTGGGTGAGTTCACCATTGATAGCAAGTTGGGCGTGCACGTCTGTGTATAGTCTCTTGATGATTCTTATAAAGGACAGCCAAGTTTGCCAAGGATGATGAAGAGGAGCTCACGATTGACCGTGTCAAACGCCTTCACAAAATCCACGAAGGCTATGTACAAAAATCTGCGCTGCTCTTTTGTTTTTTTCCATCAGCTGGCGAAGGGTGAAAATCCCATCTATTGTACTTCTACCGTTTCGATACCCTGACTGCGACTGGGGGTGGATATATTCTGCTAACAGGTGAAGCCTCTGCAAGATAATGCCCGCGAAGACTTTACCGACAGCACTGAGCAGTGAAATTCCTCTGTAATTACCACAGAGGCTTCTGTCACCTTTTTTGAACAGAATTGCGATGATGGTGTCTATCCAGTCGGTTGGGATAATCTCTGTAGTCCAGCAGATGTTGAATAGGACAAGTAGGAAAGCTCTTAAGCGGCGTCCTCCATACACAAGTACTTCAGGTAGAATACCCTCTGGACCTGGGCTCTTTCCTAATCGGGTGTTTCTAAGGGCTTGGTCAAGTTCTTGGTCTTCAGTTGGGAGGCTCATTGATTCGATAACTGGAAGCTGGTCTATGTCATTGATGATGCTCAAGTCAACAACCGTTGGTTGGTTTAATAAGTCACTGAAGTGTTCAACCCATCTGTCCTTTATCTTGTCAGGAGCAGTCAGGAGCTCACCATCTTTGGACTTCACAGGATGGATGCTTCTGGATCTAGGGCCATAGACGGCATTGAGGGTAGCATAGAACTCTCTGTGGTTCTTCTCCTGAAAGTGCCGCTCTGCCTCCTCAGCTCTGCGCCGAAACCAGTCATTCTTTAGCTCTCTGATCCGCCTTGTTAGAACATGCCTGTCCAAGTTCTTGTCTTGAAGCAGCTTTTGAATTTCTAGGTCCTGATCATCAAACCAGTCATTCTGCACTCGTTTCTTTTTGCCGAAGACATGGGTGGCAGCATTCTGGAGAATAACTCTGAGTTCATCAAAGTCCGTCTTACAGGTAGACAACTTTTCGTCTAAGAAGAGCTCCAGTAATGCTTTTTGGTCATCATCCAAATGTATATCTAGCTTCTTGGGAGGCCTTGTACCACTCTTCTTGTTATTAATAAAGAACAGGCACTTAGAAACCAGGAGCTTATGATCGGTGAAGCTATTTGCTACTCGATTGACTCGTGTCACTGTGACATATGGTTTTGCGGCCTTATTGGATAGTACATGGTCGATCTGGTGCCAGTGCTTTGAACGTAGGTGTTGCCATGTGTTCTTTAAGGTGTTTTTCTATTGGAACATAGTACCTATGACATTGAGCTGGAATCTGGTGCAGAATTCTAAGAGAATAAGCCCATTGGAGTTCATTTTACCAACGCCATGTTTTCCAATTACATTCCGCCACAATTTCCAGTCCTTGCCCACTCGAGTGTTAAAGTTGCCCAGGATGATGATGATGTCCATCTTGGCGGCAGATGTACAGCTGCCAAGCTTTTCATAGAACTGCTCTTTTTCTTCCTGAGATCTTTGCATGGTCGGCCCATATACACTAATGAGAGTTAGATTGTTTCCTCCCTTTAGCCATATGCGCATTGACATGAGCCTGTCGCTGATTGGTGTAGGGGTGATACCTTGAGCAGCTAGCTTGTTGGAGATAGCAAAGCCAACGCCAGCTGTTCTCTCTTTTCCTCCACTCCAAAAGATTGTGTGACTCCTCTCAATTACGTTTCCGGTGCCAGGACGCCGAACTTCGCTTAGGGCACAGATGTCAATGGTCGCTTTCTCTAACTCACGACAGATAAGGGCTGTTGCTCTTTCAGGTCTGACTGAAGACTCACTGTCGTTGGTTGTACGGACATTCCAAGCTCCGAGATTGAGGCATTGTTTGCATGAGTTTGAAACAGAAGGTCGATGGTGTTGTTCGTCAGTTACCCCGGACGCGGTAGCAGTATACGGACTTCGTCCACTTGTCGCCACTGCCATATTGAGTGGCGCATCGGTTCCCCCATATGCAGTAGCCATATTTACTCTCCTTAACTGTGCTTCCATTGAAAACTGTGGGGCTGCACCTATGATGATGACGACACTGCTTGGTGCATAGGCAGTGTCCCTTGGCGAGGTACTCTGTTGGTCGACAACACAGCAAAGCTGAGATGGTCGCAGAGAGGCTCGTTGCATTTTGCCGTAACTGAAGCCAAGTAGACAGTCAGAGATGCCTGCCGCAGCTGAAGCCGAGTTGACATTCAGAAGCGCCAATGATGTAGTGCCAGAGATGCCATCGCGTTGATGACATAACTGCCGTGCCGTGACCCTGGCAAGGGAGGCTGCGGGTGTACTAGCACTTGCCCAAGGTACGCACCCAAGGCTAGTGGAGGGAAGGAGGTGCCTCACTGCTCCATTCTAGACCGGCTCCAAGCAAAGCTCCAAGCAAAGTCAAGCCACTGCCCATTCACAAGCGAATACGTAGGAGAAAACAAGCGCAAATCAGCAGTTGGCTACTAGCTAGCTACTAGCTAACACTCATTAGCCAGCACAGGACGGCGCTGCATGGCTCAAAAAAAGTGAGCTTACCACCAACAGGATAAATAAGCGAACAGATGCACATTATTACAAATCACTCACCATCGATGGTTCTCTCACGTTCGTCTTCAACTTGTCCGTAGTCCGGTTCTATGCTGGGCTGCATCTCTATTGGTCCAGGTCGTTCCTTTCACTGTGGATCTGCCACAAAGCAGAGAAAACTCCGCACCTCTTTGTTGGACCACGGTGTAGATTTCCGCAAACCTACAACGCTGTCTGTATTAATATCATATTTACTCCGTGACCGAGTTAGTCCGTGAAATATTGCAAATGGCGGTCGTGTAGATTCATCAGAAGACAGTCGCTTTCGTGACGTTACGACCTGACCAATCAGCAGCGACCAGTCTGTTGACGTCACATCTCGGCACGACTCAGCACGATTGTACCCTGCCCTCGATCAGGCACAAAAATAGCGCCTGCTAACCGGTGCTGGGGCTAGTGGAAAAAGCTACAAACGTGGGCTGAGGCGTAGTGTGTTGGGCTAAGCGGGGCTAGTGGAAAAGGCCCTATAGTCGATCAGGTGCCAATGTTTGGACCTGGGATGCCTCCAGGATGCTTTATATTTGTTCTTTTGCTGGAAGATTGTGTTAGTGATGGTAAGATCATGTTCCACACAGAGACTAAGAAGTCTCATGCCATTGGAGTTGACTTTTCCAATGCCATGGGCACCGATTACACCATTCCAGTTTTGCAAGTTCTTTCCGACTCTTGCATTGAAATCACCAAGCAGCATGATTTTGTCACTCTTTGGAATGTGACTGAGGATGTCATCGAGTGTCTGGTAGAAGTGATCCTTTTCTTCAGTGTTCGATGGCAGAGTTGGTGCATAGGCACTTACCAAAGTGACATACCTGCATTTTGCAAGGGGGATGCAAAGAGTCATGAGCCTTTCACTGACACCCACTGGTGATTCTGTGAGCTTGTGCAGGAGGCTGTTCTTGATTGCAAAACCAACTCCATGAAGGAGTTGTCCGCCAATGGGGTATCCTTTCCAAAAGATTGTATAACCCTCTCCTACTTCATTGAGTGAGCCTTCCTCGAGGAGTCGGGTCTCACTGAGTGCTGCCACATCCACATTGTAGCGCTTCAGCTCGCTGGCAACAAGTGCTGTTCTGTGTTGTGGTCTGTCCAGACTGGCATCCAGGAGCGTCCTTATGTTCCATGCTGCAATTCTAAATGGTATTGTTTTTATTTTTCGACCGCATAGTGGAATGTCCCGACAGGTGCGGTTTCCTATCTGGGTGCTGTGCTGAGTGGCCAATGTTTAGGCCACCTTTTCTAGGCCTTTCCCCAGTTGGGGTGAGCAGTGCAGTCCCTAAATAGGGCTGCTCAGACGCACAGGGGTCTGCCGGAAGCAGCTGCCACTCAATCCCAACTGCTAACGACCGTTGCCCTGTGCCGCTGACATGCAGAGTTCCAGCTCATTCAAACCTGCCCCCGTTACTGGATGCTCCATCACCGCCAGACTTTAGAGGTCGGAGACTCAGGTAAAGAAGATACCTGTGCAGTGATGGTTTTTAGAGTGGCATGGGGGTGCGCTTTTCCCGATGCCACTACCTTGACTGTAGAGAAGATGGTTCCAGTGGCAAGAGAAACCCTAGATGACCGGCATCTTCTCACAACTGCAGGAGGTTGCTGGATTCCAGGTTTTTGGGAAACCGCCTCAAAGCGTGCCACCACCAGCTTGCTTTTTTGTCAGGGTGTGCTCCCTTAGCCTTCGTCCGCTTTTACAGCCATTGTGGTGTTTATCATTACTACCAGCTTCTGCCTGCTCTACCGTTGAGATAGATAGATAGATAGGTAGATAGATAGATAGATAGATAGATAGATAGATAGATAGATAGATAGATAGATAGATAGATAGATAGATAATTTATTTCGAACAAAAAAGTATAACAAAAACAAAACAAATGACAAATGCAATAAAGTAACAGTATACAGTGTTCGAAAGGGAGAAGGAAGAAGTGAACACTTATTAATTCCATCTCCTCTTTTCCATAAATACACCCATGTGAATTATATACAAATTACCACATTTAAGACCCCAAGTAAACAATTTAACTGTATTTTGTACATATCAACATTAACACCCATCCATCCTAACATACATTGATGTCCATACATCAAAACCAGCCTCAAACAACACAGATGAAAAGCGCTATATAAGTGCAGGTTAGTTAGTTAGTTAGTTAGATATACACAGTGGTGTCCCACCCACCATTCCATAGTGTCCCAGAGTGAGCATAGTGAATCGTACATATAAATACTACCCTTCTAACATATATTCTTTCAGGCAAATAATGTTTATACCTCTTTTTGAATTGATTTCTCTTTGTACATAGTTTCAGTTCCGGCTCCAGACTGTTCCACAAATCCACCCCACAGACAGATATGCACAGACTTTTCTTGGTTGTTCGCATCTTTGGTTTTGTAAAGTTTAAGTCTCTTCTCAAGTTATGATCATTGTCTCTTTTTTAAATATTTTTTTGTATATTAGTTGGGAGTTGATTATTAATTGCCCTGTACATGACTTGTGCTGTCTTAAATTTAACTAAATCGATGAACTTTACGACATGTGACTTTAAAAACAACGAATTGGTATGGTCTCTATATCCTACATTATTTATTATCCTTATAGCTCTTTTTTGTAATGTGCACATTGACTGTAGGTTGGTCTTGTAGGTGTTTCCCCAGACTTCTACACAGTAGTTAAGATAAGGTAGAGACAGTGAATTGTACAGTAAGAACAATGATTTATTCAATTCAATTCAACTTTATTTATATAGCGCCATTTCACAACAACAGTCATCTCATAGCACTATCAACTGTAGGGGGGGACCCCCACAGTTGCAGAAAGACCCCAGCAATCAGGCGATCCCTGTGAGCAAGCACTTGGCAACGGTGGAGAGGAAAAACTCCCTTTTAACAGGAAGAAACCTCCAGCAGAACCAGGCTCAGGGAGGGGCAGTCTTCTGCTGCGACTGGCTGGGGGGTGAGGGGATAGAGAAGAAGAAAAGAACAGACATGTAGAGAGCAAACAGCACGATGGGGACTCAATCTATGGGAGAGAACAAACAAATGTTAATGACCAGCAAAAAAAAAAATATTTCACTGAGAGTGAGGAAAGGAGTGAGGCCCAGTGCAATACTGGAGGTCCCCCGGCTGACTAAACCTATTAGCATCATAACTAAGGGAGGGTTCAGAAACAAATGGTCCCTCCTTAATTGTAGGCTATATCAAAAAGGTAGGTTTTAGCCCTATTCTTAAAAACAGAGATCGAGTCTGACTCCCGAATCCAGATTGGCAGCTGATTCCACAGGAGAGGAGCTTGATAACTGAAGGCTCTGCCTCCCATTGTACTTTTGGAGATTCTAGGTATTACAGGTAATCCTGCATTTTGGGAGCGTAGTGCTCTGTTAGGATAATACGGTAGTATCAGATCTTTTAAATAAAAAGGAGCCTGATTGTTTAGAGCTTTGTAAGTAAGAAGAAGGATTTTAAACTTAATTCTAAATTCTATGGGAAGTCAATGAAGGGAGGCCAGAACCGGAGAGATATGATCTCTCTTTCTAGTACCTGTTAAAACTCTTGCTGCAGCATTTTGGATCAGCTGAAGACTTTTTAAAGATGTTTTAGGACAGCCTGATAATAAAGAATTACAATAATCTAATCTCGAGCTAACAAAAGCGTGGATCAGCTTCTCAGCATCACTCTGAGACAAGATGCTCCTAATCTTGGCAATATTACGCAAATGATAGAAGGCAGTCTTAGAAACAAATTTAATATGTGAATTGAAGGACAAATCCTGATCAAAAATAACTTCAAGGTTCCTCACAGAGCTATTAAGAGAAAGAGAAACTGCATCCAAACTGAAAGTTTGATTTGGAAAGGAATTTCTAAGGTTTTTTTGACCAACAAGAATGACTTCAGCCTTATCTGAATTTAATAGCAGGAAATTACAAGTCATCCAAGCTTTGATTTCCTTAAGACAGGCTTCTAACTTGGCTAATTGATTACTATCATCTGGCTTCATTGACAGGTATAATTGTGCGTCATCTGCATAACAATGAAAATGTATACAGTGCTTTCTAATAATGTTCCCTAACGGAAGCATATATAAACTAAAAAGAGTAGGGCCTAGCACAGATCCTTGTGAAACTCCATGACTAAGCTTTGAGTTGAAAGAAAACTCATTATTTACATGAACAAACTGGAACCTATCAGATAAATAAGATCTAAACCACTGCAACGAAGTTCCATTAAGTCCAACATAGTGTTCTAATCTATCAAGTAGAATATTATGATCGATAGTATCAAAAGCTGCACTAAGGTCTAAAAGGACAAGTACAGAGACTAGTCCATTATCAGATGCAATGAGGAGGTCGTTAGTGACCTTCACTAAGGCTGTTTCAGTACTATGATGGATTCTAAACCCAGACTGAAACTCTTCAAGTAAACCATTTCCCTGCAGGTGGTCAAATAATTGCGTAGCAACAACTCTTTCTAAGATTTTTGAAATGAAAGGGAGATTAGAGATTGGTCTATAGTTAGCTAAAGCTCCTGGATCTAGCGTTGGCTTTTTGAGTAAGGGTTTAATTACAGCCGTTTTAAAAGCCTGCGGTACATGGCCTAAAGTTAATGAAGAATTGATTATATGAAGAATAAAGCTACCAATAAGTGGGAAGACTTCTTTAAATAACCTGGTAGGAATAGGGTCTAAAAGACAAGTTGAAGGTTTGGATGAGGAAACTATTTTGTCTAACTCACAAAGGTCGATTGGAGTAAACTCATCAAGACAGACATCAATAGAAGGAGCTGTAGTAGTTAAAGTATTTAACTGTGGGAAGAATCTGATTGATTTTATCTCTGATGGATGAAATTTTATTATTGAAAAAGTTCATAAAGTCCTGACTAGTAAGCTCTAAGGGAATGCTAGGATTGACAGAGTCTTGACGTTTTGTCAACCTGGCTACAGTACTGAAAAGAAACCTGGGATTATTCTTGTTCTCTTCTATTAATGCAGAGTAATAACTCGTTCTAGCTTTTCTAAGAGATTTTTTATAAATTAAAAGATGATTTCTCCAAGCTAAATAGATTTCATCTAAATTAGTAGAGCGCCATTTTCTTTCTAATTGACGAGTCTTCTGTTTTAAGCTACGAGTTTCTGTCTTGAACCAAGGAGTTAGAAATCTCTGATTAGACTTTTTCTTTTTTAAGGGGGCCACCAAGTCTAGAGCCTGATGCAGAGAAGCTGAAACACTATCCACCATGTTATCAATTACAGAAGGAGCACGCTGTCTATAGCTTATTTCCGTTGTGTTTAGTTTACAGTCCAAGATGTGTCTTGTCTTCCCCAGTATGCCTATACATTTTGCCAACTTGGCCCGGATGTGACTGATGTGAGGTTTCCAGCAGATTTTATTGTCTAGCGTCACCCCCAGAAACTTATTTTCCTGTACTGTTTCTATTCTGGTATCATCTGTCGTTACCATTATTTCATGATTTATTTTATAATTTCCAAACAACATAATCTTTGTTTTTTTTAGATTTAGAGATAATTTATTTTTGTTAAGCCACTGCGTTAACTTTTTCATTTCAGTTGTGGCCACCTTGACGTCTTCAACTTTGGGCTCGCTCTTAGTCTGGCCTCTACCCTTCGACCTGTTCGGCTTGGGTGACCCTGCCAGGAGTACGAGACTCCGGCCGACATAGCTCTAGGGGTCATGGAGACGCTCAAAGTGCCCCACCACGATAAGGTGGTGATCCCATCGGGACACCTATCTACTGTGTTAATCAAACACACCCCAAGTGTAGAATCAGAGGGCCGCTGCCATGCAAGGAGCCGCCACAGATTTCCCTCCTCCATTCCATTATTGCCGAGCACCAAGCTGGACAGCAGGAAGTTCCACTTTTATATGGTCTTCGGCATGACCCGGCTGGGATTTGAAACCCTGCCTCCCGGGTGTGGGGCGGATGCTCTACCAACTGAGCCACCACTCCCACCACTCAAGTAAGAAGGTGCACATTTCTGAATAAAATGGCTCTAACTCTGCAGGAAAATCCTTCAAATTTATGAGAAAAATCCTCACATTTACAAAAGAATGTTTCTAATTTACAAGAAAAAAGATGTGATAAATTGTCGTGTGTTGGCCATTTTTTTAAATGACAGCCTTGAGGAGGAACTCAGCAGTGGTGTTCAGAGGTGTTAAATCCTGCAGATCTGCATTAATCAGCAGGGAAAAGGAGAAGAAGAGGAATAGGTGACCCCCAGCAGCAGAAATAATCCAGTTAACCCAGGAAGAGTAAACACATGACACCCCATGACACCCAACAGATCACCCCCCCCCCATGACATCAGTGGGAACAGCTGAGCCAAACTTCACACCTCTGTCAATTTACATGTTCCCTTCTGAGGACAATTCAAGCAGAGCTGCTGCTGAGATGGAAACCAAAGGGTTAAAGGGTGATGTGGCTTTATCAGCAGCACTGATCCCCCACCCCCCCAAACTGACCTGCTGGACAGGAACTAACAACTCCTCAGACCTGTTAACACAATTTTAACAACAAAAGGACATACAAAAGAGTGAAGATTCCCTTTGATTTAACAGGATAACAGCGTGAATTTTCTGGTCTGTGAATGAACAGAGCAGCCATGAGTGTTTCATGGAGTCACTTATTGATTTATAATGGTTAATCTAAGTCTCAATTTCAGGAAACAAACTTCAGGGGAAACTTAAACCCATGACACATTGTTTTAAATTTTCTTATTTTTCTTTTCTTTTTTCCCGCTTCTCTTCCAGTCGTTATGGCCACTTTCTGATTGCTTTGAGTTTTTAAAGCATCATTTTAAGAATAATGTTAACTGACTTAAAGTACATTTCTAACTACATTATATCATACAAAATGCCATTTAACATACAATTTCATTTGATCGCATTTAGATCTTAATTCAAACATGCAGAGTATTTGCAACCAACTTAATTAAGACTTGAACAAAAACAATCAATCTGAATACAACTGGGAGCGTTTAAGAATAAAAATCTTTGGATTCCTTAATGAAGTTCTGCTTGCAGATCACTTGCACTCCATCCATCCATCCATCCATCCATCCATCCATCCATCCATCTTCTTCTGCTTAATCCTTTTCAGGTCGCGGGGGGGCTGGAGCCTATCCCAGCATCTTTGGGCAAGAGGCAGGGTCCACCCTGGACAGATCGCCAGTCCATCGCAGGACCAACACAGAGAGACAGACAACCATTCACTCTCACAGTCAGACCTAAGGACAATTTTAGAATCCCCAGTTTGATGCCAATTAACTTAACTTGCATGTTTTTGGCATGTGGGAGGAAACCGGAGAAATCCCAGAGTAAACCCACGCAGACATGGGGAGAACATGCAAACTCCACACAGATCACTGTTGGTCGGGGGCTGGGATCGAACCCAGGATCCCCCGGCCAAGGGTGAGTTGCTGTGCTGCCGCAGTGCTAACCACTCCATGCTGCCCTCACCTGCACTCAAACATTCCAAGTACCACTCATGGGATGGACCAGATTCCATACAAAAATGTTAAAGTTTTGATTTGGCTTCATCTTTAAGAGGTTGCTGTTCCAGTTAAAACTCTCAAGTGTTTAAGAGCCCACCTCTGTATACAACGACCAAGTCAGTATATCACAAAAGACTCAAAGTCGCTAAGATAATCCAAAGTTTAAACCGGCTGTTGGTGTCATACCCTGCATGGCTTCAACAAAGTGGAACCGGCATTTCACTTTGAAACAGATGGCAGCGAGTTATTGCAAACAAGCAACTTTAAAACACACATATCTCCAAAGTTAAAAGTATTTCAAGAAGGAAAATAGTTTAATATAAAACACAGCTGTCTTACCTTGGAAAGTCCTTTACAAATGAAGATATTCAAATTGAAGTGCGGAGGAAAAACGTAAAAACTGTCCAAAATATCCAGTAGATTCTCCAGAGGTGTTACAATATATATGTATATATTGTGAAGGAATGAAAGGATGAGACATGAGAAGCCCACATTGTGCACCAGGAGTGCACCAGAGGAAAAATGGGAAAAACGCAGATCATACTGCTTATGCAAAGGGCTGCAAACTAACAAAAAAGTTACATGAAAATGGCACAAAATCACCAGAAAAAAAAGACCCGTTTAAGTACAGAAGGTCTGAAATCATGTGAAAATGTTAGAAATGTTACAGAGTCAGAGCTGAGAGCTGAACTACTATTTACACGGTAAAAATGACAAAATCAGGAGCAAATATATACAAACTCGCTGCTCCTTTCTCCTCCGTTCTTGAAGCAAATAAAAATAAAAACACTCCAAAAATCTCACCGTCACGACTAAAACTATTTACTATTCTGAACTATTATTTACATGGTAAAAACGCCGAAATCAAATCAAAAACAGACAAACACACTCACGTGTTGAAGGTCCGTCCATCTCTAATTAAACAACAGCAGACAAATCATAAGCCTGCATTAAACCATTCACATGAAACTGGCTGGGTTGATATTCTTGTTAATCAATAAATGTAATCCTTTAAAATCCATTTCTGAAAACTTGGTTTGTTTATTCATGCCCAGAAAAGGAAAACCTTCCAAAGCTGACTGGAAGGTCCCCATGTCTCCATCATAGTCTCTGTCATTGAGTTGACATCACAGATCTGCCAAGGGTGCATTGGGAAGGCCATAACACTGGCCAAGGGAGGCTGAGGGCTTGCTGACACCTGCCCAAGGTGTGCACCAAGGCTAGTTTGCAGTAGACTTTCTAACAAAAGGACAAAAAAGGAACTTGCTCTCCCTGGACCATTCCCTCCAATCATTTCCTGTACATACCATCATAGCTGAGCAGCAACACAGAAAATACTTTTCCCACAACTATTCCATTCCTAAAAGCTGGATGCAAACTTTATTCTTAAAATGTTTTCTAGGAAAATAGGAAATGGGTTCAGGGAATGGGTTGAAAGTCAATATTTGGTCTGACCATCTTTATTTCTTCATACGTCCTGAACTCTTAGTTCAGATTTCTGGTTGGTTTTTTTTGTAGTCCTGAGGAACAGCTCTACAGGATTCTTGACTCTCTACTCTGGATGAAGGCTGACTTTTATTTCATTCTCTGTCACGATGATCCCACACTTCAAATTTGGATTAATCCCTTCATCAGACCTGTAGTTCTGACCATGTTCTGAAAACCCATCCTCCCTATTTTAGGTTTTGTTGTGTGAATGTGTAAGGCCATTTAGAGACATTAGTTTTTGTTTTCTTAGTACGTGACTCAGGTCCCAAATTGGAGAGGGTTTTAATTGAATGAGTAGTTTTGGACTTTCTGGGGGTGGGGGGTGGGGAAATGTGGTGTTGGTGTTTGACACCTTTATTGTGAAGTGCAGTGTAGTGGCGGGCACTTCCTGTTCTGCCACTGCACCACCCTATAAATAGCAGAGGGCATCCATTACACGGTCTCTTTGACCGGTGCCCTCTGCCTGGTGTGACCGTTGTGATTCCATCGTTTAATAAAGCTGAGTTTGTCCAGTCACCTGACCTCATCCTTTCAGAGGTATTTTACCGCACATAACAGTCTACACAGAGACCATCACACAATGGAAACATGTCAAGGTATGAAACATCTCTCTACTTTGAACAGAAGAACAAGACCAGTTTATCTGTACTTACGGTTCCTCCTGTGAACCAGCGCTGCCAATACACCATTATAGGGTAGATGTAAGCTTAAAACCCATTCAGTAAGTTACACATAGGTTCAAAGAGTGTTACTCATACGTTAGAAATAAGTTTGGGGTACGCTAGACACTATCTCGACGTATTTCGACTTATGAGTAACTTATGAGTCGCTTACAAGTAAAGCGTGAGAAAGAATGCATAACTTCCCTACAACTTATGCCCCACTTATGCAGGGCATTTTAGCCATACGTTGAATATGTGAGCATGCTGAAAATTTTCAGAGGAGCTCAGTGTGCTTCAGTGTTCTTCAGCGTTCTTCACCTTGCTCTTAACTTATTCAAAACTTACTCATAACTGATTCGATGTACACCAGTGTATTCTCCAAACTTTTCATATGTCTGGGATACGCTAAATCATCAAGGTGTGACAGAGTCTGAAGGGCATAAAAGATCTGAGCTCAAGAAGTCCACAAAGATTTTACCCTGAACCTTCAACCTTCACTGTAGAGTCCGTGAAAAATAACTCAGGATTACCCTCTTTTTTCTTACCATGCAGGACTTTCAGAGTTGTGTCATAATAGTGCCTGGTTGTTGACTTTTGACCTTTATTGCTATATTTACAACGAATTAAGGAAAAAATACCAGAGAATAAAACTGAAGGTCTAAATATTCTCCATAACTGAACAATAGAAAAGGACCAGGATACGTCTGTCCACATCAGACTGATGAAGCTTCCACATGAAATCTAGTGGTTGTAACCCTTTACTGTAAATGACATCTGTGTTTGGCTACCATGGCAGTTTTTCATCTATTACTGTCCCTAAATATTTACACTCATTTACAATCTCAATAATTTGGACACATACAAAACTTCGTTCATATTCTGTCCTTGTTTGGCAGTCGAATGATAACAGCATTTCTGTCAACAAAGCTACATAATCTCGTCACATGTAAGCAGCCCAGTTTCTGGATTTAGCTATTTTTGTAATGGAGAAGAGTTCAATTAAAAACGTCTCCCCTCCCAACAAGAACACAAAAATATTAAACCACTAAACAGTATAAAACATTTAACCAGCATCCATATGAAAGTAGAAAATCTACAAGAAAAAACACACAAAAACAAATGCTTACAAGGAAAAGGTTGCAGATTTACAAGACAGAAAACTTTAAAATTTTCAACAAAAAAAAAATCACAAAAAAAGTTGCAAATAAAAAGTTGAATTTCCCCCAAAAATGTTGCATCTTGGGGTCCCCCTAGTGGCTGAGGAGCCATACTGAACAAACAGAAACAGTTCTCATTTTGGGTGACGGAACCACCTTTAGCAAACTGTTATGATGTACGCTGAGACTGTTTTCATTGTGTCATTTAGAGAATGTTCAGACCTTTTCAACAAACGAGTCAAAAAGCAAAACCTCGTCAGGTTGACCTGTGTCTAACCCGCTGAGGTCAATAATCAGATCAGTCCAACTCTGATGCTCATATCATTTATTTGCCTTTTGCAGAGAGAACAGAACAGTTGTTTCTAGATAAATATGAGACTGAAGAAAGGATGCAAAGCAGAGAAGAAGAACAAAATGAACCAATCACAGCAGGGGGGGGGGGTTCATTTACCAATCAGATCCAGTCCATATGGATATTTCTGCGAAGTGACCCTCCAGATCCAGATGGACCACTACCACCTCCCCCACCAGCTTTGTCAGGTTTGTAGCACATCTGGTCAAACAGACAAATCTGACCACTTCCTGTATACTGACGATTCAGGAAGTCTTGCAGGCGACTCAGGACGTCGGGACCAGACAAATGATTCGGAGAATTCAGGTTCAGCAGGTTGTTCAGCCTGTCTAGATCGTTCTGGTCATCGAGGTTATAGGCTCTGTTGTCATCGTTTTTTGCTACTACAGCATGACAGATAGGAAATTTAGCCTTTTTCCCTCCTGTATTCTTATAGCAGTGGGCGGCCCAGATGTAATCAGGGATGTTGACACGGTTCATGTTATCCCTCATCACCCAGTTATTTGGCGAGGGAACCGCACCAACCAGAACATAGGTTGTCAAGCCTCGTGAAGCGGGATCATTGCGGTTCTTCTCAGCAGTTAACCACTGGCCTTCGTTCAGGTCCATATGCTGGGGGACGATGTTGGTCAGAGTGTTGGTGGCTCTGCTGCCATCACCTGTTCAGGACAACGGAGAGACAAACTAAAGGTTTGAGTCAGGAAGGGTGGTGTTCCACACAATCTATGATTGTGTTTCAAAACATTTTAAATCAGAGAATGTTTCCCTGTTGATAAAAGAGCACTACTCCTTTGCCCAGATAAACATCCACCTCACAGGCATCCCAAATCAAGATTAGTCTGGCCTTGTAGGGCAGAGACTGTTTTGAAATAACTCTCCGGAGGATTAAATGATTTACAGACACCAGTGTCTGAAGCTCTGTAACCGTGACAACTGTGAAATTACTACATGAAACAGACTGATGACAGACAGAGAGCCCACTGGGCTAATAAATACTGACAACAGTTGTACCATTTTTGAAGGAAAGAGCCTTTTTTTCACAGAAAAAAGTAACAATCATAAATAAGCTATGTTATACTGGAGGTAGAGCAGTATCCATGACCATATCACCGCAGTGATTCAGTCATAGGCCCAGCATGCAGATGAGATACTGCTTTTATACAACTGTTCCATAAAGGTGTTGGTGGGGACAGTTTGCTTGTGGTAGGTTCTCCCAAACTGGTCCTGCATGAAGGATCAGACCAAGACTGGTCCAGCTGATCACAATGAAGTTACAAGGATCCAGTGTACCACGCCCATTTTGGGATGACCGGGGATTGAGGGCAAGCACCTCACACCCAGGTTTGTGTGGATAGGACTCTGCCAGGCGCGGCTCGAGCGAGCCACATGGGGCGGCCCTCCAGTGGGCTCACCACCTGCAGGAGGGATGGGGTTAATGGTGCTATGTGAACTTGGTGGAAGTCTGGACTACTCTGCTTCGACTGCTGCCCCCGTGACCTGGACCCCTAAGCGGTATGAGTGGTAGATGATGGATGGATGGATTTACCGGAGTGGTGGCCTAGTTGGGAGAACATTTGCTTCTAGCTTGGTGTTCAACATAATCGAATTGTCACGACTTGCCGCTCATCAGCGGCGCCAGCTGTGCGCACACCTGCGCCTCGTCAGCGGCGAGGGATTTAAGCCGCCTCGTCCTGGGCTTCGGCCTGAAGCCGTCTGTTCTCATCGGCATCTCTTGCTGCAAGGAACCCCCTTCATCAAGCAAGATACTACGTAAGCATCTCTTACGTAGTAAGAGATGCTTACGATAGCAATGCAATCCTGGAATTTCCCCATTGTGGGACTAATAAAGGCTTATCTTATCTTATCTTACCTTTTCCTCCCAGTCTTCTCCCCTGTGCACAGGTGGATTTCCCGGCGGCGGACAACGTTCCCTTGCCACCATCTCCTCGCTGCTGCTTCAGGCGCTTCAGGTCGCTGTCTACCGGGCTATGCCCTTGCTTAATGCCAGCCACCTGCCCAGACCAAGTAAGCCAGCTGTCATTATCATTATCCCCTGTATTGGTGTGGTGCCCGTTACCCTTCTCCCTCTGCTTCTCCCATAGGGTTGTCCGGCTGAACGGCTTCCTGCCCCCGTGCCTGACACAGACGCCACCACCAATACATTCTCATCTCACAGACACGCAGTCATACACTCTTGTTGTTTAATAAAGCTATTGGATCTACCCTGAGCCTGCGTGTGTGTCTCCTGAGCCGTGCGTTATGTCAGTACGGCTTCAGCAGAGCGGCTCGGCAGACAGCGGGCTCGCACGCCGTCTTTTCACCCTCGAGGCTCGGGTGGATCTAATAGCCCACCAACAACAAGTGATCCTCAATCAATTATGCACTATTACTAACCGATTGGACCGTCTGGACCCCCAACAGCCGTTCCCCCCGGCTCGTCTGGGTGGCGCAGCTCCTGCTGCTCCAGCGGCCGTTCAGCCTGCTCCGGGTGCACCGGCACGACTCACACCTATTCCGACCCCCGCCCGCTTTAGCGGTAAGCTCGGTGGAGCGCGGGGGTTTATCATGCAGTGTGAGTCTGTGTTTCACCGCGTCCCCGGAGACTTTCCCTCAGACCATAGCCGGATTGGCTACATAGGAAATCTCTTGGAGGGTCAAGCGCTTACCTGGGCTTACGCTGTAATGGCGAAGCCCAGCTACGCCACCCTCACCTATGGCCAGTTCATGAGACTGTTCCTGGAAGTGTTCGATCATTTGCGTACAGAGAGCGTTCAGGTCGATCGTCTTCTCAGCCTCCAGCAGGGAAGCCGATTGGCCGCTGATTACGCGATTGACTTCCAGGTTGCTGCGGAGGAGGTTGGCTGGGGAAAGCGTTTGCTCTGCGGCATCTTTCTTCGCAGTCTCAGCGCTGGTCTGAGAGATGAACTGGCTGGACGGGATATCCCGGAGACATTAGAGGAGCTGACTTCCCTTGCCATCAGCTTGGATAACAGGCTGCGCGAGCGTGCCTCGGAGCGGAGGTCTTCTTCTCGCCCTCGAGGGGCCTCGGCGCGCCCGTCCCAAGCTCGCCCCCTGGCGTTGCCGCCACCGGGGTTCTCCGAGGAGTCGGAGCCGATGGTGACAGGCTGGACAAAGCTCCCCCCAGCGGAGAAACAATGCCGCCGTGAGTTGGGCCTCTGCATGTATTGCGGGGGCAGCCAGCACACGGTGGAGCATTGTCCGGAAAAGCCAAATGGGGAGGTCCACGAGTTACTGTAGGGGGCCTTGCGGACGCTAATCGGTTAACTCCCCTCACTCAATTGACGCTGCCCATCCGATTCTGTCACAATCCCACAGGGCACCTCACCCATGCACTTGTGGATTCAGGCGCGGAGGGTAGCTTCATTTCACAAAGCCTGGTAACCCGATTGGGCATCCGTTGCCACCCTCTCGAGTCTCCTCTCGCCCTAGTAAATCTCTCCCGTGTCTCCCTGGGAAAGGTAACACACCGGACGACCCCTGTCCCAGTAATTATCTCAGGAAATCATCAGGAGGATATCACCTTCTACGTCCTACCATCTTCAGTAACACCTGTGGTTCTTGGATACCCATGGCTCCGCCTCCACAATCCTGTCCTGGACTGGAGGACCGGCAGGGTGTCCGCCTGGAGCTCTTTCTGCATGGGCACCTGCCTCCAATCCGCTGCCTGCGCCCCGTTCTCTCCTCCCACTCCCAAGGACGCCGCGCCTCCGGATCTCACCCTGGTGCCCTCGGAGTTCCACAACCTGGGCATGGTCTTCAGCAAGTCCAAGGCGATGTCCCTTCCTCCACACCGGCCCTACGACTGCGCTATTAACATCCGCCAGGGGGCACCCTTACCCTCGGAACGTCTCTACAGCCTGTCAGCGCCGGAGAAGGAGGCAATGAACACCTATTTGAAGGAGTCGCTGAGTGCTGGAATCATCCGCCCCTCATCATCACCATTAGGCGCAGGGTTCTTCTTCGTGGGCAAGAAGGATGGCTCTCTTCGTCCTTGTATTGACTACCGTGCCCTCAATGACTTCACGGAGAAGGACCGCTACACCTTGCCCCTAATGGACACCGCCTTCCACTCTCTCCAGGGGGCGACTTGGTTTACCAAGCTGGATCTTCGCAGCGCATACCAACTCGTCCGGATCCGGGAGGGAGACGAGTGGAAGACAGCCTTCTGTACCCCGAACGGTCATTTCGAATACCTGGTTATGCCATTCGGGTTGACCAACGCTCCAGTCGTCTTTCAGCGCCTTATTAATGACGTCCTCCGGGATTTCATCGACCTGTTCGTGTTCATCTACCTGGATGATATCCTCATCTTCTCCAGATCCAGGGACGAGCACTGGGTCCACGTGAGGCGGGTCCTACAGAGGCTGTTGGAGAACCGGTTATATGTTAAGGCGGAAAAATGTGAATTCTACGCCAAGACGACGTCCTTCCTGGGGTTCGTCATCTCTCATGACCAGGTGCTCCCGGACCCAGCGAAGGTTAAAGCGGTGGTAGAGTTGCCCACTCCTACATCTAGGAAGCAGGTACAACAGTTTATAGGGTTTGCCAATTTCTACCGCCGCTTCGTCCCAAATTTTGGAGCCATCGTCGGTCCCCTGACCCGCCTCACCTCCCCTAAGACCCCGTTCCGGTGGACTGAAGAGGCCGCAGCTGCCTTCCAGGCGCTGAAAGCGGAGTTTTCCTCCTCCCGGGTCCTCAGCCAAGTCAACCCCGCGCTGCAATGCATCGTTGAGGTGGACGCTTCGGACACGAGGGTGGGGGCGGTGTTGTCTCAGCGGTCGCCTGTCAATGGGGCCAAACTGCCCTGCGCCTTCTTCTCTCGGCGCTTGTCCCTGGCGGAACGTAATTACGACGTGGGGGACAGAGAGCTCCTCGCCATCAAGCTCGCGCTTCAGGAGTGGTGCCACTGGCTGGAGGGGGCTGCCCTGCCGTTCGTGGTACTTACCGATCACAAGAACTTGGAATATTTAAGAACTGCCAAACGTCTGAATGCCTGCCAGGTGCGTTGGTCCTTGTTCTTCGCCAGGTTTCGTTTTAACATCACCTTCAGGCCTGGCTCCAAGAACGGCCTGCCCGACGCCCTCTCTAGGCAATTTGCTCCTGAGGTGTCAGAAGACGCAGTCCACACCATCTTGCCCAGGTCGTGCGTTGTGGGGGCTGTCTCGTGGGACATCGAGAGCAAGATCCGGAAGGCGCAGGAATTGGAACCGGACCCTGGCAGCGGACTGGAGGGGAGGCTTTTTGTGCCGTCCACTGTCCGGGGGGAGGTTATCCACTGGCTTCATACATCTAAGCTCACCTGCCATCCTGGGTCCTCCCGGATGATCGACCTCCTCCAACGTTCCTTCTGGTGGCCGGGTCTGCGGAGGGACGCCGCCCGCTACGCCCGGGCCTGCCCCGTCTGTGCCACCAGCAAGTCAGGTAACGCTCCCCCCGCGAGCCTGCTCCAGCCCCTGCCCGTCCCTGGTAGGCCCTGGTCGCATATCGCCCTAGACTTCGTCACCGGTCTCCCTGTCTCCAACACCTTCGACACAGTCCTGACCATCGTTGATCGTTTCTCCAAGGCTGCTCACTTCGTGCCATTATGGGGGCTCCCATCTGCCTTGGAGACGGCGGACCTCAACATCCAGCACGTGGTCAGGCTGCACGGGATTCCGGTAGACGTGGTCTCGGATCGAGGCCCCCAGTTTGCCTCGGATGTCTGGAGGTCTTTCTGCAGTGCCCTGGGAGCCAAGGTAAGCCTCTCCTCCATCCATCACCCCCAATCCAACGGGCAGTGTGAGCGGACCAATCAGGAGCTGGAGGCTGTGCTCCGCTGTGTCACTGCATCCAAGCCTGCATCCTGGAGCACACACCTCGCCTGGGTGGAATACGGCCATAACACCACCTGCTCTTCTGCCACCGGGATGTCCCCATTCAAGGCTTCCCTGGGCTACGATCCTCCTCTGTTCCCTACGCAGGAGAGCGAGTTTACTGTCCCCTCAGTCCGGGCGCACCTCAGGCGGTGCTGCTCCATCTGGTCTTCGGCGCGCAGCACACTTTTGCGCACGGCGGAGCGCAACAAGTCCACGGTGGACGGGCACAGGAGACCTGCCCCTGCCTACCAGGTAGGCCAACGAGTCTGCGTGTCCACTCAGGACGTCTGTTTAAAGGGTGAGAGGAGAAAACTGGCCCAACGGTTCATGGGTCCATTTCCCATAACCAAGATCATCAACCCAGTGGCTGTGCATGTGGCTATCCCCCCCCTCCCTCCGCATCCATCCCACCTTCCACGTCTCCAAGGTGAAACCGGTTGTCTCCGATCCCCTCTGCCCTCCACCTGCAGCGCAGCCGGCGCCCCGGATGATAGATGGCCATCCGGCCTGGACAGTCTCTACCATCCTGGACTCCCGGCGCCGGGGTCGTGGGTTGCAGTACTTGGTGGATTGGGAGGGCTACGGACCTGAATGGAGACAATGGGTGCGCTCCTCGTTTGTGTTGGATCCGTCCCTCATCGCTGAGTTCCACCGAGCGCACCCGGAGAAACCATCGCCAGGAGGCGCTGCTAGAGGGGGGAGTACTGTCACGACTCGCCGCTCATCAGCAGCGCCAGCTGTGCGCACACCTGGGCCTCATCAGCGGCGAGGGATTTAAGCCGCCTCGCCCTGGGCTTCGGCCTGAAGCCGTCTGTTCTCATCGGCATCTCTTGCTTGTAGCATCATCGTCTCCTCGAACCAAGACAGAAGATCACTTCTCTTCATTTTATAGGAATTTCACTTTATTCATTACACAGGAATACCACTTTTCTGCCTTTTCAGGAATATCACTGGCTTTTATGTCGACTCATGCAGGCCTCTTCCAGGCCTGACCAAAGATGCTTGCTTTCCCAGGACCCCAATGTAAACAGTTGCCTCTTGCAGAGATTGTAAGGATCAGAATTTGCTTTTAAAGGCTCAAAGGAACATAAAACTCAGGAGACCAGACCTCTCAACATGAACACTGCATTTGGATAATGTACCCTTACAGGAAACAATGCTTTTAAAAAAAAGGATCATAAACCACTTAATCTGACGGGTTTATAGCCCACGATACTATCCAGGTTTCCTGTAGATACCATGGACCTAAAGGAAATCATCTACAGCTCAACAGTACCTCCTAGTGGATACCTACGAAATGTGTTTTCAGTATGTAAGATGACTTTTAATTTGTTCTAAACATTAAGTTTCTTTCAGCTTATCCTCTGGATCCTAAGGACACTGAAAATCATCCCTCTTTTATCACCAACCATGGTTTGCTGCAAGGTTTGCTGCATTTTGATCTAAATGTGAATGCATGTATTATAATTATGTATAAGAAATGTTATATTCATGAGTGTTATTCAAACAAATGTAATATTGGAGTAATGGTATAAATGCATGATCACCAAATATTAGCCAAGTCATTTAATTTAGTTAGATTTTATATTGAGCACCTAATTTCATAAGAACTGACTGAGTGTTGATTTTTCCTCGGCAATTTCATGGGATGGTGTCTTCGTTTGATTGGCTGCTCTCAAACAAAGAAATGTTCTCACATTGGATAGCAGCCATTTCAAACTGCTTCTGAAAAAGACAATTGGTCAGTCTTGCGATCGACATCATCAGTTTTACGACCCGGCGAGGTAACTCTAAAAGAGAGAAGTTAGATTTGAGTTTAGTAAGCAAAGAAAGCAAAAAAAGATCAGACAAAGGGCAAGATTAGCAAGAAGTAAAGTAAAGATTAGTAACAAGAACAGCAAGATAGAGAACGGTGATAGAATTAAGAATTAGAAACACAGAAAGAAGAAAGAAAGAGATTTTGAGAAAGATTAGGAACTAAATTAAGATTAAAGAGGCAGAATAGTAATCTAGATCTCAGAAGATTTTATTCCACCGTTTCAAGGCCCTGTGAAGTTTTATTCTGTTCTCTGTGTGTTTGTCAAGTCTTTCGTTATATTCTGGTCACTGAGGAGAAACCATTTTTCTTTAGAGCTCGTCCCTTTTAGAGAATCAAATTCTCAAACTTTTTCCTTCACCTCAGAAGCCATTCTTATCCTAGTAAATGTTTTTCTAATTTTTTTTTATGACTTTTCGCGCCGTTAAAGTGGACCTTTAATTTGCCTAGTTTAAAGTGAACAGAGACTGAGACGTTCCTCCTTCAGTTTTTTTGGTCTATCCCACTACAAGAGACCTCAAATTTGGACTTTTTTCCAAGGACTTTTCATGCCGCTCGGGGACGATCATTCTGCTGCCCCTGTCCTGAACGAGCCCCCGGCTGGGTCAACACTCCTGACTGCTGTGAGGGAGAATTGCAGCAGCCGCTTCCTCCCGACGTCCCGATCCTGAACTCTGCCGGCATCGACCCGCTGAACACGTGGACCTTCAGCTGTCTTTTGAGTGAGGCTCATTTTACTATCTGCTGGGTTAAAACGTGATGTCCTAACAATTAAATTACAGTTGAATATGGCCCGTATTTCAGGGCTCAATTATTCTCTCAGCCACAGGATAGAGTTATCAACTGAAGGAAAACTCTTAGTCAATTTTAAGTAACTGCCCTTGAATTTTGGTAGATTAATTTAGAATTTTTTTTTTTTTTTTTTTTTTTAGATAATGAGCCTATGAATTTTCCCCATAAAATTGTGTTGTTTTGTTAAGACATTTCAGCCTCATTTACCGTTGAAGTCTGGTTCCTCCTTGGTTCTACAGAGGTGTAACGCTGGATGTTATGTTCAGGAATCCAATATCAGTTGATGTTGTGGTCTATTTTAATCATATATCCCATAACCTACATATGTATAAGCATGTGAGAATGTTTGGTGATTACATATGTAAAGCGACTTCACACCTCAGAACAGGACAAAGAGGTCTCAACCGTCAGCGGAGATCAAAGAGCATCCGAGGCGCTGCGGTGGAGACCAGATCGATCGCCCTGACCTCCCAGGGCCAGGTGGAGTGATACGAAGACAAAGGAGGGGGATTAAGATAATGCGGGATGTCAGCTTTTGATATGCATGTCTTTTGTATGTGTAGGTATAAGTATGTAGAGCTGAATGTGTTCTTCCTCTATTCTACTTCTGTTTCTGCACTGAGATGAGACTTGTTAGAGGAGCGAAGCTGATAATAAACTTTGGTTTATAAGTCACATCGCCTCGTTATTCCAAGATCTTCTACACTGGTGACCCTGACGCGAGGATGGACCAGAGGCGTTCCCCCGCGATTGACTCATCTGAGGCGACCCAGGCAGACGCCGGCGCCCATGCAGACAGGGGAACAGATGGAAGACGTTCCCCCACAGCAGAAGAGAGGGCTCAACCGAGCACCAGCCCCGCCGTGAGAGCAGAAGAAAGGCGCTCTCACCCGGCGGACACATCAAGGACGGCCCACACAAGCGCCGTCACCGTCAAGCTGCCAGAATTCTGACAAGAAGACCCGAGCTCTTGGTTCCAACAAGCTGAGGCTCAGTTTGCACTGGCGGGCATAACGGCGGACGAGACGAAGTTTTATCACATCGTCGCCAAACTCGACGTGGCCATGTCAAGATGCACGCGGAGCATAATCCGACAGCCGCCTGCCTATGACAAATACAGAGAGCTGAAGGCGACCATCGTCGAGAACTTCGTCCCCTCAGCCGAGGAGAGAGCAGAGAAGATCCTGGCGATCTACGGCCACAGAGGATGCAGACCCAAGGCCCTCATGTAGGACATGCTGCAGCTCAAGGAGGAGGACAACGACAACTTCCTCTTCCAACACATCTTCCTCAGCACTCTGCCGCCACACATGAGAGGGACGCTGATCAACATGCGATGCAGCACCCAGCAGGACTTCCGCGCGCTGGCCCGAGAAGCGCAGTGGCTCATCAACGCCTGCAGGGAACAGGTGGCCACAGCAGCATCCGCAGATGCCCAGAGCAATGGAGAACCACAGACAACCGAGCAGAGCCCGCCCACCATGGCGGCAACACGACCAAGACGCAGCAGGCGGAACGACATCTGCTATTACCACCACCGTTTCGCCGAGGGGGCGTACAAATGCGTTCCCCCCCTGCAAGTTCAAAAGTTTGGGAAAACGCCCAAACCGAGAACCGTTAACGGCTGCGGTTCTCGGTGAAAAAAATAAACTTCTTTATGTGACTGACGTACACACCGGCAAACAGTTCCTAATTGACACTGGAGCTCAACTGAGTTTTATCATGCCCTCCCACTCAGACCGGGCCATGGGCCCCCGGGGCAATGGAGCGGTGGCAGCCAACGGCTCCATCATCGACACTTATGGTGAAAGGAACCTGCCCCTCTGCATTCATGGCCGCAACTACAGATGGACATTTGTTGTAGCGGCGGTGAGCGGCGGTGAGTTTTTGCGGCGGTGAGTTTTTGCGGCGGTGAGTTTTTGTTAGGCGCGGATTTTTTGTGTGCACATGGGCTATTAGTCGATCTAGCAAATAGACGCTTGGTTAATACACTGTCATTAGCTTCTATTCCCTCCTCAGCTCGAGTTTCTCCACCACCCGTGCAGGCCAGCGTCACTACAGCAGGAGGTAAGTTTGATCAACTCCTCACCCAATTTCCAGCACTCACAATTCCCAAATTCTCAGCTACAGTGGCTAAGCACGGGGTTGAACACTTTATTCCCACAACGGGCCCACCCGTATTCACCAAAGCTCGGCGCTTAGACGCGACCAAGCTCGCCATAGCTCGGGACGAGTATACCACCCTTAAAAAACTTGCATGTCTTGTCAGCGCGCCAAAATACACAAACACACAAAAGCCCCTCTAGAGCCTTTTCGAATCCCAGCTAGAAGGTTCGACCACGTTCATGTCGACCTCGTGGGACCACTACCTTCCTCCCAAGGTTTCACACATCTGTTAACAATGATAGACCGTACTACGCGCTGGCCTGAGGCGGTCCCTCTGGCGTCAACCACAGCGGAGGAAGTCGCTCGCGTTTTTGTGACAAACTGGGTGGCACGTTTTGGCGTCCCATCGGACATCACGTCTGATAGGGGGCCGCAATTCATCTCGGAGCTTTGGTCAGCCATGGCCAGCAGCTTAGGAGCGACAATTCACCGCACCACCGCTTATCACCCTCAGGCTAATGGGTTATGCAAGCGTTTTCACAGATCTTTAAAGGCCGCCCTCAGAGTCTCACTAATGGATACAAATTGGGTAAATAAACTTCCCTGGGTTTTATTGGGGTTGCGTGCTGTGCCTAAAGAGGATCTAGACACCTCCCCAGCAGAATTAGTTTTTGCACAACCTCTCAGGCTCCCAGGTGAATTTTTACCAGAGAACCCAGAGCCAGGGCATCTTCCAGCCCCGAGGCTTTTAGGCAGCAACAGTCCTGACACTCTCCCCGGACCGGCACATCACTCTTTTCCACGGGTTTTTGTCCCCCAAGCTTTAAAAAACGCTGAATTCGTTTTTGTTAGGCATGAAGCTTTAAAACCAACCCTCTGTCCACCATACGATGGACCTTTCAGAGTGCTGGAACCTGGTGATAAGCATTTTGTGCTTGATTTAGGGGACAGAAAAGAAACAGTCAGCATTGACAGACTTAAACCTGCCTTCTTGTTGAGAGACGAGCCTGCACGGTTGGCGAGAGCACCTCGGCGGGGTAGACCCCCCAAGAGAAAAGACTCAGCCCCCCTGCAGAGAACAAATAATCACTCTCCTCCCCAAGCTGCAGATTCCTTACAGGAAGGTCCCACCAGGACGCCCAAGCGGACCCACAGCAGATTCGGGAGAAGATTAAAACCCAGACAGCACAGGGACTGATACAAACTACTCAAAAGTTGTTCACTAATTGTGCTGTAACAGTTTAGGACTGACTTGTGATATTACTGCGCTGTTATGATTACCACTGAACTCTCTTAGGAGCATAGCTGCTGGAAAGTTTCTTCCTTGTCAAGAGGTGTAGCAGTTAGTATGTCATAATAATTATCTTAAACTGTGAATTTTTCTATTGTCCTTTTCTTAGTCGTTTGGGGGGCTGTGGTCTATATTAATCATATATCCCATAACCTACATATGTATAAGCATGTGAGAATGTTTGGTGATTACATATGTAAAGCGACTTCACACCTCAGAACAGGACAAAGAGGTCTCAACCGTCAGCGGAGATCAAAGAGCATCCGAGGCGCTGCGGTGGAGACCAGATCGATCACCCTGACCTCCCAGGGCCAGGTGGAGGAGTACGAAGACAAAGGAGGGGGATTAAGATAATGCGGGATGTCAGCTTTTGATATGCATGTCTTTTGTATGTGTAGGTATAAGTATATAGAGCTGAATGTGTTCTTCCTCTATTCTACTTCTGCTTCTGCACTGAGATGAGACTTGTTAGAGGAGCGAAGCTGATAATAAACTTTGGTTTATAAGTCACATCGCCTCGTTATTCCAAGCTCTTCTACAGATGTGATATATTACGCTATCATCTGAATCTGTTTATCCATCATTTGAACGCCATGCCATGTAACCTGAATAAGTTTAATAAATGGTAAATGAGAGAAGTTGAAGCGTTTTTCTTTCGCATATACAGGTTTCCTAATCACAGCAGGACAAGAACTCACGGAAACTTTGAGACTGATTCATTAAGTAATTGAAGGTACAAAATTAAATAAAATTAAAGTTAATACAGTGATCCCTCGCTACTTCGCGCTTCACCTTTCGCGTCCTCAGTGCATCGCGGATTTTTCAGAAATATTCATCAAAAATTCAAAATTGAGAAAAAATGGGCAGGCGCTAGCAGAAGGCAGGGAGACTACATTAGAACATCAGGTATCAACACGGACAGCCGCTCAACTCAAAATCCACCTCTCTGACCACCGCTCCACTCCTCTCCGCCCACCTCTTCACTGCTCGGGAATCTCGCAAGCTGATTGGCCGAGACGTTTTACCTCGCAAGCTGATTGGCTGAGACGTTTTACCCAGCTTCTATCCCTGCAGAGCGCCCATACCCACCGAAGGAAGACCGCATTCATTGTTCTTTATTGCTAGTCTTGCAGCATGGAACTTTTCGCTGTTCTCTTGTCCCTTTTTGTGTGAAATAGTCTTCCCGTCGAGCCACTACGCCGCCTCCTGCAGCTGCCCTCGACAATCCTGCGCCTCTAGCACCTAACGATGAGGCGTCACCTGAGGAGCAGTAAAGCTCTCATTAACCTGTGCAGTACGTAAATCATCTTCATCTTGAGTTACGTATCTTGTTATAAAAATAAAAGAGTTCTAAAAACATATTTATGTACACTTTATTTACATCTACGTATGTATGTACACTTACACACACACACACACACACATGTATCATATGAGAGAGAGTGAGCGAATGAACGTATGTGTTATTTATGGGTGACGTCATTAGGGGTGACGCTACTTCGCGGTTTTTCACTTTTCGCGGTCGGTTCTGGAACCCATTAACCGCGATAAGTGAGGGATCACTGTATTATGGCCCGTTAGGACTGGTGCCCCTTTTACGAGTGCTTTTATTTAATTTAGCGGGTGTAGAAGTGACGGTTTAACTCCGCCCCCTTTCACACCCACTATTAAATAAAATAAATAATTCCTGTACCTTATGACAAATATTTTTATAGGCAATTCACACGACAGTTTATTGGCGCTCCCGTGTGATGCCTGTGTAATTGGGAAACATATATGCAAAAGAAAATTCATTGAAATCATAAGCTGTTTTTTTTTTTTTTTTCCTGCAAATATTGATCCACTATTCAGCGAGTCTGTGTGTTTGTTTGGGAGGCTGAGGCCTGCGTCTGCTCCTGCCTGTGTGTCTGCTGTGTTTGTTTACCTAACCTCCCGCTGAGGAGTCTGGTGGCTGATAGCTGCAAAGGGGGGTGAGTGATTCACCCACTAAGGTCAACAATTTTTGATGCATGCAAAGAAGTTTAAGCAATATTATTATATGCTGGATTAAGAAAAATAAAGGCCTAGAGTGAGAGAAACGCAAAGAAAACCGTTCTGTCCCTCGCCAGTTTAACCTTTCGGCGATTATCCCGAAAGGAGTAATTAAACTGGCCAGTTCTGTAATTACTGTACCCAAGCGTGGTAACGTCAGATTAAGCTGGACGCGGTTTGATCTGGTCACTGAATATACCGCTGGGGAAGTAGCGCTAAACTATACCCGGAATTAAAGGGTATAGGTATGTAAAGGGTATGTTTCATTATTTGTGAAAGTTGGAGATTAAACTCTCATTTTGAAAAGCAAGGCGTGGCGTGTCGATAAGACTCGGCGCCCGCATCACGTGTCACGTGAACACGCACAGTCGCGCGCGTGACCGAAAGGCGTGCACGAAAAACTGCGCATGAGCAGAGTAAGCGTGCAGACGCCATTTTGAAGGCGCTAAGAGGGAGTCACCCTAGCCGCCATTTTGAGTGAGACCGGTAGACCCGCCCAGAGCGACGTCATCAGTGTCTCCTCCCCCTGGGAGGGCAGAGATAACTGCCTCCATCGTGTGGTCAACTATAGGAGTTGCATTTCTTGCATGAATGCACACTCGGATTAAAGCAGAGCAAATCTATTAAGCTCATTTATAATCCAACAGAGCTTCCAAATTAACTTTAAATCAATCCGAATTATCCGGAACAATCTAAATTTAAAGCCAAATCAAAGTTTTATCCCAAGAACCAAAAGGAAAAGGAAACTTGTGGGTTTGAAGTTTGTTCTCATTGGTGGAAGAGCTTTTGACTGCATATACACACAGTGAAAGAACATAGAAGCATAGACTTTGTATTTACTCACGTATGTTAACCACATATTTTAATCTTTTTAGTTAAAAGCATATATTCACACATCTTACGCTAAAAGTCTGCAAACTTTTTAAGCTATATATATATATGTGTTTTGTTTTTAAATATCACTTTGTGAGATTTCTTTCACAGGAAGCCATTCAACTTAGGGACTCAAATAAATGACAGTGTTCATTTAGACTCAAGTTAATGTTAATCCTGTGCATGTTGGTAAAGGATTTAGTGATTTACTAAATATTTAAGAAAAAATTTTTTTTTCAAAAATTAGGAAACCACATTCAGCAATTAACACTTGAAAGCTTTAGCTTATTTACAGTCAGTGTTGCTTTTGATTCATGTTTCCTCCCCAGGAGAAGGAAAACATTTAACCAACTCACTATTTCTCACCAGGATTTGAAATAAGTCAAAAGGTGGAAACTTTGACTAGTCTGTAAAACATTTTTTTTCTCCTCTTTTTAAAAAATCATTAACTTTAATCCTAAGGAAGCCTTAGTGACAATATGCAAAGACAGTTCATTTGTTTCCTAACTTGTAAATATTAAAACATTGAAAGGCTTTAAATGAAGATTTCGTCGGCCTCCGTCGGTCTATGATGACCATGGAAGAGAATCCTAAACGTCTACTCTGCTGGAACAGCACCGCCTGTGGCTGAACAGGCCGATGCGCGAATGGCAGTCCCTGTCACACAGGTCACACTTGTGGGTGGTCTCCGTGCTGCTGGGTCTGTGGCGGTTCTTCCTGCGGGTCCTTTTTTCATCTGCTGCAGCAGTCAGTCTCTCTTCACCCGCCTTGAGCTGTCTGGTCAGGGTGCCTCTCCATTTGGAGCGGTCCGTTGCAAGGTCCTCCCAGCGCTCTGTGTTGATCTCCAGGGCCTTCATGTCTCTCTTGCAGACGTCTCTAAAACGCAGCTGTGGGCGGCCAACGTCTCTCTTGCCAGTTGCCAGTTCTTCGTAGAGGACGTCTTTGGGGATTCTGCCATCCTCCATACGGTGAACGTGGCCTAGCCAGCGGAGCCTGCGCTGTCTGAGTAGAGTGAACATGGAGGGAAGGCCGGCACGGGACAGAACTTCTGTGTTGGGCACTTTGTCCTGCCAGGATATGTCCAGGATATGGCGAATGCAGCGCAAGTGGAAGGAGTTCAGTCTCTTTTCCTGCCGGGCGTATGTTGTCCACGTCTCACTCCCGTAGAGCAGTGTGCTAATGACGCAGGCGTTGTACACTGCCATCTTCGTTTTGACAGAGAGTTTGGGATTCTCCCACACTCGTGTGGTGAGGCGAGCGAGTGTGAAGGCTGATTTTCCAATCCTCTTGTTGATCTCTGTATCAAGGGAGAGGTTGTTGCTGATCGTGGACCCCAGGTACATGAACTGATTCACAACCTCCAGCTCGTAGTCGTCAATGGTGATGGTTGGTGGTGCTTCCGTGCCTTGCGCCAAGACGTTAGTCTTCTTCAGGCTGATGGTAAGCCCGAAGTCCTTGCATGCCTGGGAGAAGCGGTCCATAAGGGTCTGAAGCTCCTGCTCTGTGTGGGTTGCGAATGCAGCGTCGTCTGCGAACAGCATGTCTCTGATTAGAGCCTCGCGTACTTTGGTTCTGGCTTTCAGGCGGGCGAGGTTGAAAGGCCTGCCGTCAGATCTTGTGTGCAGGTAGATTCCCTCTGTTGCTGTGCTGAAGGCATGCCTCAGGAGCATAGCAAAGAAAATCCCAAAGAGGGTTGGCGCAAGTACACAGCCCTGTTTCACTCCGCTGCGTATGTTGAAAGGCTCTGAGACGTTGCCATCGTGCTGCACTATCCCCTGCATGTTGGTGTGAAACGATTCAATGAGGCTTTGCAACTTTGGTGGGCATCCTATCTTTGGCAGGATCTTGAAAAGGCCCTCTCTGCTGACCAGATCGAACGCTTTGGTGAGGTCGATGAAGGCGACGTACAGGGGCATGTTCTGTTCTCTGCATTTCTCCTGGAGTTGGCGGATGGAGAATATCATGTCTACCGTCGATCGCTCAGCGCGGAAGCCACACTGAGACTCGGGGTAGACATGTTCGACAAGCTTCTGTAGACGAACGAAAACAACTCGTGCGTAGACTTTGCCAACAACGCTGAGGAGGGAGATGCTTCTCTCCCCTTTGTTTTTGTAGAGGGTGATGATCTTGGCGTCCCTCATGTCCTGTGGTATGGCACCTTCCTTCCAATACTGACAGAGGACGTCATGCAATGGCAGCAGTAGGGCGGTCTTGCAGTGCTTGATCAGGTCGGGGGGTATGCCGTCGTTGCCGGGTGCCTTGCCAGCGGCCAAGCTATCAATGGCCTTGCTGAGTTCATCGATGGTTGGCTCGGCGTCACGTTCGTCCATGGATGGCAGGCAGTCAATGGCATCAAGGGCTGACGGTGTCACGGTGTTCTGTCTGGAGTAGAGGTCGGAGTAGTGTTCCACCCATCTCTCCATCTGCTTGTTCTTTTCTGTGATCATCTCCCCAGTGGAGGATTTGAGGGGGGCCGTCTTGCTCTGAGCCGGACCAAGTGCTTTCTTGATGCCATCGTACATAACACGGATGTTCCCTGTTATGGCAGCGGTTTGAATGTCTTGGCTGAGCTGAGTCCAGTACTCGTTGGCACAGCGCCGAGCAGTCTGCTGAACTTTGCTTCTCGCAGCCCTGAGAATCTGGAGATTCTTCTCGTTTGGGTACTTCTTGTACTCAGCAAGTGCTGAGCACTTGGCTTCAATGACGGGGGTCATCTCGGTCAACTTGGCATCAAACCAGTCCTGTGACTTCGAGGTGTTCCTCCCAAAGGTAGCCAAGGCTGTGCGGTGGATGGTGTTTTGCAGCTCTTCCCACTTCTGCTTTGCAGATTCTCCTTCTTGTGGTACACCAAGTTCCTTCTCAAAGGTGGAGGCAAACTGCTCAACAAGTTCTGGTTGAGCCATCTTGCTGGTGTCAATCCGTGCCTTTTCAGGTTGTCTAGCACGATGGAATTTCTTCAGCTGCAGCTTGACCTTGCAACGCACCAATGAATGGTCTGTGTCGCAATCTGCACTCTGGAACGAACGGGTGATTAGCACGTTCTTCAGTGAGGTGCGCCTGGTCAGGATCAAGTCCAGCTGGTGCCAGTGCTTTGAGCGCGGATGTTGCCAGGAAACCTTGTGTTGGGGCTTGGTCTTGAAGAACGAGTTTGTGATGCACAGATCGTGATATGTGCAGAACTCGAGCAGCCACTGTCCGTTGTCATTCATTCTGCCCACGCCAAAAGGTCCAAGACAGGAGGGCCAGGAGTCATGGTCAGCACCCACTCTGGCATTGAAGTCTCCAAGGAGAATGAGTTGTTCAGAGTTGGGGACAATCCTGACAGTTGTTGCGAGATTCTCGTAGAACTCGTCTTTTACCTCTGGTGTGGCTGTCAGTGTTGGGGCATACACACCGACGAGGGTGACTGGGCCTTGAGTGGTGTTCAGGCGGAGGGTGAGGAGTCGTGCAGAGCCAGTGCTGCTCGGTTCCACCATCTTCAGCAAGGTGTTCTTCACTGCAAAGCCCACTCCGTGTTCCCTGTGTTCATCACTGCCCTTTCCCTGCCAGTAGAACATGTAGTCCTTCTCTCTCAGTGTGCCTGCGTCAGCCAACCGTGTTTCCTGGAGAGTAGCGATATCCACTCCCAGTCTCTTCTGCTCATTATTGATGATGGCAGTCTTCCTGGTGCCGTTGACGTCCTTGAGGTTAGTAGCGAGTCCTGTCATCATAGTGCAGACGTTCCAAGTTCCCAGTTTTAGAGTTGGTCTCTTTTGTTTTATTGTCTTGCCTGGTGCGAAAGTTCTCAGCCTGCTGTTCGGACTTCTCCTCATCCCCATGCCCCCAATGAGGAAAGCAAGCTGTGGCGGGACATCACCTTATTGGCTGGGGGCTGCCCAGCTTGAGGCGGGCGGTAGCTGTCCAGTGAGATCCGATGATCCCTCCCACCGTCGGGAATAACCCCTGGCGCCGAGCTCTACGCCAATTGAGCGGTGGCTTATAACCGGTAACTGTCATTCCCCGTGTTTTGTCTACACCAAGGGCGAAGCTGGAGTGTGCTCTCCAGTGATCCGGTGTTCTACCTTCCAGCGTTGGGTGTTGGTAGGATTCAAGCCTGGGCAGGAAGATATGGTGGATAAGATGTTGCCCATGCAGCATGTCCCCCCTCTCCACGTCACTGATGAATCCAAAGGAACAGCAGGGCTGCTACAGTTTGGCACCAGCGCCGTTGCAGGAGCTGCCAGAACGATGTTGAGCACAACATAGAACTGCCTTAGGGGCTCCGACTCTGGATTTTTCCTCAGGGTTGACTCCCGAAGCCTTTCCCATGACCGGGTATGCCGCTAGGCAGCGGAGGTTTGAAATCAGGGTTTACCTTCCCCTAAATGGGCTACCTTCCCAGGTTGATGAGCCACCATCTACCCGAAGCATCTGGTTTTAAGGCGCCAGAGATCCGCCCTCGCCCCTTCTCCTATTAGTAAAAGCAGTTCCGCCGGGCTTAGAGACTAAACCACACAGGCAGGCTAGGAGTTGGACTTAGTTGTCAGAGGCTTTTCGAGACGCACGCTATAAGGAGCATTTTATGAGCACTGGGAGCTTAACCCCAGTGCCGCTCCTGGCTATGACAACCTTGGAACCTAAATGAAGATAAGCTTTAACAAATAGAACAAAGCCAGTTCTAACTTTGAAACACAGCGAAGACTTATACTGTACCTCTAAAGCCTTAAAGCATTTAACCTTTTCTATTTTTGTTGCTTTCTTTTTCCTTTTGTAAATAAAATCATTACTTTCAAGTGAGATTCAACAAAAAAGTCACAACCTAGTTGAGGACGATTCCAAAACTACACTTTGATAACTGAACTGAAAGAAGTCAATCGACACATTTTTTTTTTTTGCTTTTGTCTTGTGAAGTACAAATCAAAATATAGTGTCAACAAATAAACTAGCACGTATTCCACATTTCTAAAGAATTCCAAAATATTTGCTTTCCTTCTTACAAGTCTGGAAGTTGAAACAAACTCCAAAAAGAAGCTTGTAATTACCCTCACTGTAAAACGACACTCAAGGTTAACTCTTGACTCACAACTTTAGCTATAATCAACGAATTGATTTCAAGCTAAGCATTACACAAACGGTCAAACATGTCGAGTCCACTTGACAAATTAAATGACCTTCAAGTAATATTGAAAGAGTTGGCTTCCGACCTTATACCCGGTTTCTCCAAACAAGTTCGGGATACTCCACCAAAAGATTTGAAGCAAATCATGAAAAAACTTTTGGATGAATGCGAAGCTAACCCACCGAAAGCAAAGGAAATCCCCGGTGTGTTAGGAAAGTTTGCACTAGCATTAGTTGCAAGGCTAAAACGAGCTGAAACCCAAGTACTCTACGCCGAAAAGGAACTGGTGAAACGACAAACAACCATCCTTTCTCTTCAGGAAGAGAACAAATCCCTTGTGAAAAAGCAGGAACAAGCTCACATAGAGAAAGAAGACACCCAAGCTACGCTCGATCAGACGTTGCTAAATCTGGAACAAGCAGAGGAAGAAAAGCAATGACTAGAAGACAACAATACCTCACTTCAGCAAGAAAACGAGGAATTGAAAACCGCCCTGCTTCACAAAGAGAATCAACTCAAGGAAGTTGAAGGTCAATTGGACGAAACAAGCTCCGATTATGGGAAATGCAAACTGCTCCTACGAGAAGCACAACAAGGTCTTCAGGACGTCCAAGAAGAGCTGGAAGACCACCACAAACAAAGGGATCTGAGATCAGAATCCATGAACAGGCCGGTTCCCTCGACAAAGAGGGGCATCCCCTCATGGGATGGGGACTCCCCCGGCTCACACTCACCTGACCCGTTCAGACCCGAACGGCAGCGTGAAAGACGTGTGCAAATTCCATCCGATGGAGATCTCAATAAGATCGCTCGCCACGTCACGAAATTTGACCCCTCAACCAGTGGGTCACCTGATACCAGGGCTTATTTGCAAGACATTGACTACTACTTGCGTAAATACCCTGATGCTACTGTTGACGACCGCATTTATTTGATCAAGTTGACATCCAACAGGTCGGTATCAAAATTTATAGATCGGCAACCATTTGACATCAAGATGAACCACCGGAAACTCTATGAAGCCATCGAAAGAGAGTTTTCCGATGACTGCTTACAGTCAGGGCTAGCGACAGCCCTAGCTGTGAAACAGGGTCGCTTAGAGCCCCCACAGGCATACTACCAGCGACTCCTGCGCGCATAAAACTTTATCATTTAGATTGGGATTTCCACATCTATTGACTATTGGAGGATCGTCACTTCCTTGTGGTAACGTATCGTCACTTCCTGTTTTGCTGTCTGCCTGTGTGGTTTGCTCTCCAGCTCTCGAGCCACTAGCTATGGCTACTAGCTCTCTTTCCTCTCCTCCTCTGGTGTGCTCTCTCTGTCAGATGTTTAGCTACACCTCTGCCTCTTTTAGTGATAACGGTAAATATAATAAATGTTGTCTTTTTGAGGCGCTCGAGGCGAGGTTGTCTGATTTGGAATCCCGGCTCCGCTGCATTGAAACACCGTCTGCGCCAGTTAATCTCGACGGACGCCCATTAGCTGCAGCGGAGCTAGCTAGCTTAGGTCCCCCTGTCACCGGTTCCCCGGCTCTCCTCTGCAGCGAGGAGACTGGGTGGGTGACACTGAGAAGGAAGCCTAGTCGCAAAGCCCCGGTTCACCACCAACCTGTTCACGTTTCTAATCGTTTTTCCCCGCTCAGCGACACACCCGCTGAGGAAAAAACTCTGATCATTGGCGACTCTGTAGTCAGAAACGTGAACCTAGAGACTCCAGTGGCCATAGTCACATGCATTCCTGGGGCCAGAGCAGGCGACATCGAGTCAAATTTGAAAATGCTGGCTAAAAGTAACTGTAAATATTCCACAATTGTTATTCACGCCGGCATTAATGACATCCGTCTCCGGCAGTCGGAAGTCACGAAACTTAATATAGAATCGGTGTGTGACTTTGCCAAAACGATGTCTGCCACTGTAGTATTCTCTGGACCCCTCCCCAATCTGACCAGTGATGACATGTTTAGTCGCTCGTCATCCTTGAACCGCTGGCTGTCTGTGTGGTGTCCTGCAAATGACGTGGGCTACATTGACAATTGGAGCTCTTTTTGGGGAAAACCTGGTCTTATGAGACGAGACAGCATTCATCCCACTTTGGATGGTGCTTCTCATTTATCTAACAATCTGGCATCTTTTTTATCCAAATTTCCAAAACCATGACTACTCAGAGTTGGGACCAGGAAGCAGAGTCGCAGTCTTACACGCCTCTCTGCAGCTCCTCTTCATCCGCCACCCCTCAGCTTAGCCCCTGTCTTCCCCATCAGAGAATCGTTGTCTGCTCCCTCCAAAGTAAATAAAAAATATAATGTATAAGCATCCCAAAGTGATAAAGCAAAATATTGGTAAAACTCAAATTAAACATAAAGCCTCTAAATTGAATGATTTGGCCTCTGTTCCTCCTCATAATTTAAAAATTAAATGTGGTTTATTAAATATTAGGTCTCTAACTCCCAAGTCTCTGTTAGTCCATGATCTGTTAATTGATCATCAGATTGATTTAATTTCCCTTACAGAGACTTGGTTAGGACAAGAGGATTATGTTGGTTTAAATGAATCAACTCCCTCTGGTTATTTAAACTGTCAAAATCCCAGAAGTTCTGGTCGTGGAGGAGGAGTAGCATCAATTTACCATTCCAAATTACTAGTTAATGTAAAGCAAAAAACATGTTATAATTCCTTTGAGGGTCTGGTCCTCAGTATTGGGCACTTTAGCAATTCCAGGTTAAACCCAATTTTATTTGCCATAGTTTATCGTCCCCCATCAACCTATTCAGAATTTTTATCCGAATTTCCTGATTTCTTAGCTGATTTAGTGCTGAAATCTGATAGAATAATTATAGTAGGGGACTTTAATATACATGTGGATGTAGATAGTGACTGCCTTAATGTGGCTTTTAATTCAATATTAGACTCGATTGGGTTTTCTCAGAAAGTAGGAAATTCTACTCATTACCTCCACCATACATTGGACCTTGTTCTGACATATGGCATAGAAATAGAAAATCTTGTAGTGTCTCCTCATAACCCTGTACTGTCAGACCATTGTCTGTTAACCTTTGATTTTACTATTTCTGACTATTTGGCTCCAAAAGAAAAATATTATCACAGTAGATGCCTCTCAGATGATGCTGTTTCCAAATTTATGCAGATAAGATAAGATAAGATAAGATAAGCCTTTATTAGTCCCACAATGGGGAAATTCCAGGATTGCAACAGCACAGGGATAGCAACACTCAGAGCAACAATCAGAAGGCAAGAAAAAACAACATCTAGCAAACATATGTCCATATTACTATAAATGTATATATATAGACACACAGTGCAGAGCATTATGGCTGGTGGATGGTAGATTGTTTCCTCTATGCCATGTGTCAACACAACGGAAATAAGCTATAGACAGCTTGCTCCTTCTGTAATTGATAACATGGTGGATAGTGTTTCAGCTTCTCTGCATCAGGCTCTAGACTTGGTGGCCCCCTTAAAAAAGAAAAAGTCTAATCAGAGATTTTTAACTCCTTGGTTCAACACAGAAACTCGTAGCTTAAAACAGAAGACTCGTCAATTAGAAAGAAAATGGCGCTCTACTAATTTAGATGAAATCTATTTAGCTTGGAGAAATCATCTTTTAATTTATAAAAAATCTCTTAGAAAAGCTAGAACGAGTTATTACTCTGCATTAATAGAAGAGAACAAGAATAATCCCAGGTTTCTTTTCAGTACTGTAGCCAGGTTGACAAAGAGTCAGGACTCTGTCAATCCTAGCATCCCCTTAGAGCTTACTAGTCAGGACTTTATTAACTTTTTCAATAATAAAATTTCATCCATCAGAGATAAAATCAATCAGATTCTTCCCACAGTTAACTTAAATACTGTAACTACTCCAACTCCTTCTATTGATGTCTGTCTTGATGAGTTTACTCCAATCGACCTTTGTGAGTTAGACAAAATAGTTTCCTCATCCAAACCTTCAACTTGTCTTTTAGACCCTATTCCTACCAGGTTATTTAAAGAAGTCTTCCCACTTATTGGTAGCTTTATTCTTCATATAATCAATTCTTCATTAACTTTAGGCCATGTACCGCAGGCTTTTAAAACGGCTGTAATTAAACCCTTACTCAAAAAGCCAACGCTAGATCCAGGAGCTTTAGCTAACTATAGACCAATCTCTAATCTCCCTTTCATTTCAAAAATCTTAGAAAGAGTTGTTGCTACGCAATTATTTGACCACCTGCAGGGAAATGGTTTATTTGAGGAGTTTCAATCTGGGTTTAGAATCCATCATAGCACTGAAACAGCCTTAGCGAAGGTCACTAACGACCTCCTCATTGCATCTGATAATGGACTAGTTTCTGTACTTGTCCTTTTAGATCTTAGTGCAGCTTTTGATACTATTGATCATAATATTTTACTTGATAGATTAGAACACTATGTTGGACTTAATGGAACTTCGTTGCAGTGGTTTAGATCTTATTTATCTGATAGGTTCCAGTTTGTTCATGTAAATGATGAGTTTTCTCTCAGCTCAAAGCTTAGTCATGGAGTTCCACAGGGATCTGTGCTTGGCCCTACTCTTTTTAGTTTATATATGCTTCCGTTAGGCAACATTATTAGAAAGCACTGTATACATTTTCACTGTTATGCAGATGACCCACAATTATACCTGTCAATGAAGCCAGATGATACTAATCAATTAGCCAAGTTAGAAGCCTGTCTTAAGGAAATCAAAGTTTGGATGACTTGTAATTTCCTGCTATTAAATTCAGATAAGACTGAAGTCATTCTTGTTGGTCCAAAAAAACCTTAGAAATTCCTTTCCAAATCAAACTTTCAGTTTGGATGCAGTTACTCTTTCTCTTAATAGCTCTGTGAGGAACCTTGGAGTTATTTTTGATCAGGATTTGTCCTTCAATTCACATATTAAATTTGTTTCTAAGACTGCCTTCTATCATTTGCGTAATATTGCCAAGATTAGGAGCATCTTGTCTCAGAGTGATGCTGAGAAGCTGATCCACGCTTTTGTTAGCTCGAGATTAGATTATTGTAATCCTTTATTATCAGGCTGTCCTAAAACATCTTTAAAAAGTCTTCAGCTGATCCAAAATGCTGCAGCAAGAGTTTTAACAGGTACTAGAAAGAGAGATCATATCTCTCCGGTTCTGGCCTCCCTTCATTGGCTTCCCATAGAGTTTAGAATTAAGTTTAAAATCCTTCTTCTTACTTACAAAGCTCTAAACAATCAGGCTCCTTTTTATTTAAAAGATCTGATACTACCGTATCATCCTAACAGAGCACTACGCTCCCAAAATGCAGGTTTACTTGTAATACCTAGAATCTCCAAAAGTACAATGGGAGGCAGAGCCTTCAGTTATCAAGCTCCTCTCCTGTGGAATCAGCTGCCAATCTGGATTCGGGAGTCAGACTCGATCTCTGTTTTTAAGAATAGGGCTAAAACCTACCTTTTTGATATAGCCTACAATTAGGGAGGGATCATGTGTTTCTGAACCCTCCCTTAGTTATGCTGCTAATAGGTTTAGTCAGCCGGGGGACCTCCAGTAATGCACTGGGCCTCACTCCTTTCCTCACTCTCTATGAAATATTTTTTTTTTGCTGGTCATTAACATTTGTTTGTTCTCTCCCATAGATTGAGTCCCCATCGTGCTGTTTGCTCTCTACATGTCTGTTCTTTTCTTCTTCTCTGTCCCCTCACCCCCCAGCCAGTCGCAGCAGATGACTGCCCCTCCCTGAGCCTGGTTCTGCTGGAGGTTTCTTCCTGTTAAAAGGGAGTTTTTCCTCTCCACCGTCGCCAAGTGCTTGCTCACAGGGGATCGCCTGATTGCTGGGGTCTTTCTGCAACTGTGGGGGTCCTCCCTACAGTTGATAGTGCTATGAGATGACTGTTGTTGTGAAATGGCGCTATATAAATAAAGTTGAATTGAATTGAATTGAATATTTCGGATCTCAAAACACGCCTGAGATGGAAGAAGACCACAATTTCAAGGCTCTGTTCATTCAGAATCTCCATCCCACGATTGGACACCACCTTGGAGTCATGGCTAACCCAAAGACAAACTCGATAAACCAACTAAGAGAGTTCGCACATTATGCATTCCAGAAACAGCGACAAAGCAATCAGAAGCATACCGAGTCTACCGCAGTGTTAGCTGTCAACACCGCATCAGACACCACCTAGAGGGCGCCCCAAGGCCAGCCCCTGTTCCAGCATCTCGGTCACAAATAAAACGACGACAGTCCTCTAGTCAAGATAAGTCGAGTCATGACCCGGAAAAAATTTTGACACCAAGTTCCAAGACAACAGCACCAAAACCTGACTACCGTCGGAGACTGAGTCCACCAGGTAAGTCACGAGAATACGGTACGGATACCCGGGATGACAGATATCGATTTTGAAACTCACATAACCACGGGAAGTGGTCACCTCCTTCGTACCACCGGAAAAACTTTGACAGGGAAGCAAGACCTCCCCCTGGAAAGTTTAACTCCAAACCCTGGGAGAAGAAAGAAAAGCCCATTTTCAGCCAAGAAGACCTGGAGACTCTCCAACGCATACTTGACAAACTGAAGAGGAAAAAGGAGGCGAAAGAGGACAAGAAACCAGATGTCCTAGCCATAAATATTGTGACCACCCCAAACGATCCTTTAGGTTTGCCACAAGTCAACTCTGAGGAATCTCCTACTACAAAAGGGAAGGATACCGAAGACGCAACCGAACATCCTCCACCCGAAACTCAGGAGGAGCTCCAAAATACAACGCCACCCAGTGCCATTTTTGTAGTCCAGCTACCTGGGAAACCTCACTCGCCCGAAACCGGCGACTCTTTAATCTGCGTTGAACCACCAGTCCAAGAATTTCTGTGTGATTTAACCGAGAGGGGGGTTGCACGAAAATTTTTCCTGTCATTGACCTTGGAAGATGTGATGACGCATGAAGCCCTACTGGATACTGCAGCGGACATCACACTCATGTCGCGTGACCTTTTCGAACAGCTACGTGTCACTGCTAACCTTGCGCACAAAGACTTGAAACTAAGACCTTGTTCCTTAGCTATTCAACCTTATGCACCCTCAAACACGACTGTGTCACACATGTCATTGATACAAATCTCCATTGGGCCCATGACCTAGATCCACCCGGTCTATGTATCCAATCTCAACTCAATTCCATTGCTGATAGGCAAGGATCTACTTAATCCCTTTGAGCCTCTGATAGACTTCAAGAATCTCAAGCTATGGGCTCAAGTTCGACAACCTCTTCCAACCACTCTACCTGAAGCAACCGGATCACAGTGCTACACTCTTGACACCTTGGATGTTCCAGGAGTCAACCCACTAGCACTGCTGACCCAACAAAGTTTGACGGAAGGTGACCTTGGGGACCTGGCTGAAACAGGCACCCCTTCCCATGTCACCACATCTGACAACCCAACCTTAAATGAACACAGTTCATTTCTTTGCACCCTAAAACCAGGGGCAGCCGATGAAGACTACTGCCCCCAAGTAGTCAAAGGACTAGTTATCCAAAGCTCCCACGTAGACGACGTGGTACTGGCTCTCTGGGCTGATAAATCTGCAATCAGCCAGACACTTTTCAACTCTCTACACGAGAAATACCCTGACCTTATGGTCACTAACAAGTCTTTTCATTTCCCTGCTGGGACCAAATCAAACAAAACGTTGGTCGCCACAAGTATCTGCGCCCTCCACCTTCAGTGGAACCACAGACTGCTAACGCATCCCTTCTTGGTCGTTCCCGACCTGCCACATGCAGTCTACATCGGCAGTGATCTTCTTGTGAGACTCGGAACCCAGGTTGATACCATAAACAATGTCTTATGGTCTCTCACCCCAGTTCGAGACACTCACTCTAAACCAGATCTTGACACTCTAAAGTCAGGCCAAACCATCCCTGAGGCCTGCCAGGTACTGAACACTCAACATTGTCTCATACCTGCTAATGTCACGTGCTATCCGGTCCAACTATGCATTCAGACCGGACAGAAACTTATGCATCCACAAGCATTTTTCCAACCGGCTCCTTTGCTTGACGATCTAGGCCTAACTCTGGAGGCCATGCCCCTTCTAAGCCTAGACTACAGAACCACCACATTACCGGTAAACAATCCCACGGCAGAGACCATCGTCCTGCCCAAGGCCACGCATCTTGGCTGGCTCATCACCACAGATTTCCACGATTTTGAACTGACTGTTCCTGTGCTAGGCGGCCTTCCTGATTCTCTTTGGGCCGACTCTCTTGAACCTACAGTCATTTACACTAAGCCTTCAAAGGCCATCGCTCTTGTGTCAATGCCAACCTCTGACAAAGAGTCAGTGGGACGAATCGACTTGACCAACAATGACCAAATGTTTGTCCAAGCCATTGAACTCCTTCCATCGGAGTCCGATCAGCAAACCAATGACAATCCCAGCGATGCTCCACAGAAACCAGTCCTCACTATCGCTGAAGAGATTGCACAGGTGGTAGCTGACGCTGATGCCTTAACCTCTGACGAAGAACGTGAAAAACTTCACCAAGTTCTTCTTAAATATGAACAATCCTTCTCCAAAATACTCCTTGGACTGCGGACTGACCACAATCCACTCAGTATGCATTCCTACACCACCTGACGCTCCTCCCACCTACGTCAGGAAGTACAAGATTCCCTTGGCCTCGTACGGCCCAGTACAAGAAATAATCGATTTACTGGACCGTGGCATAATCAGGCCATGCAACAGTACCTACTCGGCCCCCTTATGGCCTGTCCTAAAGCCCAATGGTAAGTGGAGACTCACCATTGATTACAGGAAACTGAACACTCAAGTTCCTCTCTCTAGGTGGCCTATGACTCAACTGGAGCAAGAACTCCCTAGAGTAAAAGATGCCAAATACTTCTCAACACTGGACATTGCTTCTGGTTTTTGGACTATTCCTGTCCAAGCTGAAGACCAACACAAACTGGCCTTCACGTTTGCGAATCGCCAATACACATTCACCCGATGCCCTTTCGGTTATGCTAACTCTCCTGCAGAGTTCAACATTTTCTTGAACAAAGCATGTCCAGACGCCCGAGACAGAGGTAACCTCATCTATGCTGATGACATTCTCATTCGGAGTCAAACTCTGGACACCCACCTCACTGAAATTGACCATGTCCTTGGCCAGCTCACACGAGCTGGAGCCAAAATTTCACTCTCCAAATGCCAATGGTGCAAAACCAAAGTCAACTATGTTGGTCTCTTGGTAGGATCCAAAGGGGTCCTACCACAAACAGCACGAATTCAAGGTGTGCTAAACATCAAAGCCCCTACCAACATCTCCGAACTCCGGAGCTTCCTAGGGGTATGCAGTTACTCACGTCAGTTTATTGAGGATTATGCAGACTTGGCAAAACCCCTTACAAACATCCTACGAAAGGATACCCCTTTCATTTGGTCAGAGGCTCAAGAACAGGCTATGCTAGCGTTGAAACAAAAGCTATGCACAGCACCATGTTTGGCCTATCCCAACTGCGACCAGCCATTCTTCTTACAAGTGGGGTTCTCTGCCAGCTGCTTAAGTGCTGGATTATACCAAATCTATCACCACGACAAACGAGTCATGGCCTATGCCAGCAAAACCCACTCTGGTCCGGAACTGAAATGCTCGGACTGTGAAAAAGCCCTTCTGGCCACTGTATGGGCAGTCAAACATTTCTCCAACTATGTGGGAGGCCAGAGAATCACGGTTGAGACTCACCACCAACCAGTGGTCTTCCTTAACAGTCAACACATCAGAGAAGGCGTTGTAACAAATGCCAGAATAGCCTCCTGGTTGATGGCTCTACAAAGCTTTGACGTGGAGGTCCGTTACGCACAAAAGTTGAGAAGCCCTCTCGGCACAGACTTGGCTGCTTGCCAACGGTGCTCTGAGGACACTCCAGGACCATCCATTCATGCAGAGCCACCTACAGTCACTGAAGACCCAAACCATCACTACTTTGACCAAAACATCTGTCAAGATATGGTCACCGCTTATGTCGATGGTTGTTCTTTTCACCATGAAACTCACATTCGTGCAGGTGTGGGTGTGGCATGGCTGAACAATCAGCCTTTTTAACCCCACAACTATCAACTGGGTCCCCAATCTTCTCAATATGCGGAAATCGCAGGTGTGCTCATTACACTGCAACTTGCCGTAGACCATGGTATTCGCACATTGGTCATCTGCACTGACTCCAACTACGCACGCCTCAGTTTCACTTGTCATTTAGCACTCTGGAAGGCCAAAGGTTTTGTAACCTCCAACCGCAAACCGGTTAAACATCAAGACCTTTTCAAGGCATGTGATCACCTGGTCACCTCCAACAACCTCCAGGTGTATTGGAAAAAGGTCAGAGGTCACTCACACACACCAGGTCAGGACAAACAATGGAATGACCTTGTGGACTCACTTGCAAAACAAGGAGCCATACAAGGCACACCCTGGTCCTTTGATTCTGTTCAGGTGCCGACTTCACAGTCCCACCTACCCACCCCTACATTCTGCGCAGTCACTAGGGCTCAGACTAACAGGACCCAAGACACGACACAAACCACAGGTCCCCTTGCGGTTGACCCTGTTTTCACTGACGCTGACCTTATCTCTCTTCAAACCCTTGACCCTGCGATCCATAAAATGATACAATACCTCTCGGATCCTGCACTTAATGCACCATCCGACTCGGATCTCGCTGACACTCCAGACTTAAAACCACTTTTTGCCGCACGATCATCCTTGCAGCTGCGAAATGGCATTCTGGTTCATGTTTCCGATGAACTCCCTGCGCCTGCGCTTGTGGTCCCTCGTAACCAGAGGGGGGTGATGATTGTTCATGCCCACGATCTCCCAACTGCAGGACACAAAGGCATCAAAGCGACGTACAACGCGCTCAAACAAGTGGCATATTGGCCATACATGCGAAAGGATGTAGCGGACTACATCAAGGGATGTCTCGTATGTTGCCAGTTTCAACCAACCAACCCGATTCATCGAGCACCCCTACAGAAAAGAGGCATTTAATTCCCATGGTCTGACCTCCAAATTGACTGGGTAGGTCCCCTTCCACGGTCAGCCAGAGGAAACAAATACTTCCTAACAGTCACATGTGCTTTCACCAAATGGGTCGAGTGCCTGCCTGCTCCTAATGACACGGCAGAAACCACGGCCTACTTGTTGATGAACCATGTGTTCTCTAGATTTGGTCTGCCAAACCGAATCAACTCTGACCGCGGCACTCATTTCACCGCCGAAGTCATGCGACAACTGTGGGAAACCTTGGGAGTTAAAGCTAACTTCCATATTAGCCACCACCCACAATCTTCTGGACAGGTTGAAAGAACCCACCGAACTGTGATCAACATACTGAAGAAGTATGTTTCACCACACCAAAAAGACTGGGATGTAAAACTCCCGCTGGTCTTAATGGCCATCCGAGCCACACCCCATGAAGCTACGGGGGTGTCACCTTTTGAAACGATGACAGGCCGGCAAATGACTTTTCCCCTGCATTTACTCTACCAACCTGGAGAAGCCAGTGTTGCTACAGCTTACACTACTCACCAGTACATGACTGACCTGACCAAACATCTCCAACAGACTTTTGGCTTTGCCCAAAAACATTTGGATCGATCAGCTGAAGGACACAAAGCCTACTACGATCAGAAAGCCTCACATGACGAACTTCAAGTGGGAGACAAGGTTTTCTATTATGCTTTCATTCCTCAGACAGGACAGACCAACGCACGAGCAAGAAAACTCGCTTGGAAGTTCCTCCCCAGGTGGACAGGTCCACACACGATCACAGATAAACTCCCTCCAGTCGTTTACCAAATCAAAATAAGCAAAGGTCGCCAAAACCCCATCTCCAAATGGGTCCATCGTAATCAAATCAAAGCTTACAAAAACCCCAAGGGACTTGTCTGGGACAACACTGTTCCATTAAGTCAGTAAACAAACCTAAATCTTGTTTGCGCCCGATAGATAACTGTTAGCTGACTATCAGCCTCAGGCACGCTCGGTCGCATTTCTCTTCCTCATTCAGGTAACTGCATTAAACCTTCAAACAAGAAAGTTAACCCAAACTAACTGACTTCCTTAAAATCTAACTTTAAAAGACCATGCAAAATTTCATTCAGTGTCATCAAGTTACTATTTCAAAATAGTACACACAGAATCAACAACATCACTAGCTTAAGTCAATAATCACAAAACCCTCTAAAGGTGATAAACACTAATAGCTTAGAGCTCAGTCTCTAACAAAGTTGTTCCACCTCTAAGAATAACTTTCACCTACCACTCAGGTACCTCAAGTAAAGGAAAACTGACAAGAAGCTCAAGATTAAAATGACTCACTTCTATTCGTTGGCCAGGACGATGGCCCTCCTATTTTTCAGTTTAGCCCTCTACCTAGCACTCTCACCTACTTTCGCCCAGTTAGAATTGGACAGAGTCCAGACAAGAAGTCAACAATCCTTAGGTAGATTCTCAACCACGGCCTCATTCAATTCAATTCAATTCAACTTTATTTATATAGCGCCATTTCACAACAACAGTCATCTCATAGCACTATCAACTGTAGGGGGGACCCCCACAGTTGCAGAAAGACCCCAGCAATCAGGCGATCCCCTGTGAGCAAGCACTTGGCGACGGTGGAGAGGAAAAACTCCCTTTTAACAGGAAGAAACCTCCAGCAGAACCAGGCTCAGGGAGGGGCAGTCATCTGCTGCGACTGGCTGGGGGGTGAGGGGATAGAGAAGAAGAAAAGAACAGACATGTAGAGAGCAAACAGCACGATGGGGACTCAATCTATGGGAGAGAACAAACAAATGTTAATGACCAGCAAAAAAAAAAAAATATTTCATAGAGAGTGAGGAAAGGAGTGAGGCCCAGTGCATTACTGGAGGTCCCCCGGCTGACTAAACCTATTAGCAGCATAACTAAGGGAGGGTTCAGAAACACATGATCCCTCCCTAATTGTAGGCTATATCAAAAAGGTAGGTTTTAGCCCTATTCTTAAAAACAGAGATCGAGTCTGACTCCCGAATCCAGATTGGCAGCTGATTCCACAGGAGAGGAGCTTGATAACTGAAGGCTCTGCCTCCCATTGTACTTTTGGAGATTCTAGGTATTACAAGTAAACTTGCATTTTGGGAGCGTAGTGCTCTGTTAGGATGATACGGTAGTATCAGATCTTTTAAATAAAAAGGAGCCTGATTGTTTAGAGCTTTGTAAGTAAGAAGAAGGATTTTAAACTTAATTCTAAACTCTATGGGAAGCCAATGAAGGGAGGCCAGAACCGGAGAGATATGATCTCTCTTTCTAGTACCTGTTAAAACTCTTGCTGCAGCATTTTGGATCAGCTGAAGACTTTTTAAAGATGTTTTAGGACAGCCTGATAATAAAGGATTACAATAATCTAATCTCGAGCTAACAAAAGCGTGGATCAGCTTCTCAGCATCACTCTGAGACAAGATGCTCCTAATCTTGGCAATATTATGCAAATGATAGAAGGCAGTCTTAGAAACAAATTTAATATGTGAATTGAAGGACAAATCCTGATCAAAAATAACTCCAAGGTTCCTCACAGAGCTATTAAGAGAAAGAGTAACTGCATCCAAACTGAAAGTTTGATTTGGAAAGGAATTTCTAAGGTTTTTTGGACCAACAAAAATGACTTCAGTCTTATCTGAATTTAATAGCAGGAAATTACAAGTCATCCAAGCTTTGATTTCCTTAAGACAGGCTTCTAACTTGGCTAATTGATTAGTATCATCTGGCTTCATTGACAGGTATAATTGTGTGTCATCTGCATAACAGTGAAAATGTATACAGTGCTTTCTAATAATGTTGCCTAACGGAAGCATATATAAACTAAAAAGAGTAGGGCCAAGCACAGATCCCTGTGGAACTCCATGACTAAGCTTTGAGCTGAGAGAAAACTCATCATTTACATGAACAAACTGGAACCTATCAGATAAATAAGATCTAAACCACTGCAACGAAGTTCCATTAAGTCCAACATAGTGTTCTAATCTATCAAGTAGAATATTATGATCAATAGTATCAAAAGCTGCACTAAGATCTAAAAGGACAAGTACAGAAACTAGTCCATTATCAGATGCAATGAGGAGGTCGTTAGTGACCTTCGCTAAGGCTGTTTCAGTACTATGATGGATTCTAAACCCAGATTGAAACTCCTCAAGTAAACCATTTCCCTGCAGGTGGTCAAATAATTGCGTAGCAACAACTCTTTCTAAGATTTTTGAAATGAAAGGGAGATTAGAGATTGGTCTATAGTTAGCTAAAGCTCTTGGATCTAGCGTTGGCTTTTTGAGTAAGGGTTTAATTACAGCCGTTTTAAAAGCCTGCGGTACATGGCCTAAAGTTAATGAAGAATTGATTATATGAAGAATAAAGCTACCAATAAGTGGGAAGACTTCTTTAAATAACCTGGTAGGAATAGGGTCTAAAAGACAAGTTGAAGGTTTGGATGAGGAAACTATTCTGTCTAACTCACAAAGGTCGATTGGAGTAAACTCATCAAGACAGACATCAATAGAAGGAGTTGTAGTAGTTACAGTATTTAAGTTAACTGTGGGAAGAATCTGATTGATTTTATCTCTGATGGATGAAATTTTATTATTGAAAAAGTTCATAAAGTCCTGACTAGTAAGCTCTAAGGAGATGCTAGGATTGACAGAGTCCTGACTCTTTGTCAACCTGGCTACAGTACTGAAAAGAAACCTGGGATTATTCTTGTTCTCTTCTATTAATGCAGAGTAATAACTCGTTCTAGCTTTTCTAAGAGATTTTTTATAAATTAAAAGATGATTTCTCCAAGCTAAATAGATTTCATCTAAATTAGTAGAGCGCCATTTTCTTTCTAATTGACGAGTCTTCTGTTTTAAGCTACGAGCTTCTGTGTTGAACAAAGGAGTTAAAAATCTCTGATTAGACTTTTTCTTTTTAAGGGGGCCACCAAGTCTAGAGCCTGATGCAGAGAAGCTGAAACACTATCCACCATGTTATCAATTACAGAAGGAGCAAGCTGTCTATAGCTTATTTCCGTTGTGTTGACACATGGCATAGAGGAAACAATCTGCATAAATTTGGAAACAGCATCATCTGAGAGGCATCTACTGTGATAATATTTTTCTTTAGGAGCCAAATAGTCAGAAATAGTAAAATCAAAGGTTAACAGACAATGGTCTGACAGTACAGGGTTATGAGGAGACACTACAAGATTTTCTATTTCTATGCCATATGTCAGAACAAGGTCCAATGTATGGTGGAGGTAATGAGTAGAATTTCCTACTTTCTGAGAAAACCCAATCGAGTCTAATATTGAATTAAAAGCCACATTAAGGCAGTCACTATCTACATCCACATGTATATTAAAGTCCCCTACTATAATTATTCTATCAGATTTCAGCACTAAATCAGCTAAGAAATCAGCAAATTCCGATAAAAATTCTGAATAGGCTGATGGGGGACGATAAACTATGGCAAATAAAATTGGGTTTAACCTGGAATTGCTAAAGTGCCCAACACTGAGGACCAGGCCCTCAAAGGAATTATAACATGTTTTTTGCTTTACATTAACTAGTAATTTGGAATGGTAAATTGATGCTACTCCTCCTCCACGACCAGAACTTCTGGGATTTTGACAATTTAAATAACCAGAGGGAGTTGATTCATTTAAACCAACATAATCCTCTTGCCCTAACCAAGTCTCCGTAAGGGAAATTAAATCAATCTGATGATCAATTAACAGATCATGGACTAACAGAGACTTGGGAGTTAGAGACCTAATATTTAATAAACCACATTTAATTTTTAAATCATGAGGAGGAACAGAGGCCAAATCATTCAATTTAGAGGCTTTATGTTTAATTTGAGTTTTACCAATATTTTGCTTTATCACTTTGGGATGCTTATACATTATATTTTTATTTACTTTGGAGGGAGCAGACAACGATTCTCTGATGGGGAAGACAGGGGCTAAGCTGAGGGGTGGCGGATGAAGAGGAGCTGCAGAGAGGCGTGTAAGACTGCGACTCTGCTTCCTGGTCCCAACTCTGAGTAGTCATGGTTTTGGAAATTTGGATAAAAAAGATGCCAGATTGTTAGATAAATGAGAAGCACCATCCAAAGTGGGATGAATGCTGTCTCGTCTCATAAGACCAGGTTTTCCCCAAAATGAGCTCCAATTGTCAATGTAGCCCACGTCATTTTTAGGACACCACACAGACAGCCAGCGGTTCAAGGATGACGAGCGACTAAACATGTCATCACTGGTCAGATTGGGGAGGGGCCCAGAGAATACTACAGTGGCAGACATCGTTTTGGCAAAGTCACACACCGATTCTATATTAAGTTTCGTGACTTCCGACTGCCGGAGACGGATGTCATTAATGCCGGCGTGAATAACAATTGTGGAGTATTTACAGTTACTTTTAGCCAGCATTTTCAAATTTGACTCGATGTCGCCTGCTCTGGCCCCAGGAATGCATGTGACTATGGCCGCTGGAGTCTCTAGGTTCACGTTTCTGACTACAGAGTCGCCAATGATCAGAGTTTTTTCCTCAGCGGGTGTGTCGCTGAGCGGGGAAAAGCGATTAGAAACGTGAACAGGTTGGTGGTGAACCGGGGCTTTGCGACTAGGCTTCCTTCTCACCGTCACCCACCCAGTCTCCTCGCTGCTGAGGAGAGCCGGGGAACTGCTGACAGTTCGACCTAAGCTAGCTAGCTCCGCTGTGGCTAATGGGCGTCCGTCGAGATTAACTGGCGCAGACGGTGTTTCAATGCAGCGGAGCCGGGATTCCAAATCAGACAACCTCGCCTCGAGCGCCTCAAAAAGTCAACATTTATTACATTTACCGTTATCACTAAAAGAGGCAGAGGTGTAGCTAAACATCTGACAGAGAGAGCACACCAGAGGAGGAGAGGAAAGAGAGGTAGTAGCCATAGCTAGTGGCTGGAGAGCTGGAGAGCAAACCACACAGGCAGACAGCAAAACAGGAAGTGACGATACGTTACCACAAGGAAGTGACGATCACCAAACTCATCATTAGGGCCCCTTGCTAGCCTTAGCACATCTACTGTTAAATCAGTCAACACCGCTACACTGAAATGCCAGATAGTTGAACCACCAACTGTTACCAAAACTTTGCAAGATACTGTGTTGGTTTTGAATGTTTGCTCCAAAGCCTCACTCAAACTCAACAAGGTCTTGGACTTGTCACTCTTCATGTTAGATAGTGACCATGCTCACCCACATCTAATGCCTGTGTTTCTTCGAAAGGTAGCTAGAAATATTAGATTTTCAGCTAACACTTTGACAACGAGTCTGCCTTCACCGCTTCTTGCCCCTGTTTCAGATGTCACAAAGTTATTCCTCATTGCCACTCAAAGAACAATGATGACTTTCCATGTTCGCTCAGTCTTCCAGAACAAAGGTCTCAAACACCCTCTGAGTAAGACCTCTGTGGAACCATGGTTTAGTCCAGCTAAACCAATTCAATTCGAACCTCCCTGAATCAACCCAATATTGCTTAACCTAAACATCTACCTCAAATAAGCAATAAATTTTTGTTTGCATTCTTTGTTTTGACTTTTATTTTTCTTTATTTTTAGAATTTTGGAAGTTATATGCATGCTTATACACAAACATATATTTTTATATATAGTTCTTGCACTCCATTTTGATTTTTGTGCCCATTCAAACTATATTTAAACAATTATAATAGCTATTTCATCGTAAATCAAAATTCCTACCTCAGGTATGTAAGACAACGCACTTATTTTTGTAACCAGAATTTTTGAGTCATTTCAAGACATATGCCTTAGCTTACGACTCCAAGCAAATTCTATAATCTACATTTGTCCATATTCAAATTATTTTTGGAAATTCATGGAAGTCCTTCCAGTAAACCAAAGTCAAAGATCTGTACTTAGTAATAGATATTGTTTGCATGCTAGTGTGTATGGACATCACAAAAACCTTTTAACCCAGTATTTAGGTCAAGTGTTGCCAAGGAGACGAAGCTGCCATGGGTGTGTACCAACGCTGACTGATGCTCACCATTGCTACAAAGGGGGGATATGTAGCATCATCGTCTCCTCAAACCAAGACAGAAGATCACTTCTCTTCATTTTATAGGAATTTCACTTTATTCATTACACAGGAATACCACTTTTCTGCCTTTTCAGGAATATCACTGGCTTTTATGTCGACTCATGCAGGCCTATTCCAGGCCTGACCAAAGATGCTTGCTTTCCCAGGACCCCAATGTAAACAGTTGCCTCTTGCAGAGATTGTAAGGATCAGAATTTGCTTTTAAAGGCTCAAAGGAACATAAAACTCAGGAGACCAGACCTCTCAACATGAACACTGCATTTGGATAACGTACCCTTACAGGAAACAATGCTTTTTAAAAAAAAGGATCATAAACCACTTAATCTGACGGGTTTATAGCCCACGATACTATCCAGGTTTCCTGTAGATACCATGGACCTAAAGGAAATCATCTACAGCTCAACAATACCTCCTAGTGGATACCTACGAAATGTGTTTTCAGTATGTAAGATGACTTTTAATTTGTTCTAAACATTAAGTTTCTTTCAGCTTATCCTCTGGATCCTAAGGACACTGAAAATCATCCCTCTTTTATCACCAACCATGGTTTGCTGCATGGTTTGCTGCATTTTGATCTAAATGTGAATGCAAGTATTATAATTATGTATAAGAAATGTTATATTCATGAGTGTTATTCAAACAAATATAATATTGGAGTAATGGTATAAATGCATGGTCATCAAATATTAGCCAAGTCATTTAATTTAGTTAGATTTTATATTGAGCACCTAATTTCATAAGAACTGACTGAGTGTTGATTTTTCCTCGGCAATTTCATGGGATGGTGTCTTCGTTTGATTGGCTGCTCTCAAACAAAGAAATGTTCTCACATTGGATAGCAGCCATTTCAAACTGCTTCTGAAAAAGTCGATTGCTCAGTCTTGTGATCAACATCATCAGTTTTACGACCCGGCGAGGTAACTTTAAAAGAGAGAAGTTAGATTTGAGTTTAGTAAGCAAAGAAAGCAAAAAAAGATCAGACAAAGGGCAAGATTAGCAAGAAGTAAAGTAAAGATTAGTAACAAGAACAGCAAGATAGAGAACGGTGATAGAATTAAGAATTAGAAACACAGAAAGAAGAAAGAAAGAGATTTTGAGAAAGATTAGGAACTAAATTAAGATTAAAGAGGCAGAATAGTAATCTAGATCTCAGAAGATTTTATTCCACCATTTCAAGGCCCTGTGAAGTTTTATTCTGTTCTCTGTGTGTTTGTCAAGTCTTTCGTTATATTCTGGTCACTGAAGAGAAACCATTTTTCTTTAGAGCTCTCCCTTTTAGAGAATCAAATTCTCAAACTTTTTCCTTCACCTCAGAAGCCATTCTTATCCTAGTAAATGTTTTTCTAATTTTTTTAATGACTTTTCACGCCGTTAAAGTGGACCTTTAATTTGCCTAGTTTAAAATGAACAGAGACTGAGACGTTCCTCCTTCAGTTTTTTTGGTCTATCCCACTACAAGAGACCTCAAAGGACTTTTCATGCCGCTCGGGGACGATCATTCTGCTGCCCCTGTCCTGAATGAGCCCCTGGCTGGGTCAACACTTCTGACTGCTGTGAGGGAGCATTGCAGCAGCCGCTTCCTCCTGACGTCCCGATCCTGAACTCTGCCGGCATCGACCCGCTGAACACGTGGACCTTCAGCTGTCTTGTGAGTGAGGCTCATTTTACTATCTGCTGGGTTAAAACGTGATGTCCTAACAATTAAATTACAGTTGAATATGGCCCGTATTTCAGGGCTCAATTAGTCTCTCAGCCACAGGATAGAGCTATCAACTGAAGGAAAACTCTTAGTCACTTTTAAGTAACTGCCCTTGAATTTTGGTAGATTAATTCAGAATTCATTTTTTTTTTTTAGATAATTAGCCTATGAATTTTCCCCATAAAATTGCGTTGTTTTGTTAAGACATTTTCAGCCTCATTTACCGTTGAAACATAAGTCTGGTTCCTCCTTGGTTCTACAGAGGTGTAACGCTGGATGTTATGTTCAGGAATCCAATATCAGTTGATGTGATATATTACGCTGTTATCATCTGAATCTGTTTATCCATCATTTGAACGCCATGCCATGCAACCTGAATAAGTTTAATAAATGGTAAATGAGAGAAGTTGAAGCATTTTTCTTTCGCATATACAGGTTTCCTAATCACAGCAGGACAAGAACTCACGGAAACTTTGAGACTGATTCATTAAGTAATTGAAGGTACAAAATTAAATAAAATTAAAGTTAATATTATTGTCCGTTAGGACTGGTGCCCCTTTTACGAGTGCTTTTATTTAATTTAGCGGGTGTAGAAGTGACGATTTAACTCCGCCCCTTTCACACCCACTATTAAATAAAATAAATAATTCCTGTACCTTATGACAAATATTTTTAGAGGCAATTCACGAGACATGCTGCAAGGAACCCCTTTCATCAAGCAAGATACTACGTAAGCATCTCTTACCTTTTCCTCCCAGCCTTCTCCCCTGTGCACAGGTGGATTTCCCAGCGGCGGACAACGTTCCCTTGCCACCATCTCCTCGCTGATGCTTCAGGCGCTCCAGGTCGCTGTCTACCGGGCTACGCCCTTGCTTAACGCCAGCCACCTGCCCAGACCAAGTAAGCCACCTGTCATTATCATTATCCCCTGTATTGGTGTGGTGCCCGTTACCCTTCTCCCTCTGCTTCTCCCATAGGGTTGTCCGGCTGAACGGCTTCCTGCCCCCGTATCTGACGCAGACGCCACCACCAATACATTCTCATCTCACAGACATGCAGTCATACACTCTTGTTGTTTAATAAAGCTATTGGATCTACCCTGAGCCTGCGTGTGTGTCTCCTGAGCCGTGCGTTATGTCATGAATGGAGGAAGGAAAGATGGTTACCCAATGCTGGTCCTAAGCCTGGACAAAAGGGCAGCGTCCCGCATAAAAATCCTTGCCAAATTGACATGCGGATCATTGTGATAACAGGCGATGATATGCTGTGGTGACATCGAAAGGGAGCAGCCAAAGTACAAAGAAGAAGATGGATGGATGGATTTAGGTTGACAGTAATAAGAACGTTGAGCTTTATGTAAGAAATCTTGGTGTGATCTTTGATATCAATTTTAAATTAGACAAATAAACTCTGTAGTAGAAATAGTTTCTTTAAACTGAAAGCACCTGGCCTCTGTCCTCCAGGTGTGTCCAGCTCCAGTTCTCCATGGACACCAGGACTATGGCCTGTCCTTTGTCCTACACCGGTCGGTCCTCTTTTTTTCCCCCCCTTGTCCTGTCAGGCAGCTAAGTGAGCAGAACAGAAACCTGCTTCCCTTATTGTGCCAAACAGATTTACTTTCCAGAAGGAGCTTTATACCATACAAGTAAACATAAAAAGCAGTTTTGAAATGAAGGTGTTTATTTTTAAGTGGAAAAAAAATCCAAACCTAAATGGCCATGTGTGGAAAAAGTGATCCCCACCTGTTTAAACATAAATTAACTGTGGTTTATCAAATCCTTTGAAAGCTGAGTTCAATTTCTCTAGCCACACCCAGGCCTGATTACTGCCACACTTGTTCGCAGATACAGCATTACAGCTTGGTTTGGCAACCTCTCTGTGAAACTAAAGAACAGAGTGTTGCGTTTAATTCATACAGCATGGAAAATTATTGGAGTTAAAGAGTATTTACCCATGCAGATCTTACAAGACCAGGCAGCCTGTAGACAAGCTCAAAAAATAATCAGTGACATGAGCCATGTACTAAACAATGAATATGTGTGGCTGCCCTCAGGGAGGAGATACAGAGTCCCCAAGTGCAGCTTCAATAGACACAAGAACTCATTTATCCCGACGTCAGTAAAACTTTTAAACTCAGATAAATAGGTCAGGGACACATATAATGCCTGTTCTTAATGACTGCTGTTATATATTTATGTATGTATGTACTTGTATTATTTATTGGGTTTTATTTCATTCATTATGTACTACATCCATTGTGTATGTGTGGATTGTGTGGTTGCAGCACGGGTGACAAGCCCAAGACAAATTTCCCCTTGAGGGACAATAAAGTTTATCTTATCTTATCTTATCTTATCTTATCTTATCTAGACATCATACTGCGATTCAAAAAAATTCAGGAACAAATGAGAAAAAAATAACACAGATCTATCAGTCTGGAAAAGATTATAAAACCATTTCTAAAGCTTTGGGACTCCATCAAACCACAGTGAGAGCCATTATCAACAAATGGCAAAAACATGGAACAGTGACATGTTCCGTGACACCTTCCCAGCAGTGGTCAGATGACCAAAATTACAAAAAGAGCGCAACGATGACTCATCCAAGAGGTCACAAAAGACCCCACAACAACATCCAAAGAACTGCAGGCCTCACTTGCCTCAGTTAAGGTCAGTGTTCAGGACTCCACCATAAGAAAGAGACTGGGCAAAAATGGCCTTCATGGCAGAGTTCCAAGATGAAAACCACTGATGAGCAAAAAGAACATAAAGGCTCGTCTCAGTTTCGCCAGAAAGCATCTTGATGATCCCCAAGACTTTTGGGAAAATACTCTGGACTGACGAGACAAAAGTTGAACTTTTTGGAAGTTGTGTGTCCCATTACATCTGGTATAAAGGTAATGCTGTCATGAACTCCTCGTGCACTTTTCCACAGCGCACGGAGGAGGGGAAAAAGGACGAGGATTTACACACTGGGTTACACCACACACACATTTATTGAACACCACACCAACAAACAATACCAGTGCATATGATTCACATTGGCTCAAGGAGTCCTCCAGGACACTCCACAGTCTGGGTGAGAATTCTGGGGAAGGAACACACACAGATAATACTCACGAGACTGGAGCTGTCCGAGTAAGTCCGAATAAGCACTAAGTGAACACAGTCCTCTGACATGACTTCATACGATGAGCGAAGACCATATATGAAGTGCAATGATCCAGCAATACATGACTACATGCATTGCTGGATCCACAAATTGATCACACCTGGGCGAGGAGCTGGGAGATGGCACACGGGAGTGGGAACAGCTGGCAGTAATAAAGAGGGGGCGTGGTCCGACTGGCAGACAGCTAGACAGCGCTCACTCCAGGGTGAGCCCAAGAGGCTGCCTCACCACTGTCGGGCAGACAGCAGTGGCTAAGGGTACGGCAGAGCACACAGAAATACATATTAACATACATACAACATGGCAAGTACCTTTAGAGAGGCCAGAAAAGAGCCGGGGGAAACCAAGCCGGCTCGGTTCCTGACAAATACAGCATTTCAGAAAAGGAACATCATACCAACAGTAAAATATGGTGGTGGTAGTGTGATGGTCTGGGGCTGTTTTGCTGCTTCAGGACCTGGAAGACTTGCTGTGGTAAATGGAACCATGAATTCTGCTGTCTATCAAAAAATCTTTAAGGAGAATGTCCGGTCATCTGTTCGTGACCTCAAGCTGAAGTGCACTTGGGTTCTGCAGTAGGACAATGATCCAAAACACACCAGCAAGTCCACCTCTGAATGGCTTAAGAAAAACAAAATGAAGACTTTGGAGTTCAGGGCTGTCACCCTGAGCATGATTGGTGGCTGTTGGGTCTATTTATTACTTTGTAGCGCCCATAATTGTAACCTTATGTAGCTCACATATTTGACTGCATAGGCTCAAACACAGAAAGACTTTAAGCTTGCAGTGTGTATTGACATCACGCCTCAGATGGACAATGGGTCTGGACCACCTGCGGACTTGGAAGGAAGACAGAGGATCGGGGGCGAGATCCTGAAAGGGTTGTCTGACCCACTGGGGTCAGACGGAAGAGCAAAGAGGACTCTGAAGTGATTAATTGTAAATAGAAGGATTTGACTTGAGTGTGTGATTCTGTTTTTGATGTGTGGGTATAAATGTGTGGGGGTTTACCACAGCTCTTCCTCTTTTTTCCTGACTGAGAGAGAGAGCTGGGGACACAAAAATGCAATAAACCAATACTGAGAAATAATCCAGTCTCATCATTTCATGATCTCCGCATTGGTGACCAAGACATAAGATGCTGGGGGAACGTTACCCTGACCCGGATTCACCGGAGACCGCCCGCACGAGTGTGGGCTCGATTAAGCTCCCCGAGTTCTGGCAAGACGACCCGCACTCATGGTTCCAACATGCAGAATCGCGGTTCGTGCTTGGGGGAATATCAGCAGATGACACCAAGTTTCATAATGTCATCGCAAGACTCAACAGCTGCACAGCTCGATGGGTGCGGAGCCTGGTGCAGCAGCCGCCCGCTGCTGGCAAGTACGACGCGCTGAAAGCCGCCCTCATCGAGAGTTTTGTGCCATCAGCCGAGGTGAGGGCCAGGCGGCTTCTGGACCTGCGCGACAGAGGAGGACGCAGGCCGACCGACCTCATGGAGGACATGCTGCAGCTGATTGGGACAGACAACGATGCGTTTCTGTTCAAACACATCTTCTTGAGGACCCTCCCAGCACACATGAGGGGTACCCTGTCTGGCATGAGGTGTGTGAACCAGCAAGACTTCCGCGCGCTGGCCAAGGAAGCGCAGTGGCTCCTCGACGCCTGCGACGAGCAGGAGACTTCCGTGGTGGCAGCAGACCTTGGCGCGGCGGCCGGGGGCAATGAGGAGCCGGAGGCAGCAGAAGCAACCCCAGCGATGACGGCAGCGGCGCGGTCCCGAAGCAGAGGAGGGGACGGCCTCTGTTTTTACCATCGACGCTTCGCTGAGAAGGCGTACAGATGCATCCCGCCGTGCAGTTTCAAGAAACAGGGAAACGCCCGGGCCAAGGGTCATTAGCAGCTTCGACTCTCGGTGAACAGAACAAGCTGCTTTATCTGACAGAGGCGGGCTCCGGGTGGCAATTCCTCGTGGACACCGGAGCCCAGAGGAGTTTCATCACCGCGACCTATGCGGATCGTGTGGCTGGGCCCCACGGAGATGGGGCAACGGCGGCGAACGGCTCGTCTATCAAAACTTTCGGGGAAAGGACTCTGCGCCTGTCCTTGCACGGCCGCACCTATGAATGGACTTTCATAGTAGCGGCGGTGAGTTTCAACATGTTAGGCGCTGAGTTTTTGTGCTCACATGGCTTGTTAGTGGATCTGGTTAATAGACGCCTAGTAAATGCACTCTCTTTTTATTCTATCCCTTGTGCAGCTCGAGTGTCCCCACCGCCAGTACAGACCAACGTCGCCACAGCAGGCGGTAAGTTTCACACTCTTCTAACCCAGTTCCCAGCACTCACAGTTCCCACGTTTTCAGCTAAGGTTGCGAAGCACGGGGTGGAGCACTTTATCACCACAGTTGGCCCACCAGTTTTTGCGAAAGCTCGGCGCTTGGATGCAACTAAGCTCTCCATTGCGCGCGAGGAGTTCGCCAACCTGGAAAGGTTGGGCATAATTCACCGCTCGAAGAGCGCTTGGGCCTCCCCACTGCATATGGTTCCTAAGGCTGATGGCTCGTGGAGACCTTGTGGTGATTACCGCAGGTTAAACAATGCCACAGCACAGGACCGCTACCCAGTTCCGCATATCCAGGATTTTTCAGTGCACTTAGCGAAGGCGCGCATTTTTTCTAAAATAGACCTGGTCCGCGGTTATCATCAGGTCCTGGTCCGACCAGAGGACATTCCCAAAACAGCGGTAATAACCCCGTTCGGACTTTTTTAATTTTTACGCATGCCTTTTGGCCTTAAAGGCGCCGCGCAAACCTTCCAACGAATGATGGATGCCGTGTTGCGCGACCTCCCTTTTGTTTTTGTCTACTTGGACGACATTTTAGTCACCAGTGCCTCCGAGGAGGAACACGAAAAAAACCTCACAACGGTTTTTCAGAGGTTGGGAGCGCACGGGTTGATAATTAACCCGGCCAAGTGCCATTTTGGCGTAGCGCAAATTGATTTTTTAGGACACCGCGTCTCCCCAGAGGGAGTAGTCCCTCTGCCGGCCAAAGTACGCGCAGTGGCAGAGTTTCCCCAGCCACAAACGGTCAAAGCGTTGCAAGAATTTTTAGGAATGGTAAATTTTTATAACCGTTTCATACCCCACGCAGCGCAGCTTATGCAACCGTTATACGCCGCGCTTAAAAAGCAGAAGCTCTCCAATGTGATCGAGTGGTCCCCGGAGTGGGAGCGCGCATTCACGGAGGTTAAAAAGCACTTGCAGACGCAGCACTGCTGGCTCACCCAGACCCATCAGCCCGCATAGCGCTAACCACCGACACGTCAGATGTGGCCATAGGGGCCGTTGTAGAGCAGCAGGTCGCCGGAGTTTGGCAGCCGCTCGCTTTTTTCAGCAGATCCTTGCGCGATGCTGAGCGGAAATACAGCGCGTTTGAAAGGGAGCTGCTAGCACTCCACCTGGCCATTCGCCATTTCCAGTTCTGGCTGGAAGGGTGGCGTTTCACCGCATTTGTCGACCACAAACCGCTCACTTTTGCAATGTCCAAAATTTCAGAACCGTGGTCAGGACGGCAGCAGAGACAGCTGGCCGCGATTTCGGAATTTATCACTGATATTCAGCACATAACCGGTAAGCTCAATGTAGTAGCGGACTGTCTCTCATGCGCGGTAACAGCGCCTTTCCGCGCGGATGCGGATTGTACTACTACAGCCGCGGGGCGGGGTAACAGCGCGGACGCGCTCACGGCCCCTGTTCACGTGGGGATAGATTATGCAGCCATGGCGGCAGAGCACAGCAGAGACGCAGACATGCGCGCGCTCCTTTCTGGACCAACAGTGTTAAGGCTGGAGAGCAGGAGTTTACAAAACGGTTCACCCCCCCTAATCTGCGACGTATCCACTGGGCGGCCACGCCCGGTGGTACCGGCCGCGTGGCGCCATCGCGTTTTTGACGAGTGCACTTCCTGGCGCACCCGGGAGTACGCGCTTCGGTGAAAATGGTAGCGGAGAAGTTTGTTTGGCCGAGCCTGCGCAAGCACGTGAAAGAGTGGGCGAAAGCCTGCATGTCTTGCCAGCGGGCCAAAGTCCACAGGCACACGAAGGCCCCTTTAGAACCGTTCCACATTCCGGCTAAGAGGTTCGATCATGTGCACGTAGACCTAGTGGGCCCCCTACCGCCATCACAAGGGTTCACACATCTCTTGACAATGGTGGACCAAACCACACGTTGGCCGGAAGTGGTCCCGTTAACATCGACCACAGCGGCAGAGGTGGCTCGCGCTTTTTTAACAGCCTGGGTAGCGCGGTTCGGGGTTCCGTCCGATATTACGTCTGATTGGGGACCTCAATTTGTGTCGAAACTGTGGTCAGCAATGGCCAGCAGCTTAGGAGCGGCAGTCCACTGCACTACCGCTTATCACCCCCAGGCCAACGGTTTATGCGAGCGTTTTCACAGGTCTTTGAAGGCAGCCCTCAGAGCGTTGCTCATGGATGCAGATTGGGTAAACAAACTACCATGGGTTTTATTGGGGTTGCGTTCGGCGCCCAAAGAGGACTTAGATGCCTCACCCGCGGAATTAGTTTTTGCACAACCTCTCAGGCTGCCCAGCGAGTTCCTACCAGTCCATGCGGCACCAGGGCGCCCCCCGGCGCGGGGACCTCTGATTGGCACGGGAGCAGAAATGCTCCCAGGCCCCGCTCATCACACTTTTCCGCATGTTTTTGTTCCCAAAGCTTTACAAAACGCTGAATTTGTTTTTGTCAGGCACGACGCTCAGCGACACAGTCTCCGCCCACCATATGACGGTCCATTTCGAGTGCTGGAAACCGGGGATAAATATTTTGTGATAGATTTGGGGGGCAGGAAAGAAATGATCAGTATTGATAGATTAAAGCCTGCCTTTGTGTTGCATGACGAATCTGTACGACCGGCGAGGGCGCCTCGACGCGGCAGACTCCCCAGGGAATGGCCCCTGGAGCCCCCGCAGGGGACAAATAACCTTTCTCCCCCTTATTCCACAGATTCGCCGCAGGACGGCACAACACAGACTGTGAAACCTACGTACAGCAGGTTCGGGAGGAGGTTGAAGCCTAGACTACGTGCAGAGTGATGTGTGTTTTGATCAAACTGTGTAGGTTGTGCTGTAGATTCTGCAGGTGGGGGGTGACATATGCTGTATTGCCATTAGGACTGTTATTGTGTGTTCATTCTTTGGCGTTTGGGGGGGTGATGTAGCGCCCATAATTGTAACCTTATGTAGCTCACATATTTGACTGCATAGGCTCAAACACAAAAAGACTTTAAGCTTGCAGTGTGTATTGACATCACGCCTCAGATGGACGATGGGTCTGGACCACCTGCGGACTTGGAAGGAGGACAGGGGATCGGGGGCAAGATCCTGAAAGGGTTGTCTGACCCCCTGGGGTCAGACGGAAGAGCAAAGAGGACTCTGAAGTGATTAATTGTAAATAGAAGGATTTGACTGAGTGTGTGATTCTGTTTTTGATGTGTGGGTATAAATGTGTGGGGGTTTACCACAGCTCTTTCTCTTTTTTCCTGACTGAGAGAGAGAGCTGGGGACACGAAAATGCAATAAACCAATACTGAGAAAAAATCTAGTCTCATCATTTCGTGATCTCCACAACTTATTAATTCCAGCTGACGAATTGAGCTTGCTCTTCACCAGTCCCACAGCCATGCATCCTCCTCACCAGGCATCCACCAGCAGTTTGGTTCACCACATACACACTCACACTCATGCATGCACGCACACATTCACACACACTCATTCTCATCCTTATACTTACACACACGCACACACACACTAGTTCAATCAGTCACGCACCTGTTGCCACACGGCTGGTCTGCTTGCTGTCATTAGGGCTTTGTATAACTAGCAGGGCGGCATGACCAGCCGGTTTGGCAGCTTTGCAATGTCAACCGTGGACATCTTGACTCGCTCCTGCTGGTTTACCCTGGACTGAATCGTGTTTTTCTCTCAGAGCCTTTTCACTCTGACACAGTAGTAAGTCTTTCGTTTGTGCCTTTCCCTTCGCTCCTGTTGTTTGGAGCGCATGAAGCATTCCTTTAGACCAACCAAGTTTGTAGCCGGGTGTCTTTCCCTGTTTGCTGTGACTGTTTTTGGACATTTATTCACATTCACCAATAGTAAATAAACACGTTACTTACTCTGCGTTTCAGGCTCGCTGCTATTCACTATGTCTGCTGTGCAGTTTGCGTAGTGAACATGACAGTGGCCTAGTCAAACTGCTGACCTGAATCCTGAGATGCTGTGGCATGACCTTAAAAAGGCGGTTCATTCTCGAAAACCCTCCAATGTGGCTGAATTAGGCTAAAATTCCTCCACAGTGCTGTAAAAGACTCATTGCCAGTTATCACATTAGCTTGATTGCAGTTGTTGCTGCTAAGGGTGGCCCAACCAGTCATTAGGTTTAGGGGGCAATCACTTTTTCACACAGGGCCATGTAGGTTTGACTTTTTCCCCCTTAATAATAAATGCCTTCATTTAAAAACTGCATTTTGTGTTTACTTGTGTTATCTTTGTCTAATATTTAAATTTGTTTGATGATCTGAAACATTTAAGTGTGACAAACATAAAACAAAGAGAAATGAGGAAGGGGGCAAACACTTTTTCACACCACTGTATATGTACTGTATATTGTGATAAACTCCTCTTGTTATAACTCTCAATACTTTACTTAAATTGTTCCACCCATGAAGGACCCGACGGGGGGAAAGAGGAAATGAGGTGTGGGGAGGGGAAAAGAAAAGGAGGGAACAGACAAAGAAGACAAACAAACTAACAACTGAAACAAACAGAAGACAGACTGTTTCTTCCACTGAAGAGTCTCATCACAAGTCTCTATCTGCACCTGTTAAAAGAGAGACATGTGTGTGTGTGTGTGTGTGTGTGTGTGTATGAGAGTGCATGCAAAATAAGTGTGTGCATGTGAGTGGTTTGTCAGGAAACATACGAAAAGTATACGGGCTGCACGGTGGTGCAGTGGTTAGCACCGCGGCAGCACAGTTTACCCTCGGCCGGGGGATCGTGGGATCATGGGTTCCATCCCTGCCCCCAGCCAACAGTGATGTGTGTGGAGTTTGCATGTTCTCCCCGTGTTTGCGTGGGTTTACTCCGGGATTTCTCCGGTTTCCTCCCACATGCCAAAAACATGCAGGTTAGGGAGTTAAGGGGCGCTTGCACACGCAGCGACCGGCAGCTGGTGGCTTGTCACCGGACTGCAGAACAAATCTACCTACGGGTACAAAATAAGTCAAAAAAAAAAAGTGCAGCTGATCGCAGCAACCCCCCCCCAACCCCCCCAACCCCGCCCCCCACCGGAAACCCCAAGCAAGCAGAACAACACCACTAACCCCCTCAGGGCACAAATGTCCAGAGGCCAACAAGCCCCAGGAGAGCCAGGCATCTGCCCCAGGAGGGACAGCCAAGGGAAGCTGAGCCGGCAAGCGGCCGGAGCGGCATGCCCACTCCCCCAGACCAGCCAACCCCCAGCTCCCCCAGCAGGGCCAACACCAGTCCCCGGGCCCCAGGTGCTGGGAGGCCAGTGTCCCCATCCTCTGGGCAGGAGACCAGCTTGCGCCCCCGGCGCGAGCCCCCACCAGACACCCCCAAAATGGCCCCGCCAGCACCACCGCTGCACACCCCAGGGACCCCCATGCCCAAAGAAGGTGGCAGCAAGGCACAGGGGCCCCATAGGCACAGGGGCCTGCCCTACCCCTGTCCAACGGAGCCCACGCAGCCAAGAGGTGCTACCCTGTCAATCCAGCACGTCCCGACCTGCACGCACACCCATTCTCATGCAATCACACCCTCATGCTTTTATGCGCACCCACTTGCACACACATGCACTCACTCACTCTCACTTGCCCTCTCCTCCGCACAATCCCATACCAATGCTCCCAGACCCACCCACTCTCTCCCTCTCCTGTACCTGCTCAATCTCGCTCCCTCTCCCACTCATCCTCAGAGTCAACCACACTCACTCACGTTCAGCCATACACACACTCTCACTCGCGCTCCATCCTACTCACATCCGTTCATGCTCTCCCCCACACACTCACCCACACTCATTCACCCTCATTACTTAGGGCAGCCACGGTGCAGATGTAGCGAGCATGAACGTGCACCAGTGCCCGGCAGCAGGCGAGGAGACCGCTGGCACAGGCCAGCAGCCACACCCCCGCAGACCCGCCCCAGGGGGGCCACGGCTACAGAAGCAGACCACCATCCCCAACACCCACCCAAGCGACTGATCAATGGACCACTGCAAGAGCTCTAAGATGTCACTCAACACACAAAGCGCGTCACAAAACCGACCCACCATCACCATCTCCACTCATCACTCCCTCACTCTCACTTACTCTCTTGTTCCATCACTCTCTCACTCCCTTGCTTGCATCTATTCATTCGGCAGCACCCAGGGTTTTTGACAACGTGCCTCAGGCCCCCGAAAGAAGGAGGGCAACAGGGGTAGGGGAAGACCCCCCCCCCATGCAAGAATTATTATGAGTGTGTGTTAGTTGTGTGATGTGATAGTCTGCAGGTGTGTGAACTACCACAGTGCAGTTAAGATGGGGGCGATGGTGGTTGGAGCACCGCTAGCCACTGCTATAGGCAGCGGGGCTCCCATCCACCCAAGCCCTCAGTGTCTATAGTGCAATTAAAATTAAGGTGAGTATGGCTCCACAGCACAGCAGACAGAGGGATCCCCCAACACCAACACAGTATGACACACCCCCACCCCTAAACCCTAAGTGTATCCAATCAGATGTATGTTCCACCCAGAATTGGGGAAGGGGGGGTAAGACTGGGAGGGAGGTTGTCCAAAAAGGAGCCCGTTCCCCCCCAGAAGCCAGCTCACAAACTGATTCAGGAGGCCATCCATTGCCCCCAGATCCCAATCCAGGGCGAGGGCCACCAGCGTTGCACTCTGGTGCTCCCAGCACCATAGGCATGATGGAGTAGCAACACCCACACCCACTCCAACACAGCTTGGACACATGAACATACAAAACAGACCCATACAGCGCCCCACATGCCAAGCGACACCCCAGAGTTCCCACCGCAAGCCCACCAACCACCCGCCCCAGACACACACTGACAGTGGCAGGCCGCCCCGCAGCCAGAGCAAACCAACGGCAACATGGCCGCCAACCCACACCAACGGCCCCCCTGGCCACCCCTGAGCACCCACACACACCCGGCACCAAGGACACTGGAGGCAATGTGACAAAGCACCCCACCCCATGACACAGCTGCAGGGCGGCAGGGAAAAGCAGGCCCCAAAACCGCCAACCCCAAGGCCATCAGATGGCCTGCACCAGCCCCTCACCCAACGAGGTCCCCCCACGCACACACACATCCTCCACCCCCACACACACACCCAAAGACACACATGCCCATGCTCATCCTGATGTGCACACACACACTCACCATCACACATGCCCACCTACACCCACACACAACCCCACATGCCCACACCCAACACACACACATGCAAGCACCCTCATCTGCACACACACACACACACACACACACACACACACACACACACACACACACGCACACTCATGCACGCATGCACACACACACACGTATGCACTTCCTACCCACACCTGCAGGCCCCGGAGGACAGGGGGGCAATCCCCACCGGGATGCAGGCACCAGTCCCTGGAGCGCTGCTAGGACCCTGGAGAGGGCATGACCCCTCCGCACAAGGATGCGCCAGGGCTGGCCCGCACCACCGGCGCACACCCAACCCCGACCCAGAGGGGGAACCCCCCCCCCAAAAAAAACCCCCCAAAAAACAGGCGCCCAGGGTCAGACCCAGCCCCACCTGGAGGCAAGGTCAGCCTGCCTGGGGCCACGGCCCACCCCCCTGGACCGGCCAGTCCTCTATGGACATCTAGATTAAATTCTTCTACAGCAGTTTTCTTCTGAACCTCCAGGAAGTCAGAACTTGATTAAACCCCATAAATTATGCTCCATATTAGTACAAGTACTTTTATAGTTCACATGTTGTTCTTTGTGTATGACGGGTGTTTTTAGGCCTCCTGCCGTTAGGCCCAGACAGACTGACTTTAGGCCTTTACTGATTTATGCGGTCATGTGTGTTTATACCCACTATTTTGGTTGTTAGAAATTTTCCTTTCATGAGGGACATGTTCTTGTTAACATTTCTGTTTCATATCTCTGGCAAAGATGAAAACTTTATGTTACTGATAATGAACAATGAAGACTCAGGACTGCCTTCTGGTGTCAAAAAGGCCACGTTTAAAAGTCCTGCTGTCTTAAAACAAAAGGACAAATATTTTAATACCATTGCAGTCATTTGCCACATTGATGTTTTGTCTCTGTGTGATACACTTGTTCATATAATTCACTTTAGTTTAAGGATAAAGGAAAACAAATCTACATTTCAAAACAAATGGAAAAGGTTAAGCACAAAACTGATGTTATTTTTTTCTAAATAAATATTCTAAAATGACTTAATTCCTCTGGCGTGATCGTGTGGACTAGGGGTGGGGGGCAGCACTTCTGTGACACAGGCAGTGGGGGCTCCTGGGAAAAAGGTTGGGAAATACTGGTTTAGATGTTTAGATTGATGACTCACCTGTATGATGTCCAGTGGGGTTCAGGTGACCTCTGTTATATCGAATCTTGTTGATGGGATCCTTCAGAGCAGCGTAGTCCTGCTCTACAGCCTGGTTCTGTGCTACTTGATTAATGTTGATGTGTTTTTCATTCATCAGAGCAGCCTGTGTCATCATGTTGTTGCCGTAGTTGTTATCCACCAGCTGCAAGAGAATCAGACATGGATCACTGTGAGGGTCAATGCTCCTGATGAGGGGAGTCTGAGGCAGACCGGAACTTCAGCTGAGGGACAGAAACTAAACTGAGGGGTTTCAAAGGTTCTGCTTCAGATAATTTGTTGGCTTAACATGAACTTTTTCTCACTGAGGTGATTATTTTTCAGATGGTGAGGGTGAGGTGGCCACAGTCTCTTCTCAGTCATTATCTCCTCATTTATAATCACTGGAATGACTCCACAGGAACTGGAGTTATATTGTTCAAGTTCAACTGGCCTTACTTACTTACTTAATCCTCTTCGCCCCAGCTGGGGCATAAGGCGCCAACGAGTCTCCTCCAGCCACCTCAGTCCTGGGCGAGCCAGCTGACTTCGTTCCAGGTCTTGCCCTCCGCTTTCATTTCCTCTTCCACTGTCCTCCTCCAGGTGCCCTGGGGTCTGCCTCTCCTCCTCTTCGCCGGCGGTGCCCTTCTGAGTGCTGCGTGTGGATGCCTGGCTTTGTTCATGTGCAGAACGTGGCCCAGCCACCTCCAGCGTCTCTGTTTCACCTCGTCCACGATGTTGTTGATGCCTGTGCGTCTGCTGACTTCCTTGTTGGTGACGCGCTGCTCCCAGTGGATTCTGAGGATTCGACGTAGACACCGTCCTTCGAAACCTCTGAGGCGGCTTTCAATTTTCTTGTTGGTTCTCCAAGTCTCTGAGGCATATAGGAGGACTGAGTGAATGTTTGATTTGTAGATCTTCAGTTTGGTACTGTTCTGCAGGACTGATGATTTCCATACATTTCGCAGTCTGTTGAAAGCCTGTGCCGCAAGACCAATTCTTGTGGAGATCTCTCTCTCGATGTTGCTGTCAGCTGAGATGTAGCTTCCCAGGTATTTGAAGTCCTGTACTTCCTCAACTGGCCTACTGAGCACAAATGAGCAGAACAATCAAGATTGTTCAGAATTTTCTTTACCTTACAGCTGAGTTACAGGAATCCAGTTTTCTGAGAAAATTCCCAGATGAATTACGTTTTGTTTGATACCAAATACTTGAGTTCCTTTATAAATGACAGGTGGAAGACCATGAATGACAAAAATCACAGAATATTTATGTATGTTTTTATGATGCTTCTCACTTTAAACAAAAGCAAACAAGTTTTCCCGTCCTCGTACACCCAAAAATGTTTCTAAAAGTGTGCCTGCCCCACTCCCCACCAAGTCTTCAGTTTAGGAGAAAATCAGACTGCTGACCGTGTGCAGTAACAGGGTAGTATCTCAGCACGGCGAATGTTGACCAACGTGACAACGTTTGGATTCACCAGCTTTTCTGACAAATATTCATAAACATCAAAGTTCGCCCGTGTCATCAGTGACATTTAACAACCATTTGAAATTTGCCTGTTTGAGAGAACGTTTGAGGCCATCTGCCAACTGCAGGTACAACAGCAGGTGAATGTCAGGTTGAAACTGGATCCAACCCATAAAACAGGGTGCACAACCCTCCCCAGCTCCACCTGGTTGGACTGGGTATTTACTGAGACACACAGGCCAGAACCTGTGGTGCACAGCTGGTCCAAAGCTTCCACCTCTTCCCTGCTCATATGAGCTCCAGACTGCCAAAGACAAACACAAACCACACACTCTTAGGCTAAATATAGACACTGTATCTTTAATTCAGCACGTAAATATAGTAACCCTACCTTCATCTGAGACAGAGTGTGAGCGCTCATCAGGAGACTTAAGGTGCGTTCACACCAAATGTGAACAGGCGAATTTTTCACGTGGCACGATTACGTTATAAATCAATGTAAACAGCAAACAGACATGAATTTCCCTTCTGAGTGAGATGCAGACAGGCGAAGTTGCCTTTAAAACTTCTGCAGCTGTGTTCAACCTGCTGTGGAAATTCCCCAAATAACGTTATGCTTATGTTTACATTATCCGACCAGGGACATAATTGAAAATGTTGTCTCAAGCCTCCAAAACTTCACAGATGATGGGTGTTTACGTTGCTAGCTTGCTAGGACGTCCGTGGCCGGAAACTGTGGGTAAATAACTCCAAAATCCTGATCCAGCTGAAGAGTTCCTGGTCCTCCTGTCTCCCCGTGAGTGAGTTTCATTTTCTAACTAGTTTACTCTGCACTGGTGATAATTTTACTCCGTCTATGGATGCGAACACGTGTTGAGTCTAACATACTTTAAACCCCAGTTCTTTGATACGACGGCCAAATAACCAGGCTGAGAGATGAAGTATATTTTCCTTTATTACTGAAAGTGAGATATGGAATTACAACAGCACTGGGACACACCACTTAGGCAATTCCTGGAGTGAGTGTGCCCCCCAAAATGGAGCCCTATGTGGGGAGACTTGAATAACGAAACCGAATTGCCTTTCATTCCAGTTTATTCAAGAAATCATTCCACTGTCTGCTCTCATCTTGAGCAGCGAACAAAAAGAGTGAACACACCAAAGTTCTCTCATTTAAACATTCTCACATCAAACCATTTCCCTCGCGGGGGAAATCACACATCTATATCAAAGTCTCTTTATTCACATTCATTAGCCTTTTATTTACATAACCCCCCTTCTCTCCTCTCGAGCCTCAGTGGTCAGGAAGTCTTCTGTCCCCTGTCCTCCGCAGGGGGTCCAGGCTCTGTGGCTCCGCACCGCAGGGGGCTGGCTCTCCTTCATCGTGAGGTTAAATCACATATGCAGTGTCCAACATATACATGTCTCACAACACAGCCATATAACCCCCCCCAAACGATGAAGAACAGACTAATTCCCAAAATTTAATAGCACCTTACTCACTACTGAATAATCAACACCAACATTCAGTCTGTGCGCCGCTTGGGCTTCAGCCGTCTGCCGAATCTGCTGTGCGTTGGCCCCGCCTTGCCTGCGGTGCTTTTCTGCTTCGGTTCTGTTGACTGAGGGAGAGAGTGGTTAATTGCCCTCTGCGGGGGCCTGCCTCGTCGAGGCGCCACCGCGACCGGTACAGACACGTCCTTCATGACAAAAGCAGGTTTTAGTCTGTCAATACTGACTGTCTCTTTTCTGTCTCCAAAATCTAGCACAAATTGCTTATCACCTGCCTCCAGCACTCGAAATGGCCCTTCGTAAGGTGGTTTGAGCGTTGCTTTAAAGGCTTTGCGCCTGACAAAAACGAAATCGGCATTTTTCAAAGCCTTGGGGACGAAAACTCGTGGTAAAGCGTGATGAACCGGACCCGGGAGCGTGTCTGCCCCCGTGCCGACTAACGGTCCCAGAGCAGAGAGAGGTGGGGGCTCTGGGTGCTCTGGTAAAAACTCGCCCGGCAGCCTCAGAGTTTGTGCGAATACCAGCTCCGCTGGGGAGGCGTCTAAGTCCTCTTTAGGCGCAGAACGCAACCCTAATAAAACCCATGGAAGTTTATTTACCCAATCTGCATCCGTGAGCGACGCTCTGAGTGCTGCCTTCAAAGACCTATGAAAACGCTCGCATAAACCATTAGCCTGAGGGTGGTAAGCCGTAGTGCGGTGAATTTTGGCTCCTAAGCCGTTGGCCATCGCTGACCACAGCTCAGAGATGAATTGCGGTCCTCTATCGGACGTAATGTCCGACGGAACCCCGAAACGCGCCACCCAAGCCGTTAAAAAAACGCGAGCCACCTCCGCGGCCGTGGTCGTCGCAAGTGGGACCACTTCCGGCCAAAGTGTGGTGCGGTCCACCATTGTCAAAAGATACGTGAACCCCTGTGATGCCGGTAGGGGGCCCACAAGGTCGACGTGCACATGGTCGAACCTTCTGGCCGGAATGCGGAACGGTTCTAACGGGGCTCTTGTGTGCCTGTGAATTTTGGCCCGTTGACAGGAAATGCAGGTTTTTGCCCATTCCTTCACGTGCTTGCGCAGGCACGGCCAAACAAACTTTTCCGCCACTAGTTTCACCGACGCGCGCACCCCCGGGTGCGCCAGTGAGTGGACCGAGTCAAAAACACGGCGGCGCCACGTGGCCGGAACCACCGGACGCGGGCGCCCCGTCGACACGTCGCAGATCAGGGGGGGCATACCGGTTTGTAAACACTTGCTCTCCAGCCTCAACCCTGTTGGTCCAGACTGGAGCGCGCGCACGTCTGCGTCCGCCCCCTGGTCCGCTGCCATGGCTGCGTAATCTATACCCACGTGCACCGGGGCTGCGCGCGCCACCGTGCCGCTCTCCTGCGGCGCGGTCACGGTGGCCCGTTCTGCCTCTGCGCGTGTTGGGGTCGTGAACGCGCGTGAGAGACAATCCGCTACTACATTGAATTTGCCCGCAACGTGCCTAATGTCAGTGGTAAATTCCGAGATTGCGGCCAGCTGCCTCTGCTGCCTGCCGGACCACGGGTCTGAAATTTTGGCCATGGCGTATGTGAGCGGCTTGTGGTCCACATAAGCGGTGAAGCACCGTCCTTCCAGCCAGAACTGGAAATGATGAATAGCCAAATGCAGCGCCAACAGTTCTCTGTCAAACGCGCTGTATTTTCGTTCAGCCGCGCTTAAAGATTTGCTAAAGAAAGCCAAAGGCTGCCAAACTCCGGCTACCTGTTGCTCAATAACGGCCCCTATGGCTAAATCTGAAGCGTCTGTCGTCAGCGCGATACGTGCTGCAGGGTCTGGGTGGGCCAGGAGCGCAGCGTCAGCCAAGGCTTTTTTAACCTCTGTGAACGCGCGCTCCCGCTCCGGGGACCATTCGACCGCCTGGGTCGATTTTTGTTTTTTGAGCGCGGCATATAACGGTTGCATGATTTGAGCTGCGTGGGGCAGGAATCGGTTATAAAAATTCACCATCCCCAAGAATTCCTGTAGTGATTTGACCGTTTGTGGACGGGGAAAATCCGCTACCGCGCGTACTTTCTCTGGTAACGGAACCGCTCCCTCCGGGGAGACGCGGTGACCCAAAAAATCGATCCGCTCGACGCCGAACTGGCACTTGGCTGGGTTAACTATTAAGCCGTGCTCTCCCAGCCTCCTAAAAACTGCTGTGAGGTGCGTTTCGTGTTCGTCCTCTGAAGTACTCGCGACCAAAATGTCGTCGAGGTACACAAACACGAAAGGGAGATCGCGTAACACGGCATCCATCATCCGCTGAAATGTTTGCGCCGCCCCTTTGAGACCAAACGGCATGCGTAAAAATTCGAAAAGTCCGAACGGGGTTATTACCGCTGTTTTAGGAATGTCCTCCGGTTGGACCGGGACTTGGTGATAGCCGCGAACTAGATCAATCTTTGAAAAAATGCGCGCCCCCGCCAGGTGCACCGAAAAATCCTGAATGTGCGGGATGGGATAACGATCGTGCGCCGTAGCGTTGTTTAGCCTGCGGTAATCCCCGCACGGTCTCCAGGAGCCATCGGCTTTCGGTACCATGTGCAGCGGCGAAGCCCACGGGCTCTTCGACCTACGAACGATGCCCAGCCTCTCCAGGCTGGCGAACTCCTCGCGCGCAATGGCGAGCTTAACTGCATCCAAGCGCCGAGCTTTTGCAAACACGGGAGGACCAGAAGTGGGGATAAAGTGTTTCACCCCGTGCTTCGCGACCGTCGCTGAAAAAGTGGGCACAGTGAGCGCTGGAAATTGGGTGAGGAGTGTGTGAAACTTACCACCTGCTGTAGCGACGTGGGTCTGTACTGGTGGCGGGGACACTCGAGCTGAACAGGGGAGAGAGTAAAAAGAGAGTGCATTTACCAGCCGTCTATTAGCAAGATCAACTAACAGATTGTGTGAACACAAAAAATCCGCGCCCAACATGTTGAAACTCACCGCCGCTATCACAAAAGTCCATTCATATGTGCGGCCATGTAAGCATAAAGGCAAGGTCCTTCTCCCGTAGGTGTTGATGTTCGAGCCATTTGCCGCTGTAGCTCCGCTACCGTGGGGTCCAGCCACCCGGTCCGCGTATGTTGGGGTGATGAAGCTCACTTGTGCTCCGGTGTCGATGAGGAACACTCGTCCGGAGCGCGCATCCGTGATGTAGAGCAGCTTGTTGCGTTCTCCGAGGGTCGAAGCTGCTAGCGACCCCCGGTCTTGCCGTTTCCCGACCTCCTGAAGATGCAGGGCGGCACACACCTGCGTGCCTTCTCTGCGAACCTCCGATGGTAAAAGCAGAGATCTTCTCCTCCGCTGTGTCGTGCCCGCGCTTCTGCCGCCGGGCTATTGGCTCCCCTTCGTCGCGGCCGTGTTGCCGCCGTCGTCGGCCAGTCTGGTTCTGCCGCCTCTGGCTCCCCGCTGTCTCGGGTCGCTGCTGTGGTTGCTTGCCCGCCGCAGGCGTCCAGGATCCCATCTGCCTCCTGGGCCAGCTCCCGGAACTCCTCCAGGGTGTGACATTTTTTGCCGGCCAGCGTGCTTCTCGCATGTGCCGGGAGGTTGGAGAGGAAGATGAACTGAAAAATGAAATCATCGTTGTCCAAACCTCTCAGCTGTATCATCTCCTCCATCAGGGCGCTCGGCCTGTGTCCACCTTGGTCTAGCAAAGACAGGATCCTCCTCGCCCTCACTTCAGCCGAGGGGGTGAAAAACTTGATGAGGGTGGATTTCAGCTTGCCGTACCTGTCGGTCGCGGGTGGCTGCTCCACCAAGCTTTGCACGCACCGAGCTGTGCTGTTGTCCAGTTTAGCGATGACATGGTGGAACTTAGTGTCATCCACCGTTACTCCTGCGAGCGTGAACTGCGACTCTGCTTGCAGAAACCACGACCGTGGGTTATCCTGCCAGAAATCAGGCAGCTTAACGGCCACTGCGCTCGCCAGCTCTGAGCGCTGTGAGTCCGGGACCCTGAGAATTTCTTCGTTCATTCTCAACGTCGTCAGTCACCAATGTGGGGAGACTTGAATAACGAAACCGAATTGCCTTTCATTCCAGTTTATTCAAGAAATCATTCCACTGTCTGCTCTTATTCTTGAGCAGCGAACAAAAAGAGTGAACACACCAAAGTTCTCTCATTTAAACATTCTCACATCAAACCATTTCCCTCGCGGGGGAAATCACACATCTATATCAAAGTCTCTTTATTCACATTCATTAGCCTTTTATTTACATAACCCCCCTTCTCTCCTCTCGAGCCTCAGTGGTCAGGAAGTCTTCTGTCCCCTGTCCTCCGCAGGGGGTCCAGGCTCTGTGGCTCCGCACCGCAGGGGGCTGGCTCTCCTTCATCGTGAGGTTAAATCACATATGCAGTGTCCAACATATACATGTCTCACAACACAGCCATACCCTATAGTTTTTATAGCCTGACCACCACCCTCATGCAAGAGGGAGGGGTTTTACTTCATTGTATCTGTAACATATTTTAAACTTACGTGTCAGCTCAGCTGTGTGCAGAGCTGATTCTAACTGATTTCAACAAATGAATTATGGGTGTAAACTAAACTCTGCAGTGTAGCGTGTAAAGCAAGCAGATAAAATAGTGTGAGAGAGAGACAGAGAAATCAAGTCAATTTATCAAGAATTCCCCCTGATGAGGCATCCTATCAGGGCACCTCACTATCTATCTAAACCTACATTTTTGAATCTCCCCCGATGAGATGGGTCTAAAACCCATCTCATAACCCTAGTCTACTCCCTATGTGTATAGTGTTTCTAAGTTCTATATGTGCGTGATGTCCTCCTTCCGGCATTCGTATAGACCTGCCCCCCTATCTACTGCTCAAAAAACTAAAGGGAACACTATGAAAACACATCAGATTTTAATGGGAAAAAATAAACTGGATATCGAAATTGTGGCAGGCTAGTCCAGTTTACTCAGATTAAAAAGTGTTCCTTTAATCTGAGTAAACTGGACTAGCCTGCCACAATTTCGATATCCAGCTTATTTTTTCCCTGTTCCCTTTATTTTTTTGAGCAGTATATATAATATATATATATATATATATATATATATATATATATATATATAGTATACACTACCATTCAAAAGTTTGGGGTCACTTAGAAATTTCCTTATTTTTGAAAGAAAAGCACTGTTTCTTTCAATGAAGATAACTTTAAACTAATCAGAAATACACTCTAATATGTAATATACATTGCTAATGTGGTAAATGACTATTCTAGCTGCAAATGTCTGGTTTTTGGTGCAATATCTACATAGGTGTATAGAGGCCCATTTCCAGCAACTATCACTCCAGTGTTCTAATGGTACAATGTGTTTGCTCATTGCGTCAGAAGGCTAATGGATGATTAGAAAACCCTTGTGCAATCATGTTAGCACAGCTGAAAACAGTTTAGCAGTTTAGAAAAGCTATAAAACTGACCTTCCTTTGAGCAGGTTGAGTATCTGGAAAAAAATATTATTTCAAATACAAATCATTATTTCTAACCTTGTCAATGTCTTGACTATATTTTCTATTCATTTTACAACTCATGGTGGTAAATAAGTGTGACTTTTCATGGAAAACACAAAATAATTGTCTGGGTGACCCCAAACTTTTGAACGGTAGTGTATATATATATATACATGAATACATTCATATACATGCATCTATTATTTCATTAATCATTTATCACAGAGGAAACCTGTGGGGCATCAGCAATACAAAGCAAAATCTAACACCATGTGAATGTATATTGTAGACCCTATCGTAGACCCTAAACTATCTCATCGGTGTCTTCTGGATCCCCATCAGTCGTGGCACAACCTCATCATCGTCCTGGCAATAGGTGGGCAGGCGGGTCCCCTTGCCATGGAGGCGGTCCTTGGAAGAGAAGGCCACTAAAATAGATCTTTCTTTTATTTTTATTCTTTTAATTTTAATTTTATTTATTTTATTCTTTTAATCATGAGAATACAACAACATCCACAAAAACAAAGATCAATAAACTAATAATTATACTTATAAGGGCTCCTTGAATTATTTTTCCCATTTGCCAAATATATTATCAAACCAACTACCTACAAGGTTATCAATGCCAGAGTAAGCTTTATTGAGCCTTTAGCTCTTTTAAAGATTTTCATTTTTTTTTTCTAAAATTTAAGCTATACTTTATAATAATTTTATTAAAAATATGCAACTTATGGATTTTATAACTATTTTACAAAAATTGATGATTAATTATGCAAAAAGTTTTTCTTTTTCTTTTTACTAAACATTAATTGTGCTATATAATAATCAACCAGATCCCGCAATTTCAATAACTTTAAATGTGTAAACAATAAATTAGTATGTTCAAGATACCCGACTTTGTGTATAACATGGGCAGCCCTTTTTGTAATGTTAGCAATGAATTAAGTGTATTTTTATAATTATTAAAAAAAAGTACATAAAAACACACACAGATGACGGACTTTTTTCACCAGCTGCCGAGACCTCTATACAATAGGTCAAGTATGGAAGTATCAATGAGCAATACAAGATATAAAGTGATTTGTCTAAGTTTTATTGATGACTACAATATTTTTACAACTACTTTCATCATCTAATATTACCTTGTAATAGTAATTCATTAATTATACATTTATCTGTTAAAATCACATATTTTATGAGTGTGTGTGTGTTACAACATATGACTATAACTTTTATCCATATATGAACTACGGTATTTAATATGCTACATTAACAAGCTGTTTAATGTGTCTATTATATTTTAGTGTTCCAAGGTAAATTTCTGTCCTCATATGGTTCTCTCATTACTCCTAACATTCCAGTGTGGTAATCATTCTTTAAAGGCCTGTTATGTCTTTAAATTCATAGCATGCACTGGCAATATTTGCATATTTTCCCTTCCCCTGCCCCTCTTGTCTGCTCCTAATGCCCAACAAATGTTGTCCCTTAGGAGCAGTCAGATGGGGGCAGAGGCTGTAAATTAAAAAAAAAAAAAAATGTGTCAGTTACGTCCACTTTTAATTTTCTAGCTGACCCCACCACCACTTTTACATTTCCTATTTTGTGTGTACATCTCATATCCATATAATTCAAAATTTATATTTTTTTCCTCATTAATCCATATTTCACTTATTGTAATAATCCTAAATGGGGCGTTTAATTGAATAAAAACTCCTTAGTATTATCCAAGTTTGCACAGAGACTCCTACTATTAATATGCATTAGTGTCAATGTCTGATCCAAATTCATAATTCCATTTAATTGTTGATCATAATAAGAACACTTATTGTTAATATGATTAAAAGAGTTATTGTCTGGGTCAATATCTCCTAAAATGTCTTGTGGTTGCTGTTCAGTATTGACAAAGGTTTCAGCTTCAATTTACCCTAATACACTTCCATTATTAAATGAGGAAAAGGAAAAAAGAAGAAGAAACACTAAGGAAAAAGAACACAAAAATCTCGACTCATAATCTTCACTGCACTATTATTCATACATCAGAACTAAGGTTTAAATTTATCTAATTCCTCCATTTCTCTAATCATTACCTTACATTTCTTTGTCCATGTTAAGATAAGATAAGATAAGCCTTTATTAGTCCCACAATTGGGAAATTCCAGGATTGCAACAGCAGAGGGATAGCAACACTCAGAAGGCAAGAAAAAACAAGAGCAGCTAGTATACATATGTACATATTACTATATATATATATATATATATATAGACACAGTGCGGAGCATTGTGGTTGGTGGATGTGCAGCAGAAAGTCTAAGCTCTCTCTTCGCGGATGCGGCGGGCCAGCTGGATGTCTTTGGGCATGATGGTGACCCCCTTGGCGTGGATGGCGCACAGGTTGGTGTCCTCGAAGAGACCCACCAAGTAGGCCTCGCTGGCCTCCTGCAGAGCCATGACGGTGGAGCTCTGGAAGCGCAGGTCGGTCTTGATGTCCTAAGCGATCTCCCTCACAGGCGCTGGAAGGGCAGCTTACGGATGAGCAGCTCCGTGGTAGCCACGGATCTCTCTCAGAGCCACGGTACCAGGCCTGTAACGGTGAGGCTTCTTCACTCCACCGGTGGCCAGAGCGCTTTTCCGAGCAGCCTTGGTGGCCAGCTGCTTCCTGGGGGCTTTTCCTCCAGTAGATTTTCGGGCGGTCTGCTTGGTTTCTTGCCATTGCTCTTTATTATTCTGTCTTATATTTCTTGCATGCCGCCTAAACTCCAGCCCGGCACCCGCATTGTTTTTGCTTCAGTTCCCCGGTATGTCGAGTTTCTCCGTTAGCACCGGGTGGCGGTTGAGTGCTAGCTAGCTCTTCCCTGCTGTATTGTCTCCTGCTGTAAACAGAGGCTCCATCCGCTGACTCGGGAGACCTTTGGGGCAATCTGTGTGTCCGTGATATATAAAGAATGAAAGGTGTGCCGGATCAGAAAATTATCACCGGATCAAAAAGAAGAAGGAAGATAAAAAGACTCAGAATTGAGCCGCTGTTGCAAAAGGCAGCCAACTCATGTGGCGCCAGAACCGGAAGACTGTTGACTGTATTTTCCCCTGTTTTCTGAGAGCCCTTTCAAAAATTTTATGAAGTATATGTTTATGTTATCTGTCTTTTTGCATCTTTTGCATCTGATTAGAATTTTAGCATTACAAAGGTAATGAATCACAGACTTCTGCCAATGTCCGAGTTCCTGGAGGTACATTGCATTTGGTACAGTGGGACTTGTGCCAGTACCCACTTAATTTTTTTGTAAAGCAATTTTAATAAATGTAAAAATATGTATTGTCTTTATAGTAGATTCTAAATCAAGTCCCACAGTAAACATAAATTCAGGAAGCTGAACTTTCCTTAGACATTTGGAACTTTTCTCATAAATTTGCATGGTTTTCTTCCTTACCAGTTTACCTTGTTCCTTATATACATGATATTCCCTTTACAATAATCTACAGCTATTTCCTTAAATATCTGGAAATTTATTGATGCAACTTTTAACTTCTCCTATTGAATGTTGTGATTTCATTACCAAACGGTTTCATTTATATTTTTCTCTTCATTATCTTTGTCTGTGTGGTGTCCTGCAAACAACGTGGGCTACATTGACAATTGGAGTTCATTTTGGGGAGCTCATCTTAAATAAAAATATAATGTATAAGCATCCCAAAGTGATTAAACAAAAACTGGTAAAACTCAAATTAAACATGAAGCCTCTAAATTGAATGACTTGGCCTCTCTCCCTCTTCATAAAACATGGTTTATTAAATATTAGGTCTCTAACTCCTAAGTCTCTGTTAGTCCATGATCTGTTAGTTGATCATCAGATTGATTTAATATCCTTTACAGAGACTTGGTTAAGGCAAGAGGATTGTGTTGATTTAAATGAATCAACTCCCTCTGGTTATTTAAACTGTCAAAAAGTTCTCATCGTGGAAGAGGAGCAACAACAATCTACCATTCCAAAGCAAAAACATGTTATAATTCTTTTGAGGGCCTGGTCCTCAGTATTGGGCACTTTAGCAATTTTAGGCTAAACCCAATTTTATTTGCCATAGTTTATCGTCCTCCATCAACCAACTCAGAATTTTTATCCGAATTTGCTGAATTCTTAGCTGATTTAGTGCTGAAATCAGATAGAATAATTATAGTAGGGGACTTTAATATACATGTAGATATACGTAGATAGTGATTGCCTTAATTTGGCATTTAATTCAATATTAGACTCGATGGGGTTTTCTCAGAAAGTAAGAAATTCTACTCATTATCTCCACCATACGTTGGACCTTGTTCTGACATATGGCATAGAAATAGAAAATCTGGTAGTGTCTCCTCATAACCCTGTACTGTCAGATCATTGCCTGTTAGCCTTTGATTTTACTATTTCTGACTATTTGGCTCCTAAAGAAAAATATTGCAACAGTAGATGCCTCTCAGATGATGCTGTAACCAAATTTATGCAGATTGTTTCCTCTATGCCATGTGTCAACACAACGGAAATAAGCTATAGACAGCTTGCTCCTTCTGTAATTGATAGCATGGTGGATAGTGTTACAGCTTCTCTGCATCAGACTCCTGACTTGGTGGCCCCCTTAAAAAAGAAAAAAATCTAATCAGAGATTTCTACCTCTTTGGTTCAACACAGAAACTCGTAGCTTAAAACAGAAACTCAGTCAATTAGAAAGAAAATGGCGCTCCACTAATTTAGATGAAATCTATTTAGCTTGGAGAAATCATCTTTTAATTTATAAAAATCTCTTAGAAAAACTAGAACAAGTTATTATTCTGCATTAATAGAAGAGAACATAAACAATCCCAGGTTTCTTTTCAGCACTGTAACCAGGCTGTCAGGACTCTGTCGCCTGATTGCTGGGGTCTTCCTGCAACTGTGGGGGTTCCCCCTATAGTTGAAAGTGCTATGAGATGATTGTTGTTGTGAAATAGCGCTATATAAATAAAGTTGAACTGATTTAAATTGAATTCATTATTGATCATCTATTGATAATTTTTATGTATTATCTATTTTTCTGAGAATTGCTAATTAATTTCTTTGATACCCCCTTTTTTGATGCATGGAGACACACATGCAGCAAAGTTACAGGGTATTTACTTGATTCTTTTACTGAAAGGAAGTGTGTTACCACTTTTAATTCAGATGAAAATTTGTGGGTAGTACAGCTCCTTCACAATGAGATTTCAATAATGATGGCTTCTTTTGTGACGTCTCTTGAACTAATTTACAAATTCCATTTAAGAAAAACAAAATTGCTGTCTGTGCAGATTTGATATGGTTCAGCATTGATAAATAAGGTCAGTTTGTCCAATTGAACACAGATAGGTTGAATTTGAATAAATGGATAAAGATTGTGTCACACTCTTTCAGTCAATGGCAAGGTGGACATTTTGCCTAATTAGAATTTGGTTTAATTTTGTACAAGGAATGCCTCATTTTATACATTCCTTGGTAAATTAGGGGATGGACTGTAGTTCTCCCTGACCCAGCTTGGCCACGGCCGAATCAGGAAAACACATTCCTCATTACTGTCACATCTCTGAAATATGATATTATCACACCGTTATGTGGTGAATAACATCAAATGTATCCTGCAGTGCAAAAAAAAAATAAAAAAATAAATAAATAAAAATCATATAAAATCATATAAACATTACATTTGTAAAGTCAGAGTCATTTAAATCAGTATACCTTATGCCATTTACAATGTCATACAAAGTCATACTTAGCTTCAAAAAAATGCTTATCAATTCAGGGGTCCTTTCTCCTGTGGTCAGTCAATGTCAATGCCACCCCTTTTTTGATTATTTTATTACATATTGCATATGTCACCAAAGATGTATTAAATTAAAAGGTAATTGATAGGATATTTTCAGATTGCATTGATTATTCTACGTGATTTTAATGCTATATTATTCTATTTTATATTATAAATGTATCTGGTGCCTATAATAAGCCAGTGTCTAATTCACTGTATTTTTCCATTGTCTCAGAGCTTGAAAAGACTGTTTGTTTTTCAGTGTGAGATTAGGTTGGCGGCTCCAGCCAGTCTAGCTTAGATAAGGTTGGGGTCTTGAACACATGTTAGGGAGTTGGTGTTAACAGGCTCTGAGGTAGTAATGATGATGTTGTGGAGTGTGTGATTGACGAGGCAGGCTTGTCTCAAAGCAGTTTTTTACACATCTCCAACATGAACATTGTAGAAAGAGGACATCTCAGTAAAACTCGTCCCTTATATACAAGTCACATGGCATTCACAACAAAGGTAACATTGCATTCTCTCTTCACTCCCTCAGAATCCCCCACACAGTCTTGAGCACACAAAAGGCTCCTCCGAGCCGACTCTCGCATAACAAAAGATTACCCTTTCACAGCTTCCTGTTATCTCCAAGGAAACTCCACACCTTGTTCTTATCTAAGATGTGAGGCATTATGCAAAGCACTAAGTAAGTCACACATATGGCTACCCCCCCCAAACATTTAGATCGAACAACAGAATAACAGTCTGCATGCTGTGATAGAATCATTACACATCAATCTACATGCTGCCTGGGCTTCAGTCTTCTCCCATATCTGCTGTAACCAGGATCCACCACCTCAGCGGCGCTATCCTGCCGGGGAGCTGCTGTCTGGGGGTGAAAACCTTTAGTCAATCCCTGCGGGTGTTCTGGGGCAATTTTACTCTGGGAAGCTCCTCGCGGGGGTCTTCCACGCCGAGGGGCCCTCGCCAACAGCACTTGCTCGTCCGCCACCACAAAAGCGGGTTTGAGTCTGTTTAAGCCAACCTTTTCCTTTCTACCCCCCAAATCAAGCAAAAAATGCTTGTCCCCTGTTTCCAGCACTCTGAACGGCCCGTCATAAGGCAGTTGCAGCGGGGGGCGATGTGCATCATGTCTGAAAAAAACAAACTCCGCGTTTTTCAAAGTTTTAGGCACAAAAACGCGCAGAAAACTGTGGTGGACAGGGCCCGGCAACGTGCCTTTGTTGATACTATATTGCAACAACCGAGATGAGGAGCTGTCCAGCGCAGGATTATCTGGGAGAAATTCCCCAGGCAAACGAAGTGACTGTGCAAAAACGAGTTCGGCTGGGGAAGCCTCCAAGTCCTCTTTAGGCGCAGAACGTAACCCCAATAAGACCCACGGTAGCCTGTCTACCCAATTTGCATCCGTCAGTGACGCTCTGAGAGCTGCTTTCAATGATCTGTGAAAACATTCACATAACCCATTAGCCTGCGGATTGTACGCGGTTGTACGGTGCATTGTGACACCTAGGCTGCGGGCCATTGTTGACCAAAGTTCGGAAACAAATTGAGGGCCTCTGTCGGACGTAATATCTGATGGGACTCCAAAACACGCCACCCATGCTGTTACAAACGCGCGCGCCACCTCCTCAGCTGTGGTCGACGCCAAAGGAACCGCCTCCGGCCAGCGCGTGGTGCAATCCACCATTGTCAGAAGGTGTGTGCACCCCTGTGATGGCGGGAGGGTGCCCACGAGGTCCACGTGAACGTGGTCAAACCACTTAGCCGGGATGTGAAATGGCTCCAAGGGGGCCCTCGTGTGTCTGTGTACTTTGGCTCGTTGGCATGCCATGCAGGCTGCTGCCCACTCTTTCACTTGTTTTCAGAGGCCCGGCCACACAAATTTTTCTGCTACCATTTTGACCGACGCGCGCACCCCCGGGTGTGCCAAAGAGTGAATCGAGTCGAAAACACGGTGGCGCCACGCCGCCAGTACCACGGGACGCGGTCGTCCGGTGGAGACATCACAGATTAGAGGGGGCCTACCGTCTTGCAGCACCCTGCTCTCCAGCCTTAACCCTGTTGGTCCAGACTGGAGTGCGCGCACATCCGCGTCACTAACCTGCTCCACGGCCATGGCTGCGTAATCTATCCCCACGCGGACGGGGGCAGCCACAGCGCGCGAGAGGCAGTCTGCCACTACATTCAGTTTACCCGACACATGCTGAATATCGGTAGTAAACTCTGAGATTGCGGCCAGCTGCCTCTGCTGCCGGCCCGACCATGGTTCTGAAACTTTGGCCATCGTGAATGTTAGTGGCTTGTGGTCAACAAACGCAGTGAAACAACACCCTTCTAGCCAGAACTGGAAATGGTGAATGGCCCAATGGAGAGCCAGCAACTCCCTGTCAAACACACTGTATTTGCGTTCACTATCGCGCAAGGTCCTGCTGAAAAAGGTGAGCGGCTGCCAAGCCCCGGCCACATGCTGATCCACGACCGCCCCTATGGCTACATCTGACGTGTCAGTGGTGAGCGCTATGCGGGCGGTTGGGTCTGGATGAGCCAACAACGCAGCGTTTGCCAGGGCTGCTTTAACCTCCGCGAACGCTCGCTCCGGCTCCGGGGACCACTCAATCTTATTTGCGGGTTTCTGTTTTTTAAGCGAGGCATACAGCGGTTGCATGAGCTGCGCTGCGCGGGGAAGGAAATGGTTATAAAAATTCACCATTCCCAAAAACTCCTGTAACGCCTTGGCCGTCTGTGGCCGGGGGAAATCTGCTACCGCGTGCATTTTATCCGGTAGCGGAACCGCTCCTTCGGGTGAAACGCGGTGTCCTAAAAAATCGATCTGCTTCACCCCGAACTGAACCTTCGCTGGGTTGATTATTAACCCATGCTCCCCCAAACTCCGAAAAACTGCTGCGAGGTGGTTTTCGTGTTCGTCTTCGGACGCACTGGCTACCAGGATATCGTCTAAATGGACGAACACGAAGGGGAGGTCGCGCAGCACCACGTCCATCATGTGTTGGAACGTCTGTGCAGCCCCTTTAAGCCCGAATGGCATGCGCAAAAACTCGAATAGGCCAAATGGAGTTATCACTGCTGTTTTGGGTATGTCCTCAGCGCGCACTGGGACTTGGTGGTAACCGCAGATCAAGTCTATTTTAGAAAAAACGCGCGCCCCTGCCAAATGAACGGAAAAATCTTGGATATGAGGGATTGGGTAGCTGTCATGTGCTGTGGCGTTGTTCAACCTGCGGAAATCCCCGCAGGGATGCCACGAACAGTCAGCTTTCGGGACCATGTGTAGCGGGGAAGCCCATGGGCTGTTTGAACGCCTAATGATGCCCAACCTCTCCAGGTTGGCGAACTCCTCGCGTGCTATGGCCAGTTTAGCTGCGTCCAAGCGCCGAGGTTTTGCAAAAACGGGCGGCCCGGTGGTGGTAATAAAATGCTCCACCCCGTGTTTAGTGACGGCTGCCGAAAATGTGGGGACCGTGAGTGCTGGGAACTGAGTGAGTAGTGGTTGGAACTTACCGCTTGCAGCTGTGACGTTGGCTTGTGCTGTTGGCCGGGCCACTCGAGCTGTACAGGGAATAGAATCAAAAGAAAGTGCATTAACCAAGCGCCTGTTAGCGACATCAACCAACAAACCATGTGAGCACAAAAAATCAGCCCCCAATATATTGAAATTCAATGCTGCCACGACAAAAGTCCACTCAAATGTACGGCCGTGTAGAGACAGAAGCAGGGTCCTCTCACCAAAGGTCCTAATCTCCGAGCCGTTCGCTGCTGCCATCTCGGGACCTCTGGAACCTGCCAGCCGGTCAGCGTAGGAAGGCGTGACGAAACTCAACTGGGCACCCGTGTCCACGAGGAAATGCCTCCCTGAACGTGCGTCCGTCAAGTAAAGCAGCTTGTTCTTCTCCCCGAGGGTCACAGATGCTACCGACCCCTGGTCCTGGCATTTCCCGAGCGCTTGAACTGGCACGGTGGTATACATCTGTGTGCCCTCTCTGCAAAGCGGCGATGGTAGAAACAAAGGGTATCTTCCTCTGTGTCTGGCCCCCGCCGCTGCCGTCCTCGGTGGTTCTGCTACGGCTGTCAATAGCTCCCTGCCATCTCCGGCTGTCGCGCCGAGCTCTGTCACTGCCGCTGTAGTCATGCGCTCTCTGCTGGCCAAGACAATCCGGTGTGCCTCCCGGGCCAGCGCACGGTAGTCCCGCTTGGCCAACCATGGCGAACTGGCCAGGGCCGCTCTCATCGTTGACGGCAGGGTCCTGAGGAAAAGGTGGGTGAAGATGAAGTGGTCATCGTCCAATCCTTTCAACCTCAGCATCTTCTCCATCATGTCAATGGGCGTGCAATCTCCCAACTCGGTAAGCGCCAGGAGTCTCTCTGCTCTCTCCTCCACTTAGAGCGTAAAGTGCTGGATGAATGCGGCCTTCAACGCGTCGTATTTGTCGCTGGCTGGTGGCTGCTCCAGAAGGCTCTCCACATGCTGAGCCGTGTGGTTGTCGAGCTTTGCGATCACATGGTAGAATTTCGTGTCGTCTACCGAAATTCCTTGGAGGGCAAACTGCGCTTCCACCAGGTGGAACCAGGAGCGCGGGTTGTGCTGCCAAAAGTCTGGTAACTGGACCGTAATGGCATACGCTTGGCTGGGGGCTCCCAATGCGGCTGGCCCCGGGATATTCTCTTCTTGCTGCATTCTATGTCTTGGGTCACCAGTGTGGAGTGTGTGATTGACGAGGCAGGTTTGTCTCAAAGCAGTTTATTACACATCTCCAACATGAACATTGTAGAAAGAGGACATCTCAGTAAAACTTGTCCCTTATATACAAGTCACATGGCATTCACAACAAAGGTAACATTGCATTCTCTCTTCACTCCCTCAGAATCCCCCACACAGTCTTGAGCACACAAAGGCTCCTCCGAGCCGACTCTCACATAACAAAAGATTACCCTTTCACAGCTTCCTGTTATCTCCAAGGAAACTCCGCACCTTGTTCTTATCTAAGATGTGAGGCATTATGCAAAGCACTAAGTAAGTAACACGTGTGGCTACAATGTTATGATTCCTTGTTAATTTGGCAAATCTAATTCCTGGTGAAAGCTAAAAAAAAATTTTTGAATGCTTTTCCCTTTGCCTTTAAAAAACAAAGAATAAGGAATAGCAGAAATTGTGGCTTATATTGTTCATATATCCATACCTACATATGTATAGACATTAGAGGAATATTTAGAGATGGCATATGTGGAATGACCTCACGTCTCAGAGCAGGACAATTGGTCTCGACCACCGACGGAGATCAACGAGCAGACGGAGACTCAGCGGTGGAGACATGAATGGACTTCCTGACCCCCCAGGGTCAGGTGGAGGAGAGAGAGGACAATAGACGGAGATAACACGGGAAGTGTGATGTCGGCTTTTGTGATGCAATGTCTTTTGTTGTGTGATGTATAAGTATGAAGGTCTGACTGCGCTCAGCCTCTTTTTCTGCTTCTGCATTGAGATGAGACATGTTGGGGATTGGAAGCCGACAATAAAACCTGATTTATAAAATCACTTCGCTTCCTTATTTCAAGCTCCCTACATTGGTGACCAGACGTGAGAATGGACCAAAGACGTTCTCCCGCTACAGGCTCGTCAGAGGCGACCCAAGCAAGCGCCGTCGCCAACGCAGACATGGGAACAGATGGAAGACGTTCCCCCACAGCAGAATCGTCAGAGACGGCCCAACCAAGCGCCGTCCCCAACCCCGTCGTGAGAACGGAGGAAAGGCGTTCTCGCGCTGCAGATTCATCAGAGGCGGCCCAAGCAAGCGCCGTCGCCGTCAAACTGCCAGAGCTCTGGCAAAATGACCCGAACTCGTGGTTCCAGCAAGCTGAGGCTCAGTTTGCACTCACGGGGGTGACAGCTGACGAGACTAAATTTTACCACATCGTCGCCAGACTCGACGCCGCCACAGCACGATGCGCGCGGAGCGTGATACAACAGCCGCCCGCCAACGACAAATACAAGGAACTGAAGGCGACCCTCATTGAGAGTTTTGTCCTCTCGGCCGAGGAAAGGGCCGCGAGGATACTGGCGATCTACGGCCACGGGGGGCGCAGACCGATGGCCCTCATGGAAAACATGCTGCAGCTGAGGGAGGCAGACAACGACAACTTCCTCTTTCAACACATCTTCCTCAGCACTCTGCCGACGCACATGAGAGGGATCCTGGCCAACATGCGGTGTAAGACCCAGCAGGACTTCCGCGCGCTTGCCCGAGAAGCGCAGCAGCTCATCAACTCCTGCGGCGAGCAGATGGCCACAGCAGCATCAGCAGATCTCGGTGTGGAAGCCCAGAACATCGGAGAATCACAGGCGACAGAGCAGAACCCGCCCACCATGGCAGCGACGCGACCAAGGCGCAGCAAACGGGATGACCTCTGCTACTACCATCAACGCTTCGCCGAGAGGGCGTACAAATGCGTGCCCCCCTGCAGTTTCAAGAGCTCGGGAAACGCCAAAGCTGGGAACCGTTAGCAGCTGAGGCTCTCGGCGAGACAAACAAGCTGCTCTACGTGACTGACGGACGCTCCGGGAGACAGTTCCTCATCGACATCGGAGCTCAGGTGAGCTTCATCACCCCGTCCTACGCAGACCGGGCAACAGGACCCCGTGGGAACGGAGCGATGGCAGCTAACGGCTCGATCATCGATACTTTTGGTGAAAGAAGCCTGCCTCTGTCCATTCACGGCCGCAACTATAGGTGGACCTTTATTATAGCGGCGGTGAGTTTTAACTTGTTGGGCGCTGATTTCTTATGTGCACATGGGTTGTTAGTCGATCTTGCAAACAGACGCTTAGTTAATGCACTGTCATTTTCTTCTATCCCCTGTTCAGCTCGAGTGTCCCCTCCACCCATGCAGGCCAGCGTTGCCACAGCAGGAGGTAAGTTTGACCAACTCCTCACCCAATTTCCAGCACTCACAGTTCCCAAATTTTCGGCAACAGTAGCGAAACATGGGGTAGAACACTTCATCCCCACAACAGGCCCACCTATTTTCACTAAAGCTCGGTGCTTAGACGCGACCAAGCTCACCATAGCACGCGACGAGTTCGCCAGCCTGGAAAAACTGGGCATTATTCGGCGCTCGAAAAGCCCTTGGGCATCGCCACTACATATGGTCCTGAAAACAGACGGTTCCTGGAGACCCTGCGGTGATTATCGCAGATTAAACAATGCGACAGCGCATGACCGCTACCCAATCCCTCACATTCAGGATTTTTCACTACATCTGGCGGGTGCGCGCATTTTTTCTAAAATAGACCTGGTCCGTGGCTACCACCAAGTTCCGGTTCGACCTGAAGACGTCCCTAAAACGGCTGTAATAACCCCCTTTGGTCTTTTTGAATTTTTGGGAATGCCGTTTGGCCTCAAAGGCGCTGCTCAAACTTTTCAGCGAATGATGGACGCAGTATTACGCGACCTCCCCTTCGTGTTCGTCTACCTCGACGATATTCTGGTAGCCAGCACGTCAGAGGAAGAACACGAACAACACCTCACTACGGTTTTTCAGAGGCTAGAAGAGCACGGGTTAATAATTAACCCAGCCAAATGCCGATTCCGCGTGTCACAAATTGATTTTTTAGGACACAGAGTTTCTCCAGAGGGGGCAGTTCCGTTGCCGGACAAAGTGCGCGCGGTAGCAAATTTCCCCCGACCTCAAACGGTCAGGTCACTACAGGAATTTCTAGGAATGGTAAATTTTTACAACCGTTTCCTCCTGTGCGCAGCTCAACTCATGCAGCCCCTATATGCCGCCCTCAGAAAACAAAAACCCTCCAGCGCGGTCGAATGGACCCCGGAGCGGGAATGCGCTTTCGCGGAAGTAAAGAGCACTAGCAGATGCCGCATTGCTGGTCCACCCCGATCCCTCGGCCCGCATAGCGCTGACCACAGACACTTCAGACCTGGCCATAGGGGCAGTTGTGGAACAACATGTCGGCGGAACCTGGCAACCGCTAGCATTTTTTAGCAAATCCTTAAACCAAACCGAGCGCAAATACAGCACTTTTGACAGAGAGTTGTTAGCGCTTCATTTATCCATCCGCCATTTCCAGTTCTGGCTGGAAGGGCGGCGTTTCACAGCTTTTGTTGACCACAAACCACTCACTTTCGCCATGGCTAAAATTTCAGAACCGTGGTCAGGCAGGCAACAAAGGCAGCTGGCTGCAATTTCAGAGTTTACCACAGACATTCGACACGTGGCAGGCAAACTTAATGTGGTGGTAGATTGCCTCTCCCACGCCGTGACATCGTCAGGGCACGAGGAAGCAGATTATACTACCGCAGCCGCAGAACTCATGGCCAACGCGTACGTGTACGCGGCCCCAATTCACGTAGAGATAGATTACGCGGCCATGGCAGCAGAACAAAGCAGTGACGCGGACGTGCGCATGCTCCAGTCTGGACCAACAGGGTTAAGGCTGGAGGAAAGGGGTTTGCATGACGGTGTGCCCCCACTAATCTGCGACGTGTCAACCAGTTGACCTCGCCCGGTAGTCCCAGCCGCGTGGCGCAGCCGCGTTTTTGACTCGGTGCACTCCCTCGCACACCCAGGGGTGCGCGCCTCGGTGAAAATGGTCGCGGAGAAGTTTGTTTGGCCAGGCCTGCGTAAAAATGTAAAGGAGTGGGCGAGGACTTCCATGTCTTGCCAACGCGCCAAAATCCACAAACACACGAAAGCCCCTCTGGAACCCTTCCGAATCCCGGCCAGCAGGTTTGACCACGTACACGTCGACCTCGTGGGCCCACTGCTGTCGTCTCAGGGGTTCACACACCTTTTAACAATGGTAGACCGGACCACATGCTGGCCAGAAGCGGTCCCGCTGGCGTCAACCACAGCCGCGGAAGTCGCTTGCGTTTTTTTAACAACCTGGGTAGCGCGTTTCGGCGTCCCATCGGACATCACATCCGATACGGGGCCCCAATTTGTCTCAGAGCTCTGGTCAGCCATGGCCAGCAGCTTAGGGGCGACAATGTATCGCACCACCGCGTATCACCCTCAGGCTAACGGGTTATGCGAGCGTTTTCATAGGTCTTTAAAGGCCGCCCTCAGGGCCTCACTGACGGATGCAGATTGGGTAAACAAACTTCCCTGGGTTTTATTAGGGTTGCGTTCTGCGCCTAAGGAGGATCTAGACGCCTCCCCGGCAGAATTAGTTTTCGCACAACCTCTCAGGCTCCCGGGTGAGTTCTTACCAGAACATCCAGAGCCCGGGCGCCTCCCAGCCCTGAGGCCCCTAAACAACACGGGACTGGACATGCTCCCCGGACCCATACATCACTCTTTTCCGCGGGTTTTTGTTCCCCAAGCTTTGAAAAACGCCAAGTTCGTTTTTGTTAGACACGAAGCTTTAAAACCAACCCTCCGCCCACCATATGATGGACCATTCAGAGTGCTGGAACCTGGTGATAAGCATTTTGTGCTTGATTTAGGGGACAGAAAAGAAACAGTCAGCATTGACAGACTTAAACCTGCCTTCATGTTGAGCGACGAACCTGCACGGGTGGCGAGAGCACCTTGACGGGTTAGACCCCCCAAGACACACACCTCAGCCCCCCTGCAGGGACCAAATAGCCACTCTTCCCCCCATGCTGCAGATTCCTCACAGGATGGCGCCGCCAGGACGCCAAGGCAGGCGTACAGCAGATTTGGGAGAAGATTGAAAACCAGACGACACATAGACTGATGTAAAATTGTCACGGGGTTGTAGGCTATGCTGTCGAATTTTGCCGTTGCAGTTTTAAGGCTGACATATGACATAGACTATACTGTTGCTGTTCTCACTGAATTTTTTTTTCTTTTTAACATGATCGTGCCGTATAGCTTGAAGGTTGGCATAACTGCTGAGAATATTTTTCATTCTTTTTCCTGTTAATGTGATTAACGGTATAATATGTCATGGATGTTACCTTAAGCTGTGAACTTAAATTTATTGTCCTTTTCTTAGACGTTTGGGGGGGGGGGGGCTGTGGCTTATATTGTTCATATATCCATACCTACATATGTATAGACATTAGAGGAATGTTTAGAGATGGCATATGTGGAATGACCTCATGTCTCAGAGCAGGACAATTGGTCTCGGCCACCGGTGGAGATCAACGAGCAGACGGAGACTCAGCGGTGGAGACATGAATGGACTTCCTGACCCCCCCAGGGTCAAGTGGAGGAGAGAGAGGACAATAGATGGAGATAACACGGATGTGTGAGGTCGGCTTTTGTGATGCAATGTCTTTTGTTGTGTGATGTATAAGTATGAAGGTCGGACTTCGCTCAGCCTCTTTTTCTGCTTCTGCATTGAGATGAGACATGTTGGGGATTGGAAGCCGACAATAAAACCTCATTTATAAAATCACTTCGCTTCCTTATTTCAAGCTCCCTACAGAAATACCTTTAAATCACACCTAAAGCTTCCACAATTTGAATGTGAGTTTGCTACTCCCAACAGGTATTCACTAAATATGCTGTGAATCAATTAAGGTTTTACCAATTGACATGGGTAATCACTTAGTTTAAGATTATATTCAAACAAAACAATATCCTATATTAAAAGCCTTAGACCAGTGTTGCATTTTAGAATGAATAACTGTAGATATAAACCTAATCTCTGTTTTCAAAAATTTATGACACAAAATCACAGTCTGTGGCCTGTGTTTTTAAGGCTGATTCTGTCTATTCTTATCTAGGTCAAAATGACACAGCTCACTAATAAATTTACCATCTCCCAATAATAAAAACTTCATCCTCATCATATTTTCTCCAGGAGGAGAAAGTCAGGCCTAAGGTCGAAATGTAAATAAGATAGCATATGTATGTCATTTATTAAAAGGGTAAATATAGTATTATTTAAACAAGGCAACAATATAGCATTCACTTACCAAGACCTTGGTTTGATAATCCATAGCCTCTGGCAAATCATATGCACAGACACATTACTTATCAATCTCTTTTGAACCTCTATGCTTTAAATCATGCGATATAGGGTATACATAAAGCCTTCAGTGATTAGGCATTATTAAGTGTCATCATATTGTAATATTCAATTAATTTCATCATTGTCATGCTGGTACCATTGATTAAGATGTAGTTATTCTTAACTTAATATCCTATGGGCCTGTAGTCACGTCGTCACACGTCAGCCCTTCTTCCTGTAAAGGGCACTATCTTGCTTCAGTCAAAGAAAAAAGGTCAGTAATACGTCAAAAAATGCTTTAAAAATATGTAAATAATTTATCACGTTCGCAACATTAGTTAAAACCCCGCAAAGTTAGACTGAAAAGATAAAAACCCCAAACTTTGTAAAAATACCCATATTTAGATTACTTTTCTTTCACACAGATCAACCACACACACACACACACACACACACAGAATTGTTATTATCTCCACAAGGTCGAAGCAGCTCCTTCCATTTTTTCTACACTGCCATAACACAGAACTAGTCGACTCCTTTTGCTCAAAGCTACTATTTTCAGATACCTATAATTTTAAACATTTCTCAGAAGGATAACAATTAAATAATCAATCCTTTTATGCTAAAAATTACAACAGTTTAAAACCTGCTCCTTCCACCTCCGCGGAGAACTCTCATCCCTTTTTTCCACGATGGAGCAGATTACAGAAACTACAGAAAGACAAAACAACCCAACTGCAGCTGCCTCTATCTAAGACTCACACACACACACACACACACACACACACACACACACACACACACACACACACAAAATAAAAAAAAAACAAAACTGTGTTTCTCATTGTCCATTTTAACGTTATCCAGTTCTGTTGCCATTTAATCCAACCGTCTTTAAATATTATACTCTAATATCAATATCTTATAACATAGAATGAAGTTATTATTATGATTTTATTTATTTCCACTTCCTCACAACAATATTGCCTCACACACCACTTATACATTTATTCCACACACAGTAAATCCTTATCTAATGCGGTGAGACCAACTATATTTTAGAAACGCACTCGTTGCAATTTCTCTGGGAGTTTCAACCACTTGGTCTGAGCTAAATACGCGAGGGGTGCCAACCTTCTCCTTTTTGAAATCAAGCAATGATTTCAAGGGGTCTAACCTTTTGGCCAAGCTATGCGTAACTGGGTAAACTTTTTCGGCGGCCCTGTTTCAGCCATTCTGGACTTTAAACCTCTTGCCCAAGCTCTCTCCAACCCTTCCGGTGGCCCTATAGGATTTTTTTGGTCTTTATTTACAGTATATGTCCACCGGACTTTCAGGGACAGTTTCAATGCGTCTGATTTATCCCTCGGGGTCGAAACCGTTTGGAGATTTCCTCATCAAACTCAGTAAATATATCTCTTAAAACAACATATAAATTCAAGACCATATCTCAGTTTCATTCCACAAATAAAATCACACGAGCATGAGTATTTAATCCCTACAGAAAGGGCTGTCCCTGAAGGGACAGGCAGAAATTTATTGAAAAAGGTTTTCTGCTCACCTCTTATCATGTTGCGGCCACCAGTCTGTAGAGAAAAATCCTCACACCGTTTACAAAACTAAAACTAAAATTTAGCCTCGTAACCGGGCGGAAACACCAAATTGTTGAGTCTAACATACCTTAAACCCCAGTTCTTTGATACGACGGCCAAATAACCAGGCTGAGAGATGAAGTATATTTTCCTTTTATACTGAAAGTGAGATATGGAATTACAACAGCGCTGGGACACACCACTTAGGCAATTCCTGGAGTGAGTGTGCCCCCCAAAATGGAGCCCTATGGTTTTTATAGCCTAACCACCCCCCTCATGCAAGAGGGAGGGGTTTTACCCCATTGTATCTGTAACATATTTTAAACTTACGTGTCAGCTCAGCTGTGTGCAGAGCTGATTCTAACTGATTTCAACGAATGAATTATGGGTGTAAACTAAACTCTGCAGTGTAGTGTGTAAAGCAAGCAGATAAAATAGCGTGAGAAAGAGACAGAGAAATCAAGTCAATTTATCAACACTATCTATCTATCTATTCCCCATAACTGAACAATAGAAAAGGACCAGGATACGTCTGTCCACATCAGACTGATGAAGCTTCCACATGAAATCTAGTGGTTGTAACCCTTTACTGTAAATGACATCTGTGTTTGGCTACCATGGCAGTTTTTCATCTATTACTGTCCCTAAATATTTACACTCATTTTCAATCTCGATAATTTGGACACATACAAAACTTTGCTCATATTCTGTCCTTGTTTGGCAGTCGAATGATAACAGCATTTCTGTCAACAAAGCTACATAATCTCGTCACATGTAAGCAGCCCAGTTTCTGCATTTAGCTATTTTTGTAATGGAGAAGAGTTCAATTAAAAACGTCTCCCATCCCAACAAGAACACAAAAATATTAAACCACTAAACAGTATAAAACATTTAACCAGCATCCATATGAAAGTAGAAAATCTACAAGAAGAAACACAAAAAAACAAACGCTTACAAGGAAAAGGTTGCAGATTTACAAGACAGAAAACTTTAAAATTTACAAGAAAAATATCATAAAAAAGTTGCAAATAAAATTTGAATTTCCCTAAAAATGTTGCATCTTGGGGTCCCCCTAGTGGCTGAGGAGCCATACTGAACAAACAGAAACAGTTCTCATTTTGGGTGACGGAACCACCTTTAGCAAACTGTTATGATGTACACTGAGACTGTTTTCATTGTGTCATTTAGAGAATGTTCAGACCTTTTCAACAAACAAGTCAAAAAGCAAAACCTCGTCAGGTTGACCTGTGTCTAACCCGCTGAGGTCAATAATCAGATCAGTCCAACTGTGATGCTCGTATCATTTATTTGCCTTTTGCAGAGAGAACAGAACAATTCTTTCTAGATAAATATGAGACTGAAGAAAGGATGCAAAGCAGAGAAGAAGAACAAAATGAACCAATCACAGCAGGGGGGGAGGTTCATCTACCAATCAGATCCAGTCCATATGGATATTTCTGCGAGGTGACCCTCCAGACCCAGACGGACCACTACCACCTCCCCCACCAGCTTTGTCAGGTTTGTAGCACATCTGGTCAAACAGACAAATCTGACCACTTCCTGTATACTGACGATTCAGGAAGTCTTGAAGGTGACTCAGGGCGTCGGGACCAGACAAACGATTCAGAGAATTCAGGTTCAGCAGGTTGTTCAGCCTGTCTAGATCGTTCTGGTCATTGAGTTTGTAGACTTTGTTGTCATCGTTTTTTGCTACTACAGCGTGACAGATAGGAAATTTAGCCTTTTTCCCTCCTGTATTCTTATAGCAGTGGGCGGCCCAGATGTAATCGGGGATGTTGACACGGTTCATGTTATCCCTCATCACCCAGTTATTTGACGAGGGAACCGCACCAACCAGAACATAGGTTGTCAAGCCTCGTGAAGCGGGATCATTGCGGTCCTTCTCAGTAGTTAACCACTGGCCTCCGTTCAGGTCCATATGCTGGGGGACGATGTTGGTCAGGGTGTTGGTGGCGCTGCTGCCATCACCTGTTCAGGACAGTGGAGAAACAGACTAAAGGTTTGAGTCAGGAAGGGGGGGGGGGGGGGTCCACACAATCTATGATTGTGTTTCAAAACATTTTAAATCAGAGAATGTTTCCCTGTTGATAAAAGAGCACTACTCCTTTGCCCAGATAAACATCCACCTCACAGGCATCCCAAATCAAGATTAGTCTGGCCTTGTAAGGCAGAGACTGTTTTGAAATAACTCTCCAGAGGATTAAATGATTTACAGACACCAGTATCTGAAGCTCTGTAACCATGGCAACTGTGGAATTACTACATGAAACAGACTGATGACAAGACAGAGAGCCCACTGGGCTAATAAATACTGACAGTTGTACCATTTTTGAAGGAAAGGACCTTTTTTCACAGAAAAAGTAACAATCATAAATAAGCTATGTTATACTGGAGGTAGAGCAGTATCCATGACCATATCACCGCAGTGATTCAGTCATAGGCCCAGCATGCAGATGAGATACTGCTTTTATACAACTGTTCCATAGATGTGTTGGTGGGGACAGTTTGCTTGTGGTAGGGTCTCCCAAACTGGTCCTGCATGAAGGATCAGACCAAGACTGGTCCAGTTGATCACAATGAAGTTACAAGGATCCAGTGTACCACGCCCATTTTGGGATGACCGGGGACTGAGGGCAAGCACCTCACACCCAGGTTTGTGTGGATAGGACTCCGCCAGGTGCGGCCCAAGCGAGCCACATGGGGCGGCCCTCCAGTGGGCTCACCACCTGCAGGAGGGATGGGCTTAATGGTGCTATGTGAACTTGGTGGAATTCTGGGCTACTCTGCTTCGACTGCTGCCCCCATGACCCGGACCCCTAAGTGGTATGAGTGGTAGATGATGGATGGATGGATTTACCGGAGTGGTGGCCTAGTTGGGAGAGCATTTGCCCCACAACCTCCAGATTATGGGTTCAAGTCCTCATCGGGTCATAGCAAAGACCGTATAAAAATGGTACTTCCTGCCTTCTAGCTTGGTGTTCAGCATAATTGAATGGAGGAAGGAAAGATGGTTACCCAATGCTGGTCCTAAGCCTGGACAAAAGGGCAGGGTCCCGCATAAAAATCCTTGCCAAATTGACATGCGGATCATTGCGATAACAGGCGATGATATGCTGTGGTGACCTCGAAAAGGAGCATCCAAAGTACAAAGAAGAAGATGGATGGATGGATTTAGGTTGACAGTAATAAGAGCGTTGAGCTTTATGTAAGAAATCTTGGTGTGATCCTTGATATCAATTTTAAATTAGACAAATAAACTCTGTAGTAGAAATAGTTTCTTTAAACTGAAACCGCCTGGCCTCTGTCCTCTAGGTCTGTCCAGCTCCAGTTCTCCATGGACACCAGGACCATGACCTGTCCTTTGTCCTACACCGGTCGGTCCTCTTTTTTCCCCCCCTTGTCCTGCCAGGCAGCTAGGTGAGCAGAACAGAAACCTGCTTCCCTTATTGTGCCAAACAGATTTACTTTCCAGAAGGAGCTTTATACCATACAAGTAAACAAAAAAAGCAGTTTTGAAATGAAGGCTTTTATTATTAAGTGGAAAAAAATCCAAACCTAAATGGCCATGTGTGAAAAAGTGACCCCCCCCCCCCCCCGTTAAAACATAAATGAACTGTGGTTTATCACATCTTTGGAAAGCTGAGTTCAATTTCTCTAGCCACACCCAGGCCTGATTACTGCCACACCCATTCACAATCAAGAAATCACTTAAATAGGACCTGCCTGACAAAGTGAAGTAGACCAAAAGATCCTCAAAAGCTAGACATCATGCTGCGATCCAAAGAAATTCAGGAAGAAATGAGAAACAAAATAATACAGATCTATAAGTTTGGAAAAGATTATAAAACCATTTCTAAAGCTTTGGGACTCCAGCAAACAACAGTGAGAGCCATTACCAACAAATGGCAAAAACATGGAACAGTGGCATGTTCCGTGACACCTTCCCAGCAGTGGTCAGATGAACAAAATTACCAAAAAAGCGCAACGACGACTCATCCAAGAGGTCACAAAAGACCCCACAACAACATCCAAAGAACTGCAGGCCTCACTTGCCTCAGTTAAGGTCAGTGTTCATGACTCCACCATAAGAAAGAGACTGGGCAAAAATGGCCTGCATGGCAGAGTTCCAAGATGAAAACTACTGATGAGCAAAAAGAACATAAAGGCTCGTCTCAGTTTCGCCAGAAAATATCTTGATGATCCCCACGACTTTTGGGAAAATACTCTGGACTGACGAGACAAAAGTTGAACTTTTTGGAAGGTGTGTGTCCCATTACATCTGGTATAAAAGTAATGCTGTCATGAACTCCTCGTGCACTTTTCCACAGCGCACGGAGGAGGGGAAAAAGGACGAGGATTTACACACTGGGTTACACCACACACACATTTATTGAACACCACACCAACAAACAATACCAGTGCATATGATTCACATTGGCTCAAGGAGTCCTCCAGGACACTCCACAGTCTGGGTGAGAATTCTGGGGAAGGAACACACACAGATAATACTCACGAGACTGGAGCTGTCCGAGTAAGTCCGAATAAGCACTAAATGAACACAGTCCTCTGACATGACTTCATACAATGAGCGAGGACCATATATGAAGTGCAATGATCTAGCAATGCATGACTACATGCGTCGTTGGATCCACAAATTGATCACACCTGGGCGAGGAGCTGGGAGATGGCACATGGGAGTGGGAACAGCTGGCAGTAATAGAGAGGGGGCGTGGTCCAACTGGCAGACAGCTAGACAGCGCTCACTCCAGGGTGAGCCCAAGAGGCTGCCTCACCACTGCCGGGCAGACAGCAGTGGCTATGGGTACGGCAGAGCACACAGAAATACATATTAACATACATACAACATGGCAAGTACCTTTAGAGAGGCCAGAACCGAGCCGGGGGAAACCAAGCCGGCTCGGTTCCTGACAAATACAGCATTTCAGAAAAGGAACAGCATACCAACAATAAAATATGGTGGTGGTAGTGTGATAGTCTGGGGCTGTTTTGCTGTTTCAGGACCTGGAAGACTTGCTGTGGTAAATGGAACCATGAATTCTGCTGTCTACCAAAAAATCTTGAAGGAGAACGTCCGGTCATCTGTTCGTGACTTCAAGCTGAAGTGCACCTGGGTTCTGCAGCAGGACAATGATCCAAAACACACCAGCAAGTCCACCTCTGAATGGCTTAAGTAAAACAAAATGAAGACTTTGGAGTTCAGGGCTGTCACCCTGAGCATGATTGGTGGCTGTTGAGTCTAATTATGACTTATTAATTCCAGCTGACGAATTGAGCTTGCTCTTCACCAGTCCCACAGCCATGCATCCTCCTCACCAGGCATCCACCAGCAGTTTGGTTCACCACATACACACTCACACTCATGCATGCATGCATACATTCACACACACTCATTCTCATCCTTATACTTACACACACTAGTTCAATCAGTCACGCACCTGTTGCCACACGGCTGGTCTGCTTGCTGTCATTAGGGCTTTGTATAACTAGCAGGGCGGCATGACCAGCCGGTTTGGCAGCTTTGCAATGTCAACCGTGGACATCTGGACTCGCTCCTGCTGGTTTACCCTGGACTGAATCGTATTTTTCTCTCAGAGCCTTTTCTCTCTGACACAGTAGTAAGTCTTCTGTTTGTGCCTTTCCCTTCGCTCCTGTTGTTTGGAGCGCATGAGGCATTCCTTTAGACCAACCAAGTTTGTAGCCGGGTGTCTTTCCCTGTTTGCTGTGACTGTTTTTGGACATTTATTCACATTCACCAATTGTAAATAAACTCGTTACTTACTCTGCGTTTCAGGCTCGCAGCTATTCACTATGTCTGCTGTGCAGTTTGCGTAGTGAACATGACAGTGGCCTAGTCAAACTGCTGACCTGAATCCTGAGATGCTGTGGCATGACCTTAAAAAGGCGGTTCATGCTCGAAAACCCTCCAATGTGGCTGAATTAGGCTAAAATTCCTCCACAGTGCTGTAAAAGACTCATTGCCAGTTATCACATTAGCTTGATTGCAGTTGTTGCTGCTAAGGGTGGCCCAACCAGTCATTAGGTTTAGGGGCCAATCACTTTTTCACACAGGGCCATGTAGGTTTGACTTTTTCCCCCTTAATAATAAACGCCTTCATTTAAAAACTGCATTTTGTGTTTACTTGTGTTATCTTTGTCTAATATTTAAATTTGTTTGATGATCTGAAACATTTAAAAAAAAGAGAACTCAGGAAGGGGGCAAACACTTCTTCACACCACTGTATATGTACTGTATATTGTGATAAACTCCTCTTGTAATAACTTTCAATACTTTACTTAAATTGTTCCACCCATGAAGGACCCGACGGGGGGAAAGAGGAAATGAGGTGTGGGGAGGGGAAAAGAAAAGGAGGGAACAGACAAAGAAGACAAACAAACTAACAACTGAAACAAACAGAAGACAGACTGTTTCTTCCACTGAAGAGTCTCATCACAAGTCTCTATCTGCACCTGTTAAAAGAGAGACATGTGTGTGTATGAGAGCGCATGCAAAATAAGTGTGTGCATGTGAGTGGTTTGTCAGGAAACATACGAAAAGTGCAGCTGATCACAGCAACCCCCCCCACCCACCCCCACCCCCACCGGAAACCCCAAGCAAGCAGAACAACACCACTAACCCCCTCAGGGCACAAATGTCCAGAGGCCAACAAGCCCCGGGAAAGCCAGGCATCTGCCCCAGGAGGGACAGCCAAGGGAAGCTGAGCCACCAAGCGGCCGACGCGGCATGCCCACGCCCCCAGACCGGCCAACCCACGGCTCCCCCAGCAGGGCCAACACCAGTCCCTGAGCCCCAGGTGCCGGGAGGCCAGTGTCCCCATCCTCTGGGCAGGCGACCAGCCTGCGCCCCTGCGCGAGCCCCCACCAGACACCCCCACAGTGGCCCCGCCCCCACCCCAGCACCACTGCCGCACACCCCATGGACCCCCATGCCCAAAGAAGGTGGCAGCAAGGCACAGGGGCCCCATAGGCACAGAGGCCTGCCCTACCCCTGTCCAACGGAGCCCACGCAGCCAAGAGGTGCTACCCTGTCAATCCAGCACCTCCCGGCCTGCACGCACACCCTCATGCTTTTATGCACGCCCACTTGCACACACATGCACTCACTCACTCTCACTTGCCCTCTCCTCCGCACAATCCCATACTCGTGCTCCCAGACCCACCCACTCTCTCCCACTCCTGTACCTGCTCAATCTCGCTCCCTCTCCCACTCATCCTCAGAGTCAGCCACACTCACTCACGTTCAGCCATACACGCACTCTCACTCGCGCTCCATCCTACTCACATCCATTCATGCTCTCCCCACACACTCACCCACACTCATTCACCCTCATTACTTAGGGCAGCCACGGTGCAGATGTAGCGAGCATGAACGGGCACCAGTGCCCGGCAACAGCCGGGGAGACCTCTGGCACAGGCCAGCAGCCACACCCCCGCAGACCCGCCCCAGGGGGGCCACGGCTACAGAAGCAGACCACCACCCCCAACACCCACCCAAGCGACTGATCAATGGACCACTGCAAGAGCTCTAAGATGCCACTCAACATGCAAAACGCCCCACAAAACCGACCCACCATCACCATCTCCACTCATCACTCCCCCACTCTTGCTTACTCTCTTGTTCCATCACTCTCTCACTCCCTTGCTCGCATCTATTCATTCAGCAGCACCCAGGGTTTTTGACAATGGGCCACAGGCCCCCGGCAGAAGGAGGGCAACAGGGGTAGGGGAAGACGCCCCCCCCCCCATGCAAGAATTATGATGAGTGTGTGTTAGTTGTGTGATGTGATAGTCTGCAGGTGTGTGAACTACCAGAGTGCAGTTAAGATTGGGGCGATGGTGGTTGGAGCACCGCTAGCCACTGCTATAGGCAGCGGGGCTCCCATCCACCCAAGCCCTCAGTGTCTATAGTGCAATTAAAATTAAGGTGAGTATGGCTCCACAGCACAGCAGACAGAGGGATCCCCCAACACCAACACAGTACGACACCCCCCCACCCCTAAACCCTAAGTGTATCCAATCAGATGTATGTTCCACCCAGAATTGGGGAAGGGGGGGTAAGACTGTGAGGGAGGTGGTCCAAAAAGGAGCCCGTTCCCCCCCAGAAGCCAGCTTACAAACTGATTCAGGAGGCCATCCATTGCCCCCAGATCCCAATCCAGGGCGAGGGCCACCAGCGTTGCACTCTGGTGCTCCCAGCACCACAGGCATGATGGAGCAGCAACACCCACACCCAGTCCAACACAGCTTGGACACATGAACATACACAACAGACCCATACAACGCCCCACATGCCAAGCGACACCCCAGACTGCCCATCACAAGCCCACCAACCACCCGCCCCAGACACACACTGACAGTGGTAGGCCACCCCACAGCCAGAGCAAACCAATGGCAACATGGCCGCCAACCCACACCAATGCCCCCCCTGGCCACCCCTGAGCACCCACACACATGCGACACCAAGGACACCGGAGGCAATGTGACAAAACACCCCACCCCGTGACACAACTGCAGGGCACCCGGGAAAAGCAGGCCCCAAACTGCCAACCCCAAGGCCATCAGATGGCCTGCCCCAGCCCCGTCACCCAACGAGGTCCCCCCACGCACACACACATCCTCCACCCCCGCACACCCACCCACAGGTACCCTCACCCACCCACAGACACACACGCCCATGCTCACCCTGATGTGCACACACACACTCACCATCACACATGCCCACCCACACCCACACACAACCCCACATGCCCACACACAACACACACACGTGCAAGCACCCTCATCTGCACACACACACACACACACACACACACACACACACACACACACACACACGCACACTCATGCACGCATGCACACACACACACGTATGCACTTCCTACCCACACCTGCAGGCCCCGGAGGACAGGGGGGCAATCCCCACCGGGATGCAGGCACCAGTCCCTGGAGCGCTGCTAGGACCCTGGAGAGGGCATGACCCCTCCGCACAAGGACGCGCCAGGGCTGGCCCGCACCACCGGCGCACACCCAACCCCAACCCAGAGGGGGAACCCCCCCCCCCCCAAAAAAAAAGCAGGCGCCCAGGGTCAGACCCAGCCCCACCTGGAGGCAAGGTCAGCCTGCCCGGGGCCACGGCCCACCCCCCTGGACCGGCCAGTCCTCTATGGACATCTAGATTAGATTCTTCTACAGCGGTTTTCTTCTGAACCTTCAGGAAGTCAGAACTTGATTAAACCCCATAAATTATGCTCCATATTAGTACAAGTACTTTTATAGTTCACATGCTGTTCTTTGTGTATGACGGGTGTTTTTAGGCCTCCTGCCGTTAGGCCCAGACAGACTGACTTTAGGCCTTTATTGATTAATGCGGTCATGCATGTTTATACCCACTATTTTGGTTGTTAGAAATTTTCCTTTCATGAGGGACATGTTCTTGTTAACATTTCTGTTTCATATCTCTGGCAAAGATGAAAACTTTATGTTACTGATAATGAACAATGAAGACTCAGGACTGCCTTCTGGTGTCAAAAAGGCCACTTTTAAAACTACTGCTGTCTTAAAACAAAAGGACAAATATTTTAATACCATTGCAGTCATTTGCCACATTGATGTTTTGTCTCTGTGTGATACACTTGTTCATATAATTCACTTTAGTTTAAAGATAAAGGAAAACAAATCTACATTTCAAAACAAATGGAAAAGGTTAAGCACAAAACTGATGTTATTTTTTTCCTAAATAAATATTCTAAAATGACTAAATTCCTCTGGCGTGATCGTGTGGACTAGAGATGGGGGGCAGCAGGGGCTCCTGGGAAAAAGGTTGGGAACCACTGGTTTAGATGCTTAGATTGATGACTCACCTGTATGATGTCCAGTGGGGTTCAGGTGACCTCTGTTATATCGTATGTTATTGATGGACACATCCAGAGCAGCGTAGTCCTGCTCTACAGCCTGGTTCTGTCCTACTTGATTAATGTTGATGTGTTTTCCATTCATCAGAGCAGCCTGTGTCATCATGTTGTTGCCGTAGTTGTTATCCACCAGCTGCAAGAGAATCAGACATGGATCACTGTGAGGGTCAATGCTCCTGATGAGGGGAGTCTGAGGCAGACCAGAACATCAGCTGAAGGACAGAAACTAAACTGAGGGGTTTCAAAGGTTCTGCTTCAGATAATTTGTTGGCTTCACATGAACTTTTTCTCACTGAGGAGTGTATTTTTCAGATGGTGAGGGTGAGGTGGCCACAGTCTCTTCTCAGTCATTATCTCCTCATTTATAATCACTGGAATGACTCCACAGGAACTGGAGTTATATTGTTCAAGTTCAACTGGCCTACTGAGCACAAATGAGCAGAACAATCAAGATTGTTCAGAATTTTCTTTACCTTACAGCTGAGTTACAGGAATCCAGTTTTCTGAGAAAATTCCCAGATGAATTACGTTTTGTTTGATACCAAATACTTGAGTTCCTTTATAAATGACAGGTGGAAGACCATGAATGACAAAAATCACAGAATATTTATGTATGTTTTTATGATGCTTCTCACTTTAAACAAAAGCAAACAAGTTTTCCCGTCCTCGTACACCCAAAAATGTTTCTAAAAGTGTGCCTGCCCCAGTCCCCACCAAGTCTTCAGTTTAGGAGAAAATCAGACTGCTGACTGTGTGCAGTAACAGGGTAGTATCTCAGCACGGCGAATGTTGACCAGCGTGACAACGTTTGGATTCACCAGCTTTTCTGACAAATATTCATAAACATCAGGGTTCGCCCGTGTCATCAGTGACATTTAACAACATTTAACAACCATTTGAAATTTGCCTGTTTGAGAACGTTTGAGGCCATCTGCCAACTGCAGGTACAGCAGCAGGTGAATGTCAGGTTGAAACTGGATCCAACCCATAAAACAGGGTGCACAACCCTCCCCGGCTCCACCTGGTTGGACTGGGTATTTACTGAGACACACAGGCCAGAACCTGTGGTGCACAGCTGGTCCAAAGCTTCCACCTCTTCCCTGCTCATATGAGCTCCAGACTGCCAAAGACAAACACAAACCACACACTCGTAGGCTAAATATAGACACTGTATCTTTAATTCAGCACGTAACTATAGTAACCCTACCTTCATCTGAGACAGAGTGTGAGCGCTCATCAGGAGACTTAAGGTGCGTTCACACCAAATGTGAACAGGCGAATTTTTCACATGGCACGATTACATTATAAATCAATGTAAACAGCAAACAGACATGAATCTCCCTTCTGAGTGAGATGCTGACAGGCAAAGTTGCCTTTAAAACTTCCGCAGCTGTGTTCAACCTGCTGTGGAAATTCCCCAAATAACGTCATGCTTATGTTTACATTATCCGACCAGGGACATACCTGAAAATGTTGTCTCAAGCCTCCAAAACTTCACAGATGATGGGTGTTTACGTTGCTAGCTTGCTAGCTTGCTAGGACGTCCGTGGCCAGAAACTGTGGGTAAATAACTCCAAAATCCTGATCCAGCTGAAGAGTTCCTGGTCCTCCTGTCTCCCCGTGAGTGAGTTTCATTTTCTAACTAGTTTACTCTGCACTGGTGATAATTTTACTCCGTCTGTGGATGCGAACACGTGAGTGCGCAAATTTGCGCGTACTCGCACCTTCCCATTCACTTTGTATGGATTTGGGCCACCGGTTCGCGTTTGGTGTGAACACACCTTTACTCTTTCTATCAGTTCCGTTGAGTTATTGGACTGATATTAGTATTGTCAGCTCTGCTTATTTTCTCTTCATGTTTGGGTCTATAATAATAATCATGGATCCTTTACAGTTATTCTACCTGATGCAGGCCTAAACAGTCTCACAGAGACTGGCGGTGCAGCACTGAACTGGAAAGCAGCCGGCAGCACTGTTGAGATTTATGAGAATGGATGAAGCTACAACTCTTTATTGACAATGGTGATTTCCTTTGTTTACATACTAAATCAATCTGTATTAGAGAGGGAGGGTAGTCCTTGTTAACACCCCCTTTCTCAGTTTGACAGGTGCTATGCCCCCTGACCTGACCGTGACCCTGCCCCCGCGACCCACATAATTAGGCTGTCAATCAGAAGTGTTTTGAAAATATGACCTTTGCCCAAAACTTCTCGTCAAAATTGACAGCTTGTGTTTTTAATCTGTTGACCGTATGTGGGTTAGGGTTAGGATGGGGTTAATAATGACAAGACTTCTGACCAGAAGTGACAGCTTTGTAGTGTTTCAATTTGCAAAAAAACACACACGAGTGTCTGTAAAATGATTTAAAACACAGCCAACACCTTTGTCTTAGCCAAAACAGATGGGCTCAAAGGTGACATGATTTTTTTTTTTTTTTTTTTTTACTAGAAGTGCTTCAATTTACAAAAAACACACACATCAGAGGCACCATGAAAACAAAACATCTGACCTCTGTCAACAAAGCACACACGCACACAATAAATGTCCTTGTGGAGCAGGACTCTGACTGATACGGTAGATTGGAGCAGTAACAGTGTGGAGTTTAGGCTCCCAATTTACCAGTCTTTTATCAACCTGTATCCCTACCCTCACCTATAGCCTACCTATAGCCACAAAGTTAGCAGTGACCAAAAGAATTAAGATTCTGTCAGATTAGACACCTTTAGGGATAGGGTGAGGATAGAAAGTCAGTTTTTCTGCAAACTTTTTTCTCTGCCAGCAACTCAATGTCACGAGATTTGCTTTCAAAGACTTCAAACTTAACAGCCACATTAAAATAGTTATACTTTATTTTTCCTGAGAATATTAAAACACCCCTCATGGATTGTCACCTTATCGTGGTGGGGGGTTTGCGTGCCCCAGTGATCCCAGGAGCTATGTTGTCTGGGGCAATTTGCCTCTGATAGGGTCACCCAAGACAAACTGGTCCTGGGTGAAGGGCCAGACTAAGAACGATCCAACAGACTCTCATGATAAATTCTAGAACAAGGTTTCAGTGTACCCCACCCGGTATGGGGTTACTGGGGCCCCACCCTGGAGCCAGGCCTGGGGGAGGGGCTCGATGGCTAGCATCTGGTGGCCGGGCTTCCACCCATGGGACCCGGCCGGGCTCAGCCCAAAGGAGTTACATGGGTCCGCCCTCCAGTGGGCTCACCACCTGCAGGAGGGATCATGGGGGTCCGGTGCTATGTGGATTAGGTGGCGGTCAAAGGCGGGGACCTTGGCGGACTGATCCTAAGCTTTCTAAACTGGCTTTTGGTAAGTGGAATGTCACCTCTCTGGTGGGGAAGGAGCCTGAGCTGGTGTACGAGGTTGAGAGATACCGGCTAGATATAGTTGGCCTCACCTCAACACACAGCTCCAGTTCCGGAACCAGTCTCCTGGAGAGGGGCTGGAGCTTGGCCTTTTCTGGAGTTGCCCCGGGTGAGAGGCGATGAGTAGGTAGTAGTTTTGTATCCCCCCACCTTGCTGCCTCTATATTGGAGTTTTCCCCAGTGGACAAAAGGGTTGTTGCTTCCCTGCGGCTTCGGGTTGGGAAACGGGTCCTGACCATCATTTGTGCCTATGCACCAAATGATGTTTCAGAGTACCCACCCTTTTTGGAGTCTCTGACTGGGGTGCTGGAGGGTGCTCTTCTTGGAGACTCCATTGTCCTACTGGGGGACTTCAATGCACATGTGGGCAATGACAGTGAAACCTGGAGGGGGGGTGATTGGGAGGAACGGCCTGCCCGATCTGAACCCGAGTGGTGTTCAGTTATTGGACTCTGTGCTAACCACAGTTTGTCCATAATGAACACCATGTTCAAGCAAAAGGGTGTCCATATGTGCACCTGGCACCAGGACACCCTAGATGGCAGGTCGATGATCGATTTTGTTATCGTATCATCAGACCTGCGACCATATGTCTTGGACACTCGGTAAAGAGAGGTGCAGAGCTGTCAACTGATCACCACGTGGTGGTGAGTTGGATCTGATGGAAGGGGAGGATGGCATTCAGACCTGGTAGACCCAAACATATAGTGAGAGTGTGCTGGGAACGCCTGGCTGAGGCCCCTGTCCAGGAGGTCTTCAACTCCCACCTCTGGAAGAACTTTGACCACATTCCGAGGGAGTCTGGAGACACGGAGTCTGAATGGGCAATGTCCTCCACCTCTATTGTTGAAGTGGTGGCCCAGAGCTGCGGCCGCAAGGTGGTCGGTGCATCTCGTGGTGGCAACCTCCGAACCAAATGGTGGAGACCAGTGGTGAGGGGGGCCATTAAGCTGAAGAAGGAGTCCTATCAGGCTTGGTTGGCTTGTGGGACTCCCAAAGCAGCTGATGTGTACCGGCAGGCCAAGCGGAATGCAGCTCGGGTGGTTGCTGAAGCAAAAACCCGGGTTTGGGAGGAGTTTGGTGAGGCCATGGGAAAAGACTTTCGGTCAGCCTCGAAGAGATTCTGGCAAACTGTCCGGCGGCTCAGGAGGGGAAAGCAGCTCCCTGTCCACACTGTGTATGGTGCGGATGGGGCGCTGTTGACTTCGACTGGGGATATCGTCGGGCGGTGGAAGGAATACACTGAGGATCTCCTCAATCCCACTGATACATCTTCCACAGAGGAAGCACGGCTTGTGGATGAGGGGGATGACTCCCCTATCACAGGGGCTGAGGTCACCAAGGTGGTTAAAAATCTCCTTGGTGGCCGGGCCCCGGGGGTGGATGAGATTCGCCTTGAGTACCTCAAGGCCCTGGATGTTGTTGGGCTGTCATGGTTGACACGCCTCTGCAACATTGCATGGAGGACGGGGGCAGTGCCTTTGGCATAGCAAACTGGGGTGGTGGTTCCTCTCTTCAAAAAAGGGGACCGGAGTGTGCGCGCCAACTTTAGAGGGATCACACTCCTCAGCCTCCTTGGGAAGGTCTATGTTAAGGTCCTGGAGAGGAGAGTCCAGCCGTTGGTCGAACCTCGGATTCAGGAGGAGCAATGTGGTTTTCATCCTGGCCGTGGCACATCGGACCAGCTCTTTACCCTCTCGAGAATTCTCGAGGGTTCGTGGGAGTTTGCCCAACCAGTTTACATGTGTTTTGTGGACCTGGAGAAGGCATTCGACTGCGTCTCTCGTGGTTTTTTTGTGGGGGGTGCTTTGGGAGTATGGGGTATCGGGCTTGTTGTTACGAGCTATTCAGTCTCTGTATGACCGTTGTGAGAGTTTGGTTCATATTGCCAACACTCAGTCAGACTCATTCCCAGTGAGAGTTGGACTCCGCCAGGGCTGCTCTTTGTCACCAATCCTGTTCATAATTTTTATGGACAGGATTTCTAGGTGCAGCCAGGGAATGGAGGGTGTCATGCTTGGTGACCACAGGATCTCGTCTCTGTTGTTTGCAGATGATGTTGTCCTGTTGGCTTCATCCAGCAATGACCTACAGTTCTTGCTGGGATGGTTTGCCACTGAGTGTGAAGTGGCTGGGATGAGAATCAGCACCTCCAAGTCCGAGTCCATGGTCCTCAGCCGGAAAAAGGTGGATTGTCCTCTCCGGGTTGGGGACAGGCACCTGCCCCAAGTGGAGGAGTTTAAGTATCTTGGGGTCTTATTCACGAGTGAGGAGAGAATGGAGCGAGAGATCGACAGACGGATTGGAGCAGCATCTGCAGTGATGCGGACATTGTACCAGTCTGTTGTAGTGAAGAGGGAGCTGAGCTCTAAGTCAAAGCTGTCGATTTACCAATCAATCTACATTCCTACTCTCACCTATGGTCATGAGCTTTGGGTAATGACTGAAAGAACGAGATCGCGGATACAAGCGGCTGAAATGAGCTTTCTCCATAGGATTGCTGAACTCTCCCTCAGAGATAGGGTGAGGAGCTCAGTCATCCGGGAGAGGCTCAGAGTAGAACCACTGCTCCTCCACATTGAAAGGAGTCAGTTGAGGTGGTATGGGCATCTGATTAGGATGCCTCCTGGACGCCTCCCACTTGAGGTGTTTCGGGCATGTCCCACTGGGAGGAGACCCTGGGGCAGACCCAGGACTCGGTGGAGAGACTATGTCTCCCAGCTGGTCTGCGAACGCCTTGGTATCCTCTCTGAAGACCTGGAGCAGGTGGCTGGGGAGAGGGAAGTCTGGGCTTCTCTGCTTGAACTGCTGCTTCCGCGACCCAGACCTCTGGAAAAGTGGTAGAAGCGGTAGAAGCATCCGCCCCACACCCAGGAGGCAGGGGTTCAAATCCCGGCCGGGTCGTGCCGAAGACCATATAAAAGTGGAACTTCCTGCCGTCCAGCTTGGTGCTCAGCAAAAAATGGAATGGAGGATTGAAATTTGTGGCGGTGCCTTGCATGGCAGCGGCCCTCTGATTCTACACTTGGGGTGTGTGTGATTAACACAGTAGATAGGTAAAGCACAATCTCGTTCTACTGTACATGATTGGTTGTACAGTTGAATGACAATAAAAGGTGATTTAATTTAAGATGGATGGATGGAATATTAAAACAGTTGTTAGACTTTATAGTCTGTGTGTTCTCAGCTTCAATCGGCTACTTGTTTTTTCATGTGCTTTTTATTTGTGCATCTGTAGCAAATGCAGCTATCAGTGGAATGCTAGGATTGACAGAGTCCTGACTCTTTGTCAGGCTGGCTACAGTGCTGAAAAGAAACCTGGGATAATTCTTGTTCTCTTCTATTAATGCAGAATAATAACTTGTTCCGCCACACACACACACACACACACACACACACACACACACACACACACACACACACACACACACACACATCAGTCACAGTGGCCATTCCTTGAAACAGCTGTCGGGGGTGAAATGTATTGAGGTTAAAGAGAAACATGCCATCAGACACCCAAGTGGGTGAGCCCAGAGAGGACTTCAATGTATTAAACATAGATAAAGATCACAATATCTCCAAGTAATCACACAAAAGATCCACATTATCTTTACCTGTGAATCAACAAATATCTTGTCAACCTTTTTTTTGTGCTAACAACTGTTTCACTGTATAAATATTTGTTTAAAATCTGAACAGGGGTCCAAAGCTGTGATTTGGACTTGTGAGGGCTGCACGGTGGCGCAGTGGTTAGCACCGCGGCAGCACAGTTTTACCCTCGGCCGGGGGATCGCGGGGATCATGAGATCGTGGGTTCGATCCCTGCCCCCGGCCAACAGTGATCTGTGTGGCGTTTGCATGTTCTCCCCGTGTTTGCGTGGGTTTACTCCGGGATTTCTCCGGTTTCCTCCCACATGCCAAAACATGCAGGTTAGGGAGTTAAGGGGCGCTTGCGCATGCAGTGACCGGCAGCTGGTGGCTTGTCACCGGACTGCAGAACAAATCTACCTACGGGTACAAAATAAGTAAAAAAAAAAAAAAAAAAAAAAAAGCTAAATCATGGGAGGAAAAAATAAATCATTAAATATAGTTTTGATGGCTATCCCAGAGATTTTCTTGTAATGAAATGATGCAAGTGGATAATTTTACAAAGTTGACCATTTCAGGACTTTTTACAGAGTATACAGTGGGGGGAAATAATTATTTGATCCCCTGCTGAATGTGTAAGTTTACCCCCTTGTAAAGAAATGAACAGTCCATAAGTTATTATAGTAGGTTTATTTTAACAGAGAGAGACAGAAGATCAACAAAAAAATCCAGAAAAAAAACATCAAATAAGGGTTGTAAATTAATTTGCGTTTGATCAAGGGAAATAAGTATTTGACCCCCAAAACGTGACGTAGTACTTGGTGGAGAAACCCTTGTTGGCAAGCACAGGGGTCAGACGTTTCTTGTAGCTGGTCACCAGGTTTGCTCACGTCTCAGGAGGGATTTTGGTCCACAGCTCTTTACGGATGCTCTCCAAATCCTGAAGGTTTTGAGGCTGATGCTTGGCAACTCAAAGATTCAGCTCCCTCAGCATCAGCACCATAACCGTGTCTCCTGGGTCAGAAGGCCGCTTGCATTTTTCAGCGTCGGTCGGTCATTCAAACAGTTTTGTGTTATATAAAAGTTTTTTCTGAAAAATTTACACTCCCTCCAGTTTTTCCCGATGATCCAAACAATATTTTTTAACTCTGACAACACCACATTTCACAAAGGACTAAGCTTCACAATGTAGATTTCTTGTTATGACCCGAGCGCCGGTTCTGATCGCGCTCGGGTTAAAGTTATGTCTCGCTGCCGGCCTTGACAGCTGCGGGCTGTATTCTGGCCTCACCGGGCTCTTATTGTGAAGGTGCTCGGTGGGGTTTCCGCCTGTCAACGGTCGGCCAGCTGAGTGTCATAACTTTAACCCGAGCGCGATCAGAACCGGCGCTCGGGTCATAACATTTCTTTTTCGATTTTGTACAAAAGCAACTTGCAACTTATGTCTATCACAACACGTGGTTCAGTTAAGCTGTCCGCACAGACAACGTGAATTTTTTGGTCGGCCATCAAGCTCAACAGTAGTGTCTGGTTAAGATTTTGAAACAACCTTCATTCTCACAAACAATCTCAGTATTTCACTGACGGGCATATGCAGTCAAAACCTCAAGTGTACAGAAAAAATGCTTCTGCATGAACCTTCAGTAGTTTGTTTTTTAAAAATAAAACAAGATGTGGTAAATTTAGCTTTTAGATTGGGCATTGTGTTTATAGTTTGTTGATGAGGTTTTTCCTACAGGAATAAAATATTGCACGACTAACTTTGTCTCTACCTCGGGCTCAACAGTTTCTCAGACTGGGGACCTAAGGCCCGAGGTTGTCTATAAAGTGGTTTAGGATCCTTGTGCTTCAAGAATTGTGTTACCGACACATTCTGGCTCAGAGAAAAACAGAAACTGAATTCTGAAAATATCGGTTTAACTAGTATAAGCTTTAAACAACTAAAAATGAACACTTTAACGGATCAACATCTTAGCTCTTCCAAAAAGTACTTCTGTCTATGTATTTTATTGACTTGAAATACACCGATTCTATGAGCGCTGTTTAATAATTTTCAAATCTCACACCACTAACAAAGCCTCCCCTCCCTCCCGTCCCTCAGCAGCATCATAACAGTGTCTCCTGGAGTCAGAAGGCTACTTGCATTTTTCAGCATCATTCAAACAGTTTCATGTTATTTGAAAGTTTTTTCTGATAACAAAGACATTTTTTTAACATTCCATTCAGTTTTTCCCAACGATCCAAACAATATTTTTTCACTCTTCATTTGGTAAATGTAAAAGCGATTGATCAATAAATCAGACTAAAGTAAGCTGAGGACAAATATTCACGATTCTCGGTTTGGTTTCATAATACATAAAAAATATAAGAAATGGCTTCCGGACAGTAAAACATTGTACACAATATTTACCAAAGATAAATTATTTTATTCAGTTGTTTTCAAAAACTTTATCACTTGCAAATGTATTTACCGTGGCAAATTCTAATTAAAAAAAACTTTATCTTTAAAAAAAAAAAGGCGATGGCTTTTACATTCTTTTCCGAGTTTTGAAATCGGACCTTTAAAAAACTTTTTAAAAAGCATCTGACACATAAGATCATGCCATTTTACCATCTACATTAGAAAAATGTGGTATAAGAACCCACCCATCTACACAACAAACTCGGGGTCGTTCTATCCAATGAACGGAGAGAGAGAGTCCTCCCCCTATAATGGTCTACAGGTGGGTCCTTACCGTCGACCAATAAAACTATAAGGGTGGAGCGTGTGAAAATTGGATAAATAAATAGCCCAAAATCGGAAAAATGAAACTTAACTTTGGGAAAAAGACAGAATAAAACTCCACCATGACTAAGAAGCCGAGCGATCTTCATCTGATCAGCGAGACACCCATCTCCACAAAAAGCTAGAGAGCGCTCCGGGATTAGTGCCGAAAAAGAGAATGTTGTATTTTTGGTGCATCCAGACCCCTGCAACCAGGAGTCTTCAGGAGGAATGGCAGTTAGAAGCCAGAGGTAGATGGGGTTACATGTTCAACTACACAAGTAGCAAACTGTGTTTTTACCAGTTGGATGAAGGAGAAACTTTTTGCCTGCTCTCCAGAAAAGCTACACTTTCGGCGGTGGACTGGAGCGTTCTGCGAAACGTGATTTACCCCGATCTGAAAACAAGCGACGTACATCGCCAACAGACGGGAGCGGAAGACAAACCTGCTACAAAAGACCAACACACACAGACACCTGTACATGTGAAAACAGAGCAACTACCAGTATTCGTTACTGGAAGAGTGTTGGCTAGTAGTGTTTGGGAGACGAAGGCGCTCCTGTCTGGGAGGTGGTACTTTGGAGCCACGTGCCAGGTATCAACAGGTGACGCCCCATCCGAGGTTGAATTTATCTTGCAGTATTTCAGTTCCGAATGCGGTGTGTTCCAGACGGCGTTACGCTTACCTACAACGGTGTGGGTCAAAATGGTTGAGGAGAATGGCAAAAAGCTTAAGACCCTTTTCATTTCCAGCCATACCACGAGAGATGTGGTCATGGTGAAAAAGAACCTAGCTTTTATAGATGATGCCACTCCCACCACCTGCCGCACCTAATCCTGCCCCTCCTAACAAGTTTAAAAGAAGACCGCCAACCACCCATTTAACCCCCAAACCAAAATGGAGGCAAACCCACGTGTGACTCTCCAAGGGTGTTTTGAATGAGACCTTTGGGGAGAATTATCGTCTCTGAAAATATCAAGCGAGGATGACCACACGCCTTCACAAACTCGCTCCCCAGATACCGAGGGTCCCCATCAACTGTCTTCACCCACCCTGCCTTCAACAACGGAGTGGATCCGTTCTATGGATGCTGAAGAATACACCGCTGACCCTCCACATGGTTCTCCCTCTACAGACCTCGACGTGGTTTTTGAGGAAGGTGACCCAATACACAATGTGGCTCATCTACGCCCCGTGTTTCTGGATATAGTATAATTTGGGTTGATAAAATTTCTGGACGCTACCATTGGCAAATACAAAGTTGATCCGACAACCAAACGGTTGTCGGATCATATCCACCACAATTGCCTGGTGGAGTCAGAGTATTTCTTTCTGACCCACTTTGAAGAGATCATAAAAAGACTGCGGAACAGGCGCTTCATTCTGGCGCTCCAGAGACTGACAGAATTAAACTGCATGTATACTTGTATACAGGTGTACGTCGGAATTACAGAGGCTTTCCTTCACGAACTTAAACAAACACCACGCATCATCCCCATGATTTCTGAGATTTCAGAAACGCTATTTGCGGGCGATGAGAAAATGGCTCATCATTTGCAAAGAGTTGAGGACTATTGGCAAGGTCGTCTGGATGGTGAGAACTTTGGGAAGGAGGATTTTGTGGGCAATCCTGACAGCGAGAAGAGTTGTGATATGGACGGTGATGCAGACTCTGATATTGATTCTGATGCAGAGTCGGAAAAAAAACAGTGCTGAAATGTAATAAAATGCTTTTTTTAATTAAATCTGCATGCTTTTACATAAGCTATCTTTGTTCCGCAACCAATTGACTGCCGGGATGAAATCATTTTCTTTTAAAATCATTAGGAGGGGCGGGATTAGGTGCAGCAGGTCATGGGAGTGGCGTCATCTGGAAAAGCTAGGGTTTTTTCACCATGACCACATCTCTCGTGGTATGGCTGGAAATGAAAAGGGTCTTAAGCTTTTCGCCTTTCTCTTCAACCATTTTGACTCACATCGTTGTAGGTAAGCGTAACTCGGTCTGGAACACACTGCATTCGGAATTGAAATACTGCAAGATAAATTTGTCCTCGGATGGGGTGTCACTCGTTGATACCTGGCGTGTGGCTCGGAAGTACCACCTCCCAGACGGGGGCGCTTCGTCTCCCAAACACTACTAGCTAACAGTCTTCCGGTAACGAATACTGGTAGTTGCTCTCCTTTCACATGTACAGGTGTCTGTGTCTGTTGGTCTTTTGTAGCAGGTTTGTCTTCCGCTCCCGTCTGCTGGCAATGTACGTCGTTTGCTTTCAGATCAAAGTAAATCATGTTTCGCAGTACGCTCCAGTCCACGGCTGAAAGTGTGGCTCTTCTGGAGAGCGGGCAAAAGGTTTCTCCTTCATCCAACTGGTAAAAACAGAGTTTGCTACTTGCGCAGTTGAACACGTAACCCCATCTACCTCTGGCTTCTGACTGCCATTCCTCCTGAAGACTCCTGGTTGCAGGGGTCTGGATGCGCCAAAGATACAACATTCTCTTTTTCGGTGCAAATCCCGGAGTGCTCTGTAGCAAGGTGGAGATGAGTGTCTCGCTGATCAGATGAAGATCGCTCGGCTTCTTAGTCATGGTAGAGTTTTTTTCTGGCTTTTTCCCGAAGTTAGTTTCATTTTTCCGATTTTGGGCTTCTTATTTATCCGATTTTCATACGCTCCACCCTTGTAGTGGTCAACGGTAGGGGCCCGCCTGTAGACCATTATAGTGGGAGGACTCTCCCTCTGTTCAATGGATAGAATGACCCCGCGTTTGTTGTGTAGATGGTTGGATTCTTATACTGTCATGGATGGCCCTCACGAGCCATCAAAAGACGCCACATATCAACCAGTAAGTTTGCACAGTTTATTAAAGGAACAAAAGATAACAATAAAGCAATGAGCCACGAGGGGCTAAAACACACTAACACTACACACTGACACTAACACTCAGTCTATGATACGGAGGAACAGATACATGATGAAACACACTTACAATAATAGACGGGGATGAAAGGTAGATGACGTCTGACCAGGGAGCTCGGCGAGGGATGCTCGACGATGTCAGACTAGGGTTAGTTTGCTGAGAAATCTGACGGTGTCAGATGAGGAAAGTCTGACGAGACTGCCGCACATTTCGCCCTCAGCTGCCCTCTTAAGTAGGGAACAGATGATGAGGTGAAATGCAACTCAGCTGTCAGGGCCTCAGCTCTGACAGCCGGAAGCCCCTCCGAGTGCTGTCATAATAAAAGCTCGGAGACTCATAGGGAAACACACATCAGCTGGGAGGAAAATACTACACGGCCTGAGCGCGGACGAGATCAGCGCTCGAACCACGACATATACCACATTTGTCTAATGTAGATAGTAAAATGGCATGATCTAATGTGTCAAATGCTTTTTTAAAAGTCAATAAATATCTATTAGCTCCCTACCTATCACAGACTGTAGAGTGAAAAAAATATTGTTTGGATCGTTGGGAAAAAACTGAATGGAATGTTAAAAAAATGTCTATGTTATCAGAAAAAACTTTCAAATAACACAAAACTGTTTGAATGACCGACCGATGCTGAAAAATTCAAGTGGCCTTCTGACTCCAGGAGACACTGTTATTATGCTGCTGAGGGACGGGAGGGAGGGGAGGCTTTGTTAGTGGTGTGAGATTTGAAAATTATTAAACAGCGCTCATAGAATCGGTGTATTTCAAGTCGATAAAACACATAGACAGAAGTACCTTTTTGGACGAGCCAAGATGTTGATCCATTAAAGTGTTCATTTTTAGTTGTTTAAAGCTTTTACTAGTTAAACCAATATTTTCAGAATTCAGTTTCTGTTTTTCTCTGAGCCAGAATGTGTCGGTAACACAATTCTTCAAGCAGAAAGATCCTTAACCACTTTATAGACAACCTTGGGCCTTAGGTCCCCAGTCTGAGAAATTGTTGAGCCCGAGGTAGAGACAAAGTTAGTCGTGCAATATTTTATTCCTGTAGAAAAAAAAAACCCAACAACAAACTATAAACACAATGCCCGATCTAAAAGCTAAATCAAGTTTTGCTTTTGTTTCACACTTGAGAATTTAATATTATTCCATTTTATTTGTTCATGCTCCTCATAATACAGACAGATTCAAAAAGAAATCTAAACTGCGAAGCTTAGTCCTTTGTGAAGTCTGGTATTGTCAAAGAGGCCAGCGCACGTCGTCGGTCAACCTCAGGCCTTAGATTCCCAGTCTGAGAAATTGTTGAGGCCAAAGTGGAGACAAAATCTCGTGACATTTGAGTTTCTGGCAAAGAAAAAAGTTTGAAACTTCAGGAGCCGAAAATGCCAACTTCATGGTTGGGAGTACTAGAAATACAGTCCTAAATCAGATTTGCCTCAACAAAAGGAATGCACTATATGAATAGAATGAATGGCTTTACAGCCTGCTGAGTGAAAAAACAAGATGCCACTAAAAGCCAAAGTTTCCAAATCTTCCACACAGTACCTTAAGTGTTCAGCATCATTTCAAGGACACAATGATAATAGTCACAATAGTACCATTTGGTGAAAAATTGGCCTTTATTTTCTTCCTATATTTTTCTTTTACGTGTAACACTGATACAAACAATACTTTTCCCTGCAGGACAACAAACATTGAAACATCTGTTGTAAATGAAGTTCTGCTTTGTCTTATCCAAAAGCAAATTTAACAAGAGGTTCCTCTTTTCAAGGTTCTGCAATGGTGGCAAAAAATGATGACATCTTCCCCCCTGTATTGTGATGGCCCGCTCTGTGTCATAATCTCCCACAGCTGCTCGCACACCGGCTCTTCATCACACTCGGGCTATTTATTCCGCTCTACCTTCAGATCGGTACGGAGCCGTCTGTCTCCCTGGCTGAAGGAGCCCTACTCTCGTCATCCTTGTGAATCTTCCTGCCTTCGCCGTTCTGTCTAAGCCTCCTTGCCTCAGCCTCATCCTCTGGAATGATTATCCTCGCTCACCAAGTAAGCAATTCTTACTCACCTGTTTCTTCGTTGGTCCCCTGTGCACAGGCGGAGTTCCGTGGCGGCGGAACCAATCCTCCTGGCGGTGGACCCGGCCTCGCTCTCCCCAGCGGGTCCAGCTCTCACTAGCTGCATCGTGACGACAGGCGCTGTCCTCCTGGCTGTAGCCTCCAGGCCGACCAGAGTGCATCTCCCGCTCTGCAACAGGTTGCCAGGTCGTAGGGCGCTCTGCTCACCCCCGGCTACGACGTCACTGCAGACATACACTTTCACTAACACGTACACAACACGCATGCAGACACACACCCTAATTCTTCAATAAAGATAATTGAATCCACTTCTGAGCCTGTGTCTGTTCCCTGGGTCTGTCAAACATGTCAGTACGGCTCCGTCAGAATGACCCAGCGGACAGCGCGCTAGCGCAACGAGTTAACAACTTAGAGGCTTGGGTGGACCAGTTAGCTTACCACCAACACGTCATCTTAACACAGCTGGTTCAGATTAACAGTTGGTTGGATCGTCTTGCAGGGCAGCAGGCATTCCCACCAGCTCCTAGTAGCGCCCTGGCTCTCGCTAGCTCACCACTTAGCCAGGCTAGCCAGGCTCCCCCATCCCGGCTAATGCCAGTCCCTACTCCCACTCCTTTTAGCGGTAAGCTAGGGGAGGCCAGAGGGTTCTTACTCCAGTGCGAGATAGTCTTCCAACGGGTCCCTGGTGACTTCCCCACTGACCACAGCCGCATTGGTTACATAGCCAACCTGTTAGAAGGGCGAGCTCTCGCCTGGGCCTATGCAGTTATGGTGAGAGCGAGCTACGCTAGCCTAACCTACAGCAAGTTTGTCAGCAAATTCAACGAGGTGTTCAACCACTCCGATTGCGATGACGTGCTCACCACCCGGCTATTAAACCTAAGACAAGGAAGCAGGTCCATGGCGGACTATGCCATCGATTTCCAGGTAGTGGCTGCGGAGGTGGGATGGGAGGACACCTCGTTGTGTAGCATATTTACGAGGAGTCTTAGCCCTAGCCTGAAGGATGAATTGGCCCGCTTAGAGAAGCCTGAAAGATTGACTGAGCTTATTTCCCTCGCTATCAACCTCTATAATAGGCTAAGGGAGAGGGTAGTCGAGTGTAGGACTTCCAGTCGCTCGGGCGCCCAGTTTCGCCGCTTCCCCCAGTCCCCTCTGTTGGCCCTGCCTTACCTAGATCCGCCGGATGCTCAAGAACCTATGGTAGGAGTGCAGACAAAGCTACCGTCGGCAAAGAAGCAGCGGCGTCGGGAGCTTGGATTATGCCTTTACTGCGATAGTGAGGAGCATGAGGTGGTGTCCTGCCTCATTCGGCCAAAAGAGGGAGTCCATGCATCTCAGTAGGGAGACTCACGGACTCGCCTCAGCCTAATCCCCTCTCCAAGAGCTTGCTGCCTATTAGATTTATTCACAATCAAAATGAATTTGTCACACACACCTTATTTGACTGGGGGGCTGAGCAGAACTTCATCTCGGGGGAACTGGCAACCCGGCTGGGGCTCCCTTACCGACCACTTAAGACCGCCCTGATGCTCATCGCCCTGTCTAAAGCCCCCCTGGCAGTGGTGTCTACACAAACCGCCCCGGTGTCAGTCATCATCTCCGGAAATCATCGGGAGGACCTGAGCTTGTTTGTTCTGCCAGTTTCGGCCTCTCCAGTCATCCTGGTTTACCCTTGGCTCCAGCTTCACAACCCCACAATTGACTGGCGCAGGGGAATGTGGGTTCTTGGAGTTACTTCTGCCTCAGTGCTTGCTTGCATTCCACCGCATGCTTGCCGTCCGTGTCCCTGACTACACCCGTCACCCTGCCTCCCGATCTGTCCGGGGTCCCGCCAGAGTACCATGACCTGGGGGCAGTTTTCAGTAAATCCCAGCCGTTGTCCCTCTGCCCCCCCCCCACTGCCCATATGACTGTGCCATCAACCTCTGGGCTGGAGCCCCGCTGCTGTCGATCCGCCTCTACAGCCTGCCTGCTCCTGAGCGGGAAGCAATGGAGACCTATATCATGGAGTCGCTCAGCTCGGGCATCATCTCCCCCTCGTCCTCGGTGGTGGGGGCTGGTTTTTTCTTCATTGGGAAAAAGGATGGCTCCCTGAGGCCGTGCATTGACTTTCGTGTTCTTAATGACATCACCGTCAAGGACAAGTACATTCTTCCGCTGATGGACATGGCATTCGACTCTCTCCAGGGGGCCTCCTGGTTCACCAAGCTGGACCTCCGCAACGTGTACCATTTGGTGCGGATCAGGGAAGGGGACGAATGTAAGACGGGTTTTCGGACCCCAAGCGGGTATTTTGACTATCTGGTGATGCCGTTTGGGTTGACCAAAGCTCCAGCCATCTTCCAGCGCCTGATCAATGATATGCTATGAGATTTCTTAGGGTCGTTCATCTTCATGTACCTGGATGACATCCTGATCTTCTCCCAATTGCTGGACAAACATCGGGTACACGTGCGACGGGTTTTGCAACGACTCTTGGAGAACAAGCTTTTTGTTAAAGCTGAGAAATGTGAATTCCATGACTGTAAGACATCATTTCTTGGCTTTATCATTTCCCATAACCAGATCATCCCGGATCCCCCCCCCCCCCCCAGGAAGCAACTCCAACAATTCCTGGGGTTCGCCAATTTTTACCGCCGCTTTGTTAAGAATTACAGTGTCGTTGCTCTTCCCCTTACCCGTCTCACTTCCCCTAAGGTGGCGTTCCGGTGGATGGAGGAGGCTGCAGCGGTGTTCACCAAACTTAAAACTGAATTTTCTTCCTCTCCAATTCTGATGCAGGTGGACCCTGCCCTTCAGTGCCTGGTTGAGGTAGATGCCTTGGACTCGGGGGTGGGAGCCATGCTGTCCCAGCGCTCTCCGGTGGATGGGGTGATCTGCCCTTGTGCATTCTTCTCCCACTGTCTGTCTCGGGAGGAGAAGAATTATGACATCGGTGATGGGGAGCTCCTGGCAGTTAAGCTTGCGCTGGAGGAGTGGTGTCACTGGTTGGAGGGGGCCGCCCAACCCTTTATTGTCTGGATGGACCATAAGAATTTGAAGTACCTCAGGACGGCCAAGCGCCTGAATGTCCGCCAAGCCCACTGGTCCCTGTTTTTTGGACGTTTCAATTTTACCATCACCTACTGCCCGGGGGCCAAGAACACAGAGCCGGATGCCCTGTCCCGACAGTTCTCCTTGGACGCTGCGGAGGTGTCCGACCATCCCATCCTTCCTTTGTCATGCATTGTGGGTGTCCTCTCGTGGGGCATCAAAAGGAGGGTCTTGAGAGCACAGGAAGCTGAACCAGACCCGGGAAGGGGGCCAGCGGGTAAGCTGTTCGTCCCTTCCTCTGGGGAGAAGTGATTCACTGGGCCCACTCCTCCAGACTCTCGTTCCACCCGGGGAGGGCTCGCACAGTGGAGATTCTCCTGAGGATGTTCTGGTGGCCATCACTCCGGAGGGACTTCATCGAATACATCCGGCCCTGTCCTCCGTGCGCCACCGGTAAGACATCTTCCTCTCATCCTGCTGGTTTGCTCCATCCTCTCACTACTCCCGGCAGACCCTGGTCACACATTGCCTTAGATTTCGTCACCGACCTCCCTCCATCTAATCCGCATACCGGTATCCTCACGATTGTCAACCGCTTCTCGAAGGCCGCCCACTTTATTCCTCTGCAGGGGCTGTCTACAGCAAGAGACACGGCGGATCTGCTCGTTCAAGATGTTGTGAGGCTGCATGGGATTCCCGTTGACATCGTTTTTGATCGGGGTCCCCAGTTTGTGTCCCGGGTGTGGAAGTCATTTTGTAATGCTCTGGGGGCTACGGTGAGCCTGTCCTCCGGCTACCACCCGCAGAGTAATGGACAGTGTGAGCGAGCAAACCAGGAGCTGGAGGCTGCACTGTGCTGTGTCATCGCTGCTAATCCTGCATCTTTGATTACCCACCACCCGTGGATCGAGTACGCTCACAACTCCACCGTATCCTTGGCGATCGGCATGTCCCCCTTTGAAGCCTCCCTGGGTTACAATCCCCCGCTATTCTCTGAGGAGGAGGGGGACATCACAGTGCCATCCATCCGTGCCCACCTGAGACGCTGTCATCGGCTGTGGAAGGTGACTCAAATGGCACTTCAGCGCACAGCTGACCGCACCTCCAGGACCGCTAATCGCCATTGGAAGCCGGCCCCGCTCTACCGGGTGGGCCAGAAGGTTTGGCTGTCCACTGGACACATTAACCGTAAGGCGGAGAAGAGAAAGTTGTCCCAACATTTCATTGACCCTTTCTCTATTGTTCAGATCATTAATCCCGTGGCTGTGTGCCTGGCTCTCCCCCTCTCCCTCCATATTTGTCCAACGTTTCATGTGTTCCAGGTTAAGCCTTTTTTTTTCAGCCCTCTCTGTCCCCCTCCCAGGTCTCCACCTCCACCAGTGGTGATCGACGGTGACCCGGCGTGGAAGGTCAACGCCATCCTGGATGTCTGCCGCTGGGGTCGCGGCCTGCAGTATCTGGTGGACTGGGAGGGTATGGCTCAGATTGCAGGTCCTGGGTGCATCCGTCCTTCATGTTGGATAAACAACTCATCAGGGACTTCCACCGAACGCACCCAGGTAGGCTGGATCAGGCGCCAGGAGGCACCTCTCGGGGGGGGGGGGGGGTGTTGGTACTGTGATGGCCCGCTCTGTGTCATTATCTCCCATAGCTGCGCACACACCGGCTCTTCATCACACTTGGGCTATTTATTCCACTCTACCTTCAGATCGGCACGGAGCCGTCTGTCTCCCTGGCTGAAGAAGCCCTACTCTCGTCATCCTTGTGAATCTTCCTGCCTTCGCCATTCTGTCTAAGCCTCCTTGCCTCAGCCTCATCCTCTGGAAGGATCATCCTCGCTCACCAAGTCAGCAATTCTTACTCACCTGTTCCTTCGTTGGTCCCCTGTGCACAGGCGGAGTTCCATGGCGGCGGAACTGATTCTCCTGGCGGCAGATCCGGCCTCGCTCTCCCCAGCGGGTCCAGCTCTCACCAGCTGCGTTGTGATGACAGGCGCTGTCCTCCTGGCTGTAGCCTCCAGGCCGACCTGAGTGCATCTCCCGCTCTGCAACAGGTTGCCAGGTCATACGGCGCTCTGCACTCCCCCGGCTACAACGTCACTGAAGACATACACATTCACTAACATATACACAACATGCACGCAAACACACACACCCTAATTCTTCAATAAAGATAATTGAATCCACTTCCGAGCCTGTGTCTGTTCCCTGGGTCTGTCAAACATGTCATGTATGCTCTGTAAAAAGTCCTGAAACGGTCAGATTTGTAAAATTATCCACTTGCATCATTTCATTACAACAAAATCTCTGGGATAGCCATCAAAACTATATTTAATGATTCAAAGGCTTGTTTTTTACTAAACCAATGACTGAAGTGTGTGTGTTCAACATCTGTGAAACCCATCTGATCACTCTGACTGATGTGGTCTGAAACCCTAAAACATGGCAAATGTTAAAACCAACTTGAAACTACCGTGTGTGCTTGTGTTTGTGTGATTTGTTGACAGATCTCTGTTTCACGGCGCCTCTGAATGATATCTTTTCTTTTTTTTTTCAGCGTGCTTTGGGTCATTGTCATGTTAGAAAGCAAACCTTTTTCCCATTTGGGTTATGGTCTGCAGTGTGTGTATGTGTGTGGGTGTGTGTGTGAGGGAAGAGTTGGGGAGGGGGATTATCACCGGTGTTGGAATGGGAGAGATCAAAAAATCTCTGAACTTCTTGTCAGAAGAAGTGCCCAAAATGGTTAGCAAGCAGGCCAAAATAATAGGCCTAATGGAAGAAGTACGAGACTTAAACTTAACAATTCAGGAAAAAGACAAAAAAATTACGGACTTGGAGCGACGCGTCGAGGATCTTGAACAAGGTTCTCGTATGGATGACCTAGTTATAAGTGGACTAGACATCAAATATCAGTCATACGCTCATGCTACAACAGGACTGAGAGGTGAGGAGGCTCCCCTGAGTGAATCAGTCTCCCTAGAAAACCAGGTGCTTCAGTTCCTTGATAGTAGAGATATAAAGGTAGAAGCAAATGCAATTTGCTTCAATTTTTTTTTTTTTCTCCTCTCGGCGCCACACCAGTAGGCTGCCTTTTGCAACAGCGGCTCGATTCCGAGTTTTTTTTCCCTTCCTCTCTCTTTTGATCACTTTTTTTTTTCACCCCACTTATATCACGGACACACAGATCATCCCAAATGTCTCCTGAGCCGGTGGACGGAGCCACTGTTTATAGCAGGATACGATACAACAGGGAAGAGCTGCTAGCATTTAACCGCCACCCGGTCCCACTGGAAAAACTCGACATACCGAGAGAACTGAGGCGAAAACGCCGCGGCTGCCGGGCTGCCGGGCTGCCGGGCTGGAGTAAGGCGGAGGACAAAAAATATAAGGTACAGACCCTCCCTTCCATCTGTTGTCATGGGAAATGTACGGTCGATACTGGGAAAGTTAGATGAGCTAGCGGCTATCTCCCGTTATGATAGCACTTACCGGGAGTGCTCTCTCCTTTTGTTTACTGAGACGTGGCTAAATGAACTAGCAGCAGATGCTAACATTGAGCTGGAGGGTTTTCACACGATACGAGCTGACCGAACACCAGAGAGTGGCAAAACTAGGGGCGGTGAAGTGATCATGTATGTTAACAACAACTGGTGCAGACCGGGACATATCACTGTTAAACAACGACACTGCAGCAAAGACATTGAGTTGCTAGCTGTTAGTATGAGGCCTACATATCTCCCGAGAGAACACTCACACGTGATCTGCATTGTTGTTTATGCAAATCCGACGGCGAACGCTGGGACAGCGCGTGACGTCATCCATTCAGTAACCAGCAGACTGCAGACAGAACACCCAGATGCTCTTCTCCTCATCTCAGGCGATTTCAACCACGTTTCACTGTCTCCCATTCTGCCCACTTTCACCCAGTATGTCACATGCCACACTAGAGACAATAAAACACTGGATTTGTTCTACACAAACACTAAGGAGGCGTACACCTCATCACAACTCCCCCCACTTGGGAGATCGGATCACAACTTGGTTCATCTCCGACCGGTGTACAAACCCCTAGTGCACAGACAACCTCCGGCCATGCACACTGTGGAGTTATGGTCTGAGGAGACAATGGACACTCTAAAGGACTGTTTTGAAGCCACTGCCTGGAAGCAGCTCTGCGATCCACATGGTGAGGACATCGATGGCCTCATTCACACCTTCACGGGCTACCTCAGCTTCTGTGTGGACAAATCCGTTCCCACCAAGACCATACGGCGTCACTCAAACAACAAACCCTGGATCAACCCTGAGATAAAAACACTTCTGAGAGAGAAGAAGAGGATCTTCAGGTCGGGGAACAGGGAGATGCTGAAGTCCGTACAGAGGGAGCTGAGGAGAAAGATCAGAGAAGGCAAGGACAGCTTCAGGAAGAAGATGGAGGACAAGCTGCAACAGAGCGACATCAGCGGGGTCTGGAGAAACCTCAAAACCATCTCGGGGCTCCAGAATACCTCCCCCCAGGCCACGGGGGGCAGGGAGTGGGCGAACAACCTGAATCTGTTTTTCAATAGATTTGACCAACCGCCCTCCCCCCTGTCTGCACAACAACCACTGCTGCCTCTAAGAAATCAAGTCCTGCTACCCACTCCCCACTCCACCGACACCCCCCCCCACTCCCAACACACAGCCCCCCATCCTGACCCTGACCAAGACCCAGGTGAGGACGGAGCTGAGGAAGATCAAGGCGAAGAAGGCGTCGGGACCGGACGGCATCAGCGCAAAGTTCCTCAAGTTCTGTGCAGACCAGCTGTGTGGGATTGTGACGTATATCTTCAACATGAGCCTGAAACTGGGGAGGGTACCACAGCTGTGGAAAACATCTTGTGTGGTACCTGTACCAAAAACTTCCCACCCCAAAGACCTGAACAGCTTCAGACCGGTGGCCTTGACGTCCCACTTGATGAAGACCCTGGAGAGACTGCTCCTTGCTCATCTCCACCCCCTGGTGGAACCAGCGATGGATCCACTCCAGTTCGCCTACCAGCATGGCATTGGGGTGGAGGATGCGGTGATCTTCCTCCTTCACCGTTCTCTGTCCCACCTGGAGAAGCCCGGGAATATGGTGAGGATCATGTTCTTTGACTTCTCCAGTGCTTTCAACACCATCCAACCGATGATCCTGAAGGACAAGCTGCTGCGCGCAGGGGTGGACCAGCACCTGTCATCATGGATCCTGGACTACCTCACGAACCGGCCTCAGTTTGTGAGAACCCGGGACTGTGTTTCCGACACGATCATCAGTAGCACGGGGGCCCCCCAGGGAACGGTGCTGGCTCCCTTCTTGTTCACTCTTTATACTGCGGACTTCTCACACAACACAACACATTGCCATCTACAGAAGTTCTCTGATGACTCTGCGATCGTTGGTCTCATCTCCAGCGGAGATGAAGCTGAGTACAGAGGGCTTATCCAGGACTTTGTGGACTGGTGCCATCGGAACTGCCTCCAGATCAACGCGAGGAAAACTAAGGAGCTGGTGGTGGACTGCCGCAGGCATGGGCAGCCCCTCACAGCACCAGTAAATATACAGGGAACAGACATCGAGATGGTGACATCCTACAAGTACCTGGGTATTCATCTGAACAATAAACTAGACTGGTCACACAATACTGACGCACTCTACAAGAAGGGACAGCGCAGGCTGTTCCTGCTGAGGAGACTCAGGTCTTTTGGTGTACAAGGGGCGCTGCTGAAGTCATTCTATGACACGGTGGTGGCATCAGCCATCACTTTTGGAGTGGTCTGCTGGGGCAGTGGCATTACTGCAGCCGATAGGAAGAGACTGAACAAACTGATTAAGAAAGCTAGCTCTGTCCTGGGGCAACGCCTTGATCCGATGGAGGAGATAGGAGAGAGAAGGACGGTGGCTAAACTGTCATCTCTGCTGGAGTCCGAGTTCCACCCTATGCAGGACATACTGGATGCACTGAGGAGCTCATTTAGCAGCAGACTACATCATCCCAGGTGCACAACCGAGAGGTTTTGTAGGTCCTTCCTACCAACGGCTGTCAGACTGTACAACCTAAGCAGGGCTGCTCGCAGAGATAGCAAAAAGACGTAACAAACTAATAGTTTTTTTTTTTTTTTTTTTTTGAATGCAAAAGATGCAATAGACTTACACAATGGTCCTCTCCGGCATACAACTAGGAACATACCGGTCGCTATGGAGGGTGAGAATATGTATGGGCACATAATCATACCATGTAGGATAACTAAATAGACGGTTATGCTGTTTCATCCCACCTAGCAACAATGCTCTGCACTGTGTGTGTTTATATATTTACATATTTATTCCATCTAGCTACAATGCTCTGCACTGGGTGTGTTTATATTTATATATCTATATATTTATTCCATCTAGCTACAATGCTCCGCACTGTGTTTTTATATATCTACATATTATTCCATCTAGCTACATTGCTCCGCACTGTGTGTGTTTATATACTTGCATATTTATTCCACCTAGCTGCAATGCTCCATACTGTGGGTGTTTATATATTTACATATTTATTCCATCTAGCTACAATGCTCTGCACTGTGTGTTCATATATTCATATATTTATTCCATCCAGCTACAATGCTCTGCACTGTGTGTCTGTGTGTGTGTGTGTGTGTGTATATATATATTTTATAGTAATATGTACATATGTATATTAGCTGCTCTTGCTTGCTTGTTTTATCTTGCCTTCTGATTGTTGCTCTGAGTGTTGCTATCCCTGTGCTGTTGCAATCCTGGAATTTCCCCGTTGTGGGACTAATAAAGGCTTATCTTATCTTATCTTATCTTAATTTCAGCCTGTTATGCTTTACCCAAAAAAGATAATAAAACAAATAAATCAATTGTGATGCGCTTTGAGAACAGAAGGGTAAAGAATGACATACTGAGGCAGGCCAGAAAGCTCAGAGGAACAGAAGTTTACCTAAATGAACACCTAACAAAAACAAATGCTGAAATTGCAAGGCAAGCACGGATGCTGAAAAGACAAAATAGGATACAGGCAACATGGACAAGAAATTGTAGAGTTTGGATCAAACTAAATGGAACACCTGAACAAGCAAAGAGTATAATGATCAGAGATGTTACTGACTTAGATAAATACAGATGAACACTGATTAAGAAAATTAAGAGACAATGATAATCCATATTCACACACAAGGTAAGAATAGTTCTTTTGACATACCATGTCAATGTACTTTTTAAAAAAAAAGCAAAACAAACAAAAAACTTATGACTGACTTGAGTAGACATCAATTATCCCCAGTTGGAGGAAGTCATTTGACACAGAGTAAGGATACTCAAACTCTGAAAATATGCCATTATGCTGAACATAAACTACAAGAAATGGAGAACGATATTGATCCTGATAACCACTTTTTCAATAATATTCATAATCATTGTGAATATTACACTGAAAAGCAATTCAAAAGTCAAGTGCAACTAGATGGTAAACTATCAATAATACACTTCAACAGCAGAAGTCTTAGCAAAAACTTTCCACAGATTCAGGACTATTTAAAACAGCTAGACAGAAAATTTACAGCTATCGCAGTCTCTGAAACTTGGCTTAATGAAGAGCAGGCTCCCCTGATGGCAATAGAGGGATATCAGATGTTTCATATTAACAGATCTCAAAAAAAGGGTGGTGGTGTTGCACTGTATATTGATGACCTGTATAGGTGTAAGCTTGTAAATGGAATGTCCTTTGCACTACCAGGGATTTTAGAATGTGTTACTGTTGAGATTGACCAAGATAAAACAAAAAATCTAATTATAAGTTGTATACATAGAACGCCGGGAACTTGCATTGAGAAATTCAGAGATAAATTAGTCGAGCTGTACAATAATATTACTAGAAAGAAAATGGTAGTAATTTGTGGAGATTTCAATATTGATTTACTAAATCCGCATCAACAAAATGTAATTACAGAGTTCATGAACTCTATGTACAGCATGAGTCTATATCCCACAATAACACATCCCAGTAGAATCACAGTTCACACTGCTACACTTATTGACAACCTGTTTGTTAATATTATTGATAAGAAAATAGAAAGTGGATTATTGATAAATGATATACACTACCGTTCAAAAGTTTGGGGTCACCCAGACAATTATTTTGTGTTTTCCATGAAAAGTCACACTTATTTACCACCAGGAGTTGTAAAATGAATAGAAAATATAGTCAAGACATGGACAAGGTTAGAAATAATGATTTGTATTTGAAATAATAATTTTTTCCAGATACTCAACCTGCTCAAAGGAAGGTCAGTTTTATAGCTTCTCTAACCAGCTAAACTGTTTTCAGCTGTGCTAACATGATTGCACAAGGGTTTTCTAATCATCCATTAGCCTTCTGACGCAATGAGCAAACACATTGTACCATTAGAACACTGGAGTGATAGTTGCTGGAAATAGGCCTCTATACACCTATGTAGATATTGCACCAAAAACCAGACATTTGCAGCTAGAATAGTCATTTACCACATTAGCAATGTATATTAGACATTAGAGTGCATTTCTGATTAGTTTAAAGTTATCTTCATTGAAAAAAACAGTGCTTTTCTTTCAAAAATAAGGAAATTTCTAAGTGACCCCAAACTTTTGAACGGTAGTGTAAGTGACAACTTGCTAACCTTTGCACTTATCGATGGCCACATGGGGGCCAATACAGAAACTTTTTTAAAATCGTTCAGATACAAATCACCAAATGCAATCAGTTCTTTCAAAGAGGACTTGCTGAAGCAAGACTGGACAGAAGTCTATGTATCAGATGTAAATGAAGCCTATGACACATTTATAAACATTGTAACCACTCTTTATGAAAAAAATTGTCCATTAGTAAAAAAAAAAAAAAGCTTAAACATAAATTTCCCGATAAGCCATGGTTAACCAAAGGATTACAAAAGGCGTGTAAAAAGAAAAAATTATTATATAAAGCTTTCCTAAAGAAAAGGACAAAAGAAGCAGAGCAGCGGTATAAAACATACAAAAATAAGTTAACATATATAATAAGATGTAGTAAGAGAGACTATTACAGTAAAGAACTGGAGAAAAACAGAGACAATATTAAAAATACATGGACAATACTCAACAGTATTCTTGGAAATAAAAACAGAAATACAAGCTACCCAACCGATTTTTCAAAAAATAATATAACGACTCAGAGTGTGAATGCAGCTTCACCTGCAGATGAATTTAATAACTTTTTTGTTAACATTGGTCCTAATTTGGCTTGAGAAATACCCATTACGGCACCTACGGGTGACACAATAAGCAATAACACTGCTATAAAAGACTCCATTTTCATAAAGAACACAGACGAGAGAGAGGTCATTGAAATTGTTAAATCGTTTAAAAGTAAAACATCTATGGACTGTGATGGTATTGACATGGTCTTAGTCAAAACTATTATTGAATGCTTAGTGAAACCACTGATGTATATCTGTAACCTGTCTCTCCAAACAGGTATATTTCCCAATGCAATGAAAATAGCTAAAGTAATTCTGATATACAAGACAGGTGACAGAGGAGAATTCTCAAACTATAGACCAATTTCACTATTGCCACAATTTTCCAAGATACTTGAAAAAATATTCTATGAGAGAATTGACAACGTCATACTGAAGAATAATTTATTGTGTGAGCAGCAATATGGGTTCAGACACAAGAGGAAAACTGCATTTGCTCTAATGGAATTTATAGAAAAAATATCAACTGACATTGAAAATAAAGAGTATTCAGTTGGGGTATTCCTGGATCTTAAAAAGGCATTTGATACAGTGGATCATAATTTATTATTAAAGAAACTACAAAATTGTGGTAATAGAGGGGTAGCACTGTCCTGGTTAAAGTAGTTACTTAAAGAATAGATATCAGTATGTATGTGTTGGTAACAAAAACTCACAGTTACTGAAGGTTACTTGTGGAGTCCCACAGGGTTCAGTTTTGGGGCCATTGTTATTCAATATGTATATAAATGATATATGTAAAGTTTCAGAAAAATGGACTTAATATTGTTTGCCGATGACACTAATCTATTATGCAGTGGAAGCAATTTGGAACAACTTCTGGATACACTCGGAAAGGAATTAGGAAAGCTTAAACTGTGGTTTGATTCAAACAAATTAACAACTCAGTATCTAAACTCAGTGTAAATGGTGTAGAGATTGAAAGGGTATCCGAAACTAAATTTCTTGGAGTAATAATTGGTAATATACCGTGTTGGAAGTCACATATTAATTATATTAAAGGTAAAATATCCAAATCAATTGCAATACTACACAGAGTGAAATATTTGCTGAATCAACCCACACTATATACCTTGTATCATTCATTAATACTCCCATACATGACACATTGTTCTGAAGTATGGGGAAATACATATAAAACAAACATGTATCCAGTCTTTATGCTTCAGAAGAGAGCTATTAGAATAATAAACAAAGCTGCTTACAGGGAACCAACTAACCCACTTTTTCTTAAATTTAAAGCTCTCAAGTTGAAAGATCTGGTTGACTTTAAAACTGCAGTAATAATGTTTAAAGTGAAGAATCTATCACTGCCCGCAAATATCCAAAAGTTGTTCCAAATAAGGGAGAAACAATATCATTTCAGAAGAACATGTATATTTCAAAAACCTTCAGTGAGAACTACCACCAAGCAACACTGTGTTTCAGTGCAAGGAGGCAGATTATGGAATGATTTTGGACCTGAATTAAAATCTTGTACAACGCTTGGACAATTTAAACAAAAACTAAAGGAAGAAATACTCCAAGCATATATACAAGATGACATGTAAAATTCAATTCAATTCAATTCAACTTTATTTATATAGCGCCATTTCACAACAACAGTCATCTCATAGCACTATCAACTGTAGGGGGGACCCCCACAGTTGCAGAAAGACCCCAGCAATCAGGCGATCCCCCTGTGAGCAAGCACTTGGCGACGGTGGAGAGGAAAAACTCCCTTTTAACAGGAAGAAACCTCCAGCAGAACCAGGCTCAGGGAGGGGCAGTCATCTGCTGCGACTGGCTGGGGGGTGAGGGGATAGAGAAGAAGAAAAGAACAGACATGTAGAGAGCAAACAGCACGATGGGGACTCAATCTATGGGAGAGAACAAACAAATGTTAATGACCAGCAAAAAAAAAAAAATATTTCATAGAGAGTGAGGAAAGGAATGAGGCCCAGTGCATTACTGGAGGTCCCCCGGCTGACTAAACCTATTAGCAGCATAACTAAGGGAGGGTTCAGAAACACATGATCCCTCCCTAATTGTAGGCTAGATCAAAAAGGTAGGTTTTAGCCCTATTCTTAAAAACAGAGATCGAGTCTGACTCCCGAATCCAGATTGGCAGCTGATTCCACAGGAGAGGAGCTTGATAACTGAAGGCTCTGCCTCCCATTGTACTTTTGGAGATTCTAGGTATTACAAGTAATCCTGCATTTTGGGAGCGTAGTGCTCTGTTAGGATAATACGGTAGTATCAGATCTTTTAAATAAAAAGGAACCTGATTGTTTAGAGCTTTGTAAGTAAGAAGAAGGATTTTAAACTTAATTCTAAACTCTATGGGAAGCCAATGAAGGGAGGCCAGAACTGGAGAGATATGATCTCTCTTTCTAGTACCTGTTAAACCTCTTGCTGCAGCATTTTGGATCAGCTGAAGACTTTTTAAAGATGTTTTAGGACAGCCTGATAATAAAGAATTACAATAATCTAATCTCGAGCTAACAAAAGCGTGGATCAGCTTCTCAGCATCACTCTGAGACAAGATGCTCCTAATCTTGGCAATATTACGCAAATGATAGAAGGCAGTCTTAGAAACAAATTTAATATGTGAATTGAAGGACAAATCCTGATCAAAAATAACTCCAAGGTTCCTCACAGAGCTATTAAGAGAAAGAGTAACTGCATCCAAACTGAAAGTTTGATTTGGAAAGGAATTTCTAAGGTTTTTTGGACCAACAAGAATGACTTCAGTCTTATCTGAATTTAATAGCAGGAAATTACAAGTCATCCAAGCTTTGATTTCCTTAAGACAGGCTTCTAACTTGGCTAATTGATTAGTATCATCTGGCTTCATTGACAGGTATAATTGTGTGTCATCTGCATAACAATGAAAATGTATACAGTGCTTTCTAATAATGTTGCCTAACGGAAGCATATATAAACTAAAAAGAGTAGGGCCTAGCACAGATCCCTGCGGAACTCCATGACTAAGCTTTGAGCTGAAAGAAAACTCATCATTTACATGAACAAACTGGAACCTATCAGATAAATAAGATCTAAACCACTGCAACGAAGTTCCATTAAGTCCAACATAGTGTTCTAATCTATCAAGTAGAATATTATGATCAATAGTATCAAAAGCTGCACTAAAATCTAAAAGGACAAGTACAGAAACTAGTCCATTATCAGATGCAATGAGGAGGTCGTTAGTGACCTTCGCTAAGGCTGTTTCAGTACTATGATGGATTCTAAACCCAGATTGAAACTCTTCAAGTAAACCATTTCCCTGCAGGTGGTCAAATAATTGCGTAGCAACAACTCTTTCTAAGATTTTTGAAATGAAAGGGAGATTAGAGATTGGTCTATAGTTAGCTAAAGCTCCTGGATCTAGCATTGGCTTTTTGAGTAAGGGTTTAATTACAGCCGTTTTAAAAGCCTGCTGTACATGGCCTAAAGTTAATGAAGAATTGATTATATGAAGAATAAAGCTACCAATAAGTGGGAAGACTTCTTTAAATAACCTGGTAGGAATACGGTCTAAAAGACAAGTTGAAGGCTTGGATGAGGAAACTATTTTGTCTAACTCTAAAAGGTCAATTGGAGTAAACTGATCCAAACAGATATCAGTTGAAGGAGTTGTAGTAGTTACAGTATTTAAGTTAACTGTGGGAAGAATCTGACTGATTTTATCTCTGATAGATGAAATTTTATTATTGAATAGATTTCATCTAAATTAGTGGAGCGCCATTTTCTTTCTAATTGACGAGTCTTCTGTTTTAACCTCTTGCACTCCGGTGTTCCGCGGGCGAGCAAGTCTCTGCGTCCGAGAGCGCACGAGGGCGCATGAGAGCGCCCTCGTGCGCTCTAAGACACATGAGGGCACTGCGTCCAAGCGCGCACTGAAAAAAAAAAAGCTGCATTTGTCTTCCACTACAGACACAGCCGCGAACAGATTAGTTCATCTGATTGACCTCTCATTCGACTAATAAGAGCCTTGAATTGGGTTTCTGAAACCTTGAAGAACCAATGACTGAAAACCTAGCGAGAAGGACCCGCCTACCAACGCTGTGAATGCAGCGAGCCAACTGAAACACAGAAGTTTGCGAGCTGTTTTGTCTAAGGCTGGGTGAAGAGAGACTGCTGCAGCAGCCACAGGCGGTGCTTTTTTTTTTATTCCAGCAGAGTAGACTAGGATTCTCTTCCATGGTCATCATAGACCGACGGAGGCCGACGATGAAGGTCGTAAATCATTCGCCAAAACCGCAATTATGGAAGCGCAAAACCGCAATAATGGAATTATGTTTTGACCGGGAACCACGAGCGGACCAGCGTCGCGTTCGTCTGACAATGAGGAAGAGAAGTTCGCCAGGACTCTGCTGCTGTGAAGAGGTAAGGTGTTATAAGCTAAATTATTCTTTATCCCTGAAAATTGTAATCAAAAATGACTTTTGACCCATCGGTAAATTACAACTGTGTGGCGCATGAAGTCCAAAGTGCGTGCGCCTTAGTACAGGGTTTGTTCGCCGCGTCCGGACCGTGAACCCCCCCCCCCCACTACTCTTCTGTAGCGAGGGGGGGGGGGGAAGCCGCGGTGACTGCGCTGCAGTCGCCACATGAGTCTATTCCGTCATGTAGCGATGGCCGATGTCTGTCCTCTGTAGCGAGAGGGGGGGACAACCCCCGCACACACACACACAACAGCCCTGAGTGTCACTTTTCATTAGAGCCCAAGATCAAGCTTCTACATTGAATCATTCAAAAGTTACAGACGTTTTTCCAAACTGTGCCATTTGGCACAATTTGGCACAGTTCAAAAATGCCTGGGAACAACCTGAGGAAAAAGCTGTGTAATATATTCATTTTTTGTAGTATTGTTACAAAATTTTGACCTCAGCTGGATAAGACTTGGTTCTACATTTCTGTGGGATTTTCCAGCCCGGATCTGAAGCTGTGTGTTATTTGCAAGCATTTGTATCCAAAAAAACACCCAGGCCAAATTTATTTTCTTCAAGTTCAGTATGTTTAGATGACTGTAACTCAGTGGCAGGAGCACTTAGAGAGATTATGACTGTTTTGCCAAAAAAATTCAAAGTGTTTTCTTTTAAATGAGACCAACCCCACGAAGATGCTGCAAAGGGTTGAAGAACAGCGTTCGATTTACTTTGGGCACGTTATTTTTTGACATTTTTAGGGAAATTGACCGGAGTGCAAGGGGTTAAGCTACAAGTTTTTGTGTTGAACCAAGGAGTTAGAAATCTCTGATTAGACTTTTTTCTTTTTTAAGGGGGCCACTAAGTCTAGAGTCTGATGCAGAGAAGCATCACTATCTACCATGCTATCAATTACAGAAGGAGTAAGCTATTCATAGTTTATTTCTGTTGTGTTGACACATGGTATAGAGGAAACAATCTGCATAAATTTGGTAACAACATCATCTGTGTTACGCGGTGGCCCTCGCAAGCCACCATAAGATGCCAACAGTCGCCAGTGAAGTTTGCATGATGTTTATTAATGAGGATGAACACAAGATAATACACAAAGAAACAGAAAGTAATGAGCCTCGGTGGGCTAAAACACACAACACTTGATACGGAAACCGCAAGGCTGAACAAGCTCACTTACAATTCCGGATTAGGACGAAGGATGATCATGGGCGTGGAATCAATAAGGAATATCGACGTCTGAGACGAGGAACGCTCGCTCAACATCTGACGAGGGAATCATTGACGAGACTGCTGCATTGTACAGGGCACGATAACAGAAAATACATTATTCACCAAAGGCACAAAAACACACAGGACGACCAAGACAGAGAAAAAAAAAACACATTAACACAGGCAGAACATAGAACAAGATTATCACCCCGCATGACCTTTAACCCAAACAATACAGGAAAAGGGGGACAGGCAGAGACCAAAAACCCATGGGGACAGTTCCGGTGGTCTCCCTGCGTCCCAAGGCCAACAGGGGAATATGAGGATCAGTACGTGATCGGGCGGCCTACCCCAGTCCCAGACCCAGAAAGTCCAGTTCTCTGGCAGCCAAACCAAGTCGCCCCGCAGCAAACACAGAATGTCGGGTGGCCGACCCAAGGCCCCGAACCGGCGAAACAGTTTCTCGGGTGGCCGACCCGAGTCCCTCAGCCACCAGAACCGTGGAAAAACAGCCCGCGGTGGCCTCCCTGGTGGGGAAAAAACGTGGGAGAGCCAAGCCAAGCGTAGAAGGCTCCCAACGGCCCCCAGCGACGATGAGCAGGGGTGGTGACTTGGATGAGGGGAGAGAAGATGATGACGAGCCCGTCCAGTGTCAGGTAGCAGGGGATTTGCAGCTCCCTCACCGCCCTTGAACCCTACTGGTGCTGCACCCGCGATGGACCCCGAATGGGTCACGGCTGCACCCGCGATGGTTCCCGACTGGGTCAGCGCAGCTCCAGTACCGACCTCCTACCCCGAACCCAGAACCTTCGGCACAGCGATCGGCACCAGCTCCACACCGGTGACCCTGGGAGAAGGCTCAGGAGAAAGAGAAGAACCAGGATCAGGATCACTGGTAGCGACAGAACCCAGCGAGACGAGTTCGGGTGTAGCGGACGGCTGCCCCTGGCTCGTCTCTCCGCGAGACAGGCAAAAGTGCTCCAGAGTAGAGAGGAGAAAAACAAAGTGGAGCACTTGCCTGTACTCGGGTTCTGTCGCTGTCCAGGACTCCGACGATCCGGGCTCAGACGGAAGGAGATCGTCTTCCGGCTCCCACTCAGCTACGTCGGACTCCGCAGCTGGCATGGTGGTTTCTGCAGCCTGAGGACCCTCCGGCACTGACGTCCACGCCGACAACCAGCACAGCGTGGTGGGACCCCCGACCTGCTGGATCAGACCGCTCATCTGTGGAGACCCGGGGACGCTTCGTCGTCGGCGCAGGCTCCACGCTGCAGTCTGCTCTCCTCCTTCCTCCTTCGCCCATGACTTGGCTGCGGGGCTGGAACCAAGCTCTCCAGAGCCGCAGGCCCCCTCCGCATCCGGCGACGTTGGACTGGTGTCGAGGACCGCTCAGCGGAGGGAGACACAGAGGCAGGGGGTTTAATAACAGAAGCTACAGCAGGTTGTGGGAGCTCGGGGGACTGCGAACCCTGAACTCCACCCCCGAGAGTCAGACAAGGCAAATCCCAATTATGAGGAGAAGAGTGAACTTGTACTTGCCTGTCTCCCGGAGGAAGGATGGTGCCTGCTGTAGGGAACGTTGCTCCTCCCTTTCCCCGCCGGATGGTGACAGAGGGCCCCCTGGAAGGATGAGGGGGAGCCGCTCGCGATGGATCAGGGACAGGGCTCGCCAAAGCAGGACTCCTGGCACACACAGCAGCTGGGGAAGGCATCGAGGAGGAGGGGGCGACAGCCGAGACAAACCGAGCACGGAGCGCTGACGGAACAGTAGGAGAAGATGACCCGGGGGAGAGGCTGCGGGGATTCCCTCCTGGCGAGATGCCAGAGAGGCAGCTGACTGTAAGGTTGAGTCATTCTGACGGTCCGGAACAGGATCTGGACGGGTTCTCACTGAGGTTGACCTTGGCCGTGACGCTGACGTCTTCGACAGCCCCCAGATGGCGCGAACTCCTGGACTGGATCAAGGACAGGAACGGGATCCTAAAGCAGGGAGCGGGGATGCCTCCTCCTCTGCTTCCTGCCGTAGTCCTCTTCCATCATACGGAGTATCTCGCGCTGTGTGGCGATGTCATCCCTCCTCGCGCTGACTTCAGGATGGTCATCGTAGCGAGGTAGATGATTTAAGGCATCCTCAGCGCAGTCCAGGTACCAGCGTACGTCACTGTGATAGTCGAGGAGGGAGGCCAAGATGAGGGTTTCATCTACGTATTCCAGGATGTCCACCAGCTCGTAGCTCAGACTCCGAGCGCGGCCCCTCGGTGACGGCATTCTCTCAGTACCCAGACAGGAAAGAACAAAGTCCAATGCAAACTCACCGGGAACGGCGTCTCGGTTTGGCGCCTCCGTTTAGGTGCCCTGGCAGCAGTCTACTGTCACGCGGTGGCCCTCGAGAGCCAACATAAGACGTCAACAGTCGCCAGTGAAGTTTGCATGACATTTATTAATGAGGATGAACACAAGATAATACATAAAGGAACAGAAAGTAATGAGCCTCGGTGGGCTAAAACACACAACACTAGATACAGAAACCGCAAGGCTGAACAAGCTCACTTACAATTCCGGATTAGGACGAAGGATGATCATGGACGTGGAATCAATAAGGAATATCGACGTCTGAGACAAGGAACGCTCACTCAACATCTGACAAGGGAATCATTGACTAGACTGCTGCATTGTACTGCTCTTCAGCACCTGCTTAAATGCCAGGCTGCTGATGAGCCGTAAATGCAGCACAGCTGTTCGGTTTTGACAGCAGGAAGCTCCTCCGAGTGCTGTCACAATAAGAGCTCGGGGAGCCAGAAGGTAACCCTGCTGTCAAACCTGGTGGAGAAGATGTATGGCCCAAGTGCGGACGAGATCAGTGCTGGGACCATGACAATCTGAGAGGAATCTACTCTAGTAGGAGTGAGGAGTGAAATTGTGTTCATAAATCAACTTAGCCCCTCTCGGCGCCACACGAGTAGGCTGCCTTTTGCAACAGCGGCTCGATTCCGAGTTTTTTTCCCTTCCTCTCTCTTTTGATCACTTTTTTTTTTTCACCCCACTTATATCACGGACACACAGATCGTCCCAAATGTCTCCTGAGCCGGTGGACGGAGCCACTGTTTATAGCAGGATACGATACAACAGGGAAGAGCTGCTAGCATTTAACCGCCACCCGGTCCCATTGGAAAAACTCGACATACCGAGAGAATTGAGGCGAAAGCGTCGCGGCTGCCGGGCTGGAGTAAGGCGGAGGACAAAAAATATAAGGTACAGACCCTCCCTTCCATCTGTTGTCATGGGAAATGTACGGTCGATACTGGGAAAGTTAGATGAGCTAGCGGCTATCTCCCGTTATGATAGCACTTACCGGGAGTGCTCTCTCCTTTTGTTTACTGAGACGTGGCTAACTGAACTAGCAGCAGATGCTAACATTGAGCTGGAGGGTTTTCACATGATACGAGCTGACCGAACACCAGACAGTGGCAAAGCTAGGGGCGGTGGAGTGATAATGTATGTTAACAACAACTGGTGCAGACCGGGACATATCACTGTTAAACAACGACACTGCAGCAAAGACATTGAGTTGCTAGCTGTTAGCATGAGGCCTACATATCTCCCGAGAGAACACTCACACGTGATCTGCATTGTTGTTTGTGCAAATCCGACGGCGAACGCTGGGACAGCGCGTGACGTCATCCATTCAGTAACCAGCAGGCTGCAGACAGAACACCCAGATGCTCTTCTCCTCATCTCAGGCGATTTCAACCACATTTCACTGTCTCCCATTCTACCCACGTTCACCCAGTATGTCACATGCCACACTAGAGACAATAAAACACTGGATTTATTCTACACAAACACTAAGGAGGCGTACACCTCATCACAACTCCCCCCACTCGGGAGATCGGATCACAACTTGGTTCATCTCCGGCCGGTGTACAAACCCCTAGTGCACAGACAACCTCCGGCCATGCACACTGTGGAGTTATGGTCTGAGGAGACAATGGACACGCTAAAGGACTGTTTTGAAGCCACCGCCTGGAAGCAGCTCTGCGATCCACATGGTGAGGACATCGATGGCCTCATTCACACCTTCACGGGCTACCTCAGCTTCTGTGTGGACAAATCCGTTCCCACCAAGACCATACGGCGTCACTCAAACAACAAACCCTGGATCAACCCTGAGATAAAAACACTTCTGAGAGAGAAGAAGAGGATCTTCAGGTCGGGGAACAGGGAGATGCTGAAGTCCGTACAGAGGGAACTGAGGAGAAAGATCAGAGAAGGCAAGGACAGCTTCAGGAAGAAGATGGAGGACAAGCTGCAACAGTGCAACATCAGCGGGGTCTGGAGAAACCTCAAAACCATCTCGGGGCTCCAGAATACCTCCCCCCAGGCCACGGGGGGCAGGGAGTGGGCGAACAACCTGAATCTGTTTTTCAATAGATTTGACCAACCGCCCTCCCCCCGTCTGCACAACAACCACTGCTGCCTCTAAGAAATCAAGTCCTGCTGCCCACTCCCCACTCCACCGACACCCCCCTCACTCCCAACACACAGCCCCCCATCCTGACCCTGACCAAGACCCAGGTGAGGACGGAGCTGAGGAAGATCAAGGCGAGGAAGGCGTCGGGACCGGACGGCATCAGCGCAAAGCTCCTCAAGTCCTGTGCAGACCAGCTGTGTGGGATTGTGACGTATATCTTCAACATGAGCCTGAAACTGGGGAGGGTACCACAGCTGTGGAAAACATCTTGTGTGGTACCTGTACCAAAAACTTCCCACCCCAAAGACCTGAACAGCTACAGACCGGTGGCCTTGACGTCCCACTTGATGAAGACCCTGGAGAGACTGCTCCTTGCTCATCTCCACCCCCTGGTGGAACCAGCGATGGATCCACTCCATTTCGCCTACCAGCATGGCATTGGGGTGGAGGATGCGGTGATCTTCCTCCTTCACCGTTCTCTGTCCCACCTGGAGAAGCCCGGGAATATGGTGAGGATCATGTTCTTTGACTTCTCCAGTGCTTTCAACACCATCCAACCGATGATCCTGAAGGACAAGCTGCTGCGCGCAGGGGTGGACCAGCACCTGTCATCATGGATCCTGGACTACCTCACGAACCGGCCTCAGTTTGTGAGAACCCGGGACTGTGTTTCCGACACAATCATCAGTAGCACGGGGGCCCCCCAGGGAACGGTGCTGGCTCCCTTCCTGTTCACTCTTTATACTGCGGACTTCTCACACAACACAACACATTGCCATCTACAGAAGTTCTCTGATGACTCTGCGATCGTTGGTCTCATCTCCAATGGAGATGAAGCTGAGTACAGAGGGCTTATCCAGGACTTCGTGGACTGGTGCCATCGGAACTGCCTCCAGATCAACGCGAGGAAAACTAAGGAGCTGGTGGTGGACTGCCGCAGGCATGGGCAGCCCCTCACAGCACCAGTAAATATACAGGGAACAGACATCGAGATGGTGACATCCTATAAGTACCTGGGTGTTCATCTGAACAATAAACTAGACTGGTCACACAATACTGACGCACTCTACAAGAAGGGACAGCGCAGGCTGTTCCTGCTGAGGAGACTCATGTCTTTTGGTGTACAAGGGGCGCTGCTGAAGTCATTCTATGACACGGTGGTGGCATCAGCCATCACTTTTGGAGTGGTCTGCTGGGGCAGTGGCATTACTGCAGCCGATAGGAAGAGACTGAACAAACTGATTAAGAAAGCTAGCTCTGTCCTGGGGCAGCGCCTTGATCCGATGGAGGAGATAGGAGAGAGAAGGACGGTGGCTAAACTGTCATCTCTGCTGGAGTCCGAGTTCCACCCTATGCAGGACATACTGGATGCACTGAGGAGCTCATTTAGCAGCAGACTACATCATCCCAGGTGCACAACCGAGCGGTTTCGTAGGTCCTTCCTACCAACGGCTGTCAGACTGTACAACCTAAGCAGGGCTGCTCGCAGAGATAGCAAAAAGACGTAACAAACTAATAGTTTTTTTGAATGCAAAAGATGCAATAGACTTACACAATGGTCCCCTCCGGCATACAACTAGGAACATACCGGTCGCTATGGAGGGTGAGAATATGTATGGGCACATAATCATACCATGTAGGATAACTAAGTAGACAGTTATGCTGTTTCATCCCATCTAGCAACAATGCTCTGCACTGTGTGTGTTTATATATTTACATATTTATTCCATCTAGCTACAATGCTCAGCACTGGGTGTGTTTATATTTTTACATTTATATATCTATATATTTATTCCATCTAGCTACAATGCTCCACACTGTGTTTTTATATATCTACATATTATTCCATCTAGCTACATTGCTCCACACTGTGTGTGTTTATATACTTGCATATTTATTCCACCTAGCTGCAATGCTCCGTACTGTGGGTGTTTATATATTTACATATTTATTCCACCTAGCTGCAATGCTCCGTACTGTGGGTGTTTATATACTTACATATTTATTCCATCCAGCTACAATGCTCTGCACTGTGTGTCTGTGTGTGTGTGTGTATATATATATTTTATAGTAATATGTACATATGTATATTAGCTGCTCTTGCTTGCTTGTTTTTTTTCTTGCCTTCTGATTGTTGCTCTGAGTGTTGCTATCCCTGTGCTGTTGCAATCCTGGAATTTCCCCGTTGTGGGACTAATAAAGGCTTATCTTATCTTATCTTATCTTATCTAGTAATATTTTTCTTTAGGAACCAAATAGTCAGAAATAGTAAAGTCAAAGGTTAACAGACAATGGTCTGACAGTACAGGGTTATGAGGAAAAACTACCAGATTTTCTATTTCTATGCCATATGTCAGAACAAGGTCCAACATATGGTGGAAATAATGAGTAGAATTTCCTACTTTCTGAGAAAACCCTATCGAGTCTAATATTGAATTAAATGCCACATTAAGACAGTCACTATCTACATCTACATGTATATTAAAGTCCCCTACTATAATTATTCTATCTGATTTCAGCACTAAATCAGCTAAGAATTCAGCAAATTTGGATAAAAATTCTGAGTAGGTTGGTGGAGGACAATAAACTATGACAAATAAAATTGGGTTTAGCCTAAAATTGCTAAAGTGCCCAATACTGAGGACCAGGCCCTCAAAGGAATTATAACATGTTTTTTGCTTTACATTAACTAGTAATTTGGAATGGTAAATTGTTGCTACTCCTCCTCCACGACCAGAACTTCTGGGATTTTGACAGTTTAAATAACCAGAGGGAGTTGATTCATTTAAACCAACATAATCCTCTTGCCCTAACCCAGTCTCTGTAAGGGATATTAAATCAATCTGATGATCAATTAACAGATCATGGACTAGCAGAGACTTGGGAGTTAGAGACCTAATATTTAACAAGCCACATTTAATTTTTAAATTATGAGGAGGAAGAGAGGCCAAATCATTCAATTTAGAGGCTTCATGTTTAATTTGAGTTTTACCAACTTTTTGTTTAATCACTTTGGGATGCTTATACATTATATTTCTATTTACTTTGGAGGGAGCAGACAATGATTCTCTGATGGGGATGTCAGGGGCTAAGTTGAGGGGTGTTGGATGAAGAGGAGCTGCAGAGAGGCGTGTAAGACTGCGACTCTGCTTCCTGGTCCCAACTCTGAGTTGTCAAGATTTTGGAAATTTGGATAAAAAAGATGCCAGATTGTTAAATAAATGAGACGCACCATCCAAAGTGGGATGGACGCTGTCTCGTCTCATAAGACCAGGTTTTCCCCAACATGAGTTCCAATTGTCAATGTAGCCCACGTTGTTTGCAGGACACCACACAGACAGCCAGTGGTTGAAGGATGACAAGCGGCTAAACATGTCATCACTGGTCAGACTGGGGAGGGGCCCAGAGAATACTACAGAGGCAGACATTGTTTTGGCAATGTCTGCCAAAACAATTCTACATTAAGTTTAGTGACTTCCAACTGCCAGAGTTGGATGTCATTAATGCCGGCATGAATAACAGTTGTGGAGTATTTACAGTTACTTTTAGCCAGCATTTTTAAATTTGACTCAATGTCGCCTGCTGTGGCCCCAGGAATGCATTTGACTATGGCTGCTGGAGTCTCTAGGTTCACGTTTCTGACTACAGAGTCGCCAATGATGAGAGTTTTTTCCTCCACGGGTGTGTCGCTGAGCTGGGAAAAATGATTAGAAACGTGAACAAGTTGGTGGTTAACTGTGGCTTTGCAAAGTCAAATTTGTATATGCATCTCCTATCTAAATTGTGAGATGGCGGCGCACCTAGACGCAGCGGCCCCTCTTGGCATCAGTGAGTGTGAGAGTTTTAATCATCCCAGACATACATTCTGTAAAACTTACAACCGTGAGACCTTATTAAACATCAAGGTACTGCACACTGCAAGAATCGCAGCGATCGGTTGTGATTTGGACATTCTACGCCAGCATGGAATTCTGGCGGAGTCCCCGATGGAAGCTACCCGAGAGAGGGGGAAGCGGAAGTGGAGCGAAAGCAAGCAAAAGTGAGGAAAAAGGGCTGGGATCCATGCTAGGCTAAAGGCTAACCCCTCCAGACCAGCGGTACCGTTGCTTCTTCTCTCTAACGTCCGCACCCTCGAAAACAAGGTGGACGAACTGCGTCTGCTGAGAGAAACCCGGAGAGAGTGGAGGGACTGCTGTGTGTTTGTTTTTATCGAGACATGGCTCCACAGCAACATTACTGACGAGGCCATTCAACTGGAAGATATGGCGATGTTCCGTGCCAACAGGGAAACGGCGAGCTCCGGTAAGAGCCAGGGGGGTGGGCTATGCATCTATGTTAACAAGAACTGGTGCGTTAATGCTACGTTAGTGTCTAAACACTGCTCTCCGTTGGTGGAGTTCCTTATTGTAAATTGTCGGCCTTATTATTTGCCGAGGGAATTCAGCAACGTGTTTGTAGCTGGTGTTTACATAGCGCCGAGCCCTAATCCTAAAGCTAACGCTAAGAAGGCACTCAGGGTACTGCACAATGTGATCAGTGAAATCCAAACTTCACACCCGGACAGTTTTGTGGTGGTTGCGGGGGATTTTAACCACACCAGCCTAAAGACTGTGCTCCCCAAGTTTAAACAATGTGTAGACTTAAAGACCAGAGGAGAGAATATGTTGGACTTAGTGTACACAAACACAGATGCATATAAAGCGATACCCCGCCCCCATCTCGGCCGTTCTGATCACATATCCGTGATGCTGCTGCCTGCCTACAAACCTTTATTGAAGCGCAGCAGGCCAGCAGTGAAACAAATCAGGATTTGGCCAGAGAGTGCAACCTCTGCACTGAAGGACTGTTTTCTGCACACAGACTGGAAGGTCTTCAAAATAGCAGCCTCCCAGGAAGACAAGACAGATGTGGAGGGGTATGCTGATACGGTCACCAGCTACATCGCGAAGTGCACAGAGGATTTTACTACAGTGAAGACCATCACTATGCGGGGTAATCATAAGCCCTGGATGACTGCAGAGGTGCGCTCGCTGCTTACAGCCAGAGATGCAGCCTTCAGAGCGAAGGACAGGATCACCCTCCGCTCAGCCAGGTCTGCGCTTTCAAAGGGAATTAAGGCGGCAAAGCGCGCCTATGAGGAGAAAATCCAGGGACACCTCTGTGACACTAGGAACACCAAGCAGATGTGGCAGGGGGTTCGGACACTGACGGGCTTTAAGTCTAGGCAGGGGGTCGATGATGACGATGCTTCGCTTCCAGACAGGCTTAACGACTTCTTTGCACATTTTGAAGCATCAAACTCGACAATCAGAGTGAGGGCTGGCCCACCCCCACCATCGGTCAGACCAGCTTTTACCATCAACACAGCGGACACACGGAGGACCCTAACCAGAGTCAACCCACGTAAAGCTGCAGGTCCAGAAAACATTCCGGGACGTGTGCTCCGAGACTGCGCGAGCGAGTTGGCAGATGTCCTGACTGACATTTATAACATCTCCCTGAGCCAGGCCATCGTTCCCAGATGCTTCAAGACGTCTATCATTGTACCGGTGGCAAAGAAACCAGTGGTGTCCTGTTTGAATGACTATTGTCCTGTTGCACTGACACCAATTGTGATGAAGTGTTTTGAACGGCTTGTCAAACCACACATTACAGCCTGCCTCCCTGCATCACACGACCCGCTCCAGTTTGCATATCATTCAAACCGCTCCACGGAGGATGCTATAGTCACCGCCCTACACTCTGTCATCACCCACCTGGACCAGAAAGACATCTACGTCAGACTCTTGTACATTGATTTCAGTTCAGCATTCAACACCATTATTCCCCAGAGACTGATGGAGAAATTACTCCTTCTTGGTCTGAACACCGTCTGGATTTCCTGACTGAGAGACCTCAGTCTGTCCGGGCTGGAAACAACATCTCCAACTCTGTCACGCTGAGCGCCGGATCCCCTCGACGCTGTGTACTCAGTCCACTGTTGTTTACACTTCTAACAAATGACTGTGTATCCAGATATGAGGGGAACCAGATTATTAAGTTTGCAGATGACACCACGGTGGTGGGACTTATTCAGAGGGATGAGGAATCAATGTACAGGGAAGAAGCGAGAGACCTGGAGGGCTGGTGCAGGGAGAACAATCTGGTGCTCAACGTGGACAAAACGAAGGAGATGATTATCGACTTCTGGCGGTCACAGCCTGAGCATGTCCCCCTCAGCATCGGCAGCCATTTAGTGGAGAGAGTAGAGAACATCAAGTTCCTCGGAGTGCAGATCTCGCAGGACCTTACCTGGAGCAAGAATTCCTTGGAGATCAGGAAGCGGGCTCAGCAGAGACTACACTTCTTGAGGAAACTCAAACAGGCCTCTCTCTCCATCTGCATCCTCAGGACCTTCTACAGAGGTGTGGTGGAGAGTGTTCTGACATACTGCATTGCTACATGGTACTCCAGCTGCAGTATGTCAGACAAAAAAGCCCTGCAGAGGATAGTCAAGGGGGCTGAGAGGGTTATTGGAGACTCCCTCCTCTCTGTCCAAGAACTTTTTCAGAACCGTTGTAGGAGCAGGGCACTGAACATTGTCAAGGACCGTTCTCACCCTCTGCATAAACACTTTGAACTTCTTCCATCTGGTAAACGATTCTGGAGCATCAGAGGCAGAACCACCAGACTGATCAGCAGCTTCCTTCCACAAGCTGTCAGGATGCTGAACAGCTTACCCGGAATCTCTCATACACACTACTGCACCTACAGACATTTTGTATATTATAGTTAGTTATTCTTTTTCCCCAAGTATGTCTCAGGGATGTGTGAATGGATGGGGGGGTGGGGGGTGGAGCTATGTGGGAGTGTGTCTTTAATCTTGCTGCTTCTTATATGGATGCCGAGAGAAACGCAATTTCATCTTGCCTACACTACAGTTGTATGTAGAGCAATATGACAATAAAGTTTGATTTGATTTGATTTTTGATTTTGAAATTCAGTCAACCTAATAAGTAAACTATTGCAACACTAAGAGTCCTGTGAATTAATCACCATGAGCAATCTCCCTCTGCTTATACAAAAGCAGCTGCAGCAGCAAATGTGTCTGTTTCCCCAGATTTTCAGTGAGGTCTAAGTCTGACTTCTGATTAAGCCGTGCAAGAACATTTACCTGTTTTTTTCAGTGTGGCTTGGGTTATTAAGACCAGATAGGCCTGCTTTGTCTCATGTGACAGTAACACGTTCTCCCAGTGTGTGTGTGTGTGTGTGTGTGTGTGTGTGTGTGTGTGTGTGTGTGTGTGTGTGTGTGTGTGTGTTGATTAAGCCTGAGGGGGGTCTCATCACCAGTGTTTGGTTTCAAAGGACGAAACAAGAGAATATTCCTCTCCGCTTAGCTAAGACAGTGGCCTTTTTTCTTATATAAGTATTTAGTTGATTGAAAATTTGCTCCAAAAAAGTTGCTCAGGTCAATGTGCCCCTAAAATCCTTATCTAAATGTGCAAAAGATGATGCTGCAGTTTTGTGAGAGTCTAATTTGAAGAAACAAAGAAACAGCCTTTGCTCCCTGGGGTCAATGTGTGTGCGTACTTTTGTAGACAGAGCACATCTGTTTTGGCTGAGAGAATGCTTGTGGCCATGTGACATTCGACTCTCACTCCTCAGGGAGCGTCGCAGGTGTCTGGCCGAACTTCTGCTATCTATCCTGCTCTTAAAATCAGTCTCCACATCTGTCAATCCTGCGTGAGTCTGGACTGCCTTTTCTGTAATTTGTGGAGACCATGTCTGTGGAAAGCAAGTATTCTGAATGTGGATGAAACACGGAGTAGAATCTCTCCTGTAAGATCCCTTCCTTCACGTGTGTGCATGTGTGCTTTGTTGACAGAGGTCAGATGTTTTGGCGAAGACAATGGTGGGGGCTATGCTTTTAAAAACATTTAGAGACACTCTGACTGATGTGCTCTGAAAACTTACACTGCCACAGCAAATGTTAAAATCAACTTGAAACTACCGTGTGCGTACTTTTGTACACAGAGCACATCTGTTTTGGTTAAGAGAATGGTATTGGCTGTGTTTTTATATTGTTTTATAGACACTGATGTCTGTGTTTTTTGCAAATTGAAACACTACAAAGCTGTCACTCTGATGAGAAGTCTTGTCATCATTAACACCATCCTAACCCTAATCCACATATGGTCAACAGATTAAAAACACAAGCTGTCAAGGCTGATGAGAAGTTTTGGGCAAAGGTCATATTTTCAAAACACTTCTGATTGACAGCCTAATTATGCAGGTCACGGGGCGGGGTCACAGTCAGGTCAGGGGGCGTGGCACCTGTCAAACTGAGAAAGGGGGTGTTAACAAGTACTACCCTCCCTCTCTTGTATTCACAAAATAATATCTGTGCAGTAGCCCTTCCTACCTGGAGTAGACATAGGTCTACTAACAGATGTGTCAGCAGACAGTGATCTGTTTTTTGCTGAGGTTCAGGCTCGGAGTCTGTTCAGAGTTTTTTCTCTATCCATCTTTGTTTGTTGCTAAGTGGTCATTAAAATGGAAAATTCATGTGTGAAGGGCTGGGCCAAGGAAGCCAAAAGAGCACCAAGTGAAGCACACTGGCAGCACCAGCCTGTAAAAATCTATGATGGTTCATTTGGGTGGTATGTTGTCAGTTTTAGTTTAGTTTATTGGTTTATTTGTCAGGGGCCATGTACAAAAAAAAACCTTAAACACAGGTTAAAGATGCTCTGTACCAGATTATAATGTTCTCACTAATTTCCATCTGTAGTCCCTGGGGCAGGAAGGAAGATATTCGAAGAAAAACAGCACATACAGAAAGCAATTCAGGTCGGGTTTCAGAAACTGTCAACCCTGAAACAAGCGGGGAGTATGTTTAAAGGTAAAAAGATAAGAGAGATGGCACACATAAAAACAATTTAAGAGTACAGTTTCAAATCCCGGTTAAGGGAGAGAGTCAATGCTGGCAGGCTTGATTACTGCATTAACAATGTTAGTTTGGGGTAGCAGTGGCTCAGGAGGTAGAGCTGGTCGTCTAATAACCCAATGGTTGGCGGTTTGAATCTCGCTCTCCCCAGATATCCTGCCGTTGTGTCCCTGGGCAAGACACTTCACCCGCATTGCCTCCAGTGCCCATAACACTGGGTATGAATGTGTATAAATGTATAAAATGTTCGGTGGTGGCCAGAAAGGCCGTTGGCGCAGATTGGCTGCCACGTTTCCGTCAGCCTGCCCCAGGGCAGCTGTGGCTACAGTAGTAGCTTGCCACAACCATTGTCTGTCTGGAGTGAATGAATAATGTACCTATTTGTAAAGCGTCTTTGAGTATATATGATAAAGTGCTATATAAATCCGATGCATTATTATTATTATTAGCCATTTCTGATTTTCATCTACACTGAAAACCTACTACTTAGCTGGGTCAGCCAACCTAGGTTGGGTGTACAAGAATGGGAATCATTGTTTTTTTTTGTTTTTTTAAATGGACAGTATGATAAAGATACATTAAAATATGACGTAATTTTTATTATTCATTGTTCAATAATTTGGTCATTTTAAGACAAACCAACACATTTGGTGCCAAAACAAATGTGATTTATTTTTTAATTTACACCAATGTGTTTTCCTTAATGGTTCATATCTCATAGATCTTATAGAGGTTGTCAAAGTTTATATATGGAATACATCTTATAGAGGTTGTTTGCACATTGGCAAGACATAGGCTAGATGATGACATTAGGTTGATGTATTTCTGATGTAAACTTGCTGACGTTGGCCTGATACATGTGTGCTGTTGGGCTAATGACTCAAAACAGACTGTTCACAATTTACGTCTGCCATAAGGGAAAAACCACCTTTGTCAGTGCTGACGGAGGTTAAGAATCAAACATGAACTCACTGGTATTTGCTGAAGCAGCTGTAGAAACACAGGTGGGATTTACCTGAGGCTCCACTAACCACACATCGCTGTTATCACTGCCACCCTTCATCAGGTTCTCCACCACATAAGCAGAGTAGACGGGGATCCGGTTGGCCGTGTCGTACAGGGTGGCAAAGTGCGGCCTGGTGGGTTTTTGACAGGTTTATTTATAAAGCAATTTTCATACAGTGTAGCAGATCAAAGTGCAGGACAAAATAATCAACACCATACACCAAAAGCCAAAACTTAGTCTCACCCACACGCACATGCACTCACAGCACACCGACTAATCGACCTGCCATATAAAACCATGTTAAAATAACATATAATACATTAAAACTGAACTGAGGATTAACTAACTGTAATGCTGTTTATTCCATCTAGCTGCAATGCTCCTGCACTGTCTACATAACTGTGTACATATGGATATTTATTTAGTGCTTTGGCTAACCAGTTCTTATCTTATTTACTATTGCTCTGAGTGCTGCTATCCCCTTGCTGCTGCAATCCTGTCATTTCCCCGTTGTGGGACTAATAATGGTTTATCTTATCTTATCTTGTCTCATCTCATCTTACAGACAATGTTAGAACCTTCATTCTTCTACACAGAAGTTCACTCTGTTACTGGATTGAAGACTGAATGAGAGCTTACTGGTTGCTAAAGGTCTGACAGATGTGGCGGTAGTTATTGGGAGTCTTCCACTGAGGCACAAATCCATTATAGAAGAACTGATTGCATTTCTGAATGACAGAGGACCAGAAGGTGAGGACAGACTCAGGATCAAGTTACAGTGGTTGTGGACGAACTAAAACTGGACACAAACCTGTTCTTTTGTCTTTGGGTCAGGCAAAAAGTTGTCCACAACATGAGCACAGACAGGAAGTATGAACAGGAGAAGGACCAATGCCATCACTGGGCTCTGCATCCTGGACTCAAAGGTGGGCCTGAAGATCCATCAGAGCATGGAGAGGTTATGGCAATAACAGGAGAAAGTTGACATCACAGAAGATGTTTCAGAGATGGACCACTTACCAAAGGTGATCAGACGCTGATGCTGACTCTCAGATCACACTGCTACTCTCTGAACTACCAACGCACCTCTTATGATGTTTCCTTGGACTTCTAGAGAACTCTGAGGTTTATTCACTTCTGTAAGAACAATTATGTGGTAAAACTAGAGGAACCTGAACAGCTTCTGGTCATGAGAGATAAGAATAAACACAAACACCTGAGTCATTCTGTCAAGCTGCTCATTGGTGCTCTGCTCTTTGGAGCACATATATATACACACCCAACACTGTATGTGTTGGGTGTGTATATATGTGTGTATATAATGTATGTATGAAGATATAAGTAGATTTGTATGTAAGTGTGTGTGTGTTGTTACACGTACATGGGTATTTCGGTTTGCACTTCAGGATGATTAATGAATCTGATGTGATGGTAAAGGGTTGGATCTAAATCAGTTTCACGTTTTCCTGCTCCTTTTCAGGCTGGCAGTACACTGTGTTTTTGGTATGGACTAAAATTTATAATGTATTTTCTCACTTCTTTGTTCTTATATTGCATGTTCGAAATAAACATTTTTTTTTTTAAAGACAATTCTGATTCCCAGCTGCTACTGTTGGTGATGCTAACAAACACTTAACAGCTTTACTGTCATTTCACACATATGTTTAATGAAATTTCCTGTTGTCCACCAGTTATCATTTATACACATACTTTCCCAGAATTCATTAGTCTGGTCTCATTAGTTGAATTGTTTGCTAGCTAACTGTTACTACTACCATGGCCTGTTCTGTTGTATGCCACAATCAGCCTGACGTTTTAGATTCCTTTATTAGTCCCACAATGGGAAAATTACAGGGCATCCTCATGAGTGGATGAGGCAGCCGTTGGTGCAGCGCCCAACCCTTTCACCATTCACACACACATTCACATCTGGGGCCGCTTTAGAGTCTCCAGTTAACCTAACCTGCATGTTTTTGGCATGTGAGAGGAAACCAGAGAAATCCTGGACTAAAACCCATGCAGACACGGGGAGAACATGCAAACTCCACACAGATCACGGTTGGTTGGGGGCTGGGATCGAACCCAGGATCCCCGGCCAAGGGTGAGTTTCTGTGCTGCCGCAGTGCTAACCACTCCACCACCGCGCTGCCCACGTCTTACACGTCTTACACTTTACACGTCTTGTCTGCTGAAAATTGACATATTTGGCCTTGGATGCTTCCCTTCCATTTTTGAGTGCAGCCTTCCAGGATGGCCGGTGTGATGCTAGCTGATCCCAGGTCTCAGGAACAATACCAAAAGACTGCAAAGCACAGTTCAAGGTATCTTTAAAATGAAGGTGCTGTGGAGGAACAAAATAAGTGCAGGCGGACACGGCGAACTGAAGGTTAAAAGGGTGTTTTATTCATCCTCCATCATGAGGCTCGTCCAGCGCGGTGGCAGTGCGCTGGAGTGAGCCCTCTGTCTCTAATGGCCCTTTTCCACTAGTATCGCTTTGGCCTTACTCACTTCTACTCGACTCGCTTTCTAGCCTTTTCCACCGTACCCAGCATGGTTTAACAGGCGCTATTTTCGTGCCTGTTCGAGGGCAGGGTACAACCGTGCTGAAGCGAGCCAAGATGTGATGTCAACAGACTGCGAGCCGTTGATTGGTCAGGGCGTAACGTTACAAAAGCGTCCGTCTTCAGTGGAATCTATACGACCGCCATTTGCAATATTTCACGGACTAACTCGGTCACGGAGTAAATACGATATTAATACAGACAGCGTTGTAGGTTTTGCGGAAATCTACACTGTGGTCCAATGAAGAGGTGTGGAGTTTTCTGTGCTTGGTGGCAGATCCACAGTGAGGAGCGACCCGCACCGATACAGATGCAGCCCAGCATAGAACCGGACTACGGACAAGCTGAAGACGAACATGAGAGAACCATCGATGGTGAGTGATTTGTAATATTGTGCATCTATTCGCTTATTTATCCTGTTGGTATTAAGCTCACTTTTTTTGAGCCATACAGCGCCATCCTGTGCTGGCTAACGAGTTTTAGCTAGTAGCTAGCTAGTACCAACTGCTGATTCGCGCTTGTTTTCTCCTAAGTATTCGCTTGTGAGAGCAAAACGATGAAATATGTTAATCCTGGTTAAAGTCCTGGTTTGTGTACGTATTGCACTTTGGTGCTGCGCATTAAATTGTGTGCAATTTAATGCTAGAATGTGTTTCCACATGCCAGGGGTTAGCCTTCCTCAGAGTTTATATTGTGGATACTGGTGAAGTTGAGCCCAGGAGCCGAAATCTCGACATATTAAAAGTGCTCTTTCAAACCAGTGATTTATAAAGTGATTCATATAATTTTCTAAAGCATCAGAATAGACCCCACACCTATTCTGTGGATTTTCCATAAAAGGTGTTGGAACAGTGTTGTTGTGCTGTTCCACCATAAATCCCTGGATTAATAATGTTCTTGTACCTGCACAGAGTGGATCCTGAGGTTCTTGTCAGGGAAACGAAGCATTTTTGTCACATCCCACCACTGACTTTCACAAGTCTGTTTCCCTAATACAGGTACATCTCCAAAAATAAGAATGTCATGAAAAAAAATTCAATATTTTTTGACACTCATTTCAGAAAGAGAAATCCATATATTATATAGATTCATTACACAGACAGTGATATATTTCAAGCATTTATTTATTTTAAATTGGATGATTATGGCTTACAGCCCCTGAAAACCACAAATTCAATTTGGCAAAAAATTAGAATATTACATAAATTAACTTTAAAAAATAGTTTTTAAATATAAATGTTGGCCGCTGAGGTGTTGGTTAATATGGGCTGTAGCCGTAATCATCAATATTAAAATAAACACTTTCAATATATCACTGTCCCTGTAATGAATCTATATATGGGTTTCACTTTCTGAAATGAGTGACAAAAATATTGAACTTTTTCATGGTATTCTAATTTTTAAGATGTGCCTGTATAAGTGTTGAACTTGTTTGAACTAACCACCATCCATTTCTGTTGTTCATCTAGGCAAGAGGAAAGCAGCCGCCCCACAGCAGACCTCACCACTGTGGAACGTACTGAAATCCTTTGCTTTTATAGGTAAAGTATCAAAACCAAAGTAGCACAATTTCCACTTAATATAAAAGGGACTGAATTGAGATTTATTTGATTGTGTGAATATTAATTACAGAATAATTGAAAATGACTGGCGCATCAACTGTAAAATAAACCGCTTGTTAATGTATTTATTTTTTTGTCAGATCACTTGTGTGATCCTTTGTGAGTTATGTTCACAACTGTATCTTTCGGGGAATGGGAGTTGTTCAGTCATCAATATAATTTAGTTTATATGTGTAGTTTATAGTCTATCATCAATAAACTCATGCAGTAGCAGGACACATTACAAATATTTGAGACCCATTGTAGCGCTTCCTTTTATATTTTAGCAATACAAGTACAAAACACCACCCACACTTGAAGCCAGGGCAAGAAGAGACACTTTTACAGACAAGACAAACTTTTATTGATAAAAACTCCATATTTTGACTGAGCGACTCCATACTCGGTGATGCACACCCTCAGTTAAAGTACTACATTCCATTCAAGTGAATGTATTAATTCATTCTAATTGCTGAGGCCACAGTAAAAACAGATGATTTTAAATGTAACGCAGCCCTTGTAAAATCGACTTTACATCAGTGCAGCTACATGAAAATTGTGGTTAAATACAACAACAAAGTACTTTATTGTCACATTGGAATTGGAATCGCTCCTGTTTTGTTTTTCTTTTGGAATTCTTGGATGAAATATGGTGGGCAATATACGCTGCAGCTTCAGCCATCACCCATTTCAGATAACCTATGTTGAACTGTATAATCAGAGGAGTTATTGTTTAATTCGACCTTGTTAGATTTTTTTTCCCCTTTGTTATATTATTCTATTTTCTTTTAATCTATCCGAAATAAACATTCATTCATTCATTCACATTCCACCACTGGCTTTTAGCAACAAGTGTATTTCCCAAATATGTTTTAAACAGTGGAGAATGTGCACAAGGATGAGACTGAGTTATTCCTCAGGTTCAGCTTTATTCACAGATCACATACTCCAACAACCTCAAAGCAGGAAAAGAGGAAGAATAATCTCACAACTCCTTCTTTATACCCCGGACATCGAAACTCAAGACACATTGTGTTTAAGCAAATATACAGTCACATTGTAACCCCTTTGATCTTCCACACCATTGTCCTTTAGTCTCTGGTGGTCCGGACATCTCCCCAGGTCATCTCCCTGAAACAAAGGCCAAATCTCACACTCTCTCGTTGTCTCTTGGAGACTCAGACCTTTTGTTCCCTGAGACGTGCAGCACACAATAAACACACAGCAATATATTTGTGGAGCATATATAACCAACATATGTGCCCACATGACCCCCCCCAAAAAAAGTCTAAAATGGAACAAACATAACCAGAGATGCATGACATAATAACATTACTACATATCAATCCACCAGTTGCCTAGGTCTAAGTCTTCTGCCATACTTGCTGTAAGCCGGCTTTACTGTTTCCGCAGTGTCTTCCTGCTGTGGAACTGTTGCCTGTAGATTAAAACTGTTAGTCAATCTCTGTGGGTGTTCTGGAGAATGCCCTCTAGGGGGTCTGCCACGACGGGGGGCCCTCGCCAACTGCACTGCTTCATCCACCCAAACAAAAGCAGGTTTGAGTCTGTTTATACCAATTAACTCCTTTCTGTCTCCCAAATCCAGCAAAAAATGCTTCTCTCCTGTTTCCAGCACCCTAAATGGTCCATCATAAGGCGGTCGCAAGTTTGGGCGATGGGCATCATGTCTGACAAAAACAAACTCTGCACTTTTTAAAGCTTTCAGCACAAAAACGCGTGGAAAACTGTGATGAACCGGGCCCAGAAGCGTGTTTGATCCCGTGTCGCTCTGCAACAGCTGAGCGGGGGGGGCAATTTGGCGCAGGATTATCAGGGAGAAATTCCCCGGGCAGATGGAGAGGCTGTGCAAAAACTAACTCAGCTGGGGAGGCTTGCAAATCCTCCTTAGGTGCAGAACGCAACCCCAATAAAACCCATGGAAGCCTGTCTACCCAATTTGTGTCCGTAAGCGACGCTCTGAGGGCTGCTTTCAATGACCTATGGAAACGTTCGCATAAACCGTTAGCCTGTGGGTTGTACGCGGTAGTGCAGTGGATCGTTACCCCTAGGCTGCGGGCCATCGATGACCAGAGCTCGGAAACAAATTGAGGGCCTCTGTCGGGCGTTATGTCCAACGGAACTCCAAAGTGCGCTACCCAGGCTGTTAAAAACGCGCGTGCCACCTCCTCGGCTGTGGTTGATACCAGTGGGACCGCTTCTGGCCAACGCGTGGTGCGGTCCACCATAGTCAAAAGATGTGTGTACCCCTGTGACGACGGAAGGGAGCCTACCAAGTCGACATGCACATGATCAAAGCGCTTAGCCGGGATGTGAAAAGGCTCCAAAGGAGCTCTAGTGTGTCTGTGTATTTTGGCTCGTTGACATGCTACGCAGGCTGTCGCCCATTCCTTGACCTGTTTGCTCAACCCCGGCCATACAAATTTCTCTCCTACCATTTTGACCGATGTGCGCACCCCCAGGTGCGCTAGAGAATGGATCGAGTCAAAAACACGGCGGAGCCACGCAGCTGGTACCACCGGACGCAGCCGCCCAGTGGAGATATCGCAGATTAGCGCGGGCATACCACCCTGCAGCACCCTGTCCTCCAGCCTTAACCCTGTTGGTCCAGACTGGAGCGCGTGCACGTCCACGTCGCTAACCTGCTCCGCGGCCATGGCTGCATAATCTAACCCTACGCGGACCGGGGCTGCGCGCGCTTCCGCGTCGCTACCCTGGCCCGCGGCCATGGCTGCAGAGTCTGCCCCCACGGGGCCTGAAGCTGTCACAGCACGTGAGAGACAGTCTGCCACTACATTATGTTTACCTGTGACATGCTGGATATCGGTGGTAAACTCCGATATCGCGGCCAGCTGTCTCTGCTGCCGGCCCAACCAAGGTTCCGAAATCTTGGCCATCGCAAAAGTCAGCGGCTTGTGGTCCACGAACACGGTGAAACAGCGTCCTTCCAGCCAGAACTGGAAATGGTGGATGGCCAAGTGTAGTGCCAACAACTCCCTGTCGAACGCGCTGTACTTTCGCTCGCGATCACGCAAGGTTTTGCTGAAAAACGCGAGCGGTTGCCAGGTCCCAGCTACATACTGTTCAACGACCGCCCACACTGCTAAATCGGACACGTCAGTGGTGAGCGCCATGCGTGCCGTTGAAACTAGGTGTGCCAACAAGGTAGCGTTTGCCAAAGCTGATTTGACTTGAGAGAATGCACGCTCCCGCTCAGGAGACCATTCGATTTTATTCATGGGTTTTTGGTTTTTTTAGTGCAGCATACAATGGCTGCATGAGCTGCGCTGCACTGGGGAGGAAACGATTATAAAAATTAACGCTTTAACCGTTTGAGGGTGGGGAAAAATTGTTATTGCGTGCACTTTATCGGGCAGAGGGACCGCTCCTTCTGGTGAAACACGATGCCCCAAAAAATCAATCTGCGCCACCCCGAACTGACACTTCGCTGGGTTATTTATTAACCCGTGCTCTGCTAACCTCCGGAAAACTGCTGTGAGATGGCTTTCGTGTTCGTCTTCGGAAGTGCTGGCTACCAAAATGTCGTCCAAATAGACGAACACGAAAGGGAGGTCGCGTAGGACCGCGTCCATCATGCGCTGGAACGTCTGCACCGCACCCTTGAGTCCAAAAGGCATGCGCAAAAACTCAAAAAGCCCGAAAGGCGTTATTACCGCTGTTTTGGGTATGTCCTCAGCGCGCACTGGAACCTGATGGTAACCGCGTACCAAATCTATTTTAGAAAAAATGCACGCCCCCGCCAAATGAACCGAAAAATCTTGGATGTGCGGGATCGGGTAGCGGTCGTGTGCAGTGGCGTTATTCAACCTGCGGAAATCACCGCAAGGTCGCCACGAGCCATCAGCCTTTGGGACCATGTGCAATGGTGAAGCCCAGGGACTTTTCGAACGCTGGATGATGCCCAGTTTTTCCAGGTTGGCAAACTCCTCGCGCGCTATGGTCAGTTTAGCTGAGTCCAGGCGCCGAGCTTTTGCAAAAATGGGTGGGCCGGTGGTAGTGATATAGTGTTCCACCCCATGTTTAGCCACTGTCGCCGAAAACGTTGGGACTGTGAGTGCTGGGAACTGAGTGAGGAGTGCGTGGAACTTACCACCCGCAGCTGTGACGTTGGCTTGTGCAGTTGGCGGCACCACTCGAGCTGTGCAGGGAATAGAGTGAAAAGAGAGTGCATTAACCAGACGTCTATTAGCAAGATCAACCAATAAACCATGTGCGCACAAAAAATCAGCCCCTAACATGTTGAAATTGACATAACGTTCGGCTCAGGAGACGCACACACACAGGCTCAGAGTAGTTCAAACTGTTTATTAACAACAGGGATGTTTGGGTGCGTGTCTGCGGAATGTTAATGTGTTGGTGGTGGCGTCTGCTTCGGACCCAGAGGCAGGAGACCGTTCAGCCGGCAACCCTATGGGAGAAATTGGACACAGGGTGATGAGCACACACCAACACAGGAGGAGAATAGGCGAGGGAGAGAAGCTTACTTGTTTGGGCAGATGACTGGCGCTTCAAGGATGGAAGCCCGGGAGACAGCCACCTGCAGGGCTCGGTGCAGCAGCGAGGAGAGACGAGGGACGGGATTGTCCGCCGCCGAGGAATCCACCTGTGCACAGGGGAGCAAACTGGAGAGATGAGGTAAGTGATCTTCTTACCGGTAAAGAGGATGCTGAAGAGAATGTGGTAGAAGTCCATGCAAGGGAAATGAAGTCTACGGCTTCAGGCCGACGCTCAGGGCGAGGCGGCTTTTATCCTTCGCCGCTGACGAGTAGCAGGTGCGTGGGCAGGTGGCGCCGCTGATGAATGGCGCGGCGTGACAGAAATTAACTGCAGCTACAACAAAAGTCCACTCAAATGCAAGGCCCTGCAAAGACAGAAACAGAGTCCTCTTACCGAAGGTCTTCATCGCTGAGCCGTTCGCTGCTGACACCAGGGGGCCCTTAGACGGTGTCAGCCGGTCCGCGTAGGAAGGCGTGATGAAGCTCAGCTGGGAGCCTGTGTCCACAACGAAATGCCTCCTCGAGCGTGCATCAGTCAGGTAGAGCAGCTTGTTCTCCTCCCCGAGGGCCGCAGCCGCTACCGATCCCCGGTCTTGGCGTTTCCCAAACGCTTGAAGTGGCACGTGGGAGGCACTTGTGTGCCCTCTCTGCAAAGTGGCGATGATAGAAGCAAAGGACATCGTCCGCTCCGTGTCGCTTGGTGCTGACTGCTGCCGTCGCCGGTGAGTCTGGTGCTGCAACCACTGGCCCCATGCCATAACTGGCCCCATGCGGCCGAAACCGCGCTCTGTTTGTGGGCGTCGACGAGTCGCTGCGCCACCTTGCTCAGCCCATGGTAGTCTCGCCGGGCCAACCGAGGTGAGTCTGCCAGGGTAACTCTCACCGCTGGTGGCAGGGTCCGGAGGAAAAGGTGGGCGAAGATAAATTCGCAATCCTTGGAGTCTTTCAGCCTCAGCATTTTCACCATCAGGTCTATGGGTCTGTCGTTCTCCGACTTCATCAACGTTAGGAGCCCTTCTGCTCGCTGTTGCACCGAGGGGGTGAAGTGGCTTATAAGCGCAGCCTTCAATGCGCTGTATTTGTCGCTGTCCGGTGGGTGATTGACCAGATCTTCCACCCTCTGGACTGTGTGGCTGTCCAGCTTCGCCACCACTTGGTAGAATTTCGTGTCATCCTTCGAGATTCTCCGGAGGTTGAACTGCGCCTCGACCGCGCTAAACCAGGAGTGCGGACTATGCGGCCAGATGTCGGGCAGCCGGAGTGTGGTGGCAGCCATCAGGCTGGCTTCTGCCGAGCCCCGCTCGGGAGAATTATTTCTGCTCATTCTTCGTCGTAAGGTCACCAGTGTGGAGAATGTGCACAAGGATGAGACTGAGTTATTCCTCAGGTTCAGCTTTATTCACAGATCACATACTCCAACAATCTCAAAGCAGGAAAAGAGAAAGAATAATCTCACAACTCCTTTTTTATACCCCGGACATCGAAACTCAAGTCACATGGTGTTTAAGCAAACATACAGTCACAATGTAACCCCTTTGATCTTCCACACCATTGTCCTTTAGTCTCTGGTGGTCCGGACATCTCCCCAGGTCATCTCCCTGAAAAAAAGGCCAAATCTCACACTCTCTCGTTGTCTCTTGGAGACTCAGACCTTTTGTTCCCTGAGACGTGCAGCACACAATAAACACACAGCAATATATTTGTGGAGCATATATAACCAACATATGTGCCCACAAAACTTCCTTTATTTAACCACCACCCATTTCTGTCTTTTGTCTAGGCAAGAGGTAAACGATCCACCCCAAACTGGACCTTGCGTCACTATTTACAGATCTGCTGATCTGGGACCAGTGTGAGCTGCACATCCCAGCTGCTGAGTGACCCAGTCTTACAGTTTGAATTTTGCACATTGTGAATAATCTGGAATTTGCTGCTGATTGTAATAAACAATTTAGTGACTTATGTGTTTGCATCAAGATTTCTATTTTTGACTGTTAATACACTGGTGGGAAAAGAGTCAATAGTACAAACCATTAATGGGTGACCTTGAAAATAATGGCTCATTTTTAAGAAAAGTAACTAAAACAATTATTTTATTAACTGAAGACTGTATTGTTGGACGTGCCACCGCAGAAGACCCTGCATACTTTAGTGACAGTACCAGTATATGGAGGAATTCTGGGTCATATTAGCATCTACTCTTCATCATAATGGGTTTGGGCAGGGGTGTCCAATCATGGTCCATGGAGGGCCAAGACCCTGCAGGCTTTACCCCCAACCAGTGTCTTCAACAGCAGATTCCACTGAACTTTTTCCACTGACTGCAGATCAGTGAAAACACCTGCTGAAGAGACTGGGTAGAAGAGAGAACCTGCAGGGTCTTGGCCCCCCATGACACATGATTGGACACCTGTGGGTTAGAGTTTAATGGGATTTAACATTTTAACACAAACTGCTTTATGGTTCATAATCCTGTTGACAGACTTACACCAAACCAGAAGTGATTTCTCAAACTGCTGGATTGTTCTTAGACAGCTTTTCCAGTCTGTCAGTATTAAATTTATGTCACATGGTGGTAACCTTCACATATAAAAAAAGAGATATCTGCAAAAACTTCAGAGGTTTATTGTCAGTGCAATTCCCAGGGCAATATTACATGAATGCATGTATAGTACATTGTTGATGCAGAGAATATATATTTCTACAGTACATGTATCTAGTAAATCAAGTATTTTCCATGTAACCTTGTGACTGCATTATTTTAATTGCTTTTAATCCTAGATCAAGTTTGTTTTAGCCTAAAATGCATCATAACTGTCAAATATATCTTATTATACGTAACTCAGTACTGTTTACTTTTTGAATATATATTTTGTGGCTAATATAGTTATTAATCTGACGATCAAGTTGTGTCAGCTGATCATTTTTTGCTATGACACCACCTCAGACTCAGTGCTGCTGGAGCAGCTACATCCATGATGTCTCAACAGTCTCTCCATGATTTTCACGCAGATCAGAGCAATTTGTTGCACAGGAAATAAACATTTCTACAGACATTCTTAAGCTCTATAACCACTGATCGTTTGTGAAGCTGGGGTGACATCAGTGACAGGCTGTGCTGAACGCCAGACCGACCGTTTGAAGCGGTAATTTTCCCACAACTTATCCATCTGAAGCACACACAGCATACATATTATAGTACCTAACAGCGATAACTTGCAGAAATTACAGTGTAGTACGACGTACTTATAGCAAACTAGCATTAGTAACATTAGCTTACCGTCATATATGACCTAGTTTGTATCCTCACATCTTCGGCTCTCCCAGAAGCTGCAGAACTATTCCAGAGTGTTTCGTCTCACTGCCTGTACCCTTGTCTGGCGGTCCTTTTTGGCATTTACGGTGCAAAAAGCCACAGACAGAGGAGTCGCCTTGTACAGCCGCCATGTTATGTTTGGCTTGGGTCGCGTGTTTTACGTCATGGGAGTGTGGCGCCGCCTTGCTGTAAAAAAAATCCCGCCCACCCCAGCTTAACCTCTTGCATTCCGGTGTACCTCGGGCGGGCAAGTCTCTGCGTCCCAGAGCGCCCTCATGCGCTCTAAGACTCATGCGCTCTAAGACGCACGAGGGCGCTGCGTCCAAGCGCGCACTGAAAAAAAAAGCTGCATTTCCGTTCTTCCACTACAGACACAGCCGCGAACAGATTAGATATGATTGGCCTCTCATTCGACTAATCAGAGCCTTGAATTGGGTTTCTGAAACCTTGAAGAACCAATTGAAGCACAGAAGTTCGCGAGCTGTTTTGTCTAAGGCTGGGTGAAGACAGACTGCTGCAGCAGCCACAGGCGATGCTTTTTTTTTTTTTTATTCGAGCAGAATAGACGTTTAGGATTCTCTTCCATGGTCATCATAGACCGACAGAGGCCGACGATGAAGGTCGTAAATCATTCGCCAAAACCGCAATTACGGAAGCGCAAAACCGCAATAATGGAATTATGTTTTGACCGGGAACCAGGAGCGGACCAGCGTCGCGTTCGTCTGACAATGAGAAAGAGAAGTTCGCCAGGACTCTGCTGCTGTGAAGAGGTAAGGTGTTATAAGCTAAATTATTCTTTATCCCTGAAAATTGTAATCAAAAATGACTTTTGACCGATCGGTAAATTACAACTGTGCGGCACACGAAGTCCGAAGTGCGCACGCCGCAGTACACGGTTCATTTGCCGCCTCCGGACCGTGAACTCCCTGCCCCCCCGCTACTCTTCTGTAGCGAGGGGGGGGGGGCCGCGATGACTGCGCCGCGGTCGCCACATGAGTCTATTCCGTCATGTAGCGATGGCCGATGTCCGTCCTCTGTAGCGAGGGGGGGGGACACCCCCCCCACACACACACACAACAGCCCTGAGTGTCACCTTTCATTAGAGCCCAAGATGAAGCTTCTATGTTGAATCATTCAAAAGTTACAGACGTTTTTCCAAACTGTGCCATTTGGCACAGTTCAAAAACGCCTGGGAACTACCTGAGAACAAAGCTGTGTAATATATTCATTTTTTGTGGTATTGTTACAAAATTTGGACCTCAGCTGGATAACACTTGGTTCTACATTTCTGTTGCATTTTCCAGCCCGGATCTGAAGCTGTGTGTTATTTGCAAGCATTTGTATCCAAAAAAACACCCAGGCCAACTTTATTTTCTTCAAGTTCACTATGTTTAGATGACTGTAACTCAGTGGCAGGAGCACTTAGAGAGATTATGACTGTTTTGCCAAAAAATTCAAAGTGTTTTCTTTTAAATGAGACCAACCCCATGAAGATGCTGCAAAGGGTTGAAGAACAGCTTTCGATTTAGTTTGGGCACGTTATTTTTTGGCATTTTTAGGGAAATTGACCGGAGTGCAAGGGGTTAACCCCACTTTACCCGGCTGCTATGGAGACACAACCGCGGCCGAACCGAGTAGTAGTGAAACAAAACGAGGCGAGGCAAGCTGGGCTAGTGGAAAAGCGGCTTAAGTCAGCAACAAGCAATGAGAGTGGTCAAAGAGAGAGAGAGCAAGCGATATGCAGTCGACTTATATAACTAGCTAGACAATGCATGCGTGGCATATAAGCATCACAGTAAACAGCAGGAAGGCATGGACATTTGCATTAGAGTCACACATATCAATAGCAGGATTACTGTCACCGGGATTCCTCTCTACCTATTGATATCAGTCCATACATCTCACTGTTCTGCTAATTGCTCCAGCTGAGCGCTCTGCTTGTCCCGTAGGCTGTGGGGGTCACCACACCATGACCAAACAGCGGGGCGTGAAGCATTTGCTATATAAAATATAAAAGGATCTTTGGGAGTCTGTGATCTTCCATACTAGATAGCCCTCATTCTGCATCTCTCTTCACCACTTTCTAATAGCCACCCTTTACAGCTATAAGAGCTTCAGCTCTTCAGGGAAGGCTTTCCAGCAGGTTTAGGAGTGTGTACACTGTGACTCACAGTCTGTGAGTGTATTATTAATGCTTTTGCCATGAAATATGCCACAAAACTGCATCACTGTAGGTTGACATAACCACAGTTTGAAGATCGACAAACTAGTGTCATTTTTTGAGCTGCTGAATGTAGGATCGAATTATATACAGTATATATTGTGACGTTTGCGGGATTCACACAAAGAAGAGGAGCAAGAGGGTTGTTACGAACAGGCTTTATTTACACACCACCAACCCCAACTACTCCTGAGCACAGACAAGAGGGGAGGTCATCCTCCCAGACCTCCGTTTCAATCATGGTTATACAACACATAATACATCTTGCCCTAATCCTGCCTATAAACACTGCTGGGTCATTATAATGCAGTTATAATGACACAGCAGTATAATACTCAGTAATAACACATTTAATACACACACACAGTAACGTTTCCAACTGGCAAAGCATGCTGGGAAATCCCTGCCCCCCTTAACATGGCCCCGACGTTACACTGCCCTCCCCTGGACTGGTTTCTGTCCCCAGAAAATTCAAAGTCCACTTTCAGAAATCCAACGCGAGTCAGCCCGGTGCCGGCGTGGCACACACGGGCCATCCAGTGTCCATCTGAGTCTCGGTCAGAGTATCTGGTTGGGGTAGGGTTCCAGTTTGGCCACCAGCGGGCGGATGGACACATCTGACACATCTGACACATCGTACAAATATCTTGGGACGATTATTGATAGTAATTTAAACTTTGAAGTGAACTGTGAAAGGGTGTGCAAAAAGGGTCAGCAACGTTTGCATTGCTTGAGAAAACTTGCACACTTCCAAGTTGACCGAACCATAATGACAATGTTTTATCGGGCTTTTATTGAATCTGTTTTATCCTTTTCTTTAGTGTCATGGTTTGGTCAGATAAAACTGAAACAGAGGAAATCCTTGGATCAGGTAGTTAGATGGTCCAGTCGTTTGCTTGGTGAGTCACAGCTGAGCCTGACATCCCTGTACACCAGACAAGTACAGAGGATGGCTACCTCCATTTTAAATGATGACTCCCACCCTTTGCACTGCAACTTTCAGCTTCTTCCCTCAAGACGGAGGTTTGCTGTCCCAAAAATTAAAACCCAGCGCTACAAAAACAGCTTTGTTCCTACTGCTGTCAAAGAGTTGAACAAGCTGTAACAATATATTGCACATAATTTAGGGACCTATTTATTAACTTCATTTTATATTTACTTATTTTTGTAGGATGGTACTTGGTTTCTAAATATTTTATTGGGTTTTAGACCTTTGAGTTTTAACCTCTTTGACAAGTTTTTAACTTTTAATATGACCCTTCTCTCTTACCTCTGGTTTTTCTCTCATCTCTTTGTCTTTTTATACCCTGATTGATGGAGCCTTGAGTATTTTTATCATGTTTATAGTCAATTTCATGTGTGCCTGTGTTTGTGTCTATGTTGAATGTAATTTGTGGCTTGTAAATATGGATGTCACCAGACTGCAAAACAAATCTACTTACAGGTACAAATAAAGTAACCTGAACATGAACCTGAACCTGAACCTGAAGTCGACCACAATCTCCTTGGTTTTTCCCACGTTCAGGAAGAGGTTGTTGTCTTAACACCACTCGACCGGTTGTCTCACCTTGTTTGTGTAGTTGGCCTCCTCGTTGTTGGTGATGAGGCCCACTACCGCCGTGTCATCTGCAAACTTGATGATGTGGTTGGTGTTGTAGGCTGGCACGCAGTCATGGGTCAGCAGGGTGAAGAGCAGTGGGCTTAGCACGCACCCTTGTAGGGCCCCTGTGCACAGTGTGATGGTCTGGAAGGTGTTGCTGCCAACCTATACATTCTGTGGCCTCCCTGTGAAAAAGTCCAGCATCCAGTTACAGAGAGGTATTAGGTGCTGGGTGATGATTGTGTTGAATGCTGAGCTGAAGTCCAAGAACAGTATGCGCACGTACGAGTTTTTTGAATCCAGGTGGGTGAGGGCTGGATGGAGAGCAGCAGCGATGGCATCGTCTGTGGATCTGTTCGACCTGTATGCAAACTGGAATGGGTTGTGAGAGGGAGGCAGGGTGGACTTGATGTCCACCCTAGCCACTCAAAGCACTTCATTATGGGGGGTCAGTGCTACCGGCCGGTAATCGTTGTAGTTGGATGGGACAGGCTTCTTTGGGACTGGTATCATGGTGGCACTCTTGAAGCATGTGGGGACAACAGCTTGAGACAGGGAGATGTTGAAGATGTCGGCCAGGACATTCTTAAGCTCCTCTATGCAGTCCTTCAGGATGCGACCTGGTATGTTGTCTGGGCCAGCTTCCTTATGTGGGTTGATCCTGCAGAAAGTCCTCTTCATGCTCGTTGGATCCAAACTTAAGGCCAGCTCATCCGGAGGAGGAGTGGTCTTCTGTGCTAGTCTGCTGTTTTGTGCTTCAAATCATCCAAAGTCATTTAGGTTGTTCAGCAGTGTGATGTCACTTGCACAGGTCTGAGGTGGAGGTTTGTAGTTGGTGAGGGTCTGTATGACATGCCAAAGAGAACGTGCATCTTTGGTGTTGCTGAAGTGATTGGATATTTTCTTGCTGTACTGTCGTTTTGCCTCCTTGATGCTACGGGACAGGTTGGCCCTAGTCATTGTTAGTCCTGCAGTGTTGCCAGCCCTGAAGGCTGTGTCCCGAGCCCTCAGGAGTCTGTGGACCGGACCTCTGCTGTCATCCATGGATTCTGGTTGCCATGAACAGTGATGGTCTTCCAGTGAGTAACATCATCAATGCATTTGGCTACGTATGCCACAACAACCTCAGTGTACTCCTCTAGGTTTGTGTGTCCATTATGAATGGCTGCATGCTTGAAACTGTCCCAGTCTGTGGTGCTGAAGCAGTCTTTCAGAGCATCCAAGGCCCCCTCTGGCCACACACGTACCTGCTTCTTTGTCAGTCGAATGGCTTTCACTCTGGGTTTGTATGCCGGCCTTAATAGGACGGTGATGTGATCAGAGAGGCCCAGAGGGGGGAGGGGGAGGGTTTGTATGTATTCTTATGGGTTGTGTACATCAGATCCAGCAGGTTGTCTCCCATCGGTGCAAAGTTTACATGTTGATATAGACTTGGTAGGAGGGCCTTTAAATTTGTGTGGTTGAAGTCTCCTGCTGTGAGGAGAAATCCATCTGGATGTGCTGTTTGTGTCTCACTTATAACTTGATAGAGTACTTTCAGTGCTTCCCTCCTCTCACTGGCATTGGTGGGCGGGACATACACGGCGGCAAGTAGAACCGATGAGTTTTCTCTAAGCGTGTAAAAGGGTCTGCACTTGATCATAACCTCTACCAGAGGACAGCAATGTCTGTGAATAACAACAGAGTCTCGGCACCAGGCTTCACTGACGTACACACACACGCCTCCACCCCGGGTTTTCCCTCCTACTGTTAGCACTCCGTCACTGCGATTGCATGTTAGCACTGGTAGTTGAATGGCAGAGTCCGTTATATTGTCATTTAACCACGTTTCCGTAAAGATAAAAACACAGCAGCTCCACGCATCACGTGTGGATCTCAGGAGCTGTATGTGGCCTATCTTGTTGTCAAGTGAGCGTACATTGGCCAGAACCAGTGAAGATATCGGGGATTTGTGCGAGTTAGCAGTTAGCTTCGTCCGTATACCTCCGCGTTTACCTTGCTTCCGTCGCCTCTCACACCGTCTATGGCGTCTCCATCTGGGATGGGGCATGGCAATGGAGTCAGAGGATGTAGAGGACTGGCGGAGGATCCCTAGGCCGCGAAGCTCCTCTTTGCTGCTTTCATCCAGGATGTAATCTGTGGCTTTACACCTTATCTCCAGAAGGCTGTAGCGACTGTAGCTCTTGCACAGCATCGTAAATGTACAATAAACATTTTAACAACAATTCATGTGCATATACTCATCTCTGTGTTTTTCTACCCTTCCAGGGTTGGCAGATCTCCGTCACAATTATTTGCCTGCACTAAATTGTCGATAAATCATTGTTAGACCACTCTAGTATTCTCATCTGTGTCTGCTCCTGGGTCTGAGTTTCTTTACATCATGTCAACATCAGAGCCCTCCCTATTCCAACAGCGGGAAAGGTGAGTGGACAGCAGGCTGCTGCAGCTCTTCTACAGGTAACACCTTAACATCTCATAATGATGTATGATGCCAGCCTCAGTTGGAATATTTTTGCAACTTTATAAGATAAGATAAGTGTTTATTAGTCCCACAATGGGGAAATTCCAGGATTGCAACACCACAGGGATAGCAACACTCAGAGCAATAATTTAGAAGATAAGGAAATAACAGCAGTGAATATACATATGTACACATAAATATATATATATATACAGTATATATATATATATATATATATATATATATATATATATATACGTATATATATATATACACACAGTGCGGAGCATTGTAGCTAGATGGAATGAACAGCATAACCATCTACTTAGTTATCCTACATAGTATGAATATGTACCCATACATATTGTCACCCTCCATAGCGACCGATGTTGTCCTAGTTGTATACTGGAGGGGACCATTTGTGTAAGTCTGTTGCGTCTTTTGCATTCAATACTATTAGGTCGTCACGTTTTTTTGCTATCTCTGCGAGCAGCCCTGCTTAGGTTATACAGTCTGACAGCCGTAGGTAGGAAGGACCTGCGAAACCTCTCGGTTGTGCACCTAGGATGATGTAGTCTGCTGCTAAATGAGCTCCTCAGTGCGTTCAGTATGTCCTGCATGGGGTGGAACTCGGACTCCAGCAGAGACGACAGTTTAGCCACCGTCCTTCTCTCTCCTATCTACTCCACTGGGTCAAGGCGCTGCCCCAGGACAGATCTAGCTTTCTTGATCAGTTTGTTCAGTCTCTTCCTATTGGCTGCTGTAATGCCACTGCCCCAGCAGACCACTCCAAAAGTGATGGCTGATGCCACCACCAAATCGTAGAAGATCTTCAGGAGCACCCCTTGTACACCAAAAGACCTGAGCTTCCTCAGTAGGAACATCCTGCACTGTCCCTTCTTGTAGAGTGCATCGGTATTGTGTAGTTTTTGGGTCTGACTGAATATATTTGGTGAGAGTATGATGCATACGCTTGTGTTTGGACCCAGTGGCTCCTGTGAGTTCTCCCCTGTTGACCTGGGCCCCTTGGCAGGGTTTGTCCAACCTTCTGTTACTAATCTGGGTTTTAAGATGGACAGTGATTTTAAATTAAATTTAACAAATTTAAAATTCAAATTGCTGTTGTAGGGAAGTGCAGCTTTTTTCATTTAAGACAACTGGCAGAGGTTAAACCCATCCTTTCAAAGCAGTACTTTGAAACGGTAATCCATGTCTTCATCACATCTCGGCCTGATTACTGTAACACAATTTGTTTTGGAGTCAGCCAGTCTTCCCTCTCACTTCTCCAGTTGGTTCAGAATGCTGCTGCACGTCTTTTAACTGGAACACGTAAGAGGGACCACATTACACCCATTTTAGCTTCCCTTCACTGGCTGTCTGTGCACTTTAGGGTTCATTTTAAAATTCTTTTGTTTGTTTTTGAATCATTGAATGGCCTTGCCCCGCCTTACCTCTCTGAGCTTCTTCCCTTTTAAACTCCTGCTCGGTCTCTCACGTCAGCTGATTAGCTGCTCCTGGAGATACTGAGATCAAAGCAGAAGCTCAGAGGGGACAGAGCTTTTTCTGTTTCTGCTCCTAAACTGTGGAACAGTCTCCCTTTGCCTATTAGACAGGCTCCTTCACTGTCCACTTTTAAAACGCATCTTAAAACTCATTTCTACTCCTTGGCCTTCAACCCAGCATGAGACATTGATTGTACTTGTTTTATTGTTTTTATTATATGATTGTCATTTTTACCCGTTTTGTTTTATACTTTTTTAGTTGCATTGCATTGTCTTTTATTTATTTTTATGTCTTAAATGTCCTTCACATTTTATCTACACTACCGTTCAAAAGTTTGGGGTCACCCAGACAATCATTTTGTGTTTTCCATGAAAAGTCACACTTATTTACCACCATGAGTTGTAAAATGAATAGAAAATATAGTCAAGACATTGACAAGGTTAGAAATAATGATTTGTATTTGAAATAATAATTTTTTCCTTCAAACTTTGCTTTCGTCAAAGAATCTTCCATTTGCAGCAATTACAGCATTGCAGACCTAACATGATTGCACAAGGGTTTTCTAATCATCCATTAGCCTTCTGACACAATGAGCAAACACATTGTACCATTAGAACACTGGAGTGATAGTTGCTGGAAATGGGCCTCTATACACCTATGTAGATATTGCACCAAAAACCAGACATTTGCTGCTAGAATAGTCATTTACCACATTAGCAATGTATAGAGTGTATTTTTGATTAGGTTAAAGTTATCTTCATTGAAAAAAAGTGCTTTTCTTTCAAAAATAAGGAAATTCCTAAGTGACACCAAACTTTTGAACGGTAGTGTATTTCTGATGTACAGCAGTTTGTATCAGCCATAGTTGTTTTTAAAGTACTTTAGAAATAAAGTTGGGTTGGATTGGATTCCTGCAAAATTCAGGTTTCAGAGTATGTGAGGTTTTCACCCGGGGTGGGGCTTAGAAAATAGGCTCATAGGCTATAAATATCCTATAATATATCAGAAAATACTGAATCTTTGCTCATTTTATTTTTGATTTTTTTATTTCTTTTTTTAGACACGTTTTTATTGCATTTAAACACGTGGCAGCACGGTGGAGCAGTGGTTAGCACAGTGGCAGCACAGCAAGAAGGTCAAGGGATCGATTCCACCCTTGACCATCGTGGGTTTGATCCCACCCCCAGACCATCGGTGACCCTTCTGTGTGGAGTTTGCATGTTCTCCCCGTGTCTGCGTGGGTTTACTCCGGGTACTCCGGTTTCCTCCCACAGGCCAAAGACATGCAGGTTAGGTTAACTGGCATCAAACTGGGGATTCTAAATTGTCCTTAGGTGTGACTGTGAGAGTGAATGGTTGTCTGTCTCTCTGTGTTGGCCCTGCCATGGACTGGAGATCTGTCCAGAGTGGACCCTGCCTCTCGTCCAAAGATGGTGGGATAGGCTCCAGCCCCCCCGCGACCCGAAAAGGATTAAGCGGTGGAAGATGGATGGATGGATTAAACAATATAAACATACAGACAAATCAACGACAAAACAGACCCATAGCCTCCCACCCCACCCACAGACAGCCACTTAATGTAAAAGCAGAAAACAGGTGACATAACGCACGGCTCAGGAGACGCACACACACAGGCTCAGAGAAGTTCAAATAGTTTATTAGCAACAGGAGTGAATGAATGCGTGTCAGCGGGATGTGAATGTGTTGGTGGCGGCGTCTGCTTCGGGCACAGAGGCAGGAGGCCGTACAGCCGGACAACCCTATGGGAAAAGCGAAAGGAGAAGGGTGACGGGCGCACACCAACACAGGAGATTTGCAAGCGAGAGAGGAGCTTACTTGGAGGGCACAGATGACTGGCACAGCAAAGGACAAGGTCCGGAAGACAGCCACCTGGAGAGCTCGGTGCAGCAGCGAGGAATAGGCGATGGAAAGGCAATGTCCGCCGCCGGGGAATCCACCTGTGCACAGGGGAGCAGACTCGAGAGAGAAAAAGGAGGTAAGAGCTTCTTACCTGGGAGAATAGCTGAAGGTGAAGGAACTCACAGCGATGCATGAGAAGTCTAACGGCTTCAGGCCGAAGCTCAGGGCGAGGCGGCTTATATCCCTCGCCGCTGATGACGAGCAGGTGTGCGAGCAGGTGGCGCCGCTGATGAGCGGCGCGGCGTGACAACAGGTAACAGACACACCAGTGACACGTGCACAGCTCAAAGCACAGAAAACAGACAACAACGTCCCAGTCCACGAAATCGCCCCTCATGAGGAGGTCATTAAAGGAGGTCTTCCTTCAGGAGAGCGCTCTCCCTTCAGAAGTAAAACCTTTAGGTCATCAGGCAGACAATTTAAGAAGAGAATCCAAATCTTTAAAAAGTGCTCCTCTTTCCCCTCCATAACTGCATGTCATCTCTCATGGGGGAGTGGATTAAACACCTCCTTGTACCAGAGGGTGACTCTAAGGGGGGATTCTTTTACCCATTTATGCAAAATGCATTTCTGGGCAATCAAGAGCAGTTTCTCAAAGAGCTGGTAATATGTAGCAGGAATTTTCAGTTCCCCAGAGGGAAGACCAAGAGGGAAGACACCTGGATTTTTTTTTTAATTTTAATTTGAAGATCCCTCTAATCTCAGATGAAATATTTGTCCAAAATCTGGAAATCTTTTTGCACTCCCCAAAACAGTGAAAATATATGTTCCCCTCTCTGAACTACATTTACTGCACAGAGGGGACAGAGAGCGACTGATTTGATGTAAGGTAACAGGGATTATATGAAGTCTGTGAATTATTTTAACCCGAGTTTCCCTTAACCTGTTGCATGTAAATGTAGATTTAATCAGGCGTCAAGCTGTTTGCCAATCATCCTCTATATATTGAGTGCCTAAATCTTTTTCCCATTTCCAAGCAATATCTGGTAACAAATATGCACCAGAGGATTCGAGAAGTGAATAAAATGATGCTATGAGATGTCTTCCATCTTTGCACTCACTAAGGAATCTCTCTGCATCATTATCAGTGGGACCGGTAGAAAAAGAACTGACATGGGAGGACATAAAGTGTCTCAGTTGCAAATATGCAAAGAAATGTTGTTGGGGGACGTTAAATGCTGCTTGTAGTTGTTGGAAGGACATTAAAAATGTCATCTTTAATTAAGTCACCAATTACATGTATTCCTAAACTGCGCCAGGAAGAGAATACAGACGGACCAATACCAGCAGGAAAGTCTGGATTTTGAGTTTCAGAGGAGAGCAGAGATTTGGTATTTCTCCTTCCTATACATGTTGCTAAATCACGCCAGATCCTAATACTGCTGTAAATAATAGGATTCTTCTTAACTGTTGGTGATATTTCAGTTGCATCACAAGTGATCAGCCCCAAGAGAGAGTGGAGAACATGCCCATGAATCAGTGCAGGTCTCCCTCCTCAGATATGTATGTAACCACAGCCAGAAGTGACGAGCATGGCAGGCCCAGTTGTAAAACATTACATTGGGTACTGAGAGGCCACCCATATCTGGATGTAGTTGCAGTATCCTTAACTTCTGCCTTGGTTTTTTGCCATGCCAGTTAAAACTGGTGAGTGCTTTTTCTAAGTCCTGATTACATTTTTTAGATACAGTATGTACAAGGGGAGCATCTGTAGAGGATACAAAAGGCGAGGGAGAACATTCATTTTAATGAGACTGATTCGACCCATCATGGATAGCGGGAGTTTATGCCACCGTTCTAAATCTTTTTTAATTTGTGCGTAGATTGGGGTGAAGTTCAGTTTCCACATATTATTTAAATCTGGGGACACTTTTATTCCAAGATATAGAAAGCCATTAGCTGCCCACTTGAAAGGAAAATCACCTGTAACATCAGATGTATTCAGGGCTCCCAGTGGCAGAGCTTCAGATTTATTAAGGTTAATTTTATAGCCAGATATAAAACTGAATTTGGTAAAAATTTCAAGAATAGCAGGGATTGATTGTTTAGGTGACGTCAAAAATAAATGAATATCGTCAGCGTATAGAGCAATTTTTTGCTCCATGTCCCCCATCAGTGCTCCCTTGACCTCAGCATGTAAGCGTATGCTTTTAGCTAATGGTTCTAATGCTAAGGCAAAGAGGAGTGGGCTAACTGGCAAGCCCTGGCAAGCACCTCTGGCTAAAGGAAAGGGTTCAGAACACCAACCATTAGTTATTACCGTAGCTGTTGGAGAATGGTATATGGTCTGGATCCATTTAAGAAAGCTCCCCCAAGTCCAAATCTTTGTAGAATATCAAAGAGGTAGTCCCACTTGTAACCCAGTGTTAAAACCGTGAATAAAATTATAAATATCAATACAGCTTTAAAAAAAAAGGGGGGGGGGACACTCATTTCACAATGGGAATAAATATTTTGAGGATAAATATATAGATAAATATAAGTTCAAAAAATATACCCATTACTAGTTAAAAACATTTCTAAGGGGCTCTGATGGGGTTCCTCGTATTTTTATTTGGTATATCGAGCAACCAATGGCTGCGTCGTTTGTTTGGCAGCATCAGCCAATGGGGTAACGCCAGCCAATGGGGTCACGCGCTCCCTCACTCGGTCTTGGTGTAACTTGCAGAACACTTTCAGTCGCAGCAGAAACATTGACCGAGAGAGCACGATCCCTTACTGAGACGGAACCCGATTAACTGGTAGAGGTGATCCAACTGGTCACCTGGGACAGATACAAAAGGACTGAACAGACAGTAAATATATTTGGGGTATTTTATTTTATTTTTATTTTATTTTCCATTTTGTTACAAGCGCTTTATTTTTGTTTAAGTGTACACAACTTTAAAAAATACACATATTTACAAGTTCCCATACTTCTGTGTGTGTCATCTGTTGTTACGCCCTCCAGGCTCCTACGAACCTAGAGTCTATCTGACCTGGCCCAATTGCCCCTTCTGTCCAGGTAGTAAGGTTAAAGGTAACTACACTGCCATACCCAGTACTACCAAAAGGGTACAAGACTGCACCTACAGTAGGTGTTACAAAAAAAATCTGGCGAGCGCAGCCAGGAGCCTGGAGTGTTGCAACAACAGATGTGGATTCTGTTTTGACCCCTGACCAAACAGTTCATATACTGTCAAAATAGATTTTGTTGCAAAATATGGTGTCAAAGTTCCAAATGCAGTCATTGTCAGTGGTGTTGTTGACAAAGAAGAAGACAAAGACGTTTTTAAGTTCCTAGAGCAACATGGCACTATCCGTAGGGTACTTAGCATTGATGATAACTCGTCTGAATTTGACAAAAGTCACATTGTAGAGTTTGAGTCGGGGTTAGCTGTTGGAACATTAGTACCTGCGTTGTCGTATTTCTTTCCATCCACTGACAATCCTGATGTTAAGTACTGCATTCAAGCCTTAACTGATGTGTACACTAAAACTGTAGGGGGCAGTGTTACTGAGGCTTATCTTAGCAAACTGAGGGGTTTAGCTAAGTTAAGTGGAAAAAGTTTTGAAGAGGTGTTGCAGGAGGTTATGTCCACAATAGGGAAATTTATTGAAGCTGCTGAGACAGCTGAAACAGTCTCTGTCGATGTTGATCCTGCTTTCCCTACTGTAGAACCCACACAAAGTGGAGTCTCTCTGCCACTCCAAGTTGAAATGCCTTGCACCCCTAAAACCACTCAAGCACTCTTCCAAAGCCCTCTTAGACCAAACTTGACACCTCAAATGTTGAGTCCAGCTGATTTTAACCCACCCAAGGTTCAGAAAATTGTAGTCGAGCATGTCATTAAAAATGCAGAGAAGCCGTTAAATGCCCATTCCTCCTTGAGAATCAGAGCTTTCTCTGGCAAAACGCCAAGACCGTATACTGAAGCTGATTATGAAACATGGTGTTCACATGTTGACTTGATGATGGAAGATACTTCTTTGTCTGACTTGGAAAAATCTCGCAAGATCCTGGAAAGTCTTTTTGCCCCTGCGTCTGATGTTATTCGCCCTCTTGGACCTGAAGCCACCTCTGCCAGAGCCACAGTTAGTTCCTGCAGGCCAAACAGTTGTTCTAGATGGCGCTGTAGCTGTGTCAGCCGGCAAAAATGAAAAATCTGTCTTGTTAGAACACCTGTTAATGTCAGCTTTACCTGGTGGTATCCTAGTAAAACCGTGTCTCATAGACTTACCTGAAAGAGCACCTTACCTTGTTCCAGTTATACTTACCAATGAATCAGAACACGACGTGACAATCCCTCAGAAGTGTGTCATTGGAGAAATCTGTGCATATCAACGAGTCCTATCACAAGAACACTCTGTGAAAGTTACAAAGTCCAAAACTGAACAAAAGTCCACTCTGAAGTTCAACATTGACTCTTCCCCCATTAGCGCTGAATGGAAAGAGCGCCTAACAGAAAAACTCAGTCAAATGCCCGAAGTATTTGCACAAAACAATCTTGACTTTGGCAAAACAGATCAAGTGAAACACACAATCAAATTATCAGATGAAACACCCTTCAGACACAGAGCACGTCCCATACATCCAAATGACCTGGAAGCGGTCCGTAAGCATATCAAAGAACTCCAACAAGCAGGCGTGATAAGAGAGTCCATTTCCCCATTTTCTTCGCCTATTGTAGTGGTGCGAAAGAAAAATGGCGATGTCCGCCTTTGTATTGATTACAGGAAGCTTAACATGCAGACTGTAAAAGATGCTTACGCCCGCCCCAACTTAGAGGAAACGTTTTTCACCTTGACCAGTTCACAGTGGTTCTCTGTCCTCGATTTAAAGTCGGGGTACTACCAAATTGAGGTAGAGGAGCTGGACAAACCAAAGACGGCGTTCGTATGTCCCATGGGCTTTTGGGAATTCAATAGAATGCCCCAAGGCATTACAAACGCCCCCAGCACATTGCAGCGCCTCATGGAGAAATGTATGGGTGACATGAATCTGCAGGGGTGATTGTGTTCCTCGATGACATCATTGTATTCTCCAAGATGCCCGAAGAACATGAGGCTCACTTAATGAAAGTTCTTAATCGCCTAAAAGAGTACGGGCTTAAACTCTCCCTTGAGAAATGCAGATTTTTTCAAACTTCTGTCAGATACCTCGGTCACATTGTGTCCGGTAAAGGAGTTGAGACCGACCCCGAAAAAGTGAAAGCCCTAAGTACCTGGGCTGTGCCCTGTGATCTCAACCAGCTCTGCTCGTTCTTAGGCTTTTCAGGGTACGATAGGCGGTTCATTAAGAACTATTCCAGCATCGTTAAGCCCCTCACTGACTTGACATCAGGCTACCCTCCTTTGCGAAAAAGCACAAAGCCCAAAGCTAAGCCTGCCCAGTACCATGACCAAAAAACACCGTTTGGCGAGCGATGGACTTCTTCCTGTGATCTTGCATTCAAAACCATCATTGAAAAGCTCAGTACTGTGCCTGTCCTGGGTTTCGCTGACCCTCAGTTGCCATACAGTATACGTATACTCCATACTGACACCAGCACTACAGGGCTTGGCGCCGCCCTCTATCAAGAGCAGGAGGGCCAGACTAGGGTCATAGCTTATGCAAGCCAGGGGTTGTCTAGGAGTCCTGTTACCCCGCCCATAAATTAGAATTTTTAGCTCTAAAGTGGGCAGTAACGGAGAAGTTCGCAGACTATTTATATGGCAACCATTTTACTGTCGTGACAGATAGTAACCCCCTGATGTACATTTTATCTACTGCTAAGATGGATGCCATGAGTTATAGGTGGCTAGCTGCTCTGTCGACGTTTAACTTTAAGCTCCAATACAGAGCAGGCAAGCTTAATTCAGATGCAGACGGCCTCTCTAGACGGCCACATGGCGAGTTACTTAATAACGCAGTGTCCCAAAAGGAGCTTGACCGCATACAGCAGTTCACTCAAACTCACTTGTCTCTTCCTGAAAGCAGTTTATGTTCCGAGGTAGTGTCTGCTATATGTGAAAAACACCTTGTCTGTAGCTCTCCAGATAACACCTTCCCTTTGGTTCACTCGTTAGCCCTCTCTGTAGCCGCAATTCCAGATGGCTATGCCGATGAAGATGACTGTGGTGGTCTTCCAGTTGTACCCCACATGACTCCTGAACAGATCAAAAACGAACAAAGAACTGACCCCTGTTTAAGAGAAGTGATTTCACAAATTGAAACTGGGCTAAAAGTTCCACCAACTGTATGAACTGAATTTCCTGATATCAACTTGTTACTCCGAGAGCTCGGTCGACTTGAAATATGCAATAACATCCTCTACCGCACTCGCCAAGACGGAGGAAATGTTACTTACCAGCTCGTCTTACCTGAACAGCTCCGCGATTCAGTCTTTCAAAGCCTCCACTGTGACATGGGCCATTTAGGCACAGAGTGTACTTTGGATCTCACCAGAACAAGGTTCTATTGGACTTGCATGGTGGCAGATATTGAAAAGAAGATCAAGACATGTAATCGCTGCATAAGACGTAAAACCGCTCCAGAACGAGCTGCTCCGCTTGTCAATATCAAGTCCACCCGACCGCTCGAACTTGTCTGTATGGATTTCCTGTCCATTGAGCCCGATCAAAGTAACACTAAGGATGTACTTGTGTTAACTTATCATTTCACGAAGTATGCTATAGCCATCCCTACCAGCAATCAGAAAGCTCAGACCGTTGCAAAGGGACTTTAGGACAACTTTATAGTCCACTACGGGATACCCGAACGGTTACATAGTGATCAGGGTCCCGATTTTGAGTCCCATATTATAAAAGAACTTTGCAAAATCATGGGCATTCGCAAAATCCGGACGACACCCTATCACCCCAGAGGTAACCCGGTAGAACGTTTCAATAGAATGTTATTGAGCATGCTGGGTACTCTGGAGGAAAAGAACAAATCTCATTGGCACAACTATGTAAAACCACTTGTACATGCGTACAATTGTACAAAAAATGGCACTACTGGTTTTGCCCCGTGTGAGTTAATGTTCGGTCGTCAGCCGAGATTGCCCATCGACCTTGCATTTGGGCTCCCGTTTCGCGACAAAAGTTTCAAGTCACATTCCCAGTACATTGAAAAACTGAAGACAACTCTACAAGAAAGCTACAAACTAGCAACAGAAAATGCTAACAAGATGGCTGAAAGAAACAAAACAAGATTTGATATGCGAGTGAAACCCTCAAAACTAGAACCAGGCGACAGAGTTTTGGTATGTGCAGTCCGCCGCAGAGGAAAGCACAAACTAGCAGACAGGTGGGAAGCTGAAATCCACATTGTGGTGAACCAAGCAGGTGACTTGCCTGTTTACACTATAAAACCTGAGACAAAAGATGGTCCAGTTCGCACCGTTCACCACGACCTCTTGCTTCCCTGTGGTTTTCTTGCCCCTGTTGAAGAAGAACCTGTCCAACCAAAACGTGTCCGCAAACCTAAGATAAGACAATCACCTGAACAAAGTGAGGAATGTGAGAATTGAGATGGTGACATCCTACAAGTACCTGGGTGTTCATCTGAACAATAAACTAGACTGGTCACACAATACTGACACACTCTACAAGAAGGGACAGCGCAGGCTGTTTCTACTGAGGAGACTCAGGTCTTTTGGTGTACAAGGGGCGCTGCTGAAGACATTCTATGACACGGTGGTGGCATCAGCCATCACTTTTGGAGTGGTCTGCTGGGGCAGTGGCATTACTGCAGCCGATAGGAAGAGACTGAAAAAACTGATCAAGAAAGCTAGCTCCATCCTGGGGCAGTGCCTTGACCCAGTGGAGGAGATAGGAGAGAGAAGGACGGTGGCTAAACTGTCATCTCTGCTGGAGTCCGAGTTCCACCCTAGGCAGGACATACTGAATGCACTGAGGAGCTCATTTAGCAGCAGACTACATCATCCCAGGTGCACAACCGAGAGGTTTCGCAGGTCCTTCCTACCTACGGCTGTCAGACTGTACAACCTAAGCAGGGCTGCTCGCAGAGATAGCAAAAAGACGTAACAACCTAATAGTTTTTTTGAATGCAAAAGATGCAATAGACTTACACAATGGTCCCCTCCGGCATACAACTAGGAAAATACCGGTCGCTATGGAGGGTGAGAATATGTATGGGCACATACAGTAATCATACCATGTAGGATGACTAAGTAGACGGTTGTGCTGTTTCATCCCATCTAGCAACAATGCTCTGCACTGTGTGTGTTTATACATTTACATATTTATTCCATCTAGTTACAATGCTCCGCACTGGGTGTGTTTATGTTTATGTTTATGTTTATATTTATATATCTATATATTCATTCCATCTAGCTACAATGCTCCGCACTGTGTGTTTATATATCTACATACTATTCCATCTAGCTACATTGCTCCGCACTGTGTGTGTTTATATATTTACATATTTATTCCATCCAGCTACAATGCTCTGCACTGTGTGTCTGTGTGTATATATATATATATATATATTTATAGTAATATGTACATATGTATATTAGCTGCTCTTATTGGTAGCTTTATTCTTCATATAATCAATTCTTCATTAACTTTAGGCCATGTACCGCAGGCTTTTAAAACGGCTGTAATTAAACCCTTACTCAAAAAGCCAACGCTAGATCCAGGAGCTTTAGCTAACTATAGACCAATCTCTAATCTCCCTTTCATTTCAAAAATCTTAGAAAGAGTTGTTGCTATGCAATTATTTGACCACCTGCAGGGAAATGGTTTATTTGAGGAGTTTCAATCTGGGTTTAGAATCCATCATAGCACTGAAACAGCCTTAGCGAAGGTCACTAACGACCTCCTCATTGCATCTGATAATGGACTAGTTTCTGTACTTGTCCTTTTAGATCTTAGTGCAGCTTTTGATACTATTGATCATAATATTCTACTTGATAGATTAGAACACTATGTTGGACTTAATGGAACTTCGTTGCAGTGGTTTAGATCTTATTTATCTGATAGGTTCCAGTTTGTTCATGTAAATGATGAGTTTTCTCTCAGCTCAAAGCTTAGTCATGGAGTTCCACAGGGATCTGTGCTTGGCCCTACTCTTTTTAGTTTATATATGCTTCCGTTAGGCAACATTATTAGAAAGCACTGTATACATTTTCACTGTTATGCAGATGACACACAATTATACCTGTCAATGAAGCCAGATGATACTAATCAATTAGCCAAGTTAGAAGCCTGTCTTAAGGAAATCAAAGTTTGGATGACTTGTAATTTCCTGCTATTAAATTCAGATAAGACTGAAGTCATTCTTGTTGGTCCAAAAAACCTTAGAAATTCCTTTCCAAATCAAACTTTCAGTTTGGATGCAGTTACTCTTTCTCTTAATAGCTCTGTGAGGAACCTTGGAGTTATTTTTGATCAGGATTTGTCCTTCAATTCACATATTAAATTTGTTTCTAAGACTGCCTTCTATCATTTGCGTAATATTGCCAAGATTAGGAGCATCTTGTCTCAGAGTGATGCTGAGAAGCTGATCCACGCTTTTGTTAGCTCGAGATTAGATTATTGTAATTCTTTATTATCAGGTTGTCCTAAAACATCTTTAAAAAGTCTTCAGCTGATCCAAAATGCTGCAGCAAGAGTTTTAACAGGTACTAGAAAGAGAGATCATATCTCTCCGGTTCTGGCCTCCCTTCATTGGCTTCCCATAGAGTTTAGAATTAAGTTTAAAATCCTTCTTCTTACTTACAAAGCTCTAAACAATCAGGCTCCTTTTTATTTAAAAGATCTGATACTACCGTATCATCCTAACAGAGCACTACGCTCCCAAAATGCAGGTTTACTTGTAATACCTAGAATCTCCAAAAGTACAATGGGAGGCAGAGCCTTCAGTTATCAAGCTCCTCTCCTGTGGAATCAGCTGCCAATCTGGATTCGGGAGTCAGACTCGATCTCTGTTTTTAAGAATAGGGCTAAAACCTACCTTTTTGATATAGCCTACAATTAGGGAGGGATCATGTGTTTTCTGAACCCTCCCTTAGTTATGCTGCTAATAGGTTTAGTCAGCCGGGGGACCTCCAGTAATGCACTGGGCCTCACTCCTTTCCTCACTCTCTATGAAATATTTTTTTTTTGCTGGTCATTAACATTTGTTTGTTCTCTCCCATAGATTGAGTCCCCATCGTGCTGTTTGCTCTCTACATGTCTGTTCTTTTCTTCTTCTCTATCCCCTCACCCCCCAGCCAGTCGCAGCAGATGACTGCCCCTCCCTGAGCCTGGTTCTGCTGGAGGTTTCTTCCTGTTAAAAGGGAGTTTTTCCTCTCCACCGTCGCCAAGTGCTTGCTCACAGGGGATCGCCTGATTGCTGGGGTCTTTCTGCAACTGTGGGGGTCCTCCCTACAGTTGATAGTGCTATGAGATGACTGTTGTTGTGAAATGGCGCTATATAAATAAAGTTGAATTGAATTGAATTGCTCTTGCTTGCTTGCTTTTTTTTTTTTCTTTCTTGCCTTCTGATTGTTGCTCTGAATGTTGCTATCCCTGTGCTGTTGCAATCCTGGAATTTTCCCGTTGTGGGACTAATAAAGGCTTATCTAATTCAGAACCAGAAAATGAAGATGTCTATTGGTGCAGAGAAGAACCAATCCAAATGCCCATAAGGCTCACTCAAGTTTATGAAATTCCCCATCCAAAGATGTTTTTCAAAGAAGACATTCCTGCTGAAACTCACTTACCTGAGAACGATAACTTGCCTGGAAATGACAATTCACCTGGATGTGACAACTTACCGAATGATGGAAACCTGGAGGAAACTGAAACAAATGTGGAACAATCAAACAATGAGAACGGAAATGAAAGTGAAACCAACTTACTTGATAAAAGTACCTGTGATGAACCTGTGGAAGAAAAAGAATCTGAAATAGAAATCCCGAAGACTGTGAGACGCTCCAAGAGGACAACCTCCCAGCCAGAAAGACTACAGTATAGTCAGTTGGGAAATCCCCTCATAACTGTTGCCCAGTCCCTGTTTCAAGGACTAAACCTGGCTTTTACCAGAGCTTTAACAGAGCCAGATATAAGATTATTCCCATGAACACTGGTCATTCCGTCATTACTATCTAGCTAATCCCAAGGAAAAGGACTTGCCTGATTCTAAGGGGGGATAGTGTAACCCAGTGTTAAAACCGTGAATAAAATTATAAATATCGATACTGCTTTGAAAAAAAAGAGGGGGGGGACACTCATTTCACAATGGGAATAAATATTTTGAGGATAAATATATAGATAAATATAAGTTCAAAAAATATATCCATTACTAGTTAAAAACATTTCTAAGGGGTTCTGATGGGGTTCCTAGTGTTTTTATTTGGTATATCGAGCAACCAATGGCTGTGTCATTTGTTTGGCAGCATCAGCCAATGGGGTAACGCCAGCCAATGGGGTAACGTGCTCCCTCACTCGGTCTTGGTGTAACTTGCAGAACACTTTCAGTCGCAGCAGAAACATCGACCGAGAGAGCGCGATCCCTTACTGAGACGGCGAGCTAACGTGCTAGTAGCAGCCTTTGCCCGGATAAAACTCTTGAGATTGATTTGAGCCCAAATGCTGTGAACTCACGTGGGCGTGGGAATCCTGTGAAGCACTTGTTGCTTAGCATGGTCAGGTTTTGTTTGGACTGGATTGACAAGAACATGGATTCTCCAGATCTGGATGGCGAGCCGAAGCCCGAACTCGATTAACTGGTAGAGGTGATCAAACTGGTCATCTGGGACAGATACAAAAGGACTGAACAGACTGTAAATATATTTGGGGTATTTTATTTTATTTTTATTTTATTTTCCACTTTTGTTACAAGCGCTCTATTTTTGTTTAAGTGTACACAACTTTAAAAATACACATATTTGCAAGTTCCCATACTTCTGTGTGTGTCATCTGTTGTTACGCCCTCCAGGCTCCTACGAACCTAGAGTCTATCTGACCTGGCCCAATTGCCCCTTCTGTCCAGGTAGTAAGGTTAAAGGTAACTACACTGCCATACCCAGTACTACCAAAAGGGTACAAGACTGCACCTACAGTAGGTGTTACACACTCAACCCGGTCAAATGCCTTCTCAGCATCAAGAGAAATGGCCAGAGCTTTTTGTTGCTTCTCAAAGGAGAACTATACCACATTCAAGAGCCTTCTCATATTACTAGATGTGAAACGGCCTGGTATGAAACCTGTCTGGTCAGGATTAATAAGGGTTGGGAGCATGTCTTGTAACCATCGAGCAAGAACTTTTGAAAGCACCTTGTTATCGACTGGTATCAGACTGATAGGCCTGTAAGAGCCACATATATCAACTGGTTTATCCTGTTTCAAAATTACAGAGATATTTGCAAGATTTGATGTAGGGGGAGGAAGCCCTTGTTAAGTGAATCTAAGTACATATCTGTTAGTGGGCCAACCAGCATCTTACAAAATTTTTTATAAAATTCAGGCCCAAACCCATCTGGCCCCGGGGCCTTACCTCCCTTCTGTGTAGATATAGCTTCTGAGACTTCCTCCCTACTTACTGGTCTGCAGAGAGTTTGTTTCTGTTCATCAGTCAGAGATGGAAGTCTTATTTTATCTAGAAATTTTGCTCTAGCATCCACCAAGGATTCACATTCAGAGCTGTAAAGATCTTTGTAGAACAGTTTCATTATTTTATTTATATCTGCAGATTTAAATTGTCTATTTCCATTCTTGTCTATAAGGGAGGGGATTGCATTTAATTCAGTGTTATTATGGGCAAGGCATGCAAGCAGTTTACCAGGTTTGTTACCAGATTCGAACAATCTGTCACAATCTGAGCCGGTTTTGTCCTTTGGGCTCGGTTCTGACCGTTCTCTGTGGCTCAGGTTTATCTGTGTATTTGTGTATTGTGTTATCTTTTGAGTTCTTGTAGTTTCTTTGTCACTAGTTTACTTTTTTCCGTATCTGTAGCCACTGTTCTGGCTGGCAGCTGTGAGGCAGCCTCCTTTGGCCTACATTCATGTGGGTGTTGTCTGACACTTGCCGGTCCGACCATGCCCCCTCTCTCACGACAGCCAGCTGGGTCTCCTCCGGTAATTGCCCTTCCCACGCTTCGCCCAGGTGTTCCCATTCTGTGTTGCCAGCAATGCTTGTACTTAAGCAGCTCTTTACTAGTCAAGCATTGCTGGATTATTGTACTGTCAGATGCATGTGTTTGGACCTTCACCGTCGCTGTCCCCCTCGGTGCAACATTTGGACTTACTCGGACTGCTCCAGTTTTGTGAGTATTAACTGTGTGCATTTTCCCGGTGGTTCTCACCCAAAGACTGTAGAGCGTCCTAGAGGACTCCTTAAGTTCCTGAGCAGTTTTGTTACTTTGAACTGTTTGTTTTGTTTGTTGTCTGTTTAATAAGTGTGTTTGTGGTGTAACCTGCACATAAATCCATCTTCCTCTCCTCCGTGCGCTATGTAAAAGCGCATGGGGAGGCCCTTGACACAATCAGTATTTTGCAAAGAAAATTTGTGTCTCTGCTTTCTTAGTTAGTAACTGATTCAGAGCAGAACGAGCAACTCCAAGCTGCTTTGCTACAAAGCTGATAGGGTGTTGTTTGAATTGGGCCTTTAAATCAGTTATGTTTTTTTCTAATTCCAACTGTATTTTGAGAGCTTCCTTTTTTGAGCTAATGTTTAAGATATAATAAGCCGCCGCAGGTATGCCTTCCCAGATTCCCACAGAATAGAAGGGCTTATTTCAGGAGTTTTGTTTATGGCAATAAAATGTTCCCATTCTTTTGTAATATAATCCACGCAGTGCTGGCTGCTTAATAAAGTTGGGTTTAGTCTCCAGTCTCTACAGGCGGCCTCTCTATGAGGAGGGGAGATGCTTATACTGATAGGGTCATGGTCAGAGATGAACTGGGTGCCAATTATGCAGTTCTCTATCCTGTCTAAAATAGATTGTGATGAGAGGAAATAATCTATTGTAGAGAAAACTTGATATGGGATTGAAAAAAATGAATAGTCCCTATCTGCAGGGTCTAATATTCACCACACGTCATGGAGGTCTAAATCAGAAAACAATTCTTGCATTTGTTCAGACTTTTTTGAACGAGTTGAGCGAGGGGGAAACATATCAACATTTGGGTCTGGTACACAGTTAAAGTCACCTCCTAAAAGTATATATGGGGAGGAGAAAATAGACAGGACTGAGATAAGTTGAGGAATAAAGGAAGAATCACAAGTGTTAGGAGCATATATGCATCCAAAGACAACTTGTTTCCCATACAAGTAACCTGATAGGAGTACATAACGGCCCTCGCTGTCTTTTACTGTTCGATCAAGAGTGAAAGGCAAACTGCGATGTAAGAGAATAGCAACCCCCCTGCTTTCTGAGTTATATGATGAAATACCTGCACCCCCCCCCCCCAACTCCTCCTCAGTTTTATATGTTCTATATCTGTAAGATGGGTTTCCTGGAGCATGGCTATCTGACATTTCTCTTTCTTGAGAAAGGACAATATTTTCTGACGTTTGATGACGTGATTAATGTCCTTCACATTAAGTGAGATATTTTTAAGATCAGCCATAAGTCACAGTAAACATGGCTCCACACACAGTGAGAGAAAAAGAGTAACAGTGAAGGTGACTACCTGCAATAATCTATCCCCAATAACAGATTATCCCTACCCAAAAACACCCCCAAAACAACCCGAAGAACAAACCCCCAAATTCCCTGGGTTGAGTGAAGCTGAGAAGCATCGCTCCACTGCAGAGAGCATGTGACCACAGCCGCAGTCCTAACAGTCCTACCGCTGAAGTTATGTCTCCACAGACCTCTCACACAACCATGACCACCGGCGATTGGTAATATTTACAGTGTTGATCTCCAATCTATACTTTGCTGTATTTATCTTTTTCTCCTTTTTATGTAACATAACTCTATAAAATCAAGAAATCTGTGTGTGTCTGTCTGTGTGTCATGTTTATAGGACATCATTGGCCTGTGATGTCTCAGGCGTCATAGGACTCGCGATGCCATCATAAAGATATGATGTCTATATGACGGCATATAGACAGAACACATGACTCCCTACAAGACATGTATATAGACACAGGTAAGCAACATAACACAGAACAGTGACAGGCAGGAGAAGAAGTAGAGCACATGACATCATAGGACATCAGGCAGCCATCATACACCGTCCTATGATGTGAATCCATGTCCTGGAGACAGAATATCACTCTATATATAATTCAAGAAATCTGTCACAATGTCATGATGTCACGATCATAGGACTCGCAAAAAAATCATAGGACTTGCTATGAAATCAAAGGTGGGCAGCACTCACGATCATAGGACTCGCTATGACATTATCAAACATCAAAGGCAGGCATCACGGATCAAAAGGCACACATCTATGAATGAGTGGTGACGTCAAAGATCCAAGTCTATACGGTATACCACTATAACTCTATATATCACTCTATTTAAAGCAAGAAATCTCTGCGTGTCTGTCACGTTTATAGGACATCATAGAACGTCCTATGAACTCAGGCATCATAGGACTCGCGATGACGTCATAAAGATATGATGTCTATATGATGGCACATAGACAAATGTGTCTTTATGATGTCATATAGACCATCATCACAATGCCTAGAGTCTAAGCATCGTGATGATGCCTAGCAAAACACATTAGTCTAGGCCCTAGAGTCTAGGGCCTAGACTTATGGCCTAGATGTCATATGGCTCATATTTTGAGCCATATGACATCATAAAAACACATTAGTCTAGGGCCTAGACTAATGTGTTTTTATGATGTCATATGGCTCAAAATTGGTAAGGTGAGTAAGTTACAGGTCCAGTCTTTACAGCACGTTCATGTTTTCTGCACAACAGATTTCTGCAGCCATGGCCAATTCTACGTTGCCACGAGCAGAGTTGCCAGATCAAGCAGTCTTTGTATTGCTGCTCAAGATGAAGAAACTAAGCAAAAGCGTCGCTTTCTCAGCAATGTGGTTTTTAAAGAGGTGCTGGCACAGTAAAAATGTGTAACCTTGAAGAATGCCAGTCTACACTAGAATCAGAATCAGAATCAGAATCAGATTTATTGCCATTGTTCATGTAGTACACAAACTAGGAATTTGTCTCGGTGCAATGCTGCAACATTAAACATGATAAAATAAAAGAAATAAACTATACATGCAATAAAGTGTAGAATAAGAGTGAGTAATACTAGTCAGCAGTTTAAATATATTAGCGAGCAGCAGATAATGTGGAGAACCATATAGTGCAGTCGGTAATGCAGGAAGAAAACAGTGATGATTGACATGAGTCTGGTTGAGCTGCTGTACATGGTGCACGAGAGTCAATAAGTCACTTAGTGTTCAGCAGTCTGATGGCAGAGGGGAAGAAGCTGTTCATGTGACGGGAGGTTTTAGTCTGGATGGACCGAAGTCTTCTACCTGATAGGAGAGGGGCAAACAGTACGTGACCAGGGTGTGAGGGATCGGCTATGATCCGGCCAGCACGCCTCCGGGTCCTGGAGATGTACAGATCCTGGAGAGATGGGAGCTTGCAGCCGATCACCTTCTCAGCAGTGCGCACGACGCGCTGCAGCCTTAGTCTGTCCCTGGCAGTGGCTCCTGCGTACCACACGGTTATGGAGGTGGTGAGGATGGACTCGATGATGGCTGTGTAGAACTGCACTAACATCTTGGTGGGTAGCTTGAGCTTCCTCAGCTGCCGCAGGAAGAACATCCTCTGCTGGGCCTTTTTGATGAGGGAGCTGATGGTCGGCTCCCACTTGAGGTCCCTGGTGATGGTGGTGCCTAGGAAGCGGAAGGAATCAGCAGTGGTGATGGGAGAGCCTGTGAGGGTGAGGGGGGGCAGAGGGGTTGTGACTTTCTTGAAGTCCACAATCATCTCCACTGTCTTCAGAGCGTTCAGCTGCAGGTTGTTGTTGTTGCACCAGGACGCCAGCTGGGCCACCTCACTCCTGTAGGCGGACTCGTTGCCGTTGGAGATGAGCCCAATGAGGGTGGTGTCGTTCGCAAACTTGATCAACTTGACAGACTGGTGGCTGGAGGTGCAGGAGTTGGTGTAAAGGGAGAAGAGTAGGGGGGAAAGTACACAGCCCTGGGGTGATCCTGTGCTGATGCTAGCAGAGTCTGAGACAGTCTTTCCCAGCCGCACATGCTGCCTCCGGTCCGTCAGGAAGTCGGTGACCCACCTGCAGAGGGAGTCAGGCACGTTGAGCAGGGACAGCTTGTCCCGGAGCAGATTGGGGCGGATGGTGTTGAATGCGGAGCTGAAGTCCACAAACAGGATCCTGGCGTAGGTTCCCGGGGAGTCCAGGTGCTGCAGGATGGAGTGGAGGGCCAGGTTGACTGCGTCGTCTACAGACCTGTTGGCTCGGTAGGCAAACTGCAGCGGGTCCAGGAGGGGGGTGGTGATGGACTTGAGGTGGGGCAGGACCAGGCGCTCAAAGGACTTCATGATTACAGAGGTGAGCGCTACAGGTCTGTAGTCGTTAAGACCAGTGATCCGTGGCTTCTTGGGGACAGGGATGATGGTGGAGGATTTGAGGCAGGACGGCACGTGGCATAGCTTAAGGGAGGTGTTAAAAATGTCTGTGAAGACAGGAGCCAGCTCTTTCGCACAGTGTCTCAGGGTGGAGGGAGACACGCCGTCCGGACCGGGGGCCTTGCGTGGGTTCAGTCTGGAGAACTGTTTGAGCACGTCCTGCTCACTGATGACAAGGGCAGGGGGGGAGGAGGGGGGTGCCTTTGATGAAGTAGGGACCGTGGAGGCTGTGGAGCTGGTGGGAGGGGGGGAGTTGGACACAGATGACGAGGTGTCAAAACGGGCATAGTGTTGGGACAGTCTTTGACAAAGGGCTTTGTCATCCTGACCTTTAGGAGCCTGAGGCCGATAGTTGGTGATTTGCCTCAGTCCTCTCCACACAGAAGCCGAGTCATTAGCAGTGAACTGCTGCTGGAGTCTCTCAGAATACACAGATTTAGCTCTCCTCGGCTCTCTGTTAATCCGATATTTAACCTCCCTGTAGCAGTCCCTGTCTCCACTTTTCAGCACTGCTTCCTTCTCCTTCCTGATCTGTCTGAGCTTAGCAGTGAACCAGGGCTTATCATTAGAGTACCTCACCCTGGTGCACGATGGAAGGATGCTCTCCTCACAAAAGTGGATATAAGAGTTCACAGTGTCCATGTACTCATCCAGATCATGTGTGGCTCCTTTAAACATGCCCCAATCAGTTATTTCCATGCACGTTTCCAGCTTCTCCTCAGCTTCACTGGTCCATTTCTTCGTAGTGCTCACAACGGGTTTAGTGAGCTTCAATCTCTGTCTGTATGTGGGAATGAGGTGGACCATCACGTGATCAGATAGTCCGAGCGCAGCGCGGGGAACAGCGCGATACGCGTCCTTCACTGTAGTGTAACAGTGATCCAGCGTGTTTATTCCTCTGGTGGGGCATTTAATAAACTGTTTGTAACGGGGGAGATCGTGGCTCAGATTGCTCTGGTTAAAGTTGCCAACCACAATAACCAGAGAGGCTGGAAAAATCCGCTCCATGTGTTGGATGTGATCCGCGAGCACGCGCTGAGCTTCGCGCGTGTCCGCGTCGGGAGGGACGTACACAACGACGAGGGTGAATGAGGCGAACTCCCGCGGGGAATAAAATGGCTTGCAGTTAATAAAAAGAAATTCCAGGGCGGGAGAACAGTGTTTGGAAATTACCGTTACATCAGAGCACCAGCTGCTGTTGATGTAGAAGCAGACTCCGCCTCCTGAGGATTTACCGGAGAGCTCTGTGTCACGATCAGCACGAAACAGCTGAAATCCCTCGAGGCGCAGCGTGCTGTCCGGTGTATTATCCCTGAGCCAGGTCTCGGTAAAACAGAGGGCAGCCGAGGAAGAGAGGTCCTTAAAACGCATCAGCAGTCTCAGTTCATCTACCTTGTTAGAGAGAGAGTTGGTATTGGACAGAAATATGCCAGGCAAAGCCGTGCGCGTGCCTCTTCTGCGGAGCCGGACGAGAGCGCCCGCTCGTCTTCCTCTCTTTCGCCGTCTCACTTTTCGAGCCAAGCAATGAACCAGATCGGCGGCAGGAGCTAAAAAAACTGGGAGTAGGTCCGTGGGAGTGAAAGTCCTGATATTTAGAAGCTCTTCACGGGTATAAGAGCAGGCAGACACACAACTGACAAACAAAAACAAACAAAGGGCGCAGCGAAGCACCATGGCGACCACTGTGGGCGCCATCTTGGCAAGAAAAAAGAAATGTGTAAAATGCCAAGAAAAGCGCTGATTTTTTCCAGGTGCTCCACTTTCTTGGTTTCTATGGCATGCACGGGCCTTCCTGAACAGGGTTGAAAGCCACTTTTTGCTCAGATCTATTTTCATGATCCTGCCCATGAACTGGAATTACGACGCACCTATCCCTCAACCAATGGTCTGAAAGACCCACCAGATGGAGAGCAATAGAATGAGGAGAACTGCTGCACGTCAGAAAAGATGCCGTGAAGATGAAACACCTCAGGTTCCAGCAGTACACTGCAGGCATGACTGTGAACAACACAGCCATCTGAGACAGGAGGAGACCCTTCAGCAACGGGCATGCAGAAATACTTGCTTATACTTGGTTTCAACGGGCATGGACGGGTATGTACTAGTAATTCAAGAATTCAAGAAATCTCTGTGTCTGTCTGTCACGATCACAGGACTTTGTGTTGCTATGGTAACCATGTCAAAGATCAAAGGCAGGCATCACTCACAATCATAGGACTCGCTATGACATCATCAAAGATCATAGGACTCACTATGTCACAATCATGGGTGACGTCAAAGATCAAAGGTAGGCATCACCATGGTTACTGTTGCCATGGTAACCATGTCAGAGATCAAAGGCAGGAATGCAGAAATTCTTGTTTAAACTTGCTTTCTATGGGCATGCAGAAATACTTGCTTATACTTGGTTTCTACGGGCGTGCATGGGTATGTACTAGTTAAAAATAAAGTAAACTTGGAGGGAAAAAAAACTCCTGTTCAGAATGCTGCTGCTGCTTTCAGTAGCATTAATATATGAAGTTACTCGTCTCCGTAAATCGTCCACAGTTCTATGTTAGTTGAAGTTGTCCTTTCCATCCATGTGTACCTGTAAAATCTGTTTGGTCCAGTGATCATTTGAATCCGTTCTTGCTCAGAAACTCCTCCGCTGCCTCCACGGTTCTGAAGCTGCACTCCGCCTTGTTAAACCTAAAGCAGAGCGGGGCCGGGTAGCGCACCTGGATGCGGGCTCCTCCCTGGATGAGCCGCTCACAGGTGCCGTTGAATTGGCGCCGCGCCTCCCGCACCTGAGTTAAGAAGTCCTGGCGAATGTAGATCCTGCTGCCCTGGTAGGAAAAACCTCACAAATTCATGAGAGTAACGTCTGTAATGTACAAGAAAAAAGCCCTAAATTAGCACTGAACACAAATTAGAGAAAAAGGTTGATTTAAGTGGGGAAAATTTGCAAGGAAAAAGTAGTAAATTTAGAATAAAACTGCCATAAATTTAGGACATAAATCTGAAAGTGTCCAGACTAAAGTCTCATCTCAGTAACTTCTTAACTATTTTGGAGTCGCTGCTCTTATGTACATTTGAGTCATAATATATGAAGAAAACCTGCTTTTCCTGTACAGTTTCAGGCTACTCTACCACCTAAATTAGAGATTTTAAAAAGGAAAATGTAGAATTTATTATGTGAATTTGAAGAGTTCTCATAAATTAATTTTTCATATGATTGTTTTTGTTCTTTTTTAAAAATTAAAGACTTTTTACCAAAACTTTGAAACTTCATGAAAATTGAAACTTCATAAAAAATTTTGCTCATGGATTGACATTTTTTTTGATTTTCTGACTTTTGCATCATAAACTGGCATCTTTTTGGTTCCGTTTTTGCACCTTTGCCTCAATAATTTCCCCTCATCTTTTCATTGAGATTTTTCTTTAATTTTTCTTTAATTATTGCAACCAAGCTCCATTTCTCTTGTGATTTTCTGAACTTTGTCTCATCAGTTTATTCAGTGACTTTTTCTTAATGAATGTAGTAAATCTTTTAAATAACTTCCTGTGTTTTCATTCTCAGTCACTGTAATTGTACAGATGTGATTTTTTTCCTCATAAATTTGCAACTTTTACCAAGAATTTCTACCTTTTATCTTTTAAATTCAAGTTTGTTTTTCTTGTAATTTTGCCTTTTTTCTCATGAATTTAGTCCATATTTTAAATAAATGGGTATTTGTCCCTGTTAATTTGTTACGTTATTCCAGTCAGTTTGAAGCTTTTATTGTAAATATGTTTGTGATGTTTTTTCCTTGGAATTTTGTGGCTTTTTGTCAGCTTTTGCAAATTTTGAGACTTTAAAATTAGGACAAAACATGTACGCAAAATAGATAAAGTAATTTTCTTTCTTTCTCACCACAGGGATTCTCTTGCCAAGGGCCTGACTGTTGTTGTGAGCTGGCGCTATATAAATAAAGTTGAACTGAACTGAAAAAGTGGCTCATTCTGACCTCTGTTAGACCAGTAAGTGTGATGGTTGAATGTTGCTCCTTAACAGGTTGTTGATGGTGGACATGAAGCCATGAAGAAAGCTTCTAACATTGGAGGGTTTACAGCTGGCTGCTAATTACTAATTAGTAATTACTGAAGGAACAGGAGTCGGAGTGGGAGGGGCCTGACTTCGGCCCCTCAGAATGTCTCTGCACATCCCTGCCATTGTTGTAAGGGGAGAAGCTTTATGGAATGAAACTACTGCCACTTATGCATCTTTTAACCAGGAATGTGATCATGTGACTCATGACTCTCGCCCCTGTTTTGCATGTAAACTCCTACTCAGCTTCACCGCGGCTTTGGGGATGGTCCAGACTGGCACGTGTTTAACTGGACCGTCTGTGCTGTTGCTGTTTCACTGATCCTGGTGGGACGCCTGGACCTAGAATGCCAGGGCCGTTTTGTCCCAGTCCAGCCCTGATTGTGATGCATTTAAGAAGATTCCCAACCACTTGAGTCAGAGCTTCCACCACCTTAGATTTCAGATTTCTCTCCACATATATAGCTGCTCCTCCTCCAGGTTTTTTAGTGTGTTGTATAAAAGTTGAGGACCATCCAAAGTTGAAAGGCAGAGTATTATGCTCTCTGTACGAGATGAAAATTTTCTAAGAATCTTTGAGGTGTGGAAGAAAAAGATCAGGCGAGGTACAACGATTTAAGGCATTTTAGACACAACAAGCTGGAAGGTTGCAAGGTTTTATTTCCTCCATCAAAATGAGACACACATCGTAGCTCTGAGCTACTGTGTTACTGTGCTGTTGAGGCATGTATCGTAAGCTCTTTTAGACAGACAGAGAGAATGCATGGCACATTAGCATATTGGTATACATATCAGTCAATACACATGATTAGCATGACCAACTGGCGCCCGGACGGCCTCTCCTTAATCCAGGGATGTATAAACAATAGTCCATTGTTCTGGTTGTCCCCCAGGGGCTCTCTGTCAGTATGCGAATGGTCCTCTGCTTCCTCCAGACCTGCTGAGTGTGAGTATTGTGCTTGCAGAGTGTGGTGGGTCACCACAGGGGTATAAAATGTCTCCATGAGTGGATTAAAATAAAAGAGATGTACCAAGTGAGTACAGTAAAATTTGCAGTACCATATATTTAAGATTTAGGAGTATTTTAGAGTGCTCTTTTTTGGTTGGGCACCTGTCCCTCACAAAGTCTGTACACGTCACTGTGCTGCTGGTTGCTCTGGGCCCGAGCTCATGTGGGATGGACTGACCCACAGTGAGAAAGTGTGCTGTGGTCCGACCAGTCCACGTTTCAGATTGTTGTTGGAAATCATGGACGTTGTGTCCTCTGCGCTGAAGACAAAAAGGACCATCCAGATTTTCATCAACATTAAGAGCATCTGTGATGGTATGGGGGGGTGTTAGTGCCCATGGAATGGGAAACTTTCACACCTGTGAAGGCAGTGTTGTGGATTTTAACATTACCTCTAAATGTCCCTTTGATCTGGTGGATTAGTCCAAAGATGCCAAACGACAGCCAGAGGGACACCAGGAGTGGCTGCACATCGTGGCTAAGCGGGACGTGGCCTACTTCCAGCTGTCAGACGGCTCGTGGAGGCGTGCCAACGAGCTGCGGCGTGCCCCGGAGGAGGCTTCGGATTGCGGGTCCAGACAAGAGAGGCGGCCGATGGTGAGGAGAAGACGCACCCTTATCTACGAGGTCAGCTGTGGCCCCGGGGGCATGCTGCCTCCAGAGGCGGGTCTACTGAGGGGCTCTCCCAGGCCCCTGCAAGCCAGTTCTACCCCTTTTCTGCCAGAATGACAGTAGTATGAGTTTGGAAAAAAACATAATAGTTCTAATGTTCTGATTCTCATGTTTGTATGTGTTGAAAAAAAAAATCACACAGTAAGCTGTTCTAGTTCTGGGTGTGTTTTATTTTAGGAGCACAACGATGTTCTCAGTTCTAGATGGACTTGTGTTCAAGTTTACAGGTGGCAGAATAGCCCACCTTGCTGTGTGGGGTGGGACAGTAGTCCACCGTCCCCCCTAGCCTAACTTTGCTATGTGAATGTGTTAGGCCACCTAGTAATTTTCTGTTCTAGCTTTTAGTCCGTGACTCAGGTCCTAAACTGGGGAGGGTCTCAATTGTATGTGTGGTCTTAGACTTTCTACTGGGGGGGGGGGGGGGGTGATGTGGTATTGTGAAGTGCGGTGTAGTGGTGGTCACTCCCTCTTCCGCCACTGCACCGCCCTTTAAATCCCAGCGGGCATCTTTTATCCGGCCTCGTTGCCGATGCCTCTGCCTGACGGTTGTACTGTGCAAACATCTATGAGTAAAGCTGAGTTCTACTGTGCACCTGGCCTCGCCACTCAAAAGGTAAGTCCAGACACGACAGATATAGTCATCCATACAGCTCTCCATTTTTTCTGGGGATTTGGTTGACTACAAGCCACACTTAAGGTATAGTATGTAACATCAATATTGTCAAAGCTGAGGAGGACAGAAATACAGATTAGATTATAAAGCAAGACGTCCATATATTATATTTCAGTTGTCATGACATATTAAAGTGACTGAGTAAAACTGAGTCAAAATATACATTAGTGATATAAAACTGTCATTTTTATAGAAACAACAAATCCACAAAAGGTCACATGAGATCATTATAAAAAGCTTTTAATTAAAAGAGAGCTCCTGGTTATGGACAAAGTGCTGAATGTGGCTCTGATCTATGCTGATGATGCTGGCTGCAGTTGTATAAGATAAGATAAGCCTTTATTAGTCCCACAACGGGGAAATTCCAGGATTGCAACAGCACAGGGATAGCAACACTCAGAGCAACAATCAGAAGGCAAGAAAAAAACAAGCAAGCAAGAGCAGCTAATATACATATGTACATATTACTATAAAATATATATATACACACACACACACACAGACACACAGTGCAGAGCATTGTAGCTAGATGGAATAAATATGTAAATATATAAACACCCACAGTATGGAGCATTGCAGCTAGGTGGAATAAATATGCAAGTATATAAACACACACAGTGCGGAGCAATGTAGCTAGATGGAATAATATGTAGATATATAAAAACACAGTGCGGAGCATTGTAGCTAGATGGAATAAATATATAGATATATAAATATAAACACACCCAGTGCAGAGCATTGTAGCTAGATGGAATAAATATGTAAATATATAAACACCCACAGTACGGAGCATTGCAGCTAGGTGGAATAAATATGCAAGTATATAAACACACACAGTGCGGAGCAATGTAGCTAGATGGAATAATATGTAGATATATAAAAACACAGTGCGGAGCATTGTAGCTAGATGGAATAAATATATAGATATATAAATATAAACACACCCAGTGCAGAGCATTGTAGCTAGATGGAATAAATATGTAAATATATAAACACACACAGTGCAGAGCATTGTTGCTAGGTGGGATGAAACAGCATAACCGTCTATTTAGTTATCCTACATGGTATGATTATGTGCCCATACATATTCTCACCCTCCATAGCGACCGGTATGTTCCTAGTTGTATGCCGGAGAGGACCATTGTGTAAGTCTATTGCATCTTTTGCATTCAAAAAAAGTGTATGTAAAGTATGTCTGGAATTCTGGAATTTCCCCATTGTGGGACGAATAAAGGCTTATCTTATCTTATGTCAAACATTTCTGTCGTCTTTGGTTTGAACATGAAACTGATACAGCAAATACTGTCGCAACTGTCAGTCAGAAACAGGAGTCACTGTGGTCGTCTGATAGCGTCGCTGACGTGAAGGCATGTGGTGAAACTGCTCTTAACCTTTAGGTTACTCAGAATTACAGTTTATCAAGTATTTTAATCTTCAGAATATGAGGAACCATCACAACTGTTTGAGTGTTTTTGTTGTTGTTAAACCTTCATTCTGACCACAAATATGGGGTGTGCAACCTGTGGCTCCAGAGCAACATCAGGCTCCTCATAACCACCTGCCCTGTGACTCTGGGAAGGAAAAAACTATCAGATGTTTCTCGATCTTACAGCCGCCTATGATACGGTCTGGCACAAAGGCCTCCTCCTGAAACTTATAAAGGCGATCCCTGCTTGGGCAACAGCAATTATAAAAACCCTGCTGACCAACCGAAGGTTCAGAGTCCACCTCAGTCAGAACACAAGTGCATGGAGAATGCAGAAAAACGGACTCCCACAAGGCTCAGTTCTAGCTCCAACTCTGTTCAACCTCTACATAAACGACCTGCCTACTACAAAATCCCGCAAATTCATCTATGCAGACGACATCTGTTTGGCATTCCAAGCACCAGACTTTGAACCACTGGAACGGGTGCTCACGGAAGATCTTGCTAAACTGGACCAGTTCTGCAAAATCTGGTGCCTAAAACCAAGCCCAGCAAAAACCGTCTCCAGTGTATTTCATCTCCACAATGCAAAAGCTGCCAGAGAACTAAACATCCACCTGAGCGGACTCAAGCTTAAGCATGCCCCAAATCCAACTTATCTTGGAGTGACCCTTGATAGGACCTTATCCTTCAAGGAACATCTAAAGGGGACGGCTGCTAAGGTGAAAGTACGAAACAACCTGCTCTGCAAGCTCACTGGTGCAAAATGGGGGGCGGCAGTCTCCACCCTGCGCACCTCAGCACTGGCCCTTTCATACTCTGTAGCAGAATATTGTGCCCCTGTCTGGTCCAGGTCATCCTACACACACCATGTAGACACCCAGCTCAACTCAACCATGAGAACTATAACTGGAACAATCCGCTCAACACCACTCCCCTGGCTCTCTGTACTGTCAAACATAGCCCCTCCACACATTCGGCGAGCAGCATTAACTCAAAGGATGCTCCAAAAAGTTAAAGATTTTCCTCACTTACCAATCCATGCAGATATCTACACCCCACCCACTGCCCGACTTTCATCCAGACGGCCGATTTGGAAAAACCCTCCCCCAGCTGACTTTACCATCCAGACAGCTTGGCAAGAGGAATGGGAGACCAAGGAGGTCCCAAACAAACAGCTGGTGATAAACCCCAACCAACAGGTCCCGGGCAGCAACCTCCCAAGGAGACAGTGGTCTACACTCAATCGCTTCAGGACTGGACATGGCCCCTGCTTGGCCAGCCTTCACAGATGGGGCAGTAGCCCTAGCCCACTGTGCGCATGTGGAGAGGAGCAAACTATGGAACACATCATAGAGGCTTGCCCGCTCCAAAGACTGGAAGGAGGATTACACACCCTCCATACAGCAAACCAGGAGGCAACTGCTTGGCTTAAGGACTTTGCATTCGCTAAATAAATAAATAAACACAAAATTACAAGCAATTCTGCAAACATAAGTAATAAAATTATAATTAACAAGTCAAAAATTTACAGCTGAAAAAGGTGAACAAGGTAGTAAATGTTAGTTACTTAGTTTTTTTTAATCTATAGATGAAAAAAATGAACAAAAATGCAAAATTACAGCATGATGCAAATTTGAGAATATAAAATTCACAAATATATGGTGAACAAGTTTCAAACTCAGAACAAAAAGTAATGATGGGACGGTCGGCTCTGGAGCTTTGAGCATGCTCCGAGCTTCTCCGGGAAATATTTGGTGAGGCGCATTTCGAGGCGTTTATTGCTGACGTATGTGATGACATTGTTAGCCCCTCCTCGTCACTGTCCAGTGGCGCTGGGGCTCCCCTTTTCCGGTCTCCCCTTCCTACGCTGGGTCTTCCGTGGGTAGGCCATCTCCCGGGCCACCTCTTCAGAGCTGGTGGCTCAAGGACCCAGGCCATCCGCCTGGTGAACTGTGCCATGGGGGTAGGTGGCCTAGTTTTCCTGGCCGGCCACCAGACCCACTCGTCCAGGTGGTCCATCTGGTCCTGGACTTGAACAGACCACCTGATCAGCCTCCTATCGCCGCCTCGTGGACCTGGGACTTTGGTCGGCCCCCTGAACTTTTGGACTTTTGGGTTGAGGGGGGTTGTTCTAAGTTTTGGGGCTGGGAGGAGGTTCATTTGTGTATTTTGGTTCTTCCTTTCCCTCCTGACCTGATTTCCCCTATGGCCTGCCCTGGTTTGTTTGGTAGTTCCTCTGGTCGGGGGGGGGGCAGGGTTTCCCTTTTCTTTTTGATGTTACTTTGGTATCTGGCATCCACCCCTTGAGGGGGAGGCTCTGTCATAAACTGGGGTGGACTTCCAGCCCACTTTCATGGCACGGTGGCTGCCCTGTCCTTAGTGTGTTTTGATTCCCTAGTTTTCCGTCAGGTACCTCCTTGGGAGCCTTTGAGGTCTTCCCGGCTCCCTGACAGCTCACAGCCACGCCCCCCTCTCCTGCCAGTTTTTGCCAGCTGGCTGTCATTACTAATTATGTTCATCCTTGTGGTTTCACGTACACACACACACGTACATGCTCACAGACATTCACTCACACACCTGTTCCCACTTAGTCCTGCCCACTCAATCTTACACTCTCCCTCTTTCTACTCACACCGACATTCACTTCCGTCATTATATGTGGCATTATTTTAGGCCTGTGGCCGCAGGAGTGAATTACAGGATTATTGTTGGACCTGTGTGTTCTTCACAGTGTTAATCCTGTTGTCTTCGATGCATGCATGACTAGACGCCCTGACATGGTTTGTTGACCCAGTGAGCAGACTCGGAGACCACAGTAGATGCAATTATCTTTATTGTAATAAAGTGCAGTGTGGGAATGTGTGAGTGTGTGTTCTTGCTGCATCTGGGGGTGAGCAGAATGCCGTTCGACCTGGCAACCCTAGGGACAAACAGAAGCAGGATGGTTAGTGGCTTCACAGCTGGAAATGTGCTGGTTAATCTGCAGCTTACTGTTTGTAGAGATGTAACGACGATCAGGTTAGCACAGCAGCTATGGCCAGGAGGACAACGTCCACAGAGACTGCAGCAGCGTGTAGATGGTGGAGGAGTAGCTCCTGAGAGGGAGCGGTTCAGTCCACCGCCAGGTAGGACAGGGTCCGCCGCCACGGAGCTCCACCTATGCACAGGGGACTTATACGGAGATCGTGAGGGAAGGCTGAGGCTTACTTGCGTGGTGGAGAGTTTCCTTCCAAGCGCAGGCAGGTTGTAGGTGGACAGCTGGGAAGCAATCAGGTTGAGGCTATGGTCTCTGGAGACAAAGAAGGCATGCGTGGTCTTCATGGAGCAAGACAGATGACTCCGCACGGTCCTCCAGCGCAGCATGGATAATATAGCCCCAGCCATGATGAGAAACAGGTGTGTGCACAGCTGGAGAGGATAATCACATCCAAGCAGGCCATCACAGTACTCCCCCCCTACGAAACGCCTCTCGGCGGTCGATCCAACATACCTGGGTGCGTCCGGTGGAAGTCCTGAATGAGATCTTTATCCAGCACGAAGGAGGGACGCACCCAGGACCTCCATTACGGCCTGTAGCCCTCCCAGTCCACCAGGTATTGCAGGCTGCGACCCCAGCAGCGGATGTCCAGGATTGAATTGACTCTCCACGCCGGGTCGCCGTCAGTCACCATCGGCGGGGGTGGAGACCTGGGAGGAGGACACAGAGGGCTAGAATAGAAGGGTTTGACCTGAGGTACATGGAAAGTATGGCAAATACGAAGGGGGGGGGGGGGGTGCTAGACGCACAGAGACAGGGTTGATGATGCGGGTGATAGTGAACGGCCCAATAAACCGTTGTGACGTCTCCTTGGACTCAGCCTTCAGATTAATATGTTTTGTTGAAAGCCAAACCTGCTGACCCACTTGGTAAGCTGGACCCTCAGTCCTGTGATGATTGGCCACCGTAGTATTGCGTTCCACCGTGCGCCATAGCGCGGTCCGGGTAGCCCCCCAGAGGCGGCGATAGCATCTCAAATGGGCCCGAACAGATGGAACGGCGATGTCCCCTTCTTCTTCATTGAATAAAGGAGGATTGTAGCCCAACGAAGCCTCAAACGGGGACATCCCGATCGCCAAAGAGACTGTGGTGTTGTGGGTGTATTCGATCCACGGGAGGTGCATGCTCCAGGATGCCGGATTGGTGACCGCCACACACCGCAGAGCAGCCTCCAGCTCCTGATTCGCCCTTTCACACTGCCTATTCCTCTGGGGATGGTAACCAGATGACAGGCTTACAGTAGCCCCAAGGGCGTTGCAAAAAGACCTCCAAACCTACGAGATGAATTGGGGTCCACGATCGGAGACAGTGTCCATCGGAATTCTATGTAGCCTCACCACATGCTGGACCAGGAGATCAGCCGTCTCCTTAGCCGTAGGCAGTCCTCGCAGTGAGATGAAGTGGGTGGCTTTGGAGAACCTGTCCACAATGGTGAGGATAACAGTATGCTGGTTAGAAGAAGGAAGACTGGTGACAAAGTCCAATGCCACATGGGACCACGGCCTGCCAGGGATCGGAAGGGGGTGAAGCAGACCGGCAGGAGAGGAGGAAGATGTCTTGCCTACGGCACACTGGGGGCAGGCGCGGATGTAATCTTCAACGTCCCTCTGGATAGACGGCCACCAAAATGTCCTCTGCAACAGAGCAACCGTGCGACCCCTCCCGGGGTGGCACGCAAACCTGGAGGCATGAGCCCAGCGAATGACCTCCCCTTGGACGGCAGATGGAACAAACAGCTTCCCCTCTGGCCCCCCGCCCGGGTCCGGTTCAACCTCCAGTGCCTTTAGGACCTTCTCCTTGATGCCCCACGACAGGGCGACCAAGACACATGATGGAGGAAGGATGGGGTGCTCCGACTTCTCCGTGACGTCAGAGGAGAATTGTCTGGACAGGGCATCAGGTTTGGTTTTCTTGGACCCGGGACGATACGTGATGGTGAAGTCGAAACGGCCGAAGAACAGGGACCAGCGGGCCTGGTGGGCGTTCAGGCACTTGACCGTCCTAAGGTACTCCAGGTTCTTGTGATCTGTCCAGACCACAAATAGCTGAGAAGCCCCCTCCAACCAATGGCACAACTCCTCCAGTGCCATCTTCACCGCCAGGAGCTCTCTGGCGCCGATGTCATAATTACGTTCTGCAGGCGACAAGCATCGGGAGAAGAACGCACAGGAGCACACCTTGCCATCCGCTGGGGAATGCTGGGACAGAACGGCCCCGACCCCCGAATCCGAGGCGTCCACCTCCACCAGGCACTGCAGAGCAGGGTCCACCTGGACCAGGATGGGAGAGTCCGAAAACTGCTTCTTAAGCTTGGCGAAGGCTGCGGCCGCCTGCTCAGACCGCCTGAAGGGCACCTTGGAGGAAGTCAGATGGGTCAGAGGGAGAGCAGTGATGCTATAATTTTTAATGAAGTGGCGGTAGAAGTTAGCGACCCCCAAGAACTGCTGCAGTTGTTTTCTAGAGGAGGGAGTGGGCCAATCTACCACTGCTTTTACCTTACTGGGATCTGGGATGATCTCGTTGTGGGAGATGATAAACCCCAGGAAGGTCGTCTTGGATGCGTGGAATTCGCACTTCTCGGCTTTCACAAACAATTTATTCTCCAGGAGTCGCTGCAACACTCGCCTCACATGCACACGGTGTTCACCCAGGGACTGCAAAAAAAATAAGGATGTCATCGAGGTAGACAAAGACGAACTCACCCAGAAAATCCCTGAGCACATCATTGATTAACCGTTGGAACATAGCGGGGGTGTTGGTCAGCCCGAACGGCATGACCAAATACTCAAAATGACCACTGGGGGTCTGAAACCCGGTCTTCCACTCATCGCCTTCCCGGATGCGAACCAGATGGTAAGCGTTCCGCAGATCCAGCTTAGTGAAGCAGGAGGCCCCCTGGAGGGAATCAAAAGCTGAGTTAACAAGAGACAGGGTGTATTTATCCTTGATAGTGATGTTATTCAGTTCTCTGAAGTCAATACACTGCCTTAGCGAACCGTCCTTCTTCCCCACAAAAAAAACCCACCCCCACCGCCGAGGATGACGGCGGTATTATGCCAGAGGCCAATGATTCTTTAATATAAGCCTTCATGGCTTCCAGCTCCAGAGGTGACAGGCTGTAGAGACGAGTAGCGGGGCTCCGGCACGGAGGTTGATCACACAATCATAAGGGCGGTGAGGGGTAAGGGAAAGGGCCTGGGTCTTACTGAACACGGCGCCAAGGTCATGATACTCCGGGGGCACCTTGGACAGATCGGGGGGAGGGATGGTGGACACAGTCAGAGGCAGTGACAGCGAGCAAGCAGCTGAAGATAATATACAATAATATACTCCCAGAGCGCCAGTCAATGGAGGGATTGTGAAGCCGTAACCATGGATACCCAAGAATAACCGGGGAGGAGGAAACCGGCAACACAAAGAACTTCAGTTCCTCCCGATGGTTTCCAGATGTAATGACGGACACTGGGGGGGGGGGGGGGGGGGGGTTGCTGGGATACAGTAACAAGGAGGGCTTTGGACAGAGCGATAAGTCTCAAAGGAACCTTGAGCGACAGGCAGGGGAGACCCAACCAGGTTGCCAGTTCCCCAGAGATGAAGTTCTGCTCAGCCCCCGAATCTATCAGTGCATGCGTCCCTATTTCAGTATGTTTGTGAATGAAGTGAATAGGGAGACGTAAACTAGATAGGGGATTAGTTGAAGGCGCATCTGCGAGTCCCCCTACTGTAACACGCGGACCCCCTTTTGGCCGCTCAGGACATGACACTACCTCATGCTCCTCGCTCCCTCAGTATAGACACAACCCCAACTCACGGCGGCGCTGTTTCTCTGCCGAAGAAAGCTTGGGTTGCCTAGCTGATGTGAGTTCCGGGCCCTCCGGGGAATATGAGGAAGGCAGGGCCAATAGAGAGGGCCGTGGGGAATGACGAGATTGGGCACCCGAACGACCAGAGAACCTATGTTCTGCTGCCCATTCCCTTAACCTGTTATCGAGGCTGATGGCCAAGGAGATTAACTCAGAAAGCCTACCCGTCTTCTCCAAGGAAGCCAACTCATCCTGCAGGCTAGGGGAAAGACTCTTAATGAAAATACTGCACAGTGAAGCAGCTTCCCACCCGACCTCTGTAGCAACTACCCGGAAGTCGACAGCTTAATCTGCTGCAGATTGAGTTCCCTGCCTAAGGTTAAGCAGCTGGGAGGTAAGCACACCATCACGGTCAGAATGGTCAAATACTTCTCTGAACTCACTAACAAACTGTGCGTAAGTCATGCTGGAATAATTCCCCCTGGCCATGACGACGTAGGCCCAAGCTAGAGCTCGCCCCTCTAACAAATTAATAACATAGCCTATCTGGCTGTGATCTGTGGGAAAATCCCCTGGTACCCGCTGAAACACAATCTCACACTGCATAATGAAACCCCGCACCCCACCTAGCATTCCACCAAAACGGGTGGGAGTGGGGACGGGAGTTAGCCGAGGAGAACACCCGTGCCTGGGTGGGTGGCTAGCGGGAGCCGAGGAGCTACTGGGAAACGACAGAGCCGGTGGAAATGTCTGCGGACTAGTCAAACGATCCAGCTGGTCCGTTAGCTGGGTTAACTGATTCAAAATAATTTGCTGTTGATAAGCTAACTGATCTAATCGGGTCTCGAGGATGTTAACCTTGCGCATCAGCGTGCTGCAAGCTGGGTCATTTTGGCGGAGTCGTACTGACATGGTTTGTTGACCCAGTGAGCAGACTCAGAGACCAGAGTAGACACAGTTATTTTTATTGTAATAAAGTGCAGTGTGGGAATGTGTGAGTGTGTGTTCTGGCTGCAGCTTGGGGTGAGCAGAACGCCATTCGACCTGGCAACCCTAGGGACAAACAGAAGCAGGATGGTTAGTGGCTTCACAGCTGGAAACGTGCTGGTTAATCTGCAGCTTACTGTTTGTAGAGATGTAACGATGCCCAGGTTAGCACAGCGGCTATGGCCAGGAGGACAACGTCCACAGAGCCTGCAGCAGCGTATAGATGGTGGAGGAGTAGTTCGTGAGAGGGAGAGGTTCAGTCTGCCACCAGATAGGACAGGGTCCACCTGTGCACAGGGGACTGATATGGAGATGGTGAGAGAAGACTTAGGCTTACTTGCATGGTGGAGAGTTTCCTTCCAAGTGCAGGCAGGTTGTAGGTGGACAGCTGGGAAGCAATCAGGCTGAGGCTACGGTCTCTGGAGACAAAGAAGGCGTGCGTGGTCTTCATGGAGCAAGACAGATGACTCCGCACGGTCCTCCAGGGCAGCGTGGATAATATAGCCCCAGCCATGATGGAAAACAGGTGTTTGCACAGCTGGAGAGGATAATCACATCCAAGCAGGCCATCACATGCCCTGCCTGTTTTTGGTAACACTTCCCTCTGCATGACATCTGTGTCCTTCTGTTTTTGCAGTTTGGCTCTGGGATTCCCTCCATGGACGTCTCTGTTCCCGGCTTCAGTGAGTATTCCTGTGCCCGCTGCTTCCAGTCCCGTCTTGGAAGCGCTCGGGTGTCCAGGCTGCCTTCCTTCCGCTGTCAGTCCTGCCTGAAGCACTTTGGGTTCCCTGGGCTTACTCACTGGGGAGCTGAGGAGTGTCTCGTGAGCTTCCCAGAGCCTCCTCACCCTTTTGGTATTTTCTATTGTTGCTGGACTGTTTGCCTCCTTATTTTTGCACAATAAATTGCACACAACGTCTCCTGCTTGTGGATTTGTCCCTTTCCTTCATGCGCTACGTAAAAGCGCACGGGGAATCACAACAGCAAAGGTTAAACCCATCCTTTCAAAGCAGTACTTTGAAACGGTAATCCATGTCTTCATCACATCTCGGCCTGATTACTGTAACACAATTTGTTTTGGAGTCAGCCAGTCTTCCCTCTCACTTCTCCAGTTGGTTCAGAATGCTGCTGCACGTCTTTTAACTGGAACACGTAAGAGGGACCACATTACACCCATTTTAGCTTCCCTTCACTGGCTGTCTGTGCACTTTAGGGTTCATTTTAAAATTCTTTTATTTGTTTTTGAAACATTGAATGGCCTTGCCCCACCTTACCTCTCTGAGCTTCTTCCCTTTTAAACTCCTGCTCGGTCTCTCACGTCAGCTGATCAGCTGATCCTGGAGATACTGAGATCAAAGCAGAAGCTCAGAGGGGACAGAGCTTTTTCTGTTGCTGCTCCTAAACTGTGGAACAGTCTCCCTTTGCCTATTAGACAGGCTCCTTCACTGTCCACTTTTAAAACGCATCTTAAAACTCATTTCTACTCCTTGGCCTTCAACCCAGCATGAGACATTGATTGTACTTGTTTTATTGTTTTTATGATATGATTGTCATTTTTACCCGTTTTGTTTTATACTTTTTTTAGTTGCATTGCATTGTCTTTTATTTATTTTTATGTCTTAAATGTCCTTCACATTTTATCTATTTCTGATGTACAGCAGTTTGTATCAGCTGTAGTTGTTTTTAAAGTGCTTTAGAAATAAAGTTGGATTGGTTTGGATTCCTGCAAAATTCAGGTTTCAGAGTATGTGAGGTTTTCACCTGGGGTGGGGCTTAGAAAATAGGCTCATAGGCTATAAATATCCTATAATATATCAGAAAATACTGCATCTTTGTTCATTTTATTTTTGATTTTTAATTTATGAGGAAAAACCTCACAAGTTTATGAGAGTAGCGTCTGTAATGTACAAGAAAAAAGCCCTAAATTAGCACTGAACACAAATTAGAGAAAAAGGTTGATTTAAGTGGGGAAAATTTGCAAGGAAAAAGTAGTAAATTTAGAATAAAACTGCCATAAATTTAGGACATAAATCTGAAAGTGTCCAGACTAAAGTCTCATCTCAGTAACTTCTTAACTATTTTGGAGCCGCTGCTCTTATGTACATTTGAGTCATAATATATGAAGAAAACCTGCTTTTCCTGTACAGTTTCAGGCTACTCTACCACCTAAATTAGAGATTTTAAAAAGGAAAATGTAGAATTTATTATGTGAATTTGAAGAGTTCTCATAAATTAATTTTTCATATGATTGTTTTTGTTCTTTTGTAAAAATTAAAGACTTTTTACCAAAACTTTGAAACTTCATGAAAATTGAAATTTCATTAAAAAATGTTGCTCATGGATTGACATTTTTTTTGATTTTCTGACTTTTGCATCATAAACTGGCATCTTTTTGGTTCCGTTTTTGCACCTTTGCCTCAATAATTTCCCCTCATCTTTTCATTGAGATTTTTCTTTAATTTTTCTTTAATTATTGCAACCAAGCTCCATTTCTCTTGTGATTTTCTGAACTTTGTCTCATCAGTTTATTAAGTGACTTTTTCTTAATGAATGTAGTAAATCTTTTAAATAACTTCCTGTGTTTTCATTCTCAGTCACTGTAATTGTACAGATGTGATTTTTTTCCTCATAAATTTGCAACTTTTACCAAGAATTTCTACCTTTTATCTTCTAAATTCAAGTTTGTTTTTCTTGTAATTTTGCCTTTTTTCTCATGAATTTAGTCCATATTTTAAATAAATGGGTATTTGTCCCTGTTAATTTGTTACGTTATTCCAGTCAGTTTGAAGCTTTTATTGTAAATATGTTTGTGATGTTTTTTCCTTGGAATTTTGTGGCTTTTTGTCAGCTTTTGCAAATTTTGAGACTTTAAAATTAGGACAAAACATGTACGCAAAATAGATAAAGTAATTTTCTTTCTTTCTCACCACAGGGATTCTCTTGCCAAGGGCCTGACTGTTGTTGTGAGCTGGCGCTATATAAATAAAGTTGAACTGAACTGAAAAAGTGGCTCATTCTGACCTCTGTTAGACCAGTAAGTGTGATGGTTGAATGTTGCTCCTTAACAGGTTGTTGATGGTGGACATGAAGCCATGAAGAAAGCTTCTAACATTGGAGGGTTTACAGCTGGCTGCTAATTACTAATTAGTAATTACTGAAGGAACAGGAGTCGGAGTGGGAGGGGCCTGACTTCGGCCCCTCAGAATGTCTCTGCACATCCCTGCCATTGTTGTAAGGGGAGAAGCTTTATGGAATGAAACTACTGCCACTTATGCATCTTTTAACCAGGAATGTGATCATGTGACTCATGACTCTCGCCCCTGTTTTGCATGTAAACTCCTACTCAGCTTCACCGCGGCTTTGGGGATGGTCCAGACTGGCACGTGTTTAACTGGACCATGTGTGCTGTTGCTGTTTCACTGATCCTGGTGGGACGCCTGGACCTAGAATGCCAGGGCCGTTTTGTCCCAGTCCAGCCCTGATTGTGATGCATTTAAGAAGATTCCCAACCACTTGAGTCAGAGCTTCCACCACCTTAGATTTCAGATTTCTCTCCACATATATAGCTGCTCCTCCTCCAGGTTTTTTAGTGTGTTGTATAAAAGTTGAGGACCATCCAAAGTTGAAAGGCAGAGTATTATGCTCTCTGTACGAGATGAAAATTTTCTAAGAATCTATGTGGTATTAAATGTCTCCATGAGTGGATTAAAATAAAAGAGATGTACCAAGTGAGGACAGTAAAATTTGCAGTACCATATATTTAAGATTTAGGAGTATTTTAGAGTCCGCCAAGGTCTCCGCCTTTGACTGCCACCTAATCCACATAGCACCGGACTTCCATGATCCCTCCTGCAGGTGGTGAACCTACTGGAGGGCGGACCCATGTAACTCCTTCGGGCTGAGCCCGGCCGGGTCCCATGGGTGGAAACCTGGCCACCAGACGCTAGCCTTCGAGCCCCTCCCCCAGGCCTGGCTCCAGGGTGGGGCCCCGGTAACCCCATACCGGGCGGGGTACACTGAATCCTTGATATACAATTTATCATGAGAGTCTGTTGGATCGTTCTTAGTCTGGCCCTTCACCCAGGACCAGTTTGTCTTGGGAGACCCTATCAGAGGCAAATTGCCCCGGACAACATAGCTCCTGGGATCACTGGGGCACGCAAACCCCCCCACCACGATAAGGTGACGATCCATGAGGGGAGAGGGAAGTCTGGGCTTCTCTGCTTGAACTGCTGCCTCCGCGACCCGGACCTCCGGAAAAGCGGTAGAAGATGGATGGATGGATGGATGGATGGAGTATTTTAGAGTGCTCTTTTTTGGTTGGGCACCTGTCCCTCACAAAGTCTGTACACGTCACTGTGCTGCTGGTTGCTCTGGGCCCGAGCTCATGTGGGATGGACTGACCCACAGTGGGAAAGTGTGCTGTGGTGCGACCAGTCCACGTTTCAGATTGTTGTTGGAAGTCATGGACGTTGTGTCCTCTGCGCTGAAGACAAAAAGGACCATCCAGATTTTCATCAACATTAAGAGCATCTGTGATGGTATGGGGGGGTGTTAGTGCCCATGGAATGGGAAACTTTCACACCTGTGAAGGCAGTGTTGTGGATTTTAACATTACCTCTAAATGTCCCTTTGATCTGGTGGATTAGTCCAAAGATGCCAAACGACAGCCAGAGGGACACCAGGAGTGGCTGCACATCGTGGCTAAGCGGGACGTGGCCTACTTCCAGCTGTCAGACGGCTCGTGGAGGCGTGCCAACGAGCTGCGGCGTGCCCCAGAGGAGGCTTCGGATGGCGGGTCCAGACAAGAGAGGCGGCCGATGGTGAGGAGAAGACACACCCTTATCTACGAGGTCAGCTGTGGCCCCGGGGGCATGCTGCCTCCAGAGGCGGGTCTACTGAGGGGCTCTCCCGGGCCCCTGCAAGCCAGTTCTACCCCTTTTCTGCCAGAATGACAGTAGTATGAGTTTGGAAAAAAACATAATAGTTCTAATGTTCTGATGCTCATGTTTGTATGTGTTGAAAAAAAAAATCACACAGTAAGCTGTTCTAGTTCTGGGTGTGTTTTATTTTAGGAGCACAACGATGTTCTCAGTTCTAGATGGACTTGTGTTCAAGTTTACAGGTGGCAGAATAGCCCACCTTGCTGTGTGGGGTGGGACAGTAGTCCACCGTCCCCCCTAGCCTAGCTTTGCTATGTGAATGTGTTAGGCCACCTAGTAATTTTCTGTTCTAGCTTTTAGTGCGTGACTCAGGTCCTAAACTGGGGAGGGTCTCAGTTGTATGTGTGGTTTTAGACTTTCTACTGGGGGGGGGGGGGGGTGATGTGGTATTGTGAAGTGCGGTGTAGTGGTGGTCACTCCCTCTTCCGCCACTGCACCGCCCTTTAAATTCCAGCGGGCATCTTTTATCCGGCCTCGTTGCCGATGCCTCTGCCTGACGGTTGTACTGTGCAAACATCTATGAGTAAAGCTGAGTTCTACTGTGCACCTGGCCTCGCCACTCAAAAGGTAAGTCCAGACACGACAGATATAGTCATCCATACGGCTCTCCATTTTTTCTGGGGATTTGGTTGACTACAAGCCACACTTAAGGTATAGTATGTAACATCAATATTGTCAAAGCTGAGGAGGACAGAAATACAGATTAGATTATAAAGCAAGACGTCCATATATTATATTTCAGTTGTCATGACATATTAAAGTGACTGAGTAAAACTGAGTCAAAATATACATTAGTGATATAAAACTGTCATTTTTATAGAAACAACAAATCCACAAAAGGTCACATGAGATCATTATAAAAAGCTTTTAATTAAAAGAGAGCTCCTGGTTATGGACAAAGTGCTGAATGTGGCTCTGATCTATGCTGATGATGCTGGCTGCAGTTGTATGTCTGGAATTCTGGAATTTCCCCATTGTGGGACGAATAAAGGCTTATCTTATCTTATGTCAAACATTTCTGTCGTCTTTGGTTTGAACATGAAACTGATACAGCAAATACTGTCGCAACTGTCAGTCAGAAACAGGAGTCACTGTGGTCGTCTGATAGCGTCGCTGACGTGAAGGCATGTGGTGAAACTGCTCTTAACCTTTAGGTTACTCAGAATTACAGTTTATCAAGTATTTTAATCTTCAGAATATGAGGAACCATCACAACTGTTTGAGTGTTTTTGTTGTTGTTAAACCTTCATTCTGACCACAAATATGGGGTGTGCAACCTGTGGCTCCAGAGCAACATCAGGCTCCTCATAACCACCCGCCCTGTGACTCTGGGAAGGAAAAAACTATCAGATTTAAACACAAAATTAAAAGCAATTCTGCAAACATAAGTAATAAAATTATAATTAACAAGTCAAAAATTTATTATTTACCCCTCATGGATCGTCACCTTATCGTGGTGGGGGGGTTTGCGTGCCCCAGTGATCCCAGGAGCTATGTTGTCCGGGGCAATTTGCCTCTGATAGGGTCTCCCAAGACAAACTGGTCCTGGGTGAAGGGCCAGACTAAGAACGATCCAACAAACAGACTCTCATGATAAATTGTATATCAAGGATTCAGTGTACCCCACCCGGTATGGGGTTACCGGGGCCCCACCCTGGAGCCAGGCCTGGGGGAGGGGCTCGAAGGCTAGCGTCTGGTGGCCGGGTTTCAACCCATGGGACCCGGTCAGGCTCAGCCCGAAGGAGTTACATGGGTCCGCCCTCCAGTGGGCTCACCACCTGCAGGAGGGATCATGGAGGTCCGGTGCTATGTGGATTAGGTGACGGTCAAAGGCGGAGACCTTGGCAGACTGATCCCAAGCTTTCTAAACTGGCTTTTGGTATGTGGAATGTCACCTCTCTGGTGGGGAAGGAGCCTGAGCTGATGTACGAGGTTGAGAGATACCGGCTAGAAATAGCCGGCCTCACCTCAACACACAGCTCCGGTTCCGGAACCAGTCTCCTGGAGAGGGGCTGGAGCTTGGCCTTTTCTGGAGTTGCCCCAGGCGAGAGGCGACGAGCAGGGGTGGGTATTCTTGTATCGCCCCCACCTTGCTGCCTCTATATTGGAGATTTCCCCGGTGGATGAAAGGGTTGCTTCCCTGCGCCTTCAGGTTGGGAAACGAGTCCTGACCATCATTTGTGCCTATGCACCAAATGATGTTTCAGAGTACCCACCCTTTTTGGAGTCTGTGACTGGGGTGCTGGAGGGTGCTCCTCTTGGAGACTCCATTGTCATACTGGGGGACTTCAATGCGCACATGGGCAACGACAGTAAAACCTGGAAGGGGGTGGTTGGGAGGAACGGCCTGCCCGATCTGAACCTGAGTGGTGTTCAGTTATTGGACTTCTGTGCAAATCACAGTCTGTCCATAAAGAACACCATGTTCAAGCATAAGGGTGTCCAAATGTGCACCTGGCACCAGGACACCCTAGGTCGCAGGTCGATGATCGATTTTGTTATCGTATCATCAGACCTGCGACCGTATGTCTTGGACACTCGAGTAAAGAGAGGTGCAGAGCTGTCAACTGATCACCGCCTGGTGGTGAGTTGGATCCGATGGCAGGGGAGGAAGCCATTCAGACCTGGTAGACCCAAACGTATAGTGAGGGTGTGCTGGGAACGTCTGGCTGAAGCCCCTGTCTGGGAGGTCTTCAACTCCCACCTCCGGAAGAACTTCAACCACATTCCGAGGGAGTCTGGAGACATGGAGTATGAATGGGCCATTTTCTCCACCTCTGTTGTTGAAGCGGCGGTCCAGAGCTGCGGCTGCAAGGTGGTCGGTGCATCTCGTGGTGGCAACCCCCGAACCAAGTGGTGGACACCAGTGGTGAGGGGAGCCATTAAGTTGAAGAAGGAGTCCTATCAAGCTTAGTTGGCTTGTGGGACTCCCGAAGCAGCTGAGGTGTACCGGCAGGCCAAGCGGAGTGCAGCTCGGGAGATTGCTGAAGCAAAAACCCGGGTATGGGAGGAGTTCAGTGAGGCCATGGAACAAGACTTTTGGTCGGCCTCAAAGAGATTGTTGCAAACTGTCCGGTGGCTCAGGAGGGGAAAGCAGCTCCCCGTCCACACTGTGTATGGTGCGGATGGGACACTGTTGACTTCGACTGGGGATATCGTCTGGCGGTGGAAGGAATACTTCGAGGATCTCCTCAATCCCACTGATACGCCTTCCACAGAGGAAGCAGGGTTTGGGGACGAGGGGGATGACTCGCCTATCACAGGGGCTGAGGTCACCAAGGCGGTTAAAAATCTCCTTGGTGGCCGGGCCCCGGGGGTGGATGAGATTCGCCCTGAGTACCTCAAGGCCCTGGATGTTGTTGGGTTGTCATGGTTGACACGCCTCTGCAACATTGCGTGGAGGTCGGGGGCAGTGCCTTTGGCATGGCAAACCGGGGTGATGGTTCCTCTCTTCAAAAAAGAGGACCGGAGGGTGTGCTCCAACTTTAGAAGGATCACACTCCTCAGCCTCCCTGGGAAGGTCTATGCCAAGGTACTGGAGAGGAGAGTCCGGCCGTTGGTCGAGTTTGCCCAACCAGTTCACATGTGTTTTGTGGACTTGGAGAAGGCATTTGACCGCGTCCCTCGTGGATTTTTGTGGGGGGTGCTTCGGGAGTATGGGGTATCGGGCTTGTTGTTACGAGCTATTCGGTCTCTGTACGACCGTTGTGAGAGATTGGTTCATATTGCCAACACTCGGTCGGAGTCATTCCCAGTGAGAGTTGGACTCCGCCAGGGCTGCCCTTTGTCACCAATCCTGTTCATAATTTTTATGGACAGGATTTCTAGGCGCAGCCAGGGAATGGAGGGTGTCATGCTTGGTGACCACAGGATCTCATCTCTGTTGTTTGCAGATGATGTTGTCCTGTTGGCTTCATCCAGCAATGACCTACAGCTCTTGCTGGGACGGTTTGCCGCTGAGTGTGAAGCGGCTGGGATGAGAATCAGCACCTCCAAGTCCGAGTCCATGGTCCTCAGCCGGAAAAAGGTGGATTGTCCTCTCCGGGTTGGGGACAGGCTCCTGCCCAAAGTGGAGGAGTTTAAGTATCTTGGGGTCTTGTTCACGAGTGAGGGGAAAATGGAGCGAGAGATCGACAGACGGATTGGAGCAGCATCTGCAGTGATGCGGACGTTGTACCGATCTGTTGTGGTGAAGAGGGAGCTTAGTTCTAAGGCAAAGCTGTCGATTTACCAGTCAATCTACGTTCCTACTCTCACCTATGGTCACGAGCTTTGGGTAATGACCGAAAGAATGAGATTGCGGATACAAGCGGCTGAAATGAGCTTTCTCCATAGGATTGCTGGACTCACACTCAGAGATAGGGTGAGGAGCTCAGTCAACCGGGAGAGGCTCAGAGTAGAACCGCTGCTCCTCCACATTGAAAGGAGTCAGTTGAGGCAGTATGGGCATCTGATTAGGATGCCTCCTGGACGCCTCCCACTTGAGGTGTTTCAGGCACGTCCCACTGGGAGGAGACCCCGGGGCAGACCCAGGACTCGGTGGAGAGACTATGTCTCCCAGCTGGTCTTGGAACGCCTTGGTATCCCCTCTGAAGAGCTGGAGCAGGTGGCTGGGGAGAGGGAAGTCTGGGCTTCTCTGCTTGAACTGCTGCCTCCGCGACCCGGCCCTCTGGAAAAGCGGTAGAAGATGGATGGATGGATGGAAGTCAAAAATTTTCAGCTGAAAAAGGTGAACAAGGTAGTAAATGTTAGTTACTTAGTTTTTTTTTAATCTATAGATGAAAAAAATGAACAAAAATGCAAAATTACAGCATGATGCAAATTTGAGAATATAAAATTCACAAATATATGGTGATCAAGTTTCAAACTCAGAACAAAAAGTAATGATGGGACGGTCGGCTCTGGAGCTTTGAGCATGCTCCGAGCTTCTCCGGGAAATATTTGGTGAGGCGCATTTCGAGGCGTTTATTGCTGACGTATGTGATGACATCGTTAGCCCCTCCTCGTCACTGTCCAGTGGCGCTGGGGCTCCCCTTTTCCTGTCCCCCCTTCCTATGCTGGGTCTTCCGTGGGTAGGCCATCTCCCGGGCCACCTCTTCTGAGCTGGTGGCTCAAGGACCCAGGCCATCCGCCTGGTGAACTGTGCCATGGGGGTAGGTGGCCTAGTTTCCCTGGCCGGCCACCAGACCCACTCGTCCAGGTGGTCCATCTGGTCCTGGACTTGAACAGACCACCTGATCGGCCTCCTATCGCCACCTCATGGACCTGGGACTTTGGTCGGCCCCCTGAACTTTTGAACTTTTGGGTTGAGGGGGATTGTTCTAAGTTTCGGGGCTGGGAGGAGGTTCATTTGTGTTTGTACAGTATTTTGGTTCTTCCTTTCCCTCCTGACCTGATTTCCCCTACCACCCGCCCTGGTTTGTTTGGTAGTTCCTCCGGTGGTGGTGGTGGGGGGGGGGGGGGGGGCAGGGTTTCCCTTTTCTTTTTGATGTTACTTTGGTATCTGGCATCCACCCCTTGAGGGGGAGGCTCTGTCATGAACTGGGGTGGACTTCCAGCCCACTTTCATGGCACGGTGGCTGCCCTGTCCTTAGTGTGTTTTGATTCCCTAGTTTTCCGTCAGGTACCTCCTTGGGAACCTTTGAGGTCTTCCCGGCTCCCTGACAGCTCACAGCTACGCCCCCCTCTCCTGCCAGTTTTTGCCAGCTGGCTGTCATTACTAATTATGTTCATCCTTGTGGTTTCACATACACACACACAGACATTCACTCACACACCTGTTCCCACTTAGTCCTGCCCACTCAATCTCACACTCTCCCTCTTTCTACTCACACTGACATTCACTTCCATCATTATGTGTGGCATTATTTTAGGCCTGTGGCCACAGGAGTGAATTACAGGATTATTGTTGGACCTGTGTGTTCTTCACAGTGTTAATCCTGTTGTCTTTGATGCATGCATGACTAGACGCCCTGACATGGTTTGTTGACCCAGTGAGCAGACTCAAAGACCACAGTAGATACAATTATCTTTATTGTAATAAAGTGCAGTGTGGGAATGTGTATGTGTTCTTGCTGCAGCTGGGGGTGAGCAGAATGCCGTTCGACCTGGCAACCCTAGGGAAAACAGAAGCAGGATGGTTAGTGGCTTCACAGCTGGAAATGTGCTGGTTAATCTGCAGCTTACTGTTTGTAGAGATGTAACGATGCTCAGGTTTGCACAGCAGCTATGGCCAGGAGGACAACGTCCACAGAGACTGCAGCAGCGTGTAGATGGTGGAGGAGTAGCTCCTGACAGTGAGTAGATTGTAGATTAGTTTATTTGACAGGGACAGTGCAATAAACATAGACAATTAATCAAAGACAATCAATCTGATGTGTTGCACATAGAGTGTATAGCTATTAGCTAATTTGCAACTCTTGTCCCTGGATGGGCTTTAGAAAAAAGAATCAAGTAAAGATGGGAAAAAAAAATAAAAAATAAAAAATATACACAATAACCACATACATCAATGCAGAAAAATTATAAATACACAATTATAAATATTATAAATATTATAAATACACAAATATAACAGCCTGACTCACACTTAACATAAATATTATAAATATTATAAATACACAAATATAACAGCCTGACTCACATTTAACATAAATATTATAAATATTATAAATACACAAATATAACAGCCTGACTCACATTTAACACATATAACATAACTCACATTTGCCTATTTCAGGCCTTCCGCCCTCCGTCACTCACTATAAACAAACACATTTATTCCTTCCCTTCATTCACTCTCACTTTGCAGACAATTAATTCATACATGAGTACATTCTTGTTTATTTTTCAGCCAGTTTTTAACATTTTTAGTGAATGTTTTAAAGTCCGTTATTATTTTAATTTCATTTGGCATTGTGTTCCAGATGTGACTGCCCTTTATAGAGAAAGCTGTTTGTCCAAATGTGGTTCTGCGGTGGAATATTTTACAGTTATTGTTAACAGAACTCCTGGTGGCTCTGCTGCTGTCCTGTCTTTGGACGAAACCAGCAAGTGGCTCGGGTGCTGATTTATGGAAACATTTGAACGTTAATTTCAGAAGACAGAGGTCAATGAAGCTCTCAAAACTCAATAGGTTGTATTTTTTTAAAACATTACAGTGATGCCACCTAATGGGCTTTTTGTCCAAGATTTTTAGGGTTTGATTATATAATGAACCTATATGTCTTATTGTGGAAGGGGCTGCTTGAGCCCAGACTGTCAAACAGTATGATATATGAGAAAAAACCATAGAATGCATATACAGTGCAGCTGCTTTGTAAGGTATGTAATATCTAATTAATTTAAAGCAGTTCAGATTTTTTTTTACTGTTTTTGAAATTTTCTTTATATGAAGATTAAATTTGAGTTGAGGATCTAGTACAATGCCAAGGTATTTGAATTCTGTAGCTAAACTGATGTCATGATCATGTATATTAACTTTAAAATGTTGCAGGTTACATTTTTTGATTGAAAAGCACATTGAGACTGTTTTCTGAAGGTTCAGCAATAGATGGTTCTGGAGGAGCCACTCTTGGACATCAACCATACTTGTAGACAGTACATCTGCAGCCTGTGCTGGAGTCTTGGCAGCTGTGTAAATAACTGCATCATCTGCATAAAGTTGGCATGTTGCAGCTGAGCAGTGTAACGGCAAGTCATTAATAAAAATGCTGAAAAGTAAAGGACCAAGAATGGACCCTTGTGGGATACCCATGCGGTTGTTTAAAAATGAGGATTTATCCTGGTGAACTTTTACACACTGTTCTCTATTCTGGAGATAAGATGCAAACCATTCTAATGTATTTGGGGAGAAGTTAAAAGATACCATTTTGGATAAAAGCAAACTGTGGTTTACAGTATCGAAAGCCTTTTTGAGATCTAGAAAAACAGCTCCTACCACATTACCCCTGTCCAAGGACTGTTTGACGTTTTCAATAAGGCAACAATTTGCTGTTTCTGTTGAGTATCCTGGTCTAAAACCAAATTGATGTGGATGAAGAAGTTGACTGTCTTGTAAGTAGTCTATCAGCTGTGTAGCTACAACTTTTTCAAGAACCTTAGATAGGACTGGTAAGATAGAGATTGGGCGGTAATTGCATATATCGTCTATACTGCCTGATTTATGAACTGGTATGACGACAGCTTTTTTCCAGCCAGATGGAAATGTACTAGACCTAATGGAGAGATTAATGAGATGGGTCAGTGGTTTGATTAATATTTTGCTGTGCATTTTGAGAAAGGAGGTGCTCATATTGTAGATATCATTAGTTTTTGAGTTTGACAGTGTTTTAACAATACCAGCAATTAACTTCTCATTTACCTCATTGATGTGAAAAGTATCTGTTGGAAGTATGGAATTTGTGTTGTTGAGCACATTTGGCAGCACAAAAATTTTTGTTAAGTCTTCCACAGAGCCCACAAAGTGTGAATTAAATTCATTTGCCAAAGTAGCCTTGTCACTGACGGTCTTGCCATTGATTCTAAGTTCCTTTACCCCCTTCTGATCGTTTTTTTTATTAGTTAAGTTATTTAAATGCCTCCATAGGGAACTGTTGTTACCCTTTGCATGATCTATCAGTTTATTGTAATAAGATATTTTTGATTTTCGCAGCTCATGTACCACTTTATTTCTTAAACTTTTATACACAAGGTGATCATTTTGTAGTTTGGAGGTTAGTGATGTTTTCAGTGCATAGTCTCGTCTCTTCATAAGTTTTCTTATTTCATTATTTAACCATGGTAGGCTAACCTTCTGTTGTCTACTTTTAATTTGCTTTGAAAATTTTTCTATAGACTTTGTGATTGTTGCAGTTATAAAATTACAACAATCATCTACTTCACATGTTGACATGAGCTGCTCCCAATTTTGATTCTCTAAGTAATGTTCAAACTCCTCATTTTTTGATTTGGGGATAATAAAATTTGATTTGTCAATATCGACTCCCCCAAAATACTGTAGTCGCTTTTTAGTAAGTTTCCTGACAGCAAGAACCATGTTATGATCTGAGAGACCAGTTACAAGATTATAGGTTCTGGTTATTCGTTCTGGTTTATTAGTAAATACCATGTCAATAAGTGTTCTGGATTGTTTGGTTATCCTGGTGGGTCCTTTGATGATTTGCTGGTAATTAAATTTAGTCATGAGGCTTTTCAGTTTTTGTTTGTCTTTTTTATCAGACCAGTTGATATTAAAGTCACCATGAATTATTGTTTCTCTGTTCTTCTCAAGTTGTTTAACCAGATCACTTAATTCATTATAAAAGGAAGAGTTGTGTGACGGTGGGTTGTACACTACTGCAATGTTGAAATTCATTACCGGAGAGAGACATACATTAACAGCTAAACATTCAAGTGAAGTATTCAAATCAACCAGTTGACATTTATATTTCTCTTTGATGTAAATTAAAACACCTCCTCCCCTCCCTACCTGCCTGTCTTTTCTAAAACACTGGTAGCCCACAATATCGATCATATTAGTGTCTATGTTCCTGTGTAGCCAGCTTTCTGAGAGACAAAGGTAGTCCAGATTTGAGTCCAACAGCAACACCGAAATCTCATCTCTTTTGGGGATTATGCTCCGTATGTTTAAATGACCACCGAGGATCCCCTTTGGTTTAGCCTTGGTGTCCCAAAGAACTCGTGCATGATTAACAGTTTGGAAAAATAAATGTTGTTTTTGCTTTTGTACAGCTCGGTTTTGTGCTAACCCAGTGGTCTGCTGTTTAATAGTGGCAGGTCCAGGGTTAAGGTGAATATCTCCTGCCAGAAGTAGCAGAACTAACAGAACTTTAATTGTATATCCTCTGCCATATTGTGATTTTTGCTTAACAGCCATGTTTGCCTTAATTTGGAAGTTTTTGCTCAGGGCTTTTAAAGACCACATAGAGTGTAGGGTGAGATGTCCAAGCCCAAATCCATACAGATAAAACTTTTTAACTTCACCTTTGGTTGAGTTTGTCGGAAAATCCTTCTTGTTGCAGGTCCAGACACACAAAGACAAAACGAAGAGGAAGTAGATAAGTAGAGAAGGCTTATTAGTGGTGCCCATCAGCCCACTTTTTAATCCGGTGGCAGCCATCTTCAGTCTTTCTTGGAAAGAAGGAAAAAGAAAATCTGTGGATAGTAAAATAAATTCTGCTTATATCGCCAGAATCTGATCCGATCGTCCTCGAATCCAGCTGGGCCTCAGCTAGCCAACTAGCCCCTTCCGTTGCTGGTCTCGTTGCTCATAGCCGCCGTAACTGGTCTCCCGTCCCGCTCCTCCAACCGAGTCTCGTCGCACACCGCCGCTGCCACCGAGCTCCGCTGAGGTCACGGTAAGTCCTCCGCTAGGCACCGCCACCTACCGTCGTCTGCCTGGGTGAAATCTCTGCTGAGCCCCGTCAACAAATAGCCGCTTGCCTGGTAGTATCTCCGCTGGGCCTCGCAGCTGGGCTTCGATTCAGGCTGGTGTAAGGTGGAATGACTGGCGCCAGCATTAAGCTAACTAGCGTTAGCTTAGCAATCGCTTCGGGTAGTCTCGTCGCACACTGCCGCTGCAGTCACGGTAAGTCCTCCGCTGGGCACCGCCGCCTACCGCCGTCTGCCTGGGTGAAAACTCTGCTGAGCCCCGTCAACAAATAGCCGCCTGCCTGGTAGTATCTCCGCTGGGCCTCGCAGCTGGGCTTTGATTCAGGCTGGTGTTAGGTGGAATGGCTGGCGCCAGCATTAAGCTAACTGGCGTTAGCTTAGCAATCGCTTCAGGTAGGGCACATCAGTGAATCACAAGGAAGCGCTGGAATTGCTGGTCAGTTTACTCACAGTGGCCGGATAAAAGCGATCAAAGGGGTAATCCACCGGAGGTATATCCGATCGCTGTAGGTTAGTTATTTAGAGACTGGCACCAGCATTAAGCTAACTAGTGTTAGCTTAGCAATCGCTTCAGGTAGCATTAAGCTAACTAGTGTTAGCTTAGCAATCGCTTCAGGAAGGCGCATCAGTGAACCACAAAGAAAAGCGGTTCAGTCCGCCGCCAGGTAGGACAGGGTCCGCCGCCACGGAGCTCCACCTGTGCACAGGGGTCTGATATGGAGATGGTGAGGGAAGGCTGAGGCTTACTTGCGTGATGGAGAGTTTCCTTCCAAGAGCAGGCAGGTTGTAGGTGGACAGCTGGGAAGCAATCAGGCTGAGGCTATGGTCTGTGGAGACAAAGAAGGCGTGCGTGGTCTTCATTGAGCAAGACAGATGACTCCACACGGTCCTCCAGCGCAGCATGGATAATATAGCCCCAGCCATGACGAGAAACAGGTGTGTGCACAGCTGAAGAGGATAATCACATCCAAGCAGGCCATCACAGTACTGCCCCCCTACGAAACGCCTCTCGGCGGTCGATCCAACATACCTGGGTGCGTCCGGTGGAAGTCCTGAATGAGATCTTTATCCAGCACGAAGGAGGGATGCACCCAGGACCTCCATTCCAGCCTGTAGCCCTCCCAGTCCACCAGGTATTGCAGGCTGTGACCCCGGCAGCGGATGTCCAGGATTGAATTGACTCTCCACGCCGGGTCGCCGTCAGTCACCATCGGTGGGGGTGGAGACCTGGGAGGAGGACATAGAGGGCTGGAATAGAAGGGTTTGACCTGAGGTACATGGAAAGTAGGGCAAATACGAAGGGGGGGAGGGCTAGACGCACAGAGACAGGGTTGATGATGCGGGTGATAGTGAACGGCCCAATAAACCGTTGTGACGTCTCCTTGGACTCAGCCTTCAGATTAATATGTTTTGTTGAAAGCCATACCTGCTGACCCACCTGGTAAGCTGGACCCTCAGTCCTGTGATGATTGGCCACCGTAGTATTGCGTTCCGCCGTGCGCCATAGCGCGGTCCGGGTAGCCCCCCAGAGGCGGCGACAGCATCTCAAATGGGCCTGAACAGATGGAACGGCGATGTCCCCTTCTTCTTCATTGAATAAAGGAGGATTGTAGCCCAACGAAGCCTCGAACGGGGACATCCCGATCGCCAAAGAGACTGTGGTGTTGTGGGTGTATTCGATCCACGGGAGGTGCATGCTCCAGGATGTCGGATTGGTGACCGCCACACACCGCAGAGCAGCCTCCAGCTCCTGATTCGCCCTTTCACACTGCCTGTTCCTCTGGGGATGGTAACCAGACGACAGGCTTACAGTAGCCCCAAGGGCATTGCAAAAGGACATCCAAACCTGCGAGATGAATTGGGGTCCACGATCGGAGACGATGTCCATCGGAATTCTATGTAGCCTCACCACATGCTGGACCAGGAGATCAGCCGTCTCCTTAGCCGTAGGCAGTCCTCGCAGTGGGACGAAGTGTGTGGCTTTGGAGAACCTGTCCACAATGGTGAGGATAACAGTATGCTGGTTAGAAGAAGGAAGACCGGTGACAAAGTCCAATGCCACATGGGACCACGGCCTGCCAGGGATCGGAAGGGGGTGAAGCAGACCAGCAGGAGAGGAGGAAGATGTCTTGCCTATGGCACACTGGGGGCAGGCGTGGATGTAAACTCCAACGTCCCTCTGGATAGACGGCCACCAAAATGTGCTCTGCAACAAAGCAACCATGCGGCCCCTTCCGGGGTGGCACGCGAACCTGGAGGCATGAGCCCAGCGAATGACCTCCCCTTGGACGGCAGATGGAAGAAACAACTTCCCCGCTGGCCCCCCGCCCGGGTCCGGTTCAACCTCCAGTGCCTTTAGGACCTTCTCCTTGATGCCCCACGACAGGGCGCCCAAGACACACGATGGAGGAAGGATGGGGTGCTCTGACTTCTCCGTGATGTCAGAGGAGAATTGTCTGGACAGGGCATCAGGTTTGGTTTTCTTGGACCCGGGACGATACATGATGGTGAAGTCGAAACGGCCGAAGAACAGGGACTAGCGGGCCTGGCGGGCGTTCAGGCGCTTGGCCGTCCTAAGGTACTCCAGGTTCTTGTGATCTGTCCAGACCACAAACGGCTGAGAAGCCCCCTCCAACCAATGGCGCCACTCCTCCAGCGCCATCTTCACCACCAGGAGCTCTCTGTCGCTGATGTCATAATTACGTTCTGCAGGCGACAAGCATCTGGAGAAGAATGCACAGGGGCGCACCTTGCCATCTGCTGGGGAACGCTGGGACAGAACGGCCCCGACCCCCGAATCCGAGGCGTCTACCTCCACCAGGCACTGCAGAGCAGCTTCCACGTGGACCAGGATGGGAGAGTCCAAAAACTGCTTCTTAAGCTTGGCGAAGGCTGCGGCCGCCTCCTCAGACCACTTGAAGGGCACCTTGGAGGAAGTCAGATGGGTCAGAGGGAGAGCAGTGATGCTATAATTTTTAATGAAGCAGCGGTAGAAGTTAGTGACCCCCAAGAACTGCTGCAGTTGTTTTCTAGAGGAGGGAGTGGGCCAATCTACCACTGCTTTTACCTTACTGGGATCTGGGATGATCTCGTTGTTGGAGATGATAAACCCCAGGAAGGTCGTCTTGGATGTGTGGAATTCGCACTTCTCGGCTTTCACAAACAATTTATTCTCCAGGAGTCGCTGCAACACTCGCCTCACATGCACACGGTGTTCACCGAGGGACTGCAAAAAAAATAAGGATGTCATCAAGGTAGACAAAGACGAACTCACCCAGAAAATCCCTGAGCACATCATTGATTAACCGTTGGAACACAGCGGGGGTGTTGGTCAGCCCGAACGGCATGACCAAATACTCAAAATGACCACTGGGGGTCCGAAACCCCGTCTTCCACTCATCCTTCCCCGATGCAAACCAGATGGTAAGCATTCCGCAGATCCAGCTTAGTGAAGCAGGAGGCCCCCTGGAGGGAATCAAAAGCCGAGTTAACAAGAGGCAGGGTGTATTTATCCTTGATAGTGATGTTATTCAGTTCTCTGAAGTCAATACACGGCCTTAGTGAACCGTCCTTCTTCCCCACAAAAAAAAAAAACGCCCCCACCGCCAAGGATGACGGCGGTATTATGCCAGAGGCCAATGATTCTTTAATATAAGCCTTCATGGCTTCCAGCTCCAGAGGTGACAGGCTGTAGAGACGAGTAGTGGGGCTCCGGCACGGAGGTTGATTGCACAATCATAAGGGCGGTGAGGGGTAAGGGAAAGGGCCTGGGTCTTACTGAACACGGCGCCAAGGTCATGATACTCCGGGGGCACCTTGGACAGAATGGGGGGAGGGATGGTGGACACAGTCAGAGGCAGTGACAGCAAGCAAGCAGCTGATTGAAGACACGCGCCGAGACAGAACAAACTCCATGATAATATACTCCCAGTGCGCCAGTCAATGGAGGGATTGTGAAGCCGTAACCATGGATACCCAAGAATAACCGGGGAGGAGGAAACCGGCAATACAAAGAACTTCAGTTCCTCCCGATGGTTTCCAGATGTAATGTCGGACACTGGGGGGGGGGGGGGGGTTTGCTGGGATACAGTAACAAGGAGGGCTTTGGACAGAGCGATAAGTCTCAAAGGAACCTTGAGCGATAGGCAGGGGAGACCCAACCAGGTTGCCAGTTCCCCAGAGATGAAGTTCTGCTCAGCCCCTGAGTCTATCAGTGCATGCGTCCCTATTTCAGTATGTTTGTGAATGAAGTGAATACGGAGACGTAAACTAAATAGGGGATTAGTTGAAGGCGCGTCCGCGAGTCCCCCTACTGTAACACACGGACCCCCTTTTGGCCGCTCAGGACATGACACTACCTCATGCTCCTCGCTCCCGCAGTATAGACACAACCTCAACTCACGGCGGCGCTGTTTCTCTGCCGAAGAAAGCTTGGGTTGCCTAGCTGACGTGAGTTCCGGGCCCTCCGGGGAATATGAGGAAGGCAGGGCCAATAGAGAGGGCCGTGGGGAATGACGAGATTGGGCACCCGAACGACCAGAGAACCTACGTTCTGCTGCCCATTCCCTTAACCTGTTATCGAGGCTGATGGCCAAGGAGATTAACTCAGAAAGCCTACCCGACTTCTCCAAGGAAGTCAACTCGTCCTCCAGGCTAGGGGAAAGACTCTTAATGAAAATACTGCACAGTGAAGCATCTTCCCACCCGACCTCTTTAGCAACTACCCGGAAGTCGACAGCTTAATCTGCCGCAGATTGAGTTCCCTGCCTAAGGTTAAGCAGCCGGGAGGTAAGCACACCATCACAGTCAGAATGGTCAAATACTTCTCTGAACTCACTAACAAACTGTGCGTAAGTCATGCTGGAATAATTCCCCCTGGCCATGACGGCGTAGGCCCAAGCTAGAGCTCGCCCCTCTAACAAATTAATAACATAGCCTATCTGGCTGTGATCTGTGGGAAAATCCCCTGGTACCCGCTGAAACACAATCTCACACTGCATAATGAAACCCCGCACCCCCCCTAGCGTTCCACCAAAATGGGTGGGAGTGGGGACGGGAGTTAGCCGAGGAGAACACCCGTGCCTGGGTGGGTGGCTAGCGGGAGCCGAGGAGCTACTGGGAAACGACGGAGCCGGTGGAAATGTCTGCGGGCTAGTCAAACGATCCACCTGGTCCGTTAGCTGGGTTAACTGATTCAAAATAATTTGCTGTTGATAAGCTAACTGATCTACTTGGGTCTCGAGGATGTTAACCTTGCGCGTCAGCGTGCTGTAAGCTGGGTCATTTTGGCGGAGTAGTACTGACATGTTTGTTGACCCAGTGAGCAGACTCGGAGACCAGAGTAGACATAGTTATCTTTATTGTAATAAAGTGGAGTGTGGGAATGTGTGAGTGTGTGTTCTGGCTGCAGCTTCGGGTGAGCAGAATGCCGTTCGACCTGGCAACCCTAGGGACAAACAGAAGCAGGATGGTTAGTGGCTTCACAGCTGGAAATGTGCTGGTTAATCTGCAGCTTACTGTTTGTAGAGATGTAACGATGCCCAGGTTAGCACAGCGGCTATGGCCAGGAGGACAGCGTTCACAGAACCTGCAGCAGCGTATAGATGGTGGAGGAGTAGTTCGTGAGAGGGAGAGGTTCAGTCTGCCACCAGGTAGGACAGGGTCCGCCGCCACGGAGCTCCACCTGTGCACAGGGGACTGATATGGAGATGGTGAGAAAAGGCTGAGGCTTACTTGCGTGGTGGAGAGTTTCCTTCCAAGCGCAGGCAGGTTGTAGGTGGACAGCTGGGAAGCAATCAGGCTGAGGCTACGGTCTCTGGAGACAAAGAAGGCATGCATGGTCTTCATGGAGCAAGACAGATGACTCCGCATGGTCCTCCAGGGCAGCATGGATAATATAGCCCCAGCCATGATGAAAAACAGGTGTTTGCACAGCTGGAGAGGATAATCACATCCAAGCAGGCCATCACATGCCCTGCCTGTTTTTGGTACCACTTCCCTCTGCATGACATCTGTGTCCTTCTGTTTTTGCAGTTTGGCTCTGGGATTCCCTCCATGGACGTCTCTGTTCCCGGCTTCCTTGAGTATTCCTGTGCCCTCTGCTTCCAGTCCCGTCTTGGAAGAGCTCGGGTGTCCAGTCTGCCTTCCTTCCGCTGTCAGTCCTGCCTGAAGCACTTTGGGTTCCCTGGGCTTACTCACTGGGGAGCTGAGGAGTGTCTCGTGAGCTTCCCAGAGCCTCCTCACCATTTTGGTATTTTCTGTTGTTGCTGGACTGTTTGCCTCCTTATTTTTGCACAATAAATTGCTCCTGCGTGTGGATTTGTCTCTTTCCTTCATGTGCTACGTAAAAGCGCACGGGGAATCACAACAGCAAAGGTTAAACCCATCCTTTCAAAGCAGTACTTGAATGAATGAATGAATGAATGAATGAATGAATTTATTTCGGATAGTACATTACAGGTTAAAAGAAACTGTATAATATAACAACAAGGTCAAATTAGACAAAGACTCCTTCTACTATACAATTCCACGTGAGTTATCCGAAATGGGTGATGGCTGAAGCCGCAGCTTATATTGCCCACCCATATTCCATCCAAGAATTCAAAGGAGAAAAAAGAGAAAACAAGACAAGAGCGATTACAATTTAAAACAAGGCTAAGACAAAATATGACTGAGAGAAAAAGAAAACTGAGCTAGTCTAAGTTAAGCGGTTACTATTCAAAAACAAATCTAAGACATAGTGTCACAGAGAAAAAAGAAAAACTAAGCTATAACACAACACAGGCTGGAAATGTCAATCCTTATGTGAGTTTACATGTCGTCTTGTAAATATGTTTGGAGTATTTCTTCCTTTAGTTTTTGTTTAAATTGTCCAAGCTTTGTACATGATTTTAATTCAGGTCCAAAATCGTTCCATAATCTGACACCTTGCACTGAAATACAGTGTTGCTTGGTGGTAGTTCTCACTGTAGGCTTTTGAAATATACATGTTCCTCTGAAGTGATATCGTTTCTCCCTTGTTTGGAACAACTTTTGGATATTTGCGGGCAGTGATAGATTCTTCACTTTGAACATTATTATTGCGGTTTTAAAGTCGATCAGATCTTTCAACTTGAGAGTTTTTTGTTTAAGAAAAAGTGGGTTTGTTGGTTCCCTGTAAGCTGCTTTGTTGATTATTCTAATAGCTCTCTTTTGAAGCATAAAGAGTGGATATATGTTTGTTTTATATGTATTTCCCCATACTTCATTACAATATGTCATGTATGGGAGTATTAATGAATGATACAAAGTGTATAGTGTGGGTTGATTCAGCAAATTTTTCACTCTGTGTAATATTGCAATTGATTTGGATACTTTACCTTTTATATAATTAATATGTGACTTCCAACACAGTTTGTTATCAATTATTACTCCAAGGAATTTAGTTTCGGATACCCTTTCAATCTCTACACCATTTACACTGAGTTTGGGTACTGGGTAGTTGTGATGGTTGTTAAAGACTATAAATTTTGTCTTGCTTAAATTGAGCGTTAATTTGTTTGAATCAAACCACAGTTTCAGCTTTCCTAATTCCTTTCCGAGTGTATCCAGAAGTTGTTCCAAGTTGTTTCCACTGCATAGCAGGTTAGTGTCATCAGCAAACAATATTAAGTCCATTTTTTCTGAAACTTTACATATATCATTTATATACATATTGAATAATAATGGTCCCAAAACTGAACCCTGTGGGACTCCACAGGTGACCTTCAGTAGCTCTGAGTTTTTGTTGTTAACACATACAAACTGATATCTATTCTTTAAGTAACTTCTTAACCAGGACAGTGCTACCCCTCTGATACCACAATTTTGTAGTTTCTTTAATAATAGATTGTGATCTACTGTATCAAATGCTTTTTTAAGATCCAGGAATACTCCAACTGAATACTCTTTATTTTCAATGGCTGTTGATATTTTTTCTGTAAATTCCATTAAGGCATATGCTGTTGTCCTTTTGTGTCTGAACCCATATTGCTGCTCACACAATAAATCATTCTTCAGTATGAAGTTGTCAATTCTCTCATAGAATATTTTTTCAAGTATCTTGGAAAATTGCGGTAATAGTGAAATTGGTCTGTAGTTGGAGAGTTCCCCTCTGTCGCCTGTCTTGTAAATCGGAATTACTTTAGCTATTTTCATTGCATTGGGAAATATACCTGATTGGAGAGACAGGTTACAGATATACGTCAGTGGTTTCACTATGCATTCAATAACAGTTTTGACTAGTAGCATATCAATACCATCGCAGTCAGTAGATGTTTTACTTTTGAACGATTTAACAATTTCAATTACCTCTCTTTCGTCTGTGTTCTTTATGAAGATGGTGTCTTTTACAGCAGTGTTATTGCATATTGAATCACCTGTTGGCACCGTAGTGGGTATTTCTCGGGCCAGTTTAGGTCCAATGTTAACAAAAAAATTATTAAATTCATCTGCAGGTGAAGCTATATTCACATTCGGAGTCGATTTATTATTTTTTGGAGTGTTAGTTGGGTAGCTGGTATTTCTACTTTGAAACGGTAATCCATGTCTTCATCACATCTCAGCCTGATTACTGTAACACACTTTGTTTTGGAGTCAGCCAGTCTTCCCTCTCACTTCTCCAGTTGGTTCAGAATGCTGCTGCACGCCTTTTAACTGGAACACGTAAGAGGGACCACATTACACCCATTTTAGCTTCCCTTCACTGGCTGTCTGTGCACTTTAGGGTTCATTTTAAAATTCTTTTATTTGTTTTTGAAACATTGAATGGCCTTGCCCCACCTTACCTCTCTGAGCTTCTTCCCTTTTAAACTCCTGCTCGGTCTCTCAGGTCAGCTGATCAGCTGCTCCTGGAGATACTGAGATCAAAGCAGAAGCTCAGAGGGGACAGAGCTTTTTCTGTTGCTGCTCCTAAACTGTGGAACAGTCTCCCTTTGCCTATTAGACAGGCTCCTTCACTGTCCACTTTTAAAACGCATCTTAAAACTCATTTCTACTCCTTGGCCTTCAACCCAGCATGAGACATTGATTGTACTTGTTTTACTGTCTTTATTATATGATTGTCATTTTTACCCGTTTTGTTTTATACTTTTTTTAGTTGCATTGTATTGTCTTTTGTTTATTTTTATGTCTTAAATGTCCTTCACATTTTATCTATTTCTGATGTACAGCAGTTTGTATCAGCTGTAGTTGTTTTTAAAGTGCTTTAGAAATAAAGTTGGATTGGTTTGGATTCCTGCAAAATTCAGGTTTCAGAGTATGTGAGGTTTTCACCTGGGGTGGGGCTTAGAAAATAGGCTCATAGGCTATAAATATCCGATAATATATCAGAAAATACTGCATCTTTGTTCATTTTATTCTTGATTTTTAATTTATGAGGAAAAACCTCACAAGTTTATGAGAGTAGCGTCTGTAATGTACAAGAAAAAAGCCCTAAATTAGCACTGAACACAAATTAGAGAAAAAGGTTGATTTAAGTGGGGAAAATTTGCAAGGAAAAAGTAGTAAATTTAGAATAAAACTGCCATAAATTTAGGACATAAATCTGAAAGTGTCCAGACTAAAGTCTCATCTCAGTAACTTCTTAACTATTTTGGAGCCGCTGCTCTTATGTACATTTGAGTCATAATATATGAAGAAAACCTGCTTTTCCTGTACAGTTTCAGGCTACTCTACCACCTAAATTAGAGATTTTAAAAAGGAAAATGTAGAATTTATTATGTGAATTTGAAGAGTTCTCATAAATTAATTTTTCATATGATTGTTTTTGTTCTTTTTTTAAAAATTAAAGACTTTTTACCAAAACTTTGAAACTTCATGAAAATTGAAATTTCATTAAAAAATGTTGCTCATGGATTGACATTTTTTTTGATTTTCTGACTTTTGCATCATAAACTGGCATCTTTTTGGTTCCGTTTTTGCACCTTTGCCTCAATAATTTCCCCTCATCTTTTCATTGAGATTTTTCTTTAATTTTTCTTTAATTATTGCAACCAAGCTCCATTTCTCTTGTGATTTTCTGAACTTTGTCTCATCAGTTTATTAAGTGACTTTTTCTTAATGAATGTAGTAAATCTTTTAAATAACTTCCTGTGTTTTCATTCTCAGTCACTGTAATTGTACAGATGTGATTTTTTTCCTCATAAATTTGCAACTTTTACCAAGAATTTCTACCTTTTATCTTCTAAATTCAAGTTTGTTTTTCTTGTAATTTTGCCTTTTTTCTCATGAATTTAGTCCATATTTTAAATAAATGGGTATTTGTCCCTGTTAATTTGTTACGTTATTCCAGTCAGTTTGAAGCTTTTATTGTAAATATGTTTGTGATGTTTTTTCCTTGGAATTTTGTGGCTTTTTGTCAGCTTTTGCAAATTTTGAGACTTTAAAATTAGGACAAAACATGTACGCAAAATAGATAAAGTAATTTTCTTTCTTTCTCACCACAGGGATTCTCTTGCCAAGGGCCTGACTGTTGTTGTGAGCTGGCGCTATATAAATAAAGTTGAACTGAACTGAAAAAGTGGCTCATTCTGACCTCTGTTAGACCAGTAAGTGTGATGGTTGAATGTTGCTCCTTAACAGGTTGTTGATGGTGGACATGAAGCCATGAAGAAAGCTTCTAACATTGGAGGGTTTACAGCTGGCTGCTAATTACTAATTAGTAATTACTGAAGGAACAGGAGTCGGAGTGGGAGGGGCCTGACTTCGGCCCCTCAGAATGTCTCTGCACATCCCTGCCATTGTTGTAAGGGGAGAAGCTTTATGGAATGAAACTACTGCCACTTATGCATCTTTTAACCAGGAATGTGATCATGTGACTCATGACTCTCGCCCCTGTTTTGCATGTAAACTCCTACTCAGCTTCACCGCGGCTTTGGGGATGGTCCAGACTGGCACGTGTTTAACTGGACCGTCTGTGCTGTTGCTGTTTCACTGATCCTGGTGGGACGCCTGGACCTAGAATGCCAGGGCCGTTTTGTCCCAGTCCAGCCCTGATTGTGATGCATTTAAGAAGATTCCCAACCACTTGAGTCAGAGCTTCCACCACCTTAGATTTCAGATTTCTCTCCACATATATAGCTGCTCCTCCTCCAGGTTTTTTAGTGTGTTGTATAAAAGTTGAGGACCATCCAAAGTTGAAAGGCAGAGTATTATGCTCTCTGTACGAGATGAAAATTTTCTAAGAATCTATGTGGTATTAAATGTCTCCATGAGTGGATTAAAATAAAAGAGCTGTACCAAGTGAGGACAGTAAAATTTGCAGTACCATATATTTAAGATCTAGGAGTATTTTAGAGTGCTCTTTTTTGGTTGGGCACCTGTCCCTCACAAAGTCTGTACACGTCACTGTGCTGCTGGTTGCTCTGGGCCCGAGCTCATGTGGGATGGACTGACCCACAGTGGGAAAGTGTGCTGTGGTCCGACCAGTCCACGTTTCAGATTGTTGTTGGAAATCATGGACGTTGTGTCCTCTGCGCTGAAGACGAAAAGGACCATCCAGATTTTCATCAACATTAAGAGCTTCTGTGATGGTATGGGGGGGTGTTAGTGCCCATGGAATGGGAAACTTTCACACCTGTGAAGGCAGTGTTGTGGATTTTAACATTACCTCTAAACGTCCCTTTGATCTGGTGGATTAGTCCAAAGATTCCAACCGACAGCCAGAGGGACACCAGGAGTGGCTGCACATCATGGCTAAGCGGGACGTGGCCTACTTCCAGCTGTCAGACGGCTCGTGGAGGCGTGCCAACGAGCTGCAGCGTGCCCCAGAGGAGGCTTCGGATGGTGGGTCTGGACGAGAGAGGCGGCCGATGGTGAGGAGAAGACGCGCCTTCGTCCATGAGGTCAGCTGCGGCCCCGGGGGCATGCTGCCTCCAGAGGCGGGTCTACTGAGGGGCTCTCCCAGGCCCCTGCAAGCCAGTTCTACCCCTTTTCTGCCAGAATGACAGTAGTGTGAGTTTGGAAAAAACATAATAGTTCTAATGTTCTGATTCTCATGTTTGTATGTGTTGAAAAAAAAAAATCACACGGTAAGCTGTTCTAGTTCTGGGTGTGTTTTATTTTAGGAGCACAACGATGTTCTCAGCTCTAGATGGACTTCTGTTCAAGTTTACAGGTGGCAGAATAGCCCACCTTGCTGTGTGGGGTGGGACGGTAGTCCACCGTCCCCCCTAGCCTAGCTTTGCTGTGTGAATGTGTTAGGCCACCTAGTAATTTTCTGTTCTAGCTTTTAGTGCGTGACTCAGGTCCTAAACTGGGGAGGGTCTCAATTGTATGTGTGGTCTTAGACTTTCTACTGGGGGGGGGGGGGGGGTGATGTGGTATTGTGAATTAATCCAAAAGGAGCCCTGACCAAGTATTGAATGTGTACATGGACAGACTTTTCAGTCGGTCCACATCTGTATTAAAAAACTATTGTTTAAAATAAATTTTGTGTAATATTCTAATTTTTTGAGAAACTGAATTTGTGCTTTTCATGGGCTGTAAGCCATAATCATGAAAATTAAAATAAATAAACTCTGGAAATATATCACTTTCTTTGTAATGAATCTATATAATATATGGGTTTCACTTTCAGAAAACAACGACAAAAAATATTGAACTTTTTCATGGTATTCTAATTTTTTGAGATGTAGCTGTAATGCTGCCACTCATTTTTGCCACTCAGTGTTAACAGCCATGAGTTCTGTTCAGTGACAGCAGACCCAGTGACTGCAAGCACCTCAATGATAACTAACTCAGATGCCACATCAGCTGAACAGGGACTCTGGTGATGTGGGCTTGTTAGTCAGCAATATGCAATGTGATTTAGTTTGGGAAAAACACAATACAGGTAAGATTGGTGAGAAAATGTTTCCTTCATCTTTCAAGAACACACAGAGTTTTTGTTTATGAAATAGTGACAGACAAGAGCAGATTGTGATGGAGTTGGAGCTAAAAAATGTTAAGAAAAGCAACTTTTAAAACCATCGTTGCACAGAGAAAAAAAAGTAGGAGAAAACGACCACCGCTGCTGCCATTTTGATATTCTATGTAAATACTGGGGTAATGACGAGCCACAAAATGTTGTGTATGTGCTTACTGGCTCCATATTCTTTTAAATTTGGACCGCTGTTGAACCGACTCGCCTCAGAAGTCGTGCCGCCGTGAACAGGCAGCACGAAGCAGAACCAGGAAATGCAGAAAAAGCAGGAAAAGCAGAACCAGGAAATGTGAAAGCGGACTAATCACAGCTCTTACGGCTTGCGTCACCAATGAGGGAGACGGGTCGGTGATTGAATTAATGGAGAAGATGTTGGCGTTGATGGGCACAGCTGACGGGCATTTCCTCTTTACCCACCTTTTCCTCCGGAACCTCCCAACAGCGGCCAGGGCGGTCCTTGCCAATTTGCCGCTGCTGGCCACGCACAACTACCGGGCGTTAGCACAAGAGGCAGATCGGATCATCCTCACCACCAGAGTCTTCGCTGTGAACGCAGCGGCGTCGGAACCCAGTAAGACGGCCAGCGGAGGCGAGGAGCCAACGACGGTGGCTGCAGCAGGAGGCCAAGAAGCACCGGAGAGACACGCTCTGCTTCTACCACATGAAGCATGCAGCTTCCCCATTTTGGGGGCTGATTTTTTGTGTGTACACGGACTATTAGTTGATGTTGCTAACAGACACCTGATTAACGCAATGGCTTTTGATTCTCTGCCCTGTACAGCTAGAGGATCCGGGTTCACAACGCTAGCCAACGTCACAGCTCCAGGGGGTAAGTTCCACACACTACTCACCCAGTTCCCAGCACTCACGGTCCCGGTGTTTTCGGCAGCCATCACTAAACACTGGGTGGAGCACTTCACTACCACCACAGGGCCACCTGTTTTCACACGACCTTGGGGCCTGGATGCAGCTAAACTGGCCATTGCGCGCAAGGAGTTTGCCAGCTTGGAAAGGTTGGGCATCATCAGACACTCAAACAGCCCATGGGCATCCCCGCTACATATGGTTCCTAAAGCCGAGGGGTCGTGGCGACAATGCAGAGATTTTCACAGATTAAACAACGCCACAGCGCACAATCGCTACCCAATCCCCCATATTCAGGATTTTTTCCATTCACCTCACCAGGCACACATTTTTTCCAAGATAGACCTGGTCCGCGGTTAGCACCAGGTCCCGGCGCGCGTGGAGGACATACCTAAAACAGCATGTAATAACCCCTTTTGGTCTTTTTGAGTTCTTACGCATGCCTTTCAGGTTAAAAGGCGCGGTGCAGACATTCCAATGCATGATGGATGCAGTGCTGCGCGATCTGCCATTTGTGTTCGTCTACCTGGACGACATCCTGGTGGCCAGCACGTCCGAGGACAAACACGTAGTCCACCTCAGGATGGTTTCCCAGAGGTTGGAAGAGCACGGGTTAATCATCAACCTGGAGAAGTGCCAGTTCAGGGTGACAGGAATTGATTGTTTGGGCCACCGCATCTCACCAGAGGGCGCGATACCCTTACCGGACAAAATGTGCGTAGTGGCAGTTTTTCCCTGGCCTCAGACGGTCAGGGCGCTCCAGGAGTTTTTATGGATGGTTAACTTCTACAACCGTTTCCTTAACCCGCGCTGCCCAGCTCATGCAGCCGTTGTACGCTGCGCTTAAGAAACGGAAACTGGTGGACAGAGTCAACTGGACTCCTGAGTGAGAGCAGGTGTTTTCTGAGGTTAAACCAACTCTAACGAACGCCGTACTGCTGGTGCACGTACTGCTGCACCTACTGCTGGTGCAGTGCGTCGCCGGTTCTCGACAGCCACTCGCCTTTTTTAGCAGGTCTTTGCCCAACAATGAGCGTAATTACAGCGCGTTTGACAGGGAGTTACTGGCTCTCCACCTGGCCATACACCACTTCCAGTTCTGGCTGGAAGGGCGCACCTTCACTGCATTTGTGGACCACAAGCCGCTAGTGTACACCATGGCCAAGGTTTCAGAATCATGGTCGGCTCAGCAGCAGAGACAGCTGGCCGCGATCTCAGAGTTTATGACCGACAATCAGCATGTGGCCGGTAAACTCAACGTGGTGGCTGACTGCCTCTCGCGCGCATTAGTGGCCCCAGTTTACATAGGGATAGTTTACACAGCCATGGCCGCTGAGCAGATTGGTGATGCGGACGTTTGCGTGCTCCAGTCTGGACCAACAGGTTAAGGCTGGAGAGCAGAGTACAGCAAGACGGGAGGCCCCCCTCATCTGTAACATCTCCACAGGCCGCTCGCACTCGGTGGTCCGACACGCTTGGCACCGCCGCGTTTTTGAGTCGGTTCACTCCCTGGCGCACCCAGGAGTGCGTGCGTCAGTCAAAATGGTGGGAGCAAAGTTCATCTGGTCGAGCCTGCGCAAGCAGGTGAAAGAGTGGGCTGTAGCCTGCGTAGCATGCCAACGAGCCAAGGTGCACAGGCCCCCCTTGAGCCGTTCCATGTCCTGGCTAAGAGGTTCGACCATGTTCATGTGGACCTCGTGGGCCCTCTCCCACCATCGCAGGGGTTCATGCACCTCCTGACAGTGGTGGACCGTACCACGCGCTGGCCCGAGGTGGTCCCCTAGCTTCTACCGCATCCGCAGAAGTTGCACGTGCTTTTTTGACAACATGGGTGGCACGTTTCGGAACCCCTTCGGCCTCCCCAGCAGAGCTGGTTTTTTCCCAGCCTCTGCGGATCCCTGGAGAATTTTTGCCGGACAACCCCACACTGAACACCGATCCATCCCCGCTTTCACTGCATGGCACAGAGGCAGGGACGGTACCCGACCCAGCCCACCACTGTTTTGTGCCAAAGACCTTGAAGAACGCGTTGTTCATGTTTGTCAGGCATGACGCCCACTGGACCCCGTTGCGCCTGCCCTACGACGGCCCGTCCAGAGTGCTGGAATTTGGGGAGAAACATTTTGTGTTAGCCTTAGGGGGATGCAGGGAAACAGTCTGTATAGACAGGCTTAAGCCCGCCGTCGTTGTATCTGACGAGCAGGTGGTGTTGGCTCGAGCTCCTTGGCGTGGATGACCCCCACTGAGAACTCCCCAGGTAAATGACTTGTCAGATCAGTCACAATGGCATGCTGAAGATGCCCCCCCCCATGTCCCCCCACAGACAGACGCATCCCCAAGAGCGCCCCACTGACACAGCAGCGCCTCGGAGCCAGTGACCCCTGTTACAGCCGCTTTGGACGTAGGCTGAAGCCCAAAGGACATGAGAGTAAAAGCTCAGTCTGAGTTTCTGGGGGTGGGGTGGACCCAGTCAGTGTGTTCTCTACTCAGACTGAATGGCACAACAGGTGGAGATGCATCAGAGAGGAGAAACGGATATGCAAGGCAGTCTATGGTTTTCGCATGAGAATATGCATTCTCCTCCGGTCTGCATAACAATGCGCCGACAGGCTGGGTGACAAGAGGAGGTGTCGTGGGGGATGTATGTGTGTAAATGTAAACAGCGACAATGGGGATGTTCATGGTAAATGTATTCATGTTAATGGGAACACCACAGGTTGCAGGGTGTGTGGTATGGTATAAAAAGAGAGGTGCCTCCTGCGACCTGGTTTTAAGGCTTCTGATTCTTGTTAATGTTAGTGAGAGATTAATAAAGTCTGCTCTGCTCCGGAACTGCCTCGCCTGATTATTCCTCTCTCTACAGAATGTATATTTATGAAAAGTCAGATTTCTGCGGGTAAGTGAATGCAGCCCCTCCCTTCCCGACAGTGTGGGAGAGGCTGAGGGCCAGGCCGCCTGCAGCAGCTCCTCCTACGGTAACCCACGCCTCTGATTCACGTTGGGTTTTCTGATTATTGTTCTAAATGCAGAATAATTTTGTGTCTGTGTGAATTTACTGCAGTGCACACCTGACAAGATTTAGGTTTCAAAGGAGGAGAGATTTTCATTGAGGAGTGGGGGTGTAGGGACCATAAATAAGTTAGTACTCAGCTTCAATCAATGATGCTGACATGATCATCGGTAGCACGGGGGCCCCCCAGGGAACGGTTTTGGCTCCCTTCCTGTTCACCCTTTATACTGCAGACTTCTCACATAACACAACACACTGCCATCTACAGACGACTCTGCAATCGTCAGCCTCATCTCCAACGGAAATGAAGCTGAGTACAGAGGACTTATCCAGGACTTTGTGGACTGGTGCCATCGGAACTGCCTCCAGATCAACGTGAGGAAAACTAAGGAGCTGGTGGTGGACTGCCACAGGCAAGGACAACCCCTCACAGCACCAGTAAACATACAGGGAACAGACATTGAGATGGTGACATCCTACAAGTACAAGGGTGTTCATCTGAACAATAAACTAGACTGGTTACACAATACTGACGCACTCTACAAGAAGGGACAGCGCAGGCTGTTCCTACTGAGGAGACTCAGGTCTTTTGGTGTGCAAGGGGTGCTGCTGAAGACATTCTACGGCACAGTGGTGGCATCAGCCATCACTTTTGGAGTGGTCTGCTGGGGCAGAAGCATCACAGCAGCCGATAGGAAGAGACTGAACAAACTGATCAAGAAAGCTAGATCTGTCCTGGGGCAGCGCCTTGACCCAGTGGAGGAGATAGGAGAGAGAAGGATGGTGGCTATACTGTCATCTCTGCTGGAGTCCGAGTCCCACCCTATGCAGGACATACTGAACGCACTGAGGAGCTCATTTAGCAGCAGACTACATCATCCTAGGTGCGCAACCGAGAGGTTTTGCAGGTCCTTCCTACCTATGGCTGTCAGACTGTATAACCTAAGCAGGGCTGCTTGCAGAGATAGCAAAAAAAACTGACGACCTAATAGTATTGAATGCAAAAGACGCAACAGACTTACACAAAATGGTCCCCTCCAGTATACAACTAGGAAAATATCAGTCACTATGGAGGGTGACAATATGTATGGGTACATATTCATACTATGTGGGTAACTAAATAGACGGTTATCCTGTTTATTCCATCTAGCTACAATGCTCTGCACTGTGTATATACAGTATATTTAAATATTTATGTTTACATATGTATATTCACTGCTCTTATTTTCTTATCTTCTAAATTATTGCTCTGAGTGTTGCTATCCCTGTGCTGTTGCAATCCTGGAATATCCCCATTGTGGGACTAATAAAGGCTTATCTTATCTTATGTTATGATAAAAACCAGCAGCCCAGCCAGAAATCTGGGTGTGGTTCTGGACTCACTCCTGAATTTTAACAGCCACATTAAGACAGTATTGAAGTCAGCCTATTATAACTTAAGGAACATAGCGAGGATTAAAGGTCTGATGTCTCAGCAGGATCTAGAAAAGCTTGTCCATGCATTTATTTTCAGTAAACTGGACTACTGTAACACTGTCCTCACAGGTCTCCCTAAAAAGTCCATCACACAGCTACAGTTGGTGCAGAACGCTGCAGCTCAAGTCCTCACTAAGACCAAGGAAGTAGATCATATAACTCCAGTTCTCAGGTCTTTATACTGGCTTCCTGTCTGCCAGAGAATAGATTTCAAAATACTGCTGTTGGCCAACCTCTCACTGCTTCAACAGAAATGGGGAACTGTAAAATACAGGGTTAAAATGGAGCAACAACAGCTGACACATGTGGGCAGATGCCTGCCAGGAACTCCCTCACTGAAGTTCTCCAGAAATGCTGGGGGAGAACTGATCTGCTTTATAAGACGTGCGTCAGCATGTCAGAGAGCAGCAGGGTGATCTGAGGAGTCAGCATCTGATCAGCTTTGGTAAGTGGTCCATCTCTGAAACATCTTCTCTGATGTCTGCAGGTACTCAACTTTTATCACCGTTCCGTCTTCAGGTTGTGAAGGATCCTGAGTCCAGAACCTCTGAGTCCAGGATGCAGAGCTCGGTGACGGCATTCTTCATTCTCCTCCTCGTCCTTCCTTTATCTGCTGAAGTTGTGGACAACTTTAGGGTTTGTGTCCAGTTTTAGTTCCTCTCCAGTTACAGTGACTGTGATCCTCAGTCTGTCCTCACCTTCTGATCTTCTCTCATTCAGAACTGCATTCAGAACTTCTACAACAGAATTGTGCCTGGTACAAAGCCTTCCACTGATTACAGACAGATCTGCCAGATTTATGAGAACAGGTATTATTCTTTATTCAGTCTTTACTCCACAATCTGATCAATGATGAACAGTTGTGACCTTCTCTTCCCACCAGCTACTGCTTTGCTACCCTGTATGACACCAGAAACAAAATTCCCGTCTACTCTGCTTATGTGCTCGATGGTAATGGAGGAGGTGGTGGACCAGTGGACTTCTGGATGGTGGAGCCTCAGGTAAATCACAGCTGTTAATTGTTGTCATCCAGGAAATTAACTTACCACTTTTCATTCTGTCAGATCATCACAATCTTCTTCTGACTTTGAAACAGCTCATTTTACATCAAACCAGTGAACTAATCTGTGCCTCTGTGTGTTTGACACCTTATAAACTATAGTAGAACATTTTAAATCCCTGATCACCAGGAGCCTCATGTATAAATGGTGCACATGCACAGAAACACTGCGTGTGCTGACTTTCACACAGTGGGATGACTAAAAACAGACGTGAGAACCTGTGGGCCGAGCCACAAAGTTTCCACCTGCTGTGAGGAAGCTGCAGCTTTCCACAAAATTCTCTCTATCATGTGGGTCTGTTGCGCTACAAAATATCTGAAACTCACAGAATGTGTTAAAATAATGTTTCCACTTCATTTAAAATGATTTGTCTACGAATTAGTGGCTGGAAAACATGATTATTTTATTAATAATGGATTAGATTTATATGGAGCTTTAGATGTCAAAGTTGAGTTTCTGTTGAAGCAGTGAGAGGCTGGGCTCTTTTGCTGGCTGTGGTGCTGCTTTTTTGTCATCGACAGCAGGAATCAGAGGAGTTCCTACAGAAATGTGTTGGAAACACTCTAGAGATTCAAAGGAGGAAAGCAACAGCCCAGGAAGAACTTTACACTGTGTGTCGTGACCCCTCCCACACTGTGGAGGAATGTGAGGAGCTGACAATTTAATTCAATTCAACTTTATTTATATAGCGCCATTTCACAACAACAGTCATCTCATAGCACTTTCAACTGTAGGGGAAACCCCCACGGTTGCAGAAAGACCCCAGCAATCAGGCGATCCCCTGTGAGCAAGCGCTTGGTGACGGTGGAGAGGAAAAACTCCCTTTTAACAGGAAGAAACCTCCAGCAGAACCAGGCTCAGGGAGGGGCAGTCATCTGGTGTGACTGGCTGGGGGGTGAGGGGACAGAGAAGATGAAAAAAACAGACATGCAGAGAGCAAACAGCACGATGGGGACTCAATCTATGGGAGAGAACAAACAGATGTTAATGACCAGCAAAAAAAAAATTATTTCATTGCGAGTGAAGAAAGGAGTGGAGCCCAGTGCATTACTGGAGGTCCCCCGGCTGACTATACCTAGTAGCAGCATAACTAAGGGAGGGTTGAGAGACACATGATCCCTCTCTAATTATAGGCGATATCAAAAAGGAAGGTTTTAACACTATTCTTAAAAACAGAGATCGAGTCTGACTCCCGAATCCAGACTGGCAGCTGGTTCCACAGGAGAAGAGCTTGATAACTGAAAGCTCTGCCCCCCATTGTACTTTTGGAGATTCTAGGTACAGTATTACAAGTAATCCAGCATTTTGGGAGCGTAGCGCTCTGTTAGGACTATAGGGTAATATCAGATCTTTTAAATAAAAAAGGGCCTGATTGTTTAGAGCTTTGGAAGTGAGAAGAAGGATTTAAAACTTAATTCTAAACTCTATGGGAAGCCAATGAAGGGAGGCCAGAACCGGAGAGATATGATCTCTCTTTCTAAGACCTGTTAAAACTCTTGCTGCAGCATTTTGGATCAACTGAAGACTTTTTGGAGATGTTTTAGGACAACCTGATAATAAAAAGTTCCAATAATCTAATCTAGAGCTAACAAAAGTGTGGATCAGTTTCTCAGCATCACTCTGAGACAAGATGCTCCTAATCTTGGAAATATTATGCAAATGATAGAAGGCAGTCTCTGAAATGAATTTAATATATGAATTGAAACAGATCTTGATCAAGAATAACTCCAAGGTTCCTCACAGAGCTGTTAAGAGAAAGAGTAACCACATTTAAATTAAAAGTTTGATTTGGAAAGGTATTTCTAAAGTTTTTTGGACCAACAAGAATGATTTCAGTCTTAACCGAATTTAATAGCAGGAAATTACAAGTCATCCAAGCTTTGATTTCCTTAAGACAGGCCTCTAACTTGGGTAACTGATTACTATCATCTGTCTTCATTGACAGGAATAATTGTGTGTCATCTGCATAACAATGAAAATGTATGCAGTGCTTTCTAATAATGTTGCCTAACGGAAGCATATATAAACTAAAAAGAGTAGGGCCTAGCACAGATCCCTGTGGAAATCCATGACTGAGCTTTGAGTTGAAAGAAAACTCATTAATGACATGAACAAAGTGGAACCTGTCAGATAAATAACACCTAAACCACTGCAACAAAGTTCCATTAAGTCCAACATAGTGTTCTAATCTATCAAGTAGAATATTATGATCAACAGTATCAAAAGCTGCACTAAGGTCTAAAAGGACAAGTGCAGAAACAAGTCAATTATCAAATGTGATAAGGAGGTCATTAGTGACCTTCACTAAGGCTGTTTCAGTACTATGATGGATTCTAAACCCAGATTGAAACTCTTCAAATAAACCACTTCCCTGCGAGTGGTCAAATAATTGCATAGCAACAATTCTTTCTAAGATTTTTGAAATGAAAGGGAGATTAGAGATTGGTCTATAGTTAGCTAAAGCTCCTGGATCTAGCGTTGGCTTTTTGAGTAAGGGTTTAATTACAGCCGTTTTAAAAGCCTGCGGTACATGGCCTAAAGTTAATGAAGAATTGATTATATGAAGAATAAAGCTACCAATAAGTGGGAAGACTTCTTTAAATAACCTGGTAGGAATAGGGTCTAAAAGACAAGTTGAAGGTTTGGATGAGGAAACTATTTTGTCTAACTCACAAAGGTTGATTGGAGTAAACTCATCAAGACAGAGATCAATAGAAGGAGTTGTAGTAGTTACTGTATTTAAGTTAATTGTGGGAAGAGTCTGACTGATTTTATCTCTGATGGATGAAATTTTATTATTGAAAAAGTTCATAAAGTCCTGACTAGTAAGCTCTAAGGGAATGCTAGGATTGACAGAGTCCTGACTCTTTGTCAACCTGGCTACAGTACTGAAAAGAAACCTGGGATTATTCTTGTTCTCTTCTATTAATGCAGAGTAATAACTCGTTCTAGCTTTTCTAAGAGATTTTTTATAAATTAAAAGATGATTTCTCCAAGCTAAATAGATTTCATCTAAATTAGTGGAGCACCATTTTCTTTCTAATTGTCGAGTCTTCTGTTTTAAGCTACGAGTTTCTGTGTTGAACCAAGGAGTTAGAAATCTCTGATTAGACTTTTTCTTTATTAAGGGGGCCACCAAGTCTAGAATCTGATGCAGAGAAGCTGTAACACTATCCACCATGCTATCAATTACAGAAGGAGCAAGCTGTCTATAGCTTATTTCCATTGTGTTGACACATGGCATAGAAGAAACAATCTGCATAAATTTGGTAACAGCATCATCTGAGAGGCATCTACTGTAGTAATATTTTTCTTTAGGAGCCAAATAGTGAGAAATAGTCAAATCAAAGGTTAACAGACAACGGTCTGACAGTACAGGGTTATGAGGAGACACTACAAGATTTTCTATTTCTATGCCATATATCAGAACAAGGTCCAATGTATGGTGGAGGTAATGAGTAGAATTTCCTACTTTCTGAGAAAACCCAATCGAGTCTAATATTGAATTAAATGCCACATTAAGGCAGTCACTATCTACATCCACATGTATATTAAAGTCCCCTACTATAATTATCTATAATCTGATACTTTCTGAGAAAACCCAATCGAGTCTAATATTGAATTAAATGGCACATTAAGGCAGTCACTATCTACATCCACATGTATATTAAAGTCCCCTACTATCATTATCTATAATCTGATTTCAGCACGGCAGTGCAGTGGTTAGCACAGTGGCAGCACAGCAAGAAGGTCATGGGATCGATTCCACCCTTGACCATCGTGGGTTCGATCCCACCCCCAGACCATCGGTGACCCTTCTGTGTGGAGTTTGCATGTTTTCCCCGTGTCTGCGTGGGTTTACTCCGGGCACTCCGGTTTCTTCCCACATGCCAAAAACATGCAAGTTAGGTTAATTGGCATCAAAACTGGGGATTCTAAATTGTCCTTAGGTATGGATGCGAGAGTGAATGGTTGTCTGTCTCTCTGTGTTGGCCCTGCGATGGACTGGCGATCTGTCCAGGGTGTACCCTGCCTCTCGCCCAAAGATGCTGAGATAGGCTCCAGCCCCCCCACGACCCGAAAGGATTAAGCGGTAGAAGATGGATGGATGGATGGATGATTTCAGCACTAAATCAGCTAAGAAATCAGCAAATTCAGATAAAAATTCTGAGTAGGTTGACGGAGGACGATAAAGTATGGCAAATAAAATTGGGTTTAACCTAAAATTGCTAAAGTGCCCAATACTGAGGACCAAGCCCTCAAAGGAATTATAACATGTTTTTTGCTTTACATTAACTAGTAATTTGGAATGGTAAATTGTTGCTACTCCTCCTCCACAACCAGAACTTCTGGGATTTTGACAGTTTAAATAACCAGAGGGAGTTGATTCATTTAAACCAACATAATCCTCTTGCCCTAACCAAGACTCTGTAAGGGATATTAAATCAATCTGAAGATCATTTAACAGATCATGGACTAACAGAGACTTGGGAGTTAGAGACCTAATATTTAATAAACCACATTTAATTTTTAAATTATGAGGAGGAACAGAGGCCAAGTCATTCAATTTAGAGGCTTCATGTTTAATTTCAGTTTTACCAACTTTTTGCTTAATCACTTTGGGATGCTTATATATTATATTTTTATTTACTTTGGAGGGAGCAGACAATGATTCTCTGATGGGGAAGATAGGGGCTAAGTTGAGGGGTTGCGGATGAAGAGGAGCTGCAGAGAGGCGTGTAAGACTGCGACTCTGCTTCCTGGTCCCAACTCTGAGTAGTCAAGGTTTTGAAATTTGGATAAAAAAGATGCCAGATTGTTAGATAAATGAGAAGCACCATCCAAAGTGGGATAGACGCTGTCTCGTCTCATAAGACCAGGTTTTCCCCCAAATGAGCTCCAATTGTCATTGTAGCCCACGTTGTTTGCAGGACACCACACAGACAGCCAGCGGTTGAAGGATGACGAACGGCTAAACATGTCATTACTGGTCAGATTGGGGAGGGGCCCAGAGAATACTACAGAGGCAGACATCATTTTGGCAAAGTCACACACCGATTCTACATTGAGTTTCGTGACTTCCGACTGCCGGAGACGGATGTCATTAATGCTGGCATGAATAACAATTGTGGAGTATTTACAGTTACTTTTAGCCAGTATTTTCAAATTTGACTCGATGTCGCCTGCTCTGGCCCCAGGAATGCATTTGACTATGGCCGCTGGAGTCTCTAGGTTCACGTTTCTCACTACAGAGTCGTCAATGATCAGAGTTTTTTCCTCAGCGGGTGTGTCGCTGAGCGGGGAAAACGATTAGAAATGTGAACAGGTTGGAGGTATGTCTAAGTATGACTTAGACATAGCTTTTGATACTATCGATCATAATATTCTACTTGATAGATTAGAACACTATGTTGGATTTAATGGAACTCCGTTGCAGTGGTTTAGATCTTATTTATCTGATAGGTTCCAGTTTGTTCATGTCAATAATGAGTTTTCTTTCAACTCAAAGCTTAGTCATGGAGTTCCACAGGGATCTGTGCTAGGCCCTATTCTTTTTAGTTTATATATGCTTCCGTTAGGCAACATTGTTAGAAAGCACTTTATACATTTTCATTGTTATGCAGATGATACACAATTATACCTGTCAATGAAGCCCAATGATAGTAATCAATTAGCCAAGTTGGAAGTCTGTCTTAAGGAAGTCAAAGCTTGGATGACTTGTAATTTCCTGCTATTAAATTCAGATAAGACTGAAGTCATTCTTGTTGGTCCAAAAAACCTTAGAAATACCTTTCCAAATCAAACTTTCAGTTTGGATGCGGTTACTCTTTCTCTTAATAGCTCTGTGAGGAACCTTGGAATTATTTTTGATGAAGATCTGTCCTTCAATTCACATACTAAATTTGTTTCTAAGACTGCCTTCTATCATTTGCGTAATATTGCCAAGATTAGGAGCATCTTGTCTCAGAGTGATGCTGAGAAACTGATCTGCGCTTTTGTTAGCTCGAGATTAGATTAGTGTAATTCTTTATTATCAGGCTGTCCTAAAACATCTTTAAAAAGTCTTCAGCTGATCCAAAATGCTGCAGCAAGAGTTCTAACAGGTACTAGAAAGAGAGATCATATCTCTCCGATTCTGGCCTCCCTTCATTGGCTTCCCATAGAGTTTAGAATTAAGTTTAAAATCCTTCTTCTTACTTACAAAGCTCTAAACAATCAGGCTCCTTTTTATTTAAAAGATCTGATACTACCGTATTATCCTAACAGAGCACTACGCTCCCAAAATGCAGGATTACTTGTAATACCTAGAATCTCCAAAAGTACAATGGGAGGCAGAGCCTTCAGTTATCAAGCTCCTCTCCTGTGGAACCAGCTGCCAATCTGGATTCGGGAGTCAGACTCGATCTCTGTTTTTAAGAATAGGGCTAAAACCTACCTTTTTGATATAGCCTACAATTAGGGAGGGATCATGTGTTTCTGAACCCTCCTTTAGTTATGCTGCTAATAGGTTTAGTCAGCCGGGGGACCTCCAGTAATGCACTGGGCTCCACTCCTTTCCTCACTCTCAATGATTTTTTTTTTTTTTTTTTTTTGGCTGGTCATTAACATCTGTTTGTTCTCTCCCATAGATTGAGTCCCCATTGTGCTGTTTGCTCTATACATGTCTGTTCTTTTCATCTTCTCTATCCCCCCACTCCCCAGCCAGTCGCAGCAGATGACTGCCCCTCCCTGAGCCTGGTTCTGCTGGAGGTTTCTCCCTGTTAAAAGGGAGTTTTTCCTCTCCACCATCGCCAAGCGCTTGCTCACAGGGGATCACCTGATTACTGGGGTCTTTCTGCAACTGTGGGGGTCCCCCCTACAATTGATAGTGCTATGAGATGACTGTTGTTGTGAAATGGCACTATATAAATAAAGTTGAATTGAATTGAATTGAATTGACATTCACCCTGAGTACCTCAAGGCCTTGGATGTTGTAGGGCTGTCATGGTCGACACACCTCTGCAACATTGTGTGGAGGATGGGACAGTACCTTTGGCATGACAGACTGGTGTGGTGGTTCCTCTTTTCAAGAAAGGGGACCGGAGGGTGTGCTCCAATTTTAGAGGGATCACACTCCTCAGCCTCCCTGGGAAGGTCTATGCCAAGGTACTCTAGATTAGAGCCTGGCCGTTGGTCGAACCTCGGCTTCAGGAGGAGCAATATGATTTTCATCCTGGCCGTGGCACATTGGACCAACTCTTTACCCTCTCGAGAATCCTTGAGGGTTTGTGAAAGTTTGCTCAACCCCTTTAGATGTGTTTTGTGGACTTTAAGAAGGCATTCAGCTGCGTCTCTCGTGGTTTTTTGTAGGGGTTACTTCGGGAGTATGGAGTATTATGCTTGTTGTTGTGAGCTATCCGGTCTCTATTCAACCATTGTGAGAGTTTAGTTGGTATTGCCAACGCTCGGTCGGACTCATTCCAAATTAGGGTTGGACTCTGCCAGGGCTGCCCTTTGTCACGATCGTGTTCATAATTTTTATGAGCAGGATTTCTGGGTGCAGCCAGGGAATGGAGGCTGTCATGCTTGGTGAACACAGGATCTCATATCTGTTGTTTGCAGATGATGTTGTGCTGTTGACTTTATCCAACAATGACCTACAGGCCTTAGTGGGATGGTTTGCCGCTGAGTGTGAAGCGGCTGGGTTGAGAATCAGTACCTCCAAGTCCAAGTCCATGGTATTCAGCTGGAAAAAGGTGGATTGTCCTCTCCAGGTTGGGGACAAACCCCTTCCCCAAGGGGAGGAGTTTAAGAATCTTGGGGTCTTATTCACAAGTGAGGGGAGAATGGAGCGAGAGATTGACAGATGGATCAGAGCAGCATCTGCAGTGATGCGGCCATTGTACCAGTCCGTTGTGGTTAAGAGGGAGCTGAGCTCTAAGGCAAAGCTGTCAATTTACCGGTCAATCTACGTTCCTACCCTCACCTATGGTCACAAGCTTTGGGAAATGACTGAAAGATTGAGATTGCGGATAAAAGCGGCTTAAATGAGCTTTCTCCGCAGGATTGCTGGACTCACCCTTAGAGATAGGGTGAGGAGCTCAGTCATCTGGGAGAGGCTTAGAGTAGAACCGCTGCTCCTCCACATTGAAAGGAGCCAGTTGAGGTGGCATGGGCATCTGATCAGGATGCCTTCTGGACGCCTCCCACTTGAGGTGTCTCGGGCATGTCCCACTGGAAGGAGACCCCGGGGCAGACCCAGGACTCGCTGGAGAGACCACATTTCCCAGTAATCTGGGAATGCCTTGGTATCCTCTCTGAAGAGCTGGAGCAGGTGGCCGGGGAGAGGGAAGTCTGGGCTTTTCTGCTTGAACTGCTGCCTCTGTGATCTGGACCTCTGGAAAAGTGGTAGAAGATGGATGGATGGTCTAAGCTCAGTGGCCACTCCCCTCTGAGAACATCCTGGTTGAAGCCTCGCAATGATAAGGTACTGATGATCAATTGTGAGGTGTCGACTTGGACTCATGATGTCAAAATGTGAACAGCATGATGAAGAGGACTGTTTAAATGCCAGTTCTATTTGAAGCAGAACATTTATTGGTCGATTGATGGATCAAATACCTGTTGTGAATTTTGCCATTAAGCACCTTGTTAGAAAACAGCAAGTTATGCACAAAGCACTGAAACATTGAATAGTTGGACATGTGCATTCAAAAGGTTAGAGAAGGTCAAATTAACGTCACCTGTTAAGGTTATAGTGCATTTTAGGTACATCCTGAAATTTCATCTGAATGCCGAATATTCCTAACTTTTTGTGAGTAGTGTATATACAGTATGTCCTGTATAAAGCTCCTTTTGGCAAAGTAAATCTGTTTGGCACAATGAGAAGAGCAGATTTCTATTCTGCTCACCGAGCTGCTTGACAGGACAAGTGGGGAAAACGTTTTTTTTATGTTGCACTTTCCTGTAGGATTGATGATCAAAGTTTGACAGAAGAGTGGCTGAGGGGGGCGTTTTCCTTCATTTACATAGTCATTAGTGGGAGGAACCGAGGTGAAGTAAAGAGATCATGCACGTGCGCTGACTTTTCGTGTGAGGTGGGGTGTATAAAGAAAAAGAGGGAGAATCTGGCGTGAGCAGTTTTATAAATCTGAAAATTGTTGTGCACATGTACATTTGAAATTTTGTGAGTACACCATCTTTCAATATGAAAGCTACTCAATCCTTTATACATGAGGCCCCTGGTCTGGACCTGAGTTTGTTTTCTGTCCCTCAGCTGATGTTCTGGTCTGTCTCAGCATTACCTCATCAGGAGCTTTAAAGCTCTATGTCTGATTCTTCTACAGGTGGTGAAAAAGAACCTGCCAAAATACATGATGACCGCTGGTGATCTGGTGGAAGGTGGCTATCAGGTTACTATGAACGAAATAAAAGAGAAGCAGGCTGTAGATGAGGACTACATAGATGCACAGCGTTATGACCGTGGTCACATGAACCCCAGAGGACATAACGGAGGTGAGAGGCTGGAGCTCTGCATTCTAACAGCTGATCTCTGCTCTACTTATCATAAACATAGGGCCCTGTTTTAACGAGCCTATCCCAGCTTCTTTGTTAGAGAGGTGAGGTCCACTTCTGGACACGTCTTCAGTCTGTTGTAGGACCAACACACAGAGAAGGTCAACCGTTAATTCTCACATATGGGCAATAATCCCCACTTAGTACCAATTTACCTGCCCTGGGTGACTTTGGGCTGTGGGAGGAAACCAGAGTACCCAGTGAAAACCCACACAGACACAGGGAGATCATGCAGACACTATACTGATAGGTGCCAGTGTGCCAGCTCTTGGGTTCAGACCTTCTTGCTGTGAGGTGGCAGTGCTAACCACTGTGCTGCTCTGGAGTTCATTTGTTCTGCTGTAAACTTTCAGTCTGACCTGCTGTGACTCTGTAACCTTCACCTCTTCTTCATCCTCTACAGGTGTCTGCCGGGACGCCACCAACACTCTGACCAACATTGTTCCCCAGTTTCAAGAACTGAACAGAGGTGAATGGAGTCAATATGAGGAGAGGCTGAAAAGGATTGCGCAGCAGGGAGGGCATGAAGTCTTTGTTCTCGTCGGTGCCATTCGTTCTTCAAATAATTTCCTCAAAAATCGTGTCAACATCCCCGAATACGTCTGGAACGCTTACTGCGATTATTCCAGCAATTCTAATGCCTATGCTAGTGGTGCTGTCGTAGCAAAGAATGATAAAAACAAGTTGTATGACCTGGGTAATGACAAGAATTGGAAAGCCTTACTAAAGCTGTCTGGCTGTCCAGACCTCATTGACTCTAATGCTCTGACTCGCCTCGAGTCCTTCCTCAGATGCAAAAACCAGCTCACCGGCAAAGGTAAGCTGTTTGACCAAAGGTGTTATCCCAAGACCGGGTAAACCTGGGCAATATAGCAACACGAATGTTTCTCGATATAGTTGATATTTTTCAGTGTTTTACACGTGCACTGTCTTTTGTCCTTTCTTAACAAAACTCACATTTTCAGTAATCAAGTTTATCCACATATGCAGAAATATTTCATTTACCACATATCACTAATACTTGGTGGTCTAATAACAAGTGACATAAGTAGAATTTGTTGCTTATTTTTGTTTTTTATGTGTCTATGTTTCCTCAGTTCTTCATTTGCCTCTTATTTTGAAGATTTGTGAGACCAGATAGGAGCTCTTATTTTAAAAATTGTCTCACAAAGAGAGCTTGATGTTCATACTTGCAGAGTTAAGACTGGAAATGTTTATCTTCATCTGGCTCGCCCCATCCCAGTTTTACGTGCTTAAGACAGACCTTCTTTTATTCTGTATTTTTCTGTTATTCTGATTTTTACCTCAGAGAGAAAATCTGCCTGGAGTGAAGTCCTGGCTCACATTAATATGACTAATTATACCCGTTAGACACAATATAAGAATGTTATGCATCATGTGAGACCAAATGTATCAGTACAATGAATATACTGTATTCCGTATATTGCCCAGCCTGAGGCCAGGGGTGTTCCATCGGCATCTGGTAAATGATCAGAACCCCCATCCACACAGCTGATTGGGAGATACCTGATCCTCACTTCTGTGATTGTTTCTTGCTTTGCATCCTTTCTTCATTCTGACATTTATCTAGAAACCATGTTCTGTTCTCTCTCTGCAAAAAGGTAAATAAATGATATGAGCATGAATGATGGACTCTGGTGTGATTATTGACCTCATCCTGTTGTTACTGGATGTTTCCCTTCAGTTCAGACTTCTTTTTCACTTTGACTTTAAACTTAGAAATTTGTAATCTAGTCATCTAATGTCTGACAGTGAATTTTCTCGAGTTAATTTCCTGCTTTAGTTTGTCCTGGAGTGAACTCAGACAGGCTTTTACAAGGAACAGATTGACAAGGTTTATGACCCAGAAGGCAGACATAGACTCCAGAATAAATTCAATTATCTTTTTATTATGCAGATTATGCAGTGTGAGTGTGGATGTGTGCGTGAGTGCAAGAATGTAACAGCTGGAGTGAGCAGAGCACCGTTCAGTCTGGCAACCCTAGAGAAGAACAGAGACAGGTGGATTAGTGACTGGGATCGGGAGGAATGATTCAGAGAATGTTCAGTCTTACTGTTGACAAGTTGGTGTGTAGCACAGGTGAGATCCCGGAGGCTGCGGCCAGTGGGACGGTGTCTTTGGCTCCGGCTGCTGAGGAGGTGAGAGGGTGAAGAGATGTGCAGTGAGCTGATGAGGTGCAGGTTGAGCTCAGTCCACCGCCAGGAGGAGGTGGTCCACCACCAATGGATTTCTGCCTGTGCACAGGGGAGAAGAGCGAAGGGTGGAGATGAGGGAATGATGGCAACTTACTTGTTGTTGGGGAGCTAGAACTCCCAGGAGGACGACGAGGCTGGAAGGATCAGAGGAGAAGGAACTCCAGATCATGAAGGTGACAAGAAGGCAAAGAGGTCTTGCCAGACCAGGGAGCTTGACGTCTCCGTGCAGACCCGAGGGCAGCACATCTTAAATGGGCAGGCTAATGAGGAGAGCAGGTGTGCGTGCAGCTGTGGAGGAAATTAGGGCAGCAGGAAGGCAGAGCAGATCACTACAGTACTCCCCCCCTTCGGGATGCCTTTCGGCGGCCGATCCAACCTATCCGGGTGTGTCCGGTGGAAGTCCCCGATGTGCTGAGGATCCAACACGAAGGAGGGACACAACCAGGACCTCCATTCAGGACCGTAACCCTCAAAGTCCACCAGGTACTGGAGGTCACGACCCTGGCGCTGGACGTCCAGAATGGAGTTGACCCTCCACGCGGGGTAGCCATTGATCACTACCGGTGGAGGTGACGTCTTGGGAGGAGGGCACAGAGGGCTAGAGCAGAATGGCTTCACCTTGGAAACGTGAAAGGTGGGACAAATGAGGGGGGGGGAACAGGCACACAGCCACAGGATTCATAATGTGTGTAATAGCAAAAGGACCAATAAAATGCTGTGAGAGCTTCCTAGATTCAGCCTTGAAATTGATATTTTTGGTGGAAAGCCACACCTGTTGCCCAACCCGGTAGGATGGAGCCGAAGTCCTGCGGCGGTTAACAATGACAGAGTTGCAGTCTGCTGTGCATCGAAGTGCGGCCCGGGTAGCCTTCCACAGCAGGCAACAGCAATTCAGACTGAGGACAGGCTCACCGTAGCCCCAGTGGCGTTGCAGAAGGCTCCCCATACCTGCGAGACAAACTGGGGCCCACAGTCGGACACAATGTACCACATGGAGGACGAGCAGGTCCAAAGTCTCCTTGGCCGTGGGGAGACCCTGCAGGGGAATGAAATGGGTTGCCTTGGAGAATCTATAGTGAGGATAACGGTGTTCTTAGCAGAGGATGGGAGGCCAGTGATAAAGTCTAGTGCCACATGGGACCAGGGCCTGCCGGGGATGGGAAGCGGATGAAGCAGACCAGCCAGAGGAGAGGAGGATGTCTTACTGGTGGCACACTGGGGACAGGCACGGATATACTCCCCAACATCCCTCCGGAGCAATGGCCACCAAAAGGTCCTTTGCAATAAAGCCACGGTGTGTGCCATCCCGGGTGGCATAAGAGCTTGAAGGAGTTGGCCCAATTTATGACTTCACCCCAGATGGCAGAAGGCACATACAGCCTCCCTACTGGCCCCCCGCCCAGGTCAGCCTCGGTCTCCTGCGCTCTACGAACCTTCTCGTTAATACCCCACGAGAGGGCACCCGCGATACACGAAGGAGGAATAATGGGGTGAGATGGCACCTCCGCCACGTCCGAAGTGCATTGTCTCGGTAGAGAGTCAGGCTTGATGTTCTTGGAACCTGGGAGGTAGGTGATGGTAAAATCAAACCTGCCAAAGAACAGGGACCAGCGGTCCTGACGCGTGTTCATACACTTGGCCGTCCTGAGGCGGCTGGGAGGCCCCCTCCAGCCAATGATGCCACTCTTCCTAAGCCAGTTTCACCACCAGGAGCTCCCTGTCCCTGATGTCATAGTTCCTTTCAGCCGGGGAGAGACGGCGGGAGAAGAACGCACAGAGGCGAATCTTGTCATCCACAGGGGAGCATTGAGACAAAACTGCTCCGACTCCAGAGTCCGAAGAGCCCACCTCCACCAAACACTGCAGAGCGGGGTCCACCTGCACCAGAATCCGAGGAGATGAGAATAATGATTTTAATTCCAAAAATGCAGCCTCAGCCTCCTCCGTCCACCGGAAGGGCACCTTGGTGGAGGTGAGGTGAGTGACAGGAAGGGCAGCGAGACTGTAATTCTTTATGAAGCGGCGGTAGAAGTTGGCGAATCCCAGAAACTGCTGTAACTATTTTCGGGATGAGGGGATCAGCCACTCTATCACCGCTTTTACCTTAGCCGGATCGGCGATGATCTCGTTGTGCGAGATGACGAACCCCAAAAATGATGTGGATGAACTGTGGAACTCGCACTTCTCCGCTTTAACAAACAGCTTGTTCTCCAGCAGCCGCTGCAGCACTTGCCTGATGTGCACTCAGTGTTCACTGAGGGACTGAGAAAAGATGGGAATATCATCAAGGTACACAAATATGAAAGAGCCCAGAAAATCCCTCAACACATCATTAATCAGCCGCTGAAACACGGCGGGGGCGTTGGTCAGCCCAAACGGTATGACGAGGTATTCAAAGTGACCACTAGGGGTACGGAACTCCGTCTTCCATTCGTCTCCCTCTCGAATCCGTACCAGGTGGTAAGCGTTACGGAGGTCCAATTTTGTGAACCAGGAGGCCCCCTGGAGGGAATCGAAAGCCGTGTTGATCAGTGGAAGTGTGTACTTGTCCTTAATAGTGATATTATTCAGTTCCCAGAAATCGATGCAGGGCCTCAATGAGCTGTCTTTCTTGCCCACGAAGACAAACCCTGCCCCCATTGCCGAGGAAGATGGGCGAATTATGCCGGATCTCAGGGACTCTTTGATGTAAGTTTCCATGGCCTCCTGCTCTGGGATCGACAGGCTGTAAAGTTGACTTGATGGCAACAGAGGCCCGGGCTGGAGGTTAATGGCACAATTGTATGGGCAGTGGGGGGGGGGGGGAGATAGTGCTTGGGATTTGCTGTGGACAGCACCCAGATCGTGGTATTCAGAGGTAACCCGGGACAGGTCAGGGAGGGGTGTGTCAGGGACACCGAGAGCCATGGAGGGACAGCATGCAGTGGACTGAAGACAGGCACTTAGGCAGAACGAGCTTCATGAGATATTTCCAGAGCGCCAATCAATGGAGGGGTTGTGCAACCGGAGCCAGGGATAACCCAAAATGACCGGGGAGGAAGAAACTGGCAGCACCAACAATCTGAGCTGCTCCCAGTGATTACCAGATACTAGGACAGATACCAGAGCAGTCTGTTTGGACACCAATGCAAGTGGAGCCTTGGACAGGGCGATTAGCTTTAATGGCATTTTTAACTGGTGGCAGGCGAGCCCCAGTTGGGTTGCTAGGTCTTCAGAAATGAAACTCTGCTTGGCCCCTGAATCAATGAGTGCATGTGTGGAGATTTCTTGATGGTTATGTGAAAAACGAATGGGCAGCAGGAAGTTGTTGAGGTGATTTCTTTGGAGTGAGTCCTTGAGTCCCCCTACTGCGACGCACGGACTCTCTCTTTTGGTCAAATGGGGCAAGCAGCCAGTTCATGCACCTCACTGCCACAAGATAAACACAGACCTAACTCCTGGAGGCGTTGTTTCTCAGCCAGCGGCAACTTGGACTGGCCTTTGACCATAGGCTCAGGGGAATCTAGTGAATCAGATGGAGGAAGGGCCAGCAGGGGGAGCTGCGGGGAGCCGCAAAACTTTGAGCCTGAGCGACCAGAAGGTCTACGCTCGTTGGCCCGCTCCCTTAGCCGATTGTCTATGCTAATGACTAGGGAAATGAGTTCATTCAGGTTGCTAGGTTTGTCAAGACAGACTAGCTCATTCCTCAGGCTAGGGCTAAGGCTTTGGACGAAAATGCTACAAAGGGAGGCATCCTCCCACCCCACCTCCGCTGCCACTACATGGAAGTCCACGGAGTAATCAGCTACCGACTTATTCCCCTGTTTTAGGTTGAGTAACCGGGTGGTGAGCACGCTATCTCAGTCCGCGTGATCGAATACCTCATTGAACTCACTCACAAACTGATCATATGTCAAATTAGCATAATTAGGCCTAGCCATAACCACGTAAGCCCAGGTGAGATCCCGCCCCTCCAGAAGATTGACTACATAGCATATGCGGCTGTGACTGGTGAGAAAATCCAATGGTACCCGCTGAAAAACTATCCCGCATTGTAACAGAAAACACCTAGCCTCTCCTAGCTTGCCGCTGAAGCGTGTGGGCATGGGGACTGGAGTCAGCTGGGACGATGGAGAAGGAGAAGTGTTGGAACTGGGTGGGCCGGATGTGTTCCCAGGAGCAGGTGGGAAGGACTGAGGAGCTGTAAGGCGACCCAGGCGTGTATTAATCTGTACTAGCTGTGTAATTATGACCTGTTGTTGATGAGATAATTGGTCTTCTTGAGCCTCAATGATGTTAAGCTTGTGCGCTAACGCACCTTCTGCTGGGTCATTTGGACGGAGACCTACTGACATGATTTATGACCCAGAAGACAGACACAGACTCGAGAATAAACTCAATTATCTTTTTTATTATGCAGTGTGAGAGTGGATGTGTGTGTGAGTGCAGGAATGTAACAGCCAGGGCGAGCAGAGCACCGTTCAGACTGGCAACCCTAGGGAAGAGCAGAGACAGGTGGATTAGTGACTGGGATTGGGAGGAATGATTCAGAGAATGTTCAGTCTTACTGTTGACAAGTTGGTGTGTAGCACAGGTGAGATCCCGGAGGCTTCGGCCAGTGAGACAGTGTCTTTGGCTCCGGCTGCTGAGGAGGTGAGAGGGTGAAGAGATGTGCAGTGAGCTGGTGAGGTGCAGGTTGAGCTCAGTCCACCGCCAGGAGGAGGAGGTCCGCCGCCAACGGATTTCCGCCTGTGCACAGGGGAGCAGAGTGAAGCGTGGAGATGAGGGAATGATGGAGGCTTACTTGTCGTTGGGGAGCTCGGACTCCCAGGAGGACAACGAGGCTGGGAGGATCAGAGGAGAAGGAACTCCAGATCATGAAGGCGACGAGAAGGCGAAGAGGTCTTGCCAGACCAGGGAGCTTGACGTCTCTGTGCAGACCCGAGGGCAGCACGGCTTAAATAGGCAGGCTAATGAGGGGAGCAGGTGTGCGCGCAGCTGTGGAGGAAATTAGGGCAACATGCAGGCAGAGCAGATCACTACACAGATGTTCCCTCCTGGGAAGAAACTTGAGTTTGCAATAAGACATTATGAAATTCTCTCTTCCTCCTTCCGGCTTTCAGAGAGAGCAGTCACATTTTTTCTCCCTCCTCCTCCTCTCCTGCCTTCCCAACCTAATTCCAGCTTGCTGCGTCTGAGTGAGTGTCTGTGCCGTTCTCCTTCTCGCTGATCTCAACCCAAACGGAAAAATGGATCTTATAAGCTGGGCTTTAAATGCAATTGACACCACCTTTTCAAACAGAAAATCGGGCCCGGGGGAGCCCAAATGTCCCGCAGGCACTTCAGCTGCGGGTTATGTGAGAGACTCATGGGATAATTAAGATAAGATAAGATAAGCCTTTATTAGTCCCACAACGGGGAAATTCCATGATTGCAACAGCACAGGGATAGCAACACTCAGAGCAACAATCAGAAGGCAAGAAAAAAAACAAGCAAGCAAGAGCAGCTAATATACATATGTACATATTATTATAAAATATATATATATACACACACACAGACACACAGTGCAGAGCATTGGAGATTGGAGACTCATGTGTCTGTGTGATCTTTCCATCGAAGATGTGGAAGATTTATATCTATTCGGCTTCATGGTCACAGGATTCCTACTGATTGGCCTGGGGGTCTTCCTTGTGTATCGTAAATTTAAAAATCTGGAAGAAGCTAATCAAAAAGCGGACCCGGCGAAGCTTCTCCATCAATTTGACCAACTTGGAAGAGCCATGATGGCGGCGAATGCTGAATCGGAAGGTTGGTTACATCTCAGAGTCACTGAGTGTTCTTCAAGGAATGAATTTAAAGCCAGTGAATGTTAATTTGAATTGTGAAGCACAGAATTGCATGAGAGAAGAAAATTCTACACTCTAAGTGTCTGTGCAGATTCGGCCTTGATCGGCGCCCCTGGACAATTCATTCCTCCAGAGTGGAGACAAGCGGATGTGAGAACTGGCTCTGCTTAACCCAAACACTGCTGCTGCTGTGCAATAATCAGAACTCTCCAAGGACAGTGTTCATGAGACTAACATGGAGTTTTTACCATCTGGCATGAAGAAGAGATTAACTCTGGGACATGACTATCTGTGTTTATAAACATGAACATAACATCCATCGTTGCCTAGGAGACTATTTTTGTTGTACTCCAGTAACTGATACACCCACACTGCACACACACTGACATCACAACTGATATACACACACTGCCTCTCTCTGATGTCTTTGACTTTGTTTTTGTCAGGTTTGATTGTCTGCTCTGTGTCATAGAGAGGTTTTTTTCTATGTAATCATAATTCTGCTTACACAATTATAAGCTGTATTTTGATAACAAAGTTTTTTTCTCTCCGCCCATTGTGTCATTCCTTCCCTTCCCTCTTATCCCCCCTTATCCCCCACTGTTTTGATGAGGCGCCTTGTCATGGCTGCCGTGTCATTGTGATGTCATTGTGTCTCAGCCTCCGATGAAGACTTACCGGAGGATCTAACCGAGGCGGCAGCTGAGCGCGAGCGCGAGCCGGATCGAAGCTCAGGAGCGACGTTGGTGAGAGACGGGGGCCACCTGGACCACCCAGACAAACGGCGGCAGGCGGAGGTGAACAGCGGCGGTGATCAGTGGAATACGGCTGCGCCGGCGGTGCACGGCATATCCGCCCAGGCAGATGGCGGCAGGTGGCGGTGAACAGCGGAGCTGTGCAGCATAACTTGGCGGAGAAGCTGTACAAGAGCTCGGTTGCGGCGGCGGCGAGCGGAGGGTCCAGCAGCGGGCTAGTTGTGGCCTAGCCGGATTCTCTGTTTACTTCTATCCACAGACTGAAGATGGCTGCCACCGGATTAAAAAGTGGGCTGATGGGCATCACTCATAAGTCTTCTCTGATCATCTATTTCCTCTTCGTTTTGTCTTTGTGTGTCTGGACCTGCAACAAGAAGGATTTTCCGGCAAACTCTACTAAAGGTGAAGTTAAAAAGTTTTATTTATATGGATTTGGGCATGGACATCTCACCCTATACTCCATGTGGTCTTTAAAAGCCCTGAGGAAAAGCTTTCAAAATAAAGCAAACATGGCTGTTAAGCAAAAATCACAATATGGCAGAGGGTACACAGTTAAAGTTCTGCTATTTCTGCTACTTCTGGCAGGAGATATTCACCTTAACCCTGGACCTGCCACTACTAAACAGCAGACCACTGGGTTAGCACAAAACCGAGCTGTGCAAAAGCAAAAACAACATTTATTATTCCAAACTGTTAATCATGCTCGAGTTCTTTGGGACACCAAGGCTAAACCAAAGGGGATCCTCGGCGGACATTTAAACATACGGAGCATAATTCCCAAAAGAGATGAGATTTCGGTGTTGCTGTTGGACTCAAATCTGGACTACCTTTGTCTCTCAGAAAGCTGGCTACACAGGAACATAGACACTAATATGATCGATATTGCGGGCTATCAGTGTTTTAGGAAAGACAGGCAGGTAGGGAGGGGAGGAGGTGTTTTAATTTACATCAAAGAGAAATATAAATGTCAACTGGTTGATCTGAATACTTCACTCGAATGTTTAGCTGTTAATGTATGTCTCTCTCCGGTAATGAATTTCAACATTGCAGTAGTGTACAACCCGCCATCACACAATTCTTCCTTTTATAATGAATTAAGTGATCTGGTTAAACAACTTGAGAAGAACAGAGAAACAATAATTCATGGTGACTTTAATATTAACTGGTCTGATAAAAAGGACAAACAGAAACTGAAAAACCTCATGACTAAATTTAATTACCAACAAATGATCAAAGGACCCACCAGGATAACCAAACAATCCAGAACACTTATTGACATGGTATTTACTAATAAACCAGAACGAATAACCAGAACCTACAATCTTGTAACTGGTCTCTCAGATCATAACATGGTTCTTGCTGTCAGAAAACTTACTAAAAAGCGACTACAGTATTTTGGGGGAGTCGATATTGACAAATCAAATTTTATTATTCCCAAATCAAAAAATGAGGAGTTTGAACATTACTTAGAGAATCAAAATTGGGAGCAACTCATGTCAATACATGAAGTAGATGATTGTTGTAATTTTATAACTGCAACAATCACAAAGACTATAGAAAAATTTACAAAGCAAATTAAAAGTAGACAACAGAAGGTTAGCCTACCATGGTTAAATAATGAAATAAGAAAACTTATGAAGAAGCGAGACTATGCTTTGAAAACATCATTAACCTCTAAACTACAAAATGATCACCTTGTGTACAAAAGTTTAAGAAATAAAGTGGTACATGAGCTGCGAAAATCAAAAGTATCTTATTACAATAAACTGATAGATCATGCAAAGGGTAACAACAGTTCCCTATGGAGGCATTTAAATAACTTAACTAATAAAAAAAATGATCAGAAGGGGGTAAAGGAACTTAGAATCAATGGCAAGACCGTCAGTGACAAGGCTACTTTGGCAAATGAATTTAATTCATACTTTGTGGGCTCTGTGGAAGACTTAACAAAAAATTTTGTGCTGCCAAATGTGCTCAACAACACAAATTCCATACTTCCAACAGATTCTTTTCACATCATTGAGGTAAATGAGGAGTTAATTGCTGGTATTGTTAAAACACTGTCAAACTCAAAAACTAATGATATCTACAATATGAGCACCTCCTTTCTCAAAATGCACAGCAAAATATTAATCAAACCACTGACTCATCTCATTAATCTCTCCATAAGGTCTAGTACATTTCCATCTGGCTGGAAAAAAGCTGTCATCATACCAGTTCATAAATCAGGCAGTAAAGACGATATATGCAATTACCGCCCAATCTCTATCTTACCAGTCCTGTCTAAGGTTCTTGAAAAAGTTGTAGCTACACAGCTGATGGACTACTTACAAGACAGTCAACTCCTTCATCCACATCAATTTGGTTTCAACTGTAATGTTTTAAAAAAAATACAACCTATTGAGTTTTGAGAGTTTCATTGACCTCTGTTTTCTGAAATTAACGTTCAAATGTCTCCATAAATCAGCACCCGAGCCACTTGCTGGTTTCATCCAAAGACAGGACAGCAGCAGAGCCACCAGGAGTTCTGTTAACAATAACTGTAAAATATTCCACCGCAGAACCACATTTGGACAAACAGCATTCTCTATAAAGGGCAGTCACATCTGGAACACAATGCCAAATGAAATTAAAATAATAACGGACTTTAAAACATTCACTAAAAAGGTTAAAAACTGGCTGAAAAATAAACAAGAATGTACTTATGTATGAATTGATTGTCTACAAGGTGAGAGTGAATGAAGGGAAGGAATGAATGTGTTTGTTTATAGTGAGTGACGAAGGGAGGGAGGCCTGAAATAGGCAAATGTGAGTCAGGTTGTTATATTGGTGTATGTATAGTATTTATAATATTTATAATATTTATAATTGTGTATTTATAATCTTTTTGCATTGATGTATGTGGTTATTGTGTTGTGTTTTTTTTTCTTTACTTGATTCTCTTTTCTAAAGCCCATCCAGGGACAAGAGTTGCAAATTAGCTAATAGCTATACACTCCATGTGCAACACATCAGATTGATTGTCATTGATGAATTGTCTGTTTATTGCACTGTCCCTGTCAAATAAACTAATCTATCTATCTATCTATGCGCTTACATTGCGCACCAATGTCAAGTCAAAATCCTCATGTGTTTCTAACATGCTTGGCAATAAAGCTTTTCTGATTCTGATTCTGATTCTGAGGTGCTTTGACCTTTCTCCATGCTAGAATAAAATACACTGTAAAACCTGATGAGTTACTTCAACTCAGTGTCTGAGGAAACCGATTGCCTTGAATCCTTCAAATTTGTTAACTCAAACTTTTCAAACACATTTAACTTTTCAGCTGAGTAAACGCAGTGATAGAAAAAGAGTTAACATAAATGTATCTCCTTCACACTAAACTCCCATTCGATCGAGTTTTACTCTATTATTTCTATTTTGAGAACTTGCATAACACAACACATTTGGCGTCATTGTTTCCTCTATTAGGCAGTGTATGCAAATGCTGTGGGACCGCAGTGACTGACGGGGCCACACATTACTACTGTTGCACAAAAGGAGGTGGGCTGCTATGGCATTTTGTATCACTGCCATAACAGTTAGAACAGAATAGAATAAGCTTTATTGTCACTGTACAGTAGTACAGTACAATGAAATTATGAGTGCTCCACCAGGCTACTGCACAATAAAATAAGAGAGGATTAGATAAAACACGGTTACAGAGCACACGATTAAACACACAACTGAAATAAAAATAAAAATGGCCCAGGATTATGGAAATATACACAGGTGTGGTAGCGGCTACACAGGTGGAACTATGTACATAAGAGTGCAGGACACACAACTGAACACACAACTGAGTGAAATGGCCCAAGGATTATGGAACGTATACGCAGTAGTGATTTCACGGATGGGTCAATGAACATGAAAGTGCAGAGTGCAAAGACAGGTGAGTTATAGTGATAATTAAAAGGTCCTCAGTTCTGTGCATGTGAGCATTCAGAGGGAGGGGGAAACTCTGACTGTTTGCTGTCCGGATGGCCCAGGGGAAGAAAGTGTCAGTCTGGAGGTGTGGGACCTGATCAATCTGAACCGTCATCCAGAGGGAAGCAGGTCAAACAGGTGGTGGCAGGATGTGAGGGGTGTCCTGTGATGGCCTTGATCCTTCTGAGACAGGAGGATCTGGAGATGTCTTCCAGAGAGGGCAGATGGCTGCTGATAATTTTTTGGGCGGTGTTGATGACTCTCTGCACAGGCTTCCTGTTCTCGGCCGTGGATCTAGCATACCACACACCCAGACAGTAGGTGTGCACGCTCTCCACTGAGCAGAGTAGATGGTCAGCAGCAGCTTTGGGTCCAGGTTGTTCTTCAGGACAGGGAGGAAGCGCAGCCGCTGATGGGCTTTCTTCACCATGGCCTTGGTGTTGACAGTCCAGCTGGTCTGCACATGCTTTGACCACCGCTCCTGGGATGCTGTCTGGACCAGCAGCTCTGTGGGGGCTCACTGCTCTCAGTTGCCTCCTCACCTTGTGCACCTGTAGAGAGAGGGGGGAGGAGGGGGAGATGGGAGAGGGGGGGCAAGTTTTGGGGGGAGGTGTGCTCAAACCGAGCAACGAAGCTGTTAAGCTCCTCTGCCAAAGTGTGGTTTCTTTCTGATGCTGGGGGGCCTTGCCCCTGTAGCTGGTGAGGGCCTGGATGCCTCTCCACATCTGTCGGAGGTTGTCATCTGTGAGGAAGCCCTCCACCTTCCTCCTATAGATGTTGTTAGCGAGTTTTATGCCTCTCCTCAGGTTGGCTCTGGCAGTGCTTATCAAGTTTGCAGCGGCGCGTTCATACGCAGCAGCTAGATGCTCCCAACTACTGAGCTCGTTTTTGTGTTTTTTCTGCCTTTTTCTGTGATCCTTCTGTGACAGACTAATTATCTACAGTTGCCAGGAACTTCTAGGCATCGGTCGCCAACTTACCTCCAACATCTCCAGTGCTCATTCCAGTAATCACCATCACATCCCTGAGGAGATTGCCAGACCTCTGGGCACCCCGTGGTTTGTTATCGGGTCCTGCAAATGGCGTAGACGATGGGAGAGAAAGCAGAAACAAGGCTACAAGGCTGGCCTCCGTGCCCAGCTGCACAAACTATGTACCAAACCACTCTTACCTTCAATTTTTCTCACCAATGCCAGATTCCTTGCAAACAAAGTGGATGAGCTGCGATCGGAGATTGCCTACAATTGTTATGTCAGGGACTCTTGTATTGTGATTGTGACTGAGTCATGGCTGAACCCATGTATTCCTGATGATGCTGTGGAGTTACCTAGCCGAATTACACACAGTTTTTACCACAGCGCTTATTCTGGTAAGGGAAGGGGTGGAGAGCTCTGTGTTTATGTGCTTCAGACTTGGTTTAATAACAGCAGAAAAATTCATAGCCACTGTTCACCGGACTTAGAGGCCATTTCCTTCCTGTGTAGGCCTTTTTATCTTCCCCGTGAGCTGATGGCAGTAATTATGCCTCGGTGAAAATGGAGGCATACAGTCATTCATTATCAGTTAATGTTGTCTGTGTGTGTGTGGTTATATCCGTCCATCTGCCTGTCTGTTACCAGCTTTTGAGCTCGCCCTGTCAAAATTAAGGACAACTAAAGGCTTGTATCACTGTATGACCATATTGTCTCGACTTTTAATTTGCCAGAATTTCGAGATAAGGTTTTGTTTTCAAAGTAAACACAAACTTAACTCACCTTTACTGTCAATGAAGCCGGGAAAATGATATTGTAATAACTATGCTAGGCCACTAGAGGCGGAAGTGCAACTTTTTTTACAGCACATGGATGACTTCCTGTCACAGTCGATCTCTAGCTGAGAGATAAATAGCAGTTATAAAATCGCGGTTACTGAAAAAAAAATAGACGTATTCAGCAACTACATCATTTATTCATCACATCGATTGTTTTCACACTGGTTTTTCCATTTAATTTTGCAGAGGAAGGACGAGGTATTTTCTTCCTGGAGTTTTCATTTTGCTAAATAGTACAAGTCCCAACATTCCTCGCCTCATAAACATTTGCGGGGCTGGTTAAATGACCATGCTGATGCCTGCCCAAAATTAAGCAAATGTAAATAAAGTCTTTGTTCTGCCCTCAGTAGAGTGTGTTTTATAGAGTTGAAAAATAGTTCATAAGTTTATAATAAATATCATAATTCATTTGTAGTAATTCGTGTTAAAAATAATTTCTGTACAGTTAGTAGTGATCCGTTGTATTTTATGTTGAAAGCGCAGCCAGTTGCCTCTGTGTTTTGTGGGTAGAAGAAACGGACTTTGTTGAGAGAGAAAAATAAGGCAGAAGTGCATAGCCTGCCCGCGAATGTCTGAAACGTTCCTCCTGTGTGTTAAATGCCTTTCTACACCTCCGAAAGCAATGGCTTTTCACACAGGCTTTTCATCGAGCTTCGAGCCACAGTTGTAAAACACTGTAAGCTGTCTAAGAAGAGTGAAAATAAAGGAGCAGGACGCTCGGTTTCCTGGCTCGTGAAAAACGAGTTTGGCTTGCTGTTGATCTGCGTTAACATACACAGAGTATACAACACGTAGGGATAACAGTACAGTGAAAAGCCAGGTCAGCAGTTGGTGAAGATAAGGTCCACGACACAGCGAGGGACGACACTCAAGAGTAAAAAAAAAAAAAACAAAACACGTCAGCAGTTGGTGAAGTTAAGATTCACGACACAGCAATGGACGACACTCAAGAGAAGAGGGCGGAAGAAAAGGCGAACTCTGAAGCCAAATCATCACACAACGCTAGCTCCAGCTCCAAACGTTCTAGCTCCAGGTTGTCCTCGAAGTCCAACGTAATGGAAGCAGCCATCATGGCGCGAGCCTCTGCTGAAGCTGCGAATGCTAGAGCCTTGTACAGTAAGAGACAATTAGAAATTAAACAACAAGCAATGCTAGAACAAGCGGAGCAACAAGCGAAGCTAGAACAAGAACAAGCGGAGCGACAAGCGAAGCTAGAACAAGAACAAGCCAAGCAACAAGCCAAGTTAGAACAAGCAAAGCTAGAACAAGAACAAGCCAAGCAACAAGCAGAGCAACAAGCAAAGCTAGAACAAGCAAAGCAACAAGCAAAGCTGGAGCTGGATCTAGAGATGCTGGAGATAGAAAAGGAAACAGCGGCCGCCACAGCAAAAGCAGAAGTTCTAGAAGCTGCTGCAGCTGCCGAGTCGGGCGAAGGAGAGAGTGTAAGGAGCGCAATTCCATCACAAGTTGTCAGACAGAGAACTATGGAGTATGTGCACCACCAAATCCAGCTAAAGTCACAGGCACGACCAGCTGAAGAAGAAACACCTCAAGTTGAACCTGCACAAAGGGCGCAATCATTCACTCCAAGGAGACTCGAACAAACTCTCTCTCCACCAGCATTCAAGAAAATGTACGTGAAAAATGAATCCATCGACATACCGAGAGACTATGTCAGGCCAAACAGCTACCATGCTCCCCACAATGGTGACCCACCTATGGCAGACTTTGTGAGGTTCCTCGCGCGCAGAGAGCTAATCACAACCGGACTCTTTAAGTTCGACGACACCCCCGAAAACTTTAGAGCATGGCAGTCGTCATTCATAAATGCAATTGAAGACGTTGGTCTCACATATAGCCAGGAGTTAGATCTCCTAGTCAAGTGGCTTGGTAAAGAGTCCTCAGAGCACGTTAAAAGAATCAGAGCTGTCTATACCACTAACCCCAAAGCTGCTCTCCAATTGTCATGGGACAGGTTAGAAGAGTGTTATGCTACGCCAGAAGTAGTAGAAAACGCCTTGTTCAAAAAATTAGACAACTTCCCTCGCCTTACAAACAGAGACAATGTAAAACTCAGGGAACTTGGAGATTTACTCTTAGAGTTGCGGGTCGCTAAAGATGAAGCTTATCTCCCAGGTCTCGCCTACCTCGACACACCCCGTGGAGTTAAACCCATAGTTGAAAAGTTGCCTCCAAGTTTACAAGATAAATGGCTGCACACGGGCTCAAAATACAAACAAAAATATGATGTAACCTTCCCTCCTTTCTCATATTTTGTAAAGTTTGTCCAAGACGAGGCTAAAGCAAGAAATGACCCAAGTTTTGCGACATGCAGCAGCCAACCCTTGAGCAAAGGTAAGAGACCACCATTCAAACAAACTAGCTACAGAACACCTCTAACTGTAAACAAAACAGAGCACACAACTGCTCCCGCTAGGACGATTTAACACGCTACTGTCAAGTCCATAAGAAAATGCATCCTCTAGCCAAATGTAGAGCTTTTCAGAATAAACCGCTACAAGAGAGGTGAAGCATACTCAAAGAACACAAACGATGTTTTCGCTGCTGCTCTCCCACGCACGCAATAAAGGACTGTGACATGAAACTCAAGTGCGAGGAGTGCCAAAGTGAAAGACATTGCTCTGCCATGCATCCTGATTCAAGTCAGCAACCCCAGCCAGGAAACACACCTGAACCAGAGCCTCAGCCCCAAGACAACACACCACCTGAGGTAACGTCACGGTGCACTGAGATCTGCGGCGAAGGTAATCCCCCACGTTCTTGCTCAAAGGTATGTCTAGTTCGAGTTTTCCCTAAAGGCCAACCAGAACGCTCCGTTAAGATGTACGCAATCCTTGACAATCAGAGTAATAAATCGCTGGCCCGTCCTGAATTCTTCGAGCTGTTTGGGATCAAAGGTAGCCCTCTGACATACCTCATGAGAACATGTGCTGGTTTAACTGAAAAGCTTGGCAGGGAAGCAGTGAGGTTCCAAATCGAGCCAGTAGGGGGAGGCCCACGCTTAAATCTCCCTCCTCTCCTTGAATGTGACGAGATAATGTTCAGTAGGGGTGAAATACCTATGCCCGAAGTCACTCTTGCTCATGCCCACTTAAAACACCTCGCTCCTCTCATCCCCAAGTATGACCCAGATGCTCAGATGGCAATTTTACTGGGCAGAGACATCCTACGAGTCCACAAGGTAAGGCAACATGTCAACGGACCCCACAATGCTCCCTTTGCTCAACGCCTGGACCTAGGCTGGGTAATTGTGGGAGAAGTGTGCCTTAACGCTCACAAGCCAACCGTCGTCTATAAAACGTACATGCTCTCCAACGGACGCCCATCTTTCTTCACTCCTTGTCCTAACAGCATCAACATCAAAGAGAAACCATGCTACGGCAGGGAGCACAAGGACGGCCTCTCTAAACGCAGCTCAAAACCGAATGCAGTGGAAGAAAAGCTTGGGGACAAAGTTTTTGAGTGCACAGAGAACGATAACAAGTGTGCCGTGTCCTTCGAAGATGAGACCTTCCTAAAGATAATGGAGGAAGAAGTCCACCAGGATGGAGACAACAACTGGATCGCTCCTCTGCCATTCAAGTTTCCTCGCTTGCCATTGCCAAATAACAGGGACCAAGCATTGTCTAGACTCGGCTCACTAAGACGCAACTTAACAAAAAACCCTCAAATGAAAGAACAGTTCTCAGAGTTTATGGACAAGCTGTTCAAGAACAATCACGCAGAGATCGCTCCACCCATCACCGATAACATTGAATGCTGGTACCTGACCATTTTTGGGGTATATCATCCCCAGAAGCCCAATCAGATACGGGCTGTCTTCGATTTAAGTGCCGAGCAATTTGGTGTGTCACTCAACTCAGTACTGTTAACAGGTCCAGATCTTAATAATACCCACCTCGGCGTGCTGATTCGGTTTAGGAAGTAGCTCATCGCAGTCACTGCCGATATCCAGCAAATGTTTTATGGGTTCTTAGTCAGACCAGACCATAGAGACTATTTGAGGTTCTTGTGGCACGAGGGAAACGACTTGTCAAAAGAGGTGCAGGAGTACCGCATGCGGGTGCACGTTTTTGGAAGCAGCCCGTTGCCAGCGGTGGCTATCTATTGCCTACACAGGGCTATCCAGAAAGGCGAGCCAAAGTTTGGAGCAGACACAAGACACTTTGTTGAGAGACACTTTTATGTAGATGACGGGTTGATTTCACTCCCCACTGAATCTGCAGCCGTAGGCTTACTCAAGCGCACATGCGCATCCTTGGCCGAGTCCAATCTCAAGCTCCACAAAATCGCCTCGAATAGCGTCTCAGTCATGCAAGCCTTCAAGCCAGAAGATCTGGCCACCAGTATCAAAGACTTGAGTCTCGGCGATGACACTCTACCAGCTCAGAGAAGTCTAGGCCTGTGCTGGGACATAAACACTGACTCTTTCACATTCAAGGTTGCCGTCGACGACAAACCCTACACCCGCCGCGGGGTTCTGTCAACAATTAACAGCATCTTCGACCCCTTGGGACTAGCGTCACCAGTGACAATCAAAGGCAGACTCCTGTTACGTGAACTGTCGAATGGTGTCCAAGGTTGGGATGCTCCTCTCCCTCAGGACAAAATGGACACATGGGAAACATGGAAAATTTCCCTCCAAGATCTTAGCAGTCTTAAAGTGCCACGCTGCTATGTACCAGCTTCCCTCTCTAAGTCCACTTACACCGAACTGTGCATCTTTTCCGACGCCTCAAGCTGGGCTATTGCGGCAGTAGCATACTTGAAGACAGTCAATGCAGAAGGGCAATGCGAAGTCGGATTTGTGCTTGGGAAAGCAAAACTTTCACCACAACCAGAGCCCACGATACCTCGCCTTGAACTTTGTGGAGCAGTTCTAGCGGTTGAGATGGCAGAGCTCATTCTGGACGAACTTGATCACAAACCAAATGCCGTCAAATTCTACTGCGATAGCAAGGTGGTTCTTGGGTACATCTGCAATGATTCGAAGCGCTTCTATGTTTATGTGCATAACCGCGTTCATCGGATACGTCAGTCCACATCCCCTGAACAGTGGCACTACGTCACACCAGAGCAAAACCCAGCTGATCTAGCCACCAGGTCAATACCTGCATCACAGCTCATGGACACTATGTGGTTTAAGGGACCAGACTTCCTTTACAGACCACCTGAATCCAAGACACCTGAATCCTTTGAGTTAATCGAGCCTGAAGTAGACTCTGAAATCAGAAAAGTCGCTACTTTTTCTACTCACATTCAGAAGAACGCGCTCTCACCAGAGTGCTTCCAGCGCTTTTCAAGTTGGAACTCATTAGTGCGTGCCATTGCATTCCTAATTCACCAAGCCCATTCTCACTCATCAAGCAACCTGTCAGATCATTCATGCAGGGGCTGGCATCGATGTAGCAAGCCATGCACACCAGAGGAGCTGGATGCTGCCAGTAACCTCATCCTCCAGTCTATTCAAAAAGACGCCTTTCCCGACGAGTATGCTGCTCTCCATGCCAACCAAACCGTCTGCAGTTCAAGTCCCATCATAGCTCTTGATCCCTATATGAGTGAAAGCCTCATCAAGGTTGGAGGTCGCCTCAAACATGCTTCATTGAACACAGCATCCGAGAATCCAACCATTCTCCCAAACAAGCATCACGTAACTCAACTGCTTGTCCGTCACTATCATGCCAAAGTTGTGCATTAAGGAAGTTCACGGAAAGCGCAATTAGGCAAGCCGGACTGTGGATTGTAGGTTGCAAAGACTGGTCTCATCCATTATCTACCATTGTGTAATGTGCAGGAGACTTTTGTGAAAAAAGCAGTTAAAAAGAAGTAGTGGCATTAGTAATGCCAGGCGGGGAGTGTTCTGCCCTCAGTAGAGTGTGTTTTATAGAGTTGAAAAATAGTTCATAAGTTTATAATAAATATCATAATTCATTTGTAGTAATTCGTGTTAAAAATAATTTCTGTACAGTTAGTAGTGATCCGTTGTATTTTATGTTGAAAGCGCAGCCAGTTGCCTCTATGTTTTGTGGGTAGAAGAAACGGACTTTGTTGAGAGAGAAAAATAAGGCAGAAGTGCATAGCCTGCCCGCGAATGTCTGAAACGTTCCTCCTGTGTGTTAAACGCCTTTCTACACCTCCGAAAGCAATGGCTTTTCACTCGGGCTTTTCATCGAGCTTCGAGCCACAGTTGTAAAATACTGTAAGCTGTCTAAGAAGAGTGAAAATAAAGGAGCAGGACGCTCGGTTTCCTGGCTCGTGAAAAACGAGTTTGGCTTGCTGTTGATCTGCGTTAACATACTCAGTGTATATAACACGTAGTGATAACAGTACAGTCTTTATTATTTATATGTGTTTCTCACACAGTTACTCAGGGAGTAACCACTATATGACTGTATTCAGCAACTGTATGGCAACTATATTCAACCCCTGAACTATAGTGGCCAACCGGTGGAAAAGTGCTATTTGTCAGTGGAGAATCAGTATTTGCGTCTCTGCTGAGACCGGGCTACCATTGGCCACTTTCGATCTGGCTGCCTCTCCACAGCAGACCACTGCAGCAGACGCCTGTGCGGAGTAAGTTTTGGGCTTAAGTTATGAAGTGATTTCAAAATTAAAACACCAATAACTCCTACATTTGCAATATTTAATTCTTAAAGCTTAAGTTACATCACATTTTTTTCCAGTGTGTGATTTTTTTCCTCATATGGGAACTGCTTGGTTCCATTACTGTAATTTAATCTGTTTTCTAAATAGCTTTCACTAAAGTTCAGCTGATTTTTTTTAAGTCTTAATACTAATTGTTATGTCTGCATATGGAGCTGGGGACGAGGCCAAGTGTTGAACCGAACATACGTTTATTAAAGGATGGCACAGATGGAACCCACACAGCCGCCAGGCAGAGGATGGCCAAAAGAGACCGCCCCTCCTGCCTAAACTAGGGGGGACAGGTGGAGTGCCGTCCCTCTCCACACAGCAAAGCGGATTATTCTGCTGCTTGTACTAAAACAAAAGTCCATCCACAAATTAAAATGACCGCCGTGTTCCTAAACTAAACTAAAATAGACAAAAGCGGTACTCCACGGTCCCGCAGCCCATACGCATGGGCTTCCCCAGGGCAGACCTCAAATCCACAGCGTTGGCATCTCCCGTGTCTTCTTCCATGCTCCATCACTGTCCGGATTCACTACTTGTGTGGTAACGGGGAACTCCAGCTGTTGGCAGCGCTATCGAAACCCACTCCTCCGGGTGGTGACGTCATGCAGGGTGCGAAAATTGCACGCCATCAGCCTGGCCACGTCCTCAAAGCTGTCCAAGCCACCAAACATGCTCAGTATCCGCTGGCCTCCAGTTCCCAAATTTGCTTACCCTCAGCCTGTCCATTCTCCCCGGGTTCAGCACCACCATGTAAGCCAGGAAGACAGTGCACCGCCTCAGCCAGGGAACAGGTGGCCCACCTGGGAGCTCCAGAAACAGCCGAACCCTAGACCCACACGCTTCCATACCTTCTTAATCTTTTTTTATTATCGTCGCCAAAATGTTATGTCTGTATATGGAGCCAAGGACGAGGCCAAGTGTCAAACCTAACATACATTTATTAAAGGGGGGCACAGGTGCAACCCACACAACTGCCAGGCAGAGGATGGATAAGGGATAAGGACCTGTACTTATATAGCGTTTTTCTAGTCTCAAAGACCACTCAAAGCACTTCACTAGCACTAACCCTCTACTCTAAGGGCCTATAGGAGACAGATATCTAGGGGCAATTTAGAACAACCAACTAACCTAACATTCATGTCTTTGGACTGTGGGAGGAAATCAAAGCCCCCGGAGTAAACCCACACAGCACAGGGAGAACATGCAAACTCCACACAAAAAGGTTCCTACCCCTGCCAGCCTGGGGATTCGAACCTGGAACCTTCTAGCTGTAAGGCAACAGTGCTAACCACTGCACCACCATGCTGCCCGAATGGCCAAAAGAGACCGCCCCTCCTGTCACGTCCTCTGCGTAACTTGCAGTGAACATATGAAATAGATGTGAGCCCAACATGCAGTAACGTGTTTATTTACAAAAGAGAAAATATACAAAATGTCCAAATATATTCATTGTTGAGAGGAGATGAGACAACCGGCTTCACACTCCGCTGGCTAGGATTAAATGCCATACGCACTCCAGGCAGGGTAGGAGCGAAGAGGAAAGGCATAAATGAGGAAAGACTTACATATATGTTGGAGTGGAAAGGCTCTGAGGAACAACACAGTTCAGTCCAGGGAAAAAGCCAACTGTCGCGAGCCAGGAAGTCCAATGCTGACTTAAGCTGCCGCACTGACTGATCCCACTGCCTCCCATGAGTATGCAAATCACTAATGAAGGGAAGTGGTCACAGCCGTGTGGCAAGCAGGTGAATGTCAATTAACTGGAAATGTGTGTGTGTGCATGTGTGAGTGTGTGTGCGTGCGTGAATGTGTGTGAATGTGTGCATGTTGTAATACCATACAGCCGGTGAATGTCTCGTGAGGAGGAGGCATGGCTGTAGGACTGGCAGAGAGCAAGGCTCAATCTGCCAGCTGGAATTAATAAGCCATAATCAAAAACCTACAGCCACAGGTCATGAACGGGGTTGAAAACAACCCCGAACATGACAGAGCACCCCCTCAAGGGGTGGACACCTGACACCCACCGTACCATCAAAAACAGAAGACAAAGCCTGCCCACCTCCCCTCCATCCAAAAGGCCAACACAACAAACCAGGGTGGGAGGTGGGGGAAAATAGGTTAGGAGGGGATAACCAGGGGGTGAGAACACCACAATACAACACAAAAACAACACACTACCCAACCCCAAAACTAAACTACCCCGCCCTCCCCCCCAAAAAACCCAAAAGTCCACAAGTTCTGGGGACTGGCTAAAGTCCCAGGGCCCATGACCAGTCTTGAGTTCAAGGGACCGGCCAATGTCCCAGGGCCCATGAACGGCCAGCCGTACTGCATCAGGTGGCCTGCCGAGGAGAAAGGGCCACCCGACCCGGGAACCCAGTCTTTCAGGGGGGCGGCCTGCATAGTTGAGCCACCAGGCCCAGAGGGATAGATGAGGTGGCGGCCTAACCACCAGAAGGCTGAGAGGTGGGTGGCCGGACTGAAAAAGGGGAACCCCTGTGGTTCCTGGTGGCAGGACAAGGCAGACCACAGTTGAGCCTGGCAGAGGAGAAAGGGACACGCCGAGGACCTCTGGAAGGGAGGACGAGACCTTGGTGTCCCCAAGCTGGCCGGCCGCACCCTCGGTGGTCCTGGATTGGGATTGGAGCTCAGCTGCACCCACAGCGGACCCGGGCTGGGCCGTGTCTGCATCCGTGGTGGTCCAAGCCTGGAACAACGTAGCACCAGCGGTGACCCCAATCTGGGGCCTCATTGCTCCCGTGGTGAGCCCCGATTGGGCCAGTGTTGCACCCATGGTGGACCCCAACCAAGCCATGGTTGCACCCACAGTTGAGTCCAGCTGGACCCGTGCTGCACCCTCGATGGTACCTGGCTGGGCCAACGCTGTACCCTCGGTGGATCTCGGGCTGAGGCACGTTGCCCATGGCGGACCAAGGCTGGAGCATAGCACCAACATGGGACTGATGCTGAGGCACGGCACCCACGATGATCCACGGCTGGGACACAGCACCCATGGAGACCTAGGCTGAGGCGGAACCCAAACTACGGTCTCCGGCAGACCAGCTGAATCCTGGTTGACTTCACTGGGAACCGTAGCAGCTATGGTTACCTCCAGTGGCAAGCCTGGATCCTTGGACTCATTGGGTAACACAGATCCCTCTCCGGTGACTCTAGAAGAGGACTCGGACAGAGAGAAAGAGGGGTCAGGGTCGCCGGCAGCAGCAGAGCCTGGCGAGACGAGCTCAGGTGCAGTGTGTGGCTGCAGGTGGCTGTCCTCACCTGGAGCTAGGCAAAAATGCTCTATAAGAGAAAGGAGAAAGACAAAAGAGGGCACTTGCCTTAGCTTGAGCTCCACCGCCATCCAGGACTCCGACAATAAGGGTGATGTGTCTACGGACTCAGCCTCCTGGAGGTGCAGCTCAGGTGCTGATTCTGCTGCGGCGGCCTCTGCAGCAGGCGTGAAGGTGGTCGCAGTCTTGGCATCCTCCCATGAAGGTTCCAACGCAGGTGACTCTCCCAGCGTGGATTCTGGAGGTGGAGTCTTACACTGTACTGGACCCCAGGAGACTGAAGCCAGGAGACGCTCTTTCGTCGGCACAGGCTTCAGGTCAATCACCGTGCCCTCTCTCTGTCCATAGAAGCTCCGCGGGGCTGGGACTAGGTCTTTCAGAACCACGGGCTCCTCCATCCGGTGACTGAACTCCAGGGCCAATGGATGCTCAGAGGTGAAAGGAAGAGAGATGGAGAGGGTAGGTGAGTCACTTTCAACAGCAGCAGGTGGGGAGGGCTCGGGGGACTGCTCTTCCTGAGCCTCCCTACCAGGAATCCGGCAAGACTCTTCATCATTAATAGAAATAAAATGAAAATTAACTTGCCTGTTAACCTGGACTTGGATGTTGCCTGCTGCTGTACTGTGTGGAGTGTCTTTCCTCTCCTTGGCTCTGGAGAGCTTGGACCCCACCATGGGAGGAGTAGGGATCGCCCCCGGCGTCATGGAAACAGGAACTTCTGGAGATGGCACGGAGAGCCTCCGAGCAGCGGAAGGAGCCATCGAGGAGACGGACTGTGCGGCAGCTGGAGAGGAAGAATAAGCTGATGTGATAACCGGTGAGAATGAACTGGAAGAGGAGGCTGCTCACTGGCTGAGGAACGGGCTGCTGACGAGGAAGAGATGGTGCCTCTCCGGTGATTCAGGGCTGGAGTCGAGGCGGGTTGGAGCTCCAGAGACAGGGGCAGGGCTGAAACGGAAGAGCTGAGGGATGAGGACGGCCGCTTTCACCGCTTCCGTGTCGAGGGCTGCTCCAACGCTGGCGATTCCCTCTCAGTCTCCTCTCCACGCAGCGCAAGGATGAAATGAAAGAGGTCGGCCAACTTGTTGGCCAACTTATATATCCATCACATCTGTAACAATAATCACATTTTTGTGGTGTTTTTCTTTCCTCTTCGTCACTCTGAGGTCCACGGTGGTGAACCTGAGTGTCAGCAGTCAGAGCAGCTGTGAAGAGAACAGGCTGGAAGCTCAATAAGAATATTGCATCTTTATGGTTTATACCACAAACTGATACTGTATTTCAATTCATCAATGTTTGGACAAACTTCATTTTTTGCAGAATTATTTAAGAAACTCTCAATATTCATTACACATGTGTGAAACATTCCAAACTAGCCTGATTTAATATTCATTATTATATTTTTACTTTTGGAAATTTTGATGTTTACCTGCTATTGCACACCATCGTGTAACTATACATGCATTCAATTAATAAAATCTCTGACTCCAGCTTTTTTCTTTGTGCTCCTAATTTTATTCTTGTGCTTCTGTATTTTTATGCCTCGGTGCAAAGCCAACCTAGGCATACAGTAATCACTCCATGTGTCTGTCTGTCTGTCTGTTAGCAGCTTTTCAGCTCATCAACTCAAAATCAACTGGAACTAAAGGCTTGTCATGTGCGTGCGCTTTTAGGCACACACGAATGAAAAGAGATGAGCCCACTTGCAGGTGAAGAGTGTGCTTTATTAACAGAGAGTCAAAAAATGCAACACGTGTCCAACATAAGACATCCAAAATGATAAACTACACAACAGGTGAGTACAGTTCAGCTGAGTCTGGTTAGACTAGGAGGAAAACAGTTCATGTCAGCCCCAGGGCAACACTGGCCACTGGGGGAAACAAGAAACGTGGACCGAGAAAAGGAGGACTTACTGAAGAGTGTCAGCGCACAGCTGGGCTCTAGGAAAAACAACACCAACATAATCCAAAGGAAAAGTAGACCAACACAGAGAGACGACTGAACACGAAGACTGTGTGCATCATACAGAATCAGAATCAGAATCAGAATCAGATTTATTGCCATTGTTCATGTAGTACACAAACTAGGAATTTGTCTCGGTGCAATGCTGCAACATTAAACATGATAAAATAAAAGAAATAAACTATACATGCAATAAAGTGTAGAATAAGAGTGAGTAATACTAGTCAGCAGTTTAAATATATTAGCGAGCAGCAGGTAATGTGGAGAACCATATAGTGCAGTCGGTACTGCAGGAAGAAAACAGTGATGATTGACATGAGTCTGGTTGAGCTGCTGTACATAGTGCACGAGAGTCAATAAGTCACTTAGTGTTCAGCAGTCTGATGGCAGAGGGGAAGAAGCTGTTCATGTGGCGGGAGGTTTTAGTCTGAATGGACCAAAGTCTTCTTCCTGAGGGGAGAGGGGCAAACAGTACGTGACCAGGGTGTGAGGGATCGGCTATGATCCAGCCAGCACGCCTCCGGGTCCTGGAGATGTACAGATCCTGGAGAGATGGGAGCATGCAGCCGATCACCTTCTCAGCAGTGTGCACGACGCGCTGCAGCCTTAGTCTGTCCCTGGCAGTGGCTCCTGCGTACCACACGGTTATGGAGGTGGTGAGGATGGACTCGATGATGGCTGTGTAGAACTGCACTAACATCTTGGTGGGTAGCTTGAACTTCCTCAGCTGCCGCAGGAAGAACATCCTCTGCTGGGCCTTTTTGATGAGGGAGCTGATGGTCGGCTCCCACTTGAGGTCCCTGGTGATGGTGGTGCCTAGGAAGCGGAAGGAATCAGCAGTGGTGATGGGAGAGCCTGTGAGGGTGAGGGGGGGCAGAGGGGTTGTGACTTTCCTGAAGTCCACAATCATCTCCACTGTCTTCAGAGCGTTCAGCTGCAGGTTGTTGTTGTTGCACCAGGACGCCAGCTGGGCCACCTCTCTCCTGTAGGCAGACTCGTCGCCGTTGGAGATGAGCCCGATGAGGGTGGTGTTGTCCGCAAACTTGATCAACTTGACAGACTGGTGGCTGGAGGTGCAGGAGTTGGTATAAAGGGAGAAGAGTAGGGGGGAAAGTACACAGCCCTGGGGTGATTCGGTGCTGATGCTAGCAGAGTCTGAGACAGTCTTTCCCAGCCGCACATGCTGCCTCCGGTCCGTCAGGAAGTCGGTGATCCACCTGCAGAGGGAGTCAGGCACGTTGAGCAGGGACAGCTTGTCCCGGAGCAGAGCGGGGCGGATGGTGTTGAATGCGGAGCTGAAGTCCACAAACAGGATCCTGGTGTAGGTTCCCGGGGAGTCCAGGTGCTGCAGGATGGAGTGGAGGGCCAGACTGACTGTGTCGTCTACAGACCTGTTGGCTCGGTAGGCAAACTGCAGCGGGCCCAGGAGGGGAGTGGTGATGGACTTGAGGTGGGGCAGGACCAGGCGCTCAAAGGACTTCATGACTACAGAGGTGAGTGCTACAGGTCTGTAGTCGTTAAGTCCAGTGATCCGTGGCTTCTTGGGGACAGGGATGATGGTGGAGGATTTGAGGCAGGACGGCATGTGGCATAGCTTAAGGGAGGTGTTAAAAATGTCTGTGAAGACAGGAGCCAGCTCTTTCGCACAGTGTCTCAGGGTGGAGGGAGACACGCCGTCCGGACCGGGGGCCTTGCGCGGGTTCAGTCTGGAGAACTGTTTGAGCACGTCCTGCTCACTGATGACAAGGGCAGGGGGGGCGCCTTTGATAAAGTAGGGATTGTGGAGGCTGTGGAGCTGGAGGGAGGGGGGGGAGTTGGACACAGATGATGAGGTGTCAAAACGGGCATAGTGTTGGGACAGTCTTTGACAAAGGGCTTTGTCATCCTGACCTTCAGGAGCCTGAGGCCGATAATTGGTGATTTGCCTCAGTCCTCTCCACACAGAAGCCGAGTCGTTAGCAGTAAACTGCTGCTGGAGTCTCTCAGAATACACAGATTTAGCTCTCCTCAGCTCTCTGTTAAACCGATATTTAACCTCCCTGTAGCAGTCCCTGTCTCCACTTTTCAACGCTGCTTCCTTCTCCTTCCTGATCTGTCTGAGCTTAGCAGTGAACCAGGGCTTATCATTAGAGTACCTCACCCTGGTGCGCGATGGAAGAATGTTCTCCTCACAAAAGTGGATATATGAGTTCACAGTGTCCGTGTACTCATCCAAATCATGCGTGGCTCCTTTAAACATGCCCTAATCAGTTATTTCCATGCACGTTTCCAGCTTCTCCTCAGCTTCACTGGTCCATTTCTTCGTAGTGCTCACAACAGGTTTAGTGAGCTTCAATCTCTGTCTGTATGTGGGAATGAGGTGGACCATCACGTGATCAGATAATCCGAGCGCAGCGCGGGGAACAGCGCGATATGCGTCTTTCACTGTGGTGTAACAGTGATCCAGCGTGTTTATTCCTCTGGTGGGGCATTTAATAAACTGTTTGTAGCGGGGGAGATCGTGGCTCAGATTGCTCTGGTTAAAGTCGCCAACCACAATAACCAGAGAGTCTGGAAAAATCCGCTCCATGTGTTGGATGTGATCCGCGAGCACGCGCTGAGCTTTGTGCGTGTCCGCGTCGGGAGGGACGTACACAGCGACGAGGATGAATGAGGCGAACTCCCGCGGGGAATAAAATAGCTTGCAGTTAATAAAAAGAAATTCCAGGGCGGGAGAACAGTGTTTGGAAATTACCGTTACATCAGAGCACGAGCTGCTGTTGATGTAGAAGCAGTCTCCTCCTCCTGAGGATTTACCGGAGAGCTCTGTGTCACGATCAGCACGAAACAGCTGAAATCCCTCGAGGCGCAGCGCGCTGTCTGGTGTATTTTCCCTGAGCCAGGTCTCGGTAAAACAGAGGGCAGCCGAGGAAGAGAGGTCCTTAAAACGCATCAGCAGTCTCAGTTCATCTACCTTGTTAGAGAGAGAATTGGCATTGGACAGAAATATGCCAGGCAAAGCCGTGCGCGTGCCTCTCCTGCGGAGCCGGACGAGAGCGCCCGCTCGTCTTCCTCTCTTTCGCCGTCTCACTTTTCATACAGACTAACGCCGTGACACTAAAGTGCCTTTTCCACTAGCATGCTTTAGCGCGACACGGGACGGCTCAGCACGCTTTGTACGCTTTTCCACAAGCCCCAACACGGTTTAACAGCCGCGATTCTCAGCCCCGCCGAAGGGCAGGGTACAGCAGTGCTGAGCTGTGCCGTGTTATGACGTTAACAGACTGGTCGCCGCTGATTGGTCAGGTCATAACCGGCGCTGATTGGTCAGGTTGTAACCGCCCCTCTCCTCCTTCTCTTCTACCGAATCTTCACGACCTTCTCAATAAAGTTTTTTGAAAAAAAAAAAAAAAAAGAATCTAGACGACCGCCATTACTCAGCGCGCAACCACTGTTGGCGGTTTATTTTCAGTGTATTGCTGTACTATTTTCATTTATTCTCTATCAAAAATAGCTTCGCGTAATAAGGGTGTTCCATGGACCAATAAGGAGCTGCAGTGTCTGCTCACTGCATTGTCAGACGAACGCATCCAGCGTGAGTTAGACGGAGCCGCCCGGAATGAAAAAATATACCGGGAGGTCTCGACATCGGAGTCCTTTAACGGTGAGTTTTAATTTTTTTTTATTGTGCGTTTTTTCGCAAATATATTCGGTAAGACACTCAGTTTATTTATGCAATAAAAAAGCTGTTCATTTGTGGATGATGATCGCTGCTTTATCGCAGCACACTGCGGACTCGCTTTCCTTTTAATTATTCATGTGAACAATACGCTGAAATAAGCTTATGTAATCTTGTTAAAAACTATTGTCTTTTCTGTATATCTTGCACTTTCATGCTGTATTTTATTGTGTGCATTTTCCTTGTAGAATCCACGCGTCCGCTGCGCCAGCCCGCCCGGATTTTCCAATGTGAATCTGTCCCGCCACCAGGCGCAAAATGTATTCAATGATAAATATTTGCAACATTTAAATGAGGTTGCAGAAAACGCGAGGGTATCCCTGGACCTGGCAGAGACGGCTTCATTCAACCGAGCCTTCCTGACCCAGTTTGGGAAGCTGGGAGAGGCACTCAGTGTTCGGCGTGTATAAAATGTCGATTAACCTTCATGTTGTGTTGCAAAGTTTTTTTTTAATTTTAATATTTTGTATATAATAAAATGGAATTGTTTTGGAAAGTGTGGTTTGTCTGTTATAACACTGAATTATAAAACAGTATAACTGCATAGAAATTCCATTGCCTAGTCTGATGAAAATGATGCTGATCATCCTGTCAGGGGTCAACCATTGTAAAGGTAATGTAATTTTTAACTAGACCAAAAAACAAATGTTTTTGTAAGCTTTCTGTTCTTTTTATTGAAATATCATAAAAAATTAGCACCATATGATACAGTTCTAAACTTGGGGTAAATTTTTTTATGTTAACTTATAAGAAGTTGCACAGTTGGACTTTAAAATGCAGCAGGAGAGACTGATCAAGCTTACAAGTCAAAAAGTAAGTATATGTAAATTGAATGTTCTATCGGCATTCCAAATTCAGAGAATTACAATACTTTAGAAGGAGTGTGGCATCATCTAAACGGAAAATAATAACACTGTTGTTCCAAACGTTGACCTGAAGGTGAAAAACATGAATTTTTTTTATTCAGTACATCCAAAATGCCCTAGGATGTAAAAAATAATACAAATTGGTGTTGGCCAGTGTGCCACTGTCTCATTATTTAATACGAATAAAAACAAGTTTCAGCTCATTATTTCTAGGTCATTTGGCAGTTAATTCAAAACAAAAGTGACTTGTGTTGTTGCAGCTTTTTTATCAGAGAGTTTCTCCAGTTTTGGAGCATATAATCATCCGTCCCTTAACTGTTAAACATTAAATAACAGCAGACAGATTGGCAAAGGATACACAATTGTGTTGCTGTAGCCTAAAACCGCTGTGACCCACTGCTTGTGGTGCTACCTTTCATGTGTATGCTTTTTTATGAATATTCACACGTTTTTGTAAGTACAAGTGGGATAGTATTAAATTGAAATATTCATTCATATTTTATCTCGCTGCCTGTACCCTTGTCTGGCCGTCCTTTTTGGCGTTTACGGTGAAAAAAGCCACAGACCGAGAAGTGGCCTTGTACAGCTATGTGTTATGTTTTGCTTGGGTCTTCTCAATAAAGTTTTGGAAAGACAAATGTTTTGCTTGGGTCGCGTGCGTTACGTCACAGGAGTGTGGCACCGCCTCGCTGTTATAAACCCACCCACCCCAGCACAACACCCATGCCCAACACCGTGCTAATGGAGACAGAAGCATGCCGAGCCGTACTGAAGTGAATCAAGCCGTACCGAGGTGTGCTGGGCTAGTGGAAAGGAGGCTTAAGTGACAGAACTGACTTCAATTCAATTCAGTTCAATTCAATTCAATTCAGCTTTATTTATATAGCACCACATCACAACAGAAGTCATCTCATAGTGCTACAAAATGCAGAGAAAACCCCACAATTTCAAAAAGACCCAGCAATCAGACGATCCCCTGTGAGCAAGCACTTAGCGATGGTGGAGAGGAAAAACTCCCATTTAACACGAAGAAACCTCTAGCAGAACCAGGCTCAGGGAGGGGCAGTCGTCTGCTGCGACTGGCTTGGGATGAGGGGATAGGGAGGATGGAAAGGACAGACAAAAAGAACATAGCAGTAAGAAGCCAAGTACAATATTGGAGGTCAACCAGCAGTATGGATCACACAATAATAGAACAAGAGTGGGGTTAAAAGACACAAAAACCCTCCTTAACCCTTAGATGCATGACCAACCAATTCCTACACTCTTCCATGAGTGTGGTCAAAAATGACCCCAATTAGAATGAGTGTGTTTTTTGCTGTAAACTTCAGAAATTTCTTTCATTTTGGTTAAAGATGAATATTTTTATTATATTTTGGGTGATTATTATTATTATTATTATTATTATTATTATTATTATTATTATTATTATTATTATTATTATTTTAAATTATATTTTGGTCAACAAAAGAATTATTTCATGTTTGACATGTTCATTTATTATTTTTTTATTAACATTTTATCACAGAAAGGTAAAAAAGGTAAACAATCAGAAAGGAAAAAAAGGTAAAGTCAAAGTCAAAGTGCCTTTATTGTCATTCCATTGCTAATAAACAATGCAACGAAATTGAGATACTGCTCCCTAAAAACAAACTATCACATTCACAGTTCACTCATGCATTTAACATTCTTATAATTACAACAATAAACTAGAAAAGCACTCATAGAGCGCATACCTCCGCCAAGTCTCCTTCCGTTTCTCATGGATCACCTCCAAAATGTAATGGGCTTGTGTGTAGGCCTATCGCCACTTGTGGTGAAAATTGCATCCAAGTCTGTCCGTTAGTTTTGGAGTTTTGTGGCTGACACACTGTGAGAAGAGCCTTGGCTGAGGTACGCATTCGCAGATCATTCCCAAAATGTAATGGGTTCCTCTCTAGGCCAAGAACCACCTCTGGTGAAAATTTCATCCAAATCCATCCAGTAGTTTTTGTGTAATCCTGCTGCACAAATACAAACAAAGCTCTTGGTGGAGGTATGCACTCTCAGATCATCACCAAAATCTAATCATCTGTTCCCTGTGCCATTACACACCTTTCCTGAAAATTTCGTCAAAATCCGTTCATAACTTTTTGAGTTATGTTGGTAACAGACAGACAGACAGACAGACAGACAAATGGCAGTAAAAGCATTACCTCCTTGGCGGAGGTAATAAACTCAAGTGTTGCTGTTGTGTCCATCTCCTCCATCTCCAAACTCCCAGGCTGCGGGCGTTGCAATTCATCGCACAACCGCATACAAGCCGCAGGCCAATGGGTTATGCGAGCGTTTTCATAGATCACTGAAAGCAGCACTCAGGGCTTCACTGACGGATGCAAATTGGTAGACAGGTTGCCGTGGGTTTTATTGGAGTTGCGCTCCACGCCAAAAGAGGATTTGGAAGCTTCCCCGGCAGAGAGCTTGTTTTTGCGCAGCCCCTATGGCTGCCCGGGGAATTTCTGCCAAATAATCCCGCGCCGGACAGCTGCCCGTCTCAGCTTTTGCAGCGTAGTGCAAACACAGGCACGCTGCCAGGGCCGGCCCACCACTGTTTTCCGCATGCTTTTGTGCCTAAAACTTTGAAGAACGCGGAGTTCGTGTTCGTCAGACACGACGACCAGCGCCCTCCATTGCGCCTGCACACATATTGAAAATGGCCCTATCTCACAATGTTAAAGAATCCTTTAAAAAATTCCTTGATCCAGACAGTGATCCGGATAATCCCCAAAGTTCTTCCTTGTACCATTTCCAACAACGCCTGAAAGTTTCATCGAAATCCGTCCAAAACTTTTTGAGTTATCTTGCTAACCAACAGACAGACAGACAAACAGACAGACAAACCCCGGCAAAAACATAACCTCCTGCGGCCTGCGGCCTGGCGGAGGTAATAATGCTTGAAACAATATTACCTAAAAGTTGAATACAATATGTACACAGCAATAATGAAAACATACTGAGCGATAAATAGGTGAAGGTGTGAGGGTTTGTGAGCTCACTGTGAGCAGCTGTTACACAGTATCCTTTTCTGGCTGTGAGCACTGCACACAGGGTCATTGCATTTCCAACAACAATTGCTGACTTTGCGGTCTTGTTTTCTTGTGCACATCTTACACCTCTTCCTCTTCTGTTGGCCCTGTGTGTTTCCCTCATGTGGCTGGATTGCAGCTTTTATCACCCCACACCCTTCCATTGCTGCAGTGATGTAGGTTGGTAGGCGTGGGCTACCTTCCAGTCGAATTCTCATATAAGGCATCACAAGCTCATGTGAGAGCTCTGCAAGAAAGCGCTGCTGGGCGTTTGTGATACCTGCACAGAATTCAGGGTGCTGAGCCTTGAAAAAGGAGTAGACATTTAGGGTGGCAACATCAATCACATTGTACCACAGCACCATGGGCCACCTCTGCGTTTGGCATTTACAGGTGTAGGTGCCAACCATCTGGTCCACAATATCTACACCTCCTTTCGTCTGGTTGTAGAAGTGGATCACTTCTGTTTTGTTTTTTTTTTGTTTGTTTTTTTTCTGGGTGTTTTCATCCACCATTTTGCTGTGGTGCATTGTGCTGAGGAGCAGAACAGCCTTCCCCTTTTTTCCGACATAGCTGACCATGGTCATGCTGCCATTGAACCCAAATTCAGTGCTGAAGAGCTCCCTGGGCTTGGAAGCCTTCATCACAGGAGGGATGTCTGGCTTGTTTTGTCGCAATGTTCCCACAATAGTCAGACCCTTCTCCAGGAGATGCTCTGCAAGAGGAACACTGGTGAAAAAGTTGTCTGTGGTGATGTTGCGACCTGTGTGTCTGAGTCCACTGCACAACTGACTGACAATGTTAAATTATATTGCAACCTTCACAAACATCCTCAGGCCAGTATTGCATCCTCTCACCATCACCATCCTCATCATCATATTAAGGACTCACACAAGAAAAATCTGAAGTTATAAAAATCATTACCAAGTTTATGATGAGACTTCTCCATTAAGAGAAACATTAACTTCTATATCTGAGGTATTAATATGACCATTTGCATCATTTTCATGAATACAATAATCTCCTATAATAGGGCCTACACCCCTACAGGTGGTAATTAGTCAATCAAGGACCATTCTATTCTTTGTCATAATTTTGTAAATAATTGTAGTCTACAATTAAGTGTTTTAATCCCTAAGGTATTTTGTTTCTACTCTCACTCAAAGAAACAATGAACAAAACCTCACTCCTGTACTTTTCTTCTGAAATTGCATTCATTCTTCATGAACGGCATCATGTGGTAGAAAAGCATCTCTCTTCACCCTGCCCACCTGCCCTGCCAACATGATGAGGGTACGGTCAGTTGCCAAAATGGGGTACACAGATCTGCCCAGTGTCCAGCCAGATGTGAATAAGCCCAATGACTCAATGACCTTTGACAATGTAGATCCTTGGTATAACACTTGCTCGCTCCGTTGGTCAAGCAGGGTAGCAGTACAGGGGAGAGACGCACTGTAAGCCATTGCATACTCAGAGAGTGTTAAACTGTTGAAAAGGGGACATCCCCACTTCAAAAAGAGGAGTTCCCTGATGAAATTAACCTTGCATTCGCAGAGTAAGGAGTGTCATCATGTTTCTAATCAGTGAAGTGATGTGTTGTGTCAGGTGTGATTCAAAATGACATTTTCTATGTTATTTCTGTATACAGCCTTTCTTAAAAAAAAAAAAAAAAAACAGCCTGTAGTAGCTGCATTATTTTAGCAATAACGATATTTTGCCTAACTGTTAATGTTATTAAGGAGCAAACATTCTCTACAATGTAAAAGCAATGGAACAACTTAATAATCAATATTAAGTATTACTAGAGGATGATGAGGAAGATAAGATAACAACACTGACCACACCTTTTCTTCAGATTATTTTTCCCCTTGTCACGATAAACAAACAGCCTGCTTCTCCATCAGCAGCGGTCATTACTGGACGGCAAGTCATCAGCTGATACTTGCATAGAGAAACAGTTAGCCAGTCATTTGGTGGCGCAGTGGTTTAGCACTGTGGCAGCACAGTTTTACCCTCGGCCGGGGGATCGCGGGGATCATGAGATCGTGGGTTCGATCCCAGCCCCCGACCAACAGTGAGCTGTGTGGAGTTTGCATGTTCTCCCCGTGTTGCGCGGGTTTACTCCGGGATTTCTCCGGTTTCCTCCCGCACACCAAAAACATGTAGGTTTAGGGCGCTCGCGCACGCAGCGACCAGCAGCCGGTGGCTTGTGACCAGACTGCAAACCAAGTCTACCTACGGGTACAAATAAGTAACAAAAAAAAAAAAAAAAAAATTTGTAGTTTTCCTCTTTTTTTGTCCCAAATAAGTATATATATATAAAGCAGTCTCTTGCTGAGGGTTTCAGGTGGGGTAAAACGTTAGATGCACCCAAGTGCCACGTCCTTCGCTTTCCGCGGCTGTTCGGGTCAGCAGGATAGCCTTTGTGCTGTCCTTGCCAGGGAGTTTTGGTCTAGTTTCCTTTGATGACCAGATCCCCTGGTTTGCTCAAGAGATGGGCACACCTCCCACAGTTCCTTCGTCACAGGGTCCCTCCTGGGAAGGGCAGTATGGATAACATCGCTGTCAATTGTCATTCTTTGCATATAATCACCCAGAAACCATTCCTCATCCCCTAAGTTAAATGGCTTCAATAATAGGGTTTGTCATTCACTATTTCCCTATTTTCTTATTTGAATATTATACTGATCTTATAAATTGTTGATGGTAAGCTAAGTGGTTTCCTAGGTAAATGTTTGGTACTAATAACTTAGGAACTACACTTAAATGGGACAGGATTTGATTTAAGTGTACTCCATTTCCATTATCTAAGTAAATCATTTCAGCTATTTTAAATCATGATATTGTTTTAGTTAAAACAATATAAACAATATAAATAAATAGCAATATTTAAATTTGTGTAGGGTAAAGCCTTTGCATATTCAATAAGTGTGTAAATAATTATTTAAACATTTTTACCTTCACTCTTATTTAGTTCAATGAGATTCATGCAAAGGTTTTGAAAAAACTAATTTTATGCAGGGAAGATCAAATTATTTTGCTTTGAGCTCCCTAAAGCATTCTTCCCTTAAAGGCCTCGGACGGTGACATTTTTTTATTGAACCAATAAACTGATTGTATGAAAATATTCCATTCTGGCCATTCCCGTGATTTAAAATGTGTCACCAGCCTCCATAAATGACTTTATTTGTTAATAGCCCATATTTCACTTAGTGATGCTGCAGTACCGCCATCTCTCGATAGGGGCGGGCAGCAGTGACGTCAGGTCAGGGAGAAACAGGAAATGGCTGAACGACAGCAGAGTGATTCGGACAGCGATTATTTTATCGAGTATGACGACCGCAATATAAGTGATGATATTGAAACTGAAGAATCTGATGATGAAGTAGTTTTGGGTGGTGCTGATGGGGTTATTCAGCCGTATTTGTTCGAGCCCGAGGGTGCGGCGGAAGACGCGGACGAAACAGCGACCGGAGCAGACCACGTTGAGAACGAGAGGCTCGCCGATTTATATTGGTAAAATATGCTTTGAAATTTTTTTTTTAGGCGATATGCATGGTCACACACTTAATTATCAAAATAAAACTGCCAATTGTTCCCTCGCTGCCTTACTTGGCGACTTATAAACATTAGAAACATTTAGAAACATTATCATTGGAAATAAAAGGATAATGTATGTGAGGGATGTGTACTTTACGAGTTTGTTAGGAGATGTTGTTAATCATCATCATGTTAATCCTAGTCTCAAAAGCTACATAATTCTCTTAAGAGATTGATGGATCAACATGATCCATCATGGATCATGATTATTGTGATTCATTATTGTTTTCCTATAACTTCTCTTTCTGCTCAAAATTTTTTACATGTTTTAAATATTTTCTAATCAAACTTCATAGACCAATTTATATAGCACTCCCACAAGCCATTAGTTTATTATAAGCATCTGATTATACCATTTTTCTTAACAGGTGCACTTGTGAGAAATGCAACATTATGCCAACATCAACTGAATCTCGGTGCTGCCAGGAGGTATTGAAGGTGAAGGAGAAACTAGAAGAACTGAAGGGCTGTGGATACACAGATGATAACCTACCAAGGTGTATCACTGATCACCCCGGTTTCCGTTCTGTCTGTCTTGACATCTGGGTTTTACAGACAGCTTATCTGGCCTACAGACAGCAATATGGCGATTTTGCCTACCAAGATTAGATCTGTGATCAATGTTATTTAAATAAAGTTTTTTAAAATCATATATTGAGTTTATTAATGTGCATGTCAATTTTATAATTCTAATATTTCAGCATTCATCAAAGTCGGATCTCATATACATTAGAGTAATTTTTCTACCATTTTATGGTGTAAAATTCGTGTTCAATTTTTAAAAGCACATTTCTCTAAAAATCTTAGGCTTATATTTTTTTGTCTTAGCAAAATATGTTGCTTCCCTAACAATTGAAAGCTGAACTTTCATTGCTAATTGGAAATTTATTCTACTTTTACATGTTTGATTTTGAAAATCTAGATACATGTTGCTCAACAGCATCAGCTTTGATGGGACGCTGAAATTTGGCACTCAGTGTTGCTGGAACTCTGGCTTGTACAGAGTGCCACTGCTCCAATAAGTGGGTTGGATCAACCAAGGTTTTGTCGAAAAGAGTATTCATCAGATCATCCACATATTCTGAAATAAAATTAATTTAATAAAAATTAGAAATCGAAAGCTCCTTGTAAGTGGTCGTGGAAATTCCAACGATACCGGCTGCATTTAGAACTCTGAGGACCTTGACATATGACGCCCCAGTGAAGAGAATGGCGGATGAAAGCTGTATGTTACCAGCTGACATGTCCCTGATCATCGGCCGGCTGTGCCAGGATAGATCCTCAACACAATGTGGACAATGTTGTTTGATCACCAACAGAGAGCCTTTAGTGTGACTTATTACCTCACATGGATGACTGCAATGAGGACAATTGCTGAATAATCAAATTAAAAAAAAAATCCACAGTATTTGAAGGTTGAGTGACAGTGGATAACATCTGCAAAAACAGTAGATCAACATAATTTCATTCCAGAGGTGTCAAATTGGATTACATATATAGAAATATAACTTGAGCAAACAGGCACAACCACCTCCCTATACAGCACTGAATATTTCATATTTGATTAGTATGAATACCCTAAAATTCTAATATTTGATAAGTTGTTAAGGCAATGAAATTCATTGCTTGTAAATAATTTTAGTAAATATTGGCAGTGAATATTAAAAAAAGAAAACTTACCCTGTTTACTTCTCTTTCTGACAGCAGATCGCATCGGTAGATCACCCTTGCTTTTCACGCCACTGTCACTGACACTTGTCTGAGAGTGGGACTTTGAAATGAACGGATATATAGTTGGAACAGCCGATTTTTTTTATCAGCAATCTTTTTGCTAATTTCATCTCAAATTGCATCTTTTTCTCAAAATCGCTGTCAACAAAATGTCTACTGCACATGTTGGGTGATTTTGAGACATAATTCCAATTTTTTCGCGTTTTCTGAACGAAATTCACCCATGCGGTTCTGATTTTCCCAGGCAGGGGAAATTCATAAACACTCACCGCGTGCTCCTCCGGTATACCGTCGCACCCGTAGACAACATAACGCCAAACCATAATTAATTTGATCACTGAAATCCTAATCGTAATAAATACTCTATTTGTAATCCACAAGTACTCCTAGAAATATCCGTTATCGCCGAACGTAAACAACACGCAATGTCCGTCGAGTGTTTGCTGGTCGCTCCCTGACCTGACGTCACACAGTCAGTGGCCATTTTAGCCGCTGATCGCTTGGCAGACAGACAGCTCTCAAGGAAATCATACTTCAATAGCGCATTGTCACCTTATGCGACATTTGTTGACACCAAAACATGTGCAGTTCAAATTAGCTCGTCTCACACAAAAATTTAAGATATGATTTAGCGATATTGAAATTTCGTCCGGCCGACGCCTTTAACTGAGTAAGAATCTGTATTGTCTTTGTAGTAGATTCTAAATTAAGTCCCACAGTAAACATAAATTCAGCACAGGTTGGATTTTCCTTAGACATTTGGAACTTTTCTCATATAGTTGCATGGTTTTCTTCCTTATCAGTTTACCTTGCTCCTTATAAACATATTTCCTTTACAATAATCTACAGATATTTCCTCGAATATCTGGAAATTTATTGATGTAACTTTTAACTTCTCCTATTGTCCAGGGACAAGAGTTGCAAATTAGCTAATAGCTATACACTCTGTGCAACACATCAGATTGATTGTCATTGATTAATTGTCTATGTTTATTGCACTGTCCCTGTCAAATAAACAAATCTATCTAATGTTGTGATTTCATTACCAAGCGGTTTCATTTGTATTTTTCTCTTCATTATTGATCATCTATTGATAATTTTTATGTGTTATCTATTTTTCTGAGGATTGCTAATTATTTTTTGCTAATTCATTTCTTTGGTACCCCCCTTTTGATGCATGGAGATGCACATGCAGCAAAGTTACAGAGTATTTGCTTGATGAGTAATGTCTGTTTACTAGAAGGAAGCGTGTTACCACCTTTGTGTTACACACAGTTAATTTAGATGAAAATGTGTGAGTAGTACAGCTCCTTCAAAATGAGGTTTCAATAATCCTGGTTTCTTTTGTGACGTCTCTTGAACTAATTTACAAATTCCATTTAGGAAAAAGCAATATAACTGTCTGTGCAGATTTGATATGATTTAACATTGATAACGAAGATCAGTTTGTCCAGTTGAACACAGACAGGTTGAATTTGTGTAAGTGAATCCTTGTGAAAGATTGTGTCACACTCCTTCAGTCAATGGAAAGGTGGACATTTTGCCTAAAATGGTAAATGGTATTCACTTATATAGCGCTTTTATTCTCATCTCTTGATGACCAAAGCACTTTTCAGATCCTGCTATCCACCCATTCACACACACATTCACACACTGATGGCAGCATGCTGCCTAACATGGCACTTCCAGACCCACCAGGGGCAATTGGGGGTGAAGTGTCTTGCTCAGGGACACAACAGCAGGATATCTGGGGAGAGCGGGATTCGAACCGCCAACCATCCGGTTATTGGATAACCTGCTCTACCTCCTGAGCCACTGTCGTCCCCATAATTTGAATTTGGCTTAATTTTGTGCAAGGAATGCCTCATTTTATATATTCCTTGGTAAATTATGGGGTGGACTGTAGTCCTGATGCCCAGCTCGGCCACAGCTGAGCATCGGGAAAACACATTCCTTATTACTGTCACATTTCTGAAATGAGATATTGTCACACCATTATGTGATGAGTGGCATCAGTTACCTGCAGTGTGAAGTCATGTGAACACTACATTTTTAAAGTCAGAGTCATTTAAATTGTTATGCTTCATGTCATTTGCAATGTCATTTGTTCTACTTAGCTTAAAAAAAAATGCTTGTCAACTGAGAGGTTCTTCCCCCTGTGGTCCCTCCAGCCAATGAGCCTGCCACACACCATCCGATCTCCTCCCATCTCCCACAAAGATCAAATGTCGGTGCCATCCTGCAAAGAAAAATTTGGGGAAAGCTTGACGACTTCCCCGTCTGCACCTTCAGTATTTACATCAACAGGATTGCAAATTTTATCACCTCATAAATTGATTTTACTAATGTTCCAGTGATCATCATTATTTTTGTGTCCCTTAAATGTTTATCCCAGTTGTTTATTATAATGTGTAATGTTAAGAAACGCAAGTGAATCATTGTTTTTTTTTTATTTTATTACATATTGTATATGTCACCAAGGATTTATTAAATTGAAAGGTAATGGTGATGTTATGATTCCTTGTTAATTTGGCAAATCTAATTCCTAGTGAAAAAGGGAAAAAAAATTGTGAATGCTTTCCCTTTCATTTTGAAAAACAAAGAATGAAGAATAGCAGAAAAGCCTTTAAATCACACCTAAAGCTTCCACAATTTGATTTTTTTTTCTGTTCACATCAAGTATTCGCTAAATATTCTGTGAATCAGTAAATGTTTTACCAATTGACATGGGTAATCACTAGTTTAGGACAGTATCATATGTTAGAAGCCTTAAACCAATGTAGCAGTTAGAATTAGTAACTGGAAAAGCAGGCCTAATCTCTGTTTTCAGGAATTTCATTCTCATCTTGCTGTGTTCTTTTAGGAGGAAAAAAAGTCACAGCATGAACTCTCAGATCCTGCTCTTGCACCCCCCCCCCCTTTACATGGACAGGCCTAGGGTCAGAATGTAAATAAGATTGCATATGTCATTTGTTAGAAAGTGAGTATAGTATTAATTTTTGATTTTTTTTAAATTTTATTTTGTATACTTTATTGATCCCCAGAGGGGAAATTGAGGGCATCCACCTGGATGGATGAAGCAGCCATGGTACGGCACTATACCTTAACCATTCATACACACATTCACACCTAGGGCCACTTTAGAGTTTCCAATTAACCTAACCTGCATGTTTTTGGCCTGTGGGAGGAAACCGGAGAAATCCTGGAGTAAACCCACGCAGATACGGGGAGAACATGCAAACTCCACACAGATCAATTTTTTTCAATTCAATTCAGCTTTATTTATAATGCGCCGCATCACAACAAAAGCCGTCTCGTGGCGCCACAAGATCACTGTTGATCAGGAGCTGGGATCAAACCACGGATCCCATGGTCAAGGGTGAGTTGCTGTGCTGGTGCAGTGTTAACCACTGCGCCACCGCACCGCCCTTATTATTTAAACAAAGCAACAATATGACATACAATTACCAAGACCTCTTTTGATAACCAGTAATGGTAAATGGCATTCACTTATATAGCGCTTTTATTCTCATCTCTTGATGACCAAAGCACTTTACAGATCCTGCTATTCACCCACTCACACACACATCCACACACTGATGGCGGCATGCTACCTAACATGGCGCTTCCAGACCCACCAGGAGCAATTGGGGGTGAAGTGTCTTGCCCAGGGACACAACGGCAGGATATCCGGGGAGAGCGGGATTTGAACCGCCAACCATACCGTTATTGGACGACCTGCTCTATTTCTTGAGCCACTGCCGCCCCAGTAGTCTCTGGCAAATCATATTTACAAACACATTAATTTTCAATCTCTTTTGAACCTCTATGCTTTGAATCATGTAATACAGGGTATACATAAAGCCTTCAGTGATTAGGCATTATTAAGTGACAGCATGATATTGTAATGTCCAGTTAATTTCAACATTGCCATGCTTGTAGCATTGATTAAGATGCAAGCATTTGTACTTAACTTAGATGTTCAGCTGCCTCTTTGATGTCGATGGGAAGAGAGCATGGACGGTGACAAGACTGGGTTTCAGAGGCCGGTTTAGTTTTGGCAGGGGGAAGGAGAACATCAGTCCTGCGTCCTTTTCCCTGTAAAGTGCACTGTTATGCTTCAGTCAAAGAAAAAAGGCAATTGAGTCAATAAAGGTCAGTGATGAGGGCCCTTGCATGGCTGCCGCGTCATTAGGAAGCGCTTACCGAGCGCGCCTAATGTCAAGTCAAATTCCTCGTATGTGTAAACATGCTTGGCAATAAAGTTCATTCTGATTCTGATTCTGATTCTGATACGTCAAAAAATTAAATAAAAATAGCTTAATGTTTTTCATTTTCCAAAGAAAAAACTGGAGGGAATGAAAATATTGGCTTTAAAAATATGTAAATAGTTCATCACGTACGCAACATTAGAGTGAAAACCCACAAAGTTAAACTAAAGAAAAAGTAAAACCCCCAAACTCTGCAAAAATACCCATATATAGATGGGTTTTTTCCCCCCTTTTACCAAGTTTTTACACACAAATCTGTAGCTACACAACTTTTTCTATATTTATTTTCCCCAAGTTCTCTCTCTCTCTCTCTCTCTCTCTCTTTTTTTTTGCTCTCTCAAGGACACACATACACAGAGTCACAAGACAGATACACACAGACAGATGGGGCCCAGACACAATGTTCTCTTTTGTGTTATCTCCACAAGGTCATACAATAAAGACTTTTAGGTTCATGCCAAAACCCAAAACAGCATGAGAATTACTTCAATTAATCTCCAGATCTGGCAACCTTTTAGCGGAGAAATCTCACACCTGGCAACCCCCACACCGCCACTGCAGCGTGAAGCTCCTTCTTCTTTTTTTTTTTTTTACACTGCCATAAAAGCACAACACCAGTCCACTGTTTTTGCTCAAAGCTACTATTTTCAAATACCTATAATTTAAACACTTCTCAAAAGGATAACAATTAACTAATCAGTCCTTTTATGCTCCACAAATATCACAAACAACAATTTTACAACCTGCTCCTTCCGCCTCCGCGGAGAACTCTCACTTTTTTTTTTCTCACCGGAGCAGATTACACAGAGACAAAACAAACCAGACTGCAGTAACTTTTATCTAAAACTCACAAAATAAAATATTTCAACGGTCCCGTTAATCCCTCCACTGTGTGCCTAAAGCCCAAAGTAAGACCTCCTCCCCCAGCATCTTGCAATAGCTCATCGTAGCGGGGGAAGTCCCATGAGCGATAATGTAGACCTGGTAAGGGCACGAATCTTCCGTGAAAAGACCTTTTCCCTTCGGGGTTCATGTAACCTCTCCACGAATGCTGAAGGTCCAAACCCTAGACCATAAGCAGAAGTGGTCACAAGAGGCATGAATCTGTCCTCGAAAATTTACTTCTCTGGGATCACGTGATTTTCTCCACAGGATGCCAAACGTCTGTGGTTAAAAGACCACAAATCTTTCCCTTTTTCTTTGCATGCAACTTCGGTCCTCCACTGCACTTACTTAGAGTGTAGAGAGCAGCGGATTTCTAAGAATCACCCTGGGTCTTGCGATGACGGTCACCATTTGCAGAGGAAGACCTCATTCCTCCCAAGGGATTATTACGAGATCACTCACCGTGGGTAGAAATAACTTAGCACTCAGGCAGCTAGTTTCACTCCTTTCAGTATACGCAGTGTGCTATCGGTCTGGAAAATTTCACACTCTTTTATCCATAAGCAACAACAAATGTACTTACATTCAAGCCGCCTATAGGATTCTCAGATCCGTCACCTAGTCAGTTCCAGCGCCCCGGTCTGAAATGCCTTCACTGCAGTAACACTGAGCCTTTTTTGTCACGCCGCGCCATTCATCAACGGCGCCACCTGCTCACGCACCTGACAATCATCAGCGGCGAGGGATAAAGGCCGTCTCGCCCGGAGGCTCGGCCTGAAGCCGTCAGACTTCGTCCCTCACCGTTGTGAGCATACTTCCCTTCAGCGTCACCATTTTGGTAAGAAGATCGCTTACCTCTTTTCTTCAGTCTTCTCCCCTGTGCACAGGTGGATTCCCCAGCGGCGGACATCTCCACTCCATCGCCCAATCCTCGCTGCGGTACGGAGCTCTCCAGGTGGCTGTCTTCCGGGCTTCGCCCCCTTGTTGTGCCAGCTGTCCTGACCCACCAAGTAAGTCCTTCTCTCGCCATAAATTCCTCCTGTGTTGGTGTATGCCCGTCACCCTCTCCCTGTGCTCTCTCCATAGGGTTGCTCGGCTGTACGGTCACCTGCCTCTGTGCCTGGAGCAGACACCATCACCAACACATTTACATCCCGCAGACACGCACTCATTCACTCCTGCTGTTAATAAACTCTTTGAACTACTCTAAGCCTGTGTGTGTGCGTCTCCTGAGCCGTGCGTTATGTCAGTACGGCTTCAGCAGAGCGGCTCGGCGGACGGCGGGCTCGCACACCGGTTTTCCACTCTCGAGGCTAGAGTGGATCAAATAGCTTATCAACAACAGGTGATGTTTAATCAATTATTGAATTTAACTAACCGGTTGGGCCGCTTGGATCCTCAACAGCCGTTCCCCCCGGCTCGTCAGGGTGGCGCGGCTCCTGCTGTTCCAGCGGCCGTCCAGCCGGCTCCAGTGGCACCGGTTCGGCTCACACCGATTCCGACCCCCGCCCGCTTTAGCGGTAAGCTCGGCGGAGCGCGGGGGTTCATTATGCAGTGTGAGTCCGTGTTCCACCGTGTGCCCGGAGATTTTCCCTCGGATCACAGTCGGATTGGTTACATAGGGAATCTTCTGGAGGGGCGTGCGTTAACTTGGACCTACGCCGTAATGGCGAGGCCCAGTTATGCCACCCTCACCTATGACCAGTTCGTGAGGCGCTTTCTGGAGGTCTTTGACCATTCTCAAACCGAGACGGTCCAGGTCGATCGGCTCCTCGCTCTCCAGCAGGGAGGCCGGTCGGCAGCGGACTACTCGGTCGACTTCCGGGTAGCGGCGGAGGAATTGGGCTGGGAGGAACGCTCCCTCTGTGGCCTGTTCCTCCGCAGCCTCAATAGTGATCTGAGGGATGAACTGGCTGGACGGGATATCCCTGGGACGCTAGCGGAGCTGACATCCTTAGCGATAAGTTTGGATAACAGGCTGCGCGAGCGCTCCTCGGGGCGGAAGTCTTCTTCTTCTCGCCCTCGTGGAGTCTCGCCGCACCTGTTCCAAGCTCGCCCCCTGGCGGCGCCGCCAGCATTGTGCCCCGAGGAGTCGGAGCCGATGGTGACGGGCTGGACCAAGCTTTCCCCTGCGGAGAAACAACGCCGCCGTGAGTTGGGCCTCTGCATGTATTGCGGAGGTGACCAACACACTGTGGAGCGTTGCCCGCGGAAAGCCAGTCGGCGGGGTCCGCGAATCGCTGTAGGGAGCCTCGCGGGTCCCAACCGGTTAGACTCTCTCACTCAATTAAAGCTGCCCATCCGTTTTTGCCACAATCCCACTGGGCACCTCACCCACGCACTGGTGGATTCGGGCGCAGAGGGCAGCTTCATTTCACAAGGCCTGGCAACCCGATTGGGCATCCGCTGTCAGGCATTAAAACACCCCATCTCCCTGGTCCATCTCTCCCGTGCCTCCCTTGGGAGAGTTTCTCACCAAACCATGCCTGTCCCAGTCATCATCTCAGGGAACCACCGGGAGGAGATGGTATTTTACGTCCTGCCCAACTCTGTGTCGCCCGTCATCCTGGGGTATCCCTGGCTACGCCTCCACAACCCTGTCCTGGACTGGAGGTCCGCTGGGGTATCGGCATGGAGTACCTTCTGTATGGGCACCTGCCTTCAGTCCGCCGCCTGCTCCCCGTCCGCGGCTCCCCCTGTGGCGGATACAGCACCTCCGGACCTGTCACTGGTGCCTCCAGAATTTCACGACCTGGGTATGGTATTTAGCAAATCTAAAGCTATGTCTCTTCCCCCGCATCGACCATATGACTGTGCCATCAACCTCCGCCAGGGGGCTCCCCTGCCATCTGGTCGGCTCTACAGCCTGTCGGCACCGGAGAAGGAGACCATGAATACATACCTGAAGGAATCTCTGAGCGCTGGGATTATTCGCCCATCGTCGTCACCCGTGGGGGCAGGGTTTTTCTTTGTCGGGAAGAAGGACGGATCCCTCCGCCCCTGCATAGACTACCGAGCGCTGAATGACATCACTGAGAGGGACCGTTACACCCTGCCCCTCATGGACACTGCCTTTCACTCCCTCCAGGGGGCGACCTGGTTTACCAAGCTGGATTTACGCAGCGCTTACCACCTCGTCCGGATCCGGGAGGGAGATGAATGGAAGACAGCCTTCCGTACCCCGAACGGCCACTTTGAGTATCTCGTCATGCCGTTCGGGCTGACCAACGCTCCTGCCGTCTTTCAGCGCCTCATTAATGACGTCCTCCGGGATTTCATCGGCCTTTTTGTGTTCGTCTACCTGGATGACATCCTTATCTTCTCCAGGTCCAGGGACGAGCACCAGGTCCATGTGAGGCGGGTCCTCCAAAGACTGCTGGAGAATCGTCTGTACGTGAAGGCTGAGAAATGCGAATTCTACGCTAGGACCACATCCTTCCTGGGATTCATCATCGCTCAAGATCAGGTGCTCCCAGACCCAGAGAAGGTGAAGGCGGTGGTGGAGTGGCCTACTCCCGCATCCCGGAAGCAGGTGCAACAGTTTGTTGGCTTCGCCAATTTTTACCGCCGCTTTGTCCCAAATTTCAGCTCGATCGTCGGACCGCTGACCCGCCTCACGTCCCCGAAGGTCCCGTTCCGGTGGACTGAAGAGGTCGCTGCTGCCTTTAGGGCGCTGAAGGCGGAGTTCTCCTCCTCCCGGGTCCTTCGCCAGGTCGACCCCGCGCTGCAGTGCATTGTGGAGGTGGACGCATCGGACACGGGAGTGGGAGCAGTGTTATCCCAGCGGTCACCTGACGATGGCGCCAAACGGCCGTGCGCCTTCTTCTCCCGGCGCCTGTCCCCGGCGGAGAGGAACTACGATGTGGGGGACAGAGAGCTCCTGGCCATTAAACTCGCCTTACAGGAGTGGCGCCACTGGCTAGAGGGGGCGGACCTGCCGTTTGTGGTCCTGACGGACCACAAGAACTTAGAGTATTTACGATCTGCCAAGCGCCTGAATGCCCGCCAGGCGCGCTGGTCTTTGTTCTTCGCCAGGTTCCGCTTCTCGATCACCTTCAGGCCGGGCTCCAAAAACGGCCTGCCTGACGCCCTCTCTAGGCAGTTCACCCCCGTGGAGGCTGAGGAGACGCCCCACACTATCCTGCCCAGGTCGTGCGTCCTCGGTGCCATCTCTTGGGACATTGAAGACAAGATCCGGAAGGCGCAGGAGGTGGAACCTGATCCTGGCGGCGGACCGGAGGGAAGACTGTTCGTCCCATCTGCGGTCCAAGGAGAGGTCATCCACTGGCTCCACACCTCCCGGCTCACCTGTCATCCCGGCACCTCTCGGATGATCAGCCTCCTCCAGCGGTCCTTTTGGTGGCCAGGCCTGCGGAGGGATGCAGCCCGCTACGCCCGGGCTTGCCCAATCTGTGCCACCAGCAAGTCGGGAAATGCCCCCCCAGCGGGTCTGCTCCAGCCTCTGCCCGTCCCCGGCAGGCCCTGGTCGCACATCGCACTGGACTTCGTCACCGGACTCCCCGTTTCCAACTCCTTTGACACCGTCCTGACCATTGTGGACCGTTTCTCCAAGGCGGCGCACTTCGTTCCCCTGCGAGGTCTCCCTACTGCCCTGGAGACGGCGGGCCTCCTCGTCCAACACGTGGTCAGGCTGCACGGGATTCCGGTGGACGTGGTCTCGGACCGGGGCCCCCAATTTTCATCCGAGGTTTGGAGATCCTTTTGTAACGCCATCGGAGCCAAGGTGAGCCTCTCCTCCGGCCATCACCCCCAGTCTAACGGGCAGTGTGAGAGGACCAATCAGGAGCTGGAGGCTGCGCTCCGCTGTGTTACTAGATCCAAGCCGACGTCCTGGAGCAACCATCTCGCCTGGGTGGAGTATGCCCACAACACCGCCCGCTCTTCTGCAACGGGGATGTCCCCCTTCAAGGCGTCCCTGGGTTACGACCCCCCGCTGTTTCCAGCGCAGGAGAACGAGGTGACTGTCCCCTCCGTTAGGGCGCACCTTAGGCAGTTCCGCTCCACCTGGGCTGCCGCGCGTCATGCGCTTTTACGCACAGCGGAGCGCAACAGGACCGTGGCGGACCGGCACAGAAGACCTGCCCCGGCGTACAGAGTTGGGCAACTCGTGTATGTGTCTACCCAGGACGTCACATTAAAAGGCGAGAGGAGGAAGCTGGCACAGCGTTTCATGGGTCCCTTTCCCATCACCCGGATCATCAACCCGGTGGCTGTGCGCGTGGCTATTCCCCCCTCCCTCCGCATCCATTCCACTTTTCATGTGTCGAAGGTGAAACTGGCAGTCACTGACCCCCTTTGCCCTCCTCCTGCAGCGCAACCCGCGCCCCGGATGATTGGTGGCCATCCGGCCTGGTCCGTCTCCTCCATCCTGGACTCCCGGCGCCGGGGTCGTGGGTTGCAATACTTGGTGGACTGGGAGGGCTATGGGCCCGAGCATCGACAATGGGTGCCCCCGTCGTTTGTGTTGGACCCATCGCTCATCGCGGACTTCCACCGAGCGCACCCGGATAAGCCATCGCCAGGAGGCGCTGCTAGAGGGGGGAGTACTGTCACGCCGCGCCATTCATCAACGGCGCCACCTGCTCACGCACCTGACAATCATCAGCGGCGAGGGATAAAGGCCGTCTCGCCCGGAGGCTCGGCCTGAAGCCGTCAGACTTCGTCCCTCACCGTTGTGAGCATACTTCCCTTCAGCGTCACCATTTTGGTAAGAAGATCGCTTACCTCTTTTCTTCAGTCTTCTCCCCTGTGCACAGGTGGATTCCCCAGCGGCGGACATCTCCACTCCATCGCCCAATCCTCGCTGCTGTACGGAGCTCTCCAGGTGGCTGTCTTCCGGGCTTCGCCCCCTTGTTGTGCCAGCTGTCCTGACCCACCAAGTAAGTCCTTCTCTCGCCATAAATTCCTCCTGTGTTGGTGTATGCCCGTCACCCTCTCCCTGTGCTCTCTCCATAGGGTTGCTCGGCTGTACGGTCACCTGCCTCTGTGCCTGGAGCAGACACCATCACCAACACATTTACATCCCGCAGACACGCACTCATTCACTCCTGCTGTTAATAAACTCTTTGAACTACTCTAAGCCTGTGTGTGTGCGTCTCCTGAGCCGTGCGTTATGTCATTTTTTTTTTTCCATTCAGCCTGGGAAGGTCTTTTTATCAGCTGTGCACTTGCTTAGCTCAAGCAGAGGTGCCGGAAAGATGGAGATATGTGGATCCGCTGTTTTGACACCAAATTGTTAGAATAATTTTGAGCTTAAATTATTCAAAGTCAAATAATCAGGCAGAAAGTTGAATTTATGTACATTTATTACAAAAATATAAGCACTCACTCCATTGGCCACCTGGGGGAGGGATTACAAGGCATGACATTCAGACACACCTAGAATCCCTACAGGATCCATTCTTCTAAGTCTGAAATATATAGGTAGGAGAAAGCAGAGGGAGGATGAGGATAAGGGAAGGGATAGAATGGGACAGTCCTGATAACCGAGCTTATCCAGGCCGACGTCAGACACTCTGGAGACATGGGTCATGAAGACACGAGAGCCATAAAACTAACAGAATGTCCATCTACCTCTGATCTGTACAGGCTGAGAAGTTCCTGTGCATTCCTGTGATCCAAAACAGGTTATATCAAAGAGATTATAATAAATGGCTTAGATAATTCCTTATGCATATACTGATCCTCAGTCTGAATTCTCTGAAACTACTCACAGAAACAGGCCAAGAATATATAAACTTACCCTATATGGAATGCACATATAAACATTAAACATGGCATATGAAAGGTATGATACTTCTCAAATATAATAATACATTATTAATATCAATAATAGTATAGATAATATGGAATTTATCTATCAGCTCAGGATAACATGAAGAAGATTAACCTGTTTGTACTTAGTGCTACGCTGGCAAACAAATTAGGGGAGATGATGTATGCCAAGGTACTGAATGATGGAAACTTATTGGTGAGATGTACTGAGCCACCGGAGTAGTGGCTCAGTTGGTAGAGCATCCACCCCACACCCGGGAGGCAGGGGTTCAAATCCTCGCCGGGTCATGCCAAAGACCATATAAAAGTGGAACTTCCTGCCATCCAGCTTGATGCTCAGCAATAATGGAATGGAGGAGGGAAATCTGTGGTGTCGCCTTGCATGGCAGCGACCTCTCTGATTCTATATATGGGGGTGTGTGTGATTAACACTGTAGTTAGGAGAAACACAATTTCATTCTACTGTACATGATTGGCTATATGGATAGAATGACAATAAAGGGTGATTATTATTATGATGAGGAGCAACTTGAGAAAGCATTAAAAATAAAAGAAATTGGGAAAATTAAGGTTACAAATACAAGCAGAGTGTGATGGTTCGCTCTGGCTGCCTATCTTCCTCAGCTGCATGCACACCTACTCCCCATCATGGCCAGGGCTATTTAGACTGCGCTGCCCTCGGATCAATGTGGAGTTGCCTGTCTCCATTCCTTATGAGACCAGCACTCGCCTTCATCTTGGTACCCGAGTTTCCTTGCCTCAGCCTACCTTCGCCTTGGACTCCAGCCTCCTGCCAGCTGGCGTCAGGAAGGATCTACTCCACAGTTCAAAGTAAGCCCTCGCACAACTCTCCTTAATCTTCATTCGTTCCCCTTTGCACAGGCAGAGCTCTCTCCCTCCGGGCGGGGGACCAAGCTACACCGAGCTCCCCCGACTCACCAACCTCCCCCAGCTGCACCGGGACAGCAGGCACTGTCTTCCTGGCTGTAGCCGCCGAGCTGAACCTGAGCCTAACCACATCACCGCGAACAGTAAGCACTGGACAATTCCATACATCCCCTCCGGGGTCTGCCACTAACTCTCCCTCTCTCTGTTTGTCCTTAGGGTTGCCAGGTTGCACGGTACTCTACTCGCCCCCAGCTGCTACACGATCACACACACGCACGCACACACACACTAATCTCAATAAAGATAAATGTATCTACTTTGGAGTCCGAGTCTGCTCTCTGGGTCAACAAACCATGTCACAGAGTGGGAGGAAGGAGGGGTGGTGGGTGCAAAGGAGTAATCACAGGAATTGCTCCGAGCATAAATACGGAGGAAATAAAGAAGAATCTCAAGGGAGGGAAAGTTTTGAGTGTGCTAAGACTGAAAAAGTCAAAGGATGGTGAGAGGAAAGACAGTGAGACTGTGCTGATTGAATTTGAAGGGGAGTGTGTTCCAACTAAGGTATTCCTGGGGTTTCTGTTACCCGGTGAGAGCATATGTGCTAAAACCAGTGAGATGTTTTAATTGTCAGACTTTTGGGCACATAGCTATAAACTGCAAAGGAAAGAAACGATGTGCAAGATGTAGTGGAAACCATAAATTTGGAAAGTGTGGGGCAGGAGTGCAACAAAAATGCTGCAGCTGTGGAGGAACTGACAGGGTGGCGTACAGAGGATGTGAGGTGATGAAATGGGAGAACAATGTTCAAAAGCTAAGGGTGGAAAAAAGAATTAGTTATGCAGAAGCTGTGAGACTGACAAAGATACAGAATAATAATACTGTGAGGCAGGATACATGAGAGTCACCGCAAGTTAATAAGATGTTTGTGGATAAACAGGTGTTAGTGACATTTATTGCAGGAGTCATTAATAGCACAGCTGAGGTTAAGTCAAAGAATGATAAGATTCAGCTGACTGTAAAAGCAGCAGTAAGTCATCTAGAATGAATAGGACTGACCTGGGAAAAGGTGAGAGAGAACCTGGCTTCTCAGTCTAGTCAAGACTCATCAGGGACTGGTTAATTTTACCAATGGTAGTGCTGTTGCAATGGAATGCTAGGAGTTTACTGGCTAATGGTCAGGAATTCAAGCGTTTCGTTAAAGAAATGGCAATTAAACCCAGTTTTTGTGTTCAGGAAACCTGGTTAAAACCAAGTTTAGACTTTGTAGTGTATGGTTATACTGGTGTTAGGAAAGACAGACAAAATGGAGAAGGAGAAGGGGTTGCAACATTTATTAAACAAAATCTCCCATATAGGGATGTAGAAAAGTGGTTGGATCAGGAATACATAGTGGTGGAAGTGTGGGAAAGAGGAGAGGAAGTAGTTATAATTAACTTCGAAAATCCATGAAAAAAGTTAGAGGTGGATAATTTACTAAAGATACAAGGGCAGGATAAGCGCAGTTATTTGGTGTGCAGATTTTAATGCCCACAAGAAAATATGGGGTGGATTAAGTACCGATCTAAATAGCAATGTCATTGAGGAATTGATAGTGGAAATGAATTTGGTCTGTATCAATGATGGTAGAGGAACAAGAGTTAATGTTACAACAGGATCTGAGTCAGTATTGGATATTACACTTGTGACCAGTATTTTGGCTGGGATTAGTAATTGGGAAGTTTGTACAGACACTACACATGGGAGTGACCATTACCCAATATCATGTGTAACTGGAGGAAAAATGGAAGTGAATACAGGCGACAGCGTCCCAAGATGGGTATGTGGGAAAGCTGACTGGCAAAGATTTCAGAGCTTGTGTGAGAATAATATGGCAAGGATAATGCTAGCTGATAATATCACTGAAGCTAATAATCAAATTAGCTCAGCTATAATTTGGGCTGCAGAAGGATCTATACCTAAAAGTAAAGGAAAATTGAAGAAAAAGCTGGTCCCTTGGTGGACAGAGCATTTTCAGCAGGCAGTTAAAAACAGAAACAGGGCATTTAGGCAACTCAGAAGCACTTATGGAGGACGGTTATGCTGTTTATTCCATCTAGCTACAATGCTCCGCACTGTGTATATATATTTATATATTTATGTGTACATACAGCCGTGGATAAAATTGTTGACACCCCTCTGTTAATGAAAGAAAAACCCACAATGGTCACAGAAATAACTTGAATCTGACAAAAGTGGTAATAAATAAAAATTCTATGAAAATTAACCAATGAAAATCAGACAATGCTTTTGAATTGTGGTTCAACAGAATTGTTTTAAAAAACAAACTCATGAAACAGGCCTGAACAAAACTGATGGTGTGGAGTGTGTGAAATCACAGGCAGATTCATTTCAGACGATTTATTACACACTCACATCTTTCAAGCACAGAACAGAAGGAATTCTCAAGCAGAAGCTCTCCCCTTAAGTTTCATGGCATTTACATCACACACAACATGACATTTGCATCACACTGCATTCAACATCCTTCATCCCTGACTCCTTCCTGCTATTTCACCAGGAACCTCCTGCTCTTTGTTCTCCCAAGTTTATCACTGTCTCCTGTCTGAGATGCTAGATAATCTGGCTCACACAAGGTGCTACCCCCCTCCCCCCAGCAACAGCCCACCCGCAGTCAGACACACTTCCAGCAGCCCCCCACCGGCACAGCAGCGCCGTGGAGGCGGTAAACCCCAGTTACAGCAAATACGGGAGGAGACGGAAGCCCAAGCAGCATGTGGACTGATGTTCAATTGTTCTATCACAGCATGTGGACTGTTATTCTATTGTCCTATCTAAGATGCTGGGGGGGGGGGGGGTAGCACCTTATGTGAGCCAGATTATCTAGCATCTCAGACAGGAGACAGTGATAAGCTTGTGAGAACAAAGAGCAGGAGATTCCTGGTGAGATAGCAGGAAGGAATCAGAATCAGAATCAGAATCAGAATCAGATTTATTGCCATTGTTCATGTAGTACACAAACTAGGAATTTGTCTCGGTGCCATGCTGCAACATTAAACATGATAAGATAAAGACATAAACTAAAAAACTTAAACACTAAAACCATGCAATAAGTGTAGAATAATAAGTAATAATAATAATAATAATAATAATGAGTAATACTAGTCACAGCAGTTTTAAATAAATTAGCAAGTAGCAGATGATGTGCAGTCGATAATGCAACAGAAAAACAGTGATGAATGACATGAGTCTGGTTGAGCTGCTGTACATAGTGCACGAGAGTCAATAAGTCACTTAATGTTCAGCAGTCTGATGGCAGAGGGGAAAAAGCTGTTCATGTGCCGGGAGGTTTTAGTCTGAATGGACCAAAGTCTTCTACCTGAGGGGAGGGTGGCAAACAGTACGTGACCAGGGTGTGAAGGATCGGCTATGATCCGGCCTGCACGCCTCCGGGTCCTGGAGATGTACAGATCCTGGAGATATGGGAGCTTGCAGCCGATCACCTTCTCAGCAGTGCGCACGATGCGCTGCAGCCTTAGTCTGTCCCTGGCAGTAGCTCCTGCGTACCACACGGTTATGGAGGAGGTGAGGATGGATTCGATGATGGCTGTGTAGAACTGCACTAACATCTTGGTGGGTAGCTTGAGCTTCCTCAGCTGCCGCAGAAAGAACATCCTCTGCTGGACCTTTTTGATGAGGGAGCTGATGGTTGGCTCCCACTTGAGGTCCCGGGTGATGGTGGTGCCCAAGAAGCGGAAGGAATCTGCAATGGTGATGGGAGAGCCTGTGATGGTGAGGGGGGGGGCAGGGGGGTTGTGACTTTCCTGAAGTCCACAATCATCTCCGCTGTCTTCAGAGCGTTCAGCTGCAGGTTGTTGTGGCTGCACCAGGACACCAGCTGGGCCACCTCTCTCCTGTAGACGGACTCATCGCCGTTGGAGATGAGCCCGATGAGGGTGGTGTCGTCCGCAAACTTGATCAGCTTAACAGACTGGTGGGTGGAGGTGCAGGAGTTGGTATAAAGGGAGAAGAGTAGGGGGGAAAGTACACAGCCCTGGGGTGATCCGATGCTGATGCTAACAGAGTCTGAGACAGACTTCCCCAGCCGCACATGCTGCCTCCGGTCCGTCAGGAAGTCAGGGATGAAAGTTGTTGAATGCAGTGTGATGCAAATGTCATGTTGTGTGTGATGTAAATGCCATGAAACATAAGGGGAGAGTTTCTGCTTGAGAAGTCATTCTGTTCTGTGCTTGAAAGATGTGAGTGTGTAATAAATCGTCTGAAACCTTGGCCATCGCGAATGTTAGCGGCTTGTGGTCCACGTCCGCGGACGTAGCACGCGCTTTTTTAACAGCATGGGTGGCGCGTTTTGGAGTCCCGTTGGACATTACGTCCGACAGAGGCCCGCAATTTGTTTCTGAACTCTAGTCCACGATGGCCCGCAGCCTGGGTGTTACAATTCACCGCACAACCGCGTACAACCCACAGGCCAATGGGTTATGCGAGCGTTTTCATAGATCACTGAAAGCGGCACTCAGGGCTTCATTGACGGATGCAAATTGGGTAGACAGGCTGCCATGGGTTTTATTGGGGTTGCGCTCCGCGCCGAAAGAGGATCTGGAAGCTTCCCCGGCAGAGCTCGTTTTTGCGCAGCCACTACGGCTGCCCAGGGAATTTCTGCCAGATAATCCCGCGCCGGGCAGCTCCCCGTCTCAGCTTTTGCAGCGTAGCGCAAACACAGGCATGCTGCCGGGCCCTGCCCACCACAGTTTTCCGCATGTTTTTGTGCCTAAAACTTTGAAGAGCGCGGAGTTCGTGCTTGTCAGACATCTGGTAGCTTGACTGAAACCGCACACGCATGGCTGTAGATTCCAGTCCGGGCTGTCTGTGGGATGGCTGCCACCTCGCTGTAGGTTCCTGACCGGGCCGGCTCCGGGGATCTTGCCTCATGTTCCATAATACGTCTTGGGTCACCAGTAAACCATGTGCACACAGAAAATCAGCCCCCAGTATATGGTAATTTAGTGCTGCTACGACAAAAGTCCACTCATATGTATGGCCATGTAGAGATTAGAGAAGAGTCCTCTCACCAAAGGTCTTAATATCCGAGCCGTTTGCTGCCAACATCCCGGGGCCGCTAGATCCTGTTTGTTCTCCCAAGCTTATCACTGTCTCCTGTCTGAGGTTCTAGATAATCTGGCTCACACAAGGTGCTACAACACCACCCCCCAGCATCTTAGATAGGACAATAGAATAACAGTCCACATGCTGTGATAGAACAATTGAACATCAGTCCACATGCTACTTGGGCTTCCGTCTCCTCCCGTATCTGCTGTAACTGGGGTTTACCGCCTCTGCGGCGCTGCTGTGCCGGTGAGGGGCTACTGGAAGTCTGTCTGACTGCGGGTGGGCTGTTGCTGGGGGGGGGGACACTTCAGTCTTTCCGTGTGGCTGCTCTGGAGAATCGTCTCCCTGGGGAGCTCTCCGTGGGGATCTTCCACGCCGAGGGGCCCTAGCCAACAGCACTTGCTCGTCTGCCACAACAAAAGAGGGTTTGAGTCTGTCTATGCCAATTTTTTCCCTCCTACCCCCCAAGTCTAGCAAAAAATGCTTATCCCCTGTTTCCAGTACTCTGAACGGTCCATCATAGAGTGGGCGCAATGGAGGGCGGTGGGCGTCGTGGCTGACAAGCACGAACTCCGCGCTCTTCAAAGTTTTAGGCACGAAAACACGCGGAAAACTGTGGTGGGCAGGGCCCGGCAGCGTGCCTGTGTTTGCGCTACGCTGCAAAAGCTGAGACGGGGAGCTGCCCGCTGCGGGATTATCTGGCAGAAATTCCCCGGGCAGCCGTAATGGCTGCGCAAAAACGAGCTCTGCCGGGGAAGCTTCCAGATCCTCTTTTGGCGCGGACCGCAACCCCAATAAAACCCATGGCAGCCTGTCTACCCAATTTGCATCCGTCAATGAAGCCCTGAGTGCCGCTTTCAGTGATCTATGAAAACGCTTGCATAACCCATTGGCCTGTGGGTTGTACGCGGTTGTGCGGTGAATTGTAACACCCAGGCTGCGGGCCATCGCGGACCAGAGTTCGGAAACAAATTACGTCCGACAGGACTCCAAAACGCGCCACCCAGGCTGTTAAAAAAGCACGCGCTACATCCGCGGATGTGGTTGCTGCCAGCGGGACCGCTTCTGGCCAGCGCGTGGTGCGGTCCACCATTGTCAGGAGGTGGACTGCACCACCTTTTGAGGCAATCACTGCAATCAAACGATTTCTGTAACTGTCAATGAGACTTCTGCACCTCTCAGCAGGTATTTTGGCCCACTCCTCATGAGCAAACTGCTCCAGTTGTCTCAGGTTTGAAGGGTGCCTTCTCCAGACGCCATGTTTCAGCTCCTTCCACAGATGTTCAATAGGATTTAGATCAGGGCTCATAGAAGGCCACTTTAGAACAGTCCAGTGATTGGCTCTTAGCGATTCTTAGGTGTTTTTAGCTGTGTGTTTTGGGTCATTATCCTGTTGCAAGACCCATGACCTGCAACTGAGACCAAGCTGTTTGACACTGGGCAGCACATTTCTCTCTAGAATACCTTGATAATCTTGAGATTTCATTGTATCCTGCACAGATTCAAGACCCCCGTGTTCCAGATTCAGAAAAGCAGCCCCAGAACATAACAGAACCTCCTCCATGTTTCATAGTAGGGAGAGTGTTCATTTCTTGGTGTGCTTCATTTTTGCATCTGTGAACATAGCGCTGATGTGCCTTGCCAAAAAGTTGCAGTTTTGTCTCGTCTGTCCATAGGATATTCTCCCAGAAGCTTTGTGGCTTGTCAACATGCAGTTTGGCAAATTCCAGTCTGGCTTTTTTATGATTTGTTTTCAACAGTGGTGTCCTCCTTGGTCGTATCCCATGAAGTCTACTTTGGCTCAAACAACGACGGATGGTGCGATCTGACACTGATGTACCTTGACCTTGGAGTTCACCATGAATGTGTTTAGAGGTTGTTCTGGGCTCTTTTGTTACCATTCGTATTATCCGTCTCTTCCATTTTTCATCAAATTTTCTCCTGCGGCCATGTCCAGGGAGGTTGGCTACAGTACTGTAACGTTGGGGCCATGTTAAGTGGGGCAGGAATTTCCCAGCATGCTTTGCCAGTTGAAAACGTTACTGTGTGTGTGTATTAAATGTGTTATTACTGAGTTATACTGCTGTGTCATTATAACTGCGTTATAATGGCCCAGCAGTGTTGAGCAGGATTAGGGCAAGATGTATCATGTGTGTGTGTGTGTAACCATGATTCAAACAGGGGTCTGGGAGAATGACCTCCCCTCCTCTCTGTGCTCAAAAGTAAGTTGGGATTGGGGGTGTGTAAATAAAGTCTATTCATCACAACCATCTTGCTCCTCTTTCTTTGTGTGAACCTCGCAAACGTCACACTGGTGTCAGAAGTGGGCATGGAGCAGATGGAAGCCAGGATCAGAATGGAGATCCAGCAGCTGGAGCAGTTCATTGCTCAGCTGATGATGGACGATGGGACCGAGACACCACCCCCGGGAGCCGGGAGCCGGGACGAACGAAGCGGCGCCGGACCTGACGGGGCCAGCGCACCCCGCCTTCTGTCTTTTTCAAGACAGAGCGGGCAGAGCAGAGCAAACCAGCCCCGCATTCCGCCCTTTTCAGGACAGGACGGGCTGGCGATCCCACGGTGATCAAGAGTGACGATCGATCAGGAGGCGGCCATCCCATCTGTTAGGCAGCGGGCCAAGATTCCCCGCTTCAACGGCGAGGCCACGTTGGATGACTACCTGACCCAGGTCGAGCTGGCCGCTGCGCTGAACGGCTGGTCACCAGAGGAAACCACCGTTCAAGTCGCGCTGGCCTTGGAAGGGAGAACTCTCTGCACGCTCTCTGATCTCCTGCCTGAGGAGCGCTACAGCTGGCCAGCGCTACAAGGGGCGCTCCAGAGATGATTTGGGAGAACGGCGGACGCTGAGCACGCCCAGGAACAGCTGACCCGCCACCGTAGAAGCAACCAGGAAAGCCTAGGAACCTATGCTGCAGACATACGGCTGCTAACCCGGCGCAGCTACCCGGATTTCGCACCGGAGGCGGTAGAGAAGCTCGCCCTCCGGAACTTCATCCAAGGTCTCCGCCCGGCCCAGCTCCAGAGCCACGTACGGATCCACGCCGCGAGCGACTGGGAGACTGTAGTGGCAGAAGCAGAGCGGGTGGAGCCACTGATGAATCGCACAGTTGAAGCGCCAACGCACAGACAGAGAACCTTCCAGGCCACGATGGAGAGCGAGGAGGAAGAGGAGGAATTACGGCAGACCACGGCGGCGCGTCCCCGGAGAAGAACGCCCCTCGCCGGCGTTAAACTAGAGTGAGGTGGCGTGAACGGGGACAGGCTGCCTCCCGCAGATGTTTCCCCCGAGGAGCCGGCACCACGCGTGGGCCGAATTGGACACTCTCCAGGGATCTATCTACAGTGCAGCTTGGGGAAGACGTCGATCCGGGCCCTGATTGACACTGGCTCTACAATCTCCCTGGTTCGACCCGGTGTGCTGCCGGGCACGAACAAGACGGCCCCACGGGGGTGGGAACCCACCAAGCGCTGCGTCACCACGGCTACCGGTGAGCGCGCCAGACTGGGAGGGCGGAGAGTTTTGGTGGTGGGGGTGGCCGGTCAGAACATAAGACACCTGTTCTGGCTGGCTGACATCCAAGACCCCTGTATTATTGGACTAGACCTGCTCACAGCCTGGAACGCCAAGATCGACACCGCGGGACCTTCCCTCCAGCTGGGAAACCGGACCATCACGCTCCACAGCAGAACCCAGGGAAGGAACACGGGGGCCTGCGCGATCGAGGGATCGCCAAGACAGACCGGACCAGGCAGGCCACCGCGAGGACTGGACACGATGACGTCACCAGCGCGGACAGAGGGAGCACGAACGCACACAAGGACAGCAAGGGGAGGGGTCAACGTGTCAGCAGAGACGCAGCAGGCGGTGGAGGAATTATTTCAGCGGAGCTGCAGCGGGCTGGACCCGGAACAGGGACGCCAGCTGCGGGAGCTATTGGACTGTTTTATGGGTGTTTTCGCCGCGAAGGATGAGGAATGCGGCCGGACCGGGTTGGTGCGGCACGAGATCGACACCGGTGAGGCCAGGCCGATTCGACTCCACCCACGCCAGCTGCCCTTTTCAAGGCGGGCAGCGGCGGAACAAAAAGTGCGAGAAATGCTGGAGGCAGATGTTATTGAGCCCTCCAGTAGCCCCTGGGCGGCGCCGGTGGTGCTGGTCAAGAAGAAGGACGGGTCGTGGCAGTTCTGTGTGGATTACCGACGCCTGAACGACGCCACCAGGAAAGATTCCTACCCCCTGCCCCGCATCGATGACGCACTGGACCACATCGCCGGCTCCAGCTGGTTCAGCTCGCTGGATCTACGCAGCGGCTATTGGCAGGTAGAGCTGTCACCTGAGGCCCGCCAAAAAACAGCCTTCTCCATCGGGCAGGGACTGTACCAGTTTAAAGTGATGCCGTTTGGACTCTGCAACGCTCCGGCCACCTTTGAGCGCTTGATGGAGCGAGTGCTGGCTCACGTGCCCCGGAGTCGCTGCGTTGTTTACCTGGATGACCTACTGGTGCATGCAGCTGATTTTGACAGCGCCCTGTCAAATCTCAGAGAGGTGCTGGGAGCCATCCAGCAGGCGGGGCTACGGTTACACCCTAAGAAATGCCACCTGTTCCGGCGGGAGACCACCTTTTTGGGCCACGTTGTCAGCGCAGCGGGGGTCGCCACCGACCTGGAAAAAGTGGCAACAGTGAGAGACCGCGGAACAGTGGCAACAGTGAGTGAGTGCCGCGGAACGTTGGAGAACTGAGAAGTTTTCTTGGATTGGCCTCCTATTATAGGAGGTTTGTGAAAGACTTCGCCACCATCGCCAGCCCGCTGCATCAGCTGATGCAGAAAGGACGCACGTTCCAGTGGAGTGACAGCTGTGCTGCTGCTTTCTCCCAGCTTCGCGCAGCGCTCATCAGAGCCCCCGTCCTGCAGTATCCCGACCCGAACCGCCCTTTCATCGTGGACACGGACGCCAGCAACCAGGGCATCGGGGCGGTGCTATCCCAGGAGGGAGAGCGTGGAGAGCAGGCAGTCGCTTTCTTCAGCCGCACTCTCAGCAGAGCCGAGAGGAACTACTGTGTGACTCGCAGAGAGCTGCTGGCTGTCATTCAAGAACTGCGTCATTTCCGCCCGTATGTGTACGGGGGGAGGTTCCAGCTCAGGACGGACCACGCTTCCCTGACCTGGTTGTTAAACTTCAAAGAACCGGATGGACAGTTGGCGAGGTGGCTGGAGGCACTGCAGGATTATAATTTCCAGATTGTGCATCGGGCAGGCCGCCTCCATGCCAACGCTGACGCGCTGTCTCGGCACCCCTGCGTGACAGAGGAGTGTCGTCACTGCCAACGGGCTGAAAATTGGGACCAAACCGCCCCACGGGCTGCCGCTCTCCGAGCCGCTGTCAGCAGGAATAACGCAGCGACGCACAGCCCCTCAGATGATCAGGCAGTTCTCCCCAGCGATGACGTCACAGAGGTTCTTGGCACGCAGCAGCTGCAGAGCGAGCAGGACAGAGACCCGGTCATTTCGCGGGTTCGGCAGTGGCTGGACGCAGGACAGCGGCCCGCCTGGGAGGTTGTGTCACCGCTGGACCCAGAGACTAAGGCCCTGCACTCCCAGTGGGCCAACCTCCGCTGCTACGAGGGCGTGGTGTATCGGCAGTGGCACACTCCAGCTGGGCAGCGGCACGTCTGGCAGCTGCTGGTTCCTCGTCGACTCCGGCCCAAAGTACTCCAGCTGGTTCATGGGGCAGTAGGAGCGGGCCACTTTGGAGTGACAAAGACGCTGCAGCGCCTTCGGGCCCGGTTCTACTGGCCCGGTTGTCATCAGGACGTGGAGCTCCACCTTCATCGCTGCGACACATGCACAGCTCAGAAGGGACCAACTCAGCGATCCCACGCTCCCCTGCAGCAGTACCGGGTGGGAGCACCGATGGAGCGAGTGGGAGTGGACATCCTGGGCCCTTTCCCGACCACGGACCGGGGGAACCGCTACGTGTGGTCGCGATGGATTATTTCACTAAGTGGCCAGAGGCGTACGCAGTCCCGGATCAGAGTGCCGCTATGACGGCATCAAAGCTGGTGGATGAAATGTTCTGTCGGTTTGGCGCACCGGAGGAGCTGCACAGCGATCAGGGTCGGAACTTCGAGGCGGAGGTCTTCGGAGAGGTCTGCAAACGGCTGGGCATCCGGAAGACCCGGACCACCCCACTGCATCCACAGAGCGACGGCCTGGTCGAATGATTCAACCGGACCCTCACCACCCAGCTCGCTATCCTAGTGGACCAGCGACAGCGAGACTGGGACCTGCATCTGCCTTTTGTTTTGTGGGCGTACCGGACGGCAGCTCAGGAATCTACCCGGTGCACCCCTGTGGCGCTCATGTTTGGACGCGAGTTGCGCACACCGGTGGATTTGGTATTCGGTTGACCCCCTGAGCCGGAGGTGGAGGGAAAACCCGGATTGGATTATTTTTTTTGTTTGAAAGAACGTCTCCACATGGTGCACGAGCTGGCTCGAGAGGCCCTGGCAGCGGCAGGGGGTCGGCAGAAGCGAGCGTACAACTCCCGCTGCCAGGGGAGGGACTTTGCACCGGGAGATCGAGTCTGGGTTTTCTGCCCTGAGAGGAAGAGAGGACGATCACCGAAGCTGGCGAGCCAGTGGTCGGGGCCATTCGTGGTCCTGGAGAGACTGTCAGATGTGGTGTACAGGGTGAGGCTTAGAAAAAGGGACCGGGTTGTGGTCCTTCATCGTGACCGTCTCGCCCCGTATCGGCCATCTGCACCGCTGGTGGACGAACCAGAGCTTCCATCCCGGCCCGATACCACGACCGAGACCCAGATGGACACTAGGGGGCCTGTACGTGTTGGCCGCCGGCGCCGAAGACCGCCCCGACACCTGGATGAGTTTGTATTGGACTTTTAAATTGGACTTTAATTTTTCTGGGGACAGAAACCAGTCCGGGGGGGGGGGCAGTGTAACGTTGGGGCCATGTTAAGTGGGGCAGGAATTTCCCAGCATGCTTTGCCAGTTGAAAACGTTACTGTGTGTGTGTATTAAATGTGTTATTACTGAGTTATACTGCTGTGTCATTATAACTGCGTTACAATGACCCAGCAGTGTTGAGCAGGATTAGGGCAAGATGTATCATGTGTGTGTGTGTGTGTAACCATGATTCAAACAGGGGTCTGGGAGAATGACCTCCCCTCCTCTCTGTGCTCAAAAGTAAGTTGGGATTGGGGGTGTGTAAATAAAGCCTATTCATCACAACCATCTTGCTCCTCTTTCTTTGTGTGAACCTTGCAAACGTCACAGTACCGTGGATCTTAAATTTCAGAATAATATGTTCAACTGTAGTCACAGGAACATCAAGCTGCTTGGAGATGGTCTTATAGCCTTTACTTTTAACATGTTTGTCTATAATTTTCTTTTTAATCTCCTGACACAACTCTCTCCTTTGCTTCCTCTGGTCCATGTTTAGTGTGGTAAACACCATGTCACCAAACAGCACAGTGACTACTTGTCACCCTTTAAATAGGCCGACTGACTGATTACAAGTTTGTAGACACCTGTGATGTTAATTAGAGGACACATCTTGGTTGAACATGTCCCTATGGTCACATTATTTTCAATCTTTTCTAGGGGTACCATCATTTTTGTCCAGGCCTGTTTCATGAGTTTATTTTTTAAAAATAATTCTGTTGAACTACAATTCAAAAGCATTGTCTGATTTTCATTGGTTCATTTTCATAGAATTTTTATTTATTACCACTTTTGTCAGATTCAAGTTATTTCTGTGACCATTGTGGGTTTTTCTTTCATTAACAGAGGGGTACCAACAATTTTGTCCACATGCACATTCGCTGCTCTTATTTTCTTATCCTGTAAATCATTGCTCTGAGTGTTGCTATCCCTGTGCTGTTGCAGTCCTGGAATTTCCCCATTGTGTGACTAATAAAGGCTTATCTTATAATATGCAACATTTAATCAAGAGTAAGAAAGCACAAGCAAGGGTTAGAACAGTACATCAAGCAAGAAGGCTAAGTTGGGGAATTTTTTTTGTGATGATATAGGGAGGAATACACCTGTGGGGAAGGTGTGAGGAATGATAAAGAAGGTGAACGGAAATAGGAAAGATCTGGAATATCCAGTGTTAGAGAATGATGGGGAAGTGGCAATCTCAAATATAGAAAAGGCTGAGGTCCTAGCTAAAACTTTTGCAAAAGTGCACAGTATAGATAACCTTACAAATGAGGGAAGAAGGAGAAGGGAGAATACAGTTAGGCAGTATCCTGTCATGGGCAGCGAGAGCGCGCCCCCTCCTTCCCGTCCATCCCTCCTCAGGTCATCAGCGCACTTGAGTGAGAAGACGCACCTGCTTCCTCTCATCAGCCAGCATTTATAAGGACGCGCTCTTCAGTGACTCACCGCTGGCTCGTCTGGGTATACTGCCCATAATAGGACACGCAAGCATTATCATTCACATAGGTGGAACACTACTCACCAGTATATTCTCTTCTTCCTTCAGGTTGCTGCCATCATGTGGGTGTGTCTCAGAGACTGCGTGCGCTCTCCTGCCACATTATCGCCTATCTACGGCACTCAGCCTCCACCCGGTCAGGCACCACCAGGTCCACTCCTTCACCCTGCTGGTTCATCTATTCCCCGCTGGGGCCCTGCCGGTTCTCCCTTGAAACTCATGTAAGTGGTAATTTGGCCAGCCCATTTTCCCTTACTCTGTTCCTCCATTCACAGCTCTCGTCTTCTCTCCACAGGCCCATTCCTCTGGTGAGTGACTGTTTCAGTAGCTCTGCGTTTATTTTGATATTCAATAAAAATCTCAAACGTGTGTTGTGTTTTGATTGCTCCTCCTTGTTGTTCCATCGTGCACGTGAGCTGATTGCTAATGACAGTCATGACAGTATCCAAATATATTAGATAGAAGAGAGCATACAGAGAATGAAATTAATGACCAATTCAGTGTAGGAGAAATAACATAAGATAAGATAAGATAAGCCTTTATTAGTCCCACAATGGGGAAATTCCAGGATTGCAAAAGCACAGGGATAGCAACACTCAGAGCAACAATCAAAAGGCAAGAAAAAAAAACAAGAGCAGCTAGTATACATATGTAAATATACTGTAAACATAAATATATAAACACACAGTGCGGAGCGTTGTAGCTAGATGGAATAAATATGTTGTGGAGCATGTAAATGAAGAGGCAGATTTGTTCCAGACGATTTATTACACACTCACACTTCACAATTCTCAAGCCAAGAACAGACTGAACATTTAAGCAGAAACTCTCCTCTTAAGCTTCATGGCATTTACATCAAACACAACATGACATTTGCATCACACTGCATTCAACATCCTTCATCCCTGACTTCTTCCTACTATCTCACCAGGAACCTCCTGCTCTTTGTTCTCTCAAGCTTATCCACTCTCTCCTGTCTGAGATTCTAGATAATCTGGCCCCCCAAGGTGCTACACCACCACCCCCCAGCATCTTAGATAGGACAACACAATAACAGTCCACATGCTGTGATAGAACAATTGAACATCAGTCCACATGCTGCTTGGGCTTCCGTCTCCTCCCGTATCTGCTGTAACTGGGGTTTACCGCCTCCACGGCGCTGCTGTGCCGGTGGGGGGCTTCTGGGAGTGTGTCTGACTGCGGGTGGGCTGTTGCTAGGGGGGGGCCACTTCGGTCTGTCCGTGTGGCTGCTCTGGCGAATCGTTACCCTGGGGAGCTCTCCGTGGGGGTCTTCCACGCCGAGGGGCCTCAGCCAACAGCACTTGCTCGTCTGCTACAACGAAAGCGGGTTTGAGTCTGTCTGTGCCAATTTTTTCCCTCCTCCCCCCCAAGTCTAGCAAAAAGTGCTTATCCCCTGTTTCCAGCACTCTGAACGGTCCATCATAGGGTGGGCGCAATGGAGGGCGGAGGGCGTCATGTCTGACAAACACGAACTCCGTGCACTTCAAAGTTTTAGGCACGAAAACACGCGGAAAACTGTGGTGGGCAGGGCCCGGCAGCATGCCTGTGTTTGCACTACGCTGCGAAAGCTGAGACGGGCAGCTGCCCGGCGCAGGATTATCTGGTAGAAAGTCCCCGGGCAGCCGTAGTGGCTGCGCAAAAACGCTCTGCCGGGGAAGCTTCTAGATCCTCTTTCGGCGCGGAGCGCAACCCCAATAATCCCCACGGCAGCCTGTCTACCCAATTTTCATCCGTCAATGAAGCCCTGAGTGCTGCTTTCAGTGATCTATGAAAACGCTTGCATAACTCATTGGCCTGTGGGTTGCACGCGGTTGTGCGGTGAATTGTAACACCCAGGCTGCGGGCCATCGCGGACCAGAGTTCGGAAACAAATTGAGGGCCCCTATCGGACATGATGTCCGACGGGACTCCAAAACGTGCCACCCATGCTGTTAAAAAAGCGCGCGCTACGTCTGCGGACGTGGTTGCCACCAGCGGGACTGCTTCTGGCCAGCACGTGGTGTGGTCCACCACTGTCAGGAGGTGTGTACACCCCTGTGATGGCGGGATGGGGCCCACGAGGTCCACGTGAACATGGTCGAACCTCTTAGCCGGAATACGAAACGGCTCCAAAGGAGCCTTCGTGTGTCTGTGTACCTTGGCTCGTTGGCACACCACGCAGGCTGCAGCCCATTCTTTCACTTGTTTGCGTAGGCTCGGCCAAACAAACTTCTCTCCCACCATTTTGACCGTCGCGCGCACTCCTGGGTGTGCCAGAGTGTGAACCGACTCAAACACGCGGCGGCGCCATGCAGCCGGGACCACCGGACGCGGGCGACCCGTGGAGACATCGCAGATTAGGGGGGGCCGCCATCCTGCAGCACCCTACTCTCCAGCCTTAACCTTGTTGGTCCAGACTGGAGCGCGCGCACGTCTGCATCGCTAATCTGCTCCGCGGCCATGGCTGCGTAATCTATCCCCACGGAGACTGGGGCCACCACGACTTGCGAGAGGCAGTCCGCCACTACATTCAGTTTACCAGACTCATGCTGAATATCGGGAGTAAACTCTGAGATCGCGGCCAGCTGTCTCTGCTGCCGGCCCGACCACGGTTCTGAAACCTTGGCCATCGCGAATGTTAGGGGATTATGGTCCACGAACGCGGTGAAGCTGCGCCCTTCCAGCCAGAACTGGAAGTGGCGTATGGCCAGGTGGAGGGCCAGCAACTCTCTGTCGAACGTGCTATATTTACGTTCGCTGTCGCGCAAAGTTCTGCTGAAAAAGGCGAGCAGCTGCCAAGCCACGGCGACGCGCTGCTCCACGACAGCCCCTATGGCCACGTCTGAAGCGTCGGTGGTGAGCGCTATGCGGGCCGTCGGGTCTGGATGCGCCAGCAGTGTGGCGTTTGCCAGGGCCGCTTTAACTTCCGAGAACGCCCGCTCTTACTCCGGGGTCCATTTGACCCTATCCCCGGGTTTCTGTTTCTTGAGCGCAGCGTACAATGGTTGCATGAGCTGTGCCGTGTGGGGAAGGAAATGATTATAAAAGTTCACCATCCCCCAAAATTCCTGCAGCGCCCTGACTGTCTGAGGCCGGGGAAAATCTGCCACGGCGCGCACTTTGTCGGGCAGCGGGATCGCTCCTTCAGGAGAGACGCGGTGCCCCAAAAAATCAATCCCTGTCACGCCGAACTGGCATTTTGCCGGGTTGATTATTAACCCGTGCTCCTCCAACCTCTGGAAAACCGTCGTGAGGTGGGTTTCGTGTTCATCTTCGGACGCACTGGCTACCAGGATATCGTCCAGGTAGACGAACACAAACGGGAGATCGCGCAGCACTGCATCCATCATGCGCTGGAACATCTGTGCCGCTCCTTTTAACCCGAATGGCATGCGCAGGAACTCGAATAAACCGAACGGAGTTATTACCACTGTTGTGGGTATGTCCTCAGCGTGCACTGGGACTTGGTGGTAACTGCGGACCAGGTCTATTTTAGAAAAAATGCGTGCTCCGGCAAGGTGAACGGAAAAATCCTGTATGTGGGGAATCGGGTAGCGGTCGTGCGCTGTGGCATTGTTCAACCTGCGGAAATCACTGCACGGTCGCCACGATCCCTCAGCCTTAGGGACCATGTGTAGCGGGGATGCCCATGGGCTGTTCGAGCACCTGATGATGCCCAACCTTTCCAGGTTGGCAAACTCCTCGAGCGCTATGGCCAGTTTAGCTGCGTCCAAGCACCGAGGTCTTGCAAAAACGGGCGGCCCGGTGGTGGTGATAAAGTGCTCCACCCCGTGTTTAGCGATGGCCACCGAAAACGTCGGGACCGTGAGTGCTGGGAACTGACTGAGCAGTGTGTGGAACTTACCGCCTGTAGCTGTGACGTTGGCTTGTGCTGTTGGCTGGGTCACTCGAGCTATACAGGGGAGAGAGTCAAAGGACAGTGCATTAACCAGGCGCCTGTTAGCAACATCAACCAGTAAACCATGTGCACACAGAAAATCAGCCCCCAGTATATGGTAATTCAGTGCTGCTATGACAAAAGTCCACTCATATGTATGGCCGTGTAGAGATAAAAGCAGAGTCCTCTCACCAAAGGTCTTAATATCCGAGCCATTTGCTGCCAACATCTCGGGGCCGCTAGGTCCTGCCAGCCAGTCAGCGTAGGTTGGCCGGATGAAGCTCTTCTGGGCTCCGGTGTCCACGAGGAAACGCCTCCCCGAGCCTGCGTCCGTCAAGTAGAGCAGCTTGCTCTCTTCACCGAGGGTCGCGGCTGCTACCGACCCCCGGCCTTGGCGTTTCCCGAGCGCTTGATTTGGCACGGTGGTGCACATCTGTGTGCCTTCTCTCCGAAGCGGTGGTGGTAGAAACAGAGTGTGTCTCTCTGGCGCTCCTTGGCCCCCGCTGCTGCTACCGTCAGTGGCTCCTCGCCTCTTCTGGTCATCTCGCTGGGCTCCGCCGCTGCCGCGTTGACTGTGATCGCCCTGGTGGTGAGGATGATCCGGTCTGCCTCCTGGGCTAGCACACGGTAGTCCCGCGCGGCCAGCAACGGCGAATTGGCCAGGGTCGCTCTCGCCGCTGTCGGAAGGTTCTGGAGGAAGAGGTGGACAAACAGAAAGTGCCCTTCGTCCGTGCCCATTAACGCCAGCATCTTCTCCATCAGGTCTACGACCGAACCATCTCCTAACTCGGTCCGCGTCAGGAGCCTCTCTGCTCTCTCACAGTCCAAGAGCGTATAGCGCTGGATGAGCGCAGCATTGAGCGCCTCGTATCTGTTGCCGGCTGGTGGCTGGTCGAGCAGGCTCGCTACCTGCTGAGCTGTGAGGACGTCGAGCGCTGCGACCACAAGGTAGAATCTGGTGTCATCTGCCGTTACTCCCCGGAGGGCAAACTGAGCCTCGGTGAGGTGGAACCAAGAGCGCGGGTTGTACTGCCAGAAATCCGGTAGCTTGACTGACACCGCACACGCGTGGCTGGAGGTTCCAGTCCGGGCTGTCTGTGGGATGGCTGCCGCCTCGCTGTAGCTTTCTGACCGGGCCGGCTCTGGGGATCTTGCCTCGTGTTCCATAATACGTCTTGGGTCACCAGTGTGGAGCGTGTAAATGAAGAGGCAGATTTGTTCCAGACGATTTATTACACACTCACACTTCACAATTCTCAAGCCAAGAACAGACTGAACATTTAAGCAGAAACTCTCCTCTTAAGCTTCATGGCATTTACATCACACACAACATGACATTTGCATCACACTGCATTCAACATCCTTCATCCCTGACTCCTTCCTGCTATCTCACCAGGAACCTCCTGCTCTTTGTTCTCCCAAGCTTATCCACTGTCTCCTGTCTGAGATACTAGATAATCTGGCCCCCCAAGGTGCTACAATGTAAATATATAAACACACACACAGTGTGGAGCGTTGTAGCTAGATGGAATAAATATGTAAATATATAAACACACACAGTGTGGAGCATTGTCGCTAGATGGAATAAATATATAAACACACACAGTGCGGAGCATTGTAGCTAGATGGAATGAAACAGCATAACCATCTACAGTGGTACCTCTACTTACGAACGTCTCTACATACGAAATTTTCAGGTTACGAGACGCCTCAACGGGAAAATATTGCCTCTAGTTACGAACAAAATTTCAGGATACGAAAGGCAAAAAAAAGCACGCGCTCCTCGCAGCTCCCGTATTTTACCGAACGTAAACATACCTGTAGCTGCTCTGCCATTGGCTATCGCCTAGCATCTTCCTGGTATCCCATTGGCCACGAATGGATGCGTTTGGTTGATCTCGCTTTATCTTATTATTATTTACTATTCTTACTACTTTATTTTATCCTTCTTACCTCTTGTAAGACTGTTGACTGAACTACACAATTTAGAGAAAAAAAAATTGTTAACTGCCATGTTTATCACCATCTACATTATAACTCTGTACTTTCACCTTGTTCTTAATAAAGTTTTGGGAAAAAAAAAAACAACATCAACGATCAGCACGGTATTAAAACAAAAGGAAGCCCTTACAAGCCGATAAAAGCAAACGTCCTTGGATCGTTTCATCACAAAACGTCAGGCAAAAACCACTGATGAGACAGAACATGAACCAAAGAAGGCAAAAGGTGACGCTGACGCCGACGATCGCAGTTAAAAGGTAAATGAACATAGTTTTTATTATTCTTTCGCTTTTATTATTCTTTCTCTCATTTTAAACTCTCATTTTATGTTTATTGTGCAGTAATCTAATTGTAACATGTATTTGTTACATGTTTTGATGCGTTTTTACGATTTATAAAAAATTTATGCCCGAATTTTGGGGGCTTGGAACGGATTACGGCATTTACATGTAAAACGCGCCTCTACTTACGAATTTTTCACGTTACGAGAATTCTTCCGGAACGAATTAAATTCGTAAGTAGAGGTACCACTGTACTTAGTTATCCTACATGGTATGATTATGTACCCATACATATTGTCACCCTCCGTAGCTACCAGTATTTTCCTAGTTGTATACCGGAGGGGACCATTGTGTAAGTCTATTGTGTCTTTTTCATTCAATACTCTTAGGTTGTCACGTCTTTTTGCTATCTCTGCGAGCAGCCCTGCTTAGGTTGTACAGTCTGACAGCCGTAGGTAGGAAGGACCTGCGAAACCTCTCGGTTGTGCACCTAGGATGATGTAGTCTGCTGCTAAATGAGCTCCTTAGTGCATTCAGTGTGTCCTGCATAGGGTGGAACTCGAACTCCAGCAGAGATGACAGTTTAGCCACCGTCCTTCTCTCTCCCATCTCCTCCACTGGGTCAAGGCACTGCCCCAGGACAGAGCTAGCTTTCTTGATCACTTTGTTCAGTCTCTTCCTATCGGCTGCTGTAATGCCACTGCTCCAGCAGACCACTCCAAAAGTGATGGCTGATGCCACCACCATGTCGTAGAATGTCTTCGGCAGCGCCCCTTGTACACCAAAAGACCTGAGCCTCCTCAGTAGGAACAGCCTGCGCTGTCCCTTCTTGTAGAGTGCGTCAGTGTTGTGTGACCAGTCCAGTTTATTGTTCAGATGAACACCCAGGTACTTGTAGGATGTCACCATCTTGATGTCCGTTCCCTGTATATATTTACTGGTGCTGTGAGGGGTTGTCCTTGCCTGCGGCAGTCCACCACCAGCTCCTTAGTTTTCCTCGCGTTGATCTGGAGGCAGTTCTGATGGCACCAGTCCACAAAGTCCTGGATAAGCCCTCTGTACTCAGCTTCATCTCCATTGGAGATGAGGCCAACGATCGCAGAGTCATCAGAGAACTTCTGTAGATGGCAGTGTGTTGTGTTGTGTGAGAAGTCCGCAGTATAAAGGGTGAACAGGAAGGGAGCCAAAACCGTTCCCTGGGGGGCCCCCGTGCTACCGATGATCGTGTCGGACACACAGTCCCGGGTTCTCACAAACTGTGGCCAGTTTGTGAGGTAGTCCAGGATCCATGATGACAGGTGCCTGTCCACCCCTGCGCACAGCAGCTTGTTCTTCAGGATCATCAGTTGGATGGTGTTGAAAGCACTGGAGAAGTCAAAGAACATGATCCTCACTGCATTCTCGGGCTTCTCCAGGTGGAACAGTGAACGGTGAAGGAGGACGATGACCGCATCCTCCACCCCAATGCCATGCTGGTAGGCGAACTGGAGTGGATCCATCGCTGGTCCCACCAGGGGGCGGAGGTGAGCAAGGAGCAGTCTCTCCAGGGTCTTCATCATGTGGGACGTCAGGGCCACTGGTCTGTAGCTGTTCAGCTCTTTGGGGTGGGAAGTCTTTGGTACAGGTACCACACAAGATGTTTTCCACAACTGTGGTACCCTCCCCAGCTTCAGGCTCAGGTTGAAGATGTACTCCACAATCCCAAACAGCTGGTCTGCACAGGATTTGAAGAGCTTTGCACTGATGCCGTCCGATCCCGACGCCTTCCTTACCTTGATCTTCCTCAGCTCCGTCCTCACCTGGGTCTTAGTGAGGGTCAGGTTGGGGGGCTGTGTGTTGGGAGTGGGGGGGTGATGGTGGAGTGGGGAGTGGGCAGCAGGACTTGATGTCTTCAGAGGCAGCAGTGGTTGTTGTGCAGTCGGGGGGGAGGGCAGTTGGTCAAACCTATTAAAAAACAGATTCAGATTGTTCGCCCACTCCCTGCCCCCCGTGGCCTGGGGGGAGGTATTCTGGAGCCCAGAGATGGTTTTAAGGTTTCTCCAGACCCCGCCGATGTTGTTCCATTGCAGCTTGTCCTCCATCTTCTTCCTGAAGCTGTCCTTGCCTTCTCTGATCTTCCTCCTCAGCTCCCTCTGTACGGACTTCAGCATCTCCCTGTTCCCCGACCTGAAGATCCTCTTCTTCTCTCTCAGAAGTGTTTTTATCTCAGGGTTGATCCAGGGTTTGTTGTTCGAGCAACACCGTATGGTCTTGGCGGGTACGGTGTTGTTCACACAGAAGTTGATGTAGTCCGTGATGGTGTGAGTGAGGCCATCGATGTCCTCACCATGTGGATCGCAGAGCTGCTCCCAGGCAGTGGTTTCAAAACAGTCCTTTAGAGTGTCCATTGCCTCCTCAGACCATAACTTCACTGTGCGCATGACCAGAGGGTGTCTGTGCACTAGAGGTTTGTACACTGGCCCGAGATGAACCAAGCTGTGATCCGATCTCCCGAGTGGAGGGAGTGGTGATGATGTGTACGCCTCCTTAGCGTTTGCGTAGAATAAGTCCAGTGTTTTATTGTCTCTAGTGTGGCATGTGACATACTGGGTGAACGTGGGTAGAATGGGGGACAGTGAAATATGGTTGAAATCGCCTGAGATGAGGAGAAGAGAATCTGGGTGTTCTGTCTGCAGCCTGCCAGTTACTGAGTGGATGACGTCACGCGCTGTCCCAGCGTTCGCCGTCGGATTTGCAAATGGTGAGAGCAATAAACAAATCCAAGAATACATCTCCAGGGAAAGATAAAATTAGTTATCAAATGTTAAAGCATTTGGGAGAACGAGCTCTGGAAAAGTTGTTGGACCTTTATAATAGAGTATGGGATGAAGAGAAATTACCAGATGTGTGGAAGGAAGCTCTAGTGATCCCTGTCAGGAAACCAGGCAAGGACCCGGCTAAATGTACTAAATATATATCAATAGCATTGACCTCTAATCTATGCAAAATTATGGAAAGAATAATAGCAGAGAGGCTGGAGTATGATCTGGAAAAAAGAGGAAAGATAGCAAAGTATCAGAGTGGCTTTAGGAAAGGAAGAAACACAATGGACTCGGTGGTCAAACTGGAAACTGAAATTAGGTAAGCTCAAGCAAATAAAGAATCGGTAATTGTCGTGTTTTTTTATATTGAAAAAGCCTATGATATGATGTGGAAGGAGGGGTTGCTGATAAAGTTACACATGATGGGTGTTGGCGGTAAGATTTTTAATTGGGTGAAGGATTTTCTTTTTGGAAGAAAGATTCAGGTTCAGTTTGAGTCAGCTATATCAGGCCAATATGAGGTAGGAAATGGTACACCTCAAGGAAGTGTAATCAGTCCTTTACTGTTTACTATTATGATCAATGACGTGTTTTCAAGAATTCCAGTAGATATAGGCCAATCATTGCTGATGATAGGGCCTTGTGGAAAAGGGGAAGGAATTTAGAATATATAATCAGGAAAGTCCAGGAAGCAGTTAATGAGGTTGTAGAATGGGGGCTGAATGGGGTAGTAAATTGTCTGTTGAAAAGACTCAGTGTTTTTTATTGGGAGAAGGATTGGTGAAGATATGAAATTAAGGATGTATGCAAGAGAACTAGAAAGAGTTAATGTATTTAAATTTTGGGGTGTGTTATTTGATTCTAGACTCACATGGGCAGAACACATAAGCAGAGTTCAGGAAAAAAATGTAAAAAAGTGATTAATGTGATGGGATGTTTGACAGGAAGGGAATGGGGAGCTAGTTTTGCAGCTTTAAAAACTATGTATGTTGCTCTGATCAGGTCAACATTGGATTATGGCTATATAGTATATTGTTCGGCTGCTGGAGCTCTCCTTAAGAAGTTAGATATTGTTCAGGCCAAAGCTTGGAGGGTATGCAGTGGGGCCTTTAAAACTTCCTCAGCAGCTGCTATACAAATTGAAATGGGAGAGATGCCTTTGGGGTTAAGAAGGAAACATCTTATGGCTAACTACTGGATTAATTTAAAAGGGCATAGTGATTCGCATCCCATTAAGAAGTGCTGCAAGAATGTTGGGAGAATGTCAGGGGACAGAGGGACTCCTATGGACGTGTAAGCAATATGATTACCAGTGAACTTGGGTTACTTGAGGTGAGGAGGAGTCCTACAGCGGTAATTTCTACAGTAGCTCCGTAGAAACTTGTTGCATCAGGTATTGATTTTCACTTGTTACATGCTAAAAAGAGAGGGAAAATTGATTTAGTGAGTGCTTTTTACTGTCTGGTGGAAGAAAAATACGGTAACTTCTTACTTTTTTATGCAGATGGGGCTAAAGATTCTGATAGTGGATTGGTTGAGTTTGGAGTAGCGATTCCATCTAGGGAGATAAAAATCTGTAAAAGAACTTCCATCATGCTGGGGGTGTATACGGTGAAGATGATGGCTGTGTGGGAAACTTTATTATGGGTTGAAAAGGATAATCCAGGTAGGGTAGTAATTTGTTCAGATTCTTTATCAGTGTTATCAAGCACAAAATCTTTTCAGTCAAAGAGTCACCAAGATATTTTGTAGGAGGTATTACAGTCTATTAGGAGAGTCACAGATAATGGAGTGCAGGTACAATTTGTGTGGGTTCCAGCTCATGTACTGTAGGTATAAAGAGGACTGAAAAGGCTGATGAGTTGGCCAAGAACGCACAAAAAAAGACCATAGATTAGCTTTGGTAAAAATGAGGCAAAATATTGTGACGTATGCAAGGTTCACACAAAGAAAAGGAGCAGATAGTCGTGACGAACAGGCTTTATTCACACACACTCTGAGCACAGGCAGGAGGGGAGGTCATTCTCCCAGACCTCTGTTTAAATCACTGTTACACACACATAATAAATCTTGCCTATGAAACACTGCTGGGTGATTATAATTACAGTTATAATTACACAGCAGTATAATAACTCAGTAATAACATTTAATACACACATACAATAACGTCCTCTGTTGCAAAGCATGATGGGAAAACCCCCAAATACAGCCCCGACGTTACACTGCCCCCCTCCTGGACTGGTTTCTGGCCCCAGAAAAATTAAAGTCCAGTTCAAAAATCCAATACAAACTCATCCAGGTGTCGGGGCAGCCTTCGGTGCCGGCGACCAACACGTACAGGCCCCCTAGTGTCCATCTGAGTCTCGATCGGGGTATCTGGTCGGGATGAAAGCTCCAGTTCGTCCACCAGCGGTGCAGATGGCTGATACGGGGCGAGACGGTCACGATGAAGGACCACAACCCGGTCCCTTTTCCTAAGCCTCACCCTGTACACCACATCCGACAGTCTCTGCAGAACCACGCACGGTCCCGACCAATGGCTCGCCAGCTTCGGTGATCGTCCTCTTTTCCTCTCAGGGCAGAAAACCCAGACTCGATCTCCCGGTGCAAAGTCCCTTCCCTGGCAGCGGGAGTCATATGCTCGCTTCTGCCGACCCCCTGCCGCTGCCAGGGCCTCTCGAGCCAGTTCGTGCACCGTGTGGAGACGTTCTTTCAGACAAAAAAAATAATCCAACCCGGGTTTTCCCTCCACCTCCGGCTCAGGAGGGGGACCGAATACCAAATCCACCGGTGTGCGCAGCTCGCGTCCAAACATGAGCGCTGCAGGGGTGCACCGAGTAGATTCCTGAGCTGCCGTCCGGTACGCCCACAAAACAAAAGGCAGATGCAGGTCCCAGTCTCGCTGTCGCTGGTCCACTAGGATAGCGAGCTGGGTGGTGAGGGTCCGGTTGAATCGTTCGACCAGGCCGTCGCTCTGTGGATGCAGCGGGGTGGTCCGGGTTTTCCGGATGCCCAGCCGCTTGCAGACCTCTCCGAAGTCCTCCGCCTCGAAGTTCCGACCCTGATCGCTGTGCAGCTCCTCCGGTGCGCCAAACCGACAGAACATTTTGTCCACCAGCTTTGATGCCATCGTAGCGGCGCTTTGGTCCGGGACCGCGTACACCTCTGGCCACTTAGTGAAATAATCCATCGCCACCAGCACGTAGCGGTTCCCCCGGTCCATGGTCGGGAAAGGGCCCAGGATGTCCACTCCCACTCACTCCATCGGTGCTCCCACCCGGTACTGCTGCAGGGAGCGTGGGATCGCTGAGTTGGCCCTTCCTGAGCTGTGCACGTGTCGCAGCGGTGAACGTGGAGCTCCACGTCCTGATGACAGCCGGGCCAGTAGAACCGGGCTCGAAGGCGCTGCAGCATCTTTGTCACTCCGAAGTGGCCCGCTCCTACCGCCCCATGAACCAGCTGGAGTACGTTGGGCCGGAGTCGACGAGGAACCAGCAGCTGCCAGACGTGCCGCTGCCCAGCTGGAGTCTGCCACTGTCGATACACCACGCCCTCGTGGCAGCAGAGGTTGGCCCACTGGGAGTATAGGGCCTTGGTCTCTGGGTCCAGCGGTGACACAACCTCCCAGGCGGGCCGCTGGCGAACCCGAGAAATGACCGGGTCTCTGTCCTGCTCGCTCTGCAGCTGCTGCGTGCCAAGGACCTCTGTGACATCATCGCTGGGGAGAACTGCCTGATCATCCGAGGGGGGGCTGCACGTCGCTGCGTGATTCCTGCTCGCAGCGGCCCGGAGAGCAGCAGCCCGTGGGGCGGCTTGGTCTCGATCTTCAGCCCGTTGGCAGTGACGACATTCCTCTGTCACACAGGGGCGCCGAGACAGCGCGTCAGCGTTGGCATGGGGGCGGCCTGCCCGATGCACAATCTGGAAATTATAATCCTGCAGTGCCTCCAGCCATCTCACCAACTGTCTATCCGGCTCTTTGAAGTTCAATAACAAGGTCAGGGAAGCGTGATCTGTCCTGAGCTGGAACCTCCCCCCGTACACATACGGGCGGAAATGACGCAGTCCTTGAATGACAGCTAACAGCTCTCTGCGAGTCACACAGTAATTTCTCTCGGCTCTGCTGAGAGTGCGGCTGAAGAAAGCGACTGCCTGCTCTCCGTGTTCTCCCTCCTGGGATAGCACCGCCCCGATGCCCTGGTTGCTGGCGTCCGTGTCCACAATGAAAGGGCGGTTCGGGTCAGGATACTGCAGGATGGGGGCTCCGATGAGTGCCGCGCAGAGCTGGGAGAAAGCAGCAGCACAGTTGTCACTCCACTGAAACGTGCGTCCTTTCTGCGTCAGCTGATGCAGCGGGCTGGCGATGGTGGCAAAGTTTTTCACAAACCTCCTATAATAGGAGGCCAATCCAAGAAAACTCCTCAGTTCTCCAACGTTCCGCGGCACTGGCCAGTCTCTCGCCGCTGCCACTTTTTCTGGGTCAGTGGCGACCCCCGCTGCGCTGACGACGTGGCCCAGGAAGGTGGTCTCCCGCCGGAACAGGTGGCATTTTCTAGGGTGCAGCCGTAGCCCCGCCTGTTGGATGGCTCCCAGCACCTCTCAGAGATTTGACAGGGCGCTGTCAAAATCAGCTGCATGCACCAGCAGGTCATCCAGGTAAACAACGCAGCAACTCCGGGGCACGTGAGCCAGCACTCGCTCCATCAAGCGCTCAAAGGTGGCCGGAGCGTTGCAGAGTCCAAACGGCATCACTTTAAACTGATACAGTCCCTGCCCGATGGAGAAGGCTGTTTTTTGGCGGGCCTCAGGTGACAGCTCTACCTGCCAATACCCGCTGCGTAGATCCAGCGAGCTGAACCAGCTGGAGCCGGCGATGTGGTCCAGCGCGTCATCGATGCGGGGCAGGGGGTAGGAATCCTTCCGGGTGACGTCATTCAGGCGCCGGTAATCCACACAGAACCGCCACGACCCGTCCTTCTTCTTGACCAGCACCACTGGCGCCGCCCAGGGGCTGCTGGAGGGCTCAATAACATCTGCCTCCAGCATTTCTCGCACTTTTTGTTCTGCCGCTGCCCGCCTTGAAAAGGGCAGCCGGCGTGGGTGGAGGCGAATCGGCCTGGTCTCACCGGTGTCGATCTTGTGCTGCACCAAACCGGTCCAGCCGCATTCCTCATCCTTCGCGGCGAAAACACCCATATAACAGTCCAATAGCTCCCGCAGCTGGCGTCTCTGTTCCGGGTCCAGCCCACTGCAGCTCCGCTGAAATAATTCCTCCACCGCCTGCTGCGTCTCTGCTGACACGTTGACCCCCTCCCCTTGCTGTCCCTGTGTGTGCTCGTGCTTTCTCTGCCCGCGCTGGTGACGTCATCGTGTCCGGTTCTCGCGGTTGCCTGCCTGGTCCGGTCTGTCTTGGTGATCCCTCGATTGCACAGGCCCCAGTGTTCCTTCTCTGGGTTCTGCTGTGGAGCGTGATGGTCCGGTTTCCCAGCTGGAGGGACAGTCCGGCGGTGTCAATCTTGGCGTTCCAGGCTGTGAGCAGGTCTAGTCCAATAATACAGGGGTCTTGGATGTCAGCCAGCCAGAACGGATGTCTTATGTTCTGACCGGCCACCCCCACCACCAGAACTCTCCGCCCCCTCAGTCTGGCGCGCTCACCGGTAGCCGTGGTGACGCAGCGCTTGGTGGGTTCCCACCCCCGTGGGGCCGTCTTGTTCGTGCCCGTCAGCACACCGGGTCGGACCAAGGAGATTGTAGAGCCGGTGTCAATCAGGGTCTGGATTGACGTCTTCCCCAAGCTGCACTGTAGATACATCCCTGGAGAGTGTCCAATTCGGCCCACGCGTGGTGCCGGCTCCTCGGGGGAAACATCTGTGGGAGGCGGCCTGGCCCCGTTCACACCACCTCGCTCTAGTTTAACGCCGGCGAGGGGCGTTCTTCTCCGGGGACGCGCCGCCGTGGTCTGCCGTAATTCCTCCTCTTCCTCCTCGCTCTCCACCGTGGTCTGGAAGGTTCTCTGCCTGTGCGTTGGCGCTTCAATTGTGCAAATCATCAGCGGCTCCACCCGCTCTGCATGTAGTACATGGCTCTGGATGTACATGGCTCTGGAGCTGGGCCGGGCGGAGACCTTGGATGAAGTTCCGGAGGGCGAGCTTCTCTACCACCTCCGGTGCAAAATCTGGGTAGCTGCGCCGGGTTAGCAGCCGTATGTCTGCAGCATAGGCTCCTAGGCTTTCCTGGTTGCTTCGACGGCGGCGGGTCAGCTGTTCCTGGGCATGCTCAGTGTCCGCCGTTCTCCCAAATTGTCTCCGGAGCGCTCCTCGTAGCGCTGGCCAGCTGTAGCGCTCCTCAGGCCGGAGATCAGAGAGCGTGCAAAGAGCTCTCCCTTATAAGGCCAGCGCGACCTGCACGGCGGTTTCCTCTGGTGACCAGCCGTTCAGCGCAGTGGCCAGCTCGACCTGGGTCAGGTAGTCATCCAACGTGGTCTCGCCGCTGAAGCAGGGAATCTTGGCCCACTGCCGAACAGATGGGATGGCCGCCTCCCGATCGATCGTCACTCCTGATCGCCGTGGGATCGCCAGCCCGTCCTGTCCTGAAAAGGGCGGAATGCGGGGCTGGTTTGCTCTGCTCTGCCCGCTCTGTCTTGAAAAAGGCAGAAGGCGGGGTGCGCTGGCCCCGTCAGGTCCGCCGCCGCTTCGTTCGTCCCGGCTCCCGAGGGTGGTGTCTCGGTCCCATCGTCCGTCATCAGCTGAGCAATGAATTGCTCCAGCTGCTGGATCTCCATTCTGATCCTGGCTTCCATCTGCTCCATCCCACTTCTGATACCAGTGTGACGTAGGCAAGGTTCACACAAAGAAAAGGAGCAGATAGTGTCACCATGGGTTGAGATGCCGTCTCGGCGCTCAGCCCATGTTTTCCCTCTTCCCTGTTTCCCATTGAGCAGCGTCTCAGCAGGCTCCCAGCTGGCAGCATTACGGACGGCTGGGGCCAATTAGTCCTCATCAGCTGGGGCGCTGCCAATGAGGATAAATAGGAGCAGCCTCGATGACTCGGGGCTGCGACATAAGCACTGCTAGGCTGAAGCCCCTTCGTTCTGGTGTCAGCCTCTACTCCCCTTGCAGCATTCCTGTGTTTGTAACCCGCTGTGAGTATGCACGCTTTGTTACCCCTATGTCCGGTACGAGCTTCTTACCCCTGCGCTGTTCAACCTGTGAATGTACGTCTGTATGAGTATCTGTGCTCTCCTCATCCCTTATCCCTCACCCTAAATAAAACATCACGATTCACTGGCTCGTCCTTGGCTCTTTATACACGGCTCCCTAGAGCCGGGTGTGACAGTATGTCGCAGCCAGACGAGTTACCGGCGGCCGTGAGTCGCCGTGGAACTGTACCTTTCTGTCTGGGTGTCAGCGCCGCTAGCATGCCGTTTCCCAGGAGTCTCTCCCGGCGCCAGGGCAACGAGCTGAGGTCCATCTCGGAGGCTGTCAACGGGATGCTCTTCACCCTGCACGACGTCTCCAACGCGGGACGCTGGCATCCGGGCCGTGCTGAGGAACGCCTGAACTGTTACCCTCATTCTGTGCACCATCTCGAGGACAGTGCCAGGTTAGACGCCACAGGTGCACAGCGAGAGAAGCTCCGCGGGTTGGATGGAAATCCCGGCAGGAGGACGAAGCGGATGACGTTGCCCCCCGCTTCGGGATCCCGTTCCTGCCGCCATTCCAGTCCGGGAGTTCGCGCCAACCAGAGGGCTTCCCCCGACCTGCGCCACGTCACTCGGGATTCCCTTCAAGGAGCCGCAGCTGACAGCAGTTATGTCTGGGGTCGAGTGGCTGTCGCGAGCGCCGCTGTGTGTTCTGTTACCATCTTCAGGCATGTGGCGGCGGCAGTGAGATTGGTGGAGAGGACTCCAGGGCTACGACGCTTTCTTGTGCTCGACGCCTTCCTCGCCTCGATCTCCGACCTGGAGCGGCGATTCCTGGGTTCCCCCCTCGCTTCGTCCCCTGGGAATGGCCGTCATCACATCGCCGAGTCACCTCTGCACGAACCTCATCCGGATCCAGTACTGGGCCGCCGCCAGGATCGTCTCCCCCACGCAGCTGTCACCTCCTCGTCTCGTCGGTGTGGAGATTCCACAGCCTCGTTCCCTGAGCCTCATTCCCCCGCTGTCATTCCTGGACATTTGGGCTGGCTCACCCCGGCTGTTTCCCCCTCCTCCTCGACGCGCTTCCTGACTGCTGTGTGTGCCTGGAATTCCGGCCTGGTGAGCTCTCTGCTGGAGACAACGTGAGCGATCCTCAGACGAATTCCCGGGGGGTCCTCCGTTATCGCCGGGCGGGGAAAGGAAGAAGCAGTATCCACTACAGCAGGCGATACTCAACCTCCAGGGGGCAGGCAAGTCATAGTTTTGTCACATCTGTTTAATGATTTGCTCTGTCACATTCCTGGAGGAGGAGTGCAGGGTTCGCAGCTCCCTGAACTCCCCCCACCTGCTGTAACCTGTGTTCCTAATCCCGCATCCTCTGTGTCTCTCTCCGCCGAGCGGTCCCCGGCTCCGGGTCAACGTGGTGGGATAAGGAGAGGGCCTGTGGTTCCGCAGCTACGTTGCGGACGGAGGAGGGGGACTGACTGCTGCGTGGAGTCTGCGCCGACGACTAAGTGTCCCCGGGTCTCCACGGAGGAGCGGTTCGGTCCAGCGGGACAAGATTCTTCTGGCTTCACGCCGAGTGGATCGTCGGCGGGGTTACCGGAGCTGGAGGAATCTCAAGCTGCACTGACCATCGTGCTGGCTGCGGGGCCCGACGCGGCTGGATGGGAGCCTGACAACGACCTCCTGACGACGGATCCTGGATCTTTGCAGTCCTGGACGGCGTCAGAACCCGAGATCAGGCGAGTGCTCTCCTTTCTTTTCTTCCTTTTTATCTTTGAGCACTTCAGCCTATCTCTAGGGGAGACGAGCCGGGTGCAGCCGCCTGCTGCGTCTGAGCTCGTCTCGCCGGGTTCTGGCGCTGCCGGTGATCCTGATCCCGGTTCTGTTTTCTCTTCTGAGCCTTCTTCCAGGGTCACCGGCGAGGAGTTGCTGTTCCTTGTGGTGCTGGAGGGTCCAGGTTCAACGTTGGAGGTCGGTTCTGGTGCAGTGTCCAACGTGGGTTCGCCCGAGACCCGATCAGGGTCCAACGTGGGTTCGCCCGAGACCCGATCGGGGTCCAACGTGGGTTCGCCTAAGGCCCGATCGGGGCCCGACGTGGGTGTTGCCCCAGTGTTGTCCAGGTCCGGTGAGGAGGTGGCCGTTTCCCTGCGGCCTGACGCCCGTCGCCCTCGTCATCGGCTCTCCCCTGAGCCTCTTCCACCGGGACCCGCTCTGACTCTTCGTCCGTCTCAACGGTCCTGGTGGTTGAGTGATGCGGGTCGACGACCCGACCCACAAAACTTTCGGTTCGGTGATCTGGTTCCCCCCGCTGGTCTGTGTTTGCCTTTGGGTGGCCTGGTTCGGCCGCCGGTGGACTGGATTCCTGGGATCTGGGTCCGGAGTTCGCCGTCCGAACATTTCTCTTCCCCTGGTTCGCCAACTGGACAATGGGCGGGGAGATCTCCGGAGCCATCTCGGCCATGTCTGGACTCTGCCTGCCATACTCCTCGGGTGTCACTTTTTCTTTTATCATTATTAAGGTCACTCGGGTGTAATATTTTGTCCTGTTGGTGGATATGTATTTATAGTGCTGTGTGTTTTCCATCCCTCGTACTCAGCATTTTACTTTTTGTACCATGTTTTTAGCCTCGTTTTTGCATTGTAGAGTTATGTTTTGTTTCCTTTCAGACCATACTCTGCAGTTGTCTGTTCGTTCCTGTCACTTTCACTTTTTTAGGTGACTGTGTGTATTTATATATTCGTGTGTGGGGTTTTTCCTTTGCCCGCACTCAGCATTTCCTTTTTGTGCCCTGTTTGTTCATTATAGAGTCGTGCGCTTTGTTTTCCTTAACACCATGCTCTGTAATTGTCCATAGGTTCCAGTCACCTTCACTTCTCTTGGTGACTGTGTGTGTATGTGTATATATTAGCGCTGTGTATTGTGTTTCCCCTTTATTAACCATTCTCAGCGTTTTTTTTGCCCTGTTACCTTTTTAGTGTTTTTTTTTTTTCTCCCTTGCTCTGGGTCACGCATTGTTGGTACTCTCTGAGTTGTGTGTAACCGGCGTTTTGACCCAGTTTTTCTCCCCATCTGTGCCCTGGGCTTTTTTTTTCTTCTTTTTGGTGCGATGTAGAGTACTGTATTTGGGTTTTTCTTTTGCCCTGTTACCCTACATTGGCCTGTTGGTGTTCCCCTTTGCTTCGTCCCCTCCGGCCCTGCCTCCCTTCCTCCCGCCCTAGGTGGGGGTGGGGGGTGCTGGGATGTTTCTGGTCATTCAGGAGCCCGACCTTGAGGGGGGGGCTCTGTCACCATGGGTTGAGATGCCGTCTCGGCGCTCAGCCCATGTTTTCCCTCTTCCCTGTTTCCCATTGAGCAGCGTCTCAGCAGGCTCCCAGCTGGCAGCATTACGGACGGCTGGGGCCAATTAGTCCTCATCAGCTGGGGCGCTGCCAATGAGGATAAATAGGAGCAGCCTCGATGACTCGGGGCTGCGACATAAGCACTGCTAGGCTGAAGCCCCTTCGTTCTGGTGTCAGCCTCTACTCCCCTTGCAGCATTCCTGTGTTTGTAACCCGCTGTGAGTATGCACACTTTGTTACCCCTATGTCCGGTACGAGCTTCTTACCCCTGCGCTGTTCAACCTGTGAATGTACATCTGTATGAGTATCTGTGCTCTCCTCATCCCTTATCCCTCACCCTAAATAAAACATCACAACTCACTGGCTCGTCCTTGGCTCTTTATACACGGCTCCCTAGAGCCAGGTGTGACAGATAGTTGTGACGAACAGGCTTTATTCACACACACTCTGAGCACAGGCAGGAGGGGAGGTCATTCTCCCAGACCTCTGTTTAAATCACAGTTACACACATATAATAAATCTTGCCTATGAAACACTGCTGGGTGATTATAATTACAGTTATAATTACACAGTGTAGCTCATGTATTTTTACTTACATATGTGTAAGCACTATGGGATGCTTGAGATTGCATGTGTGGATTGACCTCACGTCTTGAATGGGACAATATGTCTGGACCGCCTGTGGATAACAACAAGAAGACGGAGGTACGGTGGTAAGGAGATGAAAGGACTTCCCGACCTCCTGGGGGCCAGGCGGAGGACTGAAGGACACGGGGGGAGAGTTATTGTCAATAGGGGGTTTTGACGGTGATATGTGATTCTTCCTTTTGTTCTTGTGTGTATAAATAAGAAGGTTTTGACTCAGCTCTCTCTCTTCTGTTCTTGAGAGATAGCTGGGGATGTGATCGTGACATTAAAGCCTGAATTAAGAGATGATTCAGCCTCGTTATGTCACGCTCCCCACATTGGTGACCAAGAGACGTGAGAATGCATAGAAGGGATTCTCCTGATGCAGACTCGTCGGAGTCTGCCCAAGCGAGCGCCGTCTCCATTAAACTGCCAGAATTCTGGCAGGACAACCCGGACTCGTGGTTCCTCCAGGCTGAGGCACAGTTCACGCTCGCAGGAATAACGGCGGATGACACTAAGTTTTACCATGTCATCGCAAGGCTCGACAACCGCACAGCTCGATGCGTGCGGAGCCTGGTACAGAAGCCACCCGCTGACAACAAATACGGCGAGTTGAAGGCTGCCCTCACCGAGTGGTTCACGCCCTCAGCCGAAGAGAGGGCTAGGAGGCTCCTGGCTATGCACGGCCAGGGAGGGTGCAGACCAGTCGCCCTGATGGAAGACATGCTGCAGCTGAGGGAATCGGACAACGATAATTTCCTATTTAAGCACATCTTCTTAAGTAATCTCCCGACACACATGAGAGGGACTCTCTCCGGCATGCCTTGTGTGACCCAGCGGGACTTCCATGCGCTGGCCCGAGAGGCGCAGCGGCTCCTCGACTCCTGCGGCGAGCAGACGGCCACAGCGGCAGCGACAGACCTAGGTGCGGCGGCCCGAGGCAACGAGGAGCCAGAGACGGCGGAGCCAGCCCCACCAACGATGGCAGCGACGCGGCCCCGGCGCAGCGGAGGAGATGGCCTCTGTTATTATCACCGGCGTTTCGCAGAGAAGGCACACAGGTGTGTGCTGCCGTGCAGCTACAAGAGCTCGGGAAACCCCAGGACCGGGGATTCGTTAGCAGCTTCGGCTCTCGGTGAAAGAAATAAGCTGCTGTACATCACAGATGCGAGCTCCGGGTGGCATTTCCTCGTAGACACCGGAGCTCAAGTGAGTTTCATCACCCCGACCTATGCTGACCGGTTGGCTGGCCCCCGTGGTGACGGGGCAACGGCGGCGAACGGCTCGAGCATCAACACCTACGGAGAAAGGACCTTGCTTCTGTCCTTGCACGGCTGCACTTATGAATGGACTTTTATCATAGCGGCGGTGAGCTTCAACATGTTAGGTGCCGATTTTCTGTGCTCACATGGTTTGTTAGTTGATCTTGCCAACAGGCGCTTAGTTAATGCACTGTCTTTTAATTCTATTCCTTGTGCAGCTCGAGTGTCCCCACCACCGGTGCAGACCAACGTTGCCACAGCAGGCGGTAAGTTTAACACACTCCTCAACCAGTTTCCAGCGCTCACAGTTCCTACTTTTTCGGCAACAGTTGCGAAACACGTGGTGGAGCATTTTATCACTACAGCGGGCCCCCCCGGCTTCGCGAAAGCTCGGCGTTTGGATGCTGCTAAGCTCTCCATAGCGCACGAGGAGTTCGCCAGCCTGGAAAGACTGGGCATTATTCGCCGTTCGAAGAGCCCATGGGCTTCGCCGCTGCATATGGTCCCTAAAGCTGACGGCTCCTGGAGACCTTGCGGCGATTACCGCAGACTAAACAACGCCACAGCGCATGACCGCTACCCAATCCCACACATTCAGGATTTCTCGGTGCATCTGGCGGGGGCGCGCATTTTTTCTAAAATAGACCTGGTTCGCGGCTACCATCAGGTTCCAGTCCGGCCTGAGGACATTCCTAAAACAGCGGTAATAACCCCTTTTGGACTTTTTGAATTTTTGCGCGTGCCGTTTGGCCTTAAAGGTGCCGCACAAACATTCCAGCACATGATGGATGCCGTGTTACGCGATCTCCCTTTTGTGTTTGTCTACCTCGACGACATTTTAGTCGCCAGTACTGTACTTCAGAAGAAGAACACGAAAAACACCTCACTGCGGTTTTTCGGAGGTTGGGAGAGCACGGGTTAATTAATCCAGCCAAGTGCCAGTTTGGTGTGGCGCAGATCGATTTTTTGGGGCACCGCGTCTCCCCAGAAGGGGCAATTCCCCTACCGGATAAGGTGCGCGCAGTGGTAGATTTTCCCCGACCACAAACGGTCAAATCATTGCAGGAGTTTTTAGGAAAGGTAAATTTTTATAACCGTTTCCTACCCCACGCAGCGCAGCTCATGCAACCATTATACGCCGCGCTCAAAAAACAAAAACTCTCCAATCCTATCGAGTGGTTCCCGGAGCGGGAGCGCGCATTCGCGGAGGTAAAAAAAGCCCTAGCTGACGCCGCGCTTCTAGCTCATCCAGATCCATCGGCCCGCATAGCGCTCACCACCGACGCATCAGATTTGGCCATAGGGGCGGTCGTGGAACAGCATTTTGCCGGGGTTTGGCAGCCGCTGGCATTTTTCAGCAAATCCTTGAACGATGCCGAGCGGAAATACAGCACGTTTGACAGGGAGCTGTTAGCGTTCCATTTGGCCATCCGCCATTTCCAGTTTTGGCTGGAAGGTCGGCGTTTCACCGCTTTTGTCGACCATAAGCCGCTCACTTTTGCGATGTCCAAAATTTCAGAACCTTGGTCGGGCCGGCAACAGAGGCAGTTGGCCGCAATTTCGGAGTTTACCACTGATATTCAGCTCGTAGTGGGCAAACAACGTAGTGGCAGACTGCCTCTCTCGCGCGGTCACAGCACCGGTGCGCGTGGAGGCAGATTATACTACCGCAGCCGCAGGGCAAAATAACAGCGCGGAAGCGCACGAGGCCCCAGTTCATGTGGGGATAGATTACACAGCCATGGCAGCGGAACAAGGCAGAGATGCGGACGTGCACGCACTCCAGTCTGGACCAACAGGGTTAAGGCTGGAGAGCAGGTGTTTGCAAACCGGTATGCCCCCCCAATCTGCGATGTATCGACTGGGCGACTGCGCCCGGTAGTCCCGGCCGCGTGGCGCCGCCGTGTTTTTGACTCGGTTCACTCCCTGGCGCACCCAGGAGTGCGCGCTTCTGTGAAAATGGTAGCGGAGAAGTTTGTTTGGCCGAGCCTGTGCAAGCACGTGAAAGAGTGGGCAAGAACCTGCATGGCCTGCCAGCGGGCCAAAATTCACAAACACACAAAAGCTCCCTTAGAACTGTTCCACATTCCGGCCAAGAGATTCGACCACATGCATGTCGACCTCGTGGGCCCCCTACAGTCGTCGCAGGGGTTCACACATCTTTTGACAATGGTGGACCGAACCACACGTTGGCCGGAAGTGGTCCCACTGGCATCGGCCACGGCTGCAGAAGTGGCTCGCGGTTTTTTGACGGCCTGGGTAGCGCGTTTCGGGGTTCCGTCGGATATTACGTCCGACAGAGGGCCTCAATTTGTCTCTGAGCTCTGGTCAGCGATGGCCAGCAGCTTAGGAGCAAAAATTCATCGCACTACCGCTTATCACCCCCAGGCTAATGGTTTATGCGAGCGTTTTCATAGGTCTTTGAAGGCAGCCCTCAGAGCGTCACTTATGGATGCAGATTGGGTAAACAAACTACCATGGGTTTTATTGGGGTTGCGTTCTGCGCCCAAAGAGGATTTAAATGCCTCCCCAGCCGAGTTAGTTTTTGCACAACCTCTCAGGCTGCCCGGTGAGTTCCTACCAGAGCATCCGGAGCCGGGGCACCCCCCGGCTCTGGGGCCACTGATTGGCATGGGAGCGGACATGCTCCCGGGCCCCGTTCATCACACTTTTCCGTGCGTTTTTGTTCCCAAAGCTTTAAAAAATGCCGAGTTCATTTTTGTCAGGCACGAGGCTCTAAGACCGACCCTCTGCCCACCATATGATGGTCCATATAGGGTGCTGGAAACAGGTGATAAGCATTTTGTGCTAGATTTGGGAGACAGAAAAGAGACAGTTAGTATTGACAGACTAAAGCCTGCTTTTGTGATGAACAACGAGTCTGTACGGGTGGCGAGGGCACCTCGACGTGGCAGACTCCCCAGGGAACACGTCCCTGAGCCCCCGCAGGGATCAAATAACCACTTTCTTCCTCAGTCGGCAGATTCTTTGCAGGACGGCGCCGCAGGGACGGCGAGGCCTGCTTACAGCAGATTCGGAAGATGTTTGAAGCCCAGACGGCGTACAGACTGATTTTTGAAGTGATCATGTGGTATAGCCTATGCTATTGATGTTATCACTGATTTCTTGATATGATCATGTTGTACAGACTATGCTATTGAGGTTATCATGTTTTGTGAACTCTGATATATTGTCTATTCTTCGACGTTTGGGGGGGGGGGGGTTATGTAGCTCATGTATTTTTACCTACATATGTGTAAGCACTATGGGATGCTTGGGATTGCATGTGTGGATTGACCTCACGTCTTGAATGGGACAATATGTCTGGACCGCCTGTGGATAACAGCAAGACGACGGAGGTACGGCGGTAAGGAGCTGAAAGGACTTCCCAACCTCCTGGGGGCCAGGCGGAGGACTGAAGGACGCGGGGGGAGAGTTATTGTCAATAGTGGGTTTTGACGGTGATATGTGATTCTTCCTTTTGTTCTTGTGTGTATAAATAAGAAGGTTTTGACTCAGCTCTCTCTCTTCTGTTCTTGAGAGATATCTGGGGATGTGATCGTGATATTAAAGCCTGAATTAAGAGATGATTCAGCCTCATTATTTCACGCTCCCCACACACAGCAGTATAATAACTCAGTAATAACATTTAATACACACATACAATAACGTCCTCTGTTGCAAAGCATGCTGGGAAAACCCCCAAATACAGCCCCGACGTTACAATATATAATTTGGAGGAAAATTCATCAAATATGGCAAGTAGGTTGGGACGTAGAGGAAAATGGTAGACGGTATTATACAATCCAAAAGAGTGTGAAAGTGAACCGGTTGAGAAGTGGAAACAGGAGAGAGGAGACGATATGATACTAGACTGAGAAGAGGACACTGCTCATTAAATAAGACTCTTAACGTAACAGGTAAGCAGGAGTCAGGTCTACGTGACAGATGTCACATGTGCTGTACTGTTATCACTACGTGTTATATACACTGAGTATGTCAACGCAGATTAACAGCAAGCCAAACTCGTTTTTCACGAGCCAGGAAACCGAGCGTCCTGCTCACTTTATTTCACTCTTCTTAAGACAGCTTACAGTACCTTACAACTGTGGCTCGAAGCTCGTTGAAAAGCCCGAGTGAAACTAGAAAATAAAACAGAAAATACATTCATTAAAATAAGCTAGCGGGCCCGTGGGGTAAGACTAATTCCTGGAAACATAATACACTCAATACATAAAACAAGCTAGCGGGCCCTGGGATAGGACTAATTGCTGAAAACAAATCACACTCTAAAAACGATCTCAAGTTCACATTTAACAACTTATAAAACCAACATAACATTCATTTACTTACAGCCATGAGGTGTAAAAAAGGGGTTTAACACACAGGAGGAACGTTTCAGATATCCGCGGGCAGGCTAAGCACTTCTGCCTTATTTTCCTTCTCTCGCTGACTAACGTTCATTTCTTCTTCCCATAAATCCTAGCGGCAACTGGCTGCGCTTTCAATATAAAATACATGGATCACTACTAACTGTACAGAAATTACTTTTAACACACAATGACTATTTAGATAACGTGAATTATTATAAATGAACTTTTTTTTTTTTTTTTTTGTTACTTATTTGTACCCGTAGGTAGATTTGGTTTGCAGTCTGGTGACAAGCCACCGGCTGCCGGTCGCTGCGTGCGCGAGCGCGAGCGCCCTGAACCTACATGTTCTTGGTATGCGGGAGGAAACCGGAGAAATCCCGGAGTAAACCCACGCAACACGGGGAGAACATGCAAACTCCACACAGCTCACTGTTGGTCAGGGGCTGGGATCGAACCCACGATCTCATGATCCCCGCGATCCCCCGGCCTAGGGTAAAACTGTGCTGCCACAGTGCTAAACCACTGCGCCACCGTGCAGCCCAACTATGATATTTAATATAAACTTATGAATTATTCTTAACTTTCTATAAACACACACTACTGAGAGCAGAACACTCCCCGCCTGGCATCAACAAACTCCTCAAACCCCAGGACATCATTTCATCATCCTTCACCCCTGAAAAATGCAATAGCTTTCTATCATTTTTCCATTCCAAAATTGACAACATTCACAACCAACTTGCCTCCTCCCCAGCCATCACCCCTGACCCAGAACCCACTTTTTCTCCACCCATAGATAAACAGCTCTCCCTTTTCTCACCCATAACCACTGATGAACTTTCCGAAATACTCTCCAGCATGAAATCATCTACATGCCCCCTGGACCCCATCCCCTCCCCCCTTATCAAAGCCTGTCTCACCCCACTTGCCCCCCTTATCATCGACACCATCAACTCCTCCCTGACCACTGGCATTGTCCCCCCATCACTTAAGATTGCTGCCATCACCCCCCTCCTTAAGAAACCTGGCCTGGACTCTGACGACCCCAACAATTTCAGACCTATCTCCAACCTTCCATTTCTGGCTAAAATATTGGAAAAAGCTGTTGCCATCCAACTCAAGAAACACCTCCTCTCCAACAAACTCTACGAAACATTTCAATCTGGATTCCGTTCTCACCACAGCACTGAAACCACCCTCCTCAGGGTCACCAATGACCTCCTGCTCGCCTCTGACTCTGGCTCCCTCACCATTCTTCTCCTTCTCGATCTCAGCGCTGCTTTCGATACCATCAATCATTCCATCCTGCTCCGTCGTCTGCTTTCTATTGGCATCACTGACTCCGCCCTCTCTTGGTTCACCTCCTACCTGTCTGAGAGATTCCAGTACATCTCCATCAACAATCATAAATCACGCACCAACCCTGTCTCACACGGTGTCCCTCAAGGCTCTGTGCTCGGTCCAACCCTTTTCACTCTCTACATGCTTCCGCTTGGTCACATCATTCGTCAACATGGTCTTCACTTTCACTGCTACGCCGACGACACCCAGCTGTACATCTCCTCTAAATCCATCAACCCCGCCATTCTCTCCACCATCACCAACTGCCTTACAGACATAAAAACCTGGATGACTAACAACTTTCTCAAGCTAAACAGCAATAAAACAGAAATCCTCATTTTTGGACCAAAATCTCTTTTACCCTCTTCCCAGAACTTTTCATTCCAAATCAATGGTCACTCAGTCACCCCCCCCCCCCCCTGGCCAGAAACCTCGGCATTATCATGGACCCCACCCTCTCCTTCAAATCTCACATCAACCATATCACCAAAACATCATTTTTTCATCTTTGTAATATTGCACGCCTCCGTCCAACCCTCTCACTCTCTGCTGCTGAAATACTCATCCATGCCTTCATCACCTCCAGACTTGATTACTGTAACAGCATTCTGTATGGACTTCCTTCCACCATCCTCCAAAAACTACAGTATGTCCAAAACTCAGCCGCCCGCCTACTTACTCACTCCCGCTCCAGAGACCACATCACTCCTCTCCTCCGTCAGCTCCACTGGCTCCCCATTCAACAGCACATCAACTTCAAGATCCTCCTCATCACCTATAAAGCTCTTCATAACCTCGCCCCCTCATACCTAACGGACCTTCTGTCTCGTCATTCTCCCACTCGTCTCCTCCGCTCTGCTGACGCTCACCTTCTTACCCCCATCACCAAGACAAAATTCCGCACCCTGGGTGATAGATCATTCACCATTGCCGCACCAACCCTCTGGAATTCCTTGCCCCTTCACATCCGGTCTGCCAACACACTTGCTTCTTTTAAAAGTGAACTCAAAACCCATCTTTTCAAATCTACCTACAAAAACTGACTGCCTCTTCTACCTATGTGTACCTACCTTGTCTGTTTACTCGTTCTCTATATGTTTGTCCCTATGCTGCTTTGTAAAGCGTCTTTGAGTATTTAGAAAAGCGCTATATAAGACTGATGTATTATTATTATTATTATTATTATTATTATTACTAATGCCACTACTTCTTTTTATCTACTACCCGACATATAAAAATGGAGGGCATGTTTTGAGTCTCTCAGGTGGAAGATCTGCCATTTTCTGAGTCTCTAGTTTTCTCCTGAGTCTCCTGCACGTTGCACAATGGTGGATAATGGACGAGACCAGTCTCTGGCAACCTACAAGCCACAGTCCGGCTTGCCTAATTGCGCTTTCCGTGAACTGCCTTCCTTGATGCACAACCTTGGCATGATAGTAACGGACAAGCAGTTGAGTTACGTGATGCTTGTTTGGGAGAATGGTTGGATTCTCAGATGCTGTGTTCAATGAAGCATGTTTGAGGCGACCTCCAACCTTGATGAGGCTTTCACTCATATAGGGATCAAGAGCCACGATGGGACTTGAACTGTGGACGGTTTGGTTGGCGTGGAGAGCAGCATACTCATCGGGAAAGGCGTCCTTTTGAACAGACTGGAGGATGAGGTTACTGGCAGCATCCAGCTCCTCTGGAGTGCGTGGCTTGCTACATCGATGCCAGCCCCTGCATGAATGATCTGACAGGTTGCTTGATGAGTGAGAACGAGCTTGGTGAATTAGGAATGCAATGGCACGTACTAATGAGTTCCAACTTGAAAAGCGCTGGAAGCATTCTGGTGAGAGCCCGTTCTTCTGAATGTGAGTAGAAAAGGTAGCGACTTTTCTGATTTCAGAGTCTACTTCAGGCTCGATTAACTCAAAGGATTCAGATGTCCCGGATTCAGGTGGTTTGTAAAGGAAGTCTGGTCCCTTAAACCACATAGTGTCCGTAAGCTGTGATGCGGGTATTGACCTGGTGGCTAGATCAGCTGGGTTTTGCTCTGATGTGACGTAGTGCCACTGTTCAAGGGATGTGGACTGACGTATACGATGAACGCGGTTATGCACATAGACATAGAAGCACTTTGAATCATTGCAGATGTATCCAAGAACCACCTTGCTATCACAGTAGAATTTGACAGCGTTTGGTTTGTGATCAAACCAAGGAAGTGACGGCTGAGATCGTCACTTCCTTGTGGTAACGTATCGTCACTTCCTGTTTTGCTGTCTGCCTGTGTGGTTTGCTCTCCAGCTCTCGAGCCACTAGCTATGGCTACTAGCTCTCTTTCCTCTCCTCCTCTGGTGTGCTCTCTCTGTCAGATGTTTAGCTACACCTCTGCCTCTTTTAGTGATAATGGTAAATGTAATAAATGTTGTCTTTTTGAGGCGCTCGAGGCGAGGTTGTCTGATTTGGAATCCCGGCTCCGCTGCATTGAAACACCGTCTGCGCCAGTTAATCTCGACGGACGCCCCTTAGCTGCAGCGGAGCTAGCTAGCTTAGGTCCCCCTGTCACCGGTTCCCCGGCTCTCCTCTGCAGCGAGGAGACTGGGTGGGTGACGGTGAGAAGGAAGCCTAGTCGCAAAGCCCCGGTTCACCACCAACCTGTTCACGTTTCTAATCGTTTTTCCCCGCTCAGCGACACACCCACTGAGGAAAAAACTCTGATCATTGGCGACTCTGTAGTCAGAAACGTGAACCTAGAGACTCCAGCGGCCATAGTCACATGCATTCCTGGGGCCAGAGCAGGCGACATCGAGTCAAATTTGAAAATGCTGGCTAAAAGTAACTGTAAATATTCCACAATTGTTATTCACGCCGGCATTAATGACATCCGTCTCCGGCAGTCGGAAGTCACGAAACTTAATGTAGAATCGGTGTGTGACTTTGCAAAAACGATGTCAGCCACTGTAGTATTCTCTGGGCCCCTCCCCAATCTGACCAGTGATGACATGTTTAGTCGCTCGTCATCCTTGAACCGCTGGCTGTCTGTGTGGTGTCCTAAAAATGACGTGGGCTACATTGACAATTGGAGCTCTTTTTGGGGAAAACCTGGTCTTATGAGACGAGACAGCATTCATCCCACTTTGGATGGTGCTTCTCATTTATCTAACAATCTGGCATCTTTTTTATCCAAATTTCCAAAACCCTGACTACTCAGAGTTGGGACCAGGAAGCAGAGTCGCAGTCTTACACGCCTCTCTGCAGCAACTCTTCATCCGCCACCCCTCAGCTTAGCCCCTGTCTTCCCCATCAGAGAATCGTTGTCTGCTCCCTCCAAAGTAAATAAAAATATAATGTATAAGCATCCCAAAGTGATAAAGCAAAATATTGGTAAAACTCAAATTAAACATAAAGCCTCTAAATTGAATGATTTGGCCTCTGTTCCTCCTCATAATTTAAAAATTAAATGTGGTTTATTAAATATTAGGTCTCTAACTCCCAAGTCTCTGTTAGTCCATGATCTGTTAATTGATCATCAGATTGATTTAATTTCCCTTACAGAGACTTGGTTAGGACAAGAGGATTATGTTGGTTTAAATGAATCAACTCCCTCTGGTTATTTAAACTGCCAAAATCCCAGAAGTTCTGGTCGTGGAGGAGGAGTAGCATCAATTTACCATTCCAAATTACTAGTTAATGTAAAGCAAAAAACATGTTATAATTCCTTTGAGGGCCTGGTCCTCAGTATTGGGCACTTCAGCAATTCCAGGTTAAACCCAATTTTATTTGCCATAGTTTATCGTCCCCCATCAACCTATTCAGAATTTTTATCCGAATTTCCTGATTTCTTAGCTGATTTAGTGCTGAAATCTGATAGAATAATTATAGTAGGGGACTTTAATATACATGTGGATGTAGATAGTGACTGCCTTAATGTGGCTTTTAATTCAATATTAGACTCGATTGGGTTTTCTCAGAAAGTAGGAGATTCTACTCATTACCTCCACCATACATTGGACCTTGTTCTGACATATGGCATAGAAATAGAAAATCTTGTAGTGTCTCCTCATAACCCTGTACTGTCAGACCATTGTCTGTTAACCTTTGATTTTACTATTTCTGACTATTTGGCTCCTAAAGAAAAATATTATCACAGTAGATGCCTCTCAGATGATGCTGTTTCCAAATTTATGCAGATTGTTTCCTCTATGCCATGTGTCAACACAACGGAAATAAGCTATAGACAGCTTGCTCCTTCTGTAATTGATAACATGGTGGATAGTGTTTCAGCTTCTCTGCATCAGGCTCTAGACTTGGTGGCCCCCTTAAAAAAGAAAAAGTCTAATCAGAGATTTTTAACTCCTTGGTTCAACACAGAAACTCGTAGCTTAAAACAGAAGACTCGTCAATTAGAAAGAAAATGGCGCTCTACTAATTTAGATGAAATCTATTTAGCTTGGAGAAATCATCTTTTAATTTATAAAAAATCTCTTAGAAAAGCTAGAACGAGTTATTACTCTGCATTAATAGAAGAGAACAAGAATAATCCCAGGTTTCTTTTCAGTACTGTAGCCAGGTTGACAAAGAGTCAGGACTCTGTCAATCCTAGCATCCCCTTAGAGCTTACTAGTCAGGACTTTATGAACTTTTTCAATAATAAAATTTCATCCATCAGAGATAAAATCAATCAGATTCTTCCCACAGTTAACTTAAATACTGTAACTACTACAACTCCTTCTATTGATGTCTGTCTTGATGAGTTTACTCCAATCGACCTTTGTGAGTTAGACAAAATAGTTTCCTCATCCAAACCTTCAACTTGTCTTTTAGACCCTATTCCTACCAGGTTATTTAAAGAAGTCTTCCCACTTATTGGTAGCTTTATTCTTCATATAATCAATTCTTCATTAACTTTAGGCCATGTACCGCAGGCTTTTAAAACGGCTGTAATTAAACCCTTACTCAAAAAGCCAACGCTAGATCCAGGAGCTTTAGCTAACTATAGACCAATCTCTAATCTCCCTTTCATTTCAAAAATCTTAGAAAGAGTTGTTGCTACGCAATTATTTGACCACCTGCAGGGAAATGGTTTATTTGAGGAGTTTCAATCTGGGTTTAGAATCCATCATAGCACTGAAACAGCCTTAGCGAAGGTCACTAACGACCTCCTCATTGCATCTGATAATGGACTAGTTTCTGTACTTGTCCTTTTAGATCTTAGTGCAGCTTTTGATACTATTGATCATAATATTCTACTTGATAGATTAGAACACTATGTTGGACTTAATGGAACTTCGTTGCAGTGGTTTAGATCTTATTTATCTGATAGGTTCCAGTTTGTTCATGTAAATGATGAGTTTTCTCTCAGCTCAAAGCTTAGTCATGGAGTTCCACAGGGATCTGTGCTTGGCCCTACTCTTTTTAGTTTATATATGCTTCCGTTAGGCAACATTATTAGAAAGCACTGTATACATTTTCACTGTTATGCAGATGACACACAATTATACCTGTCAATGAAGCCAGATGATACTAATCAATTAGCCAAGTTAGAAGCCTGTCTTAAGGAAATCAAAGCTTGGATGACTTGTAATTTCCTGCTATTAAATTCAGATAAGACTGAAGTCATTCTTGTTGGTCCAAAAAACCTTAGAAATCCCTTTCCAAATCAAACTTTCAGTTTGGATGCAGTTACTCTTTCTCTTAATAGCTCTGTGAGGAACCTTGGAGTTATTTTTGATCAGGATTTGTCCTTCAATTCACATATTAAATTTGTTTCTAAGACTGCCTTCTATCATTTGCGTAATATTGCCAAGATTAGGAGCATCTTGTCTCAGAGTGATGCTGAGAAGCTGATCCACGCTTTTGTTAGCTCGAGATTAGATTATTGTAATTCTTTATTATCAGGCTGTCCTAAAACATCTTTAAAAAGTCTTCAGCTGATCCAAAATGCTGCAGCAAGAGTTTTAACAGGTACTAGAAAGAGAGATCATATCTCTCCGGTTCTGGCCTCCCTTCATTGGCTTCCCATAGAGTTTAGAATTAAGTTTAAAATCCTTCTTCTTACTTACAAAGCTCTAAACAATCAGGCTCCTTTTTATTTAAAAGATCTGATACTACCGTATCATCCTAACAGAGCACTACGCTCCCAAAATGCAGGTTTACTTGTAATACCTAGAATCTCCAAAAGTACAATGGGAGGCAGAGCCTTCAGTTATCAAGCTCCTCTCCTGTGGAATCAGCTGCCAATCTGGATTCGGGAGTCAGACTCGATCTCTGTTTTTAAGAATAGGGCTAAAACCTACCTTTTTGATATAGCCTACAATTAGGGAGGGATCATGTGTTTTCTGAACCCTCCCTTAGTTATGCTGCTAATAGGTTTAGTCAGCCGGGGGACCTCCAGTAATGCACTGGGCCTCACTCCTTTCCTCACTCTCTATGAAATATTTTTTTTTTGCTGGTCATTAACATTTGTTTGTTCTCTCCCATAGATTGAGTCCCCATCGTGCTGTTTGCTCTCTACATGTCTGTTCTTTTCTTCTTCTCTATCCCCTCACCCCCCAGCCAGTCGCAGCAGATGACTGCCCCTCCCTGAGCCTGGTTCTGCTGGAGGTTTCTTCCTGTTAAAAGGGAGTTTTTCCTCTCCACCGTCGCCAAGTGCTTGCTCACAGGGGATCGCCTGATTGCTGGGGTCTTTCTGCAACTGTGGGGGTCCTCCCTACAGTTGATAGTGCTATGAGATGACTGTTGTTGTGAAATGGCGCTATATAAATAAAGTTGAATTGAATTGAATTGATCAAGTTCGTCCAGAATGAGCTCTGCCATCTCAACCGCTGGAGCTGCTCCACAAAGTTCAAGGCGAGGTATCGTGGGCTCTGGTTGTGGTGAAAGTTTTGCTTTCCCAAGCACAAACCCGACTTCACATTGTCCTTCTGCATTGACTGTCTTCAAGTATGCTACTGCCACAATAGCCCAGCTTGAAGCGTCGGAAAAGATACACAGTTCGGTGTAAGTGGACTTAGAGAGGGAAGCTGGTACATAGCAGCGTGGCACCTTGAGGCTGCTAAGATCTTGGAGGGACATTTTCCATGTTTCCCATGTGTCCATTTTGTCCTGGGGGAGGGGAGCATCCCAACCTTGGACACCATTCGACAGTTCACATAACAAGAGTCTGCCTTTGATTGTCACTGGTGACGCTAGTCCCAAGGGGTCGAAGATGCTGTTAATTGATGACAGAACCCTGCGGTGGGTGTAGGGTTTGTCATCGACGGCAACCTTGAATGTGAAAGAGTCAGTGTTTATGTCCCAGCACAGGCCTAGACTTCTCTGAGCTGGTAGAGTGTCGTTGCCGAGACTCAAGTCTTTAATACCGGTGGCCAGGTCTTCTGGCTTGAAGGCTTGCATGACTGAGACACTATTCGAGGCAATTTTGTGGAGCTTGAGATTGGACTTGGCCAAGGATGCGCCTGTGCGCTTGAGCAAGTCTTTCATTTGAGAGTTTTTTGTTGAGTTGCGTCTTAGTGAGCTGAGTCTAGACAATGCTCGGTCCCTGTTATTTGGGAGCGGCAAGCGAGGAAACTTGAATGGCAGAGGAGCGATCCAGTTGTTATTTCCATCCTGGTGGACTTCTTCCTCCATTATCTTTAGGAAGGTCTCATCCTCGAAAGACGCGGCGCACTTGTTATCGTTCTCTGTGCACTCAAAAACTTTGTCCCCAAGCTTTTCTTCCGCTGCGTTGGGTTTTGAGCTGCGTTTGGAGAGGCCGTCCTTGTGCTCCCCGCCGTAGCATGGTTTCTCTTTGATGTTGATGCTGTTAGGACAAGGAGTGAAAAGAGATGGGAGTCCGTTGGAGAGCATGTACATTTTATAAACGTTGATGGTTGGCTTATGAGCGTTAAGGCACACCTCTCCCACAATTACCCAGCCTAGGTCCAGGCGTTGAGCAAAGGGAGCATTGTGGGGTCCATTGACATGTTGCCTTACCTTGTGGACTCGTAGGATGTCTCTGCCCAGTAAAATTGCCATCTGAGCATCTGTGTCATACTTGGGGATGAGAGGAGCGAGGTGTTTTAAGTGGGCATGAGCAAGAGTGACTTCAGGCGTAGGTATTTCACCCCTACTGAACTTTATCTCGTCGCATTCAAGGAGAGGAAGGAGGTCTAAGCGTGGGCCTCCACCTACTGGCTCGATTTGGAACCCCGCTGCTTCCCTGCCAAGCATTTCAGTTAAACCAGCACATGTTCTCATGTGGTATGTCAGAGGGCTACCCTTGATCCCAAACAGCTCGAAGAATTCAGGACAGGCCAGCGATTTATTACTCTGATCGTCAAGGATTGCATACATCTTAACGGAGCGTTCTGGTTGGTCTTTAGGGAAAACTCGAACTAGACATACCTTTGAGCAAGAACGTGGGGGATTACCTTCGCCGCAGATCTCAGTGCACCGTAACGTTACCTCAGGTGGCGTGTTGTCTCGGGGCTGAGGCTCTGGTTCAGATGTGTTTTCCGGCTGGAGTTGCTGACTTGAATCAGGATGCATGGCAGAGCAATGCCTTTCACTTTGGCACTCCTCGCACTTGAGTTTCATGTCACAGTCCTTTATTGCGTGCATGGGAGAGCAGCAGCGAAAACATTGTTTGTGTTCTTTGAGTATGTTTCGCCTCTCCTGTAGCGGTTTATTCTGAAAAGCTCTACATTTGGCTAGAGGATGCATTTTCTTATGGACTGGACAGTAGCGTGTTAAATCGTCCTCTTTAGTACTAGCGGGAGCAGTTGTGTCGACCTCTGTTTTGTTTACAGTTAGAGGCGTTCTGTAGCTAGTTTGTTTGAATGGTGGCCTCTCACCTTTGCTGAAGGGTTGGCTGCTGCATGTCGTAAAACTTGGGTCATTTCTTGCTTTAGCCTCGTCTTGGACAAACTTTACAAAATATGAGAAGGGAGGGAAGGTTACGTCATATTTTTGTTTGTATTTTGAGCCCGCGTGCAGCCATTTATCTTGTAAATTTGGAGGCAACTTTTCAGCTATGGGCTTAACCCCACAGGGTGTGTCGAGGTAGGTGAGGCCTGGGAGATAAGCTTCATCTTTAGTGACCCGCAGCTCTAAGAGTAAATCTCCAAGTTCCCTGAGTTTTACATTGTCTCTGTTTGTAAGGCGAGGGAAGTTATCTAGTTTTTTAAACAAGGCGTTTTCTACTACTTCTGCCATAGCATAGCACTCTTTTAATCTGTCCCATGATAATTGGAGAGCAGATTTGGGGTTAGTGGCATAGACAGCTCTGATTCTTTTAACGTGTTCTGAGGACTCTTTACCAAGCCACTTGACTAGGAGATCTAACTCCTGGCTATATGTGAGACCAACGTCTTCAGTTGCATTTATAAATGACGACTGCCATGCTCTAAAGTTTTCGGGGGTGTCGTCAAACTTAAAGAGTCCGGTTGTGATTAGCTCTCTGCGCGCGAGGAACCTAGCAAAGTCTGCCATAGGTGGGTCACCATTGTGGGAAGCATGGTAGCTGTTTGGCCTGACATAGTCTCTCGGTATGTCAACGGATTCATTTTTCACGTACATTTTCTTGAATGTTGGTGGAGAGAGAGTTTGTTCGGGTCTCCTCGGAGTGAATAATTGCGCCCTTTGTGCAGGTTCGACTTGAGGTGTTTCTTCTTCAGCTGGTTGCGCCTGTGACTTTAGCTGGATTTGGTGGTGCACATACTCCATAGTTCTCCGTCTGACAGCTTGTGATGAAATTGCGCTCCTTACACTCTCTCCTTCGTCCGGCTCGGCAGCTGCGGCAGCCTCTAGAACTTCTGCTTTTGCTGTGGCGGCCACTGTTTCCTTTTCTATCTCCAGCATCTCTAGATCCAGTTCTAGCTTTGCTTGATGCTTTGCTTGTTCTAGCTTTGCTTGTTGCTCTGCTTGTTCTAGCTTTGCTTGTTTTTTAATTTCTAATTGTCTCTTACTGTATAAGGCTCTAGCATTCGCAGCTTCAGCAGAGGCTCGTGCCATGATGGCTGCTTCCATTGCGTCGGAGCTCGAGGACAACCTGGAGCTAGAACGTCTGGAGCTGGAGCTAGTGTTGTATGATGATTTGGCTTCGGAGTTCGCCTTTTCTTCCGCCCTCTTCTCTTGAGTGTCGTCAATTGCTGTGTCGTCGACCTTATCTTCACCAACTGCTGACCTGGCTTTTCACTGTACTGTTATCACTAAGTGTTATATACACTGAGTATGTCAACGCAGATTAACAGCAAGCCAAACTCGTTTTTCACGAGCCAGGAAACCGAGCGTCCTGCTCACTTTATTTCACTCTTCTTAAGACAGCTTACAGTACCTTACAACTGTGGCTCGAAGCTCGTTGAAAAGCCTGAGTGAAACTAGAAAATAAAACAGAAAATACATTCGTTAAAATAAGCTAGCGGGCCCCTGGGGTAAGACTAATTCCTGGAAACATAATACACTCAATACATAAAACAAGCTAGCGGGCCCTGGGATAGGACTAATTGCTGAAAACAAATCACACTCTAAAAACGATCTCAAGTTCACATTTAACAACTTATAAAACCAACATAACATTCATTTACTTACAGCCATTGCTTTCGGAGGTGTAAAAAAGGGGTTTAACACACAGGAGGAACGTTTCAAATATTCGCGGGCAGGCTAAGCACTTCTGCCTTATTTTCCTTCTCTCTCTGACTAACGTTCATTTCTTCTTCCCATAAATCCTAGCGGCAACTGGCTGCGCTTTCAATATAAAATACATGGATCACTACTAACTGTACAGAAATTACTTTTAACACACAATGACTATTTAGATAACATGAATTATTATAAATGAACTATGATATTTAATATAAACTTATGAATTATTCTTAACTTTCTATAAACACACACTACTGAGGGCAGAACATGTGCTGTTGTCGAGATTATGAGGCACAGAGGGAGGTGTTGAGGGAGTCGCCGAGGAAACGGAATGAATGACTTTACACTAAGAGGGTTTTTAAGTATGAGGAAATGGGCACAGGTGAAGGCTGTGTTAACGTATTAAAGGGAAATTGGGGTTTTAAGGAGAATTTAGCTGTCTAGAAGGGTTTTTTGGGGGGGGGGGGGTGCTCTTCAGAGGTACTGGACACTTTGATCCACACCCCAGAGCAGAAGGTGGCGGTAATGCACCATAAGCTGGATGCCAACCGCCGTTAAACCAAAAAGAAGAAGATTTTTGATCTCGTTGGCTTGCCGTAGCTGCTACCGAGCATCCTCTCCGTGTCAGCGGGGCACTCTCCGGTGACGAAGAGGATGATGGTTATTTTTGTTCGGTTTATTCGTCCCTTTTAATCCGTTTTATCACTGCATTGACCGGGATTAGACACCGACGTTAACCCGAGTTTTTGACCGGCAGACAAATGCGGAGCTGCTGCTGCAGTTTCAGCGGCGGGGACTGGAACAGCGAATGGCGGCTAAAAACACCTGTTAGCCCGCGGCGGTGAGCCCTGGTCGCTCACACTGCTGAAGAGAGGCTTCCGAAGGTTGGACTCCCGTTCTGATTCGGCTTCAGTGAGCCCGCAGCCCGGTTAGCCTGTGTTGAGGCCATTTAGCCTCTGGTAGCTTCAGTCTTCTTCTGTTAGCTTGAGTTAGCTTTGTTGTTAGCTTCAGTTAGCTTCGCGGTTAGCCTCCGTTAGCCGGCAATGGCTGCCCAGATGTTTGGCCGATGGAGGTGAGGCTTTGCGCCGCTCAGAAAAGATGACGACCCGGTGTGAAGAGGCCGTGTCGGCGGGTGGAGGAGTATGGAGGCCGGGGATGAGCCGAGCACAGAGCCAAGATGAGAGTACCGAGATCCGGATCAACGAGAGCTGAGAGACGGAGGAGAGGACCGGTGAGTCGATTATTAAATATGATTGTAAATTAATAATTTTAATCTTTAGTAATATTTGCAAGGTTTCCATGGAGGCTTGAAAGTCGTAAATTAGTTTTTCCAAAATCCTGACGTGGACTGTAATTGAGAGACTTTTATTCACAGATACTAAAAATCCCACAGACCTGATGAACATGATGGCTGGTTTATTTCTGTTTATGAGCAGAAATATTCACAAATTACATTTATCCACCTTATTCCTGGGCTCCATGATGCCTTGCGTGAATTATGGGCACAACTTCCGGTACTAGTTTAGAACGTGTGGTTGTCACCGAACGAGAACGAGAGAACGTGGAGTTGTTACTGAAACCAGACACTTTTCCTTATTGAAAAACGAGGACTTTGGCATCAAAAATGCAGGAACACGGCCTGTTAGCCTCAAAAACAGGAGTATAATCAAACCACTTCCCACGACAATGGAGGGATGAGAAGATGAGCTTAAAAAGTGGCCTGGCAGACAGTAGCTCCGTTAGTTAGCCCCACTGCTAAGATGCTAACGCTGTCAACAAAAGTTCTGAGATATATCAGTAGCCGTGTTTCCATGGACACAACTAACCGGATTAAAAGCTTGATCGGAATAAAAATGCTTCATGTAAACACGCCATTTTGAATATTCTGACCTGATCACACTCATTCAGATCAAAATTTCCTTCCGATTGAGACGGGTGAGTTATGCCGATTGTTAATCCGATTCATGCGCATATAAACACTTAACAGCCTTGGACAAAATTGTTGGTACCCCTCTGTTAATGAAAGAAAAACCCGCAATGGTCACAATGGGGACCGGAGTGGTGGCTCAGTTGGTAGAGCATCCAACCCACACCCGGGAGGCAGGGGTTCAAATCCTGGCTGGGTCATGCCGAAGACCATATAAAAGTGGAACTTCCTGCCATCCAGCTTGGTGCTCAGCAATAATGGAATGGAGGGAAATATGGCAGCGGCCCTCTGATTCTACACTGGGGTGTGTGTGATTGACACTGTAGATAGGAAATTTAAAAAAGAAATAACTTGAATCTGACAAAAGTGGTAATAAATAAAAATTCTATGAAAATTAACCAATGAAAATCAGACAATGCTTTTGAATTGTGGTTCAACAGAATTATTTTAAAAAAACAAACTCATGAAACAGGCCTGGACAAAAATGATGGTACCCTTAACTTAATATTTTGTTGCACAACCTTTTGAGGCAAACACTGCAATCAAACGATTTCTGTAACTGTCAATGAGACTTCTGCACCTCTCAGCAGGTATTTTGGCCCACTCCTCATGAGCAAACTGCTCCAGTTGTCTCAGGTTTGAAGGGTGCCTTCTCCAGACGGCATGTTTCAGCTCCTTCCACACCTGTTCAGTAGGGTTTAGATCAGGGCTCATAGAAGGCCACTTTAGAATAGTCCAATGTTTGGCTCTTAGCCATTCTTGGGTGTTTTTAGCTGTGTGTTTTGGGTCATTATCCTGTTGCAAGACCCATGACCTGCGACTGAGACCAAGCTGTCTGACACTGGGCAGCACATTTCTCTCTAGAATACCTTGATAGTCTTGAGATTTCATTGTACCCTGCACACATTCAAGACCCCTGTGTGCCAGATGCAGCAAAACAGCCCCAGAACATAACAGAACCTCCTCCATGTTTCACAGTAGGGACAGTGTTCTTTTCTTGCTATGCTTCATTTTTGCGTCTGTGAACATAAAGCTGATGTGCCTTGCCAAAAAGTTCCAGTTTTGTCTCGTCTGTCCATAGGACATTCTCCCAGAAGCTTTGTAGCTTGTCAACATGCAGTTTGGCAAATTCCAGTCTGGCTTTTTTATGATTTGTTTTCAACAGTGGTGTCCTCCTTGGTCGTCTCCCCTAAAGTCCACTTTGGCTCAAACAACGACGGATGGTGCGATCTGAAACTGATGTACGTTGAAGTTCACCTTGAATGTGTTTAGAGGTTGTTCTGGGCTCTTTTGTTACCATTCGTTTTATCCGTCTCTTCCATTTTTCATCAAGTTTCCTCCTGCGGCCACATCCAGGGAGGTTGGCTACAGTCCCGTGGATCTTAAATTTCAGAATAATATGTGCAACTGTAGTCACAGGAACATCAAGCTGCTTGGAGATGGTCTTATAGCCTTTACCTTTAACATGCTTGTCTAGAATTTTCTTTCTAATCTCCTGAGACAACTCTCTCCTTTGCTTCCTCTGGTCCATGTTTAGTGTGGTACACACCATGTCACCAAACAGCACAGTGACTACTTGTCACCCTTTAAATAGGCCGACTAACTGATTACAAGTTTGTAGACACCTGTGATGTTAATTAGAGGACACATCTTGGTTGAACATGTCCCTATGGTCACATTATTTTCAATCTTTTCTAGGGGTACCATCATTTTTGTCCAGGCCTGTTTCATGAGGTTTTTTTTTTGTTTGTTTTTTTAAAAGGGCCTATATCATGCTATTTTAAGCCTTTCACAGTAAACTATATGCATGTATGTGATAGTATATTACCTTTGGTACACTGGAAAATGAATTTCTTATGATATGAGTTATTTTCACGAGCTGCTTTTCCAACCCGGAAGTAAGATGCCTCGATCTCTGAGGCTCCGCCTCTCCTTCTTGTGGCTGCCGCCCATTTCATGACGTAACCCCTGAGCCGGCTGCTGCAGCGTGTCGCTGGGTTCCGCCCACGAAAACTTAGAAGACATTGTTTTTTTTCTTGCCTTCTGATTGTTCCTCTGAGTGTTGCTATCCCTGTGCTGTTGCAATCCTGGAATTTCCCCATTGTGGGACTAATAAAGGCTTATCTTATCTTATCTTATCTTACATAAAAAAGCAAACAGTTGTTGTCACTGAGCAGATTAGGTGCGAGAGGAACTACTTCTTCACAGCGTCAATGCTAAAGTGAAAGAGTTTTGCCGATCACCGCTCCGTTAGCTGCGCGGAGAAAGTGGGTGTGTGCGTTAGCCTGGGGGCGGTGCTGGCAGCACAGGCACTTCCTGGAGTGGGCGGCTCACCCACGTTCGTACGTATGAACGTGGGGACCCAGTCATTATCAGGGACAGGGCGGAGCAGCAGCTCAGAGAGCAGGGTTGAGGAGGAATACTCAGAGATGCCTGAATGGAGCAAAATACCACTTTGGGGGTGTTTTTGGTGAGGAATTAACATTATAACATGCTTAAAAGCTCAAAAAAGTCGATTTTGCATGATATAGGCCCTTTAAGTTTTTGTAAAGGGTATACATGTCATTACAGCATTACATTGTTTACATTTTCATCACATATTCCCTTTTTTTTGACAACATTGGAAAAAAATTATTACAACACCCCATTTTTTAAGTGAAAGAAAAGAAAAATTAAAAAAACAACAACAAAAGAGCAGAAAACTAAAAGAGCATCTGAGTAGCGTTGGAACAAAGAGCGGGATCATTATTGAAATGGTATTTGTCAAAGATTAGATCTAATGGAAGACACATATGCGATCCAGGGTTGCCAAAAGTTCAAGAACCCATCCATGTCCTGTCTCAGTGGAAATGTCAACTTTTCCATCAAATAAATGTCTTGAATCACGTTAATCCAATCTTCAGGTGTAGGACAGTCCTTCAACATCCATTTTTTAGTTAGAGCTTTTTTACTTGCCAATATTAAAACAGTGAATAAGTATTTTTCTCCTCGTCTTTCCAGTGATTCCGGTAGTAAACCCAAATACAAAGTTACAAAAGAAAAGGGAACTGTTATTTTGATTATTTTCCCCAATATTGTCTGTACATTGGTCCAATATTGGTGGATAACTGGGCATGACCAAAACACATGAAAATGATTTGCAGTCTTTTCACCACACAAGCGCCAACAATTCAACCCTTTACGAGTAAATTTGTTTTGTGCAGGTGTTCTGAAAAATCTTACCAAATTTTTCCATCCAAATTCTCTCCACTGCAGGGATGAGGTACTTTTCCATTGCTGTTTATTTAGCTTTTCCCATATTTCCAGTTGTAAAGTGAAATTCCCCTCTTTTTCCCATCTTTCTTTTATATATGATGTGTTGTCTCCTTTTAAGTCTTGAAGACCTTGGTATATTTTAGAAATGTATCTGATCCCTGGGATCCCTTTATATGCCATTAAGAAGACCTTCAGAACACCTGACTGGGCCCTTTCCAAATCCTCCTTTTTAAGTATATTGTTTATGTGGCGACTCTGTAGTCAGAAACGTGAACCTAGAGACTCCAGCGGTCATAGTCATATGCATTCCTGGGGCCAGAGCAGGCGAAATCGAGTCAAATTTGAAAATGCTGGCTAAAAGTAACTGTAAATATTCCACAATTGTTATTCACGCCGGCATTAATGACATCCGTCTCCGGCAGTCGGAAGTCACAAAACTTAATATAGAATCGGTGTGTGACTTTGCAAAAACGATGTCTGCCACTGTAGTATTCTCTGGGCCCCTCCCCAATCTGACCAGTGATGACATGTTTAGCCCCTCGTCATCCTTGAACCGCTGTCTGTCTGTGTGGTGTCCTAAAAATGACGTGGGCTACATTGACAATTGGAGCTCATTTTGGGGAAAACCTGGTCTTATGAGACGAGACATCATTCATCCCACTTTGGATGGTGCTTCTCATTTATCTAACAATCTGGCATCTTTTTTTATCCAAATTTCCAAAACCTTGACTGAGTTGGGACCAGGAAGCAGAGTCGCAGTCTTACACGCCTCTCTGCAGCTCCTCTTCATCCGCCACCCCTCAACTTAGCCCCTGTCTTCCCCGTCAGAGAATCATTGTCTGCTCCCTCCAAAGTAAATAAAAATATAATATATAAGCATCCCAAAGTGATAAAGCAAAATATTGGTAAAACTCAAATTAAACATAAAGCCTCTAAGTTGAATGATTTGGCCTCTGTTCCTCCTCATAATTTAAAAATTAAATGTGGTTTATTAAATATTAGGTCTCTAACTCCCAAGTCTCTGTTAGTCCATGATCTGTTAATTGATCATCAGATTGATTTAATTTCCCTTACAGAGACTTGGTTAGGACAAGAGGATTATGTTGGTTTAAATGAATCAACTCCCTCTGGTTATTTAAACTGTCAAAATCCCAGAAGTTCTGGTCGTGGAGGAGGAGTAGCAACAATTTACCATTCCAAATTACTAGTTAATGTAAAGCAAAAAACATGTTATAATTCCTTTGAGGGCCTGGTCCTCAGTATTGGGCGCTTTAGCAATTTTAAGTTAAACCCAAATTTATTTCATAGTTTATTGTCCCCCATCAACCTACTCAGAATTTTTATCCGAATTTGCTGATTTCTTAGCTGATTTAGTGCTGAAATCTGATAGAATAATTATAGTAGGGGACTTTAATATACATGTGGATGTAGATAGTGACTGCCTTAATGTGGCATTTAATTCAATATTAGACTCGATTGGGTTTTCTCAGAAAGTAGGAAATTCTACTCATTACCTCCACCATACATTGGACCTTGTTCTGACATATGGCATAGAAATAGAAAATCTGGTAGTGTCTCCTCATAACCCTGTACTGTCAGACCATTGTCTGTTAACCTTTGATTTTACTATTTCTGACTATTTGGCTCCTAAAGAAAAATATTATTACAGTAGATGCCTCTCAGATGATGCTGTTACCAAATTTACGCAGATTGTTTCCTCTATGCCATGTGTCAACACAACGGAAATAAGCTATAGACAGCTTGCTCCTTCTGTAATTGATAACATGGTGGATAGTGTTTCAGCTTCTCTGCATCAGACTCTAGACTTGGTGGCCCCCTTAAAAAAGAAAAAGTCTAATCAGAGATTTTTAACTCCTTGGTTCAACACAGAAACTCGTAGCTTAAAACAGAAGACTCGTCAATTAGAAAGAAAATGGCGCTCTACTAATTTAGATGAAATCTATTTAGCTTGGAGAAATCATCTTTTAATTTATAAAAAATCTCTTAGAAAAGCTAGAACGAGTTATTACTCTGCATTAATAGAAGAGAACAAGAATAATCCCAGGTTTCTTTTCAGTACTGTAGCCAGGTTGACAAAGAGTCAGGACTCTGTCAATCCTAGCATTCCCTTAGAGCTTACTAGTCAGGACTTTATGAACTTTTTCAATAATAAAATTTCATCCATCAGAGATAAAATCAATCAGATTCTTCCCACAGTTAACTTAAATACTGTAACTACTACAACTACTTCTATTGATGTCTGTCTTGATGAGTTTACTCCAATCAACCTTTGTGAGTTAGACAAAATAGTTTTCTCATCCAAACCTTCAACTTGTATTTTAGACCCTATTCCTACCAGGTTATTTAAAGAAGTCTTCCCACTTATTGGTAGCTTTATTCTTCACATAATCAATTCTTCATTAACTTTAGGCCATGTACCGCAGGCTTTTAAAACGGCTGTAATTAAACCCTTACTCAAAAAGCCAACGCTAGATCCAGGAGCTTTAGCTAACTATAGACCAATCTCTAATCTCCCTTTCATTTCAAAAATCTTAGAAAGAGTTGTTGCTACGCAATTATTTGACCCCCTGCAGGGAAATGGTTTACTTGAAGAGTTTCAATCTGGGTTTAGAATCCATCATAGTACTGAAACAGCCTTAGCGAAGGTCACTAACGACCTCCTCATTACATCTGATAATGGACTAGTTTCTGTACTTGTCCTTTTAGACCTTAGTGCAGCTTTTGATACTATCGATCATAATATTCTACTTGATAGATTAGAACACTATGTTGGACTTAATGGAACTTTGTTGCAGTGGTTTAAATCTTATTTATCTGATAGGTTCCAGTTTGTTCATGTAAATCAGGGGTGTCCAACCATGTGCCATGGAGAGCCAAGACCCTGCAGGTTTTACCTCCAACCAGTGTCTTCAACAGCAGATTTCAGTGAACTTCTTCCCACTGATTGCTGATAAGTGAAAACACCTGCTGAAGAGACTGGGTAGAAGAGAAAACCTGCAGGGTCTTGGCTCTCCATGGCACATGGTTGGACACCCCTGATGTAAATAATGAGTTTTCTTTCAACTCAAAGCTTAATCATGGAGTTCCACAGGGATCTGTGCTAGGCCCTACTCTTTTTAGTTTATATATGCTTCCGTTAGGCAACATTATTAGAAAGCACTGTATACATTTTCATTGTTATGCAGATGACACACAATTATACCTGTCAATGAAGCCAGATGATAGTAATCAATTAGCCAAGTTAGAAGCCTGTCTTAAGGAAATCAAAGCTTGGATGACTTGTAATTTCCTGCTATTAAATTCAGATAAGACTGAAGTCATTCTTGTTGGTCCAAAAAACCTTAGAAATTCCTTTCCAAATCAAACTTTCAGTTTGGATGCGGTTACTCTCTCTTAATTACTCCATGAGGAACCTTGAAATTATTTTTGATCAGGATTTGTCCTTCAATTCACATATTAAATTTGTTTCTAAGACTGCCTTCTATCATTTGCGTAATATTGCCAAGATTAGGAGCATCTTGTCTCAGAGTGATGCTGAGAAACTGATCCACGCTTTTGTTAGCTCGAGATTAGATTATTGTAATTCTTTATTATCAGGCTGTCCTAAAACATCTTTCAAAAGTCTTCAGCTGATCCAAAATGCTGCAGCAAGAGTTTTAACAGGTACTAGAAAGAGAGATCATACCTCTCCGGTTCTGGCGTCCCTTCATTGGCTTCCCATAGAGTTTAGAATTAAGTTTAAAATCCTTCTTCTTACTTACAAAGCTCTAAACAATCAGGCTCCTTTTTATTTAAAAGATCTGATACTACCGTATTATCCTAACAGAGCACTACGCTCCCAAAATACAGGATTACTTGTAATACCTAGAATCCCCAAAAGTACAATGGGAGGCAGAGCCTTCAGTTATCAAGCTCCTCTCCTGTGGAACCAGCTGCCAATCTGGATTCGGGAGTCAGACTCGATCTCTGTTTTTAAGAATAGGGCTAAAACCTACCTTTTTGATATAGCCTACAATTAGGGAGGGATCATGTGTTTCTGAACCCTCCCTTAGTTATGCTGCTAATAGGTTTAGTCAGCCGGGGGACCTCCAGTAATGCACTGGGCCTCACTCCTTTCCTCACTCTCAGTGAAATATTTTTTTTGCTTGTCATTAACATTTGTTTGTTCTCTCCCATAGATTGAGTCCCCATCATGCTGTTTGCTCTCTACATGTCTGTTCTTTTCTTCTTCTCTATCCCCTCACCCCCCAGCCAGTCGCAGCAGATGACTGCCCCTCCCTGAGCCTGGTTCTGCTGGAGGTTTCTTCCTGTTAAAAGGGAGTTTTTCCTCTCCACCGTCGCCAAGTGCTGCTCACAGGGGATTGCCTGATTGCTGGGGTCTTTCTGCAACTGTGGGGGTTCCCCCTACAGTTGATAGTGCTATGAGATGACTGTTGTTGTGAAATGGCGCTATATAAATAAAGTTGAATTGAATTGAATTGGTGTCTAAGCTGAAAGAACCTGTCAAGGTCTTGATTTACTAGACCTTGTTTTTTCAAATCTTCAAAACTTCTTAAAGTTTGCCCTTTAAAAAAATCATAATATTTTATCAGTCCGTTCTCTTTCCACTTTTTAAATCTAGTGTCTGTTTTATTAGGAGTAAAGTCCTGATCATAGGAAATCCATTGAAATAATCGATATGGTTCTTTAGTTTGATTCGCTCTGACTATCTTAAACCAAATTTTTAGCGGGGTCTCTATCCACAGGTTAGTGTTATTCAAAAGTTTAGGCAAGGCATTATTCCGTATTATCGCCTGTAGGGGGATGTCACTTGTTATTTGGCATTCTATCTCCTTCCATTGTGCAGTGTAGACTGGGTTACATATCTCTATTAAAGTTTTAATTTGCACGGCTTTAAAATAGTTCCTGATATTTGGCAGCGCAAGCCCACCTTTGTCTTTGTTTAGCTGTAGGGTTCTATATCTGATTTTTGGTCTCTTGCCCTGCCATATGAATCTTGAGATCCTTCTGTCCAGTTCTTGCCATGTTTTTTTGGGAGGTTCTACCGGTATTGTTTGGAAAAGGTATAGAAGACGTGGAAGTATATTCATTTTGACTGCTTCAATTCTTTGTGCAGTACCCAAGAATGGCATCATATTCCATCTTTTGTCATCAGTGGATCATAGTTTAGCGTTATAATTTTGTTGAGTTGTTTCGGGATATTGACCCCCAGATATTTCATGGATTCCATCTCCCAGTTAGTTTTGAGTTTGCTTAGTAAATATTGATTTGGGTCATAGTTGAATGTTAAAACTTGGGTTTTATGCATGTTTAGTTTGTACCCCGATAAATCTCCATACTCTGAAAAAACTGTGATTAGTTCTGGAAAAGAGGTGTCCGGCTGCCCCAGGTATATTAAAATGTCATCAGCAAAGAGTGCTATTTTATGTTCCTTCTGACCAAGTGTAATACCTTGAATTTTTTGGTTTTGTCTTATCCATTGGCTCAGAGGTTCTGTGAAGATTGCAAAGAGCAGTGGAGACAAGGGGCAGCCCTGACGACATCCTCTTTCCAGCTCAAAAGATGATGATAAATTACCGTTAATCCTTATTTTAGCTGTTGTTTTCTTATATAATGCCTGGATAGTTCTAATGAAGTTGTTATGAAAATTGAAACTGGATAAGGTTCTACATAGGAAAGACCAGTCAACTGAATCGAATGCTTTTTCAGCATCTAATCCCAATATGACTGCATTTAAGTTATATTTTTTTATATGATGAATTATGTGTAAAGTGCGTGTAATGTTATCTTGTGTATGTCTTTCTATGTCTTTCTAAAACCTGTTTGGTCTAAATGAATTAAGTCTGTCAGTATATTTTCTAACCTTTTGGCAAAGATAGCGGTAAAAAGTTTATAGTCTTGATTTAGCACACTGATTGGTCTGTAGTTGGAGCATTCTGGTTTATCCTTTTCAGGTTTAGGTATGACTGCAATGACCCCTTCTCTCCAGGAGGGGGGGATTTCCCCTGTGTGGAGGACATACAGTTAGGCCCAGAAATATTTGGACAGTGACACAATCTTCATGATTTGGGCTCTGCATACCACCACATTGGATTTGAAATGAAACAACTACAACGGAATTGAAGTGCAGACTTTAAGGTTTAATTCAAGGGGTTGAACAAAAATATATGATTAAACATGTAGGAATTGTAGCTATTTTTATACAAACGCTCCTCATTTCAGGGGCTCAAAAGTAATTGGACAAATAAACATAACCCTCAGTAAAATGTTACTTTTCAATATTTTGTTGAGAATCCTTTGCAGGCAATGACTGCCTGAAGTCTGGAACCCGTGGACATCACCAAACCCTGGGTTTCCTCCTTTGTGATGCTTTGCCAGGCCTTTGCTGCAGCTGTCTTCAGTTGTTGCTTGTTTGTGGGTCTTTCTGCCTTAAGTTTTGTCTTGAGCAAGTGAAATGCATGCTCGATTGGGTTGAGATCTGGTGATTGACTCGGCCATTGCAGAATATTCCACTTTGTTGCTTTAAAAAACTCCTGGGTTGCTTTTGCAGTATGTTTTGGATCATTGGTGAAGCGCCGTCCAATCAACTTTGCTGCATTTGGCTGAATCTGAGCAAAAAGTATATCCCTATACACTTCAGAATTCATCCGGCTGCTTCTGTCTTTTGTCATATCATCAATAAACACAAGTGACCCAGTGCCATTGGAAGCCATGCATGCCCATGCCATCACACTGCCTCCACCATGTTTTACAGAAGATGTAGTGCTTTGGATCATGAGCTGTTCCAATTCTTCTCCAAACTTTCTTCTTCCCATCATTCTGGTACAGGTTGATCTTAGTCTCATCTGTCCAAAGAATGCTGTTCCAGAACTGGGCTGGCTTCTTCAGGTGTTTTTTGGCAAAGTCAATTCTGGCCTTTCTATTTTTGAGGCTGATTCATGGTTTGCACCTTGTGGTGAATCCTTTGTATTTATTCTCATGAAGTCTTCTCTTCATGGTAGACTTAGATACTGATACACCTACTTCCTGGAGAGTGTTCTTCACTTGGGTGGATGTTGTGAAGGGGTTGTTCTTCACCATGGAAAGGATTCTGTGATCATCCACCACTGTTGTCTTCCGTGAACGTCCAGGCCTTTTTGAGTTCCCAAGCTCACCAGTGCACTTTTTTTTCTTAGAATGTACCAAACTGTTGATTTGGCCACTCCTAACATTTCTGCTATCTCTCTGATGGATTTCTTCTTTTTTTTCCAGCCTCAGGATGGTCTGTTTCACCTCCATTGAGAGCTCTTTTGACCGCATGTTGTGTGTTCACAGCAACAGCTTCCAAATGCAAACGCCACACCTGGAATCAACTCCAGACCTTTTAACTGCTTAATTGATGACAGGTTAACGAGGGAAGAGCCCATGCAGCTTTATTTTTTTTTTTGCAGCCTTCTGAGTCAATTGTCCAATTACTTTTGGTCCCTTGAAAAAGAGGCAGCTATGTATTAAAGAGCTGTAATTCCTAAACCCTTGCTCCAATTTGGATGTGAATACTCTGTAATTACAGCTGAGAATCTGCACTTTAAGCCCATATTGATTATATAATTGTATCCGCTAAAATAACAAAACTTGTGTCACTGTCCAAATATTTTTGGGCCTAACTGTAGTTAAATGTTTTCAGGAGGAGAGGAGATGGTTGCTTTTTAAAGGTTTTGTACCACTCTGCTGTATAACCATTTGCACCTGGGGATTTGTTAACTTTAAGTTTCATAATTGCTTTTTCTAATTCTTTAGGTTGTATTTCTGCCAATAGTTTTTTATTTTGTGACTCAGTAAGTTGGGGAAGATTTAATGTATTTAGGAAGGCTTCGGATGTGTCTTTGTGTTTTTTGAGGGAGTACAAGTTCTTGTAGTAATTCTCGAAACTTTTAAGAATTTCCTGAATTCTAAATTTTCACTCGCACTCGTCGGCCTCCGTCGGTCTATGATGACCATGGAAGAGAATCCTTAACGTCTACTCTGCTGGAACAGCACCGCCTGTGGCTGAACAGGCCGATGCGCACCGGTGTTCTACCTTCCAGTGTTGGGCGTTGGTAGGATTCATGCCTGGGCAGGAAGTTATGGAGGACAAGATGTTACCCATGCAGCATGTCCCCCCTCTCCACGTCACTGATGAATCCAAAGGAACAGCAGGGCTGCTATAGTTTGGCACCAGCGCCGTCGCAGGAGCTGCCAGAACGATGTTGAGCACAACAGAGAACTGCCTTAGTATAGGGGCTCCGACTCCGGATTTTTCCTCAGGGTTGACTCCCGAAGCCTTTCCCATGACCGGGTGTGCTGCAAGGCAGCGGAGGTTTGAAATCAGGGTTTACCTTCCCCTAGATGGGCTACCTTCCCACGTTGATGAGCCACCATCTACCCGAAGCATGTGGTTTTAAGGCACCAGAGATCCGCCCTCGCCCCTTCTCCTATTAGTAAAAGCAGTTCCGCCGGGCTTAGAGACTAAACCACACGGGCAGGCTAGGAGTTGGACTTAGTTGTCAGAGGCTTTTTGAGACGCATGCCGTAAGGAGCATTTTATGAGTACTGGGAGCTTAACCCCAGTGCCGCTCCTGACTATGACAACCTTGGAACCTCTAAATTTTATTTCCTTTGATACTGGGTCTCTGATTTTGTAGATTGCTCTCTCCGTTTGTTGTTTCCTCAATTTATAGGCTAGTAATTTTGCTGCTTTGCTACCTGTTTCATAATATTTTTGTTTCAGAAATGTAAGTTTCTTCTGGATTTCTATTGTGTAGATTGTGGAAATGTGAAAATGACGAGGCAGAGTTTATCTCACGAGTCAGGTTTATTCACATCTTCCAACATCAGCAAAAACAGAAAAAGGAAGAAACCCAGACATTCGTCCTTTAAATACCTCAGGAACTTCAAAGCTCACAGTCACATTGTATTTAATCCCAAGTAACAATGCATCTTCTTTCAGATCTTAACACCTCCACCCACAGTTTCTGGCAGCCAGGAAAATCCCCCCAGGCCGTCTCTTTGCATACCAAAGACTAAACTTTCACATCCTCCTGTTATCTCCAAAGAGACTCAGTCCTTTGTTCAATCTGAGATGTGAAGCCTAAAGTGGTATACATATGAAGCATAAAGTGATATACATATGTGCATATGTGTCCCACATGACCCCCCCAAACGTCTAAGATGGAACAACGGAATAACAGTCTGCATGTCATGATAAAATCACTACACATCAGTCCACGTGCTGCTTGGGCCTCAGCCTCCTCCCGTATCTGCTGTAAGCGGGCTTTACCACTTCCGCGGCGCCATCCTGCTGGGGAGCTGCTGTCTGAGGGTGAGAACTGTTAGTCAATCCCTGTGGGTGTTCTGGGGAATGTCCCCTAGGGGGTCTGTCGCGCCGAGGAGCCCTGGCCAACAGCACATCCTCGTCCGCCACCACAAAGGCGGGTTTGAGCCTGTTTATGCCAATCTTTTCTTTCCTGCCCCCCAAATCTAGCAAAAAATGCTTATCCCCTGTTTCCAGCACTCTAAATGGTCCATCATAAGGTGGGCGCAACGGTGGGCGATGGGCATCGTGTCTGACAAAAACAAACGCCGCGTTAGGCCTTAGGCACAAAAACGTGCGGAAAAATGTGGTGAACGGGGCCAGGCAGCGTGCCCGATTCCGTGCCACTCTGCAACCGCTGAGCCGGGGAGCATTCTGGCGCAGGATTATCTGGGAGAAATTCCCCGGGCAGCCGAAGTGGCTGCGCAAAAACTAGCTCAGCCGGGGAGGCTTCTAAATCCTCTTTAGGTGCAGAACGCAACCCCAATAAAACCCACGGTAGCCTGTCTACCCAATTTGCATCCGTAAGCGACGCTCTGAGAGCCGCTTTCAATGACCTATGAAAACGTTCGCATAACCCATTAGCCTGCGGATTGTACGCGGTTGTGCGGTGGATCGTTACCCCCAGGCTGCGGGCCATTGCTGACCAAAGCTTGGAAACAAATTGAGGACCTCTGTCGGACGTAATGTCCGACGGGACTCCAAAGCGCGCTACCCATGCTGTTAAAAACGCGCGCGCCACCTCCTCGGCTGTGGCTGACGACAGTGGGAACACTTCCGGCCAGCGCGTGGTGCGGTCTACCATTGTCAGAAGGTGTGTGCACCCCTGTGACGGCGGGAGGGGGCCTACGAGGTCCACGTGAACATGATCGAACCTCTTAGCCGGGATGTGAAACGGCTCCAAGGGAGCTCTCGTGTGTCTGTGTACCTTGGCTTGTTGACAAGCCATGCAGGCTGCTGCCCACTCTCTAACTTGTTTGTGCAGGCTCGGCCATACAAATTTCTCTCCCACCATTTTGACCGACGCGCGCACTCCCGGGTGCACCAGAGAATGAATTGAGTCAAAAATGCGGCAGCGCCACGCGGCCGGTACCACAGGACGCGGTCGCCCAGTGGAGACATCACAGATTAGGGGGGGCATACCGTCTTGCAGCACCCTATTCTCCAGCCTTAACCCTGTTGGTCCAGACTGGAGTGCGCGCACATCCACGTCGCTACCCTGATCCGCGGCCATGGCTGCATAATCTATCCCTACGCGGACTGGGGCCGCCACGGCGCACGAGAGACAGTCTGCCACTACATTCAGTTTACCCGCCACATGCTGAATATCGGTAGTAAACTCTGAGATTGCGGCCAGCTGCCTCTGCTGCCGGCCTGACCACGGTTCTAAAACCTTGGCCATCACGAATGTCAGCGGCTTGTGGTCAACGAACGCGGTGAAACGGCGTCCCTCCAGCCAGAACTGGAAGTGGCAAATGGCCAAGTGGAGAGCCAACAACTCCCTGTCGAATGTGCTGTATTTTCGTTCACTATCGCGCAAAGTCCTGCTGAAAAAGGCGAGCGGCTGCCAAGCCCCGGCTACATGCTGCTCCACGACCGCCCCTATGGCCACATCTGACACGTCAGTAGTGAGCGCTATGCGGGCCGTTGGATCTGGATGTGCTAACAACGCAGCGTTTGCCAGGGCTGTTTTGACCTCCGAGAATGCTCGCTCTCGCTCCGGAGACCATTCGATCTTATTTGTGGGTTTTTGTTTTTTAGTGCGGCATACAATGGTTGCATGAGCTGTGCTGCGCGGGGGAGGAAACGGTTATAAAAATTCACCATTCCCAAAAACTCCTGTAACGCCTTGACTGTTTGTGGCTGGGGAAAATTTGTTACCGTGCGCACTTTGTCAGGCAGCGGAACCGCTCCTTCTGGGGAGACACGATGCCCCCCAAAAAAATCAATCTGCGTCACCCCGAACTGACACTTCGTTGGGTTGATTATTAACCCGTGCTCTCCCAACCTCCGGAAAACTGCCGTGAGGTGGTTTTCGTGTTCGTCTTCGGACGTGCTGGCTACTAAGATGTCGTCCGGGTAGACGAATACGAAGGGGAGATCGCGCAACACTGCGTCCATCATGCGTTGGAACGTCTGCGCAGCGCCTTTAAGCCCAAACGGCATGCGCAAAAACTCGAATAGGCCAAACGGAGTTATTACCGCTGTTTTGGGTACGTCCTCAGCGCGCACTGGGACTTGGTGGTAACCGCGGACCAAGTCTATCTTAGAAACAACGCGCGCCCCCGCCAAATGAACGGAAAAATCTTGGATATGCGGGATTGGGTTGCGGTCGTGCGCTGTGGCGTTGTTCAACCTGCGGAAATCTCCGCAAGGTCGCCACGAGCCATCAGCTTTCGGGACCATGTGAAGCGGGGAAGCCCATGGGCTGTTCGAACGCCTGATGATGCCCAACTTTTCCAGGTTGGCGAACTCCTCGCGCGCTATGGTCAGTTTAGCTGAATCCAAGCGCCGAGCTTTTGCAAAAACGGGCGGTCCGGTGGTAGTAATAAATGTTCCAAAAGGCTCTGCACATGCCGAGCCGTGCGGCTGTCGAGCTTGGCAATCACATGGTAGAACTTCTTGTCATCTACCGTTATCCCCCAGAGGGCGAACTGTGCTTCGACCAAGTGGAACCAGGAGCGCGGGTTGTCTCGCCAAAAGTCCGGTAGCTGGATGGTAGCGGCATACGCTTGGCTGGGAGCTCCTGACCCGGCTGGCTCGGGGGAATTTCCTTCACTCATGATACATCTTAGGGTCACCAGTGTGGAAATGTGAAAATGACGAGGCAGAGTTTCTCTCATGAGTCAGGTTTATTCACATCTTCCAACATCAGCAAAAACAGAAAGAGGAAGAAACCCAGACATTCGTCCTTTAAATACGTCAGGAACTTCAAAGCTCACAGTCACATTGTATTTAATCCCAAGTAACGATGCATCTTCTTTCAGATCTTAACACCTCCACCCACAGTCTCTGGGAGCCAGGAAAATCCCCCCAGGCCATCTCTTTGCATACCAAAGACTAAACTTTCACATCCTCCTGTTATCTCCAAAGGGACTCAGTCCTTTGTTCAATCTGAGATGTGAAGCCTAAAGTGGTATACATATGAAGCATAAAGTGATATACATATATGCATATGTGTCCCACAAGATCTCGTTTGTTTTTTTATTTCCTTAATTTTGAGCGAGTCATTAGAATGAGTGTTGTCTTTGTGCTCTTTTTCTAGTTTCTTAAGTTCTGACTCTAATGTGGTTAGTTTTTCTTGTCTCAGTTTCTTTTGGGTTGCCAGTTTTGCGATAATCTTTCCCCTTATTACAGCTTTGCATGCGTCCAACAATATTAAAGGGGATACTTCTCCATTATCATTTTCTTCCAAATATCTGAGAATATCTGATTCCAATTCATCTTTCAGTGGTCCTTTCAGCACATTTGAGTTTAACCTCCAAGAAAATGTATTATTTGTGTATTTTTGGATATTTAAGTCCATATAGATCGGACTGTGGTCAGAGAGATCCATCAGTTCTATTCTACATGTTTTTACTCTTCCAATGTCTCTATTAAACATAAAAAAATAGTCAATGCTTGAATATGATGAATGTGGCGCTGAGTAAAATGTATAATCTTTTACACTGGGGTTGAGTTCCCTCCACATGTCACAGATTCCCATTTCATTTAGTAGCATCCGAGTTTTTCTACTTTGCGTGTCATTTTGATGTGGAGAATTACCTGATGCATCCCAGTATGGATTCAGTCTTAGATTGAAGTCTCCACCACATATCACTAAACCTTGGGCTTTAGTTATCATTAGGTCAAATACATTTTTATAAAATTTCCAGTTAGCCCCTGGAGGTGCATATACATTCAGCAGGGTGATATCTTCTCCCTCTAGCTGACCAAGTACCATGCTAAATCTCCCTTCTTTATCTTTGTGTTCTGAATTTTTTTCAAATATAATTTTGGTTGAGATCAATATCGCTACTCCCCTCCTCCTCCCTGACTTATATGAAGATGAAGAGATCAGTTTAAACCCTTGTCTATTAAGTTTAGTGTGCTCCACGTCTGCTAGGTGGGTTTCCTGTAAAAATATTATTCCTGCTTTGTCTTTTTTCATTTTGCCTAGAATCTTGGATCTTTTAATTGGATTCAGGATCCCTTTTACATTATATGAGATTATTTTGGTTACACCCTGTTTCTCCATTGTATTGTCTTATTTATAGGGATGTGATTTTTCCGCTAATTCGCGGAATTCCGCTTTTTTTTTTATCTTCCAAAAATTTTCAGACCAGATGGTGGCGCGTGCACAACGCGAGGCTCAGCATCTCTTCAGATTTTGTGGATTAGCAGCGATATTTCTGCTCATTTCGGGTCTGTTCGTTCAGAACAGCTTTGCTTTTACATCCTACACCCGAAATGAACTTTTGGACATTGGATTACAAAATAACAACCTTTTTATCAGCAACCTATGTTTCATCCCTGAGCTCTGGAGAACACCCGACGCTAGGTAAGCTACCCGGCTGACCGGAAGTGCTCGCAGGCGGCGTAGAGACCGTAAACAAAGGCGGGGGAAGCGCGGAGGGCTAAGAGCTAAGCTAAAGCTAACACCGCACCGGCTTTCTCTACCCAGTATTTTCCTCGCTAATGTACGGTCAGTGGCGAACAGAATGGATGAGCTATGGCTTTGGATCACCAACAATAAGAAACTTATGAACTGCAATATCATGATTTTCACAGAAACATGGCTACATAGTGGAGTACTTGACGGTGCTGTCGAGTTGGCCGGACGGCACACTCTCCGGGCAGACAGAGCAGCTGATGGCAGCTGATGACTCCGGTAAGACCAGAGGTGGGGGAGTGTGCATTTATATTAACAAGGCTTGGTGCATGAACTCTGTCACTGTTGGGAGACACTGCTCAGCTAACCTGGAGTTTCTCTTGGTTAAACGTAGACCTTTCTAGCTGCCACAGGACTTCACTTTTCACTTTTCTTCATCTTGCCTGCTCAAGATGTTTTGGACTTTATTTAAAAAATATTTTTAACGCCACACATGTGATGGATAATGCTTGTTGGAATATTTTAGGAATGCTATCTTCTTGGAACATAAGTCAATATTATACAGTAATAAGTGACATTCAGCTGTTTGTTTTATGTCATTTAAGCACAGTTCTGGTACTTAAAAATCATAAAAACCCAGGAGCTTAGCCTCCAGTCTTGTCTGTCGTTTGAATAATTCCAGCGTGGTTTCTTCCAGCCCTTTTATTCTTTCCTCTGCTTCCATGATTCGGTCCTCAGCCTGGTCCACTCTGTAGTTTGTCCTTTTTATTTTGTCTTTACGTTCACGAAATTCGGCCCAGCACTCTCGGCGAAATTCTCTTAATTCTTGAAGTATCGTTTTTAAGCTAGCCGTGTTACTAGCCTCATTTTGCTCCTCTATTTCCGAGTGGTTGTCGTCTTCCAGGTCAGATTCTCCGGCCGATGTGTGTCTTGGCCTGGTGAATGTCGATCTCTTCTGTTTTCCTTTAGGCATAATGACTTTGTCTTTTGATTTTCACTCTTCCGTAAGTCTGTTAAATCTGATTTTCATGGTATTTTCACGGATGGGATCTGGGAGCTTCAGCGTTAAGCTGCTACCACCATGGTGTCCAGACCGGAAGTCCATGAGTTTGTTTTTTAAAATAATTCTGTTGAACCACAATTCAAAAGCATTGTCTGATTTTCATTGGTTAATTTTCGTAGAATTTTTATTTATTACCACTTTTGTCAGATTCGAGTTATTTCTTTGACCATTGTGGGTTTTTTTTTCATTAACAGAGGGGTACCGACAGTTTTGTCCATGGCTGTATAGTATGTGCCCGTGCGTCAAACTCATATGCCCCCCGCCTGTTTGCTGTCTGTTGTTGCTGTGAGATGCTTGGGTGCATGTGTGTGTGTGTACGCATACACATGCACTTCACTGGTGGGACATTTGAATGTTTTGTAGCACCTTAAAGCAGGGATGTGATTTTTCCGCTAATTCGTGGAATTCCGCTTTTTTTATCTTACAAAATAAAAAAAAAAAAAAAATATTCTGAGTATATACCGGATTCCGACTTTTAGTAATTCCCTAACCGTAATTAAACGACGCGCCTGATTGGTTGATCGTCCTTGCAGTGACCAGTGAATGCGACTGTTGCAGTGATGTCGCTGATTGAACGTAAAGATGCTCCGAGAATTAAAGAAATTGACAAGATCGTGATAAACAAATTTCGTTGGGATTGGCTAGAAAAGGAGATTGCAACGGATGTTGGTAAGAAAACTGTGACAAATTTGTTTAGCGATTTTTATTCGGAAAATCGACTGTGCCGGGAAGGCGCGGAAAACATGTACAAGAAGGAGCAAAAAACATGTACAAGGGGTCAAATCGAGGTCCACTAATTATTCAATTGCTGGAACTTTCGGTGTTCAGAAAAAACCATCGAAACCATACGGCCTCCACCCTTTAACGACATGATCGGACACGGAAATCGAAAGGAATGATCCACCCCAACAACCAGTGCCAGTTGCGGATAGAGTAGTGAATTTTGAGGTATGTGAAGATATATTTTTGTATACATGTCATCTAGTTAATATTTTCTTCATCTTGCCTGCTGAAGATGTTTTGGACTTTATTTAAAAAAAATATTTTTAATGCAGTGCACAGTGGACATTGACTCATAACTTTTGAATATTTCTAAGACTTGGCTGCATCAGTGATTGTGCAAAATGAACTGCTCAAGACTCAATGGAGATTGAAACTGGTGATCTGAAATGAATGCTGGAATTATAAAAAGTAATGGTATGTTGGAATTTTATTTCTATTATGGAATAGATAAAATTAACTGATTTTGATTTGAGCAAGTGTTAAAGCATGTGATGGATAATGCTTGTTGGAATATTTTAGGAATGCTATCTTCTTGGAACATAAGTCAATATTATACAGTAATAAGTGGCATTCAGCTGTTTGTTTTATGTCATTTAAGCACAGTTCTGGTAACCCCCTCACCAGGGCTCTGCCCCGGACCCCACTGGGGGAGTCCTTCCCCCATACCCCCTGAAAGGTTTTCAGATAATTTCACCAACCCCAAATCACATCCCTGTTAAAGGTCTGATGACACGATTTTGACATTTTTTAGCATGTTGTGTAAACCCAAAAGTCATTGTCGATGATCAATATAATACTTAGAGCCGCGCCTGCATAAACTAGTTATCATCAAAAAACTGCAGCCACTGACTGGACTGTGGTGCCGCCCACCGAATGAAGGGTGGCACCACCATGACGTAAGCGACAGAACGGACGCCGGTGTCTTCAACACCGGCGTCCGGCAGCTTTTTTTTTTTTTTGTTTGTTTTTTTTTTGTTTTGTTACTTATTTGTACCCGTAGGTAGACTTGGTTTGCAGTCTGGTGACAAGCCACCGGCTGCTGGTCGCTGCGTGCGCGAGCGCCCTAAACCTACATGTTTTTGGTATGCGGGAGGAAACCGGAGAAATCCCGGAGTAAACCCGCGCAACACGGGGAGAACATGCAAACTCCACACAGCTCACTGTTGGTCGGGGGCTGGGATCGAACCCACGATCTCATGATCCCCGCGGTCCCCCGGCCGAGGGTAAAACTGTGCTGCCACAGTGCTAAACCACTGCGCCACCGTGCAGCTTTGACCTACTTTCTGTGATCGCATGCTGATGCTCGCCGGTCTGGCCAGGTCTCCTCTCTCATTATCACCAGCTGATTCCCACTCCCGCTGATCAGCTTTCCCAGTCCTCGCCCAGGTGCTTCTCATCACACCATCACCAGCAGTGTGTGTACTTAGCGGCCGTTTGCCAGTCACGCACTGCTGGTCCGTAGTACTGTCATCTGTGCTGTTAGTCTGCCAGTATTTCAGCACTCTCACGCCATGTTAGTCACTCCATGTTCGCTGTGGTTCTCGTGCGTCCTTGAAGCGATGTTGGCTCTGGGGTGTAACTGTGGCTCACATGTCTCCTCATTCATTCTCTGGGCGATGCCGGCCCCCGAACGCCATCAGTAAGTGTGTTTGGGTTTTTTGTACGTCTTCACCTTTTAGGGAATTGTCTTTCTGCATTAAATGTGCTGTGGTGAACCCTGCACGTAAATCCTTGTTATTTCGTCCTCCCTCTCTGTGCCCTGCGTAAGAGCACATGGAGGGTCATGATGAATGGATTTACTCGCAGGATTCACCACAGCACATGTATTGAACATAAGACTGATGACAACAGTTCCCAAAAAGGTGAAGACTTACAAAAATAAACAGAAATGCTTACATTTGGCGTTCAGGGCCGACATCGCCCAGCGAACACACGGAGAGGAGACGTGCTAACCACGGTCGGTTGCGCCCCAGGGCCGACATCGCTTCAAGGGGCGCAACAGAACCACGGCTGTGTGGAGTGGCTAACATGTTGTGATGGTGTTGGCAATATTGGCTGGCTGACAACACGGCAGATGATGCACACAAACCATGAACATCTGACTGTCAAAGAGAGAGGGCGCGTGGTCGGACCGGCGAATCTTGGACGAGTGCCCACATGAAAGTGGGTCAAAACGGCACATAAACCACATGTACAAAACATAAAAACAACAAGAACTCAAAAGATAATCCATAATAAACCCGATGCCTGAGCCACAGAGAAAACACTGCTATGATTTTATTGAAAAATCAGGTTTAAATAAATTATATTTATGAACAAATAATTTGTTGCAATATCCCACAAAAGCATACCACTCTGTTCCCCTGCCGTGTGTTTGTCGCTGCGGCGGGTATGTGTGCCTCTCCACCGTCACTCTGAAATGAAAGCGATCAGGGCAGGACTGGCTGGCACGGTAGAGATGTGCCAAACAGAAACGCTGTAAGCCGAGTTGGGCTCCTCTGGGGTTCGCAAATGTGGTCTGGGCCCGGGAGGAGGCACGGTCATGGAGGATTCGTGCCAAGTGTTGGATGGAAGAACAGCAGGGACGGCTGCATGTGTTGGCAGTACAGGAGGATGGCCATCTTCAGCTATCAGACGGCTCGTGGGGGCATCCAAATGAGCTGCGGTGCGCCCGGGAGGAGATTGGTGGGCTTGAGCCCCAACAAGGGACGTCCCCGGTGACCGTGATGAGGAAGCGTACCGGGGTGGAATCAGCCAGTGGTGACCCGGTGGGTGGTCCTTCCCTGGGACAGACAGATGGTTGGACAGGTTGTTGAGGGAAGAGAAGGGGGACCATGGATGTGCGTATGATGTTTGATTTGTTCTCACGTTCTAGGTGGTTAAAAGCCACTCACATTTACTGGTTGACTGTGCTCAAGGGGGTGTTTTTCTTTTGCATGTATTGTTTAGATTAAGGCGTGGTGGTGGTTTGTGTCATCTGGTTTGTTGTGGTATATTAGTGGCAGAATAAGCTGCTTGGCTGTGAGAAGGCAGTCTCCCCGTCTCCCCCAGTCTAGTTTTTTAGTATGACTGTGGTAGGCCATTTTTGTTATTTCAATGTCTTTAGGGTGTGTTTCAGGTTCTAAATTGGGGGGGGTTGAATTGTGTGTGGCCCTGCGGTTGTGTGTGTGTGTGTGGGGGGGGGGGGTGGGGTGGTGTTGTGTTGTAGTTTGGGGATCTTATTTGTGAGACACGGGTGGTGGCTCCACCTTTCCGGTTCCGCCACCACCCAGGGTATGAGAGAGCAGTGAGCGGGAGGGGCGGTCTCTTGGCCCCCCCCTCTGCCTGGCGGGTACGCTGGTGTGTTGCGGAAGGTCTCTCAGTAAACCCGCGTTCAGCTGCTGTCACCGACACCACAATGTTGTCATGTGACCTCTGTCCTCAGGTGCAGTGAGGCGTCTCCAGACGACAAAGTTCCTGACAGACCTGCAGCTTAAAGCTGTGTTCCAGCCTCAAGGAGCTCGTAAGTTTAAACACAAACTTTTCACGCCAGAATCTTGCTGCTCTTGACTTGCAGACGGTTTTCTCTCTTTGTTTATTATACATGGCATGTACAGTATGTACAGTATGTGCAGTTGGCTCTTTTTAACCAAGGGGATGGAGGGATTCACCAATTTAGCATGGAGGTAAATTAGGTACAAGTTTTACAAGAATAAAGTTGCAGCGATATGATGAAAGATGTCAATTTAAAATGTTTAAAAAGGTTCAAATTACAGTTTGGGGGAGGGGCTGAAAAGTTCATAGTGGTCAAATTTGGCCAAATGTGGTTTATTTTTCAACACGGTCTTCCCTTCAGTCCACACGCTTCTTCCATCGGTGTTGCAGCGCTCGGATCCCTGCCGTGGGAAAATAAACCACATTTGGTCACATTTCACCACCATGAACTTTTCAACCCCCCATAATTACACAGAATCAAAATTTAGACAAAACTTCAAAATTTATGAGACAAAAGTTGAAAAATTACAGGAAAAAAGTCAAATTTTTCGGAAAAAGTTGAAAATTTGTAATTTCCCCACTTTGGGACTAATAAAGGTTCATCTTATCACATCTACAAGAAAAAAAATCTGAAAATTTACAGGGAACAGCTGCAACTTTGAGGAAAAAATTGGCAAACATTTGAAAAAGAAGTCAGAAAATGTCTGTATAGTTGTGTGTGTGTTGGTGGCTGTATAGGTATACGTACACAGAGGTGGGAAATCAACATGTTGCAGTATTTATCCTTCTGACACGTCATAATCCTGATATTTTAATAGAAACATTAATAACTGTCACATCAAAGCTCAGCTTTTTGAGTACAAGATCAGTTCACTTTTCTGTCCACTAGATGGTGCTAAATGTTTAACATCCAGATCATTAACACAGGAAAGAAGTGACTCCTGACATCAACTTGGACGAGACGGACATCGTTGCAAATAAATCTGTAGCTTTATTAAAAATAAAAACTAATTTATCAGAAGGTCTTGTCGATTTCTGCTCAGTGTTTTCAGTTCCTCTGTCTGTTGGCAGGTTCCTGTCCAAACGTGACCATGAGCAGAAACGATGCCGCCGCCGTCCGCCCCGCCCCCGCCGCCACCCTCACCCCTCAGCTGCCCCCCCGAGCCCACCGGCCGCTCTGCGCCTCCGTCTCCTCCGACAGCAGCGGACGCTTCAAAGCTCTGGAGACGGCCGAGTGGAAGAACAACCTCAAAGCCCAGGTACGAAACAAAAAGACGGATTTACAAGGAAAAAAATGGTAGAAATTTATAAGAGAAAAAAGCGATGAAAATATTTTCCAGGAAAAATTGTAGAAATTTACAAAGAAAAAAGTTGAAAAAATTGCAAAAAAAAAATTACATTTATAAGAAAGTTACAAATTTCCAGAATAGTAGAAATTTACAAAGAAAAACGCTGTTTTTTTTTTTTCTTTTAAATTTACAAGAAAAGTCCCATTTACAGGAAAAAAATGGTAGAAATTTAAAAGGAAAAAAGTTGAAAAGGTTCATGAAAAAAAAATGTAAATTTACAGGAAAGAAGTCGTAAATTTATGAGAAAAAAACTGAACTTACATGAAAAGCTGATAATTTCTTTGAATAAAGTCACAGATTAATGGTAAAATTCAGACATTTAAAAGAGGAGCGTCCCAAGTTTGTAATGAAGAAAACCTCTGTTACCATGACGACATCTGTTTTGGTCTTTCAGATGGAGAAGGCCCACAGCGTCGGCGCCGCCAGCAGCACCGGCTCTCTGGAGCGGTCGTCCCTCTTCTGCTCATCTCCCACAGCAACCGGCCCCGCCGACACCCTCGCAAAGAGCCGCTCGTCCAGCCGCTTCTCGCTCTTCTCGCCGCCGTGGAACAGCAGCTCGGAGTCGGACTCCAATCCGCCGTCCCGCTCCGGCTCCAAGAAGCTCCGCCGCCACCGGGCCGCCACAGGGCCCGACCCCGACGCACCAGAGCCCGAGGCCCCCGAGCGCTTCCACTTCTCGGAGCCCGTCATCTCCAAGGTGACGGACTACATCTACGTAGGCAACTTGAACGCGGCGTACAACGGCCGCGCGCTGTGCCGCAACAACATCGACGGCATCATTGACATGAGCGGGGCGCCGGGCTCGCCCGGTCCCGCCCTCAGCCTCATTCCCTGCACCTGCTCCCGTGGCGCCCGTCACAGCTGGTCCCGCCTCAAGGTGGACATCGGGGAGGCGGCGGCGGACGCCCTGAGGCGGCGCTGCTTTGACGACATCAACGAGTGCATTGACGCCTCTGCGGAGAAGAGGAAACGGGTGCTGGTGCACTGCCGCGACGGCTTCTCACTGGCGCCTGCCTGTGTCATCCAGTACCTGATGGTGCGCCGCAACATGGGGCTGCTCGCCGCCTATGAGTTGCTGCGCGCGCGGCACCCCGTCAACATCCGCGAGGGCCACCAGGAGGCACTGGTGAGCCTGGAGCGCTCGCTGCGGCCCGCCAACATCGACTCCGAGGGCTTCAAACAGGCCATGTCCCGCAGGGTGGCGTGGACCTGACCCCCATCCCCCGTGGAGGACGGGACTCTGCCGTGCCGCCATCAGGATTTATGTTTTCCAGGAAGGGTTGAAAGGTGATGTCAGATCGGCGCCGTCTGAATCTATATTGAAATATTCCGTTATTGTCCCAGAATTCCGTCATGGTTGTTTCCTCCTCAGTGGTCGTGCAGCTGTTCCCCCACCCCCATCTGGACATTTGCATTTTTTCAATTAAAACTTGGCTTTTTCTTCAGGTTTGTGACTTTTACTGTAAATGGAAAATTTGATAATTGTGATAACTGTGCAGAAGTGTGTGGCAGTCACTTAGGAAAATAAGGAAAACTAGAAAATTCCAACAGAAATTCCCGAGACTCTACCAGTGGCTTTCATATAAAATAATCAGAAAAGTCTAGATAGCATCTTGTTATAGGAGCGTCAAGCCTGGGAACATCGAACAGCCTCAACTGTGGTGTCATTTTGTGGGCTTTTATTTTGAAAGTCAGTGTAACATCCTGTTGAGAGGGTTAAATTTTTTTCAGCTCAGGTGTGATGTTGATTTTGTATAAAAAGGTGATAAGTCAGGAAACGCTGCAGGAATAAACGGGCTGATTCAGTCAGAGAGGGGCTTTTATTTTGAAAAAACATTATATGTGAAGTAGTGGTGAAAGTGTTAAATCATGTCAGTCGCGATTAAATGCGTTGATCGCATTAATGCATGGTGCAGGATTAACAGTTTTTCCATTGGGCAACAGACTGTTGCGTTGTTAATGTGCAGTAGGGGTGAGGAAAAAAAAAATTGCTGCATCGTAATACTGCGATACTTTATGGTGGTGATACTGTATCAGTTCAGAGACACCAGTACTGGGATACTGTATTAATAATTATCAATAAATTTTGCAAACACAAACGTACCTGTTTATGGGGCTTTTCACTCATCAGCTCACCACAGCTGCTGCTGTTTCTGTGGCTGCAGGCTGTCGGTCCTCTGTAGGACGGTGTGCTGCTGCGCTCCTTTCTGCTGCCCTCGGTCTTGTAGTCCAGGGGGCTTCATCTTCCATGGGGACACATCTCAGGAAGGGCAGTAGACTGTTTCCTCGACTCGCTCTGAGTTTGGAGGGAGCCTTGTTGAATGGGGAAGCGCGCGGAGTAGGCTGTTCGCCGGGCTTTGCACCACTCATGCTGGGGTGTTTTTAGCATAGCTGTTGCTAACACTGCTGCTGCTGAATGGCACTGAGATGAGCAGGCCGCCGCCCCATGTGTTCCAAGTGTTTGTTTTTTTAAACCGACTTTTCACTGCTTCTTAACTTGAACACCTGGCTGCACATCAGACAAACTGTGACTTCACCCGACAATGTGCGCTCACTTTGTGCCATCTGATGGACTAAAAATGAAACTGGTTGCTTAACCTCTGAAAACTCCTGTGTTCTGTCAGCAGGACGTTTCAAGTTTTCTACTGCTGCTCAGTGAAGAAAGAATTAGATTTGTTTTTGCATATGCTAAATTGAGGGAAACTGGCCGCAGTGCTACAGGGTTGAATTAGGTGGAAGATGTAAAAACCTCTTTCCAAGCAAATCTAAGGCAATGAAAACTTGTTTATCAAAAGCCACTATATACACCACATTCCAAATTATTATACAAATAGGATTTTAGTTTCATAAACATTCAGTTTTTTGTTTTTCATTTAAACTCATAAGATAAGATAAGCCTTTATTAGTCCCACAACGGGGAAATTCCAGGATTGCAACAGCACAGGGATAGCAACACTCAGAGCAACAATCAGAAGGCAAGAAAAAACAAGCAAGCAAGAGCAGCTAATATACATATGTACATATTACTATAAAATATATATATACACACACACACACAGACACACAGTGCAGAGCATTGTAGCTGGATGGAATAAATATATGAATATATGAACACACAGTGCAGGATGGTATTGTCAATCATGTCAATCATGGATGGTATTGTGTCTCAGGGCTCTTTGGATCACTGATATCCATCTCAGACACCTGTCATAATTAGTTTGTCAGGTGAGCCCAATTAAAGGAAAACTACTTCAGAAGGATGTTCCACATTATTAAAGAATGCCACAGGTTTCAAGCAATATGGGAAAGAAAAAGGATCTCTCTAATGCTGAAAAGCATCAAATAGTGCAATGCCTTGGACAAGGTATGAAAACAGAGGCTTGCAGTTGTGCATGAGTCTACTATTTGGCCACCCCTAACCAATGCTCACAAGCAGAAACGGTTGCAGTGGGCTCAGAAATACATGAAGACTAATTTTCAAACAGTCTTGTTTACTGATGAGTGTCGCAACCCTGGATGGTCCAGATGGATGGAGGAGTGGGTGGATGGCCATGTCCCAACAAGGCTGCAACGTCAGCAAGGAGGTGGTGGGGTCATGTTTTGGGCCAGAATCATAAGGAGAGAGCTGGTAGGCCCCTTTAGGGTCCCTGAAGGTGTGAAAATGACCTCAGCAAAGTATATAGTTTTTGACGGACCACTTTCTTCCACGGTACAAATAGGAGAACCGTGCCTCTCGTAGCAAAATTATCTTCATGTATGACAATGCGCCATCTCATGCTGCAGAGAATACCTCTGTGCCATTGGCTGCTATGGGCATCAAAGGAGAGAAACTCATGGTGTGGCCTCCGTCCTCCCTTGACCTCAACCCTATTGAGAACTGTTACGACCTTAATTAACCAAGATTGCCAGGGGAGATTAAAGGATGTAACACAACAACTGGCTGCAGCACACAGGAGAACCAACTCATAAAATAAGCACCAAGGGACTGCTGGGTATCAAAACAATAAGTGCACATTTATTTACAAGTGAGAACCAAAACTAACAGAGGAGAACCAAGAATAAGGACGAGACGACAACAGCTTCAGGGTTCTCCCAGGCCAAAATAACAAACAACCCCCCACACACACTCTTTCTAGACAGGAAAAGAAACTACCCTCGTGAAATGAAATACAAGTGCTTACCTACCTGGCTTGCCACAAAACAGGAGAAAAAGTGAATCAAAAAGAAAAGACAGAGAACCCCTACAGTCGCTCCTTTTACAATAAACACTTCAAGGTGCACAGGCAGTAAATAGGTCGGCAAATACTGAGGCCTAATGCACTGGTCAAAGAAAAATACCCCAAAACAGTCCACACACTCTAAAGCCCAGTGGGCAAATGGCAAAGAACACTGGATGCAGGATCTTCAAATAGGCTGCTTGGTAATGGGTTGAGGCAAAGCAGCTGCAGGAGCCCAGGTGTGTAGTTCAGGGTCCCCTCGGGAGTGTAGGAGAAACCTGTATGGGAGAGAGAAGAGAAAAAGAGTGCCTCTCTTCCCAGAAGAGAGAAACACCATTAATACTCGTCGCAAGAACCTTTGGATCATCTTCAAGCAAAACATCTATGAGGGTGGGAGGCAGTTCACATCAGAACGGCAGCTGTGGGAGGCTGTTCTGACATCTTGCAAAGAAATTCAAGCAGACACCCTCCAAAACCTCACAAGTTCAATGGATGCAAGAATTGTGAAGGTTCTATCAAAGAAGGGGTCCTATATTGACATGGAACTTGGCCTGTTCAGATGTTTTTCATTTCAGTAAATATGACCTAATGCTGCAAATTCAACAAATGAGCATTTTCTTTACATCCAGTAAAATGGTTTGAAACTCTGTTGTGCATAATAATTTGGATCAGTACATTTTGAGTTTTTTATTTTTGCCAAAAAAATTATCATTGGCAGGTTCAACAAAACTTGAATTATGCTCTAACGGTTGATGTCTTGAAAGTGATACTGACTGTCATTTGCATCGACAGTTTAGGAAAGTCAGAGACAAATATCATTTGCATAATAATGATGGAAGGTGGTGTATTATTTTGGGCAATACACATTTGTTTTTGATGGTTTGAGAACCACCAGAGTGTGTCTTGTAAATCTAAGGATTTAGGTTTTAAATCTAAAGATTTAGAAGAAAAAAGTTGCAAATTTAACCCCTGAAAATTCCGCTGTTCCATCAGTGGGATGTTGTAAATTTTCTACTGCGGCTCATTGAAGAAAGAATTTGATTTTCTTTATGCTTGATAAGTTTAGGGAAACTGGCCTTAATGCTAAGGGGTTAGTGGCCAAGAATTTGCAGCAGTTACATCAATGTATGGAATGAATAAAACTGGGTGCATCCTGGCTAATGCCAGATATCGTGATACGTCGTTGAATCGGTGTTTTGTCCCGCCTCTACCTATTGAGGTGCCGGAGTGATAAAACCAGTTGACTTTTCAGTCCACTAGATGGTGCTAAAGCCTCACTTTCTGGTTAGGTCTGAGAGACTCCCAGATTTAGTTGGGATTTAAATAAAACAAAGATTGGGATGGAAAATGTCTATATAATGGATCCCAGCACTCGTCGTATCACGATTATGGTGATAATATTGCATCGCCCTGTGATGATTCCCGCCGCTAATGCTCCAGTAACCCTTTCTGCACGACTCGGTGTATAATGTTCTTATGACCTCATGGTGCGCCGCGAGGCCACAGGAGTGCGTCATCTGTAGAAGTGTTGAAGGTGGAGCCGCAGGTGTCAGAATGTCGGCCAGACATGGCTTTATTTCTGCCACTGTTCTCATACAGTTATGGTTTTTGGTGATTTTTTTTCAATCCTGCTAATTTGAGAATTTTATTTCATTTAATTTCAAAGAAAAAGTTAAAATAATTTGCAATTTTTTTTAAATATTGGAAAGATTTTCATTTTTTTCCCCTAATATTTATAAGGAAAAATGTTTAAAATTAAAAAAGTCACAAATGAAGGGAGAAAATGAACAGTTGATGAGAATAATGGACTTGAAGAAATTTGTGATGTTTAAATGCAAGAAATTTCTTTTGGAAAAACCCAGATTTAAAATGAATGAGAAAAATAGTGGAGCAAAAGCTGTAGATTCATGAAACAGTCCCAGGTGTGTAAGAGAAGTTGGAAGAAAAAAATGCTTTTTTTTTATCAGTTAAATGATTTTCTTGAAAGTCAAAAATGTATTAAGTGTTTAGTTTATTGCTGTAGTATTTAAAGTGTCAGGATGGGAACGATGAAAGTTTTTGGTGCCTCCATCGTTATTTTAACGCTGTCATGGTGACGTTTGCACATCTTCCTGTTGGGTCGGTGGTGAAACCGTACAACATTCCCGTGCTTTTCCCTTTCTGAAGTGAGTGTTTCTGCTGTGCTTCCGTACGTCAACGCCAGTGTAAATAAAGACCGAATCTACGCTTTAATTTTGCTGTAACTCCAGACGGTTTTGTCTAACTCAGGTGATCTGAAATGTGAATCTTTGATGTTTATTAATTTGTTGAATTATTAAAGACACTCATGGACTCTGTGTTTTTCTTGTTAATCCATTAATGACCAGGAAGTTTCACATTTTCTGCTGCCACTCAGTGAAGAAAGAATTGGATTTGCTATTTTCTTCTTCCTCCAGCTGCTCCCTTCAGGGTCTCCACAGTGGATCATCTGCCTCCATCTCCTCCATCCCTCCATCTTCCTCTGGAACACCAACCCTCTCCATGTCCTCCTTCACTACATCCATCAATCTTCTCTGGTCTTCCTCTTCTCCTCCTGCCTGGCAGCTCCATCTTCAACATCCTTTGTCCAATGTCTCCACTATCCCTCCTCTGCACATGTCCAAACCATCTCAGCCTTGACTCTCTGACTTTGTCTCCAAACCACTCTACCTGAGCTGTCCCTCTGATATACTCATTTCTAATCCTGTCCCTCCTAGTCACTCCCAATGAAAATCTTAGCATCTTCAACTCTGCCACCTCCAGGCCCGGCACCTTCTGTCTTTTTGTCAACGCCACTGTCTCCAAACCATACATCACAGCAGGTCTCACTACCGCCTTGTAAATCTTCCCTTTCACTCTTGCTGCTACCTTTCTTTCACAAATCACCCCTGACACTCGTCTCCACCCTGCCTGAACTCTCTTCTTCACCTCTCGTGCATTTTCCATGGCTTTGGGTGATTGACCCCAGGTATTTAAACTCATCTACTCTTACTACCTCTACTCCTTCCATCTTCACCGTTGCACCTGCCTCCCTCTCATTCACACTCATGTATTGTGTCTTGCTTCTACTGACTTTCATTCCTCTTCTCTCCAGAGCATACCTCCACCTCTCCAGGTTCTCTTCCACCTGCTCCCTACTCTCACTGCAGATCACAATGTCGTCTGCAGACTCCTGCCTGACCTCATCTGTCAGCCTGTCCATCACCATGGTAACAAGAAAGGGCTCAGAGCTGATCCCTAATGTAACCCCACCCCACCTTGAACCCTTCATTCACTCCTACAGCGCACTTCACCACCATGTCGCTGTCGTCATACATGTCCTGCACCACCCCCACATACTTCTCTGCTACTCCTGACTTTCTCATACATTACCACACTTCCTCTCTTGGCACCCTATCATCTGCTTTCTCTAGATCCACAAACACACAGTGCAACTCCTTCTGACCTTCTCTATACTTCTCCATCAACACTCTTAGAGCAAACATTGCCTCTGTAGTTCTCTTTCTTGGCATGAAACCGTACTGCTGCTCACTGATTGTCACCTCTCCTCTTAACCTGGCTTCAACAACTCTTTTCCATATCTTCATAGTGTGGCTGATCAACTTTATGCCTCTGTAGTTACTACAGCTCTGAGCATCACCTTTGTTCTTGAAAATTGGTACCAGAACACTTCTTCTCCACTCCTCAGGCGTCCTCTCACTCGCCAAGATTGTGTTAAACAATCTGGTTAAAAAGTCCACTGCCATCTCTCCTAAACATCTCCATACCTCCACAGGTATGTCATCTGGACCAACCGCCTTTCCATTCTTCATCCTCTTCAAAACTGCCCTCACTTCTGCCTTGCTAATCCTCGGGACTTCCTTGTTCACCATCTTTCCTTAATCCCTCCTCTCTCTCTCATTTTCTTTATTCATCAGCTCTTCAAAGTTCTCCTTCCACCTTCTCAACTCACTCTCCTCATTTGTTAGTACATTACCATTTCTGTCCTTAATCAATCTAACCTGCTGTACATCCTTTCCAGCTCCATCTCTCTGTCTAGCCAGTCGATACAAGTCCTTTTCTCCTTCCTTAGTGTGCACCCTCTCATACAACTCACTCTAAGCCTTTTCCTTTGCCACCTCTCTCTTTGCCATGCACCTAGATTCCAAATGCTCCTGTCTGCTTTCTTCATGTCCCTGACTATCCCACTTTTTCTTTGCTAACCTCTTCCTTTGAATACTTTCCTGTACCTCCTCATTCCACCACCAAGTCTCCTTGTCTTCCTTCCTCTGTCCACTAGATACATCACATACCTTTCTACCTGGTTCCCTCAATACTTTTGCTGTACTTTCCCAGTCATCTAGTAATTCTCTCCTACCACCCAGAGCCTGGATCAACTCCTCCTTGAATTCTGTGTGACCCTCTTCCTTCTGTAACTTCCCCCACTTAATCTTTGGCTCTGCCTTCACTGTTTTCCTCTTCTTGCTTTCCAAAGTCATCCTACAGACTACCATCTGATGCTGTCTAGCTACATTCTCCCCTGACACCACCTTTCAGTCTCCTAGCTCTTTCAGATTTCTCCTTCTGCATAAGATGTAGTCCACCTGTGTGCACTTTCCTCCACTCTTGTAAGCCACCCTATGTTCCTCTCTCTTCTTGAAGTCTGTGTTCACCACAGCCATTTCCATCCTTTTAGCAAAATCCACAACCATCTGTCCTTCCACATTTCTCTCCTTAAGACCATACCTACCCAGGACCTCCTCATCACCTCTGTTCCCTTCACCTACAGTGAATATAAAAAGTCTACACACCCCTTTTCAAATGTCAGGTTTTTGTGATGTAAAAAAATGAGACTGATCTGGATGCCTCCCACTTGAGGTGTTTCAGGCGCGTCCCACTGGGAGGAGACCCCGGGGCAGACCCAGGGCTCGGTGGAGAGACTATGCCTCCCAGCTGGTCTGGGAACACCTTGGTATCCTCTCTGAAGAGCTGGAGCAGGTGGCTGGGGAGAGGGAAGTCTTGGCTTCTCTGCTTGAACTGCTGCTTCCACGGCCCGGACCTCCAGAAAAGCGGTAGAAGATGGATGGATGGAAAAATGAGACCAAAATAAATCATTTCAAAACTTTCCATCATTAATGTGACCTATAACCTGTACAACTCAATTGAAAAACAATCTGAAATCTTTTAAGGGGAAAAATTAAAAAAAAAACTTACCATAGCCTGGTTGCATAAATATGCACACCCTTAAACTAATACTTTGTTGCAGCACCTTTGGCTTTTATTACAACACTCAGTCTTTTTGGGTAGGAGTCTATCAGCGTGGCACATCTTGATGTGACAATATCTGCCCACTCTTCTTTGCAGAAATGCTCCTAATCTGTCAGATTGTGAGGGTATCTCCTGTGCACAGCCCTCTTCAGATCACCCCACAGATGTTTGATCGGATTCATGTCTGGACTCTGGCTGGGCCATTCCAAAACCTTAATCTTCTGGTGAAGCCATTCTTTTGTTGATTTGGATGTGTGCTTTGGGTCATTGTCGTGCTGAAAGATGAAGTTTCTCTTCATCTTCAGCTTTCTAGCAGAAGCCTGAAGGTTTTGTGCCAACACTGACTGGTATCTAGAACTGTTCATAATTCCCTCCACCGTCAATAAGGCCCCATTTCAGCTGAAGAAAAACAGTCCCATAGCATGATGGTGCCACCACCATGCTTCACTGTAGGTATGGTGTTCTTTTGGTGATGAGCAGTGTTGTGTTTGTGCCAAATATACTGTGACGTTTGCAAGGTTCACACAAAGAAAATGGAGCAGATGGTTGTGATCAACCTGATTTATTTTTCACACCCCGACCCCCAACCCGCTTCTGAGCACAGAGAGGAGTGGAGGTCATTCCCCCAGACCTCCGTTTCAATCATGGTTACACACACATGATGCATCTTGCCCTAATCCTGCTAAACACTGCTGGGTCATTATAATGCAGTTATAATGACACAGCAGTATAACTCAGAAATAACACATTTAACACACATACAGTAACGTTTCAAACTGGCAAAGCATGCTGGGAAATCCCTGCCCCCTTTAACATGGCCCCGACGTTACACTGCCCCCCCCCCCCCGGACTGGTTTCTGTCCCCAGAAAATTCAAAGTCCACTTTCAGAAATCCAATGCGAGTCAGCCCGGTGCCAGGGCGGCATGCACGGGCCATCTGAGTCTCGGTCGGAGTATCTGGTTGGGGTAGGGTTCCGGTTTGGCCACCAGCGGGCGGATGGACACATCTGACAGCCTCTGTAGGACCACGCACAGTCCCTTCCCTGGCAGCGGGAGTCCCAGGCCCGCTCCGGCCGACTCCCACCGCTGCCAGTTCTCCCAGGCGGCCACTGGCCCGCGTCCATGCGTCCAGCCCTTGCCGCGCCTGGAAAATGGCCGCATCTTCGTCCTGCTCGCTCCGCTGCGTCGCTCCTGCACCGAGGGCCTCCGTGACGTCACCGAAAGGAAAAGCATCGGGTGGCGGTAGGACACGCACAGTTCCTCCTCTGGCAGCGGGAGTCCCATGACTCCCACCGCTGCCAGGACCTCCCAGGCGGCCGCTGGCCCGCGTCCCGGCGTCCAGCCCCTGCCGAGCCCGGGAAAAGACCGGATCTGTCCTGCTCGCTCCACTGCTGCTGCGCTCCAAAGGCCTCTGTGACGTCACCTGCCGGGGGAAGCATCTGCAGGAGGCGGCTTTTTCCCCGTCCATGCCACCTCGCTCTAATTTAACGTCGGCGAGGGGCCAGTTTGTCGTGCGCTGTGTGCGGGGCAGTACCATGCCATGTACCCTGGCTCTGTGCAGCGGAAGCCGTCCTTCCTCGCGTCGCCACGGCTGTCTCCTTCGTGCACGCGCTGCTGTGATCTGCCGTAGCTCCTCCTCCACTCGCTCTCAGCACGGTGGTTTCCTCCGATGATCAGCGCGGCAGCCAACTCGACCTGGGCCAGGCGGTCATCCAACAGGTTCTCGCCGTTGTAGCGGGGAATCTTGGCCCGCTGCTGGATGGATGGGACGGTCATCTCCCGGTCGATTGCCGCTCCTAATCGCTCTGGAATCGCCAGCCCGTCCTGCCCTGAAAAGGGCGGGAAACGGGGCTGGTTTGCTCTGCTCCGTCCATCGCGGCGAAGCTCTCCAGGGGCCGGCGTCTCAGCTCTACACTCCGTTCCCGGCTGAGCGATGAATCGCTCCGGCCGCTGTACCTCCGCCTGGATCCTCATCTTGCTCCATATCCCACTTCTGACACCAGTGTGACGTTTGCAAGGTTCACACAAAGAAAATGGAGCAGATGGTTGTGATCAACCTGATTTATTTTTCACACCCCGACCCCCAACCCGCTTCTGAGCACAGAGAGGAGGGGGGTCATTCTCCCAGACCTCCATTTCAATCATGGTTACACACACATGATGCATCTTGCCCTAATCCTGCTAAACACTGCTGGGTCATTATAATGCAGTTATAATGACACAGCAGTATAACTCAGAAATAACACATTTAACACACATACAGTAACGTTTCAAACTGGCAAAGCATGCTGGGAAATCCCTGCCCCCTTTAACATGGCCCCGACGTTACAATACCTTCTGGAATTATGGCCCAAAAGTTCAACCTTGGTTTCATTGGACCATAACACATTTTCCTTCATGCGTTTGGGAGATTTCAAATGTCCCTCCATCTTCTGCTTAATCCTTAAATGTGTTTTTGTAAAACGTAGCCGGGCTTGGATGTTTTTCTTTGTAAGATAAGGCTTCCGTCTTAACCACCCCTAGACAGGAGATTGTTGTCACATGTACTAATCAGAATCAGATTTATTGCCATTGTTCATGTAGTACACAAACTAGGAATTTGTCTCGGTGCAATGCTGCAACATTAAAAACATGATGAGAAAAAGAGATAAACTAAAAAACTAAAGGACTGAAAACGTGCAATAAGTGTAGAAAAATAAGTAATAATAAGTAATAATGATAATAATAATAATAATAATAATAGTAATAATGAGTAGTACTAGTCAAGGCAGTTTTAAAAAATTAGCATGTAGCAGATAATGTGAAGTACCACATAGTGCAGTCGATAATGCAACAGAAAAACAGTGATGAATGACGTGAGTCTGGTTGAGCTGCTGTACATAGTGCACGAGAGTCAAAAAGTCACTTAATGTTCAGCAGTCTGATGGCAGAGGGGAAAAAGCTGTTCATGTGCCGGGAGGTTTTAGTCTGAATGGACCGAAGTCTTCTACCTGAGGGGAGGGGGGCAAACAGTACGTGACCAGGATGTGAAGGATCGGCCATGATCCAGCCTGCACGCCTCCGGGTCCTGGAGATGTACAGGTCCTGGAGAGATGGGAGCTTGCAGCCGATCACCTTCTCAGCAGTGCGCACGACGCGCTGCAGCCTTAGTCTGTCCCTGGCAGTGGCTCCTGCATACCACACAGTTATGGAGGAGGTGAGGATGGACTCGATGATGGCCGTGTAGAACTGCACTAACATCTTGGTGGGTAGCTTGAGCTTCCTCAGCTGCCGCAGAAAGAACATCCTCTGCTGGGCCTTTTTGATGAGGGAGCTGATGGTTGGCTCCCATTTGAGGTCTCGGGTGATGGTGGTGCCCAAGAAGCGGAAGGAATCTGCAATGGTGATGGGAGAGCCTGTGATGGTGAGGGGGGGCAGGGGGGTTGTGACTTTCCTGAAGTCCACAATCATCTCCGCTGTCTTCAAAGCGTTCAGCTGCAGGTTGTTGTGGCTGCACCAGGACACCAGCTGGGCCACCTCTTCCCTGTAGGCGGACTCGTCGCCATTGGAGATGAGCCCGATGAGGGTGGTGTCGTCCGCAAACTTAATCAGCTTAACAGACTGGTGGGAGGAGGTGCAGGAGTTGGTATAAAGGGAGAAGAGTAGGGGGGAAAGCACACAGCCCTGGGGTGATCCAATGCTGATGCTAACAGAGTCTGAGACAGACTTTCCCAGCCGCACATGCTGTCTCCAGTCCGTCAGGAAGTCGGTGATCCACCTGCAGAGGGAGTCAGGCACGTTGAGCAGGGACAGCTTGTCCTGGAGCAGATCGGGGCGGATGGTGTTGAATGCGGAGCTGAAGTCCACAAACAGAATCCTGGCGTAGGTTCCCGGGGAGTCCAGGTGCTGCAGGATGGAGTGGAGGGCCAGGTTGACTGCGTCATCCACAGACCTGTTAGCACGGTAGGCAAACTGCAGCGGGTCTAGGAGGGGTGTGGTGATGGACTTGAGGTGAGACAGGACCAGGCGCTCAAAGGACTTCATGACTACAGAGGTGAGCGCTACAGGTCTGTAGTCTTTAAGTCCAGTAATCCGTGGCTTCTTGGGGACAGGGATGATGAACAGCCAGTATTTGCCAGAAGTTCCTGCAGCTCCTTCAGTGTTGCTGTCAGCCTCTTGGCAGCCTCCCTGACAAGTTTTCTTCTCGTCTTTTCATCAGTTTTGGACGGTCATCCAGTTCTTGGTGATGTTACTGTTGTGCCATATTTTCTTCACTTGATGATGACTGTCTTCACTGTGTTCCATGGTAGATTTAATGCCTTGGAAATTCTTTTGTACCCTTCTCCTGACTGATACCTTTGAACAATGAGATCCCTCTGATTCTCTGGAAGCTCTTTGTGGACCATGGCTTGTGCTGTAAGATGTGACTACAAAAATGTCAGGAAAAGCCTCCTAGAACAGCTGAACTTTATTTAGGGTTAATCAGAGGCACTTTAAATGGTGGCAGTATTATGTCTGGAAATGCCTTTTCATGATGAGACCAGGTGCACAGTCAAATTTAGCTTTATTGGGGTAACCACACACAATACAGCCACCAGGCAGGGGCATTGGCAAAGAGGCCGAACCCCGATGCCCGCTGATATTTATAGGGGCGGTGTAGTGGCAGAAACAGAAGTGGGCGCCACTACACCGCACTTCACAAATAAAAGTATCAGTATAACTATATAACAGGCAGGTGTGTGCTGACTCCCATTTAACATGAGCTTGAATGTGATTGGTTAATTCTGAACACAGCCACACATCCCCAGTTATAACAGGGTGTGCAGATTTATGCAACCAGGTTATTGTAAGTTTTTGATTTTTTATTTTTCCCCTTCAAAGATTTCAGTTTGTTTTTCAATTGGGTTGTACAGGTTATAATATAAGAAAAAGGTTGCAAATTTATTGAAAAATAGTTGCACATTTTTGAGAAAAAGTTGTAAATTTGCAAAACAAAAAATACATTTTTACAAGAAGAAATCTGCACATTTTTGGAATAAAAATTTTTCATTTTTGAGAAGTTTTTTTTTCTAAGTTTTTTGTTTGTGAGGAAAAATGTTTTTGGTTTTTGAGGAAAAAAGTTTTTCATTTGAGGAAAAAAAGTTGTCAATTTAACCCCTTAAAATTGCGTTGTTCTGCTGGTGGTATGTTCTAATGTTCTACTGCCACTCAGTGAAGAGAGAGTAAACGTATGGAAACCAGCTGAGAAGCAGGTCCAGTCCTCATCATGAACCGGTCCTCCCAGACGACACAAAAGCAGCTCCCAGCCACCAGGTGGCCCCCAAGATAAAAGTTAACATGCAGGATATTTTTTAAAAGGAAAATTAAAATTGGCTTCATTTTTTAACCATAAATTTACATCTTTTCTTTTAAATTTTCATGTTTTTTCTCAAGATTTTGCTTTTTTTAAATTTGACTTTTTTCTCAAACTTGTATTTTTTCTGGTGAATTTGCTACTTTTTGCATAACTTTCTTTTTCTTTTACAATTTTGTTCTTCTAAATTCGTGTTTTAATTGTAAAATGTTTTCTCTCAAATTGTTGTTTTTTTATCACTGTTTGCCTTTTTTTCTTAAACTTACATTTTTTTCCTCTTAAATCTGTAACATTTTCTTGTGACTTTTTTCTCATGCCAAGAAAAGGAAAGACGGAGCAGAGAGGGAGTGAATCAAAGGGAAACGGCAGCAAAAATCACTGAGATGTTTGGACTAAAGCTGCAGGTCCCTCAGCAAACGGACAGAAAGGCTCAGGAGTCTTTCCTCTGTTTTACAATCACATTTGCATTATTTATCTAGTTTTTTTGTGACTCATTGCAAAAGTCCTTATGCTGGTTCTGGGCATTCGTTAATAATCCAAATAATTTTTACAAAATAAACCCATCCACCATGATTAAATATATTGTGGGACACATATGTGGGTTTCATATGCTTCATATGTATATCACTGTATGCTTACTGTATGCTTCACGTCTCAGATGAACAAAAGGACTGAGCCTCCTAGGAGATAACAGGAGGATGTGAAATGTGGCCTTTTGTATGCAAGGAGATGGCCTTGAGGGATTTCCTGGCCGCCAGTGACTTTTGGTCGAGGTGAGAAGACCTGGAAGAAGACGCATTGTGACTTGGGATTAAATACAATGTGACTGTGTGCTTTGATGTCCTGGGGTATAAAGGGACGAATGTCTGGGGGTTTCTTTCTCTTTCTGTTTTTGATGATGTTGGAGAATGGAATAAACCTGACTCGTGAGATAAACTCAGCCTTGTTATTTCCACATTCTCCACACTGGTGACCCTAAGACGTATCACGAGTGAAAGAAATTCTCCCGAGCCGGACTCGTCAGGAGCCAGCCAAACAAATGCAGCCACAGTTCAGCTACCGGACTTCTGGCAGAACAATCCGCGCTCTTGGTTTAACGCGGTTGAAGCGCAGTTCAACCTCCAGGGGATTTCGGTAGACGCCACAAAGTTCTACCATGTGGTTGCAAAACTGGACAACCACACAGCCCAGCATGTGGAGAGCCTGATCAACCAGCTGCCGGACAGCGACAAGTACGGCGCGTTGAAGGCTGCACTCATCCGGTACTTCACCCCCTCGGTGGAGGAGCGAGCAGAGGGGCTCCTGGCGCTGACTGAATTTGAAAGCGACAGGCCTGCGGACCTGATGGAGAAGCTGTTGAGGTTGAAAGACTCTGACGATGATCACTTCATCTTCGCCCACCTTTTCCTCAGGACCCTACCGTCAGCGGTGAGAGTGACCCTGGCCAGTTCGCCACTGTTGGCCCGACGAGACTACCGCGAGCTGGACCAGGAGGCGCAACGACTCGTCAACGCCACCAAACGGCGTGTGGCCACGGCCGCGGCAGCAGAGCTCGGCGCAACGTCCAGAGATGGCAGGGGGTCAGAGGCAGCAGTACCAGACTCACCGACGACGGCGGCGGCAGGGGCCAAGAAGCACGGAGCAGACGACGTCCTTTGTTTCTACCATCGCCGCTTCGCAGAGAGGGCACGCAAATGTATACCACTGTGCCATTTCAAGCGCTCGGGAAACGCCAAGACCGGGGGTCGGTAGCAGCTGCGGCCCTCGAAGAGGAGAACAAGCTGCTCTACTTGAAGGATGCGCGCTCGGGGAGGCATTTCCTCGTGGACACAGGCTCCCAGCTGAGTTTCATCACACCTTCCTCCGCTGACCGGCTGGCGCCTTCCAGTGGTCCCGGGGTGTCAGCAGCGAACGGCTCGGCGATTAAGACCTTTGGTGAGAGGATTCTGCTTCTGTCCCTACACGGCCGTACATTTGAGTGGACTTTCGTCATAGCTGCAGTCAATTTCAATATGTTAGGGGCGGATTTTCTGTGCTCGCATGGTTTGTTGGTTGATCTTGCTAACAGGCGCCTGGTTAATGCACTCTCTTTTTATTCTATTCCCTGTACAGCTCGAGTGGCCCCGCCAACAGCACAAGCCAATGTCACAGCTGCAAGTGGTAAGTTCCACACACTGCTCACTCAGTTCCCAGCACTCACGGTCCCAACATTTTCGGCGACCGTGGCTAAACACGGGGTGGAACATTTTGTTACTACCACCGGACCGCCCGTTTTTGCAAAAGCTCGGCGCTTGGATTCAGCTAAACTGACCATAGCGTGCGAGGAGTTCGCCAACCTGGAAAAGTTGGGCATCATCAGGCGTCCGAAAAGCCCATGGGCTTCACCGCTTCACATGGTCCCGAAAGCTGACGGCACGTGGCGACCTTGCGGAGATTTCCGCAGGTTGAACAACACTACAGCGCATGACCGCTATACCCAATCCCGCATATCCAAGATTTTTCAGTTCATTTGGCGGGGGCGCGCATTTTTTCTAAGATAGACTTGGTACGCGGTTACCACCAGGTCCCAGTGTGCGCTGAAGACATACCCAAAACAGCGGTAATAACTCCGTTCGGGCTATTCGAGTTTTTGCACATGCTGTTTGGGCTTAAAGGCGTGGCGCAGACGTTCCAACGCATGATGGACGCGGTGTTGCGCGATCTCCCCTTCGTGTTTGTCTACCTGGAAGACATATTGGTAGCCAGCGCGTCCGAAGACGAACACGAAAACTACCTCACGGCAGTTTTCCGGAGGTTGGGAGAGCACAGGTTAATAATCAACCCAGCGAAGTGTCAGTTCGGGGTGACGCAGATTGATTTTTTGGGGCATCGCGTCTCTCCAGAAGGAGCAGTTCCTCTGTCTGACAAAGTGCGCGCAGTAACAAATTTTCCCCAGCCACAAACGGTCAAAGCGTTACAGGAGTTTTTGGGAATGGTGAATTTTTATAACCGTTTCCTCCCCCACGCAGCGCAGCTCATGCAACCATTATATGTTGCACTAAAAAAACAAAAACCCACAAATAAAATCGAATGGTCTCCAGAGCGAGAGCTCGCATTCTCGGAAGTTAAAACAGCCCTGGCAAATGCTGCGTTGTTAGCACATCCAGTCCCAACGGCCCGCAAAGTGCTTACTACTGACGCGTCAGATGTGGCCATAGGGGCGGTCGTGGAGCAGTATGTAGCTGGAGCTTGGCAACCACTCGCCTTTTTCAGCAGGACCTTGCGTGATAGTGAACGAAAATACAGCGCATTCGACAGGGAGTTGTTAGCTCTCCACTTGGCCATTCGCCACTTCCAGTTCTGGCTGGAGGGACGCCGTTTCACCGCGTTCGTGGACCACAAGCCGCTGACTTTCGCGATGGCCAAGGTTTCAGAACTGTGGTCGGGCCGGCAGCAGAGACAGCTGGCCGCGATCTCAGAGTTTACTACCGATATCCAGCATGTGGCGGGTAAACTTAATGTAGTGGCAGACTGCCTCTCGCGCGCCGTGGCGGCTCCAGCCTGCATAGGGGTAGATTTTGCAGCCATGGCCGCGGATCGGGTTAGTGACGCGGAAGTGCGCGCGGCCCCAGTCCACGTAGGGATAGATTATGCAGCCATGGCCGCGGATCAGGTTAGCGACGCAGACGTGCACGCGCTTCAGTCTGGACCAACAGGGTTAAGGCTGGAGAACAGCGTGCTGCAAGACGGTATGCCCCCCCTAATCTGCGATGTCTCCACTGGGCGACTGCGTCCTGTGGTACCGGCCGCGTGGCGCCGCCGCGTTTTTGACTCGATCCATTCTCTGGCGCACCCGGGAGTGCGCGCGTCGGTCAAAATGGTGGGAGAGAAATCTGTATGGCCGAGCCTGCGCAAACAAGTTAGAGAGTGGGCAGCAGCCTTCATGGCTTGTCAACGAGCCAAGGTACACAAACACACGAGAGCTCCCTTGGAGCCGTTTCACATCCCAGCTAAGAGGTTTGATCATGTTCACGTGGACCTGGTAGGCCCCCTCCTGCCCTCACAGGGGTGCACACATCTTCTGACAATGGTTGACCACACCACGCGCTGGCCGGAAGTGGTCCCACTGTCGTCAACCACAGCCGAGGAGGTGGCGCGCGCTTTTTTAACAGCATGGGTAGCGCGTTTTGGAGTCCCGTCGGACATTACGTCCGACAGAGGCCCTCAATTTGTTTCCGAACTTTGGTCAGCGATGGCCTGCAGCCTGGGGGCAACAATCCATCGCACGACCGCGTACAATCCACAGGCTAACGGGTTATGCGAATGTTTTCACAGGTCATTGAAGGCGGCCCTCAGAGCGTCGCTTACGGATGCAAATTGGGTGGACAAGCTACCGTGGGTTTTATTGGGGTTGCGTTCTGCACCTAAAGAGGATTTAGAAGCCTCCCCGGCTGAGCTAGTTTTCGCACAGCCACTTCGGCTGCCCGGGGAATTTCTCCCAGATAATCCTGCGCCAGAGTGCTCCCCAGCTCAGCGGTTGCAGAGTAGCACAGAATCGAGCACGCTGCCTGCCCCGTTCACCACAGTTTTCCGCGCGTTTTTGTGCCTAAGGCTTTAAAAAATGCGGAGTTTGTTTTTGTCAGACACGATGCCCATCGCCCATCGTTGCGACCACCTTATGATGGACCATATAGAGTGCTGGAAACAGGAGATGAGCATTTTTTGCTAGATTTGGGGGGCAGAAAAGAAATGATTGGCATAAACAGGCTCAAACCCGCTTTTGTGGTGGCGGACGAAGGTGTGCAGTTGGCCAGGGCTCCTCGGCGTGGCAGACCCCCTAGGGAGCGTTCCCCAGAACACCCACAGGGATTGCCTAACAGTTCTCATCCTCAGACAGCAGCTCCCCAGCAGGAGGGCGCAGCGGAGGTGGTAAAGCCTGCTTACAGCAGATACGGGAGAAGACTGAGGCCCAAGCAGCATGTGGACTGATGTGTGTGATTTTTCATGACGTGCAGACTGTTACTACGTTGTTCCATCTTAGACGTTTGGGGGGGGTCATGTGGGACACGTGGGTTTCATATGCTTCACATGTATATTACTGTATGCTTACTGTATGCTTCACGTCTCAGATGAACAAAAGGACTGAGCCTCCTAGGAGATAACAGGAGGATGTGAAATGTGGCCTTTTGTATGCAAAGAGATGACCTTGAGGGATTTCCTGACCACCAGTGACTTTAGGTGGAGGTGAGAAGACCTGGAAGAAGACGCATTGTGACTTGGGATTAAATACAATGTGACTGTGTGTTTTGATGTCCTGGGGTATAAAGGGACGAATGTCTGGGGGTTTCTTTCTCTTTCTGTTTTTGATGATGTTGGAGAATGTGAATAAACCTGACTCGTGACATAAACTCAGCCTCGTTATTTCCACATTCTCCACAATATAAGATATATGGTGACACATTACATGCCCCATTCTCATGAAAGTTGGAACACCTTCTAAAACTGCAATTTAAAGCAGGATTTCTTTTCTGTCACTCAACCAACCGTGTGTTTGGACGAGAACATCAGTGGTGTTGGTGCCCACGGTAGAACGGTAAAGGGGACACTCGGTGGCGTCACACTGGACCACAAATCCAGATGTTGCATTTCAGTCATAAGAGCAGATCTTATTGAGCTCAGAGTCAGACACAGACCAGGAACCTTCAGGTCCAACTTAGAACCACATCCCAGATATGTAGGTGTGCTCTTATGATGTAATGCTCAGAACTAGAATAGAATAAATAGAATAGAACAGGCTTTATTGTCATTGTACAGTTGTACAGCACAACGAAACTGTGGGGCTCCACCAGGCTACTGTGCAGTAAAGTAAGAGAAGAAATTGAAATAAAACGGTTCCAGAACACACGATTAACCATACAGCTGAGCTAAAGGTAAAAGTGAAAATAATAAGTAGCCCATAGGTGTATACACAGGTACGGCAGTGGCTTCAGGGGTGGAACTGTGTACACAGGAGTGTGGAACACCGAGTAAAATGGACCAATGATTATGGAGAATATGCACAGTAGTGATTTCACGGATGGGTGAACGACTGACTGCCAAACAAGTTCAGGTTTCAGTTTAGGTTATTTACATTTTTCATCTCATTCTGTAGAGCAGGCCTATTCAATTAGCAGCCCGCGGGCCACACGCAGCCCACAACCAACCTCCGAGTGGCCCAGGCCATGCCAAGGAAATATCAACTGAGGAAAAAAATATGAAGGAATCATAGTCCGCAAGCGCGCACACGAACAACACGTGTGACCGTCATCTGCGCGGAGTTTAGAAGCGCCCCGCCCACGTGAGAGTGCCAGTCAGCAGGCAGAGGTTTTCTAGCGCTGCTGTCCAAGAGAAACATGAGCTTATTAAAGTGCTTTAAACGCTGAAAAAAAGCAAAAGAGATATGTACGGTGGCGTGAAAAAGTGTTTGCCCCCTTCCCGATTTCTCATTTTTTTGTATGTTTGTCAAAGTCATCAACCAAATTTAGATATTAGACCAAGATAACACATGGAGGTTTGGATTTTTCCCCCTTAATAATAAACACTTTCATTTCAAAACTGCATTCTGTGTTTACTTGTGTTATCTTTGTCTAATATCTAAATTTGTTTGATGATCTGAAACATTTAAGTGTGACAAACATACAAAAAAATGAGAAATCGGGAAGGGGGCAAACACTTTTTCACACCACTGTAAGCAGTGGAGGCATTTATGGTGGTTCTAACCTGCTGGAGATGGGAGCAATGAGGAAGAGTTGCTTAGCAAACGTGGGGTTAAGCTTCATGCCGTATGCAGGGAAAAGCAAGAGTGACTGAATTACTAAGGACTGACCTCACCAGCTACTACAGTATCCATCCATCCATCCATCCATCCATGCATATTGTGTACCTGGCAAGTTAAGATGACCAAAATTCACAGTCAGTCACTTTAATCTGTCAGCAGCCTTCAGACAAACTAAATGTGCCAACACTTGGATTTCAAAATAAGGGAGGTTTTTCCTGCCAACTGGGTGGTGAGGAAATTTCTAAAAAACTATAAATCTATCCACCTTGTTCCTAGCTCCCATGATGCCTTGCATGAATTATGGGCACAACTTCCGGTACTAGTTTAGAAGGTGTGGTTGTCACTGAAACGGGACACTTTTCCTTATTAAAAACAATGACTTCAGCATCACAAATGCGGGAACACGGCCTTTTACACCTCAAAAACAGTAATATAATCAAACCACTTCCCAGGACTATGGAGGGATGAGAAGATGAGCTTAAAAAGTGGCCTGGCAGACTGTAGCTCCATTAGTTAGCGCCACTGCTAAGATGCTAACGCTGTAAACAAAAGCTGAAGTTGGCTGCATTTTGTTAAAAGATGTTGGACATAATCAGATTAACCTCAGAGCAGACGTAGAGTCTAGTCAGAGCCATAAAGAACCACAACAGCGTGCTTAGCTGTTTTAATGTCGGGGTAAAACAGACAGCTGCAGCTGGTCGTTTTACCCCGACATTAGAATGCTCCTGCTGCTGTCATGCCATGAATGCTCATTTAACTTAGCATGTACAGACCTTCTCTGACAATTGTTCAGACTTGTCTTGATCTATATTTTGTGATAATTTAAAAATTAATGCATGCTGACGCTGTTAAAATGAAGTCCCCCCCCCCATAAACTATTTGATTTCTTTCTTAAATCATTAATCCTTAGGAAGCAAACTGTTACTATTTTGTATTTATTGTTTTACTTCATGCAGCCTTGCATCTGGCAACATATATAAACGTCAGATCTGACATTCATACCAGTGAAAACAGCTGGTGCTCCTGGTCTGTCCCACCATCACACCAACAGTCCTCGTTAGTTTTCAGTGCATCATCTACACGTCGGCGGTGAGAAGCCTCCATTTATCCAGTCTATGGCACAACCACCAACACCAGCAACAAGTAGCAGAACTACGCCAAAACATTCAGAAAATACCAGAGCTGAAGTTAGCTGCCACTTGACTATAAGACACGCATGTGGACTATACATTAAAATGAATTTGAAGAAAATGTTTAAAAACGCTCTTTTAAACACCCCTGCTACTCCACTCTTACTGACTGATTTAACACGACTTCAGCTGAAACCAGAAGTTCCGCTTATAATCGTTTCTACAGCGGCGCCCCCCCAGGAATAAGGTGGATAGAAATATTTTAACAGAAATAACTGAATCTCTGGTCATTTAAGTTAATTTATTTCATTAAATATAATTTTACTAATATTTTTTTCTTTGAAATCAGAGTTAAATTATTGTTCTGTTCTGGCTCTGCAAAATTATGGTAAAAAAAAAAAAAAAGATAAAATTTTACCACAATCTGTTTCAAATGTATTAAAATAAAATCAATTTTATTTTAAAAATAAACAAAAATTAGCCATAAAATAATCCACAAATTCATAATTAAGTCTCAAATGTACAAGAAAAGTCAATTTTTTAAGAGGAAATTACAAATTTGAGGAAAATGGTTTCAAATTTAGATAAATTTACAGAGAAAAGTAGAAAGTTAAAAGAAAATTTTTATAAATTTGAGAAAAACCTCAAACCTTCACGGCTGAAGTCATTACTCATGTTTTTAAGTGGCTGCTCTTTGCATCCTTAACTCTACTAGAAATTTTTGTTTGACTCACGTGTGTGTAATGGAATGTGTAGTTATAAAACGAGGTTCTTACTCACACGTGGTGATTTAGAACAAAATAAACCACAATAGTGGATGTGCAATGTTTGTTAATGTTATCAATCTTTTCTTGGGGGGGGGAGAGGGGGGCGTGGCTGTGCACTGAAGTGTTTGACAGTTCCTTTTTTATTCAGCTAAATGCACTTTGTGATGTGCCTGTCATGCGGTGACCCTCGCGGGCCACCATAAGACGCCAAAAGTCTCCAGTGAGTTTTGCATTTGATGTTTTATTTTAACAAAGGCAAGACGAAAACACAAAGCTGTGAGCCGCTGTGGACAAAACACACACTACAGAATACAAGAGGTTGTAGGGCTAACCCCAGCCACTACGACCTTAACCATGAACATGAACAAAAATATAAACACGAACCTGACACGAACGAGGACCAGGAGTGTTTGATGATACTCCAGCAATCAACTGCTGCCAGCGCCCGCTAATAAAGCCGGTCGCTAACGAGCAGTGATGCTAAACAGCTGATCGACCTTGACAGCTGGAAACCCCACTGAGCGCTGTCACAATAAGAGCTGTCAAGGCCAGCAGAGATGATACATTGCCCGAGCGCAGGCAAGATCGACGCTCGGGTCATAACAGTACCCTCCCTCCGAGGGCGGGCTCCAGAACACCCATAGTCATCAATGCCACCCCCCCACCCCCTCCAGGGTGGGCGGATGGGGGCAGGCCCGGCGGGAGAGAGACACAAGCCGAGAATCAGCACAGACCATCAAAGAGAGAGGAAAAAAAAAACACATGAAAAAGTAGCACAGACAGGACAACAGAAAATACAACACTCATTAGGGAAAAAAACAAAACAAAAAAAAAACAACTATACAAAGCACGATGATAAAAAAAAAAATACCATATACCCAAATCAAATACACACAGGACACATGAGACAACTGCAGAACATAAATCACAAATTCCCAAAATACACAAATAACAATTACAAGAAACAAAACACAGGCTAGCAAAAAAACAACAACAACAAAAAAACAGAACAATTACTGAGCCAGATTACCATCAAGAATGACTTTTACCCCCCGACAGTTCATGCCGACCAGAGGAGACCAAGCGCCACAGGAACAGTTCAGGCGGTCTCCCCGCGTCCAACGGCCGACGGGTGGTCATGGGAGGCGGGACATGACCGGGCGGCTTACCACAGTCCAAAGCCCGTAAAGTCCACTCCTCCGATGGCCGAACCAGGTCACCCAGCAATACACGTGACGTGTCGGGTGGCCGCCCCGAGGCGCCGAACCGGCGAAACAGTTCTTCAGGCGGCCGACCCGCGTCCCTCAGCCACCAGAACTGGGGGAAAACGATCCGTGGCGGCTTCCCTGGTGAGGACAAAACTTGGGAGAGCCGGGGCGAGCGAAGCAGGACCCCCACGGCCCACGGCGAAGATGAGCAGGGGCGATGACTCAGAAGAGGGGGATTAAGGCAAGGATGAGCCCGAACTCCATCCGGCGGCGAAGGGTATGCAGCGACTCCACTGACCTCGGACCACATCGGCGCTGCACCTCCGCTGGACCCCGATTGGGTGCCGGCTGTGCCCACACCGGACCCCGACTGGGCCAGGACAGCTCCTGCGGTGGACCCCGATTGGGCCTCGGGCGCACCCACGTCGGACCCCGATTGGGCCACAGCCACACCCACGTCGGTCCCCGACTGGGTTGGTGCAGCTCTGCTGACGACCTCCGCCCCTGAATCCTGAACCTCCACCTCAGCGATTCCGACTGGCTCCGCGCTGGTGGCACTGCAATAAATTCAATTCAATTCAATTCAACTTTATTTATATAGCGCCATTTCACAACAACAGTCATCTCATAGCACTATCAACTGTAGGGGGGAACCCCCACAGTTGCAGAAAGACCCCAGCAATCAGGCGATCCCCTGTGAGCGAGCACTTGGCGACGGTGGAGAGGAAAAACTCCCTTTTAACAGGAAGAAGCCTCCAGCAGAACCAGGCTCAGGGAGGGGCAGTCATCTGCTGCGACTGGCTGGGGGGTGAGGGGATAGAGAAGAAGAAAAGAACAGACATGTAGAGAGCAAACAGCACGATGGGGACTCAATCTATGGGAGAGAACAAACAGATGTTAATGACCAGCAAAAAAAAATATTTCATTGAGAGTGAGGAAAGGAGTGAGGCCCAGTGCATTACTGGAGGTCCCCCGGCTGACTAAACCTATTAGCAGCATAACTATGGGAGGGTTCAGAAACACATGATCCCTCCCTAATTGTAGGCTATATCAAAAAGGTAGGTTTTAGCCCTATTCTTAAAAACAGAGATCGAGTCTGACTCCTGAATCCAGATTGGCAGCTGATTCCACAGGAGAGGAGCTTGATAACTGAAGGCTCTGCCTCCCATTGTACTTTTGGAGATTCTAGGTATTACAAGTAATCCTGCATTTTGGGAGCGTAGTGCTCTGGAGACACAGAAAAACCGGGATCAGTATCACCAGCAGCAACAGGATCCAGCGAGACGAGCTCGGGCGCAGCAGGCGGCAGCCCCTCACTCGCCTCCCCGAGAGGCAGGCAAAAATGCTCCAAGACAGGGAAAAGAGACACAAGAGGGAGCACTTGCCTGCACTCGGGTTCTGTTGCCGTCCAGGACTCCGTCGATCCAGGTTCAGGGCGAAGAAGTTCGTGCGCAGGCTCCAACTCAGCTGCGTCGGGCTCCACAGCTGGCAAGATGGTTTCCGCAGCCTGAGGTTCCTCTCGCGCTGATGTCCACGCTGATGACCCGTATGCCGTGGAGGCAGGAGATCCTCGACCCACTGGCTCGGACCGCTCCGGCGAGGAGACCCGGGGACACTTCATCGTTGGCACAGCTTCCGGGCCGCAGTCCGCTCTTCTCCTTTGTCCACGATGTGGCTGCAGGGCCGGATCCAGGCTTTCCAGCACCGCAGGCCTCCTCCTCACCCCGCGACGTAGACCTGGCGTCGCGGACCACTCAGCAGAGGGAGACACAGAGGCAGCAGGTTTGGTTATCACAACTACAGCAGGTGGCGGGAGTTTGGGGGGCTGCGAACCCCGAACTCCGCCCCCATGAGTCAGACAAGGCAGGTTACAATTATGGTGTAAAGAACGAACTTGCACTTACCTTTCTCCCGGAGGGAGGATGATGCCTGCTGTAGGAGACGTTGTTCCTCCTTCTCCCCGCTGGATGGTGACAGAGGGCCCCCTGGAAGGATGAGGAGGAGCCGCTCTCAGAGGTCCGCTGACGGGCTTTGCCGGCAGTGGGTCCAGCCGGGGATTCTGCTGAGGTTGACTGTGGAGGTGACGACGGTTTCTAGCAGAGGGCGAGGCGAAGGTGAGACCTGGGAATCGCCACTCCTGTGTGGAGACAGAGGCAAGGAGGTCGGCAAACTCTGGGAAGTCACTTAATTCGGGATTCCTCTCCACCAGTCTGACTGCCGCCTTCACATGTTTGATAATCTGTGTGGGGTGAACTGCGGAACAAGCAGCCGCCACTCGGTCCCAGATGGAAGCAGCTGTGAGCTGGAGCTTCCCCGGGGGATTCCCGAATGACTACACTCTCCGGCGGGGATCACCCCTAGGCGGAGCGAACTCCTGGACTGGAGTGGAGGCAGGAACGGGATCCGGATGTGAGGAGCGGGGATGCCTCCTTTTCGGCTGCCTGCCAGGATTTCCCTCCAGCCCACGGAGTATCTTGCGCTGTGCGGCGATATCATCTCTCCTCGTGCCGACCTCAGGGTGATTAGTGAAGCAGGGGAGATGATCCAGAACATCCTCAGCTTGATCCAGGTACCGGCGCACGTCGCTGTGGAAGTCAAGGAGGGAGGCGGCAATGAGGATTTCGTCCACGCACTCGAGGGCGTCCACCAGCCCGTCGCTCCGACTCTGAGCGCGGACCCTCCGTGACAGCATGCTTCCAGCACGGTACCCAGACAGGAAGAATAGTAGTCCAATTCAGCAAAAACTCACCGGGACGGCGTCTCGGTGTGGCGTCTCCGTTTAGACGTCTTGGCTGGAGTATATTGTCATGCGGTGACCCTCGCGGGCCACCATAAGACGGCAAAAGTCTCCAGTGAGTTTTGCATTAGGTGTTTTATTTTAACAAAGGCAAAACGAGAACACAAAGCTGTGAGCTGCTGTGGACAAAACACACACTACAGAATACAAGAGGTCGTAGGGCTAATCCCAGCCACTATGACCTTAACCATGAACAAAAATATAAACACGAACCTGACACGAACGAGGACCAGGAATGTTTGACGATACTCCAGCAATCAACTGCTGCCAGCGCCTGCTAATAAAGCCGATCACTAATGAGCAGTGATGCCGAACAGCTGATCGACCTTGACAGTCAGAAACCCCACCGAGCACTGTCACAATAAGAGCCCGGTGGAGCCAGAATGTAATCCACAGCTGTCAAGGCCGGCAGAGATGATACATGGCCCGAGCGCGGACAAGATTGACGCTCGGGTTGTAACAGTGCCAAGGTCACTTATGACCAGGATGTAGTAGATTTTATTTCAAAAGGGAAACAAATGTTAATGCTACTAACAGTGCACATTGAGTTTTTATGCACTTTGACATATGCCTAAGATGTTACCAAAATGGCTATTTACAGAATTTTTTCCTTCTATTTATTTAATTGTTGCTCAAGAGGAAATTTTTTTCTCCTACTTCAAGTTCTGCTCAACCCCAGCACAGTTACTGTGTTTTTATGCACTTTTGATGTGCCTTTGTCATGTGCCAAGAGCACATTTAAAACCAAAAGAATGAATAAAAAGTGCATATTTTTCATCATATTAATCTGTGTTGGTTTGAAATTTGTCATTCAACAGATTGCTGCACATGTGCAGCCCAGTTACATGTCTTCATTTCAAACTGTGACCCAACTGATTTTGTAATTGATTTGCCCTGCTGTAGAGCAAGAAGATGTGCAGAGAGATGGGGAGAGAGGTCCAGAGTCCAGTCGAAGGGACAATGAGAAGAGGCCCAGGAAGTCCATTCGGTTTAAGTCTTGTTTGTTTTTCTTTTGAATTCTTGGATGGAATATGGGTGGGCAATATAAGCTGCGGCTTCAGCCATCACCCATTTCGGATAACTTATGTTGAACTGTTGAATCAGAGGAGTTATTGTTTGATTTGACCTTGTTGGATTTTCTTTCCCCCTTTGTTATATTATTCTGTTTCTTTTAATCTGTACTTTTAATCTATCCGAAATAAAGATTGATTGATTGATTAAGTGAGTAAAGATATTCAACTCATTTCTGACTAGTCCGACACCTGATTTGTTGGATGGCAGTCTGCTCGTGGTTTCTGGTTCATAACACCTGGATGAGGAAGAACAAACTCATCTTCTGCTCGTTCACATCATGTTTTACTCGAGTTAATGCCCCCATACCCATATTTTCGTGGGCCCGATAGTCAGAGGTTTTTCTGTCTTCCTAACCAGACTGAAGGTTTCTGGAATCTTCTCTCTGTTAGCAGCTGCAGCTTTAATGGCCGAGTTTCCACCTGTCATCTCTTTAACTTTCATCACCACCACCCCCTCAACTCCTCAGACAACCCCCCCAGACCTCCATGTTACCCTGCTGATGATGACTGAGTACCCCCCCCCCCCCAGCACACACCATGACTCAGCCTCTCAGTGATGAGCAGATAACACCCTCAGAGAAACAATCTAATGTTTATAGAGGTCAGTAATGGACTACGCGGGGGGGGGGGGGGGGTATAATGTTTCAGTTGTGCTGTGATCTGATTGGCCGATGAGGACACAAACTTCCTTTTAGAGGATGACGGGGTTTCCTCGGCCTTCGGGGGGTCACTATAAAGACGCTAAGGATGCTGCTAACGCAGCTGCTGCAGGAATCCTCGCTGGTTCCAACCTGAAGGTGAGGAGTCGTTTTATTCTAACTTTCTATGATTATTGTTTCATGTTTTAAACAGGTTTTAGTTCACTGTAGGAATGCTGTTTTAGTGACACCTGCTGGCCACTAAGTGAACTGCAGCCACATGAAAAACTCACAGATCTGCTGTTTCCCAAAAATCAGCACAGAGCCTTAAAGTTCAGATTAAAGTGATAAACTGTAAAATTATCTGGTAATTTAACTTACAGCAGAGGTTTCTTTAACTCTCAAATATGAAACTTTTCCTTTAAAAAATTCCACTTTTTTAATTCTTGTACATTTTTAGCTTTTTTTCTTATTTTACATTTTTTGCCCTCTTCTTGATGTTTTTCTTTACACTTTTTTTATTGATTTAAATCTGTAACTTTTTCTTAAAACGTTTGATTTTTGTTTCTTGAAATGTTGACATTTTTTTCTCTTGTAACTATTTTTGTAAAATTCTGACTACTGTATTTTCCCACAAATTTACAGTTTTTTCTCCTAACTTTATATATTTTACACTCATGCAATGGTATTTTGATGTAACTTTACAATGTGTGAGTAAATCTGTGGTTTTTACCTGATGAATGAATGAGACTTTTTCCTCCTGTAGCAGCTTTTTCTTTTCACCTCTGAGCTCTAAAGAGGAAATGAGTTTTATTTTTTAATTATTTTTAAAAATTTGCAGCTTTTTCCTAATTCAACTCTGCTTTTGGTACTGAATTTACAAATTTGCTGTTTTTACTTATTAATTTAGAATTAGTTTTTTAATTTTCTTGTACATCTGCTAGAAATTCTTTCACCTTTGCAACTTTTTCCACAAATTTGACTCATTTCTCAGTGATTTACTTGCTTTTTAAATGTGATTGTTTTGTTTAATTTGCAATTTTTCTTGTAAATTTGCAGGTTTTTTTCCCCACTTGTACAAGGTTTCTTAATTTTTTTTTACATTTTAAACTTTTTTCACAAATTTTTCTTATTTCTCATGAATTCACTTTTCCTCCCTTTTGCACATTTACAGTTTTTGTCATAATTGGCTGTTTTTTTTATGTCCTCTTCATTTCACAAATGCCTTGTTTGGAAATATGCACCTTTCTTCCTTGCTTGTTTCCATGTTTTTTCTTCCTGTTTTTGATGTATAGTTTTTGAATTTATAGTCTGTTTATGTTTTTGATTGACAGATTCTGGGCAGACGCCACACTGACGTATTTCTAGAATTTTTAAAGGTAATGTATATTTTTAGAATTAAGACCCAATGCTAATCATCTGAAAAAGCCTCAGACTTCAGAGGGTTAAACTTAATTTTGAAACATTTTAATATGTAAATTCTGATTTATTGATTCATTCTCTAATAAATTTAAAGAATTTGAGAAACTTGTGGAAGTTGAAGAATTCTGGTTTAGTCTGTAAATTGTGTCCGCTCCTCGTTAAATAGCATCTTTTGGTATTTTTTTAATTGGTGTATTTAATTAATTGTGTAGAGATTTTAATTAATTGTGTAGAGTTTTTAATTATTTGTGTAGATGTCGGCTAGATGTAATTTTGTGTCTTTAAAGATCTGGAAAAAAGGTCTGTTTAAAAAAATATTTTGCATTTAAATCATTTTTCTTTTGCAGAGCAAAAAAGATTTTTTTACAAGTTGTTTTTTTTTTTTCAAACCAAGAAGCACAGGGTAGTGGGCGTGGCCAATGTGCGGCCTTATGTTCTAACCAACCAATAGAATCTCTCGTCTCATCCGCCGGTGTAGATCCCGCCCAGTAGGATAAAAACTTTGTAGCCTTAATTTTCTGATCCGTAAAAGCTTCCTGGTTTGAAAAAAATATACTTGTAAAAAAAAGGGTTTTTTTGCTCTGCAAAAAGAAAAAAAAAAAACGATGTGAAATCAAAATAATTTTACTCCAGACTTTTTCAAATATTTTTTTTCCAAATCTTTAAAGACACAAAATTACCTCCATAGCCGTGCAGCCAGTGTCAGTGTGCAGACGACGTCTGTCGGCTGTCTTGCCGATGTAGGCTTGCTGGCCCTGGCCAGACGTGCGCGTGCTGCTGGGGTATGCTAATGCAAGGCGTAGCCGACCGCTGGATGCTGCTAGCTAACACAGACTTTGAGTATAAAATATAACAGCTTTATTGTTCCGTGAACTGATGTTCTCCACCGGTCTTAAATGTACAGAGACCATCCGTCTGGTCGCTTCAGTGAAGCCGCCTGCTAACTAGCTAGCTAGCTAGCTAACGCTCAATGGAATTGCCACTTTTATTTATATTTTTTTCTGCCTTTTTATGAGCTTCTTCAGGTGACATAAAGACTCAGACACAAACATTACATTGTGAGGCTTCAGTAGCTGTAGCGTGAGAGGTTAAAATCTAAATTTGGGGGTTAAGAATTTTCAGCTTAGGCTAACCAGCACACCAGCTAACTGTTAGCACGAACTCACAGACCCCTGTTTCAATCATGGTTACACACACAGATACATCTTGCCCTAATCCTGCTAAACACTGCTGGGTCATCATAATGCAGTTATAATGACACAGCAGTATAACTCAGAAATAACACATTTAACACACACATAACGTTTTCATCTGGCAAAGCATGCTGGGAAATTCACTTAACATGGCCCCAACGTTACACTATAAAGATAAATTAGCTACGAATTTGAAGGAATAAAAGTGCAAAGATATGATAAAATTCAAATGAGCATTACAAATTTAGGAGAGAAAAGCTTAAAATTAACTGTAAAAGGTTGCAACTTTAGGAGGAATACTCGTGGATTTTTGGAGAAAAAAGTTGCACATTTCTGACCATCCGTCTTTATTTTTGACGGGACAGTTGGTGCCTCAGCTGGGCCGACTGCACGGCTCACAATGACAATGAAGTTTTATGAGAAAAAAGCAGAAAATTTGCAGGGAAAAACTGAAAATTTGCAAGGAAAAACATGCAAATTGATGAGAAAAAAGTTGTAAAATTTTGAGAAAGAAATCATAAATTATGACAAAAAAGTTTTTAAATTACAGGAAAAAATTGCAAATTTATGAGAAAAAAATAGAAAATTTCAATGAAAAAATTGCAAATTTACAAGAGCAAATTTGCAAATTTATGAGAAAAAAAGCTGCAAAATTTTGAAAAATCACAAATTTATGAGGAAAAAAGTTGCAAATTTAGAAGAAAAAAAATCACAAATTTATGAGAAAAAAGTTTCAAAACTATGAGAAAAAATCATTTATTTATTCATTTATTTATCTTTGCATTTCTGTTAAGAGTTGGAGGTTCAAAGTGATTTTATGTGCTTCTGTAAGACGATATAAAAGTTCTGGGGGGGCAGTTTGTTTCTTCTATTTTAAATGTGTTTGTCCTCACTGACAGGCTGTTTCCTGCTGCTGAGGGGACGCGGGGGACAAGTGCAGTCCAGATCCTGGTCTTTATTTAGAGCCCAGGGTTTTCATTTTCCTCGCACTGACTCATCATTCATTCGTGGCCCGGTCTTAACGAGAGTCCACTCATCAGGGGACAGACGGACAGAGAAATGCTGCAGAGCTGAAACGGACATTACAATGTTGAACTTTTTAACAAAGATTTAGATGAACAATGTTGAATCACGCAAGAGAAAAGTCGCAAAGTCAGCACTAAAATGTCCATTTTTAATAAAAAATGTTGAATGAAGTTGGAAATTTACAAAGAAACTGATGCGTAGTGAAGACCAAGACATATGTAACATCCCACCATTCTGGGTCTTATTAACACAATAAAATGTTAATTTATGTGGAGAAATGAACACAAAACTCACGTGTTTAAAACAGAAAACTCTTGCAGTTGTGTGATATCCTACCGTGTAGCAATGATCACACTTGAGTTATTTCTTTGGCTAACTCTGCCGTTTATTCTGCAACACACATAATATGACTGAACATGGATTCTGCGCGGGGTTTTCACACTCTTGTTCTAATGTGTCCCCTTAATAGCAGTGCTGAACAATACAGGTAGTTCCCCCTAGAGGCATGTGCCAGTAATGTTCTATTTTAGACTTGCAGTCTACCACATCCCTCCCCTCTAGATTAAACTACTCTTACTTACACTAGCCAATTACTAGACATCCTGGAACTCCCATTTAACCCTGAACTATCACAGTTACTTTTTAATTTCTTAAACACATGTGTCATACACATAATTTCTTTCTTTCTTTTTTTTTTTTTTTTTTTTTTTTTCACATGTATAACACACATAACAGTCTAACTGGGGAATTGGTTTGACTACCGCATCCCAGTGAGGTTCCAGGACGCATTCTTGTCCTGTGGCTGGGGAACTCACTACTGACTAAGTATAGTCCTTCAAGTAGTCTGGAGCTCTCCTAGCTCGCTGAGATCTTCTCACGGCGGGTGAGCCAACTGCAGGTGAAGACTCAGACTGCTCCACTGTTTCGGCTGCTGCAGTGCTGCCCGTAGAATCTGCAGAGACGGTTACCTCAGGTTTCACCTGAAGTGGTGGTTCGTTGATGCTCTCCTCAGGATGGGTGTCAGACAACACCTCTGGTGCCATCGGCAGGGGAATGGAGCTCCTACCATGAACTTGGTCGATGTGTCGCCTCACCACTTGTCCATGACCTAATGTCACCTTGAATGACACAGGGCCTGTTTTTTCTGTTATTTCTCCTGGTACCCAGGCTGGTCCTGAGCCAAAGTTGCGGGTGTAGACCACGTCTCCTTCTCTCAGTATTCTCTCTCTAGCATGCATGTCATGATAACCTTTTTGTTTCTCTTGTTTATCATGCACTTTGTTTCTGAAGTCTGGATGTATTAAGTCAAATGTTGACCTCAACTTTCTTCCCATCCATGGACCTGCGTAGTCAATGTGAATTCTTCTCCATGGTTTATCTGGAACTTCCCAGGGATGTAGTGGGGCTGCTGGAGGACTGTTCCTGTTCTCCTGGCATGCCGCACATGACTTCACAAGCGCCTCCACCTCTGCATCCATGTTGGGCCACCACATGTAGCTCCTCGCCAACGCTTTCATGCGAGTGATGCCAGGGTGTGCTTGGTGTAGTTGTTGCAGTAAGGCATTCCTACCAGGTGGTGGAACAACCACGCGTCCTCCCCACAGGATACAACCTTCCTGGTTGCTGAGCTCATCCTGTCGTCGGGCATAGGGAATGAACTCAGGACTGTTCATCTTCGGCCATCCTCGCAAGATGTATTCTCGCACTCTTGCTAGAACAGGGTCTTTGTCTGTCCACTTCTTTATTTGTTGTGCGTTCACCAGGGGCACGCCGATATCTTCAAACAATAGCACTCTCTCCTCCTCCTCAGGCGTGCTGTCTCTTCCTCCATCCAAGGGTAGCCTACTCATCGCGTCAGCATTCGTATGGTCCCGTCCGGCTTTGTAAACGATGGTGTACTCATACGCTGCTAATGTAACGGCCCATCTCTGAATTCTCTGAGATGTCATCTGGGGTATGGCTCTCATTTCACTGAACAGTGAAATTAGTGGCTTGTGGTCAGTCACTATAACGAACTGTCTCCCGTACAGGTATTTGTGGAATTTTTTTACACCAAATACTACTGCAAGGCCCTCCTTGTCTAGCTGGGAGTAGTTTTTCTCAGCTGCACTAAGAGTTCTTGAGACGAACCCTATGGGTCTCTCTGAGCCATCCTCCATACGATGAGAGAGTACAGCACCCACACCGTAGGGTGATGCGTCACACGCCAGGATGAGTGGTTTGTTTGAATCATAGTGCACTAACACACTACAGGACTGAAGTAGCGCTTTGGACTCTTCAAACGCCTTCTGCTGCTTGACCCCCCATGACCATTTTTCTTCCTTCTTAAGTAAGGTATGTAGTGGTGCCAGCAGCGTGGAGAGCTTTGGGAGGAACCTATGGTAATAGTTCAACAAGCCCAGGTAGGCTTTTAACTCAGTAACATTTTGTGGCTCAGGCGCCTCCGCAATGGCTTCCACTTTGTCTGTTAGAGGGTGTAGACCACTGGCGTTGATCTTGTGGCCTAGGAACACCACCTCTTTTCCCATGAACTCGCACTTGCTTCTTTTCAACCTCAGACCGCTTTTCTCCAACCGTTGAAGCACTTCCTCCAGCGTTTTCAGATGTTCTTGTTCATTTGGTCCTGTACAAAGGATGTCATCCAAATAAATGGCAACATTCGGAATTCCACCTAGGATGCCCTCCATAGTTCTCTGGAATATAGCAGGACTGGAAGCTACTCCAAATGGTAAGCGTGTGTAGGTATATAAGCCTTTGTGTGTATTGATGGTTACATACTGTCTTGATTCTTCTTCCAGGACTACTTGTTGGTAGGCGTGACTCATGTCTAATTTCGTGAAGTGTCGGCCGCCGTTCAGCTGTGCGAAGAGGTCCTCCACTTTAGGAATTGGATACTGATCCACCCGTGATGCTCGATTGACAGTGAGTTTGTAATCTCCACATATTCTAATGGAGCCATCCGGCTTTCTCACTGGGACTATGGGCGCCGCCCATTCTGCAACCTGCACTGGCTCAATGATCTTGTCATCCAGCAGCCTCTGTAGCTCGCTTTCAACCAGTGGCTTGACTGCATAGGGTACCGGTCGGGGTTTGCAGAATCGTGGTTGGGCCTCCTTGTCCACATTAATCTTTGCAGTGACACCTTTTAGCTGTCCTACGCCTTCTTTGAACACCTCAGCGTGTCTTTCGAGGATCTCCTCCAGCTGCAATTTGGGCTGAGATTCCACTTTATTCACCAACTGATCAATCATGGCCAGTTCTTGTAGCCAACTTCGCCCTAGTAGATTTGGTCCTTCGCTCCCAACTACTACTACAGGTAAGTCCTTTTCTTTGTTTTTGTGTTGCACCTTCACTTGTGCCATGCCTAGCACGTCTAGCTTCTCTCCTGTGTATGTTTTTAATTTTAATGAACAGGGATTTAATTCTGCTGTGTCTGTTTTCTTCCACAGTTGTGTATATTGCTGTTTACTTAATATGGTTACTCCACAGCCTGTATCAACTTCAAATGTTACTTTCATTCCATTAACATTCATGGTACGCGTGATGGGCGCTACCTTGGTCAGCTCCTCTGACGTGTTGTAAATTGTGTGAAAACCCATGTCTTCTGTATCACTTTCTCCCTCCCCTCTCAGTTGATTCGCTTGCTGTTCCTTTCCTGGGCCCTTGTTTTCATACTTTTGCCCATTAACTGTTGCTTTCAGCACCTGTGCGCTGTCCACCTTTATTCTACATGCTTTCTTAATGTGCCCTCGCTTGCCACAATTATGACACAGCTCAGTGGCAAATTTGCACTCGGCGGCATTGTGCTGGCCTTTGCAGCGATAACAACTGGGGAATTTGTGCTGAGTTTTGTCAGTCAACACTTTGTGGACACCTACTTGGGTCTTAGGCACACGAACATGCGTTGCTGTGTCCTCTGTTAGCTTCCCTTGCATCTCTCTCACATCTTTAGATGCTGTTTCCATCGCTTGGCATAATTCCAAAGCCTTTGCAAAAGTGAGTTTTGTTTCAGATAAAAGTCGCCGTTGCATTCGGTCATCATTCACTCCACACACAAGTCTGTCTCTTAACATTTCTTCCAATGAGTCTTTGTAATCACAGTGCAGTGTTAATTTCTTCAGTTCTGCCACATACTCTGCTATGGACTCAGTGTTCCTCCTTATGCGTGAATTAAATTTGAATCGTTGCACGATTTCACTCGGTTTGGGGCTGAAGTGCTTCTGAAGCTCAGCAGTAAGCTGGTCGTACGTTTTATCTTTCGGTAATGCAGGGCTTATTAAATTTCTCAACAAGCTGTAAGTAGTTGCACCAACTCCACTCAACAGTACAGCCTTCCTTTTGTCTGGCTCCTCAATGTCATTAGCTTGGAAGAAAAAGTCCAACATTTCACCATATTCTTCCCATGACTGAGTCGAGTTATCAAAAGGGGTTACCGTTCCGATTACAGCCGCCATTGCTCGTCGTGGTGGGGAAACCTCGTTTTTCCTCCTCTGAACTTGCACTCGAACTACTGGAGTCACTTGAGTTCGCCACACTTGCAATGTTCTCTGTTTCTCGCCGCTGATTTTTTTTCTTTTAATCCTCGTCGCCAATTGTGTGATATCCTACCGTGTAGCAATGATCACACTTGAGTTATTTCTTTGGCTAACTCTGCCGTTTATTCTGCAACACACATAATATGACTGAACATGGATTCTGCGCGGGGTTTTCACACTCTTGTTCTAATGTGTCCCCTTAATAGCAGTGCTGAACAATACAGGTAGTTCCCCCTAGAGGCATGTGCCAGTAATGTTCTATTTTAGACTTGCAGTCTACCACAAGTTGTTTAAAAAATAAAATCTGAAGTGAAAAAAAAAACACATTTATTGTCACAAATATGCCAGAAAAAAAAAAATCACAAATTTACTAGATGAAATTTGTAATTTAGAAGAAAAAAGTTGAAAATTTATAGGTAACACATTACTTAAATATAATTAGAAAGTATTGTTGACATAAATTGTGCATTAAAGTTGACATGGAATAATTGTGAAATGTGCAGCAAGTTACAAATGCCAGAGAAAAAGCTGATGAATCAGTAAAACGATGAGTGAAGTCTCAGCTGTTTTGGTGACTCCTCCTACTGATGCTAGAGTACCTGATATCATAAAGCAGCTCTACTTTAAGCCGGTACAGTGTGTAGGTACTGCACCACCTCTGACAGCAGGATGGGGACACTGGTTTGGCTTGTGTTGAAGTTTTCTGACCCAACATCAGTTTGGACCTCTGCTCTTCCTCTGACCTTTGAGTTTCAGAATTACAACCCTGAGTTTATCTGTGCAGTCCAATATGAAGTTACAGCTCTTCTGTTCTTTCATCATTTATTTTTCACACACTGAAACTTTTTTTCTGCAGGTTTCTGAAGACAAACCAGAGCCAAGATGTCAGAGTGAGTCTCCTCATGTAATGTAGAAGTGATTATGGGTTCATTTTCACTTCCTTCAAGGTTGCCAACGGCTGGACTTTCCTCTCCAGAACTCTAGCATAGACCTTCCCAGGGAGGTTGACAAGTGTGATCCCTCTAAAGTTGGGACCCCCCCCCCCCCCAAAAAAAAGGCAGGAACCACCACTCCAGTTTGCCATGTCAAAGGTACTGTCCCCAACCTCCATGTGACGTTGCAGAGGCATGTCAACCAGGTCAGCCCTAAAACATCCAGGGCTTTGAGGTATTCAGAGCAAATCTCATCTGTCCCGGGATCGGCCGACGAAGAGTCTTTTAACCACTTCAGTGACCTCAGCCCCTGTGATGACAAGTCACTCCCCTCGTTCTCAGGCTCTGCTTCCACTTTGAAAGATGTATCAGTGGGATTGAGGAAATCCTTTAAGTACTCCTTCGACTGTCCAGTAATGTCCCCAGTTGAAGTCAGCTGCTCTCCATCCGCACCATACACAGTGTGGACAGGGAGCTGCTTCCTCCTTTTGAGTTGCCGGACAGTTTGCCAGAATCTGTTCAAGGCTGACTGAAATTCTTGTTTTATGGCCTCGCTGAACTCTTCCAACACCTCAGTTTCTCCTTCAGCAGCCACCTGAACTGCACTCTCCTTGACCTGCCGGTACAACTCAGCTGCTTCAGGAGTCCCACAAGTCAACCAAGCTTGGCGGGACTCCTCCTTCAGCTTGATGCCCTCCTCACCTTTGCTGTCCACCATTTGGTTTGGGGTTGCCACCACACAGAGGTGTTCAGGAGTCACAACTTAGAGTCAGAGTCAAGTTTGAAGTTTCAATTTTAAAGCAGCACTATGAAACGTTCTCTGTTGTGGGTTGGAACACTAAAAAGACTACAACTATGGCAACTTTGACCTAATTCCCAACAGCCAACCACAGGACACAACTTGAGCCACCAACCCCTAAGCACCCTATGGAATAAGAAAGGTACATAGTGCTGCTTTAAAGTCTAGACTTCAGACTCTAAGTTGTGACTTCTTAATATCTCTGCTACAAAAAGCACCAACAACTTTACGGCCACAGCTTTGGGCACACACTTCAGCAATGGAGGTGGAGAACATGTCCCATTCAGATTCCATGTCTCCAATCTCCCTCGCGATGTGTTCCAAGTTCTTCTGGATGTCAGAGTTGAAGACCTCTCAGATGTTCCAAGCACATCCTCACTACATGTTTAGGTTTACCAGGTCTGAATGGCGTCCTCCCCCACCAGATCCAACTCACCACCAGGTGGTGATCAGTTGACAGCTCTGCACCTCTCTTCACCTGAGTGTCCAAGACATACAGTCACAGGTATGATGACACAATAATAAAATCGATCATCAACCTGCAACCTAGGGTGTCCTGGTGCCATTTGGACACCCTTATGCTTGAACCTGGTGTTTGTTATGAACAAACTGTGGTTGGGACAGAAGTCCAGTAAGTGAACACCACTCAGGTTCAGAGAGGACAGGTCATTCCTCCCAATCACACCTATCCAGGCTTCACTATCATTGCCCATGTGCGGATCGAAATCCCCCAGTAGGACAATGGGGTCTCCAAGAGGAGCACTCTTCAGCATCACAGTCAGAGACTCCAAAAAGGGAGGGTTCTCTGAACCATCATTTGGTGCATAAGCAGAAATAATGGTCAGGACTCATTTCCCAACCTGAAGGTGCAGGGAAACAACCCTTTCATCTACTGAGGAGAACTCCAACATAGAGGCAGCAAATTAGGGGGAGACGAGAATACCCACCCCTGCTCGCTACCTTTTAACTAGGACAACTCCAGAAATGAGGTCCAGCCCCTCTCCAGGAGACTGGTTCCATAACCAGAGCTGTGTGTTGAGTTGAGCCCGACAACTTGTAGCCGGTATCTCTCAACCTCTTCCAAAGCCTCAAGCTCCTTCCCCACCAGAGAGGTATATGCCACGTTCCAAAAGCAAATTTGGAAAACCACGGATCAGACCGCCAAGGTCTCTGCCTTTGACTGACACCCAAACATTTGTGATTTTTCTATGAATTTTTTTTTTTTTTTTTTTTAGAAAATCTGAGACTTTCTCCTTGTGAATTTTTTTTTAACCTTCTTCTGGCAGACTAATGCAGGTGCCACTGAGTACCCCAAAAGCATGTTTACATTGGCTATGCCAACATCTCGCTAATGAGTAAATGACCCCTATAAGATGTATATTTTGATGTAAATTTGCCAGTGTTGGCCCAACATAAGTGTGCTGTTGGGGTTCAAGCATGCCACACATGGCTCTCCAACCATATGTAGGTTTGAAACCTGTGGACCAAACAAACCAGATTGATCAGAAAAGTTCAGAACATTGACAGTTGGGCATTGCCTCTGAATATCATCTCAAAGATTTGTCAATAATATTTTCTGAAACTTTTCAGGAGAAAGATGACTTCGAGCCGAAAGCATCATCTGAAGGTAAAAGACTTTCATGTGATGAAGTTTAAAACAGCACAGCCTGACCAGCCGAGGCTGATAAACATGTTTTCTGTTTTCAGAGTTTGATGCTGTCCATCGCCAAAGATATCCTGGAGGAGGAGGAGAGGGAGCGAGAGCAAGAGAAGAGGAGATACATGGAGGAGAAATGCCCCGCTCCCATCATGCCCCGGAGCCTACAAGAGCTGCAGGTACAAATCCAGATCCAAAGATGAAAATTTAACAGAAACATTCACGGAACAAAAACTGAAAAAGGTGCAAAATTACAACAAAAATGTTGTAAATTTCCCAGAAAACTTAGCTTTGTTGTGGTCGGAGTTGTTGCTATGCCAACCGTCAGCTAACATTACCTTGTGATTGGTTCGTGTTAGTCAGAGAAAGACAATTAACCACTTGCACTCCGTTGTTCCGCGGGCGGGCAAGTCTCTGCGTCCTAGGACGCACGAGGGCACACTCCTGCGCCCTCGTGGCACTCGGACACATAGTCCAGATTGTGGTGATGTAGGTGGTGTTGGCGTCCAAGCGCCACTGAAAAAAAAAGCTGCAGACACAGCCGCGAACAGATTAGTTCATCTGATTGACCTCTCATTCGACTAATAAGAGCCTTGAATTGGGTTTCTGAAACCTTGAAGAGCCAATGAATGAAAACCTAGGAAGGAGGACCCGCCTACTGTGAATGCAGGAGCCAATTGAAGCACAGAAGTTCAGGCTGGGTGAAGAGAGACTTACTGCTGCAGCAGATGAAAACAAAGGACGCTGGACGAATCTGCTACAGACCCCGCAGCATGGAGACCACCCACAAGTGGGACCTGCACTCATTCCAGCAGAATAGACGTTTAGGATTCTCTTCCGTCATCATAGACCGACGGAGGCTGACGACAAAGGTCGTAAATCATTCACCAAAACCGCAATATTGGAATTATGTTTTGATCGGGATCCACGAGCGGACCAGCGTCGCGTTCGTCTGACAATGGGGAAGAGAAGTTTGCCAGGACTCTGCTGCTGTGAAGAGGTGTTATAAGCTAAGTTATTATTTCTCCCTGAAAACTGTAATCCAAAAATGACTTTTGACCGATCGGTAAATTACAACTGTACGGCGCACGCACTTCGTACTTCATGCGCCGCGATAAACGGTTCACTTGCCGTGTTCGGACCGTGAACGCCCCCCCCCCCCCGCTGCAGAAGAGGAGCAGGGGGGTGGCGTTCACGGTCCGAACGCCCCCTGTCCGCAGGGGGAAGCCGCTCTGACTGCGCAGCGGTCGTCACATAGACATATGAGTCTATTCCTTCATGTAGCGATGGCCGTCCTCTGTAGCAAGGGGGGGGACAAACCCCCCCACACTCACACACAGTAGCGAGGGGGGGGAAGCCGCTGTGACAGCGTTGCTGTGGAAACATGCAACGAGTGTAATCCGTCATGTAGCGAGGGCCGAACTCCGTCCTTGGTAGCGGGGGGGGGGGAGACGCCCCCCCCACACACACACACACAGACACAGCCCTGAGTGTGACCTTTCATTAGAGCCTAAAATGAAGATTCTACATTGAATTATTCAAAAGTTACAGACGTTTTTCCAAACTGTGCCATTTGGCACAATTTGGCACAGTTCCAAAACTTTGAATTTTTTGGCAAAAAATTCAAAGTGTTTTCTTTTAAATGAGACCAACCCCATGAAGATGCTACAAAGGGTTGAATAACAGCTTTCGATTTACTTTGGGCACCTTATTTTTTGGCATTTTTAGGAAAATTGCCCGGAGTGCAAGGGGTTGAAGGCCTTGAAGATCGGCAGAGAACAATGTAGTTGTACAGATAAATCTATAAATAGATTAAAAGTAAAGTTAAGAAACTGATGAAATTTCACCTGATTTGACTGTTAATGTTTTTGTCTTTGTTCAGGAGCTGTGCAAAGAAATCCACCGTAAGATTGATGTGATCGACGAGGAGCGGTACAACCTTGAGATGAAGGTCAACAAGGGCAATATAGAGGTGTGAGTCGCACCGACACCATCATCGATTTACGCTGGGATTCTGTTACAAAGCCAATTTATTAATATTAAAAGGTGTTTTGTCACTCTGTAAACTTGTTTTAGTGACACCTGTGGCCACTAAGTAATCTGCAGCTCATATGTACTTAAAACCTTTGTTGAGCTTCTAAAATTTAATTGATTTACTGGGGCTACAGTTCATTTACTGACCACAAGGTGCCACAAAAACCAGAATTTTCTGCAAAGTCATAAATGTGTATAAGTTCTTGTATTATCAAACAACCCAACTCCGACAAGACCGTACCCCGGCATGACAGGGCCGCCACCGGCCTCACACAGTCTGCGGGTACTTCCGAATGACATTTGCCAATCCCTTAGGACCGACTGACCCATGTTCAACTGCTGTTCACATGAAACCCTTCTCCACTTCGGCCTTCAAAGATCTCATTTCAATATCTGCTACTACCATTAAGATCTGCACCCATTGCAGCTACACCCGGGCTCACGCCCTAGGCTTCCGTGCGCACCACAGTGTTCCTTTCTACTTGTCACTGCCTAGCCCTCGTGGCTGTCAGTGCTAACAATGGCCGGGTATGGGCCAAACGCTCCAGTGCCATCCATTTTCAGGGCTAGTTGATTCGGCAGGTGAGTTGTTAAATACTCCTTAGCGAATTCCAACTTCAATGGCCACCGCCCTGCTGTCCATATCAACCAACACCTTACCAGGGTCCCGCCCTGGATCCAGGCCTGGGGGAAGGGCTTGATGGCTAGCGCCTGGTGGCCAAGTTCCTTCCCATGGGACCTGTCCAGGCTCAGCCTGAGGGAGTTACATGGGTCCACCCTCCAGTGGGCTCACCAGCTGAAAGAGGGACCATGGGGGTCCGGTGCTATGCGGCTCAGGTAGCAGGCAAAGGCAGAGATGTTTGCGGTCTGGTTCCTGGCTTTTGAAATTGGTTTTTGGGACGTGGAACGTCACTTCTCTGCTGGGGAAGGAGCTGGAGCTGGTGCAGGAGGTTGAAAGATACTAGCTAGATATAGTTGGGCTCAGCTCAACGCAGAGCTCTGGTTCTGGAACCAGTTTCCTGGAAAGGAGCTGTAGCTTGGCCTACTCTGAAGTTGCCCCGGGTGAGAGGCAATGGGCAGGGGTGGGTATTCTTATATCCTCCTGCCTTGCTGCCTCGACAATGGAGTTCTTCCTGGTGGACAGAAGGGTGGTTTCCCTGTGCCTTCAGGTTGGGAAATGGGTCCTGACCATCATTTGTGCCTATGCACCAAATGATGGTTCAGCGTACCCACCCTTTTTGGAGTCTCTGACTGGGGTACTGAAGAGTGAAGTCTTGGAGATTTCATTGTCCTACTGGGGGACTTCAATGCAAACATGAGAAAATGACAGTGGAATCTCGAGGGGCGTGATTGGGAGGAACGGCCTGCCCGATCTGAACACGAGTGGTGTTCAGTTATTGGACTTCTGTCCCAACCACAGTTTGTCCATAACAAACACCATGTTCAAGCATAAGGGTGTCCATATGTGTACCTGGCACCAAGACACCCTAGGTCATAGATGGATAATCGATTTTGTTATCGTGTCATTAGACCTGAAACCACATATCTTGGACACTCTGTAAAAAGAGGTGCAGAGCTGTCAACTGATCACCACCTAGTGGTGAGTTGGATCTGATGGCAGGAGTGGACACCACTCAAATGCGGTAGATCTAAACATATAGTGAGAGTGTGCTGGGAACATCTGGCTGAGGCCCCTGTCCGGGAGGTCTTCAACTCCCACCTCCGGAAGAACTTCAACCACATTCTGAGGGAGTCTGGAGACATGGAGTCTGAATGGGTCATATTCTCCACCTCCATTGTTGAAGCAGCTGTTCAGAGCCGTGGCTGCAAGGTTGTTGGTGCATCTTGTGGTGACAACCTCCGAACCAAGTGGTGGACACCAGTGGTGAGGGGGTCCATCAAGCTGAAGGTGTCCTATCAAGCTTGATTGGCTTGTGGGACTCCTGAAGCAGCTGAGGTGTACTGGCGGGCCAAGTAGAGCACAGCTTGGGTGGTTGCTGAAGCAAAAACTTGGGTGTGGGAGGAGTTTGGTGAGGCCATGGAACAAGACTTTCTGTTGGCCTCAGAGACATTCTGGCAAACTGTCCAACAACTCAGGAGGGGGAAGCAGCTCCCTGTTCACACTGTGTATGGTGCGGATGGGGCACTGCTGATTTTGACTGGGGACATCGTCGAGCGGTGGAAGGAATACTTTGAGGATCTCCTCAATCCCCCTGACACGCCTTCTATAGAGGAAGCAGGGCTTGTGGACGAGGGGGACAACTCGCCCATTACGGGGGTTGAGGTTGCTGAAGTGGTTAAAAAACTTATTGGTGGTTGGGCCCTGGGGCTGGATGAGATTCGCCCTGAGTACCTCAAGGCCCCTGGATATTGTAGGGCTGTCATGATTGACACACCTCTGCAATGTTGCTAGAACGTCGGGGACAGTGCCTTTGGCATGGCAAACTGGGATGGCGGTTGCTCTTTTTAAAAAGAGGGACCGGAGGATGTGCTCCAACTTTTGGGTGATCACACTTCTCAGCCTCCCTGGAAGGTCTATACCAGGGTACTGGAGAGGAGTGTCTGACTGCTGGTTGAACCTTGGATTCAGGAGAAGCAATGTGGTTTTCATCCTGGCTGTGGTACATCGGACCAGCTCTTAACCCTCTTGAGAATCCTCGAGGGTTTGTGAGAGTTTGCCCAACCAGTTTCCATGTGTTTTGTGGACTTGGAGAAAGCATTTGACCATGTCCCTCGTGGTCTCTTGTGGGGGGTGTTTTGGGAGTATGGAGTATCGGGCTAGTTGTTATGAGCTATCCGGTCCCTATTCTACCGTTGCAAGAGTTTGGGTCGTATTGCCAACACCCAGTCAAACTAGTTTCCATTGAGAGTTGGACTCCACCAGGGCTGCCCTTTGTCACGATCCTGTTCATAATTTTTATGGACAGGATATCTAGGCACAGCCAAGGATTGAAGGGTGTCATGCTTGGTGACCACAGGCTTTCATGTCTGCTGTTTGCGGATGATGTTGTCCAGTTGGTTTCATCAAGCAATGACCTACAGGCCTTACTGGAATGGTGTGCTACTGAGTGTGAAGTGGCTGGGATGAGAATCAGCACCTCCAAGTCCAAGTCCATGATCCTCACCTGGATAAAGGTGGATTGTCCTCTCTGGGTTGGAGACAAGCTCCTGCCCCAAGTGGAGGAGTTTAAGTATCTTGGGGTCTCATTCACAAGTGAAGGGAGAATGGAGCGAGAGATAGACAGACGGATCAGAGCAGCATCCGCAGTGATGTGGACATTATACCAGTCTGTTGTGATGAAGAGGGAGCTGAGCTTGAAAGCAAAGCCTTCGATTTACCAGTCAATCTACGTTCCTACTCTCACCTGTGGTCATGAGCTTTGAGTAATGACCGAAAGAATGAGATTGTGGATACAAGTGGCTGAAATGAACTTTCTCTGTAGGATTTCTGGACTCACCATTAGAGATAGGGTGAGGAGCTCAGTCAACCGAGAGAGGCTCAGCGTAGACCTGCTGCTCCTCCTTTTCGAAAGGAGCCAGTTGAGGTGGTTTGGGCATCTGATCAGGATTCTTCCTGGATGCCTCCCACTTGAGGTGTTTTGGGTATGTCCAACTGGGAGGAGACCCCAGAGCAGACCCAGGACACGCTGGAGAGACTGTCTCCCAGCTGGCCTGGGAATGTCTTGGTATCCTCTCTGAAGAGCTGGAGCAGGTGGCCGAGGCGAGGTATGTTTGGGCTTCTCTGCTTGAGCTGCTGCCTCTGCGACCTGGACCTCTGGAACAGTTGTAGATATTGAATGGATGGATGGAAGTTCTTGTATCGGCATTTTGGTGGAATTATCTTCTATCTGAGCACAATACTCTCCCCTCGACCTCACCTCAACTGATGCTCCCTTACGTCACTGCCCATCTACTGGTGGACAGTGGTGGCCTAATGGTTAGGGATGTGGACTGGTGTGCGGAGGGTCCAGGGTTCGATCCCTGGACCGGTAGGATCAGATCTGGGTGGGACAGATAACATAGCAGTGTTTGTCCCATACTCCTTAACCCCACTGTGGTGCCCTTTAACAAGGCCCTTCATTCCAACTGTTCCAGTGGAGCTGCTCAATGGCCATAGGTCAGTCTGTGGTTGTACTGGGCAGCTACCTGGTGTGAGACTGAACAGGGCATCCTTAAAAAAGAGAGGTGTCCTCTCAATGGAACTACCCTGTATAAATAAAGGTTAAATAAAAATAAAATAAATAATTGTAAGTTACACCAGCAGATTGTCCTCCTACCTGTGGTTACAGCAGTCCAGAATTTGGTGAGCTGAGTCAGCTTCAGGGAAGCGCATCACAATTCCATAAATTCATCTTCAGTAGTCTTGGGTTGAAGTTGGAGGAGAGCTCATCAGAGAAGTGGAGTCCTTTGTCTACCGAAGTATGATGGATCGATGGGGACACAGACCGAGACGTCACAGCCAGGATTGGCAAGGCAAGAGCAGCATTTGTTATACTGAAAAATATCTGGGCGTCAAAAGAGATCCGCACGAGAACAAAGCTTTGCATCTCCAGCTCTAACATGAAGTCTGTTGTACTTTATGGATGTGAGACCTGGAGGACGACAAACATGATGCAGCAGAAGATCCAGACTTTCTTTAACACATGCCCAAGATGCATCTTTAACATCAGGTGGCTGGAGAAAATCAGGAATGAAGACCTGTGGGAGTGAGGGGGATAGAAACCAGTGGCAGAACAGATTCTGCAGAGGAAGTGGGACTGGATTGGACACACCCTCAGGAAACCAGCATCCAGCATCAGATGCCAAGTCCTAATCTGGAACCTGCAGGGGAAGAGAAAGAGAGTTGGACTCGAAACAGTTGGAGACGAGACACTGAGGCGGAGCTGAAACAGCAGGGAACCAACTGGAGGGGAGTAGAGAGAGCAGCCCAGAACCGAGTGCAATAGTGACGGGTCATTGATGGCCTATGCTCCATGGCGAGCTATGGGCTTAAGTAAGTAAGTAAGTTTTGGTCATGACCAGGATCATTATAATCTAAGTTTCCTAGAGTTCTAGTCACTCCAACAGAACCTCAGGAGCCTACAGAGACATGTGGTCCAGTCCTCATCCAAGGTCTCATCAACCAAGAGCAAGACCTGAAAACTGAAGATCTGGACGTGCACCCTCTTACATGTATAAGAGTCCAGATAGTCCAGACCCAGTTAATGATTGACACACAACATGTGGAGGAATGGACCACATTGTGGAGATAAACAAACTTCTGCAAAACATAAACACTTTCACTGCCAACAGGAAGCCTCAAGGTGGACACATCCTAGATATCATCAAATGGCTTGGACATTGGCTTTGGATCAGGAATCTTATAAGCCCAGCACTTCCTGCTTTTCACTTAGAAAGAAAACGGCCTTCAGATCATGTGCAAAACCAAATCAACTCCATACCAGTGATTGGAACTTCCCGAAAGGACGGCCCCCTTGACCTTTTGACCCCAAACCCATGGTCAGGGGTCAGGATCCCAAGGTGAACCTGTGTACCAAGTTTGGTGACCCTAACTTTACTCATTATACAGTAATAAGGCATGGGGAATGTTAACCTTGACCTTTTGACCCCAAACCCATAGTCAGGGATCAGGATCCCATGGTGAACCTGTGTACCAGGTTTGGTGGCCCAAGCTTTACTTGTTTTATAGTAATAGTAAATGTAGCATTTACCATTTACCATAGTGCAACTGCAATGTTAACTTTGAATTTTGACCTTTGACCCCTTGACCCCAAACCCATAGTTAGGTGAGGGTGTAAGTCATCCAAGATGTGTATTAGATACAACTACTGTATCGATTTGAAAAGCCTACATCATTTCTTTCAGTAGTTACTGTGTTTAGAAGATTTAGGGAAAAATCTGAACTCTGACCTTTGACCTCAAGGTCATCTGATGAGAGTGAAATTGTAATATGCACATCATCAGAGTATATCAAATCATGGTAGCAAGTTTAAAAACAATCAGAACAAAATTGTAGGAGTTGATTTCAAAAGACAGTTACTGTCTATGAAGTGAGGTGAGATGAAACAGGAGATCATAGGTCAGGGGCTGCAATTCCTGCAAAAATCCAAATCCGATCAGAACCAAATTGCAATATGCCTATCCTCAGTATATATCAAATTGTGGTACCAAGTTTCAAAACAATTGGACCAGAACTGTAGGAGGAGTTGATTTCACAAAACTGGGACGGGCGGACAGACTGACCCATAACATAATCCCCCTTCAGTCTTTGCCCAAAGGGCTCTTCAACCCCTTTGGGCCTTGACCGGCGGGGAATAAAAAAACTAAAGAGACCTTCAGTGAGTGCATGATTGATAGTTTTCCTTGTAACAAAGGTATTGGAATACTAGTTCCACTGGCAGGAATCTCTGGACTAGGAACCAACACCCATCAGCTATCTACTTCTAAGCGAATAGCTTTGATAAACTGTCTTCACTGGCACCAGAAACATGAGGACTGACTTGTGGCCTGTATTATTGGTGTCTCTCAGAATGAGGCGTCTACCACTGAAGAGAGTCGTCCCAGCTGGAGCATGTTCAGAGACAAAGGACCTCACACCTCAAAGGTGTACACACTCATTGACCTGCATGGTCTCTGATATTGGGGTCAGCAAAGGCCACGGCCATTTCCTCTTTGGGATGGTCATAATTTTGGTCAGATCAGTAGTAGATGTAACCCGTACTTACCTCAGAGACGTCTGCAGGTTTGACACTGAGAGACTTCCTGCAGGTGAAACCTCAGTATAACCCAGAATCTGGAGACTGGGTACCCTCAGCTATTCCCCATCTCCTTAATGTGATGTGCCTTTCTTCTGCAGATCACCTTTTCAAGGGTACACCCACAGTGGAGATTTAGAGGAGATTTTGTTTGGTGCTCATAATATAGCTGACCATTTTTGAGCGTCCCAACCCTTCCTTGTTGAACCAGAGAGCTGTTTCTAAATGATATCGGCTCCTTAGGGAAGGGCTGCCCAACTGTCTTTCAGTTTTCTTATGGACCACAGGCATTATAAAAATAAACTAAAACTTGTGTTTAAATGTAGATCGAAGACCTGAAGATCAAAGTCCAGGATGTGATGGGAAAATTCAAGAAGCCGGTCCTGAAGAAGGTGAGAATGTCGGCCGATGCCATGCTGAAGGCTCTGCTGGGATCCAAACACACGGTGAACCTGGACCTGAGGGCCAACCTGAAGCAGGTCAAAAAGGAGGCAAAGGAGGAGGTGAGGGACCAGATGGGGTCACTAACTGGGTCTCCATCCAACTCTACAGCATTTATAGAGCATATTATATATTATATGGTAATGGCAGATTTATTTGCACAAGGCAGCTCAATGTGCTTTACAAAATAAAAAGAATAAACTGGCAAAGGTCAGTATACAGGTTAAAATGAAGATATTTTTTAAAAATTTTTTAAAAAGTCAACCATATGCACAAGAAAGTAAAAATGTTTTCAGTTTAGCTTTAAAATGGTCAAATTTGGAGCACACTTAAGATCAGCGAGTAGTTTATTGCAGCTTATCTGCTAAATGCTGCTTCACCATGTTTAGACTGGGTCCTCTGTCCCACAAGCTTTCCTGAGTTAGTAGATCTGAGTACTCTAGTAGGCTCGTATTTATCCAAAATCTCTGAAATATATGCTGGGCCTAAACCATGCAGTGATTTATCAACTAATAATAACATTTTAAAATCTATTCTGAAGGAAACTGGAAGCCAGGTCAGAACTTTTAAAACTGGGGTGATCCATTCGATTTTAGATCCTGTTAAAAGTCTTGCAGCTGTATTTTGTATAGACTGCACCTGTTTAATGGTTTTTTTTCAGATAGTCCAATTAAAAGACCATTACAATCATCCAATCTACTAGTTATAAAAGCATGTACAACAGGGGTCACCAACTGGCGGAGTCTGGTCCGGATCCGGATCCCGAGAGTCCTCCCTCTGGACCTTTTGATACGATTTGGGGAAAAGGGAGACCATTTTATTTTGGTGGGAAAAAAGCGGAAAAAAGTGGAACTGAACTGCTGCATCGGCGATCACGTGGACAGATGATGGCATGAGCCTTGGGTGCTCTCCTCCTGTGGCAGACTCCGCTCTTCGCTGTCCCACGAACGCCACTCTGCAGACATTCGTTTCAGGGCTGTACCCACAAAATGAAGTGCTGTTCTGAAATTGAATGCATTAGTGGGGTACGTCTTCCTCTATTCTGCCGAGAGTAGTCCGTGCTGGGATGCAGCCGTGAAGTTGCTGGTTATGGAGGTCCTTCTCGTAACCTCAGATATCACGTGAAAACTCAGTAAAAGCTCCGTGTGTTGCTGAACATGAATAGTTCCACCTCGCCTCCAGCGGCGTGTGGTCAGGTTCCCGGCTGGAGAGGTGCTCATGCTTTCAATCAGATTTACACATTTTATGAACCCAGTAGATTAAGTTTAAATTCAACATGCAGTTGACAGCTTCCATGGTTTTATAATCTGCTAGTCTTTCATTTTTAAAATCCGATTTAATCAATAATTTTATCAAAATAAGTGTAAGGTATTTTATTGAATTACCTCTTGATGAAATATACTGAGAAGACAGTAATAAAAATCCATATTTTCATTTTATAACTCTCCTTGAGTACAGAAAAGGTGCAAAGACCCTTGGTTACAGTATAATGTATTAAGTTATTTTACAAACCAGTTGTTTTATTTTGGGGGGGATTATACTTTTATATTATTATACAGTACTTTGTTTTTGGCCAAAGAAGAACATAAATCAGTGTGTGTTGCAGCGTCACAGTTTACACTCATTTATTACAAATGTAAGTATTTACACTGTCTGACCTTTACTTGTAAATGAAATCCATCCGCCTATCCCTGTGGACAAAAATCTCACTTTGCTGTAAAAGTCCTCCTTGTCTTTGAGTTTTAAAAGTCTCTCTGTCTCAATGCAGATTGCTGCCAGTTTTGAATGAAAGTCCAATTTTGAGATTTTTTTTTTTTAAGTCTAGCTGTAAAATCCATCCATCCATCTTCTACCGCTTTTCCGGAGGTCCGGGTCGCGGAGGCAGCAGTTTAAGCAGAGAAGCCCAGACTTCCCTCTCCCAGCCACCTGCTCCAGCTCTTCAGAGGGGATACCAAGGCGTTCCCAGACCAGCTGGGAGACGTAGTCTCTCCACCGAGTCCTGGGTCTTCCCCAGGGTCTCCTTCCAGTGGGACGTGCCTGAAACACCTCAAGTGGGAGGCGTCCAGGAGGCATCCTAATCAGATGCCCAAACCACCTCAACTGACTCCTTTCAATGTGGAGGAGCAGCGGTTCTACTCTGAGCCTCTCCCGGGTGACTGAGATCCTCACCCTATCTCTGAGGGTGAGTCCAGCAATCCTATGGAGAAAACTCATTTCAGCCACTTGTATCCGCGATCTTGTTCTTTCGGTCATTACCCAAAGCTTGTGACCATAGGTGAGAGTAGGAACGTAGATTGACTGGTAAATCGACAGCTTTGCCTTACAACTCAGCTCCCTCTTCACCACAACAGACCAGTACAACGTCCGCATCACTGCAGATGCTGCTCCAGTCTGTCAATCTCTCGCTCCATTTTCCCCTCACTCGTGAGCAAGACCCCAAGATACTTAAACTCCTCCACTTGGGGCAGGAGCCTGTCCCCAACCCAGAGAGGACAATCCACCTTTTTCCGGCTGAGGACCATGGACTCGGACTTGGAGGTGCTGATTCTCATCCCAGCCGCTTCACACTCAGCGGCAAACCGTCCCAGCAAGAGCTGTAGGTCATTGCTGGATGAAGCCAACTGGACTACATCATCTGCAAACAACAGAGATGAGATCCTGTGGTCACCAAGCATGACACCCTCCATTCCCTGGCTGCGCCTAGAAATCCTGTCCATAAAAATTATGAACAGGATCGGTGTCAAAGGGCAGGCCTGGCGGAGTCCAACTCTCACTGGGAATGACTCCGATCGAGTGTTGGCAATACGAACCAAACTCGTGCAACAGTCGTACAGAGACCGAATAGCTCGTAACAACAAGCCCAATACCCCATACTCCCGAAACACCCCCCACAAAAAACCATGAGGGACGCGGTCAAATGCCTTCTCCAATTCCACAAAACACATGTAAACTGGTTGGGCAAACTCCCATGAACCCTCGAGAATTTTCGAGAGGGTAAAGAGCTGGTCTGATGTGCCACGGCCAGGACAAAAACCACATTGCTTCTCCTGAATCCGAGGTTCAACCAACGGCCGGACTCTCCTCTCCAGTACCTTGGCATAGACCTTCCCAGGGAGGCTGAGGAGTGTGATCCCTCTAAGGTTGGAGCACACCCTCTGGTCCCCTTTTTTGAAGAGAGGAACCACCACCCCGGTTTGCCATGCCAAAGGCACTGTCCCCAACCTCCACGCAATGTTGCAGAGGCGTGTCAACCATGACAGCCCAACAACATCCAGGGCTTTGAGGTACTCAGGGCGAATCTCGTCCACCCCCGGGGCCTGGCCACCAAGGAGATTTTTAACCACCTTGGCGACCTCAGCCCCTGTGATAGGCGAGTCGTCCCCCTTGTCCCCAAACCCTGATTCCTCTGTGGACGGTGTATCAGTGGGATTGAGGAGATCCTCGAAGTATTCCTTCCACCGCCCAACGATATCCCCAGTCGAAGTCAACAGTGTCCCATCCGCACCATACGCAGTGTGGACAGGGAGCTGCTTTCCCCTCCTGAGCCGCCGGACAGTTTGCCAGAATCTCTTCGAGGCCGACCGAAAGTCTTGTTCCATGGCCTCACCGAACTCCTCCCATACCCGGGTTTTTGCTTCAGCAACCACCCGAGCTGCACTCCGCTTGGCCTGCCGGTACACCTCAGCTGCTTCGGGAGTCCCACAAGCCAACCAAGGTTGATAGGACTCCTTCTTCAGCTTAATGGCCCCCCTCACCACTGGTGTCCACCACTACGTTCGGGGGTTGCCACCACGAGATACACCGACCACCTTGCGGCCGCAGCTCTGGGCCGCTGCTTCAACAACAGAGGTGGAGAACATGGCCCATTCAGACTCCATGTCTCCAGACTCCCTCGGAATGTGGTTGAAGTTCTTCCAGAGGCTGTAAAATCTTCTGTATAAAATAGAGTCCTCGGTACATTTGACTTTCTGATTCTATCTTCAGCTAAATTAACTCTTAGCCTTGGCGTAGAAGAAGAAGAAGTAAACTGCTGTACCTACGGTGCTCAGGCACGCCCCCCCCTTGTTGAGGCAATATTACTGCGCATCCTCTGACCGTGATTTTTAACTAAAGTTTTATGTCAGATTAATAAGACTAAATATGCTAGACACACACGTTAAGTACATTACATAGACTATGGAAAAGGATGACACACAATAAAAGCTCCTACAAACATTACATTTCCAACATACACAGAGCTGTGACCAGGAACGCCCATCTCTAACCAGGCTGTGAAGGACTGAGTAATCCTTGTGAGTCTGCGTTTGTGTCCTGCCTCTCTCCCTTGTATTTGAGCAGGAAATGCACAGATTTGGTGATTTTAACTACATTCATCTTATTCCTGAGGGTGTTGCTGTAGAAATGATTATGTGTGCAACTTCTGCTTTCAGCCGGAAGTACTGTTAAGTCTTCTTCTTCTTTTTATATTTGATTGGCCGCCACTTGATTTGATTATCATTACTCTGTATCTTTGTATACGGAGCTCTTTTAAGGAGTTCTGTACTGTTTCACGACAAGGACTTTGGCAGGTACTCAAGAAACATGGCTGTGCAGAGAAGTTTGTCAGCCTGGTCGAGGCACTCCATACAGGTATGCAAGCAAACGTGGCAATGAGTGGTTCAGTATCTAAAGACTGTTCAGTAAGCAACGGGGTGAAACAAGGGTGTGTGCTGGCACCTACACTCTTCTCGCTATATCTGGCAGCCATGCTTGAGGTGGCCTTCAAAGACACTTCAGAAGGAGTATACATTCAAACAAGGAAAAAAGCAGACTTGTTCAATGTGGCACAGTTTAAAGCCAAGAGTAAGACATCGATAAAGGTAGTAAGAGAAATGCTCTTTGCCAATGACAGTGATTTAGTTGCACACAGCATGGAAGATATGCAGTCTTTAGTGGAGAAATTTGCAAGAGCAGCTAGCCAATTCAGCCTCCAAATCAACATCAAGAAGGCAGAGTGTCTTTATCAACCACCAAAGTCCCAGTTATCAACATCACTACCAGAAGAGATCAGCATTGGTACAGAGCCACTAGTCAAGTGCAAGACTTTCAAGTACCTATGCAGTACTGTTTCAGAGAATGCTAGGCTGGAGGATGAACTATCTCTCAGAATGGGAAGAGCGAGTGCTGTGTTTGGAAACTTGAGGGAGAGACTGTGGAACAATCGACATGCGTCTATCCGTGTGAAATGCAAAGTGTACAGAGTGACAGTACTGGCTACTCTATTGTACGGTGCTGAAACTTGGACCGTCTACAGAGTGCAGGTGAAGAAACTCCATGCATACATGATGAGACACCTTCAAGCCATAATGAACATCTCATGGAAAGACAAGATAACCAACACAGAAGTGCTGAAATGAGCTGGTCTACCATCAATGGAGGACATGCTAATACAGATGAACCTGAGATGGCTCAGACATGTTGAGAGGATGGACCACCAGCGTCTCCCTCGGCAGTTACTCTACTCACAGTTATGCGAGGGCAAATGCAGTCAGGGTAGACCAAGGCTAAGATTTAAAGACACTGTAAAAAGAAACTTGAAGAAGTTGGACATAGACAGGAGTTCCTGGCAGCGGAAGGCTAAGGACAGAGCTGGGTGGAGGAATCTGATCAGACCTAAATGAAACAGTCATTGTCGCCCATGACAGACTGCAATGATGATGATGATGATGATGATGATTAGTCAGTCAGTAGTCATGGAGTAGCTGGGCATTTAAAATAGCGGATTTTTTTTAATTCAGATTTGTTTAAATGTACAGTCCACATATGTATTTTGCTGTCAAGTGGCAGCTAATTTCCACGCTTGTCGTTTTTGTATTTTTGAATGTTTTTGCGTAGTTCTGGTGTTGCTGCTGCTCGTGGTTGTACCATAGACTGGATAAATGGGGGCTCCTGACAAAGAAGCACAGCTAAATCTGTGGTTTCAGCAGCAATGCTAGACCATGCACCGAAAGTTAAAAAGGGACTTGGTTGGTAGTGATGTTGCTCCAGACACAGGACAGACACAAGAGCACCAGCTACGCTTTCACTTGTATGAATGTCACAGATCATACATATATGTATTTTACTTCATGCAAGGCTGCAGGAAGTCAAATAATAAATAAATAAATAAATAAGTAAACAAAAATAGTTATCACTTTGCTTCCTAGTAATAATAGTAATAAGAAGACAAATTCATCTCTGTTGTCATTCAGTCCGTACAGCCAATCATGTACAGTAAAACAAAATTATCTTTCTCTTATCTACAGTGTTAATCACATGTAGAATCAGAGGGTCGCTGCCATGCAAGGCGCCGCCACAAACAACTTCTCCTTCCCCCATTCTATTATGCTGAGCACCAAGCTAGAAGTGGGGAAAGTACCATATATATATGGTCTTTGGTATGACCGGGCCGGGATTTGAACCCACGACCTCCCAGTTGTGGGGCGGATGCTCTATCAACTAGGCCACCACTCCAGTTAATGACTAAAGAAAGATATCAGGTAGTTTTTGTTGCACTCGTTGCACTGCTCAATTCTGAAGTGCAATGGTGTGGACTTGATATTAGCTGCTTCGGCATACTTTAATTAATTTTTAAATGATCACAAAATATAGATCAATAAAATTTTCAACAATTGGTCTGTACATGTTTTTTTTCCACAATATCTTTATTGAACCTTTTTTTTTTTAACAAACATGATACAAACAATCAAACACTAACACTAAAGTACTACAAAAAAAAAAAATGCACTAAAAACACCAACAACCACCAACAAAATCAAGTCTTCAACAATGCTCCTCTGTTTAGTCTAGACAATCCAATACATAAGTATACATATTATGTTCACCAGTTTGGAATTTACAAGGTCCACACACATCATTCACCTTCTTCTTCAAGAGTTATGTTTAAATTTTTTACATAATCAATAAAAGGTCTCCATATATTCTCAAACACAATTTCCTTTGATTTCAGTATATATGTTATTCTTTCTAATGGAAGGTTTGTTAACATCTGTCTTAACCACTGAGTCACATCTGGTCTATGAGACTTTTTCCATAATAGTGCAATACATTTTTTGGCATTAAGCAAACTGAGGTCTATGAATGTTCTTTCACTTTTATTAAAATTATGCTTTTCTGGGTACAGACCCAACAAAAACAGTTTAGGATTCAATAGGATTTGTTTTGAGATTATTTTTTCAATTGTTACCCTCACCTCTTCCCAAAACATTCTTATTAATCTACATTCCCATAAACAATGAAATAGGGTTCCTTTACTTTCCATGCATTTTGTGCATGTATCTGGTATATTTTTGTTATATCTATTTAACTCCTCCGGTGTAACATACATCCGCATTAACCATTTGAAATGTATCAATTTAAGGCATGCATTTATTGATTTGGTTTGAGCTTCTGTACAAGCCAATTCCCATTGTTCCTCTGAAATTTCAATTTGCAGATCTTCTTTCCAGTAGTTTAATCTTTTCAGTGAATTTTCACTTGAAGATAGTGTCAATGAGTTATAAAACTCTGAAATAATACCCTTTCTTTTACTATCTTTCATCATCATTTTTTCCAAGGATGAATAAATAGGTCGAGTGAGAGCTTTATTTTGATTTGATCGAATAAAGTTTCTAAGTTGAAGATATTTAAAAAAATGTGTTCTATTGAGATTAAATTTGATCCTCAGCTCTTCAAAAGACATTATGTTTTCTGCACATGGCAAATATAAATCCTGAATCTTTTGTATCCCTTTTAAATTCCATACTTTAAATACAGCGTCCGCTCTCCCTGGTTTAAAATATTGATTACCCCATATTGGACTAAATTGTGACAATAACTGTGGTTCTTTTAAATAGTTTTTAGCTTCACACCATATTTTGATCATATGCTTTACAAATGGATTTTTAACTTGTTTTTGTAATTTTTTTGCCGAATCTGAGTATATGAATATGGGAAGAGGTAAAGGTAAATTGTATGATTCCATTTCAGTCCAGTGAGGGAGATCATTTGATGAAAAATAATATGTCATAGACCTCAGTTGTGCCGACCAACAACCAATACAACATAAAATTTGGACATTTCAGACCTCCACAATCAAATGGTAAATATAATAAAGACAAACGTAATCTAGCCCTCCTGTTGTTCCATATAAATTCCACTAACTTTTTTTTTATTCTTGAGAATAGATCTAAAGGTGGTGATAAGGGAATGTATTGAAATAAATAAAGTATTTTAGGTAAAATATTACTTTTAAGTATATTGATTCTCCCGATCATCGACATTGGTAGTGACATCCATCTCTGAGTTAACTCATTGATATCTGACATTAAGGCTTCATAGTTGACGCTGGCGACTGATTCTAGCTTAGGCACAATTTGGATTCCTAAATATTTAAACTGATTTACAACATTGAATTGATTTACCTCAGGGGCTGGGTAATTTCTCTGGGTCTCATTTAGCATTAATATTGAAGATTTAGTTTTATTTATTTTATATCCTGATATTTCCCCAAAATTCTTTATTAAATTCAACAAGGTTGGAATTGATTTTTTTAGATTCGACATAAACAAAATTATATCATCGGCGTACAGGGAGATTTTATGTTCTGTTGGTCCAACTTTAATTCCATATATTTGTGAATGTAAACGTATCGCCATCGCTAAAGGTTCAATTGCCATAGTAAACAGTAAAGGTGAAAGTGGACAGCCTTGTCGACATCCTCTATTGATTTTTATTGGTTTTGAAATATTGTTATTTGTTAGGATTTCTGCTGTAGCATTATTGTATATTATTTGAACCCATTTTATGAAATTATTTCCAAGTCCAAACCTTTGTAGGACTTCAAAAAGAAAGGGCCATTCAACTCTATCAAAGGCCTTTTCGGCGTCCAATGATAGGAGAGCTGTATCCGGTGCTTCTTTATTAAAATAAATAATATTAAATAGTCTTCTTACATTATGGAAGCCTTGTCTACCCTTTATAAAGCCATTCTGATCTCGATTAATAATATTTGGTAAAATTTCTTGTATTCGTCTTGCTAAAATTTTACAGATTATCTTAAGGTCGGCGTTTAATAGGCTTATTGGTCTCATATTTTCACATTTATTAGAGGGCTTACCTGGTTTTGGCAGCAGTATAATTAAGGCATTATTTATGTATGATGGTAAATTATTATTTTGAAATGCTTCTAAAACCATTTCCAAAAAAGGTTTTATTAATTTATTCTTAAATTTTTTATAAAGGTCAACTGGAAGACCATCTGGTCCTGCACTTTTTCCTGATTTCATATTATCAATGGCTAGCCCAACTTCTTCTTGACTAATTTTAGACTCCAATATCTCCCTGTTTTCATTTGGAATACACGGTATAGATAGTTCGTTCAAAAACCCATTTAGTTTTGTTAAATCAGGTTCATTTTTGGTATCATATAATTTTTCATAGTAATCTCTAAAGGCTCTATTAATTTCTAAAGGATCTATAACTACCTGTCCGTTACTTATAATACTGGTAATTGGTGTTTTAATTTCCAATTGTTTAATCTGCCATGCTAATAATTTTCCTGATTTTTCACCTTGTTCATAAAAAGATTGTTTCAATCTTAGAAGACTCGAGGCAGCTCTATTCGCTGATTTTTTGTCGTATTCAGCTCTCAAAATCAGTAATTCATTCTCCAACCTTGGGTCACTTCCTGCATACACTTTTTCCTGAAGACTTTTTATTTTATGTTCCAATTTAGCTCTCTCCTCTCGAGTCTTCTTAGATTTTGATCCTGTATAACTAATAATATGTCCCCTAATAAAAGCTTTGAAAGCCTCCCACTTTACACATGCTGATGTTTGTGTAGTATTGATGTCAAAGAACTCGTCTATCTGTTTTTCTATATACTTGACAAATTCCTCATCCTGAAGCCATTTATGCTGAAATTGCCATCTACCTGATTCCTTTGTCAATTTTTTATCTACATATATTAGACAACAGGGTGCATGATCAGAGATCACGATGTTATCATAAAAGCAGTTTTGAATCTTGGACCTTAATTCTGTGGAAATCAAAAAATAATCAATACGTGAGAATGTCTTGTAGGTACTGGAATAACAAGAATAGGCTTTAACTTGTGGTTTCATTTCTCTCCATATATCTAACAATCTCAATTCTTTCATAAAATGATTAATAGTCATCCTACATCCAATGTGCGTACAATCCAGTCCTGTTGATCTATCCACACCTGGATTCAATGCACAATTAAAATCCCCTGCTATTATATGTTGCCCTGTAAGTGATGATAAGATGAGAAATAAATTAGCAAAGAACTTCTGATCATCTATATTGGGACCATATAAGTTCACAAGATTTATATTTTCTAATAGCAAAGAACCTTGAATGATTACATATCTTCCAAATTTGTCTCCAATTACATTTTTCACTTGAAAAGGAACTGATTTATGTATGAGAGTCATAACTCCCCTGGCTCGGGATGATTGGTCTGTACATGTTAAGCTAAATAACAAGCTGTAATGTCGGGGCTGTGATCAGGGGGCAGGGATTCTCCCAGCAAGCTTTGCGCTACGGAGGATTCAAACACTGTTATCCATGTGTTCTAAGTGTTATCCATGTGTTCTACTGTGCCTTTATAACTGTGTAATAAGACCAGTTGTGCTAGCGTTCTGTTCCCTATTTGTGACAAATCACGTGTCTGTGTCGCCATGAGTGAGATGAGGGGCTGTGTAAAGACCTCCCCTCCGTTCTGTGTTTTGGGTGTGTGAAGAGTAAAGCCTGTTGCGTCACAATCATCTCTCCTTATTGTGTGAACCCTTGCAACATCACTCTGGTGTCAGGAGTGGGATACTTTAGAGACGGAAACAAGGATCAAGGCGGAGATTCGGCGGCTTGAGCGGCTCATTGCCTAGGTGGAGAAGGAGATGAACTATGGAGCAGACACACCAGCCCCCAGAGATGCTCACTGTGATGAATGGGGAAGCGGATCAGAAGGAGAAACCATACCCCTCTTCCTGCCCTTTTCAGGGCAGAGCGGGCCAAACAGAGCAAACCTGCCACGCTTCTCACCCTATTCAGGGCAGTACCAGGCCAACAATTCCACTGCGACCGGGGTCGGCGATCGACCGAGAGGGCCCTCTGTCTGTCTCAAGGCAGAGCGGGCTGGACAGAGCAAACCCGCCCCGCTTCCCGCCATTTTCAGGGCAGGACAGGCTGGTGATTCCTCTGCGACCAGGGGCAGCAATCGACCAAGAGGCAACCATCCCACCAACCTGCTAACAGGCCAAACTCCTCCACTTTGGTGGCAAGACCCTGCTGGACCTTCCCTGGTCCAGATCGAACTGGCTGCTGCGCTGAATGGCTGGACTCCTAAAGAGACAGCTGTGCAGGTCGCACTGGCTCTGGAGGGTGGAGCTCTCTGCACACTGTGTGATCTCCGGCCTGAGGAGTGGCACAGCGGGCCAGTGCTACAAGGAGTGCTGCGGAGGTCGTTTGGGAGCACGGCCCATGCCGATCACGCCCGGGAACAGCTGGCCAGACGCCGGCGGGACAACTGGGAGAGCCTGGGAGCCTATGCAGCGGACGTACGGCTGCTGACTCAGCGTGGGTACCTGGATTTCGAGCCGTAGTTGGTGGTAAGCTCGCTCTACAGAACTTCATCTGTTGGCTCCGCCCAGCATGGCTCCAGGATCACATCCGGATTCATGCAGTGAGCAGCTGGGAGATGGCTGTGGCAGAAGCAGAGCGGGTGGAACCGATGATGGATTACACAACTAATGTGTCATCACCAAGGCAGAGAGCTTTTTGGACCACAGCTGAGAGTGTGGACAAGGAGGAATGGGAATTATGCCAGAACACAGCTGCGCGGTCAGCGAGAGTACAACAATGGTGGCACAAGGACAGATGTTTTTGCAGAGAGCCAGGACACATTGCGTGCTACTGCCCTGCACTCACACCATGACAACCAGCTTCCTCACCGGTTTTAACCCAAGAGCGAGGTGGCACAAACGGGGACCTGCCACCTCCCACAGACATTTTGCCCAATGGACAGCTGGGCCGACTTGGATAATCACCAGGGCTGTATTTACAGTGCAGCCTGGACAGCACATCAACCTGAGCCCTGATCGACACCGGTTCCACCATCTCTTTGGTCCGACCCGGGGCACTGCCTGGTACAAATGGACTCAGACCACGAGGGTTGGAACCTACCCAACGCTACATCCTCACCGCCACTGGTGAGCGTGCCAGGCTGGGGGGGGGGGGGTGATGAGTCATTGGGATGGGAGAGGCCGGTAAGAACACGAACCACCCATTCTGGCTGGCTGACATCCAGGATCCGTGCATCATTAGACTAGATTTGCTCGCAGCATGGGGTGCGAATATCGACACTGCCAGCTCTTCTGTCCTGCTAAAAGCCCAGACCATCATGCTCTGTGGCAAGAGCCAGCTGAGGAACCAGGGGGCCCACGTGATCAGAGGGCTGGTGCCGTCAGCGCAGGCCAAGGAGCATGACCCAGCAGTCTCACAGGCTCTCCAGACTGCTATGGCCCGGGATAGCGCAGCAGTTCACAGCACTTCTTCAGATCATCGGGCAGCTTTCCCTAGCGATAACGTCACAGAGGACCTTGGCGCGCAGCAGCTTTGGAGCGAGCAGGATAGAGATCCTGTCATCTCCCGGGTCCGGCAGGGGCTCAACATGGACCAGCGGCCTCCCCGGAAGGCTGTGGCTGCACTGGACCCAGAGACCAAGGCCCTGTATTCCTAGTGGTCCAACCTCTGCTGTCATGAGGGTGTTGTCTATCCGCGTGGCAGTCTCCAGCTGGGCAGCGTCAAGTCTGGCAGCTGCTGATCCCCTGACGGCTTCGCCCCAAAGGGCTCCAGTTGGCCCATGGGTCATGGGGGCGGGCCACTTCGAAGCACGGAACACTCGGCAGCGTCTTTGGACCCGGTACTACTGGCCGGGGTGTCGTCGGGACGTGAAGCACCATGTCCGCCACTGTGCCACCCTCATGGCTCAGAGAGGACAGATGCAGTAATCCCATGCCCCCCTGCAGCAGTATGAGATGAACGGCAAACTGGGGTTGGATTATTCATTCCACTCGAGAAGACGCCTGTACACGGTACCTGAACTGACTCAGGAGACCCCGGTAGTGGCGGGGAGTTGACAGAACATAGCGTATGACTCCTGCTGCCAGGGGAGGGACTTTGCTGGAATTTTTCTGCCCGTAGCGGAAAGAGGGACTGTCCCCAAAGCTGGCAAGCCACTGGTTGGGACCGTGTGTGCTGGTCACCGACAATGGCGGCTGCCCCAACACCTGGACAAACTTGTAATGGACTTTTGAGTTGGACTTTATTATTCTGGGGACAGAAACCAGTCCGGGGGGGGGGGGGTGCAGTCTAATGTCGGGGCTGTGATCAGGGGGCTGCGATTCTCCTTGCAGGCTTTGCGCCACGGAGGATTCAAGCACTGTTATCCGTGTATTCTACTGTGCCATTAGAACTGTGTGATAAGACCAGGTGTGCTAGCGTTTTGTTCCCTATATGTGACAGATCACGTGTCTGTGTCACCATGAGTGAGATGAGGGGCTGCGTAAAGGCCTCCCCTCCGTTCTGTGTTGTGAAGGTGTGAAGAGTAAAGCCTGTTGCATCACAATCAGCTCTCCTTTTTGTGTGAACCTTTGCAGCGTCACAAAGCATTCACAGCATGACAGCAGCATGAGCATTTTAATGTCATGGAAAAATGGACAGCTACCACCACATCCAAACACAGTGTTGTGGTTCTTTGTGGCTCTGACTAGATTCTCCATCTGCTGTAAGGTAAATGAAGATTATGTCCAACATCTTTTAACAAAATGTGACTGACTTTATTGTGGTGGAGACATTGATATATCTTAGAGCTTTTATTTGTTTACAGTGTTAGCATCTTAGCAGAGGCACTAGCTAACAGAGCTGCAGTCTGCCAGGCCACTTTTAAAAATCATCTTACCCCCCCTCCCCCCCGACAGTCGTGTGAAGTGGTATATTACCATTTCTGAGGTGTAAAAGATCATGTTCCCACATTTCTGATGCCCAAGTGATTGTTTCTTTTAACAAGGAAAAGCATCCCATTTCAATGACAAATCCACATTCTAAACTAGAAGCGGAAGTTACACACATAATTCACACAAGGCATCATGGGGGCTAGGAATAAAGTGGATAATTATTGTTGAAATGATTGGAATTATTCAGATATCACATTTAGACTTTTTTATATTTTCACGATAACTCCCCTGCCTCCCCTGAGTGCACTCCACTGCTCCCCTCTCCCTGTAACCATGGGGTTACAGCTCCATCCATGCTGGAACACAGTTTACTGTTGAGATTTAAAAAAATGCCGAGGAATTCTGTCCTGTGAAATTATATTTTGTGTCTGTTTTTTTGTCTTAGTTTGAAACAATTTTTCTGCACTGAAAATATTGTATAAAGGTGGACTTTTTGTGAAATTTATTTTCTTAGCTATTAATCTTTTTTTTAAAATGCAATACAATTTAGCTTGCGTTTTCCTGTAAAACATTTTTAGGATTTTAGTTGTAGATTTTGGAATTTTAGACCTAACAAACACATTTAGTTTTCTTCTGTATTATGAAATTTTATATTATGTTTTGTTTGAAATTGAACAAAGAATTCATTTTAATTTTTTTTGTTTAAAAATTAATATAGCGCTAAAAGCAGCTAAAACATGAGCTTAATACAATAATAATTAAAGATGTTGGAAATAAATTCATAGGTCATTGCAAATACTTCGCTTTAAAAGGACCAAGTTGTCACACAGTAGGAAAGAAAAATCTTGAATAGAAAACAAATGCATCAAGATGCATTGAGAATGGCTTTAGAATCAAGTCGGAGTTCGGAATCATAATCGAATCATAAGGTGCTTAAAGATTCCCACATCTAGTTTGGACCTCGGCTGCAGAGGAGGACCGACTTATCAGACCTCTTGCAGTTTTGGTTGGTGACTCCTGATGTACAAATTTTTCTATATCCTTTTTGGAGATGTAGTCCTTTTTTCTGGCAATGTTTTTTAAAGAAAAAAAAACTGATTTGGTAATTGCTTTTATATGACTAGTAAAAGTAAGATCTTCATTTAATATAATACCCAAGTTTCTAACATATTTTTGTTGCTTAAATTAGGAGAAATCAAGTATGTGCAAATTTGAGCTCTTTTCTCGTCATTTCCAAAACCAATAATCTCATTTTTGTCATTGTTCAGCTGGAGAAAATTGAGGTTTATCCATTTATTTATCTGGGATAAACACTGATTTAGCTTGCCAACTAGACTGAGGTGGTCTGGTGACATAGCCACATATATCTGGGTGTCATCTGCATATGTATGGTAGTTAATGTTATAGCCTATAATAATTTGACTAAGTGTCAGCAAATAAATATTAAAAAGAAGAGAACCAAGGACAGATCCCTGTGGGACTCCACAAGTCATTGGTACTTGTTTGGACCCACATTTTTCTATATTTATAAAATATTCCCTACCATCTAAATGTGATCTAAACCAATTTAATATAGTTCTAATCAGTCCAATCCAGTTTTTTAGCCTATCTAGCAGTATATCATGATCTACCATGTCAAGTGCAGCACTAAGATCCAATAATACTAAAACTGATACTTTGCCAGCATCCGTGTTTAATCGGATATCATTTAACACTTTAATTAGTGCTGTTTCAGTGCTATGATAGGGTCAAAATCCTGACTAAAACTTGTGTAGGTAAGAGTTTGCATTAACATGATTGGTAAGTTGACTAAAAACAATTCCCTCTATAATTTTTGCTAAAAAAAAAAAAGGGAAGATTTGACACGGGTCTGTAATTGCTAATCACAGTAGGATCAAGGTTATTTTTTTCTTAAGTGGTCTATTAGCAGCCTTTTTCAGGGACTTTGGATACATATATACCTGATGACAATGAAACAATCACTATTCGCAGAATATCAGATTTACTAAAAATACCTTTAAAAAAAATTGTTGGGAGTGTATCCAAACAGCATGTAGTTGACTTAATAAGGGAGATTGTTTTCTCTAACATATTGTGGTCTACTGTATTAAACTCTGACCAAATGGTCTCATTGTTGCTAGGTAAAAGCTCAAAAACTTCACTGCTTAATTATATATTGGATTAATAACCTGGCCTGATATTAAGAGCTTTTTTTTTTCCTTCTTTGATGTTTCAGGATAAGGAGCTCCGGGACGTTGGAGACTGGCGCAAAAATATTGAAGATAAATCGGGCATGGACGGGAGGAAGAAGATGTTTGAGGCCGAGGCCTAAAAGAATCATTTTTCATGTTTTTAGTCTGAGGTTCGACTGATAAATTGATTATTTCAAAAACAATTTGCAAAGTATGAAAACAGGTAATAAAGGCGTGAAACCTGCTTAAGGAACGCATGATTTGTGTTTATTATATTAACAGACAAAAAAAGCATCCATGTTAAACACAACCTTGAACTTTGTGAAGTGGAATTTTTCCACATTGTTCCTGTGTCTTAAAGGTTGACCCCTATAATTACCAAACAAGATTCAGTGTGTGTTTTCCATATGTCAAGCTTGTCACCTTTTGCTGTGTTCTCCTTTTGTGTCTTCCACATGTAAATCCTTACAGTTTTATTGAGTTCTCCCTTTGTTGTCTTAAGGACTGACCTCTGTAGATACCAAACGAGATGTTAAAAGCTCACAACCTTGTAGTGTTCTCTCTTTGTTGTCTTAAGGGCTGACCTCTGTAGATACGAAATGAAATGTTGAAAGCTCACAACCTTTTGTTGTGTTCTGTCTTTGCTGTCTTCAGAGCTGACCTCTATAGATGCTAAATGAGATTCATTCATCTTCTTCCACTTAATCCTTTTCGGGTTGCGGGGGGACTGGAGCCTACCCAGCATCTTTGGACGAGAGGCAGGGTACACTCTGGACAGATCGCCAGTCCATCGCAGGGCCAACACAGAGAGACAGACAACCATTCACTCTCACAGTCATACCTAAGGACAATTTTAGAATCCCCAGCTTGATGCCAGTTAACCTAACTTGCATGTTTTTGGCATGTGGGAGGAAACCAGAGAAATCCCAGAGTAAATCCACGCAGACACGGGAAGAACATGCAAACTCCACACAGATCACTGTTGGTCGGGGGCTGGGATCGAACCCAGGATCCCCTGGCCAAGCGTGGGTTCGCGCTGCCCACCAAATGAGATGTTGAAAGCTTACGACCTTTTGTTGTGTTCTTCCTTTGTTGTCTTAAGGTCTGACCCCTGCAGATACCAAACGAAATGTCAAAAGCTTATGACCCCTTTGTCTTCCACATGTAAAGCTTTGCCATTTTGTTGTGTTTTCCCTTTGTTGTCTTAAGGGCTGACCTCTATAGATACCAAATGAGATGTCTTCTTCTTCTCTTAGATTTGATTGGCAGTTGGCAACCAGCTTACAGGTGCATTACCGCCACGTACTTCACTCTATAGCATCACTTTATCTGGTCAGAAGCTGTAGTCCTTACCGCCACATACTTCACTCAGTAAACATCAGTCTATGTATCAAAAGTCACTCTATATCTTTGTATAAGGAGTTCTTATAAGGAGTTCTGAACAATCTTCTTCTTCTTCTTCTTCTTCTTCAAACAGTGAGATTTCCTTGTCTACATGATGTCTATCCAAACCAGATGTCGAAAGCTCACAAGCTTTTTTGTGTTCTCCCTTTGTTGTCTTAAGGTCTGACCTCTGTAGATACCAAACGAGGTGTTGTTGTCTTAAAGGCTGACAGCTGTAGATACCAAATGAGATGTCGAAAGCTTATGACCCCTTTTTTGTGTCCTCCTTTGTCTTCTACATGTAAAGCTCATGACCTTTTGTTGTGTTCTCCCTTTGTTAAGCTTGTTGTGTTCTCCCTTTGTTGTCTTAAGGTCTGACCCCTGCAGATACCAAACGAAATGTCAAAAGCTTATGACCCCTTTTTTGTGTCCTCCTTTGTCTTCTACATGTAAAGCTCATGACCTTTTGTTGTGTTCTCCCTTTGTTATCTTAAGGTCTGACCCCTGCAGATACCAAACAAAATGTCGAAAGCTTATGACCCCTTTGTTGTGTCCTCCTTTGTGTTTTCCACATGTAAAGCTTTGCTCTTTTGTTGTGTTCTCTCTTTGTTGTCTTAAGGGCTAACCTCTGTAGATACCAAACAAGATGGTGACAGCTCATGGCCTTTTGTTGGGTTCTCCCTTTGATGTTGACCATAACACGTTTGGGAAAATGTGTTATGGTCCAGAAGGTTTGGTGCAAACACAACACCCACGGTGAAGCATGGTGGTGGAACCATCATGCATTTTGGATGCTTTTCTTTAGCAGGAACTGGGCTTTAGTCAAGGTGGGGGGGCATGATTAACAGTTTCCGCTAGCAGTGTTTTGCCCCTTCACCTTCAGGTTTCTCCCATAAAACTGAAGAGAAAGATGAATTTCTCCTTCCAGTCCTACAATGACCCAAAACATAGTCCAGATCAACAAAAGGATGGCTTTTAACTTCCCACAGCCTGTTGTTTTCTGACTGCTCATGTACATATGTGTAATTCAATTCAACTTTATTTATATAGCACCATTTCACAACAACAGTCATCTCATAGCACTTTTAGGGGAAACCCCACAATTGCAGAAAGACCCCAGCAATCAGGCAATCCCCTGTGAGCAAGCGCTTGGCGACGGTGGAGAGGAAAAACTCCCTTTTAACAGGAATAAACCTCTAGTTAGAACCAGGCTATGGGAAGGGCAGTCATCTGCTGCAACTGGCTGGGGGGTGAGGGGAGAGAGAAGATGAAAAGGACAGATATATAGAGAGCAAACATTAAAGGAGTGAAGCCAAGTACATTATTGAAGGTCCCCCAGCAGTCTAAATCTATTAGCAGAACTAAGGGAGGATTTAGAGACACACGATCCCTCCCTAATCGTAGGTTATATTGAAAAGGAAGGTTTTTACCCTGTTCTTAAAAACAGAGATTGAGTCTGACTGCCGAATCCAGATTGGTAACTGGTTCCACAGGAAAGGAGCTTGATAACTGAAGGCTCTGCCTCCCATTGTACTTTTGGAGATTCTAGGTATTGCAAGTAATCCAGCATTTTGGGAGCGTAGTGCTCTGTTCGGATGATAGGGTAATATCAGATCACAGTGCGGTAGGGCAGCGCGGTGGCGGAGTGGTTAGCACTGCGGCAGCACAGCAACTCACCCTTGGCCGGGGAATCCTGGGTTCAATCCCAGCTACCGACCAACAGTGATCTGTGTGGAGTTTGCATGTTCTCCCCGTGTCTGCGTGGGTTTACTCCGGGATTTCTCCGGTTTCCTCCCACATGCCAAAAACATGCAAGTTAGGTTAATTGGCATCAAACTGGGGATTCTAAATTGTCCTTAGGTATGACTGTAAGAATGAATGGTTGTCTGTCTCTCTGTGTTGGCCCTGCGATGGACTGGCGATCTGTCCAGGGTGTACCCTGCCTTTTGCCCAAAGATGCTGGGATAGGCTCCAGCCCCCACCCCCCATCCCCCGCGACCTGGAAAGGATTAAGCGGAAGAAGATGGATGGATGGATGGGCCTGATTGTTAAAGCAGACGGACAGTGACATTTTTTTATTGAACCAATCAACAGATTGTATGAAAATATTCTATTCTGTCTATTCCCGCGATTTAATATGTGTCACCAGCTTCCATAAATGACCTTATTTGCTCATAGCTCAGCCTTCACTTAGTGAGGCTGCAGTACCGCCATCTCTCGATAGGTGCGGGCATTGGTGACGTCACAACAGCAATAGTAAATGGCAGAACGAGAGCAAAGTGATTCGGACAGCGATTATTTTCTCGAGTTTGACGACCTCAATATAAATGATGACATTGAAAATGAGGAATCGGATGATGAAGTAGTTTTGGGTGGTGCTGAGGGGGTATTCAGCCTTATTTGTGGGAAAGAAGTGAGGGTTCTGTTGCCTGCCTGTGCAGTGAGCCTCATCAGAGAAACATTTCCATCTGATCACTACAAGGGATTTTCCCTACCAAGATTAGATTTGTGAACAATGATATGTAAATAAAGTTTTGTAAAATCATATATTGAGTTTATTAATGTTCATGTCAATGTTATAATTCTCATAGTTCAGCATTCATCAAAGTCGCATGTCATATACATTTGAATAATTTGAACACACTAAATTCTTCTCAATTTGAAAAGAAATATTACATACTATACCACCTTTGTATGAACGTTTGAAAACGCAGCAGAAATATACAAAGAAATACAAAAATCAATGGAGTATCACTACAGATTAAGAAAATAACTAGTTTCCAGATATAGCAATTATTATATTCCCATAAATAACATTTCAGTTATAATGGGCACCATTTTATGGTAGAAAATTGGGGTTCCATTTTTAAAAGCACATTTCTCTTACAATCTTAGGCTTATATTTATTTTTCTTAGCAAATATGTTGCTTCCCTAAAAATTGAAAGCTGAACTGTCATTGGTAATTACCTCCACCAGGCCGAAAAGGCCAGGAGGAGGTTATGTTTTTGCCGGGGTTTGTTAGTCTGTTTGTCAACTCCGCGTTCCTCAACGTTTTAGGCACAAAAGCACGCGCAAAACGCTGGTGGCCTGGGCCCGCCAGCGTGCCTGTGTTTGCGCGACGCTGCAAAACCTGACACGGGCACCTGTCCGCCGCCGCATTATTTCCCAGAAATAATTTGATTTTGAAAATCATCCATTGCTTGGAATTCATTAAAACTGTTTAGTAAACATTTGCAGTGAATATTAAAAATACAAAACTTACCCTGTTTACTTCTCGTTTACTGACAGCTGATCGCATCGGTAGATCACCGTGGCTTTTCACACCACTGTCACTGACACTTGTCTCAGTCAGACTTGGGAATCGCGGGATATATAGTTGGAATAGCCGTTTTCTTTATCACCAATCTTTTTGCAAATTGCATCTTATTCTCTAAATCGCTGTCAACGAAATGTCTACTGCACATGTAGGGCGCTAACGAGGTGCAGGGGTGCGCGCAGCCGAGGCAGATGCCTGAGAGCTGCGAGCCGTGACACCTGCAAAATATATGTGGACAAGAAAGACTGACAAACCTGGGTACTATTTCACTGCAGTCTGCTTTAATACAGAAGCTGAAGCAATAGGGAACACTGTATGTCTCTGTAATTGAGAACTTTGCTTCTAAAAAACACAGGAGGATGGACTTCCAATATAAGTAACCGGTGAGTTAAACTGTCTTTCTTCAGCATGTTTTTTCCCCCTAACCGTTCTTATGATCATGAAAATATTTGGTAATTCCAAGAAATATCCGTAATCGCCGATTTTAAAACGTAAACATCAAGTGTTGCATGAAGCAAAACACAGCAGGACCATCGCACCCGTAGACAACACAACGCCAAACCATATTAATTCGATTCCTGAAATCCTAATCTTCATAAATAATCTATTTGTAATCCACAAGTATTCCGAGAAATATACGTAATCGCCGATTTTAAGACGTAAACAAGTGCTGCATGAAGCAAAACACAGCACTGGCCGCCAACCGTGTGCGTGTGTTTGCCGGTGGTGACGTCACACAGTCAGTGGCCATCTTAGCCGCTGATCGCTTGGCTGGGTCAGACAGCTCTGCACGACAGCATACTTCAAGAGCGCATTGTCACCTTATGCGACATTTGTTGACACCAAAACATGTGCGGTTCGACTTAGCTCATCTCAGACAACAATTTGAGATAAGAATTAGCGAAATTGAATTTTCGTCTGTCCGTCTGCTATAAGAGCTTTTCAAGTGAGAACAAAGATTTTAAACTTAATTCTAAACTCTATGGGAAGCCAATGAAGGGAGGCCAGAACCGAAGAGATATGATCTCTCTTTCTAGTACCTGTTAAAACTCTTGCTGCAGCATTTTGGATCAACTGAAGACTTTTTAAAGATATTTTAGGACAACCTGATAATAAAGAATTACAATAATCTAATCTCGAGCTAACAAAAGCATGGATCAGTTTCTTAGCATCACTCAGGGACAAAATGCTCCTAATCTTGGCAATATTACACAAATGATAGAAGGCAGTCTAAGAAACAAATTTAATATGTGAATTCAAACACAGATCTTGATCAAAAATAACTCCAAGGTTCCTCACAGAACTATTCAGAGAAAGAGTAACCGCATCCAAACTAAGAGTTTGATTTGGAAAGGTATTTCTAAGGTTTTTTGGACCAACAAGAATGACTTCAGTCTTATCTGGGTTTAATAGCAGAAAATTACAAGTCATTCAAGCTTTGATTTCCTTAAGACAGGCATCTAACTTGGCTAATTGATTACTATCATCTGGCTTCATTGACAGGTATAATTGTGTGTCATCTGCATAACAATGAAAATGTATACAGTGCTTTCTAATGATGTTGCCTAACGAAAGCATATATAAACTAAAAAGAGTAGGTATGGCTGTGTTGTGAGACATGTACTGTATATGTTGGACACTGCATATGTGATTTAACCTCACGATGAAGGAGAGCCAGCCCCCTGCGGTGCGGAGCCACAGAGCCTGGACCCCCTGCGGAGGCCAGGGGACAGAAGACTTCCTGACCACTGAGGCTCGAGAAGAGAGAAGGGGGAGTTATGTAAATAAAAGGCTAATGAATGTGGATAAAGAGATTTTGAGAGAGGTGTGTGATTTCCCCCGCGAGGGAAATGGTTTGATGTCAGAATGTTTAAATGAGAGAACTTTGGTGTGTTCACTCTCTTGGTTCGCTGCTCAAGAATGAGAGCAGACAGTGGAATGATTACTTGAATAAACTGGAATGAAAGACAATTCGGTTTCATTATTCAAGTCTCCCCACATTGGTGACTGACGACGTTGAGAATGAACGAAGAAATTCTCAGGGTCCCGGACTCACAGCGCTCAGAGCTGGCGAGCGCAGTGGCCGTTAAGCTGCCTGATTTCTGGCAGGATAACCCACGGTCGTGGTTTCTGCAAGCAGAGTCGCAGTTCGCGCTCGCAGGAGTAACGGTGGATGACACTAAGTTCCACCATGTCATCACTAAACTGGACAACAGCACAGCTCGGTGCGTGCAAAGCTTGGTGGAGCAGCCACCCGCGACCGACAGGTACGGCAAGCTGAAATCCACCCTCATCAAGTTTTTCACCCCCTCGGCTGAAGTGAGGGCGAGGAGGATCCTGTCTTTGCTAGACCAAGGTGGACACAGGCCGAGCGCCCTGATGGAGGAGATGATACAGCTGAGAGGGTTGGACAACGATGATTTCATTTTTCAGTTCATCTTCCTCTCCAACCTCCCGACGCATGCGAGAAGCACGCTGGCCGGCAAAAAGTGTCACACCCTGGAGGAGTTCCGGGAGCTGGCCCAGGAGGCAGATGGGATCCTGGACGCCTGCGGCGGGCAAGCAGCCACAGCAGCGACCCGAGACAGCGGGGAGCCAGAGGCGGCAGAACCAGACTGGCCGACGACGGCAGCAACACGGCCGCGACGAGGGGGAGCCAATAGCCCGGCGGCAGAGGCGCGGGCACGACACAGCGGAGGAGAAGATCTCTGCTTTTACCATCGGAGGTTCGCAGAGAAGGCACGCAGGTGTGTGCCGCCCTGCATCTTCAGGAGTTCGGGAAACGGCAAGACCGGGGGTCGCTAGCAGCTTCGACCCTCGGAGAACGCAACAAGCTGCTCTGCATCACGGATGCGCGCTCCGGACGAGAGTTCCTCATCGACACCGGAGCACAAGTGAGCTTCATCACCCCAACATACGCGGACCGGGTGGCTGGACCCCACGGTAGCGGAGCTACAGCGGCAAATGGCTCGAACATCAACACCTACGGGAGAAGGACCTTGCCTTTATGCTTACATGGCCGCACATATGAATGGACTTTTGTGATAGCGGCGGTGAGTTTCAACATGTTGGGCGCGGATTTTTTGTGTTCACACAATCTGTTAGTTGATCTTGCTAATAGACGGCTGGTAAATGCACTCTCTTTTTACTCTCTCCCCTGTTCAGCTCGAGTGTCCCCGCCACCAGTACAGACCCACGTCGCTACAGCAGGTGGTAAGTTTCACACACTCCTCACCCAATTTCCAGCGCTCACTGTGCCCACTTTTTCAGCGACGGTCGCGAAGCACGGGGTGAAACACTTTATCCCCACTTCTGGTCCTCCCGTGTTTGCAAAAGCTCGGCGCTTGGATGCAGTTAAGCTCGCCATTGCGCGCGAGGAGTTCGCCAGCCTGGAGAGGCTGGGCATCGTTCGTAGGTCGAAGAGCCCGTGGGCTTCGCCGCTGCACATGGTACCGAAAGCCGATGGCTCCTGGAGACCGTGCGGGGATTACCGCAGGCTAAACAACGCTACGGCGCACGATCGTTATCCCATCCCGCACATTCAGGATTTTTCGGTGCACCTGGCAGGGGCGCGCATTTTTTCAAAGATTGATCTAGTTCGCGGCTATCACCAAGTCCCGGTCCAACCGGAGGACATTCCTAAAACAGCGGTAATAACCCCGTTCGGACTTTTCGAATTTTTACGCATGCCGTTTGGTCTCAAAGGGGCGGCGCAAACATTTCAGCGGATGATGGATGCCGTGTTACGCGATCTCCCTTTCGTGTTTGTGTACCTCGACGACATTTTGGTCGCGAGTACTTCAGAGGACGAACACGAAACGCACCTCACAGCAGTTTTTAGGAGGCTGGGAGAGCACGGCTTAATAGTTAACCCAGCCAAGTGCCAGTTCGGCGTCGAGCGGATCGATCTTTTGGGTCACCGCGTCTCCCCGGAGGGAGCGGTTCCGTTACCAGAGAAAGTATGCGCGGTAGCGGATTTTCCCCGTCCACAAACGGTCAAATCACTACAGGAATTCTTGGGGATGGTGAATTTTTATAACCGATTCCTGCCCCACGCAGCTCAAATCATGCAACCGTTATATGCCGCGCTCAAAAAACAAAAACCGACCCAGGCGGTCGAATGGTCCCCGGAGCGGGAGCGCGCGTTCACAGAGGTTAAAAAAGCCTTGGCTGACGCTGCGCTCCTGGCCCACCCAGACCCTGCAGCACGTATCGGGCTGACGACAGACGCTTCAGATTTAGCCATAGGGGCCGTTATTGAGCAACAGGTAGCCGGAGTTTGGCAGCCTTTGGCTTTCTTTAGCAAATCTTTAAGCGCGGCTGAACGAAAATACAGCACGTTTGACAGAGAACTGTTGGCGCTGCATTTGGCTATTCGTCATTTCCAGTTCTGGCTGGAAGGACGGTGCTTCACCGCTTATGTGGACCACAAGCCGCTCACATACGCCATGGCCAAAATTTCAGACCCGTGGTCCGGCAGGCAGCAGAGGCAGCTGGCCGCAATCTCGGAATTTACCACTGACATTAGGCACGTCGCGGGCAAATTCAATGTAGTAGCGGATTGTCTCTCACGCGCGTTCACGACCCCAACACGCGCAGAGGCAGAACGGGCCACCGTGACCGCGCCGCAGGAGAGCGGCACGGTGGCGCGCGCAGCCCCGGTGCACGTGGGTATAGATTACGCAGCCATGGCAGCGGACCAGGGGGCGGACGCAGACGTGCGCGCGCTCCAGTCTGGACCAACAGGGTTGAGGCTGGAGAGCAAGTGTTTACAAACCGGTATGCCCCCCCTGATCTGCGACATGTCGACGGGGCGCCCGCGTCCAGTGGTTCCGGCCACGTGGCGCCGCCGTGTTTTTGACTCGGTCCACTCACTGGCGCACCCGGGGGTGCGCGCGTCGGTGAAACTAGTGGCGGAAAAGTTTGTTTGGCCGTGCCTGCGCAAGCACGTGAAGGAATGGGCAAAAACCTGCATTTCCTGTCAACGGGCCAAAATTCACAGGCACACAAGAGCCCCGTTAGAACCGTTCCGCATTCCGGCCAGAAGGTTCGACCATGTGCACGTCGACCTTGTGGGCCCCCTACCGGCATCACAGGGGTTCACGTATCTTTTGACAATGGTGGACCGCACCACACGTTGGCCGGAAGTGGTCCCACTTGCGACGACCACGGCCGCGGAGGTGGCTCGCGTTTTTTTAACGGCTTGGGTGGCGCGCTTCGGGGTTCCGTCGGACATTACGTCCGATAGAGGACCGCAATTCATCTCTGAGCTGTGGTCAGCAATGGCCAACGGCTTAGGAGCCAAAATTCACCGCACTACGGCTTACCACCCTCAGGCCAATGGCTTATGCGAGCGTTTTCATAGGTCTTTGAAGGCAGCACTCAGAGCGTCGCTCACGGATGCAGATTGGGTGAATAAATTTCCATGGGTTTTATTAGGGTTGCGTTCTGCGCCTAAAGAGGACTTAGACGCCTCCCCAGCGGAGCTGGTATTCGCACAAACTCTGAGGCTGCCGGGCGAGTTTTTACCAGAGCACCCAGAGCCCCCACCTCTCTCGGCTCTGGGACCGTTAGTCGGCACGGGGGCAGACATGCTCCCGGGTCCGGTTCATCACGCTTTTCCACGAGTTTTCGTCCCCAAGGCTTTGAAAAATGCCGATTTCGTTTTTGTCAGGCGCGAAGCCCTAAAAGCAACGCTCAAACCACCTTACGAAGGGCCATTTCGAGTGCTGGAGGCAGGTGATAAGCAATTTGTGCTAGATTTTGGAGACAGAAAAGAGACAGTCAGTATTGACAGACTAAAACCTGCTTTTGTCATGAAGGACGTGTCTGTACCGGTTGCGGTGGCGCCTCGACGAGGCAGGCCCCCGCAGGGGGCAATTAATCACTCTCTCCCTCAGTCAACAGACCCGAAGCAGAAACGCACCGCAGGCAAGGCGGGGCCAACGCACAGCAGATTCGGCAGACGGCTGAAGCCCAAGCGGCGCACAGACTGAATGTTGGTGTTGATTATTCAGTAGTGAGTAAGGTGCTATTTAATTTTAGGAATTAGTCTGTTCTTCATCGTTTGGGGGGGGGTTATATGGCTGTGTTGTGAGACATGTATATGTTGGACACTGCATATGTGATTTAACCACGATGAAGGAGAGCCAGCCCCCTGCGGTGCGGAGCCACAGAGCCTGGACCCCCTGCGGAGGCCAGGGGACAGAAGACTTCCTGACCACTGAGGCTCGAGAAGAGAGAAGGGGGAGTTATGTAAATAAAAGGCTAATGAATGTGGATAAAGAGATTTTGAGAGAGGTGTGTGATTTCCCCCGCGAGGGAAATGGTTTGATGTCAGAATGTTTAAATGAGAGAACTTTGGTGTGTTCACTCTCTTGGTTCGCTGCTCAAGAATGAGAGCAGACAGTGGAATGATTACTTGAATAAACTGGAATGAAAGACAATTCGGTTTCGTTATTCAAGTCTCCCCACAGTAGGGCCTAGCATAGATTTCTGGGGGACTCCATGACTGAGCTTAGTGTTGGAAGAAAACTCATTATTGATATGAACAAACTGAAGCCTATCAGACAAACAAGATCTAAACCACAGCAGCGAGGTTCCATTAAGTCCAACATAGTGTTCTAATCTATCAAGTAGAATATCATGGTCGATAGTATCAAAGGCTGCACTAAGGTCTAAAAGGACAAGTACAGAAACAAGTCCATTATCAGATGCGATAAGGAAGTCATGACCTTGTCATGACCTTAAAGTGACCTTCACTAAGGCTGTTTCAGTAATATGATGGATTCTGAACCCAGATTGAAACTCTTCAAATAAACCATTTCCCTGCAAGTGGTCAAATAATTGCGTAGCAACAACTCTTTCCAAGATTTTTGAAATGAAAGGCAGATTAGAGATTGGTTTCTAGTTAGCTAAAACTTCCGGATCTAGCGTTGGCTTTTTGAGTAAGGGTTTAATTACAGCAGTTTTAAAAGCCTGCGGTACATGGTCTAAAGTTATTGAAGAATTGATTATTTGAAGAATACGGCTACCAATAAATGGGAGGACTTTTTTACATAACCTGGTAGGAATAGGGTCTAAAAGACAAGTTGAAGGCTTGGATGAGGAAATTATTTTATCTAACTCTAAAAGGTCAGTTGGAGTAAACTCATCCAAACAGATATCAGTTGAAGGAGTTGTAGTAGTTACTGTATTTAAGTTAATGCTGTGAAGAATCTGACTGATTTTATCTCTAATGGATGAAATTTTATGATTGAAAAAGTTCATAAAGTCCTGACTAGTAAGCTCTTGGGGGATGCAAGGATTGACAAAGTCCTGACTCCTTGTCAGCCTGGCTACAGTGCTGAAAAGAAACCTGGGATTATTCTTGTTCTCTTCTATTAATGCAGAGTAATAACTTGTTCTAGCTTTTCTAAGAGATTTTTTATAAATTAAAAGATGATTTCTCCAAGCTAAATAGATTTCATTTAAATTAGTGGAATGCCATTTTCTTTCTAATTGACTGTCATGGTCCGAGCGCCGATTTCGTCCGCGCTCGGGCCATGCATCATCTCCGCCAGGTTTGACAGCAGTGTTTACCTTCTGGCTCCCCGAGCTCTTATTGTGACAGCGCTCGGAGGGGCTTCCTGCTGTCAAAGTCTGACAGCTGTGCTGCATTTGCAGCTCATCAGCAGCCCTGTATTTAAGCGGGCGCTGGGAGCAGAATGATGAAGCAGTCTCGTCAACGGAACGTCAAAAATTCCTTGTCAATGAGAGTTTATGGTCATGATTGTAAGTAGGCTTCTGTATTACCTCATGTAGTGTTGTACGTTTTTGCCCACCATGGCTCATTGCTTTATGTTGTCTTGTGTTCATTAATAAACATCAATGCAAACTTCACTGGTGACTTTTGGCATCTTATGGTGGCTCACGAGGGCCACCGCTTGACAGTAGACTGCCGCCAGACTAAGACGCCATTCCCGGTGAGTTTGCTTAATTGGACATTTGTTCTTCCCTGTCTGGGTAACTGCATTCTGGGAGAATGTTGCCTTTCAGGAGCCGCATTCGGCGCCTGGGCTACGAGCTAGCGGAGGCCCTGGATTACGTTGATGGAGCGCTCTTCTCCGCTACGTTCAGCGACACCCCCAACGATATGCGCTGGCACCTGGACGTTGCTGAGAATCTTCTTAATAACCTTCCTCGCTACTTCGACCACCCGGAGGTCATAATGAGGATGGCAGAGATCACCTCCCAACGCAAGGTACTCCGTGGGCTGGAGGTAAACTCTGGCAGGAAGCCGAAGAGGAGGCATCGTCGCTCCTTTCGGGATCCCGTTCCTGTCCCCGATCCAGCCCAGGAGTTCGCGCCATCCGGGGGCCATCCAAGACGTCGGCGTCACGCCCAAGGAGAGTCTCAGCCAGACCCCCGTCTGAATCCGCTTCCGGCGAAGCCCGTGAGTGGACCCTCACGAGCGGCTCCTCCTCGTCCTTCCGGGGGCCCTCTGTCACCATTCAGCGGGGAAAGGGAGGAACAACATCCCCTACAACAGGCACCATCCTTCCTCCAGGAAACAGGCAAGTGCAAGTTCATTCTCATTATAGTTGTGATTTGCCTTGTCTGACTCCTGGGGGCGGAGTTCGGGGTTCGCAGTCCCCCGAGCTCCCACCACCTGCTGTAGCTCTTATTACTAAACCTGCTGCCTCTGTGTCTCCCTCCGCTGAGCGGTCCACGACGCCAGGCCTACGTCACCGGATGAGGAGGGGGCCTGCGGTCCTGGAGAGCCTGGTTCCAGCCCCACAGCCACGTCGTGGGTGGAGGAGAAGAGTGGACTGCAGCCTGGAGCCTGCGCCAATGATAAAGCGTCCCCGGGTCTCCATGTTGGAACAGTTAGAGCCAGTGGGTCGAGGGTCCCCTGCCACCATGCCGTGCGGGTTATCGGCATGGACGTCAGCGCCGGAGGATCCATAGACTGCAGAGACAATCTTGCAGGCTGCGGAACCCGCCGTGGCTGAGTGGGAGCCTGAAGATGAACTTCTCCCTCCGGAGCCTGGATCGACGAAGTCCTGGACGGTGACAGAGCCCGAGTGCAGGCAAGTGCTCTACTTTGTGTTTCTCCTTTCAGTCTTGGAGCATTTCTTCCTGCCTCTCGGGGAGGCGAGTCAGGGGCAGCCGCCTGCTGCACCCGAGCTCGCCTCGTTGGGCTCTGTCGCTACTGGTGATTCTGATCCTGGTTCTTTCTTGTCTTCCGAGCCTTCTTCCAGAGTCACCGGTGTGGAGTCAGTCGCGGTCGCTGTGCTGGAGGTTCCAGGTTCGGGGTCGGAGGTCGTCACCGGTGCTGCGCCGACCCAGTGGGGGTCCGACGCGGGTGCAGCCGAGACCCAGTGGGGGTCCGATGCGGGTGCAGCCGAGACTCAGTCGGGGTCCAACGAGACCCAGTGGGGTCTGACACGGGTGCAGCCAAGACCCAGTGGGGTTCGACGCGGGTGCAGCCGAGATCCAGTCGGGGTCCATCGCGGGTGCAGCCGAGACCCAGTCGGGGTCCAACACGGGTGTAGCCGCGAGTGCAGCATCGGTATGGGTCAAGGTCGGTGGAGGAGCTGCAGACCCTTCGCCACCTGACATTGTGCGGGCTCGTCGTCGTCATCATCGCCCTCGTCTGAGTCACCAACCCAGCTCATCATCGCCGGGGGCCAGTGGGGGGCCTCTACGTTCGGCCCGGCTCTCTTAGGTCTTTCCCCCGCCAGGGAGGCCACCGCAGGCTGTCTTCCCACGGTTCTGGTGGCTGAGGGATGCGGGTCAGCCACCCGAGGAACTGTTTCGCCAGTTCGGAGCCCTGGGTTGGCCACCCGACATACTGTGTTTGCAACTGGGCGACCTGGTTCGGCCTCCGGAGGATTTGACTTTCTGGGCCTGGGGCTGGAGTAGGCCGCCCGATCATGTCCTGTCCACTGTAATCACCCGTTTGCCATTGGACGCAGGGAGACCACCGGAACTGTCTCCGTTATTTTTGGACTCTAACCTAAACAACTCAGAGAATGATGACAGGCAGAGTCATTTGAGTCAAAGGTCATTTGAGGTGATAATTCTGCTCTGTGTTTTTGCCTTGTCAGGATGTTTTTTTTTTTTTTTTCTTCCCTCTTCTGTTTGAGGGACGTAATGTGTTTTTCTGGTTGTTTTTTTTTTTCTCTTGCCCTGTGTGTTAATGTGCTTTATGGAGTAGTGTATTTTTTGTTACCATGCTCTGTATTGCCTCACTTGTATCAGTTTCAATTTTGGTTTGTGCATTAGGGAGTACTGTGGGTTTTTTTTTTTTTCTGGGGAGTTTTTCTCTGTGTTGGCCACTGTGCTTCCGGCTATCGTCATGGGGTTTTGTTTTCTGTTGCTGGTCCTCTCCCTCAGGACTTGCTTCCCCATCCGCCCACCCTGGGGGTGGGGGGCTTGGGTATCATCGGGCGTTCGGAGCCCGCCCTTGGGGGGGGGTTGTACTGTCACGACCCGAGCGCCGATTTCGCCCGCGCTCGGGCCATGCATCATCTCCACCAGGTTTGACAGCAGTGTTTACCTTCTGGCTCCCCGAGCCCTTATTGTGACAGCGCTCGGAGGGGCTTCCTGCTGTCAAGCCTGACAGCTGTGCTGCATTATCAGCTCATCAGCAGCCCGGCATTTAAGTGGGCTCTGGGAGCTGAATAATGTGGCAGTCTTGTCAACAAATTGTCAATGATTCCATGTCAATGATTGTTCTTCCTTGCCAGATGTTGAGCGAGCGTTCCCTCGGCTCAGACGTCAACCAGTGCTTCATGGTCATGTTCGTAAGTGTGCTTTATTGCCTCTTGTCCAAGTATTTGTAGTGTAGTGTGTTTTAGCCCACCATGGCTCATTGCTTTGTGTCTTGTGTGTTCTTTTGTTAATAATAAACATCTATGCAAACCTCACCGGCGACTCTTGGCGTCTTATGGTGGCTCGCGAGGGCCACCGCATGACATAGATGAGCCTTCTGTTTTAAGCTACAAGTTTCTGTGTTAAACCAAGGGGTTAGAAATCTCCAATTGGATTTTTTCTTTTTTAAAGGGGCCACTAAGTCTAGAGTCTGATGCAGAGAAGCTGTAACATTATCTACCATGCTATCAGTTATGGAGGAAGCAAGCTGTCCATCGCTTATTTCCGTTGTGTTGACACATGGCATAGAGGAAACAATCTGCATAAATTTGGTAACAACATCATCTGAAAGACATCTGCTATAGTAATATTTTTCTTTAGGAATCAAATAGTCAGGAATAGTGAAATCAAAGGTTAACAGACCATGGTCTGACAGTACAGGATTATGAGGAGACACTACAAGATTTTCTATTTCTATGCCATATGTCAGAACAAGGTCCAATGTGTGGTGGAGATAATGGGTAGAATTTTCTACTTTCTGGGAAAACCCCATCGAGTCTAATATTGAATTAAATGACTTATTAAGACAGTCACTATCTACATCAACATGTATATTAAAATCCCCTACTATAATTATTCTCATTGATTTCAGCACTAAATCAGCTAAAAATTCGGCAAATTTGGATAAAAACTCTGAGTAGGCTGAGGGAGGACGGTAAACTATTGCAAAGAAAATTGGGTTTAAGCTAAAATTGCTAACATGCCCCATACAGAGGACCAGGCCCTCAAAGAAATTAAAACATGTTGTTTTGCTTTACATTAACTAGTAATTTGGAATGGTAAATTGTTGCTACTCCTCCTCCATGACCAGAACTTCTGGGATTTTGATAGTTTAGATAACCAGAGGGAGCTGATTCATTTAAACCAATATAATCATCTTGCCCAAACCAAGTCTCTGTAAGGGATATTAAATCAATCTGATGATCAATTAACAAGTCATGGACTAGCAGAGACTTGGGAGTTAGAGACCTAACTGTACTTAGAAAGGGGAAAATCAGTACTGAACATGTTTTCCAGTACATACAGTAGGCCTATATTACCAATGAGGTGACCCACAGGAAATTTTCATCAGACTTTGGTATCAACTCAGGAAATCCACACATAAAAACATCTTATAAGTCAAGTTATTCATGATGAAGGGAAATGAAAAAAGAATAAGCATATTAAACACAGAAGATGAAGAGAGCACGAGTCCCACCCTCATCATGTGCTCTTTCAACCTGGGCACCATTGAGAGAATCCTCACCAGCTGCATCATAGTGTGGTATGGAAGCTGCACCGCCTCCTGCGGGAAGACACTATAGCACACAGTGAAAGCAGCCAGCAAGATCATCGGTGCCCCTCTACCCCCCCCCACCCACACACACACACACATCTACCTCACCTGCCTCACCCACAGAGCCATCAACATCGCAGGTGACACCTCCCACCCCTCACACTCTCTCTTCAGCCCCCTGCCCTTGGAGAAAAGGTACCAGAACCTCCGGGCCCACTCCACAAGACTGCTAAACAGCTTGGTTCATCAGGCAATCAGGACCCTGAACTCTGTCCATCCCCACCCAACCCCCCCAACTGTAATGCACTCACCCACACAATAACTACCTCAGCTGTTGGTACAGAAAGACTGGCATACCAACAGTAATACATTTGCTGCTGTATGTCTCTTCAGTTCAATTCAGCTTTATTTATACTGCGCCACATCACATCAAAAGCCATCTCGTGGTGCCACAGTGCAGAAAAAAAAATTCTCTTCAATTTAACTGCAACCATTTGCACAAATGCCACATCTGCTGTTGCTTGTCATTGCAATAAGATAAGATAAGATAAGATAAGATAAGCCTTTATTAGTCCCACAACGGGGAAATCCCAGGATTGCAACAGCACAGGGATAGCAACACTCAGAGCAACAATCAGAAGGCAAGAAAAAAACAAGCAAGCAAGAGCAGCTAATATACATATGTACGTATTACTATAAAATATATATATACACACACACACAGACACACAGTGCAGAGCATTGTAGCTGGATGGAATAAATATATGAATATATGAACACACAGTGCAGAGCATTGTAGCTAGATGGAATAAATATGTAAATATATAAACACCCACAGTACGGAGCATTGCAGCTAGGTGGAATAAATATGCAAGTATATAAACACACACAGTGCGGAGCAATGTAGCTAGATGGAATAATATGTAGATATATAAATATATAAACACACCCAGTGCTGAGCATTGTAGCTAGATGGAATAAATATGTAAATATATAAACACACACAGTGCAGAGCATTGTTGCTAGATGGAATGAAACAGCATAACCGTCTACTTAGTTATCCTACATGGTATGATTATGTGCCCATACATATTCTCACCCTCCATAGCGACCGGTATGTTCCTAGTTGTATGCCGGAGGGGACCATTGTGTAAGTCTATTGCATCTTTTGCATTCAAAAAACTATTAGTTTGTTACGTCTTTTTGCTATCTCTGCGAGCAGCCCTGCTTAGGTTGTACAGTCTGACAGCCGTTGGTAGGAAGGACCTACGAAACCTCTCGGTTGTGCACCTGGGATGATGTAGTCTGCTGCTAAATGAGCTCCTCAGTGCATTCAGTATGTCCTGCATAGGGTGGAACTCGGACTCCAGCAGAGATGACAGTTTAGCCACCGTCCTTCTCTCTCCTATCTCCTCCATCGGATCAAGGCGCTGCCCCAGGACAGAGCTAGCTTTCTTAATCAGTTTGTTCAGTCTCTTCCTATCGGCTGCAGTAATGCCACTGCCCCAGCAGACCACTCCAAAAGTGATGGCTGATGCCACCACCGTGTCATAGAATGACTTCAGCAGCGCCCCTTGTACACCAAAAGACCTGAGTCTCCTCAGCAGGAACAGCCTGCGCTGTCCCTTCTTGTAGAGTGCATCAGTATTGTGTGACCAGTCTAGTTTATTGTTCAGATGAATACCCAGGTACTTATAGGATGTCACCATCTCGATGTCTGTTCCCTGTATATTTACTGGTACTGTGAGGGGCTGCCCATGCCTGCGGCAGTCCACCACCAGCTCCTTAGTTTTCCTCGCGTTGATCTGGAGGCAGTTCCGATGGCACCAGTCCACAAAGTCCTGGATAAGCCCTCTGTACTCAGCTTCATCTCCATTGGAGATGAGGCCAACGATCGCAGAGTCATCAGAGAACTTCTGTAGATGGCAGTGTGTTGTGTTGTGTGAGAAGTCCGCAGTATAAAGAGTGAACAGGAAGGGAGCCAGCACCGTTCCCTGGGGGGCCCCCGTGCTACTGATGATCGTGTCGGACACACAGTCCTGGGTTCTCACAAACTGAGGCCGGTTCGTGAGGTAGTCCAGGATCCATGATGACAGGTGCTGGTCCACCCCTGCGCGCAGCAGCTTGTCCTTCAGGATCATCGGTTGGATGGTGTTGAAAGCACTGGAGAAGTCAAAGAACATGATCCTCACCATATTCCCGGGCTTCTCCAGGTGGGACAGAGAACGGTGAAGGAGGACGATCACCGCATCCTCCACCCCAATGCCATGCTGGTAGGCGAACTGGAGTGGATCCATCGCTGGTTCCACCAGGGGGCGGAGGTGAGCAAGGAGCAGTCTCTCCAGGGTCTTCATCAAGTGGGACGTCAAGGCCACCGGTCTGTAGCTGTTCAGGTCTTTGGGGTGGGAAGTTTTTGGTACAGGTACCACACAAGATGTTTTCCACAGCTGTGGTACCCTCCCCAGTTTCAGGCTCATGTTGAAGATATACGTCACAATCCCACACAGCTGGTCTGCACAGGACTTGAGGAGCTTTGCGCTGATGCCGTCCGGTCCCGGCGCCTTCCTCGCCTTGATCTTCCTCAGCTCCGTCCTCACCTGGGTCCTGGTCAGGGTCAGGATGGGGGGCTGTGTGTTGGGAGTGGGGGGGGTGTTGGTGGAGTGGGGAGTGGGCAGCAGGACTTGATTTCTTTAGAGGCAGCAGTGGTTGTTGTGCAGTCAGGGGGGAGGGCGGTTGGTCAAATCTATTGAAAAACAGATTCAGGTTGTTCGCCCACTCCCTGCCCCCTGTGGCCTGGGGGGAGGTATTCTGGAGCCCCGAGATGGTTTTGAGGTTTCTCCAGACCCCGCTGATGTCGCTCTGTTGCAGCTTGTCCTCCATCTTCTTCCTGAAGCTGTCCTTGCCTTCTCTGATCTTTCTCCTCAGCTCCCTCTGTACGGACTTCAGCATCTCCCTGTTCCCTGACCTGAAGATCCTCTTCTTCTCTCTCAGAAGTGTTTTTATCTCAGGGTTGATCCAGGGTTTGTTGTTTGAGTGACGCCGTATGGTCTTGGTGGGAACGGATTTGTCCACACAGAAGCTGAGGTAGCCCGTGAAGGTGTGAATGAGGCCATCGATGTCCTCACCATGTGGATCGCAGAGCTGCTTCCAGGCGGTGGCTTCAAAACAGCCCTTTAGGGTGTCCATTGTCTCCTCAGACCATAACTCCACAGTGTGCATGGCCGGAGGTTGTCTGTGCACTAGGGGTTTGTACACCGGCCGGAGATGAACCAAGTTGTGATCCGATCTCCCGAGTGGGGGGAGTTGTGATGAGGTGTACGCCTCCTTAGTGTTTGCGTAGAATAAATCCAGTGTTTTATTGTCTCTAGTGTGGCATGTGACATACTGGGTGAACGTGGGTAGAATGGGAGACAGTGAAACATGGTTGAAATCGCCTGAGATGAGGAGAAGAGCATCTGGGTGTTCTGTCTGCAGCCTGCTGGTTACTGAATGGATGACGTCACGTGCTGTCCCAGCGTTCGCCGTCGGATTTGCATAAACAACAATGCAGATCACGTGTGAGTGTTCTCTCGGGAGATATGTAGGCCTCATGCTAACAGCTAGCAACTCAATGTCTTTGCTGCAGTGTCGTTGTTTAACAGTGATATGTCCCGGTCTACACCAGTTGTTGTTAACATACATTATCACTCCACCGCCCCTAGTTTTGCCACTGTCTGGTGTTCGGTCAGCTCGTATCATGTGAAAACCCTCCAGCTCAATGTTAGCATCTGCTGCTAGTTCAGTTAGCCACGTCTCAGTAAACAAAAGGAGAGAGCACTCCCGGTATGTGCTATCATAACGGGAGATAGCCGCTAGCTCATCTAACTTTCCCAGTATCGACCGTACATTTCCCATGACAACAGATGGAAGGGAGGGTCTGTACCTTATATTTTTTGTCCTCCGCCTTACTCCAGCCCGGCAGCCGCGGCGTTTTCGCCTCAGTTCTCTCGGTATGTCGAGTTTTTCCAATGGGACCGGGTGGCGGTTGAATGCTAGCAGCTGTTCTCTGCTGTATCGTATCCTGCTATAAACAGTGGCTCCGTCCACCGGCTCAGGAGACATTTAGGACGATCTGTGTGTCCGTGATATAAGTGGGGTGAAAAAAAAAATACTGATCATGTGCAGTCCTCTCTGTCACTGTTTGCACCTACACTACCACATCATTGAACTTGCAACTATGGGTATTACATCTCTTCTTTTCTTTATATAGGCTTGCTGGGTTTCATTATCATTAATCGTTTATCTCGATTAGCACTATGGGAGGTCTGGGTCTATCTTTGTTGCCATTTGCACTACGGGTAGGATTACTGTACATAGACTGCTGTTGTTTTTTGTTGTTGTTTGTTTTGTTTTTCCCCAGCCTTATTCCTTTTTCTTTTTTGTATTGTGCACACCAAAGAGAGAGAGAAACACCATTTCAAATTTCCTGTATGTTCTGTAAGTATAGTAGTACTGACAAATAAAATCCTTGAATCCTTATTTAATAGTTGGTGGAAAAGTCTGATTGTGATCCTTCCTATATGAAGAAATTAATCCCACTCAGTGGTCAGGAGAGAGGTTGGACCATCCATCCATCCATCTTCTACCGCTTTTCCGGAGGTCCGGGTAGCGAAGGCAGCAGTTCAAGCAGAGAAGCCCAGACTTCCCTCTCCCCAGCTACCTGCTCCAGCTCTTCAGAGAGGATACCAAGGCGTTCCCAGACCGGCTGGGAGACATAGTCTCTCCAGCAAGTCCTGGGTCTGCCCCGGGGTCTCATCCAAGAGGGACGAGCTCGAAACACATCAAGTGGGAGGCATCCAGGAGGCATCCTGATCAGATGCCCATACCACCTCAACTGGCTCCTTTCAATGTGGAGGAGCAGCGGTTCTACTCTGAGCATCTCCTAGATGACTGAGCTCCTCACCCTATCTCTGAGGGTGAGTCCAGCGATCCTACAAAGAAAGCTCATTTCAGCCACTTGTATCCACAATCTTGTTCTTTTGGTCATTACCCAAAGCTTGTGACCATAGGTGAGGGTAGGAACATAGACTGACTGGTAAACAAGCACAATGCCCCATATTCCTGAAGCACCCCCCACAAGAGACCACGAGGGATCCTCAAAGTATTCCTTCCACCACCCGACGATATCTCCAGTCGCAGTCAACAGCACCCTATCCGCACCATACACAGTGTGGACTGGGAGCTGCTTCCCCCTCCTGAGCTGCCGGACAGTTTGCCAGAATCTCTTCGAGGCCGACCGAAAGTCTTGTTCCATGGCCTCACTAAACTCCTCCCATACCCGAGTTTTTGCTTCAGCAACCACCCAAGCCACACTCTGCTTGGCCTGCCGGTACACCTCAACTGCTTCGGGTGTCCCACAAGCCAACCAAGCTTGATAGGACTCCTTCTTCAGCTTAATGGCCCCTCACACCACTGATGTCCACCACTTGGTTCGGAAGTTGCCACCCTGAGATGCCCCGATGACCTTGCGGCCGCAGCTCTGGGCCACTGCGTCAACAATGGAGGTGGAGAACACGGCCCATTCAGACTCCGTGTCTCCAAACTCCCTCAGAATGCAGTTGAAGTTCTTCTGGAGGTGGGAGTTGAAGACCTCCAAGACAGGGGCCTCAGCCAGATGTTCCCAGCACACCATCACTATACGTTTGGGTCTCCCAGGTCTGAATGGCATCCTCCCCTGCCATTGGATCCAACTCACCACCAGGTGGTGATCAGTTGACAGCTCTGCACCTCTTTTTACCTGAGTGTCCAAGACATACAGACCCAGGTCTGATGACATGATTACAAAATCGATCATCGACTTGTGACCTAGGGTGTCCTGGTGCCAGGTGCACATATGGACCCCCCCTATGCTTGAACATGGTGTTCGTTACGGGCAAACTGTGGTTACCACAGAAGTCCAATAACTGAACACCACTTGGGTTCAGACCAGGCAGGCCGTTCCTCCCAATCACCCCCTTCCAGGTTTCACTGCCATTGCCCATGTGTGCATTGAAGTCCCCCAGTAGGACAATGGAGTCTCCAAGAGGAGCACCCTCCAGCACCCCAGTCAGAGACTCCAAAACGGGTGGGTACCCTGAACCATCATTTGGTGCATAGGCACAAATGATGGTCAGGACCCATTTCCCAACCCAAAGGCGCAGGGAAACAACCCTTTCGTCCACCAGGGAAAACTCCAATATAGAGGCAGCAAGGTGGGGGGATACAAGAATACCCACCCCTGCTCGTTGCCTCTCGCCTATGGCAACTCCAGAGTAGGCCAAGCTCCAGCCCCTCTCAAGGAGACTGGTTCCGGAACCGGAGCTGTGTGTTGAGGTGAGGCTGACTAGATCTAGCCAGTATCTCTGAACCTCATGCACCAGCTCAGGCTCCTTCCCCACCAGAGAGGTGAAATTCCACATCCCAAAAGCCAGTTTAGGAAGCTTGGGGTCAGACCGCCAAGGTCTCTGCCTTTGACCGCCACCTGACTATGGGCGGAAACCCGGCCACCAGGCGCTAGCCATCGAGCCCCTCCCCCAGGCCTGGCTCCAGGGTCGGGCCCCGGTAACCCCATACCGGGCGGGGTACACTTTATCCTTGTTCTAGTATTTATCATGAGAGTCTGTTGGGTGGACCAACGTCAGACCAAATCTGAGGTTGGACCGTTCGTCTTTAAATCTAAATCCTAAAGATTCCTAAGGGACTGCTTGTGAATCCTGATTTCAAATGAATGTAAATCAGGTGACTGGGCCAGTCTAATGACTTAATTTTCTTTGTTCCAAACTAAGTGATCATTGTTCTGTTGGAAGCTCTGCCCCCATCGTGATACCATCATCATCCTGCTGGAAGCTCCTCCACCATTTCATCGTCATCCTCCTGTTGGATGGCAGAAGATTCTTTTGGCTCCATTCATTGTTTTTTTGTTTTTTTGTTTGTTTGCTTGTATTAAGTCTGCCAGTGCCATGAGATGAGAGGCAACCCTACAACATGATACTTCCACCTCCAAACTTCACTGTCGGAGTAGTATTTTTGTGGGGTCATGTGCAGTGCTGTTTCTCTTCCAAATGTGGTGTGTAGCATGACAGTCAAAACATTCTATTTTTATCTCATTCAACACTACATATTAAAGGTTGATTGGCAAACATTAAACAAGCTTCAGTGCTCATTTTCTTAATAAGGGAGTCTTGTGAGGTGAGCATGAATGGAGCTCATGATGGTGGAGTGCAGTGCCTGTTGTCTTCCTGTCTGGAGCTCTGTCCCAGTTGTCCTTGTCTCCTGGGTTCCTCTTCTGACTCTCCTTCAGACTCCATGATCAGCTATCTGGTGAGGAGCTCCTGTGTGTGGCCGTTTGATGGTAGAGTGATGTTCCCTACACTTGTGGATGAAGGTCCCAGTGGTGCTGACTGGAAGATTCAAACGTTTTGATTTATGCCTGTAACCATTTGTCCTGTGGTATATTGCAGTACACGTATGTGTCATAGTATACAGTATATCTGTGTTAAAATACTGTTATGTGTAGTTAATAGGTGATGAGAGAGGATGCCATTTTCTGGTAAATTTGAAGCATTTTTCCTGTAAATAATAAATAAATAATTTAAATAAATAATTTTCCCTCCAAAGTAAATAATAATATAATGTATAAGCATCCCAAAGTGATAAAGCAAAATATTGGTAAAACTCAAATTAAACATAAAGCCTCTAAATTGAATGATTTGGCCTCTATTCCTCCTCATATATAAATATATAAATCACATATATAAATGTGGTTTATTAAATATTAGGTCTCTAACTCCCAAGTCTCTGTTAGTCCATGATCTGTTAATTGATCATCAGATTGATTTAATTTCCCTTACAGAGACTTGGTTAGGGCAAGAGGATTATGTTGGTTTAAATGAATCAACTCCCTCTGGTTATTTAAACTGTCAAAATCCCAGAAGTTCTGGTCGTGGAGGAGGAGTAGCAACAATTTACCACTGCAAATTACTAGTTAATGTAAAGCAAAAAACATGTTATAATTCCTTTGAGGGCCTGGTCCTCAGTATTGGGCACTTTAGCAATTTTAGGTTAAACCCAATTTTATTTGCCATAGTTTATCATCCTCCATCAACCTACTCGGAATTTTTATCCCAATTTGCTGATTTCTTAGCTGATTTAGTGCTGAAATCTGATAGAATAATTATAGTAGGGGACTTTAATATACATGTGGATGTAGATAGTAACTGCCTTAATGTGGCTTTTAATTCAATATTAGACGTGATTGGGTTTTCTCAGAAAGTAGGAAATTCTACTCATTACCTCCACCATACATTGGACCTTGTTCTGACATATGGCATAGAAATAGAAAATCTTGTAATGTCTCCTCATAACCCTGTACTGTCAGACCATTGTCTGTTAACCTTTGATTTTACTATTTCTGACTATTTGGCTCCTAAAGTAAAATATTATTACAGTAGATGCCTCTCAGATGATGCTGTTTCCAAATTTATGCAGATTGTTTCCTCTATGCCATGTGTCAACACAACGGAAATAAGCTATAGACAGCTTGCTCCTTCTGTAATTGATAACATGGTGGATAGTGTTTCAGCTTCTCTGCATCAGGCTCTAGACTTGGTGGCCCCCTTAAAAAAGAAAAAGTCTAATCAGAGATTTTTAACTCCTTGGTTCAACACAGAAACTCGTAGCTTAAAACAGAAGACTCGTCAATTAGAAAGAAAATGGCGCTCTACTAATTTAGATGAAATCTATTTAGCTTGGAGAAATCATCTTTTAATTTATAAAAAATCTCTTAGAAAAGCTAGAACGAGTTATTACTCTGCATTAATAGAAGAGAACAAGAATAATCCCAGGTTTCTTTTCAGCACTGTAGCCAGGCTGACAAAGAGTCAGGACTCTGTCAATCCTAGCATTCCCTTAGAGCTTACTAGTCAGGACTTTATGAACTTTTTCAATAATAAAATTTCATCCATCAGAGATAAAATCAATCAGATTCTTCCCACAGTTAACTTAAATACTGTAACTACTACAACTCCTTCTTTTGATGTCTGTCTTGATGAGTTTACTCCAATCGACCTTTGTGAGTTAGACAAAATAATTTCCTCATCCAAACCTTCAACTTGTCTTTTAGACCCTATTCCTACCAGGTTATTTAAAGAAGTCTTCCCACTTATTGGTAGCTTTATTCTTCATATAATCAATTCTTCATTAACTTTAGACCATGTACCGCAGGCTTTTAAAACGGCTGTAATTAAACCCTTACTCAAAAAGCCAACGCTAGATCCAGGAGCTTTAGCAAACTATAGACCAATCTCTAATTTCCCTTTCATTTCAAAAATCTTAGAAAGAGTTGTTGCTACGCAATTATTTGACCACCTGCAGGGAAATGGTTTACTTGAAGAGTTTCAATCTGGGTTTAGAATCCATCATAGTACTGAAACAGCCTTAGCGAAGGTCACTAACGACGTCCTCATCGCATCTGATAATGGACTAGTTTCTGTTCTTGTCCTTTTAGACCTTAGTGCAGCTTTTGATACTATCGATCATAATATTCTACTTGATAGATTAGAACACTATGTTGGACTTAATGGAACTTTGTTGCAGTGGTTTAGATCTTATTTATCTGATAGGTTCCAGTTTGTTCATGTAAATAATGAGTTTTCTTTCGACTCAAAGCTTAATCATGGAGTTCCACAGGGATCTGTGCTAGGCCCTACTCTTTTTAGTTTATATATGCTTCCGTTAGGCAACATTATTAGAAAGCACTGTATATATTTTCATTTTTATGCAGATGACACACAATTATACCTGTCAATGAAGCCAGATGATAGTAATCAATTAGCCAAGTTAGTCTTAAGGAAATCAAAGCTTGGATGACTTGTAATTTCCTGCTATATTCAGATAAGACTGAAGTCATTCTTGTTGGTCCAAAAAACCTTAGAAATTCCTTTCCAAATTAAACTTTCAGTTTGGATGCAGTTACTCTTTCTCTTAATAGCTCTGTGAGGAACCTTGGAGTTATTTTTGATCAGGATTTGTCCTTCAATTCACATATTAAATTTGCTTCTAAGACTGCCTTCTATCATTTGCGTAATATTGCCAAGATTAGGAACATCTTGTCTCAGAGTGATGCTGAGAAGCTGATCCACGCTTTTGTTAGCTCGAGATTAGATTATTGTAATTCTTTATTATCAGGCTGTCCTAAAACATCTTTAAAAAGTCTTCAGCTGATCCAAAATGCTGCAGCAAGAGTTTTAACAGGTACTAGAAAGAGAGATCATATCTCTCCGGTTCTGGCCTCCCTTCATTGGCTTCCCATAGAGTTTAGAATTAAGTTTAAAATCCTTCTTCTTACTTACAAAGCTCTAAACAATCAGGCTCCTTTTTATTTAAAAGATCTGATACTACCGTATTATCCTAACAGAGCACTACGCTCCCAAAATGCAGGATTACTTGTAATACCTAGAATCTCCAAAAGTACAATGGGAGGCAGAGCCTTCAGTTATCAAGCTCCTCTCCTGTGGAATCAGCTGCCAATCTGGATTCAGGAGTCAGACTCGATCTCTGTTTTTAAGAATAGGGCTAAAACCTACCTTTTTGATATAGCCTACAATTAGGGAGGGATCATGTGTTTCTGAACCCTCCCTTAGTTATGCTGCTCATAGGTTTAGTCAGCCGGGGGACCTCCAGTAATGCACTGGGCCTCACTCCTTTCCTCACTCTCTATGAAATATTTTTTTTTGCTGGTCATTAACATTTGTTTGTTCTCTCCCATAGATTGAGTCCCCATCGTGCTGTTTGCTCTCTACATGTCTGTTCTTTTCTTCTTCTCTATCCCCTCACCCCCCAGCCAGTCGCAGCAGATGACTGCCCCTCCCTGAGCCTGGTTGTGCTGGAGGTTTCTTCCTGTTAAAAGGAAGATTTTCCTCTCCACCGTCGCCAAGTGCTTGCTCACAGGGGATCACCTGATTGCTGGGGTCTTTCTGCAACTGTGGGGGTTCCCCCTACAGTTGATAGTGCTATGAGATGACTGTTGTTGTGAAATGGCGCTATATAAATAAAGTTGAATTGAATTGAATTGAATTAAATCTGCAACTTTTTTGTCATGTATTTGGAATTTTTTTCTTGTAAATTTTTAACTTTTTTCCCCCCAAAATTTCCAACCTTTTTCTCTTAGATTTGACTTTTTCTTAAAAACTTGTAATTGTTTCTCATAAATATTTTTTCTGTAAAATTGCAAAACAATGTACTTGTATGGCCTGTGGGACTCCCGAAGCAGCTGAGGTGTACCGGCAGGCTAAGCGGAGTGCAGCTCGGGTGGTTGCTGAAGCAAAAACTCGGGTGTAGGAAGCCATGAGGACAAGATTTTTGGTCGGCCTCGAAGAGATTCTGGCAAACTGTCCAACAGCTCAGGAGGTGCAAACAGCTCCATGTCCACACTGTGTATGGTGCGGATGGGGCACTGCTGACTTCAACTGGGGATATTGTCAGGCGGTGAAAGGAATACTTCAAGGATCTCCTCAATCCCACTGACGCGCCTTTCACAGAGAAAGCAGGGCTTGTTGATGAGGGGGACGACTCACCCATCACAGGAGCTGAGGTCACCAAGGAGGTTGAAAAGCTCCTTGGTGGCCAGGCAACAGGGGTGGACGAGATTCGCCCTGAATACCTAAAGGCCCCGGATGTTATAGGGCAGTCATGGTTGACACGCCTCTGCAATATTGCATGGAGGTTGAGGACAGTGCCTTTGGCATAGCAAACAGGGGTGGTGGTTCCTTTCTTCAAGAAAGGGGACTGAAGAGTGTGCTCCATCTTTAGAGGGATCACACTCCTCAGCCTCCCTGGGAAGGTCTAGGAGTTTGAGTTTTTCGCAAAAATTTGTAATTTTTTTTTCTCATAAATCGCCAGGTTTGTCCCTCTGGGGTGGAAAAGAGGACCCAACCACGTGTCGAAGTTCAAACATGATTTATTGCAAAAATAACAGAATGCAGCATGATGGCTGAAAAAATAACAACTATAGGGCAGGATAAATGATATGAACCTAAACTGTGTCTAACTTAGTGGAAAAAACAGTTTGATGTGCGTGTGAGCGTAGTAATGAAAATAACAGTAGATCGCTGCACTGAGAGTGAGGCGAGAGCTGTATATATGGAGGAGCCGGTGATTAACACAATCAGACACAGCCGAGAGTAATTAACAACACAAAAGGACTGATAACGAGGAGCAGAAGTAAACTGAGAGCGCTGTCACCACAAGTAAGGTGAGGTAAGGCAAATTTATTTATATAGCACAATTCAACAGCAAATAAGTTATTCAAAGTGCTTTACATAAAAAAAATGCATTAAGATATGAAATTTAGTTAAAAATAAAAACAATAAAAGCACAGTAGTAAAAATTATTAATCACAGTAGGTCATCAAATGCAGTGGTGTGGTGTCGTGAGTGTAGTGTGTGTGTGATGCCGTACCTGCCCACAGGGTGACGTCAGGCAGGCGCGGACACTGGTGTATGTGGCGGCATAAAATAATAAGATAAGATAAGATAAGCCTTTATTAGTCCCACAACGGGGAAATTCCAGGATTGCAACAGCACAGGGATAGCAACACTCAGAGCAACAATCAGAAGGCAAGAAAAAAAAAAGCAAGAGCAGCTAATATACATATGTACATATTACTATAAATATATATATATATATATATATATATACACACAGACACACAGTGCAGAGCATTGTAGCTAGATGGAATAAATATGTAGATATATAAACACACACAGTGCGGAGCAATGTAGCTAGATGGAATGAATATATAGATATATAAATATAAACATAAACATAAACACACCCAGTGCGGAGCATTGTAGCTAGATGGGATGAAACAGCACAACCGTCTATTTAGTTATCCTACATGGTATGATTATGTGCCCATACATATTCTCACCTTCCATAGCGACCAGTATTTTCCTAGTTGTATGCCGGAGGGGACCATTGTGTAAGTCTATTGCATCTTTTGCATTCAAAAAACTATTAGTTTGTTACGTCTTTTTGCTATCTCTGCGAGCAGCCCTGCTTAGGTTGTACAGTCTGACAGCCATTGGTAGGAAGGACCTGCAAAACCTCTCGGTTGCGCACCTGGGATGATGTAGTCTGCTGCTAAATGAGCTCCTCAGTACATTCAGTATATCCTGCATAGGGTGGAACTCGGACTCCAGCAGAGATGACAGTTTAGCCACCATCCTTCTCTCTCCTATCTCCTCCACTGGGTCAAGGCGCTGCCCCAGGACAGAGCTAGCTTTCTTGATCAGTTTGTTCAGTCTCTTCCTATCGGCTGCAGTAATGCCACTGCCCCAGCAGACCACTCCAAAAGTGATGGCTGATGCCACCACCGTGTCATATAATGTCTTCAGCAGCGCCCCTTGTACACCAAAAGACCTGAGTCTCCTCAGTAGGAACAGCCTGCGCTGTCCCTTCTTGTAGAGTGCATTGGTATTGTGTGACCAGTCTAGTTTATTGTTCAGATGAATACCCAGGTACTTGTAGGATGTCACCATCTCAATGTCTGTTCCCTGTATATTTACTGGTGCTGTGAGGGGTTGTCCTATAAGCGGCGGACTGTGGTTTAAAAGTCGGTTTTATTTCATTCCGCCATCACAGAACTCACTCCAGCGCCGTGCAGGCGTTCCAGAGCGAGCCCTCAGGCTCTCAGGCAATCGTGTGGTCAGTTGAGCAGTCAGAGAGAGAGAGAGAGTTACAGAGCGATATGCAGTTTAAATACCCCACTACAGACAATACATGAAAGGCACATTTGCATCACAGTACCGAGCAGGAAGCATGAACACCTGCATTTGAGTCACACATATCAACAGGATACTGGCAGGAAAGAGCTAGACAAAGAGAAGCTGCCTATTGATCTCAATACACACATCTCATTGTTCTGCTAATTGCTCCAGCTGAGCGCTCTGCTTGTCCGTAGGCTGTGGGGGTGACCCACAGTGTACATAATTCTGTGTTCTGATAATAAAGAGTGGTTCGCTGTTCAGTTCAGCACGGCTCCTGTCTCATTATTCATACATAACATATTGACAACGAGGATAATTATGGCAGCATATGGGCTACCTCAACCCCTAGTGCCGTTTCTGGAGCACACGGGAGAGCTGGTGATCCTGTGGCCGAAGTGGAGGGCCATGTTTGAGGGTTACATCAGGGTGCTGGGCCTAGGTGGACTCGACAGGAGAAGGCGACGAGTTCTCCTGGCCCATCATCTCAGTGTGGAGGGCCAAAGAATCCTCGGTACGTTGGTAGAGATGGAGCGCTATGAGGATGCTGTTGAGCGGTTGGCTGAGTTCTTCACCAGGCAGACGAGAACCACAAAGCTGTGGGCGGTGGGAGTTTTGGCGCCAAACGAGGCTAAGCTAGTTAGCTGGGAGAAGCTAATGGCACAGTCAGTGTCTATGGACGGGCTAGCCACAAAGCTAACTGTGCACCAAAAGAGGGCTCGAAGCTACCAGCTGGGCATTGAGGTGGAACCGGGGGAGTCCCCAGTCACTGAAGACGGTGGGTCAGTCTTGGACCACAGAAAGGTGGAGGTTCGGAGCACTGATGAGTTGGACAGCATGGTGTGCAATGACAGAGGAGAGGGAGAACAGCAGGAGTCATCCCCGCAGCTGGAGGCTCGGCAGAAGGAGAGAGGGACCATGGAGGCTGAGAGCCCTGAAAGAGAGCAGCTGCAGCCGGACATGGAGACGATGCAGTGGAGTGCTTGGGACGAGGGTGCTGAGAGCAGTGATGAAGTGCCTGGGTCATACAGGGACGCCAATGAGAGTGATGCTGAGAGCCCCAAGGGAGAGCAGCTATGACTGGGCACAGAGACAGTGCAGTGGAGCTCCTGGAACGAGGGCGCTGGGAGCAGCAGAGAGGTGCCTGGGTTAGAGAACGACGCTGGTGAAAGCGATGAGGTGAGCCTCGGGAGTGAGCAGCAGCAGCTGGACATGGAGGCAATGCAGTGGATTGCCCTGGATGAGGGTGTTGAGTGTTATGGCGAGGTGCCCGAAGCAGCAAGCGGCGCTGATGAGCAGGCTTCAGGTCTCTCCGGAGTTTGGCCACAGGGGGCCGGAGTGTTCGGAGCCACAACTGCGGTGTTGAAGGCGGTTGGGACCGACGAGCACCGAGGGACAATGTGGCGGACACTAACACAGCGGGTCCCAAGGAGTGACGCAGTCGGCGGTGAAGAGGGACGTTATAGCAGGAGAGATGCACATGTCGCTGGGCTGCCCGGGGCCTCCAAGCCGGTCTTATCTTCAACGGCCAGGGCCGTGTATGGTTTGGGGCTACCCTGGGCCACCGGGCCGATTTTACCCCTGCCTGCCAATGGACATAGGTGTGACTTAAACCATATTAATGTAAATAGCTGTATATATATCTACTCGGCTGGTGTGCATAAGAGTATGTACAGATGTGGACAAAATTGTTGGTACCCCTCTGTTAATGAAAGAAAAACCCACAATGGTCACAGAAATAACTTGAATCTGACAAAAGTGGTAATAAATAAAAATTCTATGAAAATTAACCGATGAAAATCAGACAATGCTTTTGAATTGTGGTTCAACAGAATTACTTTAAAAAACAAACTCATGAAACAGGCCTGGACAAAAATGATGGTACTCCTAGAAAAGACTGAAAATAATGTGACCATAGGGACATGTTCAACCAAGATGTGTCCTCTAATTAATATCACAGGTGTCTACAAACTTGTAATCAGTCAGTCGACCTGTTTAAAGGGTGACAAGTAGTCACTGTGCTGTTTGGTGACATGGTGTGTATCACACTAAACATGGACCAGAGGAAGCAAAGAAAAAAAAACTGAAAGCAGCTTCTCCATGTTTGGTTTTAAATCTGGGAACAGCCAGCAGACCTACTCCAGATGACCTGAGCTAAAGGTTCATAAAGAACTAGAAGATCTTAGATATATTTTGGCCCTTTCCCATTCAAAGCTTTATAAACCAGCAGCAGTATTTTAAAATCAACTCTTTCATAGACAGGAAGCCAGTGAACCCATCTTAGAACTGGAGTGATATGATCCACTTTTCTAGTCTTGGTCAGGACTCAAGCTGCAGTGTTCTGAATCAGCTGCAACTGTCTGACTGACCTTTTAGGCAGACCAGTAAGTACACTGTTACAATAATCAAGTCTACTAAAAATAAATGCATGGACCAGCTTTTCTAAGTCACTCTGAGACATTAGTTGTTTAATTCTAGAAATATTCTTGAGATGAGAGTCAGCTGACTTCATGACTGACTTGATGAGGCTGCTGAAATTTAGGTCTGAGTCAATAATGGCACCGAGGTTTCTGGCTTGGTTTGGGCTTTCCAATTTTACACACTGAAGCTGAGCTCTGATTCTTAACTGTTCTTCTTTGGCTCCAAAGATGATTACCTCTGTTTTGTCTTTGTTTAACTGAAGGAAATTCTGGAGCATCCAGTTATTAATTTGCTCAAGGCACTTAATGAGTGTTTGTAAGGGATTATAATCACCTGGTGACATGGTTATATACATTTGTGTCATCTGCATAACTATGATAACATATTTTATGGCTTTGCATAATCTCAGCCAGTGGGAGCATATAGATGTTGAATAGAAGAGGCCCCAGAATAGAACCCTGAAGAACTCCACATGTCATTTTTCTGCACTCAGATGTATAACTACCTATGGACACAAAATAGTCTCTCTCCTGTAAGTAGGATTCAAACCAGTTAAGTGCTATGGCAGAAAGGCCCACCCAGTTTTCTCATCTATAAAGCAATATGTCATGGTAAACTGTATCAAAAGCAGCACTGGGGTCCAATAAAACCAAGACAGAAACATTATCTCTATCTGTATTTAGCCAGATAGAGGCAAGTCTCCATGCTGTGATGTATTCAAAAATCTGACTGAAAAATGTCAAAAAAGTTGTTGATGTTCAGGAACTGGTTCAATTATTGAAAAACTGTTCTTTCTATGGTTTTACTTAAACATGGAAGATTTGATATAAGCCTATAATTATTCATCTGTGAGGTGTCCAGATTGGTCTTTTTTAATAGTGGTTTGATGACTGCTGTTTTTAGAGCTTGTGGAAAGAAACCTGACTGTAAAGATGTGTTAACAATGTGCAGGATGTCTGCAACTAAACTACCAGAGACATTCTTAAAAGGTTTGCTGGCAAAATATCAAGGCAGCAAGATGAGGGTCTCAAGTGTTGAATGATATTTTCAAGGTTGTGCTGGTCAATTGGATTCAAATTTGTCATAAGCTTTGGTTTAGATTTGTGTAGACAGCGGGCCAAATTATCTGTAGTAGCTGTAATAGAAGCCTTAATAGCTTGTCTAATATTCAAAATTTTCTCAGTGCAAGAGATGTGAAGCAGTATCTGCAGGGCCGGACATGTGAAGTGAAGCAGTGGCAACAGTAGAGCTCACCTCCTCTGTTATGGACGCAACTGAGGTGGAGATGACCTCCGTGAAACAAGGAGTAGAGGTGAGTGGTGGAATGCACATGGGGGCAGCAGCAGAAACAAAAAAGAAGGCTCAGCAGCAATAGGAAACGGCTCCTTAGGCTCCTTACTGGGAACAAGGCAAGACTTCTCACTATTGGAGACTCTAAAGTGGCCCTAGGTGTGAATGTGTGTGTGAATGGTTAAGGGATAGCGCCGTATCGTGGCCGCTTCATCCATCCAGGTGGTGGATGACCCTCAATTTCCCCTCTGGGGATCAATAAAGTATACTAAATCTAAATCTAAAAAAAATCTATTTGATGTTAAAAAATGAGAAACTAGTACTTGCCAAGGACCGTTCTCACCCTCTGCATAAACACTTTGAACTTCTGCCATCGGGCAAACGATTCTGGAGCATCAGAGGCAGAACCACCAGACTGATTAACAGCTTCCTTCCACAAGCTGTTAGGATGCTGAACAGTTGATCCGGAATCTCTCATACACACTACTGCACCTGTGGACATTATGTATATTATCTGTATATTATAGTTCTGGTTAGTTTTCAAGTACGTCTCAGGGATGTGTGAATGGCTGTGTTGGGGTGGGGGGTGAGGGTGTGTGTGAGTGTGTCTTAAATTATGTTCTTTTTACTTATATGGATGCCGAGAGAAACGCAATTTCATGTTGCCTGCACTACAGTTGTATGTACAGCAATAAGACAATAAAGGTGATTTGATTTGATTTGATTGTACCGAGCTCCGTTGCCGCTGAGGCTGTCGATACTGTTGAACCTGCTGCTGGAAAACCAGACAAATCACTCTGAGTGGCTACGGTGACCACCTGGCTAGGAGCTGTTGTGCAGCGGTGAGGAGCTGGTATTGGAGTGGAGAAGAGGGGTGTGGAATTTGTGGAAGCCAGGGGATGTTTCACTGTCGGCACAAGCTTCTGGGATGCTGGGACTGGCAAGTGGTGAGGAAATGTTGAAGATGCGATCTCATCAGCACAGTCCCCAGCGTCTTGGGTGAACACCTCCCCCACCCGTGGTGTAGCTGCGAGGCTGGTGAGCGGTGAGAAAAAAGGAATGTCGGAGTCGGGAAACAGTGTGCCGTCAGCACAAACTCCGGTCCCCCACATAAATTCCTCAACAGCCTGCGGTATGTCTGGTGGAGGTTGGAAACGGTGCCCACATAGTCTCGCCAGCTTGGGGTATCTCTGCAGACTTGGGTGTGGCTCCACAATCCCAGCCGTGGCATCCTAGCACTCCAGGGCCTCCCCTGGCGTGTGGGAGGAATGCGCGTCTGTGACAAAGCCCTGGATGAACTGGACTCCCCACTGCTGACCCACAATGGGACCACCAGCCACCGTTTGGCACCCTTTGCCCACTGGGTCCTTCAATGGCAGCGTTCTTCTGTCAGCTTTGCCCCTCAGGGGCAGAGAAGACCCAATCACGTGGCGAAGTTCCAACGTGATTTATTGCAAAAATAACAGATTGCAGCATGAGGGCTGGAAAAATATCACAAACTGCATGGCAGGATAAATGAGATAAACCTAAACCACGTCTATCTAAGAGCAAAAACAGTTCGTTGTGCATGTGTGCATACTGATGAAAATAACTGTAGCTCGCCACACTGAGAGTGAGGCAAGAGCTGTATACACCATGTTCTAAATTATTATGCATGTGATATTTGTCTCTGATTTTCCTAAATAGTCGATGCAAATGACAGTCAGTATAATTTTCAAGTCATCAGCCGTTAGAGTGTAATTCACATTTTATTGAACAAACCTCCCAGTGATAACTATTTTCTTTGCAAAAATAAAAAAAAACCTCAAAATGCACTGTTCCAAATTATTATGCACAACAGAGTTTCAAAACATTTTATTGGTTGTAAAGAACTGATGATGGTCATTTGTTGAATTTGCAGCATTAGGAGGTCATATCTACTGAAATCAAAAGCTATTTCAATCAAAAACATCTTAACAGGCCAAGTTACATGTTAACATAGGACCACTTCTTTGATATAACCTTCACAATTCTTGCATCCATCGAACTTGTGAGATTTTGGAGGGTTTCTGCTTGAATTTCTTTATGAGATGTCAGAATAACTTCCCACAACTGCTGCTTTGATGTGAACTGCATTCCACCCTCATAGATCTTTTGGTTGAGGATGTTCCAGAAGTTCTCAATAGAGTTGAGGTCAGGGAGGATGGAGGCCACACCATGAGTTTCTCTCCTTTGATGCCCATAGCAGCCAACAACACAGAGGTATTCTTGGCAGCATGAGATGGTGTATTGTCATGCATGAAGATAATTTTGTTAAGAAAGGCATAGTTCTTTTTGTACCATAGAAGAAAGTGGTCAGCCAAAAACTATATACTTTGCTGAGGTCATTTTTCCACCTTCAGGGACCCTAAAGAGGTCTACCAGCTCTCTCCCCATGATTCAGGCCCAAAACATGACTCCACCACCTCCTTGCTGATGTCGCAGTCTTGTTGGGACATGGTGGCCATCCACCAACCATCCACTACTCCATCCATCTGGACCATCCAGGGTTGCACAGCACTCATCAGTAAACAAGACTGTTTGAAAATTAGTCTTCATGTATTTCTGGGCCCACTGCAACCATTTCTGCTTGTGAGCATTGGTTAGGGGTGGCCAAATATTAGGCTCATGCACAACTGCAAGCCTCTGGACGATCCTACATCTTGAGATTCGTGGGACTCCAGAGGCACCAGCAGCTTCAAATACCTGTTTTCTGCTTTGTAATGCCATTTTAGCAGCTGCTCTCTTAATCTGATGAATTTGTCTGGCAGAAACCTTCCTCATTATGCCTTTATAAGATAAGATAAGATAAGATAAGCCTTTATTAGTCCCACAACGGGGAAATTCCAGGATTGCAACAGCACAGGGATAGCAACACTCAGAGCAACAATCAGAAGGCAAGAAAAAACAAGCAAGCAAGAGCAGCTAATATACATATGTACATATTACTATAAAATATATATATACACACACACACACACACAGACACACAGTGCAGAGCATTGTAGCTGGATGGAATAAATATATGAATATATGAACACACAGTGCAGAGCATTGTAGCTAGATGGAATAAATATGTAAATATATAAACACCCACAGTACGGAGCATTGCAGCTAGGTGGAATAAATATGCAAGTATATAAACACACACAGTGCGGAGCAATGTAGCTAGATGGAATAATATGTAGATATATAAAAACACAGTGCGGAGCATTGTAGCTAGATGGAATAAATATATAGATATATAAATATAAACACACCCAGTGCAGAGCATTGTAGCTAGATGGAATAAATATGTAAATATATAAACACACACAGTGCAGAGCATTGTTGCTAGGTGGGATGAAACAGCATAACCGTCTATTTAGTTATCCTACATGGTATGATTATGTGCCCATACATATTCTCACCCTCCATAGCGACCGGTATGTTCCTAGTTGTATGCCGGAGAGGACCATTGTGTAAGTCTATTGCATCTTTTGCATTAAAAAAAAACAAAAAAAAAAAAACTATTAGTTTGTTACGTCTTTTTGCTATCTCTGCGAGCAGCCCTGCTTAGGTTGTACAGTCTGACAGCCGTTGGTAGGAAGGACCTACGAAACCTCTCGGTTGTGCACCTGGGATGATGTAGTCTGCTGCTAAATGAGCTCCTCAGTGCATCCAGTATGTCCTGCATAGGGTGGAACTCGGACTCCAGCAGAGATGACAGTTTAGCCACCGTCCTTCTCTCTCCTATCTCCTCCATCGGATCAAGGCGTTGCCCCAGGACAGAGCTAGCTTTCTTAATCAGTTTGTTCAGTCTCTTCCTATCGGCTGCAGTAATGCCACTGCCCCAGCAGACCACTCCAAAAGTGATGGCTGATGCCACCACCGTGTCATAGAATGACTTCAGCAGCGCCCCTTGTACACCAAAAGACCTGAGTCTCCTCAGCAGGAACAGCCTGCGCTGTCCCTTCTTGTAGAGTGCGTCAGTATTGTGTGACCAGTCTAGTTTATTGTTCAGATGAATACCCAGGTACTTGTAGGATGTCACCATCTCGATGTCTGTTCCCTGTATATTTACTGGTGCTGTGAGGGGCTGCCCATGCCTGCGGCAGTCCACCACCAGCTCCTTAGTTTTCCTCGCGTTGATCTGGAGGCAGTTCCGATGGCACCAGTCCACAAAGTCCTGGATAAGCCCTCTGTACTCAGCTTCATCTCCGCTGGAGATGAGACCAACGATCGCAGAGTCATCAGAGAACTTCTGTAGATAGCAATGTGTTGTGTTGTGTGAGAAGTCCGCAGTATAAAGAGTGAACAAGAAGGGAGCCAGCACCGTTCCCTGGGGGGCCCCCGTGCTACTGATGATCGTGTCGGAAACACAGTCCCGGGTTCTCACAAACTGAGGCCGGTTCGTGAGGTAGTCCAGGATCCATGATGACAGGTGCTGGTCCACCCCTGCGCGCAGCAGCTTGTCCTTCAGGATCATCGGTTGGATGGTGTTGAAAGCACTGGAGAAGTCAAAGAACATGATCCTCACCATATTCCCGGGCTTCTCCAGGTGGGACAGAGAACGGTGAAGGAGGAAGATCACCGCATCCTCCACCCCAATGCCATGCTGGTAGGCGAACTGGAGTGGATCCATCGCTGGTTCCACCAGGGGGCGGAGATGAGCAAGGAGCAGTCTCTCCAGGGTCTTCATCAAGTGGGACGTCAAGGCCACCGGTCTGAAGCTGTTCAGGTCTTTGGGGTGGGAAGTTTGTGGTACAGGTACCACACAAGATGTTTTCCACAGCTGTGGTACCCTCCCCAGTTTCAGGCTCATGTTGAAGATATACGTCACAATCCCACACAGCTGGTCTGCACAGGACTTGAGGAGCTTTGCGCTGATGCCGTCCGGTCCCGACGCCTTCCTCGCCTTGATCTTCCTCAGCTCCGTCCTCACCTGGGTCTTGGTCAGGGTCAGGATGGGGGGCTGTGTGTTGGGAGTGGGGGGGGTGTCGGTGGAGTGGGGAGTGGGTAGCAGGACTTGATTTCTTAGAGGCAGCAGTGGTTGTTGTGCAGACAGGGGGGAGGGCGGTTGGTCAAATCTATTGAAAAACAGATTCAGGTTGTTCGCCCACTCCCTGCCCCCCGTGGCCTGGGGGGAGGTATTCTGGAGCCCCGAGATGGTTTTGAGGTTTCTCCAGACCCCGCTGATGTCGCTCTGTTGCAGCTTGTCCTCCATCTTCTTCCTGAAGCTGTCCTTGCCTTCTCTGATCTTTCTCCTCAGCTCCCTCTGTACGGACTTCAGCATCTCCCTGTTCCCCGACCTGAAGATCCTCTTCTTCTCTCTCAGAAGTGTTTTTATCTCAGGGTTGATCCAGGGTTTGTTGGATTATTGTTATTGTTATTGTTATTATTTGTTGAATTATCTGCATGAACCCATCCGTGCTCAGAATCAGCCACAAATTTCTTCACAGTACGATGATCACGCTTAAGTTTTCGTGAAATATCTAATGTTTCCACACCTTGTCCAAGGCATTGCACTATTTGATGCTTTTCAGCAGCAGAGAGATCCTTTTTCTTTCCCATATTGCTTGAAACCTGTGGCATGCTTAATAATGTGGAACATCCTTCTGAAGGAGTTTTCCTTTAATTGGGCTCACCTTGCAAACTAATTATGACAGGTGTCATGTAAATTTGCACTTTTTTTGTAGATTTGAAAATTTTTGTCAAAACTTGTAAGTTTTTAATTGTAAATTTTACAATTTTTCCTGTAAATTTTCAGCTTTTCCTCTTGTTAATTTTCAACATTTTTTCTGTAGATTTTCAGTTTCTTATTAATAAAATGCCAATTTTTTTCTGTCAATTTTTGACTTTTTTTTTGTAAATTTGCAATTTTGTTCTAGATTTGCAGTTTTTTGTCAAAAATGTGCAACTTTTTAATCAAAAATTTTACATTTGTTTCCTGTAAAATTTCAACTTTTTTTTGTGAATCTTAATCATTTTTTTTTTGTAGATTTCCAGTTTCTTTTTCATGAAATTTCAAATTTTTTCTGTCAATCTTTGAGTGTTCTTTTGCAAATTTGATTTTTTTTTCCAGGTTTGCAATTTTTTGTCAAAAATTTGAAGCTTTTAATCACAAATTTGACAACTTTTTCCTCAAAATTTGCAATTACTTTTGCATGAATTAATTTTTTTCTTTTAAATTTTCAAGTTTTTTTTTCAAAAATTTCCAACTTTTTTCTCTTAGATTTGAGTTTTTCCTCAAAATTTTGTAATTTTTTTCCTCATACATATTTATTTTTCTTCTGTAAATTTGCAACTTTTTTCTATATTTGGATTTTTTTGGTCAAAAATTTGCAACTTTTTAATCAGAATTTTTACAATTTTTCCTGTAAAATTTCAGCTTTTTTTCTTGTGAATTTGCAACATTTTTCTCTGTAGATTTGCAGGTTTTTTTTCACCTGTAATTGTTTTAAATTTTCTTGCAAAATTTCAACGATCATCTGGATACCGGTTAAAGCTTTGTTCTGAGTAATTAAATTGTAATTTGCAACTTTTTAAATTGACATGTTTTTAATGATGTTTTTGCATTTAATAAATAAATAAATTTCCATTTATCTGTTTGTAGCTCATGTTAAGTTTGTGAATTAATCCCATCCTCCTGGTTAATCAGCACAAAGTGCCTCCTGTGTGTAGTAGTACATGTATATTTTGTATGTGTTGATGCATGTGTGTGTAGATGTGTGGTGTTATTTATAATGGCTGCTGTGGGGGGGGGGGGGGTCTCCTCTGGACCGTATTTCATGACCTTGGCCTCTCATTGGTGTCCCCACTGATCCGTGTCCATAAAGAGCAGCTGGAGGATTTGGAGGAGCATCACAGGGCTCAGATATATATATATATACACGCCATCACACCGCCCAGACCACCGGCACACGCGCCTACCGCTGACCACCACTCACGGCTCCAACGGGACACGGTAAGAGGGCCGGGGGCCGTGCTTTTATTTTGGAGGAGCTCGTCTGTGCATGCGGGGCGGGGGTCGGAGACTTCTACTGTCAAGAGAGACTCTTACTGGAAGAAATTTGACATGGAAATGATATTAAAAAGTCAAGTTTTCACAATAAATTGGCCAAACATAACCAATAATACATTTTTTATGTTGAAATATCAAATTTTCTTCCATAAATTCTCAATTTTTACTTAACATTTTCAAAAAAAGGATTAACTAACTAACTAACTAACCTGCACTTATATAGCGCTTTTCTAGTCACAAAGACCACTCAAAGCGCTTTCATTAATACTAACCCTCTATTCTAAGGGCCTATAGGAAACAGATATCTAGGGACAATTTAGAACAGCCAATTAACCTAACATGCATGTTTTTGGCATGTGGGAGGAAACCGGAGAAATCCCGGAGTAAACCCACGCAACACGGGGAGAACATGCAAACTCCACACAGATCACTGTTGGTCGGGGGCTGGGATCGAACCCACGATCCCACGATCCCCACAATCCCCCGGCCAAGGGTAAACTGTGCTGCCGCAGTGCTAACCACTGCGCCACCGTGCAAGCGGAAGAAGATGGATGGATGGATCATTTTCCTCTAACTTTACAACTTCTCTCTTTCTAATTTTTCTTTTTATTCTCAAACTGTACATTTGCACTTTATTTTTTTGAAAAACAAATCAGTTAGATCTTCTTAGAAATGAGTAACATGCAAAGTAAATGTTGATTGTTGTTCTTGAATATAATAATAATGAGAGTCTCTGGTGGTCAGTCTGCTGTTGTCGAAGAGCCACATGTAGCTGTGGAGCCGCAGGTTGGAGACCCCTGCTTTTACGCTGGTATATTCCTGTTTGCCGATGACCCGCCGCTGTTTGTGAGTGGCGACAGTAAAAATGTTCACGGGCATTTATCGTCTGTTTGAATCCGGCATTTGTGACGGAGAATTTTAATGTTGCTAGTTAACACGTTGTTTTTATTTTCACTGTATTCCATTGTCGAGAATGTTTTTTATCCTGGATTCTAAACTTAACTTTGCTTATTTTGTCAAATGTAATTTAGTGTGAAGTGGACGATCTTCTGCTGTCAGTGGTTCACATCTGTGCTCGTCTGGGCCAAATGTTTCCCTCTTCAAATCGGAAAGAAAATTCACCAGTTTATGAGAACAGCCACAAAATCACATTTTCAAAACGGCTGTTTTTATTCCCTGTGTTCCGGGTTCTCTGCTGAATTTCTTCTTCTTCTTTTAGATTTAATTGGCGGTTGGCAACCAGCTTACAGGTGCATTACCGCCACGTACTTCACTCTATGTCGTCACTCTATATATCTTGGCCGTGGCAACTCCTCTGCTGTTTTTACTCCCTGTGTTCCGTCTTTATTTCTCAGAGCACTGTGCTTTCTTGTCCACATTCTCCATGGGTGTTCTGCACTATAAGAACAGATGATGAATGGCCTGCTGACGCGTTCCTCTGAAATCTAAACCCGTACGTGGCAGTGTCCTGAAAATCGACCCGCTGCCGTTTATCCTGCTGTCATCACCGAGGACAGAACCCTGTCCTCATGTCCAACGTTCTCCTCCACATCTTTGCTCCTCCAGGTTCCTCTGATTGGTTTAAGACGTCCTATCATATTAACAAGTCTGTCAGAACTTCAGCACTGATGATCATTTTGAGTTTTTTCCATTTCTCACATTAATGTCACTGCTTTCAGTCTCACTGTAGTATAACATGATGCCTTAAATAAAAGAAGAAACCTGGGATCATCTTTAACGTCATCAAAGGTCGTAGTAAACAGAAGAGATTTACCGAAGCAGGCCTGCGTATACAGTGGTGTGAAAAAGTGTTTGCCCCCTTCCTGATTTCTCATTTTTTTTGTATGTTTGTCACACTTAAATGTTTCAGATCATCAAACAAATTTAAATATTAGACAAAGATAACACAAGTAAACACAAAATGCAGTTTTTAAATGAAGGTGTTTTTTATTAAGGGTTAAAAAAAAAATCCAAGCCTATATGGCCCTGAATGAAAAAGTAACCCCCCCCCCCACCCCCCGTTAAAACATAAATTAACTGTGGTTTATCACATCTTTGGAAAGCTCAATCTCTCTAGCCACACCCAGGCCTGATTACTGCCACACCTGTTCTTAATCAAGAAATCACTTAAATAGGACCTGCCTGACAAAGTGAAGTAGAACAAAAGATCTTGAAAAGCTAGACACCATGCTGCAATCCAAAGAAGTTCAAGAACAAATGAGAAACAAAGTAATTGAGATCTATCAGTCTGGAAAAGGTTATAAAGCCACTTCTAAAGCTTTGGGACTCCAGTGAACTACAATAAGAACCATTATCCATAAATAGCGAAAACATGGAACACTGGTGAATCTTCCCAGGAGTGGACGACTGACAAAAATTACCCCAAGAGCGCGGCAACAATTCATCCAAGAGGTCACAAAAGATCCCACAACAACATCCAAAGAACTGCAGGCCTCACTTGCCTCAGTTAAGGTCAGTGTTCATGACTCCACCATAAGAAAGAGACTGGGCAAAATTGGCCTGCATGGCAGCGTTCCAAGACGAAAACCATTGCTGAGCAAAAAGACGATAAAGGCTCGTCTCAGTATTGCCAGAAAACATCTTCATGATCCCCAAGACTTTTGGGAAAATATTCTGTGGACTGAAGAGACAAAAGCTGAATGTTTTGGAAGGTGTGTGTCCCATTTCATCTGGTGTAAAAGTAACACAGCATTTCAGAAAAGGAACATCATACCAACAGTAAAATATGGTGGTGGTAATGTGATGGTCTGGGGCTGTGTTGCTGCTTCAGGAGCTGGAAGACTTGCTGTGGTAAGTGGAACCATGAATTCTGCTGTCTACCAAAAAATCTTGAAGGAGAATGTCCGGCCATCTGTTCGTGACCTCAAGCTGAAGCGCACTTGGGTTCTGCAGCAGGACAATGATCCAAAACACACCAGCAAGTCCACCTCTGACTGGCTTAAGAAAAACAAAATGGAGACTTTGGAGTGTCCTAGTCAACGTCCTGACCTGAATCCATTTGAGGTGCTGTGGCATGACCTTAAGGCAGTTCATGCTCAAAAACCCTCCAGTGTGGCTGAATTACAACAATTCTGCAAAGATGAGCGGGCCAAAATTCCTCCACAGCTCTGTAAAAGACTCATTGCCACTTACTGCAAACGCTTTAATTCAATTCAGTTCAATTCAACTTTATTTATATAGCGCCATTTCACAACAACAGTCATCTCATAGCACTATCAACTGTAGGGAGGACCCCCACAGTTGCAGAAAGACTCCAGCAATCAGGCGATCCCCTGTGAGCAAGCACTTGGCGACGGTGGAGAGGAAAAACTTCCTTTTAACAGGAAGAAACCTCCAGCAGAACCAGGCTCAGGGAGGGGCAGTCATCTGCTGCGACTGGCTGGGGGGTGAGGGGACAGAGAAGAAGAAAAGAACAGACATGTAGAGAGCAAACAGCACGATGGGGACTCAATCTATGGGAGAGAACAAACAAATGTTAATGACCAGTAAAAAAAATATTTCATAGAGAGTGAGGAAAGGAGTGAGGCCCAGTGCATTACTGGAGGTCCCCCGGCTGACTAAACCTATTAGCAGCATAACTAAGGGAGGGTTCAGAAACACATGATCCCTCCCTAATTGTAGGCTATATCAAAAAGGTAGGTTTTAGCCCTATTCTTAAAAACAGAGATCGAGTCTGACTCCCGAATCCAGATTGGCAGCTGATTCCACAGGAGAGGAGCTTGATAACTGAAGGCTCTGCCTCCCATTGTACTTTTGGAGATTCTAGGTATTACAAGTAATCCTGCATTTTGGGAGCGTAGTGCTCTGTTAGGATAATACGGTAGTATCAGATGTTTTAAATAAAAAGGAGCCTGATTGTTTAGAGCCTTGTAAGTAAGAAGAAGGATTTTAAACTTAATTCTAAACTCTATGGGAAGCCAATGAAGGGGGGCCAGAACCGGAGAGATGTGATCTCTCTTTCTAGTACCTGTTAAAACTCTTGCTGCAGCATTTTGGATCAGCTGAAGACTTTTTAAAGATGTTTTAGGACAGCCTGATAATAAAGAATTACAATAATCTAATCTCGAGCTAACAAAAGCGTGGATCAGTTTCTCAGCATCACTCTGAGACAAGATGCTCCTAATCTTGGCAATATTACGCAAATGATAGAAGGCAGTCTTAGAAACAAATTTAATATGTGAATTAATATGTGAATATGCTTTATTGCAGTTGTTGCTGCTAAGGGTGGCCTAACCAGTTATTAGGCTTAGGGGGCAATCACTTTTTCACACAGGGCCATGTAGGTTTGGATTTTTTTCCCTTAATAATAAACACCTTCATTTAAAAACTGCATTTTGTGTTTTCATGTGTCATCTTTGTCTAATATTTAAATTTGTTTGATGATCTGAAACATTTAAGTGTGACAAACATACAAAAAATGAGAAATCAGGAAGGGGGCAAACACTTTTTCACACAACTGTATGTTACATAACTTCTTTGTTTAAAATAGAACTTTACTGAGAATTTTCTACTGATTCCCTACTACGTTTTAGAGAAAAAGAAAAAACGTGGACTTTCACTCCAACACATTTGGCCATATGATGAGTTTTTAGTTTTACTTACTGTAGATTTTGGGGGTGAAGGCAGGATTTTGTTCGGGGCCTTGATTTCTAGGACGGGGAAAAGCGTAGAACTGTTAAAATGAGAATAAATAGTTCTCTCCAATTGATGTGGCTAGTGTTAGCTGTTGTGGCTAATGTGACCTGCTATAGCCACCATTAGCTGTTGTGGATAGTATTAACTATTGTGGCTAATGCTAGCTGTTATGTCAAATGTAAGCTACTGTGGCCAATGTAGCATAATGTTGCTAATGCAAGCTACTGTGTGCTAATGTTACCTGTTGTGGCTAATATTAGCTATTGTGGTTAATGCTACTTGTTGTGGCTAATGTTAGCTACGTAGCTAATGCTACCTGTTTTGGCTAATGTTCACTGTGTTGGCTCATATTGTGGTGGCACTGAGTGGGGGGGTTTTCCACCCAGAGTCAGAAGTCAGGGGGGAAATGGAATAGAGGACTGATGGAGGATGTGGCACCGGGGGGTCTCAGATGTAACAGAAAGGACGAGCTGCACCCCGGGGAGTCAGGAGACACCGGAGTTCGCTAGATTGGGACAGGAAGTGAGAAGCAGGGTTCGTGTTCTGTATTGTTAATGTGCCAGACAGGCTCTGTGTACTGTGTGTGTTGTCTTTGGATCCCTGGGTCTCATGGGGCACAAATGAAGTGGTATAAAAGGAGGCGCCCAGAGACCCCGGGAGAAGTTCTTCTGTGTTTTATGTTGGAAGGTGAATAAAGTCTGTCTGTCATCCAGCTCGCTGTCTTGTCTGCTTTCATCTTCCACGATATTAGTTATTGTAGCTAATGGTAACGGCAAGTGCAAACTACAGTGGCTAATGTAACATAATGTGCCTAATGCTAGCTATTGTAGCTGACGTTACCTGTTGTGGCTAATACTAGCTGTGTGACTAATGCTACATTTTGTGGTTAATAGTAGCTATAGTGGCTAATATTAGCTGTTGTGGATAATTTTATTTGTTATAGCTAGCATTAGCTAATTTGGTTAATACTAGCTGTATGGCTAAAACTACTTGTTGTGGCTAATATTAGCTATTGTGGCTAATGTTAGCTGTTGTGGCAAATGCAAACTACAGTGCTGGTAAAGTTTTTATTCTATGTAATGTCTTAAATTTTCTCTCTTCATCTGGACAATGACTCATGTTTTTTTTTTAAGTTTTTGTTTTAAAGGGTTTGAACTCTATTACTAAAATGTGACCCGTGCTGGCAAAATGAGTCGGAATGCGCACCACGTCATTGCGAGATACAGGCACGAGAAGTCATAAATTATGACTCTGTGGCAGTATGAAATAATAAGCGGCGAACTGAGAGTTTAAAAGGGTGTTTATTGATCATTCATCCCGCCATCACAGAACTCACTCCAGCGCCGTGCAGGCGCGCCGGAGCGAGCTCTCAGGCTCTCAGGAGACACGGAATGCGTGTAGTGAGAAGCAGTGATCAGAGAGAGAGTGAGCATGTGATATTCAGTCACTTATATACCCAGTTACAGACAATACATGAAAGGCACATTTGCATCACAGTAACTGCGGGAAGGCATGGGACATTTGCATCACAGTCAGAGCAGGAAGCATGAACATTTGCATTTGAGTCATACATATCAAGAGCAGGACTGGCAGGAAGGAGCTAGACAAAGAGCGGCTGCCTATTGATATCAATACACACATCTCATTGTTCTGCTAATTGCTCCAGCTGAGCGCTCTGCTTGTCCCAGTCTGTTGTGGGGGTCACCCACAACTCTTTCTTTGTTTGCTAGTGGCAAGTCCCGGGAAAACCTCTGTGAGTGCCTGGTATCATTGGAAAGCTTAGAAATCATACTTTCTAAAAATACATATGTTTTGGCAGAAGACGTACAGTAACTCTCGACCAACTGAACGCGAGTTTTAAACCTACCTAAAATATAAACAAATTGGCTTATTTTCCTGGTCCAGTTCATCCACCCTTAAGACAAATCTTGTTTTTAATCTTGTCAGGGTGTCCACCCACTGTCCTCATCATCATGGTGGATCATAATGATGGGGGCCACAGGTGGACATGGTTCCAGTAGCCTCCTGACCTGACCTGACCCATGACTAAACACTACATTACTGAAGTTTTAACTTGAGAAGAACTCAGAAACCTGTAGTTGTGGAATTACTCTGATTATTATTCACAGCTTTCACACGCCTTAGATGATCTTATGATCTCCTAATCCTCCTTCAGTAGACTGAGGTGTCCTTGGGTTGGAATTCAGCAGAAACTGGAACTGAGCAGCTGCCGTACATGTAGAGAAGATCGTTTAGGACAGATCTTGCAGTGGTTTGGTTCCAGAGCTTCATGTATGTGAAGCTGTGTCACAGACATCAGACCTCCATCTTTAACGACACTCACTCACTAAATTTGTCTCAATCAGACGAGTTTCTGTCAAATACGACATGCACACGTACAGAATGGACCCAACGCCCACCAGAGGTTTATTCAAACGCTCTACAACCCAGCCAGCGTGTCCATGTGGGCCCACCACAAGTTAAATCTGGCCTGTCTTGTGGGCCCACCTGGGTCTGTCCACGGGTTTCACGTGGGCCCTAGCTGTGTTAGCCTGCATGCACTTTACCTGTTGACCTGTTTTCAACTGATTTTCTCATAAATGTGATGTTTTCCTGTAAATTTGTGACTTTTTTCATCATTTTGCCGACGGCACTGAAACCTGCTCACCCATATGAAACCCATGTTGGGCCCAGTGAGTTTAAAGCAGGTAAACAGGTGAAGTCCATGTGGACAAACCCACATGGACACATAAATCATCCCAGCGAACCTGTGGTGGGCCCACCTGGACATGCTGGCTGAGTCTGAGTGTCTCGGGTTTATTTTTATAAACTCCTCTGACGTCTTCGTCGTCTGAGGGATTTTCTGTGGCTTTAAGTTACGGAGACAATCTTCAGTCGTCCCCCGAGGACAAACCCAACCCTGAAGCCTCCAACTGGTTCTAAGAATAAACGCTGAGTCAGTGTCAGGAACCGCACGTTTACTCTGGAGGAGGAACGCTTTTTTGTGAATTTGATCTTTAGTTTGATCATTTATTTTTCATTATTTCACTTGCTTTTCTTTTCTTTTTTCCATCTTTTCTTTTTCTCTTTTTGCAGGAGTTACAACTTTGACTTTTTTTTTATTAAAGATGTAAGACTTGTATATTTTCTCCCTTAAGGTCCGAATTCCTGCCGTTTCCCTGCATGTTGAACAGCTCTTACAGGTCTTAATGAAATGTTGTGACATATTTTGGTCAAATTATCTTGAATTATTTAATTATTGCAGCACCATTGTGAATCCTCTTTTGCAGCCTTCCTCCAAACGGCTCGTTTCAGCTCCACCCTCCCTCTTAATTACTATTGTGTAGGGATATTTAATAAAATATTGTAATAAGGTACAGGAATTCCATCCATCCATCCATCCATCTTCTTCCGCTTAATCCTTTTGGGGTCGTGGGGGGGCTGGAGCCTATCCCAGCATCTTTGGGCGAGAGGCAGGGTCCACCCTGGACAGATCGCCAGTCCATCACAGGGCCAACACAGAGAGACAGACAACCATTCACTCTCAGTCATACCTAAGAACAATTATGGCATCAAATATGGGGTACAGGAATTACTTATTTTATTTAATAGTGGGTGTGAAAGGGGACGGCGTTAAACCGTCACTCCTGCACTCGCTGAATAAAATAAATAAACACTCATAAAAAAGGGCACCTATCCTAAAGGACACATATTAAACTTAGTTTCAATTAATTTTGTACCTTCAATTACTTAATGGATCAGTCTCAAAATTTAAGGGAGTTTGTTTCCTGCCGTGATCTAAGAAACATATATATGCGAAAGGAAAACGCTTCAACTTCTCTCATTCACCCTTTTATTAAACTCATTCAGGTTACATGATTTGGCATTCAAATGATGGATAAACAGATTCAAATGATAACAGGTGTCCAATATCACATCAACTGTTAGTGGATTCCTGAACATAAAATCTAGTGTTAAACCTTTGTAGAACCAAGGAGAAACCAGACTTATGTTTCAACGGTAAATGAAGACTGAAATGTCTAACAAAACAGAATGCAATTTTATGGGGAAAATTCACAAGCTGATTATCTAAAAATGAACTTCTGAATTAATCTACAAAAATGAAGGGAAGTTACTTAAAAATGACTAAGAGTCTTCCTTCAGTTTATAGCTTTATCCTATGGCTGAGAGACTAATTGTACCATGAAATACTGGTTATGTTCAATTGTAATTTAAATGTTAGGACATCATGTTTGACCCAGCAGATAAGAAAATGGGAGTCTCACTTACGAACAGCTGTAGGTCCACGTGTTCAGCGGGTCGGTGCCACCTGGGGTTTTGAGGTCGGGACACCAGGAGAAAGCGACTGCTGCTATGCTTCCTCAACAGCCGTAAGAAATGCAGGCTCAGCCGGGGGCTCGTAAAGGACAGTGGCAGCAGTAGTAATGGCTGTCCCAGAGCGGCGTGAAAAGTCCTTGGGCAACAAGTCCAAATTTGTGAGGTCTCTGGCTGTGGGACAGACCAACAAAACTGAAGGAGAAACTTCTCAGTCAGGTGGGTATGAGGCCGAAAAGAAAGTCCAAAATCACAATCTCTGTTCACTTTATATTAGGAAAATTAAAGGTCCACTTTAATGGCGTGGAAAGTCAGAAAATCTAAGAAAAACATTTACTAGCATAAGAATGGTTTCTGAGGTGAAGGAAAAAATTATTTTGAGAGTTTGACTCTCTCTTTAAGACGAGCTCATAAGAAAAAGATGGTTTCTCCTCAGTAATGAGAAAACTAACGCAGGATTTGACAAACTTCACACAGAACAATTTAGATAAAAGAAAACTGCAAGGAACTTTGAAGAAGTGAAACAAAAACTTTTCTCTGAGATCTAGATCACTATTCTGCTTCTTTAATCTTAATCTTAAACTTCTTCCCTTTCATAAATTCTTCGTCATCTCTCTCTCAGTCTCTTCTCTACTTTACTTTTTCTTTCTAACTTAATCTTCTGATCTATTCCTTCTTTCTCTTTTCTTCTTCTTCCTTCTTCTTCTTCTAACATGCAGGGCGGCTCCTCACCTTTTTAACTGAGTGCACCGTTGGGTCATAAAACGGGCTGGTCGCAAGGCAGACCAATCAACTTTCATAAAGAGGAGTTTGAATGGGCCGTTGTCCAATGTGAAACCATGTCTTTGTTTGGAAGCAGCCAATCAAATGAAAAGGCATTATTATCCCATGAAAGAGAGAGAAAGCCGGGGATCAGGAATGATAGTGGACAAGAATTAATACCCATTCAGTTCTTATAAAATTAGGTGCTCAATATAAGGTCTAACTAAATTAAGTGACTTGGCTAATGTTCAGTGATCATGCATTTATACCATTACTACTAATATTAACATTCGTTTGACTAACACTCATGAACATAAACATTTCTTATACATGTTTATAATACATGCACTCATATTTAGATCAAGGATTATTGAATTACTGCAAACCCTGGTCGGTGATCAAAAGAATGATTTTCAGTGTCCTTAGGATCCGGGGGAGATGATAAGCTGAAAGAAACGTAATGTTTAGTAAGAACTGACAGTCAGATTATACATAATGAAACACATTCTGTAGATATCCACTAGGAGGTACTGTTGAGCTGTAGATAATTTCTTTAGGTCTGTGATATCTGGAGAGGGGTCTTTAAGTCTCTGGTATCTGTAAAAAGGAAAGGAAGGCCATATACCTCTCTGGTTAAGAAGTTTATGGCCTTTTAAGAGCATTAGTTTCATTTAGGGCGGATGCTATCCACATGAACTGTCCACGCTGGGGATCTGGACTCCAAGTTTTTATGGTCCATTTAAGCCTTTAAAAGCAAATTCTGATCCTTACCATCTCTGCAAGAGGCAACTGTTTACATTGGGGTACTGGGAAAAGCACAGCATTCTTGGTAAGGCCTTGGGTGAGGGTTGCTTTAATATGAAGAAAGATGAAATTCCTGTAGAATGGAGGAAAGTGATCTTCTGGATTGGTTTGAGGAGACGTTGATGCTACAATTGCTATTCATAGCTGGCTAGCTCCTAGCTTGGGTATTAATCAAATTTCATTTGTATAGCCCCTTTCATACAAGTTAATTTAATTCAAATTGCTTCACAGATGACTGACAAAGTGACAGAAATGGAGAGTATGTGAAGAAATGGAGTAAAATAACAAAATATAGTACAATAAGAAATGAAAATGACAACTGGAAAACACACAATATGGTTAAAAACCATGATAAAGCCAATAATAAATGAATTAAAAACAACATATTACTGATAAAATTGACTAAATGAGCTAAGCTAAATTAAACTTAAAAAATTAAGAAATTATTCTTAATCAAAAGCAAGTCTAAAGAGATAGATTTGGAGATTACGTTTGAAAACATCAACACTTCTAGATGACCTCATATCCTCAGGCACATTAGCTAGCCTGAGCTAGCTAACATAAATTCATCTTAAAGAGTGAATAAAATAAAGTGTCGGTGGTGGACAGGGGTGTGGTTTCAGTGTCTGATAGGACATAACCGGTCCCTGGAGGACAATAAGACCAGAAATGTTCAGGAATAAGGGAATGGTGACACTAGGTAGCTAATAGCACAGCTAGCTGCCTTGGGTCTTGGGCAAACAAAACAAACTATAGTAAACTAAGCTAAAATAAAGTCTAACAGTGACAGTCAGCATATGGTGAAGTGTTGGCTGATGAACGAGGATTCACGGCGCAAACAGAATTTACAGAAAACAACAATCAAAACTGGCTGGATCGACATTTAAGCTAATATCGGGCAAGCTCTGACGTGTTTGGATTGACTCCTAGCAGCACACATATGTGAGGCAAAATGAGTTGGAATGCGCACTGGGTAATTACGAGCTACAGGCACTAGAAGTCTTAAATAATGATTCTTTCTTTGTTTGTTGGCGGCAAGTCCTGGGAAAACCCCTGTCAGTGCCTAGTATCATTGTAAAGCTTGAAACTCGTGCTTTCTAAAAATACATGTTTTTCTGGAAGATGTAACCCAGGACTGATCAAATGCGAGTTTTCAAACCAGCCAAGATATAAACAGTTGGCTGGTTGCTGGTCCGTTTTTACCCAATTACTACAAATTAAATATCATTTTGAAGGTCTTTCAATACAGAATATGAAAATAGCGTTACCTCAGTTTTGAAAATGTCCTCATTGTGATTCATTTTGCCAACATGGCTCACATATGTCTGGCTTACGACTGCCCACTATACAAAGTTTGCATCGGCAAGACAGAAGTAACACTTCCGGCGCCACATGAGTAGGCTGCCTTTTTGCAACAGCGGATCAATTTCTTCCAATTTCTATTTACTATCTGGCTCTCTTGCTAATCTTTCTGTTTCGGCAACACCTTGATCCATCACAGACACGTAGATCGCCCAAATGTCTCCTGAGCCGGCGGACGGATCCACTGTTTTCTGCAGGAGGCAGTGCAATAGGAACCAGCTGTTAGCACTTAACCGGCCGACGATGATAAAGCAAAAACTCGACATACCAGGAGAAATAAGACTGAAACGATGTGGATGTTGTGCTGGAATAAGATGGCGGGCGAGGAATATAAGGTACAGACCCACCCTGCCATCCGTTATTATGGGGAATGTACTGTACGATCGCTACTCAGAAAAACAGATGAGCTAGTGGCTATCTCCCGCTACGATAGCATATACAGGGAGTGTAGCCTGATGCTATTCATGGAGACGTGGCTAACAGAACTAGCAACAGATGCTAACATTGAACTGGAGGGTTTCCACGCAATATGGGCAGACCGAACACCAGACAGTGGGAAGGCAAGGGGCGGAGGAGTGATGATGTATGTCAATAACAACTGGTGCAGACCGGGACATATCACGGTTAAACAACAACACTGCAACAAAGACATGGAGTTGCTAGCTGTTAGCATGTGGCCTACATATCTCCCGACAATACTCACACATGATCTGCATTGTTATTTATGCAAATCCGACGGCGAACGTTGGGACAGCGCGTGACGTCATCCATTCAGTAACTGGCAGGCTGCAGACAGAACACCCAGATGCTCTTCTCCTCATCTCAGGCAACTTCAACCATATTTCACTGTCTCCCATTCTACCCACGTTTACCCAGTATGTCACATGCCACACTAGAGACAATAAAACACTGGACTTATTCTACGCAAACACTAAGGAGGCGTACACCTCATCACCACTCCCCCCACTCGGGAGATCGGATCACAACTTGGTTCATCTCCTGCCGGTGTACAAACCCCTAGTATACAGACACCCTCCGGTCATGTACACAGTGAAGTTATGGTCTGAGGAGGCAATTGACGCTCTAAAGGACTGTTTTGAAACCACTGCCTGGGAGCAGCTCTGCGATCCACATGGTGAGGACATCAATGGCCTCACTCACACCATCACGGACTACATCAGCTTCTGTGTGGACAACACCGTACCCACCAAGACCATACGGTGTTGCTCGAACAACAAACCCTGGATCAACCCTGAGATAAAAACACTTATGAGAGAGAAGAAGAGGATCTTCAGGTCGGGGAACAGGGAGATGCTGAAGTCCGTACAGAGGGAGCTGAGGAGGAAGATCAGAGAAGGCAAGGACAGCTTAAGGAAGAAGATGGAGGACAAGATGCAACAGAGCAACATTGGTGGGGTCTGGAGAAACCTTAAAACCATCTGTGGGCTCCAGAATGTCTCCCCACAGGCCACGGGGGGCAGGGAGTGGGCAAACAATCTGAATCTGTTTTTTAATAGGTTTGACCAACCCCCCCCCCCCCCCCCCCGACTGCACAACAACCACTGCTGCCTCTAAAGACATCGAGTCCTGCTGCCCACTCCCCACTCCACCAACACCCCCCCCCACTCCCAACACACAGCCCCCCAACATGACCCTCACTAAGACCCAGGTGAGGACGGAGCTGAGGAAGATCAAGGCAAGGAAGGGGTCGGGACCGGACGGCATCAGCGCAAAGCTCCTCAAGTCCTGTGCAGACCAGCTGTGTGGGATTGTAGAGCTCATCTTCAATCTGAGTCTGAAGCTGGGGAGGGTACCACAGTTGTGGAAAACATCTTGTGTGGTACCTGTACCAAAGACTTCCAACCCCAAAGACCTGAACAGCTACAGACCAGTGGCCCTGACGTCCCACATGATGAAGACCCTGGAGAGACTGCTCCTTGCTCACCTCCGCCCCCTGGTGGGACCAGCGATGGATCCACTCCAGTTCGCCTACCAGCATGGCATTCGGGTGGAGGATGCGGTGATCTTCCTCCTTCACCATTCACTGTCCCACCTGGAGAAGCCCGGGAATGCGGTGAGTATCATGTTCTTTGACTTCTCCAGTGCTTTCAACACCATCCAACCAATGATCCTGAAGGACAAGCTGCTGTGCGCAGGGGTGGACCAGCACCTGTCATCATGGATCCTGGACTACCTCACTAACCGGCCACAGTTTGTGAGAACCTGGGACTGTGTGTCCGACACGATCATCGGTAGCATGGGGGCCCCCCAGGGAACGGTTTTGGCTCCCTTCCTGTTCACCCTTTATACTGCGGACTTCTCACACAACACAACACACTGCCATCTACAGAAGTTCTCTGACGACTCTGCGATCGTCGGCCTCATCTCCAACGGAGATGAAGCTGAGTACAGAGGACTTATCCAGGACTTCGTGGACTGGTGCCATCGGAACTGTCTCCAGATCAACGCGAGGAAAACTAAGGTGCTGGTGGTGGACTGCTGCAGGCAAGGACAACCCCTCACAGCACCAGTAAACATACAGGGAAGAGACATCGAGATGGTGACATCCTACAAGTACCTGGGTGTTCATCTGAACAATAAACTAGACTGGTCACACAATACCGATGCACTCTACAAGAAGGGACAGCGCAGGCTGTTCCTACTGAGGAGACTCAGGTCTTTTGGTGTACAAGGGGTGCTGCTGAAGACATTCTACGACATGGTGGTGGCATCAGCCATCACTTTTGGAGTGGTCTGCTGGGGCAGTGGCATTACAGCAGCCGATAGGAAGAGACTGAACAAACTGATCAAGAAAGCTAGCTCTGTCCTGGGGCAACGCCTTGATCCAGTGGAGGAGATAGGAGAGAGAAGGACGGTGGCTAAACTGTCATCTCTGCTGGAGTCCGAGTCCCACTCAAACAGGTAGAAAACGGCCAAAAAACAAGATTATCAACAGGGGGAAATCAAGGAAAACAGGTAGAAAATGGCCAAAAAAACAAGATTATCAACAGGGGAAAACAGGTAGAAAACGGTCAAAAAACAAGATTAACAACAGGGTGAAAACAAGGAAAACAGGTCGAAAACGGTCAAAAAACAAGATTAACAACAGGGGGAAAACAAGGAAAACAGGTAGAAAACGGTCAAAAAACAAGGTTAACAACAGGGTGAAAACAAGGAAAACAGGTAGAAAACGGCCAAAAAACAAGATTATCAACGGCGGAAAACAAGGAAAACAGGTAGAAAACGGCCAGAAAACAAGATTAACAACAGGGGGAAAACAAGGAAAACAGGTAGAAAACGGTCAAAAAACAAGATTAACACCAGGATGAAAACAAGGAAAACAGGTAGAAAACGGTCAAAAAACAAGATTATCAACGGCGGAAAACAAGGAAAACAGGTAGAAAACGGCCAAAAAACAAGATTAACAACAGGGGGAAAACAAGGAAAACAGGTAGAAAATGGTCAAAAAACAAGATTAACAACAGGGTGAAAACAAGGAAAACAGGTAGAAAACGGCCAAAAAACAAGGTTAACAACAGGGGAAAACAAGTAGAAAACGGCCAAAAAACAAGATTAACAACAGGGGGAAAACAAGGAAAACAGGTAGAAAACGGCCAAAAAACAAGATTAACAACAGGGGGAAAACAAGGAAAACAGGTAGAAAACGGTCAAAAAACAAGATTAACAACAGGGTGTAAACAAGGAAAACAGGTAGAAAATGGTCAAAAAACAAGATTAACAACAGGGTGAAAACAAGGAAAACAGGTAGAAAATGGTCAAAAAACAAGATTAACAACAGGGGGAAAACAAGGAAAACAGGTAGAAAACGGTCAAAAAACAAGATTAACAACAGGGTGAAAACAAGGAAAACAGGTAGAAAATGGTCAAAAAACAAGGTTAACAACAGGGTGAAAACAAGGAAAACAGGTAGAAAACGGCCAAAAAACAAGATTATCAATGGCGGAAAACAAAGAAAACAGGTAGAAAACGGTCAAAAAACAAGGTTAACAACAGGGTGAAAACAAGGAAAACAGGTAGAAAACGGCCAAAAAACAAGATTATCAATGGCGGAAAACAAAGAAAACAGGTAGAAAACGGTCAAAAAACAAGATTAACAACAGGGTGAAAACAAGGAAAACGGATAGAAAACGGTCAAAAAACACGATTAACAACAGGGTGAAAACAAGGAAAACAGGTAGAAAACGGTCAAAAAACAAGATTAACAACAGGGGGAAAACAAGGAAAACGGATAGAAAACGGTCAAAAAACACGATTAACAACAGGGTGAAAACAAGGAAAACAGGTAGAAAACGGTCAAAAAACACGATTAACAACAGGGTGAAAACAAGGAAAACAGGTAGAAAACGGCCAAAAAAACAAAGGCGAGAACAGGGGAAAACAAGGAAAACAGGTAGAAAACGGTCAAAAAACAAGATTAACAACAGGGTGAAAACAAGGAAAACGGGTAGAAAACGGTCAAAAAACAAGATTAACAACAGGGTGAAAACAAGGAAAACGGGTAGAAAACGGTCAAAAAACAAGATTAACAACAGGGTGAAAACAAGGAAAACGGGTAGAAAACGGTCAAAAATCAAAGGTGAGAACAGGGGAAAAATGGTGAAACATGGAAAAACATAAAATAGGAGAAAAATTTGGTTCTGACGCTTCCTAATGAGTGAAAACAGTAAAAACAAAAGAAGGGTAAACCAGTGGTCCCTTCCAATAAAGTTCCCTCTTTATTATTATTCTTGTTCCTCCTTAGAACCACAGGAACCCTAATAAAACCCCCAAATCCTAAAGTCCTGCGTTCCTGCAACTCTGACGTTCCTCTGATGTCTCCTAAAATGAGCCTCCACACCACACCCAGCTGTCCCCCATCACATCCATGTCCCAGGATTCCTGAAGAGTCCCTCGTGGTCCTTCCTTCTTCTGGAACCCCCCCCCCCCACCATCCATCCATCCTTGTTTCTTCTCCCTGATGAAGACGTGAACAGCTGAGGTCCACAAATAGACCTCAGATCTGCTCCACACCTCCTCAACACGACAAGCATCCACATTAACAGCAGCAGGAGGAGGAGGGGGCCGGGAGGGATTCCAACCTGTGGGGCCACATTACACACGCATCATTACTTACGGGGTCGGGGGGGGGGGGGGTAAAATGGAAATTTACACGGGAAAAATGTTATGAACTCATGTGAAAAGTCATGTGAGTTTAGGAGGAAAAAACGGGACATTTCTGAAAAAAGAGACAAGAATTTATGAGGAAAAGTCACTTTTTCATGAAAAATCTGCACATTTATGGGAGAAAAGTTGCAGTTGCAAAAGTTGCATAAAGTCAAATTTTTGAGGAAAAAAACTACAATTTTTTTGACAAAAAGATTTCAAATTTATAAGAGAAAAAGTTGAAAATTTACAGGAAAAAAGTTTGAAAGAAAAAGGTCATGAAAAAAAGTCAGATGAGTTTAGGAGGGAAAACGTGACGAATGCCTGAAAACACACAAATTTACAAGGAAAAAAGATCTACAAGTTCAGAAATTTATGAGGGAAATGCTGCAAATTTATTTAAAAAATAGAATATAGTCAAGAAAAAAAAATCACAAATTTCTGAGAAAACAGTTTATGATGAAAAACTTTTACATTATCAATAAAAATCAGCAAATTTATAAGAATAAAAGTCATGAAGTTAATAGGGAAAAAAGATACAAATTAATGAGAAAAACATTTGAAATTAATGGAGAAAATGCAAAATTATGAAGGAAAAAGTCAAGACTATAAATGATAAAACATAAATGTGCTTGTTTAAATTTGCAATAAAAATGTTTTTAAAAAAATGTTCAAATTTCTGTTTTTTTAAGGAAAAAGTCACAAATTTATTAGAAAGGGCCACAAATATGCAGCAAGTTGCAAATTATTAGAGGAAAACCTATAAAATTATGAATGAAAAAAGTTTTTTAAAACTTGGAAAAAAGTCAAGAATTTATGAGGAAAAAATCCCCAAATTAATGAAAATTTTTGGTAATTTATTGGAGATATGCTGCAGATTGAGGTAAGAAAATACGCATAATTATAAAAGCAAAAAGGTGCAGATCAGCAGTCAAAAATAATAACAAAACACTGCAAATTTCAGAGGAAAAACTTATACATTTATGAAGGAGAAAATCTAAAATTATGAAGGAAAAAGACACAAAATTATGAGGAAAAGCAAAATGAAATCAAGAGAAAAGAGTTTGGAATTTATAAGGAAAAAGGTCAAAAAAAGACATTTACAGCAGAAAAAACGTAAAAAAAAAGATTATATATGGAAAAAAAACCCTAAAGCTGAACAGACTTCCTAAAAACACGTTTCAGATTCATGAGGAAAAATCTCCAAAATACGAAGAAAACCAGCTGCATATAAATCAGGAAAAACTGTCTATTTCTTCTTAAATTAGCGTGTTTCTGCTGTGCAGTTTTACCATTGAACTTAATGGGGACTGACTCACTGACGGAAACCCCCCAGTGGCCAGCAGAGGTACTGCAGCTGTATGGAAGCTGGCTGCTGCCTTGCTTTGGTTTTCTTGATTGTTTTCCAGTCACATTTTTCTGTCGTCTCCAAATTTAACAGCGTCTGAAGACAGAGACGTTTCAGTGCTAAAGTTTCCCGCCATGACTGCTAGCCTAGCAGACAGAAACCAGTCGTTCATCTGTTGTCGTTGTTTGTAGCTGCTGGATCGTCTTTAATCGAATCGCCGTTTGTGTTTTTATCAGCAGAGTTCTGCACCTGCGGCCAACATGGCGTCCGAGTGAGTAAATCACGCTTTCTAAACGTCTCCACATTTTCACTGAATATTCACAGAAGTTACAGTCAGCAGGTGATTTTTATCATGTTACACAATGAAAGGTTTTCAAAGCACAAAAACTAAGAAGAAATGCCAAAAACTTATACAGTTTTTCATAAATCCGCATTTTTATTGTAAATTTTAACTTTTTTCCTCAATCACCAAATTTTTGTCAGAAATCTGCTACTTTCTTGCACATAAATTTGCATTTTTTCTGTAAATTTGAACTTTTCTCTCAGATTTGCAGCTTTTTCTCAATAATTTGCACTTTTTCCCCATAAATTTGTGATTTTTCACTTTTTTCTTGTAAATTATTTTTTTCCTCATAAATCTTCTTGGCTCGTCTGGCTGCTGATTTCATTTGTTTCGGTGGAATTAAATTGTAATTTGTAACTTTTGAAATTTTTAAATGGGCTTTTTTGCATTTTATTTTGCATCTTTGCAACTTTATTTTTGCAAATTTGTACCTCATTTAAATGTATAAGTCTGTACCTCAGACTAAATTGGTGACCCCCCCCCCCCCCGCCCCCCGTTAAAAATGACCAATCACCTGCTGGTTATAAGCCTGGATTGTTTTCACAGCAGCCTGTTGATTTATTAATATCATAAATAACTGATGTTGGATGGCTCATTAACTGTTTTGTCTGGTTTCCGTGCAGGAAGCGACTGTCAGCCAGACGTAAGCACACGCTGAAGGTGAGCAAAGTTCCCCTGCAGCCTCTTCATCACGTGGTCTCAGGCGCGTGCACGGCAGCTGAAGCTAAACAAGGGCAGCTAGACAGGAAAACGTGCACGTGATGAGGAAAGGCCACATGAATGGAGGCAAATTCATAAGAAAAAATCACATGTGTATAATTGAAATGTTGGAAAATGTAAAACACAGAAAATTAATTAAAAAAAAACACTAATTATGTTCGAAAAAAGTTTGACATTTTTGAGAAAACATCACAAAATTCCAAGAGAAAAAAATAAGAAAAGTGGTTGCCAGCATGTCCATGTGGGCCCAGCAGGGTTAAATGGGCTGTGTTATGGTCCATGTGGGTCTGTCTGCGGCTTCCTTGTTGGCCTCACTGGGTTGGCCCACATGGACTTTCCCTGTGGTACACGTGAGCAGCGTTCAGTCACGCTGGAGCAGCCGGCAAAAAACCCCACAATTGATCAGGAAAAATTACTGATGAGAGAAAAAAAGTCGTCAATTTACGAAAAAAAGTCGCAAATTTCTGAGAAAAAATGAGCAAATTTACAAGAAAAACCAACAAATTTCTGAGAAAAAGCTGCGAGTTTAAAGTCAAAACAAAGTTTCAAAGTTCTTGAAATGTTTCAGAAAAGTGCATCAAATCAGTGGCAAAAGTTCCCAACGTGGAAGAAAAGAGAACTTCTGAGCAAATCCCTGCTGCGCTCCAGTCCATGTGGGTCGGCCCACATGGACAGCCCAGTTAAGCGCCGGTTGGCCCACATGGACCTGCTGGCTGGGTTGTTTAAGGACAAAAATGAGCAGAAAAACATGAAATATGGAGAGAAAGCCCCAAGAACATTGGAATGCAGGACACAGATGAGTGGAAAAAACTGTTGAAATTTGGTGGGAAATTCTCTAATTACAAGAAAAGCCAAGAAGAGCGAAGAAAATGATCTCGACGGGGCAAAAAAAAAAAAATAGAAACTTTATTAGGATTGTCCAAATTCAAACCAGACAAGAAGAAAAAGTGTCGTCTGCAACAACATGAAAGAAGCAGAGAGAAACGAGGGCAGATCCAGAGCCCCAAGTCAGACGTTCACGTCTGAGAAGAAACGCCCCCAACTTGACCGGGAAAAGCTGCAGGCCGACAAACCAATGTTTGTAGCGCCGACACGATGGCCGCCGTGTCTTTTAGTCCCTCTGCAGCAGCTGCTCAAAGACAGCAAACGTTGCCCACACAACAGCAGCCCCAGCCTGTGCACGTCCCTGTTGCATATGTAAATGAAGTCAAATTAATATTATGATTATTCTCTGTTCTCATGGTTTCTGCAGTCTGTGTTCTCTGTATGATTATAGTGTCTATGATTGTTGGTGTTTTTTGCATATTTGAATTAAAAAATGGAACTGAATGAACTGACTTGCTGGGAACAAAGCAGAGAACCAAGTTTGCTCTCTGGTCTCCTTTCAAGTCTCAACACTGCGCCACAGCTAAGAGCGCCCTCTGGTGGTCAGCTTGGATTTTACAATGTTCTGGAACCACCCGCCGCCCTCACATTACTGCCCCCCTCCAGACACAGACGCAGAGCCCCCCCCCCCAATCATCCACATACAGCAGTGTGACGTCATCAGCCTGACCAACAGCTGATTGGTTCTGTCTTAACGAGCCACGTCAGCTTAGCAAGACACACACATGCAGAAATGTAAATTAGGTACAAGTGTGTAAGAATAAAGGGGCAAAGCTGCAATAAAAGAGGGCCGCTTTAAAAAGAACAATGTCGCCTATTACAATGTAATTACACAGAATAAAAATGTAACCAGAATCCAGAGGAGGGTCGAAAATTTATAGGAAAAAAGTCAAAAACGTATGAGGGAAAAGTTTTACAGGAAAGAAGTCACAAATTTTTGAGAAAAAAAAGTCCATTTATGGGGAAAAAGTTGAAAATTTACAGGAAAAAGTTGCAAAATTATAAGAAGAACATAATTTATGAGAAAAAAGTTATAAATTTATGAGGAAAACATTGATAACTTACAGGAAAAAACACAAAATTAGGAGGAAAGTCACAAATTTTTGACGAAAAAAGTCAGTTATTAGGAAAAGTTTCAAGTTTTTGAGATAAAGTCACAAATTTATGGGGAAAAGTTGAGAATTTACAGGAAAAAGTTGCAAAATTATGAGAAGATTGCAAATTTATGAGGAAAAAAGTTGTCAGTGAACAGGAAAAAAGTCACAAATTTATAAGAAAAAGTTGAAAATTTACAAGAAAAATTTGCCAGCCTACTGCATAACAACAACTCATAAATTTTAAAGGAAAAAAATGAATGAGAAATGTTACCAGATTTATGAAAAATGACTCATTAGATCTGGTGTGTCGTCCAGTTATAGAGGGTATGTGCATGATGTCACCAAACAGAAGTCATGGCAGTACTGAGTGGCAACAGTGGGTGGCAGCATAATGCAGTAGAAGACAAGACAGACCCAGTATTCAGTCACGGCCGTACACGGCACGGCGCCGCAGAGAGCTGAGCCGATCATTCCGTCCTGCATTAATTGACCAAAATCCAGATAAATGAATGTTTCAGGGCTCCATAGCTGCTCTTCACTGAGGCGTGCTGCTCCCCAGACACCCCTACGTTCAACTCAACAGCGTGATGCTAACATCTAAAGTAAAAAAGCTCCTCAGTGTACTGCTGCGACAAAATATTTTGGGTAATTTTGATGTTTTCCTGTTTGCTACTCAGTACAGCGTAACTATGGTAACGGCCCCAGAACTGCCAAGAACTCGGTTCCATTGCTTCCCCTCTATTCATGTTATGGCAGCGGTGACCTCATGGTCAGGGATGTGGACTGGTGAGCGGAGGCTCGCGGGTTCAATCCCCGGCCCGGCATGATCAGATCTGGGTGGGACAGATGACACGGCAGCGTTTGCCCCGCCCTCCTAAACCCACCGTGGTGCCCTTGAGCAAGGCCACAGGTCAGTCTGGGGTTGGACTGGGCAGCTTCCTGGTGTGAGGGTGGACGGGGCGTCCTGGAACACGAGAGGTGGCCTCTCAGCGGAACCACCCTGTATACATAAAGGTTTAACAATTTAACAGGAAATAAAAGTTTCATGGTGGCGCTGAGGAACGCCCCTCCTAGCTCCAGGCTGGTCATGTGATGCTTAACAATGACGGCTGTAACCATAGCAACCCTGACTGTGACGTTGCAGAGCTGCATGCTGGTGGTAGCCAACACCCTGCTGGAGGCGGAAGCTGAGAAGAAGGCCGAGGAGAGGGAGAAGTTCCTGTCAGAGAAGTGTCCCCCCGTGGAGCTGCCCTTCTCCAGGGACGAGCTGGTGGTAAAGGCAGCAAAATCAAACACGACTCCATACGCAGCCGCAGCATATAGACAGGAAAGACACGCACCCTGCTAGCATTCACATTCTCAGTTGTTTTTGCTCCAAATCCTGTTTTCTCAAAACTTCACCATGTTTATATTTGTTTGACTGTAAGTTGCCATGAGAAATTGCTATTCTGGATTAAAGCCACAAATTTATGTTGAAAAGTTGCTAATTTAATTTTTTTTAAATAATATGAATAGACTGACAAAGTCTGAATAATTAAGAAATGACTAATTCACTTAAAAATCACATTTTCTTGAAAACGTCATGAAGTTAGCGATTAAATTAGCAACCTCTACTCATAAATTAGCAGCTTTTTGAGGTGAATTAACAAGTTTTTATCATAACTCTGCCACTTTTTTCTTGTAAATTTCTGACTTTTTCTTATAAATGTCTGCAGAAACAGGCCGAGGCTTTTCACACCGTGTCCTCTGGCGTCGGTGCCTTCACGCAGAATCGTGACAGCAGCAAAGTTCACGCTGGTGTTGACATTCTGGGACTAACTGTGTGTTTCCTCTAGGAACTTTGTAAGAAACTCCACGAGCAGATCGACATCAGTGAGGAGGAGCGATACGTGACCGAGTTCAAACTGAACATGGTGCTTAACGAGGTCAGTCAATTAAGGGGTTAAAAAGCACTTTGATGGAAGTCAAGGCTGCTGTTGGCCTCCAGTTCATTTTCTCCCAAAATGACCAATACTCACAGAAAGTAACAAAGTTCCTGTTTTAAAGGGCATTTTTGCCTCCACTTTTCTGCTTTACAGGTGCAATACTTTCTTACAACATTAACTCTTGAAGCTTCAGCTTTTAAAGCTGCCAACTAGCTAAAAAATCCTTCAACTTTTAACATGCGGAACTACTGAAGCATTTATGTGAACATTGTTCAGCGCTGAGCCATTTGATGTCTAAAGCTCCCATTTAAACGATTTCAGTTTGATGCTAATGCTGCTTAACATCTGGATATTGTCGCTACGCAGTTTGGAGTAGGCTTCCACAAGCCCCTCCCCCATCTCGGAACGCGGCCGACGGCAACACAAGAGGGACAGTCTTGTAAGGAAGCCCCAGCTGATCAGGATGTAGGCGTCTCCGTGAGCTGGGACACGCGCCAGGTTGGACTGCACGTGCGTGGCGTTCTTTTCCCCCGATGCTCCTTTGGTGACTGTGAGGATGAAAGTATAGAACGTGGAGGTTAGACTGTCCTCGTGTCTTCACTGATGGTCTGGTTTGCAGAAATTATTAGGAAAAATGTCAGACGAAATTCCACGTTTGACTGCTGTGCATTGATCCCAGTTTCTCTCCAGAGGAAAGTTTATAATCAGTGTCATTGTTGGTGAAATATTACAGTCAGCAGATGAAATGGCTTGAAAGAGAACTGTCTGTCCATCATTTTAAAGAATCTGATCTAAAAACAGATTTGGCCTCCACTGAAAAATTTAAACTTGACAGTCAAAAACTTTCAAAACTTCCCTGAACTTTTCCGTGTGCCAGCAAAACCTCTCAGATTAATTGGTGTATTTTCATTGCTGTAGGTTTCTTTTGGTCGATGTAAAAATAATAATGAAGCCCCTCAAATGCAGTTTGAGCCGTTACATACAGCACATGCATTAGTCAGTGAAAAACTGTGAGGCCTTGAACAGAATTCTGATGCGACTGCCAGCGCTGACGCACACATGAGGCCATATGTTGTGGGAATGTCTGGACTCTGGTCTAAAGCTGCTCTCTGGGTGAAGTGTCCTGCTGGGATTTGCTGCCACAGAAACAGAACTCAGTTACCTCACCCTCTGATGATACAACTGTTGTCAAAGTTATGCTAGCAAATACGCTGACGCTGGGAGATTTGATTCACAATTTTCTCCTCAGAATCTGCAGTATTTATGCACCGTCTCAGAACTAGCATGATCTCAAACTAAGGGTATTGAGTAGAGTTTATCGTCTGGAGCCCATTTAAAGGAACTCAGAACTGAACTCAGAACTCAGAAAAGATTTATTGCCAAGTACATTAACAGTAAACAACTGATAACATACGAGGGATTTGACTTGACACAGAAAACGACCTGCATTTCCGGTGACGCGGCAGCGTCTGAAAAACGCGCCTGTCATCAGATGGGTACAGGATGCATAGGGAGGAAAAGGATAACACAATAGGAAACAGCAAAAAACCATTGATTGTCAGAATACCGGTCATATATGATCAATATTATGATTACAAGAAAAAAAGCCCTCAATGCACGGTTAGCAGACAAGAATGTACACAAGGACACAAAGAGAGCAGTGAGTGAGTGATCTTTTTCATCAGTTTTTGAGTCAGTGTGGGTGTAGTGTTGAGTGTAGGTGTTTGTATCAGTTAAGAACAACAACGTCTCTTTGGCAGGAGATGTTTTGTCTTAGCTGCTGGCATTTGTCCTTGAGCCATGCAGCTGACTGTCCATGGAGTCAATGCAGCTCAAATGTTTTGAAAACAAAAAACTGCAGATAATCTGGAGGACTTGTGTGAGGGGGTCAGATTAGTCGAATAGTACTGATCCCAGAGAAAGAAACTTTATATCCTCATACAGATTCAGTACTTAATCCTTCAGTGCTGGACGTTGAATCCTTCATGGACGGCTCTCAGCGTGATCATGATGTAATCCATTTTCCTAGACAGTTCTCCATTTGCCGCTGTCAGAGTCCTCTCCATTTTTTCAATTTGATGGTTAAGCCTCGCCTGGCCAGCATTTTGATAGGCTATGTCCATCTTCATCAATTTACGGTACACCAGGACAATCCCAGATCCAATCAGAACGATCCCGATGACCATTACTACGAAGACGTACAAATCTTCGACATCTTCGATGGAAAGATCAGACAGGCACAAGAGTTTCCAATTACTTGTGTCCCTCAAATAGCCTGCAGCAGCCGTTCCTGCGGGGCAAACAACCTCCCCCGGGGCACTTTTCCTCGTTGAAAAAATAGTGTCAATTGCGTTCAAAGCCCAGCTTATTAAATCCATAATTTTGTTCGATAATCAGCAGTAGAGACACGCAGACAGACGATAGCAAGCTGGGATCCAGTTAGTTAGAGGAGGAAGGAGATGAAAAGTCAGAGCTGGAGAGAAGGAAAAAGCGTCTGCTCTCTTTGGGAGGTGGAAGTGAGAAGTAAGAAGGAAAAGATAATCCAGTTTATTCTTGTGGAATATGAGGAGCGATGCCCTACATATTATTTCAGGGCTTCTAAAACCACCGCTAGTCCAAACAGTAATGAGCAGACTGCGCAGATCCATAGGAAACTATATGACATTTTGGAAAAATACTCTATATAGTGTAACGTCAGGGCTGTGAGGAGGAGGCGGGGATTCTCCCAGCATGATTTGCACCGCGGAGGATTCAAAGACTGCTATTATCCACGCGTTCTGAGTGTTGCTGCTGTGCCATTATAACTGTGCCATCAGACCAGCTGCGACAGCGTTGTTTCTTATGAAAACTTATGAAGAGGCGAGACTCTGCTTTGAAAACATCATTAACCTCTAAACTACAAAATGATCACCTTGTGTACAAAAGTTTAAGAAATAAAGTGGTACATGAGCTGCGAAAATCAAAAGTATCTTATTACAATAAACTGATAGATCATGCAAAGGGTAGCAACAGTTCCCTATGGAGGCATTTAAATAACTTAACTAATAAAAAAAACGATCAGAAGGGGGTAAAGAAACTTAGAATCAATGGCAAGACCGTCAGTGACAAGGCTACTTTGGCAAATGAATTTAATTCATACTTTGTGGGCTCTGTGAAAGACTTAACAAAAATTTTTGTGCTGCCAAATGTGCTCAACAACACAAATTCCATACTTCCAACAGATTCTTTTCACATCGATGAGGTAAATGAGGAGTTAATTGCTGGTATTGTTAAAACACTGTCAAACTCAAAAACTAATGATATCTACAATATGAGCACCTCCTTTCTCAAAATGCACAGCAAAATATTAATCAAACCACTGACTCATCTCATTAATCTCTCCATTAGGTCTAGTACATTTCCATCTGGCTGGAAAAAAGCTGTCGTCATACCAGTTCATAAATCAGGCAGTAAAGACGATATATGCAATTACCGCTCAATCTCTATCTTACCAGTCCTGTCTAAGGTTCTTGAAAAAGTTGTAGCTACACAGCTGATGGACTACTTACAAGACAGTCAACTTCTTCATCCACATCAATTTGGTTTTAGACCAGGATACTCAACAGAAACAGCAAATTGTTGCCTTATTGAAAACGTCAAACAGTCCTTGGACAGGGGTAATGTGGTAGGAGCTGTTTTTCTAGATCTCAAAAAGGCTTTCGATACTGTAAACCACAGTTTGCTTTTATCCAAAATGGTATCTTTTAACTTCTCCCCAGATACATTAGAATGGTTTGCATCTTATCTCCAGAATAGAGAACAGTGTGTAAAAGTTCACCAGGATAAATCCTCATTTTTAAACAACCGCATGGGTATCCCACAAGGGTCCATTCTTGGTCCATTACTTTTCAGCATTTTTATTAATGACTTGCCGTTACACTGCTCAGCTGCAACATGCCAACTTTATGCAGATGATGCAGTTATTTACACAGCTGCCAAGACTCCAGCACAGGCTGCAGATGTACTGTCTACAAGTATAAGATAAGATAAGCCTTTATTAGTCCCACAACGGGGAAATTCCAGGATTGCAACAGCACAGGGATAGCAACACTCAGAGCAACAATCAGAAGGCAAGAAAAAAAAAAAACAAGCAAGCAAGAGCAGCTAATATACATATGTACATATTACTATAAAATATATATATACACACACACACACACAGACACACAGTGCAGAGCATTGTAGCTGGATGGAATAAATATATGAATATATGAACACACAGTGCAGAGCATTGTAGCTAGATGGAATAAATATGTAAATATATAAACACCCACAGTACGGAGCATTGCAGCTAGGTGGAATAAATATGCAAGTATATAAACACACACAGTGTGGAGCAATGTAGCTAGATGGAATAATATGTAGATATATAAAAACACAGTGCGGAGCATTGTAGCTAGATGGAATAAATATATAGATATATAAATATAAACACACCCAGTGCTGAGCATTGTAGCTAGATGGAATAAATATGTAAATATATAAACACACACAGTGCAGAGCATTGTTGCTAGGTGGGATGAAACAGCATAACCGTCTACTTAGTTATCCTACATGGTATGATTATGTGCCCATACATATTCTCACCCTCCATAGCGACCGGTATTTTCCTAGTTGTATGCCGGAGAGGACCATTGTGTAAGTCTATTGCATCTTTTGCATTCAAAAAAAACTATTAGGTTGTCACGTCTTTTTGCTATCTCTGCGAGCAGCCCTGCTTAGGTTGTACAGTCTGACAGCCGTTGGTAGGAAGGACCTACGAAACCTCTCGGTTGTGCACCTGGGATGATGTAGTCTGCTGCTAAATGAGCTCCTCAGTGCATCCAGTATGTCCTGCATAGGGTGGAACTCGGACTCCAGCAGAGATGACAGTTTAGCCACCGTCCTTCTCTCTCCTATCTCCTCCACCGGATCAAGGCGCTGCCCCAGGACAGAGCTAGCTTTCTTAATCAGTTTGTTCAGTCTCTTCCTATCGGCTGCAGTAATGCCACTGCCCCAGCAGACCACTCCAAAAGTGATGGCTGATGCCACCACCGTGTCATAGAATGTCTTCAGCAGCGCCCCTTGTACACCAAAAGACCTGAGTCTCCTCAGCAGGAACAGCCTGCGCTGTCCCTTCTTGTAGATTGCGTCAGTATTGTGTGACCAGTCTAGTTTATTGTTCAGATGAATACCCAGGTACTTGTAGGATGTCACCATCTCGATGTCTGTTCCCTGTATATTTACTGGTGCTGTGAGGGGCTGCCCATGCCTGCGGCAGTCCACCACCAGCTCCTTAGTTTTCCTCGCGTTGATCTGGAGGCAGTTCCGATGGCACCAGTCCACAAAGTCCTGGATAAGCCCTCTGTACTCAGCTTCATCTCCGCTGGAGATGAGGCCAACGATCGCAGAGTCATCAGAGAACTTCTGTAGATGGCAGTGTGTTGTGTTGTGTGAGAAGTCCGCAGTATAAAGAGTGAACAGGAAGGGAGCCAGCACCGTTCCCTGGGGGGCCCCCGTGCTACTGATGATCGTGTCGGAAACACAGTCCCGGGTTCTCACAAACTGAGGCCGGTTCGTGAGGTAGTCCAGGATCCATGATGACAGGTGCTGGTCCACCCCTGCGCGCAGCAGCTTGTCCTTCAGGATCATCGGTTGGATGGTGTTGAAAGCACTGGAGAAGTCAAAGAACATGATCCTCACCATATTCCCGGGCTTCTCCAGGTGGGACAGAGAACGGTGAAGGAGGAAGATCACCGCATCCTCCACCCCAATGCCATGCTGGTAGGCGAACTGGAGTGGATCCATCGCTGGTTCCACCAGGGGGCGGAGATGAGCAAGGAGCAGTCTCTCCAGGGTCTTCATCAAGTGGGACGTCAAGGCCACCGGTCTGAAGCTGTTCAGGTCTTTGAGGTGGGAAGTTTTTGGTACAGGTACCACACAAGATGTTTTCCACAGCTGTGGTACCCTCCCCAGTTTCAGGCTCAGGTTGAAGATATACGTCACAATCCCACACAGCTGGTCTGCACAGGACTTGAGGAGCTTTGCGCTGATGCCGTCCGGTCCCGACGCCTTCCTCACCTTGATCTTCCTCAGCTCCGTCCTCACCTGGGTCTTGGTCAGGGTCAGGATGGGGGGCTGTGTGTTGGGAGTGGGGGGGGTGTCGGTGGAGTGGGGAGTGGGCAGCAGGACTTGATTTCTTAGTGGCAGCAGTGGTTGTTGTGCAGACAGGGGGGAGGGCGGTTGGTCAAATCTATTGAAAAACAGATTCAGGTTGTTCGCCCACTCCCTGCCCCCCGTGGCCTGGGGGGAGGTATTCTGGAGCCCCGAGATGGTTTTGAGGTTTGAAGTATGGTTGATGTCCAAGAGTGGCTCCTCCAGAACCATCTATTGCTGAACCTTCAGAAAACAGTCTCAATGTGCTTTTCAATCAAAAAATGTAACCTGCAACATTTTAAAGTTAATATACATGATCATGACATCAGTTTAGCTACAGAATTCAAATACCTTGGCATTGTACTAGATCCTCAACTCAAATTTAATCTTCATATAAAGAAACTTTCAAAAACAGTAAAAAAAAATCTGAACTGCTTTAAATTAATTAGATATTACATACCTTACGAAGCAGCTGCACTGTATATGCATTCTATGGTTTTTTCTCATATATCATACTGTTTGACAGTCTGGGCTCAAGCAGCCCCTTCCACAATAAGACATATAGGTTCATTATATAATCAAACCCTAAAAATCTTGGACAAAAAGCCCATTAGGTGGCATCACTGTAATGTTTTAAAAAAATACAACCTATTGAGTTTTGAGAGCTTCATTGACCTCTGTCTTCTGAAATTAACGTTCAAATGTCTCCATAAATCAGCACCCGAGCCACTTGCTGGTTTCGTCCAAAGACAGGACAGCAGCAGAGCCACCAGGAGTTCTGTTAACAATAACTGTAAAATATTCCACCGCAGAACCACATTTGGACAAACAGCTTTCTCTATAAAGGGCAGTCACATCTGGAACACAATGCCAAATGAAATTAAAATAATAACGGACTTTAAAACATTCACTAAAAATGTTAAAAACTGGCTGAAAAATAAACAAGAATGTAATCATGTATGAATTAATTGTCTGCAAAGTGAGAGTGAATGAAGGGAAGGAATGAATGTGTTTGTTTATAGTGAGTGACGGAGGGCGGAAGGCCTGAAATAGGCAAATGTGAGTCAGGTTGTTATATTTGTGTATGTATAGTATTTATAATATTTATAATTGTGTATTTATAATACTTTTGTGTTGATGTATGTGGTTATTGTGTATTGTGTATTTTCTTTATTTCTTTCCTTTTTTTTACTTGATTCCCTTTTCTAAAGCCCATCCAGGGACAAGAGTTGCAAATTAGCTAATAGCTATACACTCCATGTGCAACACATCAGATTGATTGTCATTGATGAATTGTCTATGTTTATTGCACTGTCCCTGTCAAATAAACTAATCTATCTATCCCCTGCACGTATAGATCATGCGTCTGGGGGAATGACCTCCCCTCCGTTCTGTGTAACCAGTCAGTGAGAAATTAATGCCTCTTGCATGACAACCCAGTCCCAGGGTTGTCATGGCGCTGTGTGAGCCTCATGTGCCGCTGGCTCGGCGCCGCATAAGACAAGCGTCCATCCCAGAAAAGAAATCAAAACCGTCAGCGACCAAGAATGACCAATTCAAAGAAGGAATTTAATACCGTGATACATAGTCCAGCTAGTTTTGTCTGGTGTGAATGTTAGCCATAATACAGTCACGTACGAATGCAGTCATGTGAAAAAATTAGGACACCCTGTATAAGCCTGTTTTTTAAACATATTTGGACATATGGATATTTAATATCAATGTTTAAAATACTGGGAGATTCATGTAATACAACTAAACAATTAAAAATGAATTAAAGATTTTTTCAAATTTTCTGTAAAATGTAATTTTAAACAAACAGTGAGGAAAAAGTTAAGACACCCCCCATCTTTTTAAGGACACCCCCACATTCATTCCCTCTTACAACGGCTAAAATAAATGCTTAAAAATGCAAATAAAAACAAAAACAAGGTTAGACATAAATATGTGAACATTTCTTAATAAAGAACTGAATATTGAATGGGGTGTCCTAATTTCTTCACAACTGTATAAAAACCTTACATTAAGAAGTTTGAAGACTGTGACGGACATCTTGTTTTCCATCCAAGACAGAGAGGATGGGACATACCTGTGGAGATGTAATCTTTAACACGTCCAAAAAATGCCAAGGCCTTCATCGTGAAATTGACCGTAACCTGATGATGCTTTGTAAAAAATGCCACGCATGCGCAGTCCAATCTGGCGGGCGTCTAAACTCACGAATGTGCGCATATCCAAATCAGGTAGAGCTCCATTAGAATAAGATAAGATAAGATAAGATAAGATAAGATAAGATAAGATAAGATAAGATAAGATAAGCCTTTATTAGTCCCACAACGGGGAAATTCCAGGATTGCAACGGCACAGGGATAGCAACACTCAGAGCAACAATCAGAAGGCAAGAAAAAAAACAAGCAAGCAAGAGCAGCTAATATACATATGTACATATTACTATAAAATATATATATACACACATACACACACAGTGCAGAGCATTGTAGCTGGATGGAATAAATATATGAATATATGAACACACAGTGCAGAGCATTGTAGCTAGATGGAATAAATATATAGATATATAAATATAAACACACACAGTGCAGAGCATTGTTGCTAGATGGGATGAAACAGCATAACCGTCTACTTAGTTATCCTACATGGTATGATTATGTGCCCATACATATTCTCACCCTCCATAGCGACCGGTATGTTCCTAGTTGTATGCCGGAGGGGACCACTGTGTAAGTCTATTGCATCTTTTGCATTCAAAAAACTATTAGTTTGTTACGTCTTTTTGCTATCTCTGCGAGCAGCCCTGCTTAGGTTGTACAGTCTGACAGCCGTTGGTAGGAAGGACCTACGAAACCTCTCGGTTGTGCACCTGGGATGATGTAGTCTGCTGCTAAATGAGCTCCTCAGTGCATTCAGTATGTCCTGCATAGGGTGGAACTCGGACTCCAGCAGAGATGACAGTTTAGCCACCGTCCTTCTCTCTCCTATCTCCTCCACCGGATCAAGGCGTTGCCCCAGGACAGAGCTAGCTTTCTTAATCAGTTTGTTCAGTCTCTTCCTATCGGCTGCAGTAATGCCACTGCCCCAGCAGACCACTCCAAAAGTGATGGCTGATGCCACCACTGTGTCATAGAATGTCTTCAGCAGCGCCCCTTGTGCACCAAAAGACATGAGTCTCCTCAGCAGGAACAGCCTGCGCTGTCCCTTCTTGTAGAGTGCGTCAGTATTGTGTGACCAGTCTAGTTTATTGTTCAGATGAATACCCAGGTACTTATAGGATGTCACCATCTCGATGTCTGTTCCCTGTATATTTACTGGTGCTGTGAGGGGTTGCCCATGCCTGCAGCAGTCCACCACCAGCTCCTTAGTTTTCCTCGCGTTGATCTGGAGGCAGTTCCTATGGCACCAGTCCACGAAGTCCTGGATAAGCCCTCTGTACTCAGCTTCATCTCCATTGGAGATGAGATGAGAATCTTGTCTGTTTTGTCTTGCCGTCGCCCATGTTCCGAGATGGGGGAGTATGTTGCACATGCGCACTCCAAATGCGTCTTCCAAATCAGGTAGCGACAGATATATTAGCATTCAAGCTAGTATTTTGCTCTGCTTTGAACTTTTTTTAAGCATTTTTAAGCTAACTTTGTTGAACTTTTAGCTATGTCAACTTTTATGCTAATATTGTACAACTTTAGGACAGTTCAATAATAATAATAATAATAATAATAATAATAATAGTTTGCATCTATTTATAAAAACGTCTCCCCAAAAACATTTTTTATGGGTAAGTAGTAAATGCTCCCAGAAAACACGGTCAACCCCAACTCCGTTACAAAGCTGTGCTGAAATGGGAAACCATAGCCATGGATCGATCTAACTTGGGTAGTCATCTTATCACAGGCAGAAACAACTCAACAACGGAGCACTTCCTCCGCATGTATGAAGAACGGAGAGACTGACGTCATCACAATCGTCGCATGTGACGGGGAGGGCCATAAATGGTTTGCATTTATATAGCACCTTTCAAGAAACCCAAAGCGCTTCACAATGAAAATCCATTATTCATCCACTCCACAGACAGACATTGGTAGTGCTAAGCTACTGCTGTAGCCACAGCTGCCCTGGAGCAGACTGACGGAAACATGGCTGCTAATTCACGCCAACAGCCTCTCCGACCACCACCGAACATTTATGCACATTCATACCCAGTGTCATGGACACTGGAGGCAAGGTGGGTAAAACGTCTTGCCCAGGGACACAACGACAGGATGTCTGGGTAGAGCGGGATTTGAACCGCAAACCCTCTGGTTATTGGACGACCCTCTCTACCTCCCTCCTTTGTTCCATTTTTGCTGAGCACCAAGCTGGACGGCAGGAAGTCCCACTTTTATATGGTCTTTGGCATAAGCCGGCTGGGACTTGAACCCCAACCTCGGTTGTGTGGCAGATGTTTTACCTCCAGACCACAACTCTGCTGGTTTGGGCTTTAAAGAAACTTTGTAAACTTTTTTCAACTTAAGTGATTTCCACTTTTATGCTAATATTGTGCAAATTTAGGCCATTTTAGTGCTTCAGCTAACATTTAAGATAAGATAAGATAAGCCTTTATTAGTCCCACAACGGGGAAATTCCAGGATTGCAACAGCACAGGGATAGCAACACTCAGAGCAACAATTAAGAAGACAAGAAAAACAAGAGCAGCGAGTATACATGTGTACATATAAATATATATATATATAGACACACAGTGCCGAACATTGTAGCTAGATGGAATAAATATATGAGTATATAAACACACAGTGCAGTGTTACCAGTGTTAATTTAAAAAGACCAAATAAAGGTTTAACATTCTGCACTTTTGAGCCATTTTAGGATTTAAGCTAAAACTCTTCAGCTTTGAGCTAGTGTAGCTTTTAAGCTAACTTTTTTTTTATTTTAAGGATTTATTTAGCAACTTTAAGCTAATTGTGTTAAACTTAAAGCATGTTTACAGGTACATCTCAAAAAATTAGAATATTGTGGTGACTCACCACAATCTACAGGGACATTGATCCTCACACTCAAAAGGTCCGGAACACAATTTGCATACAGAGGACAATGCACAGACGGACAAAGAGCCAACCAATGTCATGCTAATCATGTGTATTGACTGTTATGCTAATGTGCCATGCATTCTCTCTTCCTGTGTCACTGATAAAAGGGCTTGTGTGACATGCCTCAGAAACTCAGCACAACATAGCACACACAGCACAGCACAGTAGCACACAGCGCTACAAGTGTGTCTCATGATGTTGGAGGAAATAAAACTCTGCAACCTTCCAGCTCATCGTACCTCGCCTGATCTTTTCCCTCCACACCGGTGACCTGACGAGAGAGAATGACCGTCTGCTCCCTCTCACCACACTGTGGATCCCAGAGGACCAGAGAACGCCTGCAACCTCTTCATCCTCACTGGAGCGCGCTCCCTGGAGCGGGCAGCGCTTGGACCGACACGCACCGTGAATGGTGACATAAGTGAAACGAAGGAAGCAGCCTGAACAGGGAAAACATCGACACCGACTGCGTTGATTTCCACCAAGCTCCCCAACCCTGACTCAGCTCGCGACAAGCGGACCTCCCGCACACAGAAGCCCCGCACACACACTGCAGGATTACGAGGACAGCACAACTGCCAGCTAATGTGGTCACTGCGCCACGCGCGCACCACGCACAGGGTCAAGCCGGTTCCATAGACCGATACAGCGTCCTCCGCCGCTGCACATGCCCGAGAAACATGGCAGATCGCCAGCCTCGGAACCTTCAGGGCTGCTCACGCACCTGAAGCAGACGTGCAGCCCGCACACGGGACTTTGTATGGGTTTCTCAGCCACGGCACACAAGGGGAATTTAGTCAATTGCTGTCCCCAATGGCTTTAGGGCTGCTTCCCACACCTAAAAGCCAAACCGCCAGGTCCCTCACACAGCTGCAGTTGTTTCACAGCCGCGACGCATCCTCGGGGAATTTGGCCGCTCGCCTTCCCCACATCCTTGCTGGATTGATCCACAATAGGAGTCAGAGACTTAATTTTTTTTTTCACAGCCGTTGTGGATCTCTGTCAGGTTTACCAGGAAAGCTCCTCACCATCGCGGATCCACACGCCATTTTTGTGCGGCCCAGACACCTTTGACGTCCCGGGCCGGCACTCACTTACTCCCACCCCCTCCCCCTCCTCCTCCACAGCGCTCTTCCCACACCTCACTCCCTAACCCCTTGACGTCTGAATTTATTTCCAATTGTTAACAAATTTTTTTTTAAATTTTTTTCATAATTGAAAATCGTTTTTTTTTTTTTTTTTGGTTTGATGCGAATTCGCAACAATAGGTGTCAAGGGGCTAAAGCCAGCCGATCGCTGTCTGGTTCCATTATGCACGACACACACCGGCCCCGGCGCCCATGATCCACGGCCATTTAATGTGCTGGAACTCGGAGCGGAGCACACTGCCCTTTCCACCCCTCCCCCATCCCCCCCACGGACTGACAAGCCATCCGACACTCCTCTACAGCAGGACAGTTCTTTGGTCTTGATAAAAGTCAGTGGACCAACACCAGCAGAAGACATGGTTCCTCAAATCACCACTGACTGTGGAAACTTCACACTAAACCTCAAGCAGCTTAGATTCTGTGACTCTTTGCTCTTTCTCCAGACTCTGGGACTTTGATTTCCAAATGAAATGCAAAATTTACTTTTATCTGAACAGAGGTCATCTGCTGGTGTTTGTCCACGGTGTTTTATCAAGACCAAAGTCAGCAAAGTCGTCTACCAGGAAATTTTAGAGCACTTCATGCTTACCTCTGCTGACAAGCTTTATGGAGAAGCTGATTTCATTTTCCAGCAGGACTTGGCACCCCCCCCCCCCCCACACACACACACACACTGCCAAAAGCATCAAAACCTGGTTTAATGACCATGGCATCACTGTTTGATTGGCCGGCAAACTCTCCTGACCTAAACCCCACAGAGAATCTATGGAGGATTGTCAAGAGGAAGATGAGAGACACCAGACCCAACAATGCAGACGAGCTGAAGGTCACTATCAAAGCAACCTGGACCTTCATGACACCTCAGCAGAACCACAGGCTGATCACCTCCATGCCACATTGATACAGTAATTAATGCAAAAGGAGCCCCGACCAAGTATTGAGTGGTACATGGACAGACTTTTCAGTCGGCCAACATTTGTATTAAAAACTATTTTTTAAAATTAATTTTATGTAATATTCTAATTTTTTGAGAAACTGAATTTGGGGTTTTCATGGGCTGTAAGCCATAATCATCAAAATTAAAATAAATAAACACTTGAAATATATCACTCTCGGTGGAATGAATCTATATATCCTGGCCGGGTCATGCCAAAGACCATATAAAACTGGAACTTCCTGCCATCCAGCTTGGTGCTCAGCAATAAATGGAATGGAGGAGGGAACTCTGTGGCGGCGCCTTGCATGGCAGCGGCCCTCTGATTCTGCACTGGGGTGTGTGTGATTTACACTGTAGATAGGTAAAACACAATCTCGTTCTACTGTACATGATTGGTTGTACAGTTGAATGACAATAAGGGTGATTTAATTTAATTTAATTTTAATTTAATAATATATGGGTTTCACTTTCTGAAATGAGTGACAAAAAATATTGAACTTTTTCATGATATTCTAATTTTCTGAGATGTACCTGTAGGTTTTAAGCTCGCATTTTCCAACTGACTTTCTTCAAACTTAGGATATTTCAGCTTTTTTGTCAAGATTCTGTAAATTTAGGAAATGTTTGCTTTTAGACTAGCATTTATCAGATTTAACTTTTCTTTAGCATTTTGGAGTAACTTTCTTAATTTTATTTGTCTTTTAGGTATTCCTGGTTTTAAGCTAATTTAGTTCAGCTAGCTGTGATAGATTTTAAACTAATAATCCAGCTTTAATTTTCATTGTATTTAGGCCACAGCTTTTTAAAGCCTTTTTAAACATTTCAAAAAACATTCTTGGCTTACAGCATTCACACTCTACTTTCTTCAAGAAACACCATTTTTCTAGTTTTAAATTCAAAGTATATTCTCATTAATTTGACATTTCCCTTGTAAAACTGCAAAGTAAGTTAGTTTTTTTCTCAAATTCTCGACGTAACTTTTTTGTTGCAAATTTGCAGGTCAAGCCAATATACTGACAACTTTCTTCTCACAAATGTGACTTTTTGTGACTTCTTGCTTAGTTTGCCACTTGTGTGTCGTCAACATAGAAACTAGATCAGAAACTACATTTGTCCTCTTCTCTAGTAGATGTAGAAGCTTTTCAGACCTTTAATTTGTCATGACACACGTTACTAGAGATGCAGCTAATGACTATTTTACTGCTCGGGTGATCGACTGCTTTGATTGACGAGTACTTGAGTAATCAAATACTTTTTTTAAAAGAAACTTACATTGACCAACATGTGCAGAACTTTCTTTCCTAAAGAGCAGTAGTTATTGTACCAAACACTCAGTAACATAGGTAAGCATTTATTGCAATGTTTATTGCATAGAAAGTAACTTTAAACGTTACGTTACGCCATAAAGTTCCCTTCACTAGCCACTAGCATCCATTAAGAGTGGCTGCTAATGGATGCTAGCGGTGGTGGTTATATGCTCCTTAGCCAAATAAGCATAATTAGCGTAGCTGACTGCATTCTGTTCATCTTAATTTAAAATCTCAACTCAATCACATACCTTGTCTCGGGTGCGCTGGCTGGACATGGTGTGGGATGCTTTCTGCTGAGATATTAACATTGACATTGTAGGATGCTAGCTCGTCACTCGGCTTTACCATGTCCACAAAGTTTTCCTTCAATTTGAGCTTGAAATGATCCCAGACTTGAGATACTCTTGTCATTTATACATATGTACATGTGTACATATGTATATTCACTGCTCTGAGTGTTGCTATCCCTGTGCTGTTGCAATCCTGGAATCTCCCCACTGTGGGACTAATAAAGGCTTATCTTATCTTATCTTGATTTTTTCTGACTTTCTTCCTTTTTGCTGTCCCTGGCTCTGATATGGATCATTAAACAAAGATGCATCTTGTTTACACAGCGTGACCGGAAGAAGGTCATGTAGATCAGAAGTGCTACAATAAACGATAAGCCAAAGCATAGATTTTGAATTGAGGAATTTTGGTAATCAAATTCTTTGTGTAATGGTTGCAGCCCTACATGTTACACAAGGATCCCTGCCTGTATGAACCATAAACATCTGGAATCAGGGATACATCCACCAAACACATTTGTTGCAACCAGACATCATTCTGTACTTTGTTTCATCAAATCTTTAGAAATAGGGAAACATTTACACAAAAAGTGCTACATGTTTAAAATAAAAATATCCTCCATTTAACAGTAAAAGTTGCACATTTTTGAAACAGAAACTCCAGTGCCTTCCGTTGTTGCTTCTATCCTCCCTTTTTCCTGCTGTGCTTCATTTCTTCCGGGGGGGCAGCTGTGGCGCAGGTGTAGTGTGGCCGACTACTGAGCGGCGGGTCAGGGGTTCGATTCCCGCTCTGTCTGCAGTCTGCATGTTGAAGTGTCCTTGAGTAACACACTGAACCCCCAGTTGCTCCTGGTGGGTCAGGCCAGCGCCAGTGCGTGGCAGCTCTGCCGCCATAGCGTGTGAATGGGTGGATAGCAGCATCTGTAAAGCGCTTTGGTCGTCTAGAGATGAGAAAAAGTGTTGTACATGTGAACGCCATTTACCATTTTCCTCTGTCCTCCAGGTTCAGGACCTGAACATAAAGATCGTGGATCTGAGGGGGAAATTCAAGCGTCCCCGCCTGAAGAAGGTGAGGATGTCGGCCGACGCCATGTTGAAGGCTCTTCTGGGCTCCAAACACACGGTCAACATGGATCTGAGGGCCAACCTGAAGCAGGTCAAGAAGGAGGTGAAGGAGGAGGTGAGCGAGCCCTCAAACAACCACAAGGGCGGGACGTTCTTGTTTTGATGAGTCAGCATTTCTAATGACATACTACACTGAAAAAGCTAAACTGGGCTTACTTAAAAAAATATGGAAAACTTCTTTATTCATGTCCGTTACACTTTTAAGTAAAGAGCTGTAAATCCATCCATCCATCCATCTTCTACCGCTTTTCCGGAGGTCCGGGTCGCGGAGGCAGCAGTTCAAGCAGAGAAGCCCAGACTTCCCTCTCCCCAGCCACCTGCTCCAGCTCTTCAGAGTGGATACCAAGGCGTTCCCAGACCAGCTGGGAGACATAGTCTCTCCACCGAGTCCTGGGTCTGCCCCGGGGTCTCCTCCCAGTGGGACGTGCCTGAAACACCTCAAGTGGGAGGCGTCCAGGAGGCATCCTAATCAGATGCCCATACCACCTCAACTGACTCCTTTCAATGTGGAGGAGCAGCGGTTCTACTCTGAGCCTCTCCCGGATGACTGAGCTCCTCACCCTATCTCTGAGGGTGAGTCCAGCAATCCTACGGAGAAAGCTCATTTCAGCCGCTTGTATCCGCGATCTCGTTCTTTCGGTCATTACCCAAAGGTGAGAGTAGGAACGTAGATTGACTGGTAAATCGACAGCTTTGCCTTAGAACTAAGCTCCCTCTTCACCACAACAGACCGGTACAACATCCACATCACTGCAGATGCTGCTCCAATCCGTCTGTCGATCTCTCGCTCCATTTTCCCCTCACTCGTGAACAAAACCCCAAGATACTTAAACTCCTCCACTTGGGGCAGGAGCCTGTCCCCAACCCGGAGAGGACAATCCACCTTTTTCCGGCTGAGGACCATGGACTCGGACTTGGAGGTGCTGATTCTCATCCCAGCCGCTTCACACTCAGCGGCAAACCGTCCCAGCAAGAGCTGTAGGTCATTGCTGGATGAAGCCAACAGGACAACATCATCTGCAAACAACAGAGATGAGATCCTGCGGTCACCAAGCATGACACCCTCCATTCCCTGGCTGCGCCTAGAAATCCTGTCCATAAAAATTATGAACAGGATCGGTGACAAAGGGCAGCCCTGGCGGAGTCCAACTCTCACTGGGAATGACTCCGACCGAGTGTTGGCAATACGAACCAAACTCTCACAACGGTCGTACAGAGACCAAATAGCTCGTAACAACAAGCCCGATACCCCATACTCCCGAAGTACCCCCCACAAAAATCCACGAGGGGCGCGGTCAAATGCCTTCTCCAAGTCCACAAAACACATGTAAACTGGTTGGGCAAACTCCCACGAACCCTCAAGAATTCTCGAGAGGGTAAAGAGCTGGTCCGATGTGCCACGGCCAGGACGAAAACCACATTGCTCCTCCTGAATCCGAGGTTCGACCAACGGCCGGACTCTCCTCTCCAGTACCTTGGCATAGACCTTCCCAGGGAGGCTGAGGAGTGTGATCCCTCTAAAGTTGGAGCACACCCTCCGGTCCCCTTTTTTGAAGAGAGGAACCACCACCCCGGTTTGCCATGCCAAAGGCACTGCCCCCGACCTCCACGCAATGTTGCAGAGGCGTGTCAACCATGACAACCCAACAACATCCAGGGCCTTGAGGTACTCAGGGCGAATCTCGTCCACCCCCGGGGCCCGGCCACCAAGGAGATTTTTAACCACCTTGGCGACCTCAGCCCCTGTGATAGGCGAGTCATCCCCCTCGTCCCCAAACCCTGCTTCCTCTGTGGAAGGCGTATCAGTGGGATTGAGGAGATCCTCAAAGTATTCCTTCCACCGCCCAACGATATCCCCAGTTGAAGTCAACAGTGTCCCATCCGCACCATACACAGTGTGGACGGGGAGCTGCTTTCCCCTCCTGAGCCGCCGAACAGTTTGCCAGAATCTCTTTGAAGCCGACCGAAAGTCTTGTTCCATGGCCTCACCGAACTCCTCCCATACCCGGGTTTTTGCTTCAGCAACCACCCGAGCTGCACTCCGCTTGGCCTGCCGGTACACCTCAGCTGCTTCGGGAGTCCCACAAGCCAACCAAGCTTGATAGGACTCCTTCTTCAGCTTAATGGCCCCCCTCACCACTGGTGTCCACCACTTGGTTCGGGGGTTGCCATGGGGGTCCGGTGCTATGTGGATTAGGTGGCGGTCAAAGGCGGAGAGCTGTAAATATTATAAAAATTGTTAAAGTTATGAAGAAGAAAATTCCAAGAAAATTGGAAGCATGTAAAAGTCCTTACCAGGCTGAAGAAAAGGATGACGCCACAGCAGGCCTTGTGCTGGCTTTGTGTAATGGGACCAAACCCCTTAAAATTGGAGGAAAAACATAAAAACTTTCAGAGTTTAACCAGCATCCATATAAATGTTGGAAGATTAGAAGAAAAAGAAAATTTTCAGAAAAAAATGGCAAATTCATGAGAAAAAAGTCACAAATTTGCAAAAAAGTAAAAAAAAAAAAAAATCTACAGCAAAAATAGTTCAAAATTTACAAGAACAAAAGTTGCAAAACTAATGAGGAAAAATTATAAAATATATGAGAAAGTTCCACATTCATAAGAAAATGTTGATAGCGTGGACTGTAGTTTAAACACATGACTTAGATTTTAATGGGCCATAAGTGCCTGAATGAGGATAACGCACAACGTACGATTAACACGACCTCTGGGTGAGAGAGGAAACTATCCTGTTAATCCTGCAAGTAATGTAATCATGCCATTAGAACTTGATTAGTGTGATGGACACGTTTAAAACACAATTAATGCCATCAGCACAAATGCCCCTAAACATGTACATTCATAGAACATTTGTAAAAAATTTGATGGGAAAAAAGTTCCAAATATACAAGAATAAAAGTTGCAAAGACAAGGAGAAAGTCAAAATTTTATGAGGAAGTTAAACATTTATAAGAACAAAATAGAGAATTAATCCAGTTAATTGCTATTTAAAGTGTTAATCACATTTTAACTGCATTAAAGGTGCACTGTGTAAAAAACTGGCGACATTTATCACATAATGATATAAGGCTGGCAGGATACATTTTTTTTCTGCGTTTGCAGTTAACGTCGGTTACGTATTGTAACCCCAGTTTCTGAGTATTGGCGCAGCCCGTTAAGCTATTGCTATTGGGTATATCCCTTGCGCGCATGCGCAGCACTGAAGACTTTTAGTCCACGCCCACCTAGTGGTGGGCCTCACTCAGCCTGTATGCGGTACATAAAAGTCCAGAGATTATTTACAAAAAATAATCATGCAGCGTTTACAGTGATCACAGAGAGAAGTGTAGACCGCTCCATGACTACAGCTGCAGCATGACTGTTTTAAGCACCGTGGATCAGAGCTGCTGCAGAGAAGAGCCGCAGCACCACGGACTAGTCAGACAGACAGTTCAGCACTGCGTGGGATAAAGGCACACCAGAAACATCACGCAGGTAAAACCAGGTGAAAGCACTTGGAGAAGACCAAGACGCAGCGAGGCAAATGTCTTCTACCAAAGTTCCTCCAGGCAAAGCAGCGGATGCTGCCATTCCTCTGGTAGAATGAGCTTTAATCCCTTCTGGGGGTTTTAAGCTGGAGGAAGTATAAGCTTGGGAAATTGGCTCACACAGCCAATGAGACAAACGCTGTGCAGAGAGAGGCTGTCCCCGTGACTGTCCTCTGTAATGAACAAAAAGATGCTGAGAACAATGGAAATCAGATAACAAGACAGAGCGCGCACTGGACAAAGAGGATGAGACGTGGCTTCCCCCTCTGAATCGTGAGGAGGAGGAAAAAAACTGTTTAATGTAATCACCATCGATTTAAAAGAGCTAGTGATACATATATTCTTGTGTGGTACTTATACCAAAGACTTCCCATCCCAGAGACCTGAACAGCTACAGACCAGTGGCCCTGATGTCTCACCTGATGAAGACCCTGGAGAGACTGCTCCTTGCTCACCTCCGCCCCCTGGTGGGACCAGCGATGGAACCGCTCCAGTTCGCCTACCAGCATGGCATTGGGGTGGAGGATGCAGTGATCTTCCTCCTTCACCATTCTCTGTCCCACCTGGAGAAGCCTAGGAATGCGGTGAGGATCATGTTCTTTGACTTCTCCAGTGCTTTCAACACCATCCAACCGATGATCCTGAAGGACAAGCTGCTGTGCGCAGGGGTGGACCAGCACCTGTCATCATGGATCCTGGACTACCTCACTAACCGGCCACAGTTTGTGAGAACCCAGGATTGTGTGTCCGACATGATCATCGGCAGCACGGGGGCCCTCCAGGGAATGGTTTTGGCTCCCTTCCTGTTCACCATTTATACTGCGGACTTCTCACACAACACAACACACTGCCATCTACAGAAGTTCTCTGACGACTCTGCAATCGTCAGCCTCATCTCCAACGGAGATGAAGCTGAGTACAGAGGGCTTATCCAGGACTTCGTGGACTGGTGCCATCGGAACTGCCTCCAGATCAAAGCAAGGAAAACTAAGGAGCTGGTGGTGGACTGCCGCAGGCAAGGACAACCCCTCACAGCACCAGTAAACATACAGGGAACAGACATTGAGTTGGTGACATCCTACAAGTACCTGGGTATTCATCTGAACAATAAACTAGACTGGTCACACAATACTGACGCACTCTACAAGAAGGGACAGCGCAGGCTGTTCCTACTGAGGAGGCTCAGGTCTTTTGGTGTACAAGGGGCGCTCCTGAAGACATTCTACGATTCGGTGGTGGCATCAGCCATCACTTTTGGAGTGGTCTGCTGGGGCAGCGGCATCACAGCAGCCAATAAGAAGAGACTGAACAAACTGATCAAGAAAGCTAGCTCTGTCCTGGGGCAGCGCCTTGACCCAGTGGAAGAGATAGGAGAGAGAAGGATGGTGATACCACTCCGGGAAGACCAGAAGCCTGCTCGTTGGTGCCACTCGCTGCCTCGGGCGTCTCGACCACAACGCCCTGCACCCTCGTCCAGGTCGGCCTGAGCTCTGGCACTCAGACACTGCCCGACCTCTGTGGCACACGGTTGCTGTTGGTCACTCCTGGGGCTCACAGCATCGCTTTCATGGTCGTTTCCTGACCCCGGCACCTTGCCGCTGCTCCCAGCACCCTCGTTCTAGGCACACCACTGTGCTGCCTCCATGCAGTTGCTCTCCCTCGGGGCTCTCAGCGTCATTCTCATTGGTGTCACTCTCCTACCCGGGTGTTTCGTCGCTGCTCTCAGTACCCTCGTTCCAGGTGCTCCGCTGCGTCATCTCCGTGCCTGGCTGTCGCTGTTCTTCCCCGGGGTTCTCAGCTTCTATGGTCCTGTTCACTCGCTGCCTAGCCTCCAGCTTCAGGGATGACTCCTGCTGCTCTCCCTCTCCACTGTCGCTGCACACCGTGCCGTCTGAGGCATCAGTGCTATGGTCCTGTACCATGCTGAGCTCCTTGACCGGCCCACCATCTTCAGGGACTCCTCCATTCATGGCCCCAGTCCTACCTTGAAGTCTAGCTGGTAGCTCATAATTTGGTTTTGGTGCGAAGTTAGCTTAGCAGCTAACCTGTCCATAGGCACAGAACGGGTCCTTAGCTTCCCCCATCTAACTAGCTTAGCTGTTCCTGGAGTCAACAGCTCCATTACCCACAGCTTCGTGGTTCTCATCTGCTCGTCGAAGTACTTGGCCAGCCGCTTGACAGCATCCTTATAGTACTCCGTTTCACCCAACATACCGAGAATTCTTTGGCCCTCCACGCTGAGATTGTGTGCCAGGAGTGCTCACCGTCATCTCCCATCGAGCCTACTTAAGCCCAGCACCCTGATGTAATCCTCAAACATGGCCCTCCACTGTGGCCACAGGATCACTGGCTCTCCCATGTACTCTAGAAACGGTGCTAGTGGTGGAGGTAGCCCATATGCTCCCATCATTTTTATCCTCGTCGCCAAATGTTATGTATGTAACATGAGGGACAGGAGTCTCATCTGTCATGCAGCAAGTCAACACTTTATTATGAGAACCAAACTATTTATACACAAGGGCTGTGCCCGCCTGACGTCACACCAGGGGCGGGTACGGCTGCACACACACACCACATTCACTACATCACAGCATGTTTCTCTGCAGCATGGTAGCCCACGCCTTGCTGCGGGATATAGCCACTGCCGCTACGGACTGCAGGGACATGATAGTCGAAGCCGCTTTGACCATCCCCTCCACCATTTCAGGTGGGAGGGCATCAGGCTGCGCTGCAAAGGCAGAGACTGAAGCAACCAACAGGGTGGAGCTGTTTGCCGCCACTGCCGCCTGAGTTGCACACCGGTGAATAGGATCAGAGAAATGTGTGGTGTTCTGATCAGTTGTGGAGGGAGGGACCGGCTGAAGCCTGCCAAAAAGGTGGCTTTAGGAAGCAGGAGGGCTGCCAAACTGGGTTCTGGTGGTGGTACAGGTGGATAGCTGACATCCGTGGCTCCCCTAACCTGTGTGAGAGGCACAAAACGTAAAACCAGAGCCTTAAGCTTTAGGGATCCTCTGCTGCCTCAGCAAGTAAGGGGGTCATGGGTGGGAATTCTGGCCACAGAGGCTGGCATCTGTTTGGCGGCTGGCCGTGGCATGCATCCCCCATAAGGACTTGATGGACAGGGGCAGGTGTGCCAGTGGGCAACTGGACCCCTTTTCTCCCATCTGATGATGTCGGGGAGATCCCGGATCACATCTCCGAAAGGTGACGGCTGGCTGGAAACAGAAGGAGGAGGAGCAGTGATCACGTCGGTTTTGGCAGGAACATCCTGATTTCCCAGAGGGAAAAGAGGAGAGCCCGGCTGGTTGGCAATGGAGACGGCAGAGTCAGGGGACTCGAACCCAGACTCCAAGGCATCTTCCGTAGCAGGGTCCAAGAAATCCAGTGCCTCTTCAACCAAATAGGCCAGACCTTGTGCCCAGCCTTCCTCGTTCTCATCAATGATCCTCGTTGCTGCTGCACCATGTTGTCTCTCAGACTCCAGCAAACCAGTGCAGTGGCAGCAGGTTGCCTATGGAGTGACAGCGAGGGTAGCGTGGTCTGAACCGAGACAGGCTTCGCAGCAGGAATGACGGTCGAAGTTCATGATGTATCCTGTACTACAGGCTGGGCAGAGACAGATTGTTGGGGTCTTGGTCCACTACATCGTTGCTGTTCTTCTTTGTGGAAATCTTCTGCGCTGCTCGATGGTTGAAGAAAAGAGGGAACCGCTACTCTGGTTTGGCTGCTATTTATAGTGTCTTGTGGACTGGAGTGAGGCCCACCACTAGGTGGGCGTGGACTAAAAGTCTTTAGTGCTGCGTGCATGTGAAGGATATACCCAATAGCGATAGCTTAAAGAGCAAGTCAATACGAAGTAGAACAGACAACATAATAGTACAGTCTGGCTGTGTTACGTGTTTTCAAAAGCAACTTTTAAAAAATATATTTTAAGTCATAATAATGTTCTTTTCAACTAATGTCTTGATTTAGGTTAACTCAGCAGATGTTTTTGGTTGAAATCACGGGTTATTTCTCGTATCTCCCTCTTAAATTGAAACATTACAACGTGGGTAACTTTTATGCAGTGATTGAGCATGAGCGTGTTGTTAAACTACAACCGTCATGATCATCAAAATTACATTTTTTAACTTTTTTTTTTTTTCCTTTTTTTTTTTTTTTTTTTTTTTTTTTTCCTTTGAAAGACAAAAGTAAAATAGAAAGATGTCTTTACCTTCTTTACATGTTTCAACTGCACTGCAGCCTTCATCAGAAGAGTCAGCTGATTGCTGCCAGGTGACATTTATCAGCTGATTTTCGTAGGCGGGGCCAGCTCAGCAGATCTGTCAGATCCACCGAGCCGGCCCCGCCTCCCGCCGTCAGATGGTCTCTGGAGAATGTGGTCCCAGGTGTGAGAAAGCATAAAGGCCCCCTCATCTCGGTTCATGGTGTCTTTTCCCCGCTTTCTGATCTCTATTGCCTCCTTGATCCAACGTTTGTGTCTGTTGCTCTCCGATCCAATAATTTTTGTGTTGTCCCAGTCCATGATGTGATTATTTCTTTTGCAGTGGTCGGGAGGCGGGGCCGGCTCAGTGGATCTGACAGATCTGCTGAGCTGGCCCCGCCTACGAAAATCAGCTGATAAATGTCAACTGGCAGCAATCAGCTGACTCTTCTGATGAAGGCTGCAGTGCAGTTGAAACATGTAAAGAAGGTAAAGACATCTTTCTATTTTACTTTTGTCTTTCAAAGGAAAAAAAAAAGGAAAAATAATTGAAAGAAGACAAAATGAACCTGTTTGACGTATTACGTGGAAGTTATGGACAAGTCTGCATTAAAGACTTCCGCCGGCTGGAGAAATTGGAGAAAACACGGGCACGCTTCAGACACCACCTACGATTCAACCTCCGTTGCAGAGATGAAGAGGTCACACCCCAAAGCCTCAATATAAGAAATCCAATCCCGACCAAGAACGCAGAAAAAATCATCAACAAAGCACGGAAAGACCTTATAAAAGAACGTATAAGAATAACGGCAAATAAAGTAGACAAATTAAACAACCAAATCAAAGAGGAAACGGACATGTTTAAGCAACGCTACCCGACGGACCAGAAAACGCAGGAGCAGATAAAAGCACAACTGAAAAACGCACACGAACAAGAATTCATCACAACGAAAAACCGCCAATTGAAAAAATTAAAAAAACTCACAGAAAGAAAGAACGGACGAAGACAAACACACACGGAAAAGAACGATAAGTGGGTCAAAAACCTATCACAACGCACACTCACGGACACGGAGAAAACAGTGCTGAACAGAGGACTGAACTTCGCCATCACACCAGCCAGAATCCCCCATGAAGAATCCATCCTGGCAACAGAACTGGCATGTGAAAAAATCCAGGACCAAGGAGAAAAAGCAGCACTCCGGAACGCAGTCGCAGGAATCCTCAAAACGGCCAAATTACCACAAAGCAACGTTACAAGAAAAGAAGAAAAAGCATTAAACTCACTCAAGACAGATAAAACGATCACAATACTCCCAGCAGATAAAGGCAGAACAACAGTAATTTTGGACACGGAAACATACGAAAAACAGATGGAAACCATGTTGGCAGACAGTAACACATACGAAATCATTAAAACAAACCCGACAGAAGAAAAGAAAAAAATGCTCAAAGCCCTTCTAAAACCTCTATTAGAAAGCAATAAAATCACAAAGGACGCATATGATCACCTGATCCCCACAGCCAGCATCACCCCTCGGATTTATGGAACACCGAAAATACATAAAAAGGATATCCCACTGCGGCCAATAATAGACAGCATTGGATCAGTCACATACAACTTATCAAAAGCCCTAGCTGAAATCATCAAACCCCTCCTTGGACTATCAGACTTTCACTGTAAAAATTCAAAAGAGCTGGCACAAGAACTCAAAGACATAAAAATAGAATCAGACGAGATCCTCATCTCACATGACGTCATCTCTTTATTCACAAAGACTCCTATTGATGTCACACTACATATAGTGCAAGAACGCCTCAACAAGGACAGTACCCTAAAAAGACGCACCAACCTCACAGTCCATGACATATCCAAATTACTACAGTTTGTTGCAAAATCCACTTATTTTCAATTCAGAGGAAAAATCTACAAACAAAAAGAAGGATTTGCAATGGGAGACCCACTATCAGCCATCATGAGCAGTTTTTTTATGGAGGATCTGGAAAATAAAGCCATCAACACAGCACCCACAATATGCAAACCCACCCTTTGGAAGAGATACGTAGATGACATTCTGGAAAAAATAAGGAAAGGACACACACAAGAACTCACTGACCATCTGAACAGTACAGACAGTACGGGGAACATAAAATTCACACACGAAGAGGAGGAAAATGGCACCATAGCCTTTCTGGACATGAAAATCCACCACAACGAGGACGGCAGCATAAAAATCACAGTCTACAGGAAACCAACCCACACAGATCAATACCTACTTTGGACATCGGAACACCCCACAGCACACAAGCTATCAGTCGTCAGGACATTATATGAACGAGCCACCATCATCACGGAACAAGAAGACAGACAGGAAGAGGAAAACCACATAAAACATGCACTTATACGCTGCCAATATCCAGTATGGGCCATAAACAAAGGGAAACAGCAAGTCAAAAACAAAGAAAATAAACAGGACACAAGACACAGAACAAAAGCTGAAATCAAAAACAAGGAAACCATAACTATACCATACATACGAGGGATCACGGAACCAATTCAAAGGATCATGAAAAAATACAAAATAAACACAGCAGTCAAACCACACAAAAAATTAAGACAGTTATTAGTACACCCCAAGGACAGAATAGAACAAGACAATAAATGCAATGTATTATATGAAATATCATGCAGATCATGTAACAAAACCTACATTGGAGAAACCGGAAGATTATTCACCACAAGAAAAAAAGAACACCAAAAGGAATGTGAGAAGGAAACGCAAGGACGACTCACAAGATCACAAAAAGAAAAAGCAGAACAAGAAACATTAAAATCAGCTATATCAGACCACTGCAAAAGAAATAATCACATCATGGACTGGGACAACACAAAAATTATTGGATCGGAGAGCAACAGACACAAACGTTGGATCAAGGAGGCAATAGAGATCAGAAAGCGGGGAAAAGACACCATGAACCGAGATGAGGGGGCCTTTATGCTTTCTCACACCTGGGACCACATTCTCCAGAGACCATCTGACGGCGGGAGGCGGGGCCGGCTCGGTGGATCTGACAGATCTGCTGAGCTGGCCCCGCCTACGAAAATCAGCTGATAAATGTCACCTGGCAGCAATCAGCTGACTCTTCTGATGAAGGCTGCAGTGCAGTTGAAACATGTAAAGAAGGTAAAGACATCTTTCTATTTTACTTTTGTCTTTCAAAGGAGAAAAAAAAAAGGAAAAATAATTGAAAGAAGACAAAATGAACCTGTTTGACGTATGACATTTTATAACGCTAAACGTTTCTTTATTGGTGAAAACCTACGTTACAATTCGCATTAATGTTGGTAGGGTACATTACCTGTCCAGGAGCAAGCAGACGACTTCAGCCTCACTTTAAAAACTTTTGTCCCTCATCAGCTGTTCACACCAGTCTTCTGCCTTTGCCTGTCCCCACGTCTTGTCGTCTCATCACGTTTTCTTTTTTCTTTGATAAAGATGATTCACGTGCATTTTTCTCTTCTTGATGAGAATAATAACTATGATCCGCCATTTTTATGCGTGCAACCCAAGAAAGTCCAACTCCTAACAAAAATGTTTATATTATAGCTGCTCCTCTTCCATGTGTTTCTTCTTCATATCCTGTTTTATGTCAGCCAACGGTCAACTAACGCTACAGCGGCACCACATTCTAGAGGCCAGTTCGTCATTACAACATAAACAGTTTCTTCTGCAGACAGCTGTATGTTTGTCCCTGTGGAGCTACTGTAGAAACATGGCGGTGCAAAATGGTGGCCTCCATAACGGTGCGGGTCCAGCTCCACGTAGATATAAGCAACTTATTCTCAGGTAACAAAAATCAAACAGCTTTTTTAAAGACTAAAAACATGTTTAAACATGATTATCCTAATTTTTCATAAAAGATCATCCAAAATTTTGCACAGTGTACCTTTAATCGCACACAACTGCGTTAATTGTGTTAATGCACAATGTGCGAGAGATGTGACAGTTTTGGTATTGGCAGCGTATCATCTTGATTATCGTGTGCTTAACATAATTAATGCAATTATGCCGTTAGAAAGTGATTAATGCTATTAAAACACAATTAATGCAATTAACACAAATACTTGTGAAAATTCTAAATTTTTGATAAAAATGTTTAAAAAAATTAAAGTAATTTTAATTCTCTGCCCCTAAATGTTGAGGATAAATGGGCAGCTTGGGACCCCCGGTGGCCGAGGGGGCCGCAGCATTAGCGTAGTCTGCTTTATAGACGGAAACGGCTGTGAGTGTAGAGGAGAATAAAAATGGCCGACTCAAACAACTGTGCGATAATTACCTGTGTCAGAAGTTCCGTCTCATATTCTTCAGCGCTGTCCTAACACCATGCCAGCGCTTTTCTGTTCCATCTTTACAGTACTTTTCCAGATTTTTCTGAACTAACAATGTTGTTTGCATTGTTTTTTATTAATATTTTTCAGGACAAGCAGCTACGTGACGTCGGAGACTGGCGTAAGAACGTGGAGGACAAGTCTGACAGGAAGAAGATGTTCGATAGTTAAACAAGCTCGACCTTTAACGAGAATTCAGGGAAGTTTAACGAGTTTTAAAGGGAAGAGTTTAAATCATAAATGATGCACATTAATCGCTGTGGAAGTTTCATTAGCTAAACTGTCTGGATGGTGAAAACACCGAGAGACTGTGGACGCAGGCTTGTTTTGGTCTCAGTTCTTCTTCCCATGCAGTTTGGACAGAAGCGTAGTTTGTTTTCTTCAAGATAATTTTGCTTGTTTTAGGACATTTCTTCTTCTGTTGGGCACCACAAAGCTAAAACCAAGTCAGCTGCGCTCTCGGACACTTTCTTTCTCCTTCGCGTTTTTTTAGTGATGTCACTGTTAATGGTGATTAATCCCGTTTGGATGACAGGGCGGCTCGCTTCTTCCGGCTCACGTCACGCTGACGAGTCTTTCAGTGCCATTAATGGCGTCTTGGCATGAACTGCACACCGCTCCCTCGCCTACGTCCCAGTCGGCCCGTCCATGTGGGCCCCACCACAGCTTCAGCCTGCGCTGCCTCATGTGGGTTTGTCCACCGTGGCGGTCCCATCTGTGGTGTCCCACGCAGACATGTGGCACAGCTGAGCAGGAAGTGTGCTGAGCTGCAGCTCAGCCGCTGGGCCCCGCGGGGCTTTAACGCCGGGCGGCGGGCCTCAGCAGCAGCCAGGGAAAGGCTCACGTTCAGGAGGAGAAACGTGAAAATTCGGGAGAAAAAGGTCGCAGATTTACGAGAAAAAAGTGGTCAAATTACTGGGAAAAAGCAGACAAGAAAAAATGAGCAAGTTTACAAGAAAAAGGTCACATGTATGAGGAAAAAATAGAAAAAAGTTGCACATTAACAAAAAAGTATCAAATATATTAGTAAATAAATTGAAAATTTACAAGAAAAAAGTTACAAATTTATGATTAAAATTTTTGAGAAAGTTCCAGATTTACAAAAAATGTCTCAGATTTCTGGGAAAAAGTCACAAATTTATGAGAAAGAGTTGCAAGATTACAGCAGAAAAGTGGCAAACTTATCAGAAAGTTCCAAAATTACAAGAGAAAGTGAACAATTTTTTTTTTTGTACTTATTTTGTACCCGTAGGTAGATTTGTTCTGCAGTCCGGTGACAAGCCACCAGCTGCCGGTCGCTGCGTGCGCAAGCGCCCCGTATCCCTAACCTGCATGTTTTTAGCATGTGGGAGGAAACGGGAGAAATCCCGGAATGAACCCAGGCAACACGGGGAGAACATGCAAACTCCACACAGATCACTGTTGGCCGGGGGCAGGGATCGAACCCACGATCTCATGATCCCCGCGATCCCCCGGCCGAGGGTAAAACTGTGCTGCTGCAGTGCTAACCACTGCGCCACCGTGCAGCCCTTTTTCTTGCAAATTTGCAAGAAAAAAAGTCAGTTTTACAAGAAAAAAGAAGATGAGGAAAAAGTTGCAAGTTTACAATAAAAAAAATTCTAATTTTCAAGAAAAATTTATCAACTTTACAGGAAAAAAGTCACAAATTTACAAAAAATGCAAATTGATGAGAAGATAAGTTGAAAAGAGGTAAGCAGGTGACGTCCATGTGGGCCAACATGGAAGCTGCTGACAAACCCACATGGATCCATTTCAAAGCCTAGATTTAAGCTTTGGGGCCCGCATGGACATGCTTGCTGGGCTGCTGTGCTTCGTCACGGTTTTGTTTTAATTATTACGCTTGTAACTTTGTCTTTTTCCTGTGTCACTTAGCCATCGTTTTGAACTGGAAACAGGAAGAAAAATCCGCTGATCTTCTTGCCCAGCCGTATAAATGTAAACCCATGTATGGGAATAAATAAATGCAGTGAAATGGCCAGGTGAAAACCTTGATTTGTCTACATGGACATGTCCGTTTGTTCCAGCGCGAATACGCTAGCTTAACTGTTGTCCTGTTTTTACGTGAAAATTCACACTCATGTACACGATTAAATGAACAGAATTCCGCGTAGTCCTGGTGAAATCACTTCCTTCGTGTACATGAACATGTTAATGCTTTCACCTTTCGCAATTTTTTCCAGTTATGCTTTAGATTTCATGTCGTGTTGAGGGTAAAGTGAACAATCTGTGCCAGTTGATCGAACATTTCCCAACCATCCATGACTGCGGTCGAGTCTTCACATTCTCAAAGAGGAAGAAGCAAATGAAAGACTTTCAGAACCAAACACCAACGCTGGCAGGTTTACATCGGGAATACATCTTATAGAGGTTGTTAAGATGTATACCTGATGTAAACTTGGCACGCACATGTGCTGTTGGGGCAATGGATAGCTTGGTGAAACCATTAAACTGCATGAATTTCTGATTTAATTTTTTTGAATGTAGGAATTAATGCTGGCTAATGCTAATTATGTTTTGTAGTTTTTGGATGTTTCATTTCAGATTAAACTCTTCCTTTGAATCTAAGCTGCCATCTGCTTTTGTCTGTGTTCACCATGAATTGAGATTACTTGTATCGTGCTCTTATTCTTATATAAAACTACAGTTTATGTGCATGTAAAAATACACATTTTATACTGGAACTAGCCAACTTGACACTAGTTAGTTCCATTATCAAACTGCTTGTATATGTCAGGGTTTGGCTACACTTTTGTCAGACAAGGCCATGGCAGCGTTTAGGAACGTAGCATTAGCCACAACTGTCTCTAAAGACATTAATTCATAAAGCCAGGGCTCCATAACCTTCCGCTCCAGAGCCACATACAACTGTTTTGCCCATAACCATAGCAGCCTGATTTTAAATACACAAAATTGTGTAAAAAAAAAAGCTAAAAATATAAAAGAAAAAAGAATTTTATCAGGAAAAGCTGGGAATGACTGTCATGATGAATGCTAGAACAAGGATTCAGTGTTCTCCGCCCGGTATGGGATTACCAGGGCCCCACCCTGGAGCCAGGCCTGGGGGAGGGGCTCGATGGCTAGTGCCTGGTGCCCAGGTTTCTGCCCATGGGACCCGGCCGGGCTCAGCCCGAAGGAGTTAGGTGGGTCCACCCTCCAGTGGGCACACCACCTGTAGGAGGGACCATGGGGGTCCGGTGCTATGTGGATCAGGTGGCAGTCGAAGGCGTAGACCTTGACGGTCTGATCCCAGGCTTCCTAAACTGGCTTTTGGGACGTGGAATGTCACCTCTCTGGTGGGGAAGGAGCCTGAGCTGGTGCATGAGGTTGAGAGATACCAGCTAGATATAGTCAGCCTCACCTCAAAACACAGCTCCGGTTCCAGAACCAGTCTCCTGGAGAGGGGCTGGAGCTTGGCCTACTCTGAAGTTGCCCCGGGCAAGAGGCGGGTTATTTCCCTGTGCCTTCAGGTTGGGAAACGGGTCCTGACCATCATTTGTGCCTATACACCAAAATGATGGTTCAGAGAACCCACCCTTTTTTGGAGTCTCTGACTGGGGTGCTGGAGGGTGCTCCTCTTGGAGACTCCATTGTCCTACTGGGGGACTTCAATGCACATGTGGGCAACGACAGTGAAACCTGGAGGGGGGTGATTGGGAGGAATGGCCTGCCCGATCCTAACCCGAGTGGTGTTCAGTTATTGAACTTCTGTGCTAACCACAGTTTGTCCATAACAAACACCATGTTCAAGCATTAGGGTGTCCATATGTGCACCTGGCACCAGGACACCCTCGGTCGCAGGTCGATGATCGATTTTGTTATTGTGTCATCAGACCTGCGACCGTACAGTATGTCTTGGACACTCAGGTAAAGAGAGGTGCAGAGCTGTCAACTGATCACCACCTGGTGGTGAGTTGGATCCGATGGCAGGGGAGAACACCATTCAGACCTGGTAGACTCAAATGTATAGTGAGGGTGTGCTGGGAACGTCTGGCTGAGGCCCCTGTCTGGGAGGTTTTCAACTCCTACCTCCGGAAGAACTTCAACCACATTCCAAGGGAGTCTGGAGACATGGAGTCTGAATAGGCCATGTTCTCCACCGCCATTGTTGAAGCGGCTGCTCAGAGCTGCGACCGCAAGGTCGTCGGTGCATCTCGAGGTGGCAACCCCCAAACCAAGTGGTGGACACAAGTGGTGGTGGTGGGGGGGCATTAAGCTGAAGAAGGAATCCTATCAAGCTTGTTTGGCTTGTGGGACTCCCGAAGCAGCTGAGGTGTACTGGCAGGCCAAGCGGAGCGCAGCTTGGGAGGTTGCTGAAGCAAAAATTTGGGTATGGGAGGAGTTCAGTGAGGCCATGGAACTAGACTTTCGGTCAGCGTCGAAGAGATTCTGGCAAACTGTCCAGCAGCTCAGGAGGGGAAAGCAGCTACCTTTCCACACTGTGTATGGTGCAGATGGGGTGCTGTTGACTTCAACTGGGGATATTGTCAAGCAGTGGAAGGAATACTTCGAGGATCTAATCAATCCCACTGACACACCTTCCATAGAGGAAGCAGGGCTTGTGGATGAGGGGGACGACTTGCCCATCACAGGGGCTGAGGTCGCCAAGGTGGTTAAAAGTCTCTTTGGTGGCCAGGCCTTGGGGGTAGATGAGATCCGCCCTGGACACCTCAAGGCCCTGGATGCTGTAGGGCTGTCATAGTTGACACGCCTCTGCAGCATTGTGTGGAGGTCAGGGACAGTGCCTTTGGCATGGCAAACTGGGGTGGTGGTTCCTTTCTTTAAAAAAGGGGACCGGAGGGTGTGCTCCAACTTTAGAGGGATCACACTCCTCAGCCTCCCTGGGAAGGTCTATGCCAAGGTACTGGAGAGGAGATTCTGGCCGTTGGTTGACCCTTGGATTCAAGAGGAGCAATGTGGTTTTCATCCTGGCCGTGGCACATCGGATCAACTCTTTACCCTCTTGAGAATCCTCGAGGGTTTGTGGGAGTTTGCCCAACCAGTTTACATGTGTTTGTGGACTTGGAGAAGGCATTCAACCGTGTCCCTCATGGTTTTTTGTGGGGGATGCTTCGGGAGTATGGGGCTTGTTATTATGAGCTATCCGATCTTTATACGACTGTTGTGAGAGTTTGGTTCGTATTACCAACACTTGGTCGGACTCATTCCCAGTGAGAGTTGGACTCCGCCAGGGCTGCCCTTTGTAACCGATCCTGTTCATAATTTTTATGGACAGGATTTCTAGGTGCAGACAGGGAACAGAGGGTGTCATGCATGGTGACCACAGGATCTCATCTCTGTTGTCTGCAGATGATGTTGTCCTGTTGGCTTCATCCAGCAATGACCTACAGGTCTTACTGGGATGGTTTGCCACTGAGTGTGAAGCAGCTGGTATGAGAATCAGTGCCTCCAAGTCTGAGTCCATGGTCCTGAGATGGAAAAAAGGTGGATTGTCCTCTCCGGGTTAGGGACAAGCTCCTGCCCCAAGTGGAGGAGTTTAAGCATCTCGGGGTCTTATTCACGAGTGAGGGGAAAATGGAGCGAGAGATTGACAGATGGATCGGAGCAGCATCTGCAGTGATGTGGACGTTGTACCGGTCTGTTGTGGTGAAGAGGGAGCTGAGTTCTAAGGTAAAGCTGTCGATTTACCGGTCAATCTACATTCCTACCCTCGCCTATGGTCACGAGTTTTGGGTAATGACTGAAAGAACGAGATCAGCACCACAGGTAAAGTCCATGTGGGCAAGCACAGGTGGGGCCAATATGGAACCTGTGGACAAACTCACATGGACCCATAAGACAGCCCAGTTAAACCCACAGTGGAGCCCACATGGACAGGCTGGCTGCGAATGTTTAAGAAAAAAATCATCTGATTTTACTGATCGTGAAGTGGGGCTATTTTACCTTTGAGGCTCAAACTGTAGAGGTTGCAGAGCCCTGAGTTAAAACTTTAAACATAATATTTAAACCCACAGCTGGCATCTTACCTCACACAGCACTGAAAAACCACCACAACTTATTAAACGTCAATGCTCTAAAAATTTGTTAGCAAACAAAGATTAGCCAGTGATGCTGACTAGCTCAAATGTTTTTGTTCCCTGCATTACTGCATACAGAAAACCACTTCAGGTGCTGTTCACACACTCAGCTCATATTAGTCTGTCCTTCAACCTGCAGCTGAAGCCTAGCTAGCTAATGTTTTGTTAAATAATTCACTAACATCTTCCGTCAGTCCTCTACGGCCTCATCGTCCCGCTGTACGCTAACAAGCATCCTGTTCTTTAATTATATGATGTAATTTTGACTTTGCCGTCACATTAAAAAGCTTCCTGTTCATCATGTTCATTGTGTTTATTAATTTTTATAACATCAATCTCATCTCATAAAGAATTTACAATCATTAATTACTGCTGCTTTAACATTTTGGGAGTTTTTGTCTATTTTGGCACTTAGCTAACCTGCTGCTTGCTAATAAACAAAGTGTAGCTGATGTTAGCGTTAAGCTAACAGTGCATGATGGTGGTATTTTAGCTTTACTTCGATTTGAAAAGTAAAAAAAGATGTTTAAATGCTTACATTTCTCCTTTTTTGCACTTTATGTATGCTACATGCTAACAATGCTGTAATGTCATGTTTCTAAAATACATGTTTATATATTGGAGAATAAAAACAAGCAGTTATTGCATATATTAATCAAATATTTTCATTAAACATTTAGATATTAATCTTTAATTAATTAAAAGGTTTTTTTTTCATCTGTAAATCTGCATGGAGACTACAAGCTAACTGCTAGCTAACAAAAATGAAAAAACAACCACATCATTCTGTTTCTTCTATCATGCCATTGACTAAAAAAATGAACTACAGTCACACTCACAGTTCATTCAGACTTTTGTTCTGCTGTAAATATAAGGAGGATTTGAGAATTTGTCAGTAGATCAGGAAAGGTGAGGTGTTTGAACCAAATCTCAAATTTTCAGCCCCTGCTTCACATATTTCCTGCAGTATTTCCCGTGTTTTTGCAGATGTTGCTGCTTCATGGTGTTTGCTGCAATGGTTCAGTCAGTCTTGGCAAGATGTCTTTGTGATGTGCAAACAACGTCTGTATGAGGGGTTTGCTCTGTTAAAAACACACTGATTTATTCTAATGTAACCAATGAGACTTTAAAGGGCTCACTGACTGCACTTTTTCCACTTTTTAACAATTCAGTCATGTCTTAATGAAGTGTTTGTGACATATTTTGTTCACATTTTCTTTAATGTTTTAATTATTGAAGCAAATTTGTATTTTTCCTGCCTTTCTGGAAACACTCTGATTTAAAGCCTGTCACTTTAAGAAACATCCTTCAGCTGTTCAACTCCACCCTCCCTCTTACATTAGTTAGCCATTAGCTGACTAGCTTCTAGCCTCCTTCTAGCTTTGATTAGCAGCGCTGGTTCATTGATTGACAGACATTTGTGCATTGTGCACCACCCTGGCCCACCCCAGCAACCCCGCCGAGACACCACAACAAATCGCTGGCACTGTGTGCCGGGAGACCCACCGATCACAGGAACCCAAGGCCGCTGGCTGACCAGAGCCACCGAGCCACGGGATCTCAAAGGGCAGTGTCTCGCTGCACGGTACTCTGCTCCTCTCCTACGGATGGTGGGATGGTGGGGGAGCTGGCAGTGAAAGCCAGCAGTTCCAGGCAGCAGTGCTGAGTCGCAGCGCGGGCGGTTGCTGTGACTGGCACGCCAGTGCCGGCGACCTGCTGTGGAACCACGGCAAAACCACTGGGAGATGGGCCAGAGCAGCACAAAGCACACCATGGACCGGTGAACCAGGTGGTAACAGGGATAGCTATTAGGGTGATTAAGATCTGAAGAAAATAAAAATATAAGCCGCGCTTGGTGCAAGCTTCCTGGTACCAGTGTTAGCTTGGGGGCTAATAGCTCAGGGGCTAATAGGCTACTTTTAGCACCCCTTCCATCTACATGACAGACAGCTAGGAGGGCTAATAATACAGCAGTGGGCGGGTCTCAAGGACGATGATGGGTTGGCTTTTTATTATCCCCCGCTGTCCGAAGCCCTATGGGGTCGAAGACGCCTTTGTGCGAAGACCGAAGGGGGATTATGTTATGGGTCAGTCCGTCTGTCTGTCCCACATTTGTGAAATCAACTCCTCCTACAGTTTTGGTGCAATTCTTTTGAAACATGGTACCATTGTTTGATATATACTGAGAATGCACATATTGCAATTTGGTTCTGATTGAATGATTTTTGCAGAAATTGCAGCCCCTGACCTATGACCTCCTGTTTCACCTCGCTTCATGGACAGTAACTGTCTTGTGATATCAACTCCTCCTACAGTTTTGGTCCGATTGTTTTTAAACTTGGTACCATGGTTTGATATACTCTGATGATGCACATATCACAATTTCACTCTCACTGGATGACCTTGAAATCAAAGGTCAGAGGTCAGATTTTCCCCTAAATCTTTTAAAAACAATAATGACTGAAAGAAATGAAGGCACCAAGGTGCTGATGCCTCGGTGCCAGAGGCTTGGCAGAGGTATGCGCTCCCAAATCATTGCCAAAATGTTCTGGGTTTCTCTTTAGCCCAAGGACCACCTCTGGTAAAAATTTCATCCAAATCCATCCAGTAGTTTTGGTGCATTCTTGCTAACACACTGTGAGAATAGATAAGAGCCTTGGTGGAGGGTTGCATTCTGGGATCATCACCAAAATGTTATGGGTTCCTCTCTAGGCCAAGGACCACCTCTGGCAAAAATTTCATCCAAATCCGTCTAGTAATTTTGGAGCACACGTATGGCAGTGAAAATAATCTGCAGTTCACATGCGCGTACTGTCGGTGGCAGCCAAGAGCCACCAACCTGATGTGAACAGCAGCAATCCAAACACAGAAGAAGACCACGGTGGCAGACGTTTTAAATGGTGGAAGTGATTGAGGTACGTGAATACAATGACAAGACGAACAGGAGCTTTTGCTGTTTAGTGGCAGAGGAAGAAAACAGACGGGCAAAAAGACGGACATTTGTTTGCCCAGTATTGGTGGACTGCTCAGTATCTTTCTCTGCCGGCAGTTTTCAGGTGCATTCAATTCAATTCAATTCAATTCAACTTTATTTATATAGCGCCATTTCACAACAGTCATCTCATAGCACTATCAACTGTAGGGGGGAACCCCCACAGTTGCCGAAAGACCCCAGCAATCAGGCGATCGCTGATTGCATGCGCAATACCGTCCCATTGATGACAGAGGTGAGCTATTTTTGTGTTTATTTCAAAAACAAAACGTTATTTTGGAATTCTGGCAAATTAAAAGTCAAGAAAATATGATGATACAAGCCTTTAGTTCCACTTAATTTTGACTGGGTGAGCTGAGAGAGGTGAACACACACACACACACACACACACACACACACACACACACACACACACACACACACACACATCCACAGACACACTAACTGATTACGTACGTCTCTCAGTTTCACTGAAGCATAATGATGTAGGCTTTTCAAATCGATACAGGAGTTGTATCTAATATACATCTTGGATGACTTACACCCTCACCTAACTGTGGGTTTGGGGTCAAAAGGTCAAGGTTCCCATTCCTTACACCTTATTTCTGTACAACGCATAAAGCTAGGGCCACCAAACCTGGCACACAGGTTCACCCCGTGGCTCTGAAATGTGACTGTAGTTTTGGGATAACACAGTCAAAGGTCAACATCAAAATGGCTTATAAGCTATATCTCAACAACAAAAGAAAGTTAGGGTCACCAAACTTGCTACACAGGTTCACCTTGGGATCCTAACTTCTGACTATGGGTTTGGGGTCAAAAGGTCAAAGGTCAAGTATAGCATTTCTTTTGCCTTATTACTGTACAATGAGTAAAGTTAGGGTCACCAAACTGTGACCCTGAAATGTGACTATAGTTTTGGGATCAGAAGGTCAAAGGTCAACATCAAAATGGCTTATAAACTATATCTCAACAACAAAGAAGGCTAGGATTACCAAACTTGCTATACAGGTTCACTTGGGGATCCTGCCCTACTACTATGGGTTGTACACTTTGTTGTACATTCATGGATGATCTTATTATTATTATTATTATTATTATTATTATTATTATTATTGCAGTGCAGTGGCGCAGTGGTTAGCACTGCGGCAGCACAGCAACTCACCCTCGGCTGGGGGATCCTGGGTTCGATCCCAGCCCCTCACTAACAGTAATCTGTGTGGAGTTTGCATGTTCTCCCCGTGTCTGTGTGGGTTTACTCCAGGATTTCTCTGGTTTCCTCCCACAGGCCAAAAACATGCAGGTTAGGTTAATTGGCATCAAACTGGGGATTCTGAACTGTCCTTAGGTGTGACTGTGAGAGTGAATGGTTGTCTGTCTCTCTGTGTTGGCCCTGTGATGGACTGGTGATCAGTCCAGGGTGGACCCTGCCTCTCACCCAAAGATGCTGGGATAGGCTCCAGCCCCCCCGCGACCCGAAAAGGATTAAGCAGAAGAAGATGGATGGATGGATGTATTATTATTATTATTATTATGCATGTAACGGAGTGGTGGCCTAGAGGTAGAGCATCCGCCCCACAACTGGGAGGCCGGGGTTCAAATCCCAGCTGGGTCATGCCAAAGACCATATAAAAATGGGACTCCCTGCCCTCCAGCTTGGTGCTCAGCAAAAATGGAACAGACAAGGGAAATGTTGGTTATCCAGCCACAAGGGGTGCACAAGCCAGTGTACTTCCTGTGCTGGTCCCAAGCCCAGATACAGATGAGCAGGGTTGTGTCAGGAAGAGCATCCAGTGTAAAACTTAGTTCCAACCTATGGATGTGGCAGAGAGATCGATGTCTGCCGCAGTGACCCCACCAGAATGTGGAATAAAGCTAGGAGAAGAAAAATAACATTAATGCATCAGATTTATGCAGCGCTTTTCATAGACACTCAAAGATGCTTTCCAATGGATACATTATTCATTCACTCCACAGACATGGGTAGTGGTAAGCTACTTCTGTAGCCACAGCTGCCCTGGGGCAGACTGATGGAAACATGGCTGCCATTCTGTGCCAACGGCCTCTCCGACCACCACCAAACATTTATACACATTCATACCCAGGGTCATGGACACTGGAGGCAAGGTGGGTAAAGTGTCTTGCCCAGGGACACAACGGCAGGATGTCTGGGGAGATCGGGATTCGAACCACCAACCCTGTGGTTATTAAATGACCGGCTCTACCTCCTGAGCCACTGTTGCAAACATTTCCCTCCTCCGTTCCATTTTTGCTGAGCAAAATGGCAGCAAAAGTATGGCAGGAAGTTTGGTTTTTATATAGTCTTTGGCATGACCCGGCAGGGACTTGAACCCCAACCTCCCAGTTGTGGGGCGGATGCTCTACCTCTAGGCCACCACTCCGGTTATCATAATTTGTCATAATTTGTCAAAACTTCTCATAACTTGACTCTGCCACAATTCAATTTCAATTCTATTGAAAAGTTGAAAACTGCTCTCTGTCAGTAAGTACTGGCATGGTCAAAGAAAATGGAGACGGAGGATGTCGCCCTCTTCCCAGAGTGCTCTTGTTCTCATTGTGACGTATACGATTTAGACAGAAGAGTCAAAAAACATTTCTGGCCTTTCTGGGAGAGAAAAAACAAGATAAAGGCTGTGTGTTTTTTTTTTTTTTTTTAAGAGAATTGATTGTTTTTCGATTATTTGGTGACCAGTACCCTCATTTCAGACAGTTGAAACCTACAAACACACCATTTTCAGTCAATGAGCCCTTTAAACAGCCTCACACATTTTTCAGATCGGTTTCATTGTTCCTGACACTCATGTCAGTTCATATCTCAGGCGCTGATGTCCGGTAACAGCTGCTGCTCTTGGAGTCACAGCAGCCAGAATTAGAAAGTGTGCAGAGAGGAGAGTTTCTGTTTCGCTGTCCTCTCTATGACAGATGGGACGTGCAACACGTTGGAGACGCCAGGAAGGAGCTATCGGGTCTCTGGCAAACAAGTCGGTTCTCATTCATGTGAAGAATCTGGTCAACTGTTGGAATGAGGCGGTTTAGTTGTAGCTTCTTCAGATCTTAGCTGCTGTTGAGACCATCACCGGAGTGGTGGACTAGAGGTAGAACATCCGCCCCACAACCGGGAGGTTGGGGTTCAAGTCCTGGCTGGGTCATGCCAAAGACCATATAAAAATGAAACTTCCTGCTGTCCAGCTTCGTGCTCAGCAAAAATGGAATGGAGGCGGGAAATGTGGGCGGCAATGGCTCAGGAGGTTGAGTGGGTTGCCCAATAACCAGAGGGTTGGTGGTTTGAATCCTGCTCTTCCCAGACATCCTGCCGTTGTGCCCCTGGTCAGGACACTTTACCCACCTTGCCTCCAGTGTCTATGACACTGGGTATGAATGTGCATAAATGTTTGGTGGTGGTCAGAGAGGCCGTTGGCACAGAATGGCAGCCGCAGCTGTGGCTGCAGAAGTAGCCAGTGTTGGGAGTAACGCGTTACTGTAACGCCGCTACTTTTGCAGTAACGCGCCGTGTAACAAAATTACTGTTTAAAAATTCAGTAATGCATTACAGTTACTGAAACTTAATCACATGCCTTACTCACGTTACTCGTTTTAGGGCAGCGCGGTGGCGCAGTGGTTAGCACTGCGGCAGCACAGCAACTCACCCTCGGCTGGGGGATCCTGGGTTCGATCCCAGCCCCCGACCAACAGTGATCTGTGTGGAGTTTGCATGTTCTCCCCGTGTCTGCGTGGGTTTACTCCAGGATTTCTCTGGTTTCCTCCCACAGGCCAAAAACATGCAGGTTAGGTTAATTGGCATCAAACTGGGGATTCTGAACTGTCCTTAGGTGTGACTGTGAGAGTGAATGGTTGTCTGTCTCTCTGTGTTGGCCCTGTGATGGACTGGTGATCAGTCCAGGGTGGACCCTGCCTCTCACCCAAAGATGCTGGGATAGGCTCCAGCCCCCCCGCGACCCGAAAAGGATTAAGCAGAAGAAGATGGATGGATGGATGTATTATTATTATTATTATTATGCATGTAACGGAGTGGTGGCCTAGAGGTAGAGCATCCGCCCCACAACTGGGAGGCCGGGGTTCAAATCCCAGCTGGGTCATGCCAAAGACCATATAAAAATGGGACTCCCTGCCCTCCAGCTTGGTGCTCAGCAAAAATGGAACAGACAAGGGAAATGTTGGTTATCCAGCCACAAGGGGTGCACAAGCCAGTGTACTTCCTGTGCTGGTCCCAAGCCCAGATACAGATGAGCAGGGTTGTGTCAGGAAGAGCATCCAGTGTAAAACTTAGTTCCAACCTATGGATGTGGCAGAGAGATCGATGTCTGCCGCAGTGACCCCACCAGAATGTGGAATAAAGCTAGGAGAAGAAAAATAACATTAATGCATCAGATTTATGCAGCGCTTTTCATAGACACTCAAAGATGCTTTCCAATGGATACATTATTCATTCACTCCACAGACATGGGTAGTGGTAAGCTACTTCTGTAGCCACAGCTGCCCTGGGGCAGACTGATGGAAACATGGCTGCCATTCTGTGCCAACGGCCTCTCCGACCACCACCAAACATTTATACACATTCATACCCAGGGTCATGGACACTGGAGGCAAGGTGGGTAAAGTGTCTTGCCCAGGGACACAACGGCAGGATGTCTGGGGAGATCGGGATTCGAACCACCAACCCTGTGGTTATTAAATGACCGGCTCTACCTCCTGAGCCACTGTTGCAAACATTTCCCTCCTCCGTTCCATTTTTGCTGAGCAAAATGGCAGCAAAAGTATGGCAGGAAGTTTGGTTTTTATATAGTCTTTGGCATGACCCGGCAGGGACTTGAACCCCAACCTCCCAGTTGTGGGGCGGATGCTCTACCTCTAGGCCACCACTCCGGTTATCATAATTTGTCATAATTTGTCAAAACTTCTCATAACTTGACTCTGCCACAATTCAATTTCAATTCTATTGAAAAGTTGAAAACTGCTCTCTGTCAGTAAGTACTGGCATGGTCAAAGAAAATGGAGACGGAGGATGTCGCCCTCTTCCCAGAGTGCTCTTGTTCTCATTGTGACGTATACGATTTAGACAGAAGAGTCAAAAAACATTTCTGGCCTTTCTGGGAGAGAAAAAACAAGATAAAGGCTGTGTGTTTTTTTTTTTTTTTTTAAGAGAATTGATTGTTTTTCGATTATTTGGTGACCAGTACCCTCATTTCAGACAGTTGAAACCTACAAACACACCATTTTCAGTCAATGAGCCCTTTAAACAGCCTCACACATTTTTCAGATCGGTTTCATTGTTCCTGACACTCATGTCAGTTCATATCTCAGGCGCTGATGTCCGGTAACAGCTGCTGCTCTTGGAGTCACAGCAGCCAGAATTAGAAAGTGTGCAGAGAGGAGAGTTTCTGTTTCGCTGTCCTCTCTATGACAGATGGGACGTGCAACACGTTGGAGACGCCAGGAAGGAGCTATCGGGTCTCTGGCAAACAAGTCGGTTCTCATTCATGTGAAGAATCTGGTCAACTGTTGGAATGAGGCGGTTTAGTTGTAGCTTCTTCAGATCTTAGCTGCTGTTGAGACCATCACCGGAGTGGTGGACTAGAGGTAGAACATCCGCCCCACAACCGGGAGGTTGGGGTTCAAGTCCTGGCTGGGTCATGCCAAAGACCATATAAAAATGAAACTTCCTGCTGTCCAGCTTCGTGCTCAGCAAAAATGGAATGGAGGCGGGAAATGTGGGCGGCAATGGCTCAGGAGGTTGAGTGGGTTGCCCAATAACCAGAGGGTTGGTGGTTTGAATCCTGCTCTTCCCAGACATCCTGCCGTTGTGCCCCTGGTCAGGACACTTTACCCACCTTGCCTCCAGTGTCTATGACACTGGGTATGAATGTGCATAAATGTTTGGTGGTGGTCAGAGAGGCCGTTGGCACAGAATGGCAGCCGCAGCTGTGGCTGCAGAAGTAGCCAGTGTTGGGAGTAACGCGTTACTGTAACGCCGCTACTTTTGCAGTAACGCGCCGTGTAACAAAATTACTGTTTAAAAATTCAGTAATGCATTACAGTTACTGAAACTTAATCACATGCCTTACTCACGTTACTCGTTTTAGGGCAGCGCGGTGGCGCAGTGGTTAGCACTGCGGCAGCACAGCAACTCACCCTCGGCTGGGGGATCCTGGGTTCGATCCCAGCCCCCGACCAACAGTGATCTGTGTGGAGTTTGCATGTTCTCCCCGTGTCTGCGTGGGTTTACTCCAGGATTTCTCTGGTTTCCTCCCACAGGCCAAAAACATGCAAGTTAGGTTAATTGGAGACTCTAAAGTGGCCCCAGGTGTGAATGAGTGTGTGAATGGTGAAAGGGTTGGGCGCCGCACCAGCGGCTGCTTCATCCACTCATGTGGACGCCCTGTAATTTCCCCATTGTGGGACTAATAAAGGATTCAAAATTCAAAAATCTTATTAATATGGACAGATATTTTAGCACAAATAAATACAAACTGACGTTCCCTCGCTAAGGAGCTGTCAGTCAAAGAGCCTCGTCTCTGCAGCAGCCGCAGATGGAGTCTGCTGCTGCTGCTGGGAAAAGAAGCTACTTTGTTTTTGTGAAAACAGATTCTTTTTTCTTTGTCATGGTTAAAGATAAAAGTATATTGGTGGATTGCAAACTAAATGCGTTTGAGACCGACTGCAATCTCCAGAAGCGCCAAAGAACAGCAGCAAGTCCTGCCAAGCTAGTGCTATGCTATGCTAAGCTAACAGCGTGTTAGAGGATTACGCTACCTGAACAGCGGCTGGATTTTGAGCACAGGTATGGATCTGGACTGTTGGTGACCCAGCAAGAATTAAACCGACTGATTGACAGATATGTGGTTACAGAATGAAGATCTGATGTCATTTTCCATCAGACCGCTGTTATCCACTGAAGTTAAAACACATTTACCTGCTACCTGGATAAAGATTATTCAAAAATGGATTTCATCTCCAAAGGACTGGATCATGTCCCTGACACTGCAAACATTTGGACTGTGGATAATAGACGTTTTTTTTGGATTAAATCTGTAATATTAAAGGTGAGAAACTGACAGCTTTATGTGGTGTAATTGAGTTATTTAGAAAGAACTACAAAGTCGTGCAGGGATGACGTCACGGAGGCGACTGGCGGGAGAGTGACAGACTAGCAGCGAGGTTGACATTTGGTGCAATAAAAGTGACGTTAAAAACTACAGTTGGACTCACGCAGTGTTTTAATAACACGACATGGTGTCAGAAGTCCTGTAGTTAACGTAGAGAGGTAAGCCCGGAAAGAAAAGGATCGTTTGTACACCGCGGAGGAAGAGAGGGGAGTTTGCGGACACGATGAGTGGAGACGAAGATGCAAATGGAGGGTTAGCAACCGCTCCAGGAGCCGCTGTGGCAGCGAGTCCGTGCGCTACGTTCAACATCCAGCTGCCGGAGCCCTTCGACTTTTCTAAGCCGCAGGAGTGGGCCAAATGGATCCGGAGATTTGACAGATTTCGCCTGGCAAATAATCTGAATGCAAGCTCTGAAGAGAATCAAGTTAATACTCTGATATATTGCATGGGAGATGAGGCGGATGATGTTTTACGTGGGCTGGCTCTGACTGATGCTCAACGCAGCTCGTATGAAGCAGTGCATGACGGCTTTCAAAGCTTCTTTGTGGTTAAAAAAAATGTAATTTATGAACGTGCCAAATTCAACCTGCGAAAACAGAGAGAAAGTGAGACAGTAGATTCTTTTGTCACTGCACTATATGCGCTGGCTGAACACTGCAATTACGGTGTGCTGCATGATGAGCTACTTCAGGACAGACTCATCATCGGTCTGTTAGAAAAGAGGCTGTCTGAACGCATGCAGCTAGATGCAGAGCTGACTTTGGAGAAGGCAATCAGGATGGCACGACAGGGTGAGGAGGTGAAAGAGCAGCAAGCTTCTCTGAGAGGAGACACCAGGACTCAGGCAAGTGAGGCAATGTCTGTTGACAGAGTGTTCAAGGGAAGTAGGAAGCCTGCTAAAAACAAACCTCAGCGTGCTCTCAAACCGCTCAGCACTCAGAACAGCAAGGAAAAGGGGACACAGTTAAAATGTCATAAATGTGGCAGCTCTCCGTCACATTCAAAACGTGAGAGCCCTGCAAATGAAGTGAACTGTCATGCTTGTGGGAGAAAGGGTCACTATAAACATGTGTGCAAGACCGTAAAATCTGTACTTGAGGTGGAAGAGGATGAGGATGCCATCTTCCTCGGCAGTGTTACAACAGACGGTGATCCTTAGATGGTCAACACTGACATTCATGACAGCAGTGTGACATTCAAAATTGACACGGGTGCTGATGTCACAGTTTTGCCACATGCTGTGTTCCAGAAAATACTCAGAGAAAACCCACCTGCACTCCACAAAGCACCTAAGCCGCTCCTGGGACCGGGGAGGAGGCCACTTGATGTTGTGGGCGTTGCCAAGCTGTTGTTGAGAATTGGTGAGAAAGAGGAGATGGAGGAAGTGTATGTTGTCCGTTATGTGCACACTGCCCTGCTAGGGAGGTCCGTGAGCTGCAGACTAGGGCTTCTTGCACGCCTTGACAGTGTCACTATAGAGACATTAAAGGAGAACTATCCAAAACTATTCAGCGGACTAGGTGAGGTGCGCCAGGCATATGCCATCAAGCTCAAACCAGGTGCCAAACCATTTTCACTCAAGACACCAAGGAGGATCCCATTGCCACTAATGGACAAAGTCAAGCAAGAGCTGTCCCGCATGGAAAGCCTCGGGGTGATATGCAGAATTGAGGAGCCTACAGACTGGTGTGCTGGCATCGTGGTAGTGCCCAGAAAGAACAAGATGGATCCTGTGCGAATATGTGTCGACCTCACTAACCTCAATGAGTCCGTGTGTAGAGAAAAGTTCATTCTACCATCAGTAGAGGAAACACTTGGGAGACTGGCTGGAGCCAAAATATTTAGTAAGCTGGATGCAAATATGGGGTTTTGGCAAATCCCATTGACAGAAGATTCAGCGAAACTGACAACGTTCATCACGCCCTTTGGACGCTATTATTTCAAACGGCTACCTTTTGGCATTGCGTCCGCCCCTGAACACTTTCAGAACAGAATGGTGACGGAGGTCACAGAAGGGCTCGAAGGCGTGGTTTGTCACATTGACGACGTGCTGGTGTGGGGTCGTACGCAAGAGGAGCATGATGCTCGCCTGCATACCGTGCTAAGAAAGATTCAGAAGGCAGGTATCACACTTAACATTGGCAAGTGTGATCTGTCAAAGTCTGAGGTGACCTTCCTAGGCCACGTGATCTCCGCCAGCGGCATCAGTCCAGACCCGAGCAAGACAGAGGCTGTGAGGGAAATGCCTGAGCCAAAAACAGTGAGTGAACTAAGATCTTTCCTTGGAATGGTAAACCAGCTAGGCAAGTTTATCCCGCAGCTAGCTGAGAGGGATAAAGCCCTCAGAGATCTCCTTTCAAAGAAGAACTGCTGGGTGTGGGGCGCTGACCAGGCTAAATCCTTCCAGGACTTAAAGGATGCCCTGATGTCACCACCAGTGCTAGCCGTATATGATCCTAACAGAGAATGCAAAGTTACGGCAGATGCATCGTCTTATGGACTTGGAGGAGTCCTGCTACAAAACTGGGGTGAGGAGTGGAGACCAGTAGCCTTCATGTCGCGGTCTCTCACACCCACCAAGCAGAGATATGCACAAGTGGAAAAGGAGGCTTTGAGCCTGACCTGGGCTTGCGAGAGGTTCAGCAATTTCCTCATTGGAAAACACTTCCAGTTGGAGACAGATCACAAGCCTCTCCTGAGTCTCCTGGGGTCTCAAGCACTGGATGTTCTACCCCCTCGGATACAACGCTTTCGAATGCGTCTTATGCACTATTCCTACTCCATAGCTCATGTGCCAGGGAAGTGCCTGTGGACAGCTGATACATTGTCGCGAGCGCCTGTCACAAGAAAAGGGACACCAGCTGACAAAGAGCTGTTCGAGGACACAAATATCTACGTGGATATGGTGATGGAGAACCTACCTGCAAGCACTGCTTATCTGGAGGAGCTGAGAGAGCAGCTGCAGAGGGACAGTGTGTGTGCTCGAGTGATGCAGCTGTGTGCAGAAGGCTGGCCAGCTCATGGCATAAATGAACCTGCACTCAAGCTATACTGGACTGACAGGGCATTCCTTACTGTCCAGGATGGTCTACTGCTAAAGGGAGAAAGGCTCGTCATACCCTCAACCATGAGAAATGATGTTCTCGCTAAGCTGCACGAAGGACACCAGGGTGTGGTTAAGTGTAGAGAACGGGCACGACAGTCAGTATGGTGGCCGGGGTTGAGTCAGCAGCTGAATGAGTTGGTTCTCAACTGCAGAGCATGCTGTCAGGAGAGACAGAACCACAGGGAGCCACTGATGCCGACACCATACCCAGACAGACCATGGCAGAAGTTGGGAGCAGACTTGTTCATGTTAGGGAGCAAGACCTACTTGCTAGTAGTGGACTACATGTCAAGATATGTGGAGATTGCCCTGCTAACTCCCACAAGATCTAATGATGTGATCCACCACCTTAAGTCAATCTTTGCTCGTCATGGAATCTGTGAGACCCTGGTGACAGACAATGGGCCACAATTCTCTGGAGCAGCTTTTGCAGCATTTGCAAAGTTGTACGGGTTCCAGCATGTAACCAGCAGCCCAAAATATTCCCAGGGCAATGCTGAAGCGGAACGTGCAGTGCAGACAGTGAAGAGGCTTTTGAAGAAGTCAGGTGACCCCTATCTTGCTTTACTGGCCTACAGGGCTACCCCTGTCCAAAATGGGTATAGCCCAGCTCAACTGCTCATGGGAAGGCGGCTTCGTACAACTGTGCCTATTCTTCCTGCGTTGTTAAGTCCTGCTCTTCCGGATAGAAATGCTGTTATGCTGAACGAAGGGAAGAGGAAAACAAAGGATGCGCAACGCTACAACCTGAGACACCGTGCAAAGCATCTCAACAGACTCACTTCAGGACAGGACGTGTGGGTCACCGATCAAGGAGCAGCAGGTGCTGTCATCGGAAATCACACCACACCGCGCTCTTATCTGGTGGAGGGACCCCATGGGACCATCAGGCAAAACCGTCGTCATCTCATCCCCTGGAACTCCTCATCGGAGCAGAGCAATGGTGCTGCAGCAGAGCAGTTCCCGGAAGGTGTTCCAGAACAACCTTCAGCAGAACAACCGGCAGCAACATCATCACAGCAGAACGTTCCTGAACCACCATCTACTCCTACTCCTAGAACCAGGTCTGGGAGAGCGGTTGTAAAACCAACCCGGTTGGACTTATAAACAATTATGAAGATTGAACTTTTGAAAATAATAGTGAAAAAAAAGGCTGCAAATGTATTGCACTATTTTTCTGATTTTGCACTCTTTTCAATGTAAATGTTCAAGTTCAGAGTTTAGAGTGAGGACAGAACAGTACAGGGTTTAGGATCGAAGTATTGTACTTGATTTTGCACATATTGTTCAGTGCTAAGGGTAAACTGCAGTGTGACTGTTGTGTGTGTGAATGGTATTAGGTAGGACCAGATCTTCCAGCCACAGAGGCAGAATAATCCTCTAAGGTCTGTGGAATCAATGGCAGTCTACCCATTGATACTAGAAAGGGGAGATGTGGTGTAATTGAGTTATTTAGAAAGAACTACAAAGTCGCGCAGGGATGACGTCACGGAGGCGACTGGCGGGAGAGTGACAGACTAGCAGCGAGGTTGACATTTGGTGCAATAAAAGTGACGTTAAAAACTACAGTCGGACTCACGCAGTGTTTTAATAACACGACACTTTATGCAGTGTTGCCAACTCTCACTCTTCTGGAGTGAGTCTCACTCTGCTTCCCTCTCTCTCACTCCACAAACCCCGTTTCTCACTCCAAAATGAGGAAATTACTGGCAGTTTTGTGTTGATTTTCTTCAGATTTTTCCCACAATCAGAGCTCTGAAGGCAGGATGAAGCAGACTGAAGATGTTCTAGAAGCTTTGTCTGAAACGGTCTGTTTTCAGCCTGACATTAATAAGCCCCGAATGGAATCCATTAATTAACTTATCTTGCTGTGTGTGCAAGATGATTTAAGTATGCACTTAAAAGTAACATGAAAGTTACTTTTCCAAGTAACTAGTTACTTTAATCATGCAGTAATTGGTAAAGTAGCTCAGTTACTTTTGAAAACAAGTAACTAGTAACTGTAACTAGTTACTATTTTTTAGTAACTTGCTCAACACTGGTAGTGCTATGTCCTTAACAGAGAACCAACAATGAGGCTGGAGGTACAACGGAACACAACTTTATTACTGCACTCACTGTACAGCACAGACGCTCCCGTCAGGCAGAGGTGAGGTCAAAGAGAGCGTCCCTCTTCCGCACAGCACCTCTTATACTCCGGGTGGCGGCGGAACCAGAAAGGTGTAGCCACCACCCGTGTCACACAATAATATGTCTTCTGAACTATATGAGCAACACTACAGGTAGTAGCTTATCACTATCAATGTCTGTCTGGAGTGAATGAATCATGGACTCACTGTAAAAGTGTTGAGATGTCAGTTGACATGTAAAGCACCATATAAATCTAGTTGCTTCTTCTTCTTCTTCTTCTCATTGAACTGAGTTAAATACCAGGTATTTCTGCAGTACTGCTGACATGTTATCAGATGTTTGTTTCATTACTTCTGGTACCTCAGTGAAAAGCTTAACTGAAGTATTCCAAGTATCACCAATGTGGCACTTTTTGGGTTTCATCTGGGTTTGTTAAAGGTTGTCAAACGCTTCGCCGACAGGTTTCAAGGTCGCCAAAAGCTTTTATCACCAAAAGTTTGAACACGGTCAAAAATTTTTGCAAATGTGTTTTTCTGCATACATTAGCAAACGTTTGCAAAATAGCTGTAAGCATTTTCAAACGGTTAAAACATGTCGTGCTGATACCTGTGTCTCGTGAGGAGCATTGCACTTTCTTAGAAAGTTGCCAAATAGTTCACTAACGGTTTTTAAGGTTACCAACAGTTTTTTTTTTGCAACTTTTTTTCTCAAAAATGTGCAACTGTTTTCTTGTTAATTTTCTGCTTTTTTTCCTGTAGATTTGTGAGTTTTTACTCATAAATGTGCAGTTTTTTTTCTCATGAATTTGCCACTTTTTTCCTGTAAAGTTTCAATTTTCTCCTTATAAATTTGAAACTTTTCCTCAGAAATTTGTGACTTTTTCCCCTCAAAATTTGCAAACTGTTTCTTAAAAATATACAAGTTTTTTCCAGTAAAATAAGTTTTTTCTTGGAAATTCTAAATTTTTTCAAAGAAAATTTGAAACTTTTTTCTAGTAAACTTTTTTCTGAATTTTTTTTTTATAAATATGAAAATTTTTTTCTCATGAATTTGCCACTTTATTCCTGTAAATTTTCAACTTTTTTCCCCTCATACATTTGCAGTGTTTTTCCTCCAAAAACTGTATAAACACTCCATCAAAATTGTGGCTAAGAAGACACGACAGTACCACCGTTGTGGTTTACTTGCCAAACACAAGATGCTAAGCTTTGAAAATATGATCATGCATGCATATGTTGATCTTTAAAATTATCCAAGGTTCTGCACCGCCACGTCTTAAGACTTTTGTGTACCTGACCTCTGAACAAAACACCAGAGTAACAAGGACGTCCTCTAGGTGGCGTTGTTACATCCCCCTACATAAAACTGCTTTTGGACAATCAGCATTCTCATACAAAGCTATAACGGAATGGAACAAGCTCCCCACTGCTTTGAAGTCCAGAACAAATTACAGACTTTTCCACAGAGACTAAAAAGTGGATTTTAAGTAATCAAGCCTGCCAGCATTGACTCGCTCCCTGAAATGGGATTATGAAATTTTACTCTTAAATTGTTTTTATGTGTGCCGTCTCTCTTATCGTTTCACCTTTTTAACTTCAACAGTTTCTGAAACCTGACCTGAATTGCTTTCTATATTCCAATGTTTATTTCGAACTCAAGGTTCATAGTATATACAAAACATGTGTAAAAAATAAAAGTGTATAAAATTCAGCAATCACACAGCGCTCATATAACAACAATAAAATACAATAATGAACTCAGTATAAAATAGAACGCCACCACTTCCAGATGCTGGAGTGAAGTGTGAGTGATGAATTAACAACTGCGGATATAAAATGGTTGTTACATGCCAGCAACCTTCTCATAAAACTATAAACATTCTTTCGTAACAACTCACCAAAAGACGGAATATTCAAGGACTCAAACATCTCGCTAGCACTCGACCTACGAGCTATAGCTAACATCCTTCTTAGGGAATTATTATATGCAATGCAGATTTTGTTCCTAACAGCAACATATATAACATCTATATGTGCTGTTTTTCTTTTAATATCTTCCTGGTGCCTCAGGGACCACAGACGGAAACTAGTGAGGACGCTAGAATCTGCTGCAGCGCATCTTTACCCTGGGTTTCAGGTTTTTCTGCACATGGTCCCTGACAAATAAACCAAGAAACTGAATTAAACTCAAAATTTGTGACTTTTTTCCCTCAAAAATTTGCAGTTTTTCTCAAAAATATGCAATTTTCTCCAGTAAAGTTTTTTTTCTTTTCTTTTAGATTTGCAACATTTTCCTCAGATTTTAATTTTTTTTTCTTTTAACTTTGAAACTTTTTTTGGAAATTCAAAACTTTTTTTAATAGCTTTGTGACTTTTTTTCCCTAAATTAGCAATTTTTTCCCTGCAAGTCTTCAGGGTTTCTTTTCTCATAAACTGCCACCGCTCCTCTGGATGCTGGTTCAGTTTTTATTCTGCGTATTTACGTTGTAATTTGAACTTTTTGCTATTTAAACGGGCATCTTTGGTCATATCTTTCCACCTGTATTCTTGCAGATTTGCAGCTAATTTACATGTATACGTCTGTATGTGACGCTAAATTGGTGAAGACCCCTCACCCCCCTTGTTAAGAAAACCACAGCTCACCTACTGACAGACCTGTGAGTGAACGGTCACCGGTTTCCTAGAAAACCAGTTTTAACCCTCACCAGACCTCCGTGTTAAACAGCGTTAGCGGAGCTTGTGTTTATCCAGGGTGGAAGGTGAGAAATGTTCCGCATGTCGGCCATTTTTGTTGCTGTAGGTGTGGAGTTTTTCACCTCAGCTGTTGAGGGAACAGCAGATGTGAGCAGCTGAAGGTCACAGATCTCTCCTGTTACTGATCTTCCTTCTTTAGCTTCATTTTAAGGCCCAGACGTGTTTTTGGCTTCATGCCCTCCTGTCTCTTTTATTCTGGACATTTGTCTGCATTCAGTCGTTGACGTATATTCAGTTACGTTGGTATTCTCACGTCGGTGACAGGTCATAAATCTGACCGCCAACATGTGTGCGGGTGGTGATCGACTCCAGATGGCGGATGAATCCGAGCGTAAACATACATTAGTTCATAAATACTTCTACGCGGCGAGGAAAGGCCGCACGCTTCACTCCCGTTTGTGAACGAGGAGAACATTCCTGAAGGTCGGACACCTGAACCCGACCCCCGCAGGGCCCTGCCCTCCCACATTCCCCACATGACACCGATTCATCACTCAATCAAACCTTCACGGCTGCCGTCGCTGCTGGACAAACCAGTGGTGTGCAACCTGTGGCTCTGGAGCTACAGGCAGCACAAGAGTCTGAACGAGTCTGAACAAGAACTCTGGTGAGCCACAGATTCTCACAGACGTTTATATCAATTTGCTTTACTTTTACTCATTTTATTCTTACCATTTTAAACCCTGGACATTTTTACCTTTAGTTTTATCTTTTAAATTAGAGCTGAGATCTTAACTGACCTATACATTCACAGCGTTTCACGACTGTCATGGCACCACTTACCGCGTCAGCTGTCTGTCAAAACTGTGCCACCTTTGCCCAGAAGACTGCTGAACTGGAGCGGCGTATCTCCAATCTTTACAAAACTGAGGACGTGGAGAAACATCTAGAAACAGTAATTCTTGGCAGAGTCCAAGATCTGCCCTCCAGTAAAGACTCTGACACACCGTCCCTGACCGGCCTGTTGGCTCTCCTCCACCCGTGAACTCTCCTCCTGACCCTGTTGATCCCAGCTCTGGGTTTACAGGTCCCACTGTTTCTGGCTCTGGATCATCTCCACCTGCCGCCGCGGTCGCCTCGGCCACTGGTCCAAGTCAATCCTCCAGTGTCACTCCCTTTCCAGGTGCTTCTTGGGAACACCTCTGGGCCCAGCCTAGAGCTGAACCGGAGGCACTGTTCAGCTCCACACCATACCACCCAGAGCTGTGGCTTGTTGCCAGTGACCGCTGGAGAAAGGGGAAGAGGTCAGCACGTGGAACAGCATACAATAAGCTAGTAGCAAGCTAACAGGAGGAGTGGTACAGGAGGTAGCAGGCTAGAGGCGGAACGCTAAAGAGAGCGTCTCCCGTGGTTAGTCCCCTAATATAGTCACGGCCTGATGATGTCACATTGTGCATGCATCCGCTTACGTCCATGACATGCGTGGTGGTATACCAGTGTGCCACTTTTACCCCCCCGGGAAAAAACAGAACCTTGCTGGTGATGGGTAACCTTAGCTGGATACCTGCTATTGTGGCATACAGCTAACGCAGCACAAATATAACCAGAACCATTTAATGTAATGGAGCACAGAGCTAACTAACAAACAAACACTGGATGGTTATCAGCAGGTGGTATATTGCATGATGTTAATAGCATAATATGGTTAATTAGCTCTTAAATCCAAACCATGGATTACTTAAGGTTCCATGCACCAAAACATTGCTTTTTTAAACCATTATGTGAACCAATATGACCCTGAGCAACCGGGTAGACTGCTGGTAAGACCCGCATGGTTTAGTGGATTATTCTGCCAATTATTCTACCAACCATGCTTTGTTTAAACACTTTCAAAACAGAGTCAGTTTTAAAGTTCAACTTCAGGGGGCCTCTGGTGAGCCCGCGGTGGGTGCGGCCCTGGAGGTGCTGGTTGTGGTGGACCTGGGTGCCATCTTGCTGTAATCGCTCTCTCGTCAGCAAAGTCTCAGTCCAGGTCCCACACTGGCTTAGTCGGTCCTAGTATTGCGTCTTGATCCGGGGCAGCTGCTGCTCTTACCTTCCGTAGATGGCTGGTGTGCCATCTCAAACCATCGGCCATCTGGAAGGTGGCTGGCCCCAATTGCACGGTGATCTGCATCGGCAGTGACAGGAGCATCTGCAGGTCTTCTAGGCATTCAGATCGGCGGACCCAAACCCAGTTGAGCACCGTGAGCATGGACCTAGTTGGCTTCATGCGGCGCTGCTGCTGTTCTCTCGTCCCTGATACTGGTTGCGGTTGTGGCGGCGTGATGTTCTCGCCGGCAGCAGAACACACTCCAGTTTGGCATCGTTCGCCGGGGTGCTGCTTGGCCATGGCCTCTTTCTCCTGCAGCTGTACTGTGGCTCCATGAGTCTTATGCCGGGCAAGGATCCGAGACGAGTGTGAATTCTGCCCTTTCTCCTCTGTGTTCTGCTCTCCGTGCAGTGGGGAGCTTGGAGTGGCTGTACCCACGCCTGGATGAAAAGTGCTCTGGTCATCAGCAGTCAGACAAAGTCCTTTGTGGTCATGAACATCCATCCATCCATCCATCCATCCATCCATCTTCTACCACTTTTCTGGAGGTTCGGGTCACGGAGGCAGCAGTTCAAGCAGAGAAGCCCAGACTTCCCTCTCCCCAGCCACCTGCTCCAGCTCTTCAGAGAGGATACCAAGGCGTTCCCAGACCAGCTGGGAGACATAGTTCTGGGTCTGCCCCGGAGTCTTCTCCCAGTGGGTCATGCATAGTGAAACCCAATTTGTGGGAAAGGATGTTGTCGCCGTGCGTCGCTACCTGAAAGGTGAATGCTGGAAGGACTTTGGACCTGTAGCAAAAAATCATTGTGAAGGTTCCTACAAGGCTGATTCTGGTAAAATAGTTAAGCTTACCACAGCGCTGGCATCGCTGTCCTTTTGCTGGGCAGGAGCGTGCGCACGTCAGGTGCACAGGGGAACCACAGTTACCACACAATCGGCATCCCACGATGTTCTGTTGTCCCGTGGTGTTCACTTTGGCGTCCTCCAAAAAGGTTTTGGTGTTAATGGGTTCCTCTGCCAGGGTAACTGCATGAGCTAGTGGGGTTTGTTGTTGTGAAGCACCTAGCTGTGATGTAAGCTGGGCGGCGGCCTCAAGCGGGAATGCTAACTCCACCGCCTTCGCCAGCAGCAGGTTGTCTGGTGCCAGCAACAGCTTCACGTGCAGCCTCAGGTTGTTGGTGTGCTCTGCTAGCTGGTCCCACACCATCTCGTCCTCTAGCAGCTCAAACCTGCATGTACTCGCCAGACAGAAGTGGGCCGCAAAATACTGCTGAGTCATCTCTCATGTTCCCTGTCGGTGCTGGCGGAACTTAATTCTCCTCACCAGCACACTCTCGGGTGTCACAAAATGTCCAGCAAGCAGGGCGACACATATGTTGTACGTATCTGCAGGTCCCAACATTCTAAACACGCGCTGTCCCTCGCTGCTCAGGCTACGAATCAGCAAAGCACGTAGTTGAAACTTGCTAACAGTAGCTAGGTCCATTGCCAACACATACGTCTGGAACAATTCAAACCAACAAGGCCATGGGGAGGGTGGCTCACCTGAGGTAGCGAGGAATGGTGGCAGGGGTGCCAAACACGCTTCCATCTTAAGGAAAATGTGCTATTTTCCTCGAGAAGAATAAGTTTTCTCCTCGTCGCCACTTGTTATAGCTGGGAATGAGACCAGCGGACATGTTGTCTGTGTTGAGGGTTAGCTTTGATGAACTGCTAGCCAACATGTGGAACATCAGACAATAAGGCTTGGCCCCAGTCTGCCACTGCAGCATGTGGTTTTGTTTTTATTGAGAATTTTAACCTGTTCTGGAACCGTACATCATTTTACAGGAGAGACGGTAAACATCCAGGCAGGCTGGGCGCTCGCATTTTAACAGACAATATATTTTATTCTGTTTCAACTGCTCCGTCAGCCTGACTGTCTCCCCCTGTATGCCCATTTTACCCACAATTTGCGCCCCCCGGCACCAGTCCTTCCTCACCATCCACATACCCCATTTCCTCCATTACCTCCAACAACAGATCACCAGGATTCGGACTGGTGGAGTAAACCATCAGAACTAGGTCAAAATTAACTTAAATAGCCAACAAACCACCTCACACACCAACCCTTCAACAGTTTTTATGGCTCTTTTAAATGCCCACTCCCCTTTAAATAAATCTTTTATTATTACTTCCGCCAGGCCGAAAGGCCAGGAGGAGGTAATGTTTTTGCCGGGGTTTGTCTGTGTGTTTGTCTGTTTGTCTGTCTGTCTGTCTGTCTGTTTGTCTGTTGGTTAGCAAGATAACTCAAAAACTTTTGGACGGATTTCAATGAAACTTTCAGGCGTTGTTGGAAATGGTACAAGGAAGAACTGATTAAATTTTGGGGATGATCCGCATCACCGTCTGGATACAGGAATTTTTTAAAGCATTTTTCCACACTGTGACATACGGCCATTTTCAACATGTGCGCAGGCGCAATGGAGGGCGCTGGGCGTCGTGTCTGACCAACACAAACTCCGCCTTCTTCAACGTTTTAGCCACAAAAGCATGCGGAAAACACTGCTGGCCTGGCCCCGCCAGCGTGCCTGTTTTTGCGCCACGCTGCAAAACCTGACACGGCCACCTGTCCTCCGCCCGATTATTTGCCACAAATTCCCCGCCCAGCTATAGGCGCTGCGTAAAAACGACCTCTCTGCCGGGGAAGACTCTAAATTCTGTTTTGCCACGGAGCGCAACCCCAATATAATATAAAACCCACGCCAACCTGTCTAACCAATCTGCATCCGTCAGTGGAGGAGATGGACACACCAACACTTCAGTTTATTACCTCCGCCAAGGAGGCAATGCTTTTACTACCGTAAAACGGGGCTATAAGGGATGGCGGGGTAATATGGGACACTTTTCTAAATGTAATTCTGCTTTTTTAATTTTGCTTCCGCCTAGATTTGATGAAGGATTCATGGATATTTGACAATAACAACACAACTCAGCGTCCTGTCAAAATAAAAAAAGCAGAATTACATTTAAAACATTTCCCAGAAAAGTGTCCCTTATTAACCCACCGTCCCTTATAGCCCCGTTTTACACTACTGAACCACTAATCCTATCACTATCACATTGATTGTCATTCATTAATTGTCTGTTTATTGCACTGTCCATGTCAAATAAACAAAGAATCATTGTGAATCCAATTGCTACTCATATCTTTTCATGCTCAGGGAATCTGAAAACGTACACACAAACACTCTATGGGGGGAACTGTGCCGCTTGGCGGAGGTCTGCGCTCTCTGAGTGCTTTTCTAGTTAATAATTTGATTTTAGATCATAAACTGGTTGTCTGTTTTTAACGGAGATGTAGCTGGGTTCCAAGGTTGTCATAGCCAGGAGCGGTACTGGGGTTAAGCTCCCAGTGCTCACAAAATGCTCCTTATGGCGTGCGTCTCGAAAAGCCTCTGACAACTAAGTCCAACTCCTAGCCTGCCCGTGTGGTTTAGTCTCTAAGCCCGGCGGAACTGCTTTTACCAATAGGAGAAGGGGCGAGGGCGGATCTCTGGCGCCTTAAAACCAGATGCTTCGGGTAGATGGTGGCTCGTCAACCTGGGAAGGTAGCCCATCTAGGGGAAGGTAAACCCTGATTTCAAACCTCCGCTGCCTTGCGGCATACCCGGTCACGGGAAAGGCTTTGGGAGTCAACCCTGAGGAAAAATACGGAGTTGGAGCCCCTAAGGCAGTTCTCTGTTGTGCTCAACATCGTTCTGGCAGCTCCTGCAACGGCACTGGTGCCAAACTATAGCAGCCCTGCTGTTCCTTTGGATTCATCAGTGACGTGGAGAGGGGGGACATGCTGCATGGGTAACATCTTGTCCTCCATATCTTCCTGCCCAGGCTTGAATCCTACCAACGCCCAACGCTGGAAGGTAAAACACCGGTACACGTTGGCCTGTTCGGCCGCGGGCGGTGCTGTTCCAGCGGAGTGGACGTTTGGGATTCTCTTCCATGGTCATCATAGACCGATGGAGGCCGATGATGATGATGGCTGGGTGCCGGTGCATCAGTTGTTCTCACGGAGCCTCTCCACCCAATTTTAACTTTTTTTTTCTACAAGAAAGCGTCAGAAGGGTGGTGGAACTGCAACAATAGTCTCTAATGATTTTAAACGTTTAAAAGGAGTTTTATTTAAAAACACTGGACCAAAAACTAATTAAAATACAAGAGGTTTCAGTGTTCATCCGAACACCATCATCAGTTGTCAGACAGCAGCAGGAAGTATCTCTGGCCAATAAATAACCTGCAAAGAAGTCACATGACTTAAAAACACATGACCTATGGGAAATATAGTCCATGGTATACATCCAAAGAGGGAAAAAAATATATATATAGTCCATGGTATGTGACAAAAGAGGAAAGAAAAAAAACCTAGTGCTCCTCCTTTAAACCTGACACTTACAGCAAGTTCATTTGTCCATAAAGTGTTGAGGAATGGTTTTTTAACACGGCATTGTAAGCTGAGTGACATGGTTGTTGACCCAGTGACAAGGCACAGACTCCATATTGATACAGTAAAGTTTATTAACAACACTATGAGTGAATTATGGTGTGAGTGCAGGCTGGAATTGCCAGGAACTGAGCGAGACACCATTCGGCCTGGCAACCCTGGAGACAAACAGAGAGAGGTGGTTACTGAGCGTCATGACTGGAGTTAAACAGTTACCGTGCGGCTTACTGTGGGAACAGATGGTGAAGTTCTCCAGTTCGGTGTTACGGCCATGGCCAGAGAGACAGTGCTCTTCAGACGGTGGTATAGTCCCAACAGGAGAGTGTAGGGGTTGGTGGTGAGGAGAAGGAGCTGGTAAGTCCGCCACCTGGAAGGAAGAGGAAGAGACTCCGCCGCCACGGACTCTGCCTGTACACAGGGAACTAGTAGAAAGAGGTAAGTTGGCAATGGCGCTTACGTGGTGGGTTAGGTTGGATCTTCCCAGTGCAGGTGAGGGCTGGCTCGGCTGTGGCTTTGGTAGCTGAGACGATTCGCCAATGAAGCTCTCCTGAAGTGCAGTGAGACATCTCCGCACTGCCACTCCGGGCAGCGTGGAAGATATAGGCCCAGCCTAATGAGGATCAGGTGTGCGTGCAGCTGCGGATAATGAGCAGAGCGAACCATGACACAGAGGACAGATGATGTCTTAGTCCCCCTCCTTTATTAAGGGAAGGCCATTCCACTTTACCATAGATGGCTTCCTTAACACCTCTTTCAAACCACCCCTCTTCTCTGTCCAAAATGTGCACATCTTGGTCTCCAAAGGTGTCTTGTTTTTGTTGCAAGAGAGTATAGACGGTTGAACTTTGTCCAGACGAATTTTCTCTTCCATGTTGCGACATACGTTTACACAGCTGCTGTTTCGTTTCCCCGATATAAAGATCGTCACACTCCTCACTACATTTGACAGCATATACCAGGTTGCTCTTTTTATGTTTTGGTATCTGGTCTTTGGGATGAACCAACCAATGTCGCAGAGTGTTCCTGGGCTTAAAATGCACAGGTATGCTGTATTTGGAGAAAATCCTGTGAAACCTTTCAGACAGCCCAGCCACATATGGAATGACTATATGCTTTCTCTTGATTTTGCACCCCATTTCTCCTAGAGGCCTAGAATTCTTTTTAAGTTTCCTGTGAGTTGTAATGAAAGTCCAATCTGGATAACCACACTGTTTTAAAACTTGTTTTATATGGACATGTTCCTTTTCCTTAGCTTCTGAATCTGTAGGTATGGTTTCTGCACGATGTTGCAATGTACGGCTCACTCCCAGTTTGTGCTCAAGTGGGTGGGGCACACCGCTAGAGATGACCTTCACCATATTCACCAAATTCACCATAAGGACGACGGCAGCATCAAAGTCACAATGTACAGGAAACCAACACAGATGGACCAGTACCTCCTCTGGACATCTGAACATCTCACAGCACACAAACCTGTGAGGACATTATATGAACAGACCACCATCATCACAGATGAGGAGGACAGACAGAAAGAAGAACAGCGGATGGGACATGCACTTATGGACCATCAGTACCCAACATGGGCAATAAACAACAGAAGGTTTCAGAGAATAGAACAGTGAAAGAATTTTTAGTCTAGGCCCAGCCGTTCTCAAGACATTTGCAAAAACATAAACGTGTTTATTATGGCACCACCTATGGATGCAGTGCCTTGATTTTTTTGTCCCTCAGTAGTGGGGAGGAATGTTGAACTTGGGGAATGACACGCTACCAGAAGGATTTGACCCCAGGTCCCACCTGGACCCAAGGAACATTCCCACACAATTTCAGAAGAACCTGATGAATACTTCAGACTGAAAGAATGACTTTGATTAATCTGTTGTATGTCACCCCCACTGTGAGGAAACAATAACGCTGTGGACTCTGAAGCATTTCTGTTACCAGCAGGTACAGTCAGGGTCATTACTTCAGTCAGAAAGTGGCTCTGCCATGTGGGCCATTGGAAAAAGCTGTTATGAGCCAATCAGTGTAGGTGCTGTTACTTTGAAGTACGTCAGAAATGTCAGCCAGGGTTCATCAGTAACATCATTACCACCTCCGGACCAGATAACTGACGATGGAATTCAGCCTGGAGGTCAGTCAGAGCATCCCAGTAAGGAGGGAGGTTCTGCTTATTAGTCCTCTCAGATGAAAACAAGATGGGACTCATTATTTTGCCCAAAAACCACAACTCCTGTTTGAGCCTTGATCTTATAAAGTTTTGATTTTTTTTTTCAGAAATTTGAGCCTTTTACTATAAAAGGAGGGACTTTTTCTTCTTGTACATTTTTAACTTTTTGGCTTTAATTTGGGACCTTTATCGTTTGAATTTATCTTTTTCTCCTTGTAGTAACTTTGTAGTCTATTTGAGACTTTTTCTTGTAAGTCTGAGACTTTTTTCCTGTAAATTTTGATGTTTTCTCTTGTAACTTTGACATGTTTTTACAGTAGCTAATAAATCATCCAATCTAAATTGTGACATGTTCTAAAAGGAAGCAGCAGGAAACTTCATCATCATGGAAAATCTGCTCTCCTACCCACATATTTAACCCCGACTGTGAATAGGAGCTCTGTGGTCTGCTGCCAAAAAAAGGACACATCTGCGTCTCAGCTGAAACCCTGATCTGGTTTATTAATAGATGCAGATATGTGATCTCATTAAGCTCTTTATTTGGACCAATATTCAAAGTCATATCAAAGTTCTGGTTCCTGTGCTTTGCACCACACTGATGTTTGCATAAAGACGGTATATGGTGGAGGGATGGCCAGAAATATGTCCAGACAGATTCTCTTCTGGAAGCTTTAGATGAAGACCAGAGAGATGGAGCTGGGGACCTACACAAACCATGTCTTCACCCAATCCAGACTTTCAGAGAGTCCAAGGGTAGAAAAGTCTGAATTTGAAGGGTGATGGAAAACTCTGGTTGGGACATTCTCCACAATCCATGAGAGACGGTGAAGATTTTTTGACTTCTGTAATGCTTTTTTTTAAAGAATATTAGTGATAAGGATGGAAAAGGTCATCAGCTGATGATGGTGCAGCTGTATGCAAAAGCAGGTGACTAGCCCTAACCCTAACAATATTTAACAAGAACTAACAAGTCCTAACAAGCCCTAATGAATCTTAATGAGTGCTATACAGTACTAACAAGTCCTAACAAACCATAATGGTAAATGGCGTTCACTTATATTGCTCTTTTTCTCATCTCTAGATGACCAAGGTACTTTACAGATCCTGCTATCCACTCATTCACACACACATTCAAACACTGATGGCGGCAGAGCTTCCATACACACAGGCGCTGACCTGACCCACCAGGAGCAACTGGGGTTCAGTGTCTTGCTCAAGGACACTTCGACATGCAGACTGCAGACAGAGCGGGAATCGAACCCCTGATCCTGCAGTCAGTAGCTGGCCACACTACACCTGTACCACAGCCGCCCCCATAGTAAGTCTTAATGAGTCCTAAGAAGTCCAAACAAGCCCTAATGAATCTTAACGAGTACTATCCAGTTAAAACAAGACCCAACAAAGCCCAGCGAGTCTTATCGAGTACTACACAGTCCTACCAAGTCGTAATAAGTCCCAACAAGCCCGAATCATCTTAATGAGTGCTAACAAATCCTAACAAGTGCTAATGAGTTTTAACGAGTAGTCCAGACAGTCGAAGGCCAGGGGCACTAGGGGGGCATCGGGGGGAGGATCCACATGGTCAAAGTCCAGGAGGCATCAAGGAGGTGTCAGGGGAGAGGATACAGACGGTCAAGTCCAAGGGGTGGAGTTGGTACAAAGGTCAATAACTTAGAAGATATGAGATCAATAAACTTATGAGGTCAGGGGGTGGGGTCAGAGGTCAGTGGGCAGGATCCATCAAACTTTTTGTCAGATTGTGGGATCTTAATCGCTCTATCATTCATTAGCACTTAGCGCTCGTTATGGCTTGTTATGACTTGCAAGCACTCATTAAATATTGTTAGGACTCATAATCGATTGCTAGGTTTGTTAGCAATCATTGGGGATCATCATAATTCCTTAACACTTACAGTCAGTTAGGAGTCATTACACCTCAAGATAGCTCATTTATTGGGGCTCGTTAGAGCTCATTAGCACTTAGCACTCGTTATGGCTTGGTCTAACTTGATAGCACTTGTTAAGACTCATTAGGGCCTGATAGGACTTGTTAGCACTCATTAAAACTCTTTAGGGTTTGTTAGGATTTGTTCAGGCTTGTTAGGACTGGATAGCACTTGTTAAGACTCATTTGGGTTTGTTAGGACATGTTACGGTTGTTATAACTGGATAGCACTTGTTAAGACTCATTAGGGCTTGTTAGGACTTGTTAGGGCTTGTTAATACTGTATAGTACACATTAGGAATCATTAGGGCTTGTTAGAACATCATTCAAGCTTGTTAGGACCTGTTAGGGCTTGTGAGGACTGTATAGCACTCATTGAGACTCACTGGTGTTTGTTAGGACTTGTTATAACTGGATAGCACTTGTTAAGACTCATTGGGGCTTGTTAGGACTTGTTAGCACTCGCTAATATTCATTCAGGCTTGTTGGAACTTGTTTGGGCTTGTTAGGACTGTAAAGCACTCATTAGGACTCATTAGGGTTTTTTAGGAATTGTTAGCACCCATTAAGGCTCATTAGGGCTTGTTAGGACTGCCATTCTTCTTCTTCTTTTAGAATTGATTGGCGGTTGGCAACCAGCTTACAGGTGCATTACCACCACGTACGTCACTCTATATCATCACTCTGTCTGGTCAGGAGCTGTAGTTCTTACTGCCACTTACTTCACTCAGTAAACATCACTGTATGTATCAAAAGTCAGAATTCTTCTCGGTTGGCAACCTCTTCTTCTCCTTCGTCTTCTTCACTCTGTATCTTTGTATAAGGAATTCTTCTAAGGAGTTCTGAACAATCTTCTTCTTCTTCTTCTTCTTCTTCTTCTTCTTCTTCTTCTTCTTCTTCTTCTTCTTCTTCTTCTTCTTCTTCTTCTTCTTCTTCTTCTTCAAACAGTGACATTTCCATGTCTACATGATGTCTATAGCACTCTATCTGTTATTGTTACTCTATAAGGGGTTCTTTTAAGGAGTTCTGAACAATCTTCTTCTTCTTCTTCTTCTTCTTCTTCTTCTTCTTCTTCTTCTTCTTCTTCTTCTTCTTCATCAAACAGTGAAATTTCCATGTCTACATGATGTCTATAACACTTGTTAAGAATCATTGGGGATTGTTAGGACTGTCTAGCACTCGTTAAGACTCATTAGGGTTTGTTAGGGCTTGTTAGTAACAAGTGCTATCAAGTCAGACCAAGCCATAATGAGTGCTAAGTGCTAATGAGCTCTAATGAGCCCCAATAAATGAGCTATATCGAGGTGTAATGAGTCCTAACTGGCTGTAAGTGTTAAGGAATTATGATGATCCCCAATGATTCCTAACAAACCTATCAATCAATTATGAGTTCTTACAATATTTAACAAGTGCTAACAAGTCAAAACAAGCCATAATGAGTGCTAAGTGCTAATGAACGATAGAAAGATTCAGATCCCACAATCTATCAAAACGTTTAATGGATCCTGCCCACTGACCTCTGACCCTGCCCCCGACCTCATAAGTTCATTGACCTCATACCTTCTAGGTTATTGACATTTGTACCAACTCCACCCCTTGGACTTTGACTGTCTGCATCCTCCGCCCTGACACTCCCCTGACACCCCTGAACTTCGCCTGTCTTGATCCTCCTACCGATCTTTGAACATCTGTAATTTACATACTGGAGGGTGATGGCTCTTTGAGTCGTTAGTTTCAATCTGACCATGGAACAGAGCAGAACTGTTGAAACGAAGAAGACTCCATTTACTTTAATGGTAAGTGAGAAAGCTAGTGACAGTTATTCAAGAATCACATCTATGGAAGGCACCGAAAAAAACCATGGTGTACAAATGTCGATTTCAGGAACAGCCGAAAGATGGGTTGCAAAAAGAGTAGCTTTTTGAAAATGGAGCACATTCTGGTTACACATTCAACTATGTGTCAAGTGAGTTGCAGTTATTTCAAACTTTCCCTAATGAAGACATCAAAGAATCCATCATCACTTCCAATGACAGGTGAGTACTGTCAGCAGTGGTGTCGGGATGCATGAGAGGAGAGGTAATTCCATCTTTCAGTCCAGTGGTGATGAGGGGAGTGGACACCCAAGTATCACTGGAGGAAGAATTTACCAATGTGGAGGGAAAAGACGTAAAAAGAATGAGGTTGGTTTGGGAGAGTAAATGTGACCCCAACAGCAGATGGTTCTACCGAATGAGCTTTGATATGCAAGGAAAAAACCTGCAGGATTATTCACAATAGAGTATTTTAACTCATCAAGTGGAGTTTTTTTTATGAGAAAATGAGAGTTCCTGTAGAAGAATGGATGAAAATGGTGGATGAATACAGCAATGGTATAACGTCGCTTTTTCACACCAGTCAAAGATGGAAGGATGGGTGCCATGGTTAGAAAAAAATCTTCTTCTTCTTCTTCTTCTTTTAGACTTGATTGGCAGTGGGCAAGCACCTGTAAGGTGGTTCATCATCACTCTATATCTTTGTACAAGAAGCTCCCACAAGGAGCTCCGAACAACTCCTTATGTGTGAAAAAATTATCTGTCCTTGGATGTCCTGATATGTTAGCCACACTATTTTACAGTCACAAGTTCATTAAAGTTCCTCTTACAAAACTTCTCCTACAAAGCCCCTACCCCCTACATTCTGATAAATGTGTGCTCTCAAAGACCCTGATCATACACCGGATCTACCAATTTCAAGCATTATATTTCTGAGTGTGACACCTCCACCATCTCCTGCCGCTACTGTGCAAGAGGAAACTCTGATGTCAGCACCCTCCATTTTAATGTTTGGAGACGAACCAGATGGTGTGCTGTCAGCAGTATTCCTGGGCGGTATAAAAAGCATCATTATTCACTTTCTGAATCAGAATCAGAATCAGAATCAGAATCAGATTTATTGCCATTGTTCATGTAGTACATAAACTAGGAATTTGTCTCGGTGCCATGCTGCAACATTAAAAACATGATGAGATAAAGAGATAAACTAAAAAACTAAAGGACTAAAAACGTGCAATAAGTGTAGAAAAATAAGTAATAATAATAATAATAATAATAATAGTAATAATGAGTAATACTAGTCAAGGCAGTTTTAAATAAATTAGCAAGTAGCAGATAATATGGGGTACGGTACCACAGTGCAGTTGATAATGCAACAGAAAAACAGTGATGAATGTCATGAGTCTGGTTGAGCTGCTGTACATAGTGCACGAGAGTCAATAAGTCACTTAGTGTTCAGCAGTCTGATGGCAGAGGGGAAAAAGCTATTCATGTGCCGGGAGGTTTTAGTCCGAATGGACCGAAGCCTTCTACCTGAGGGGAGGGGGGCAAACAGTACATGACCAGGATGTGAAGGATCGGCTATGATCCAGCCTGCACGCTTCCGGGTCCTGGAGATGTACAGGTCCTGGAGAGATGGGAGCTTGCAGCCGATCACCTTCTCAGCAGTGCGCACGATGCGCTGCAGCCTTAGTCTGTCCCTGGCAGTGGCTCCTGCGTACCACACAGTAATGGAGGAGGTGAGGATGGACTTGATGATGGCCGTGTAGAACTGCACTAACATCTTGGTGGGTAGCTTGAGCTTCCTCAGCTGCCGCAGAAAGAACATCCTCTGCTGGGCCTTTTTGATGAGGGAGCTGATGGTTGGCTCCCATTTGAGGTCCCGGGTGATGGTGGTGCCCAAGAAGCGGAAGGAATCTGCAATGGTGATGGGAGAGCCTGTGATGGTGAGGGGGGGCAGGGGGGTTGTGACTTTCCTGAAGTCCACAATCATCTCCGCTGTCTTCAGAGCGTTCAGCTGCAGGTTGTTGTGGCTGCACCAGGACACCAGCTGGGCCACCTCTTTCCTGTAGACGGACTCGTCGCTGTTGGAGATGAGCCCGATGAGGGTGGTGTCATCCGCAAACTTAATCAGCTTAACAGAGTGGTGGGAGGAGGTGCAGGAGTTGGTGTAAAGGGAGAAGAGTAGGGGGGAAAGTACACAGCCCTGGGGTGATCCGATGCTGATGCTAACAGAGTCCGAGACGGACTTCCCCAGCCGCACATGCTGCCTCCGGTCCGTCAGGAAGTCGGTGATCCACCTGCAGAGGGAGTCAGGCACATCGAGCAGGGACAGCTTGTCCTGGAGCAGAGCGGGGCGGATGGTGTTGAATGCAGAGCTGAAGACCACAAACAGAATCCTGGCGTAGGTTCCTGGGGAGTCCAGGTGCTGCAGGATGGAGTGGAGGGCCAGGTTGACTGCGTCGTCCACAGACCTGTTGGCACGGTAGGCAAACTGCAGCGGGTCCAGGAGGGGAGTGGTGATGGACTTGAGGTGAGACAGGACCAGGCGTTCAAAGGACTTCATGACTACAGAGATGAGTGCTACAGGTCTGTAGTTGTTAAGTCCAGTAATCCGTGGCTTCTTGGGGACAGGGATGATGGTGGAGGATTTGAGGCAGGTTGGCACGTGGCATTGCTTAAGGGAGGTGTTAAAAATGTCTGTGAAGACAGGACCCAGCTCTTTCACACAGTGTCTCAGGGTGGAGGGAGACACGCCGTCTGGACCGGGGGCCTTGCGCGGGTTCAGTCTGGAGAACTGTCTGTGCACGTCCTGCTCACTGATGACAAGGGCAGGGGGGGAGGAGGAGGAGGAGGGGGGGACCACTTTTGATGAATTAGGGGCCGAGGAGGCAGTGGAGCTGGGTGGAGTGGGTGAGTTGGACACAGCTGACAAGGTGTCAAAACGGGCATAATGTTGGGACAGTTTTTGACAAAGGGCTTTGTCATCCTGACCTTTAGGAGCCTGAGGCTGATAGTTGGTGATTTGCCTCAGTCCTCTCCACACAGAAGCAGAGTCATTAGCAGTGAACTGCTGCTGGAGTCTCTCAGAATACACAGATTTAGCTCTCCTCAGCTCTCTGTTAAACCGATATTTAACCTCCCTGTAGCAGTCCCTGTCTCCACTTTTCAACGCTGCTTCCTTCTCCTTTCTGATCTGTCTGAGCTTGGCAGTGAACCAGGGCTTATCATTAGAGTACCTCACCCTGGTGCGCGATGGGAGAATGTTCTCCTCACAGAAGTTGATATATGAATTCACAGTGTCTGTGTACTCATTAAGATCATGTGTGGCTCCTTTAAACATGTCCCAGTCAGTTATTTCCATGCATGTGTTCAGTTTCTCTCCAGCTTCACTGGTCAATTTCTTCGTGGTGGTCACAACAGGTTTAGTGAGTTTCAGTCTCTGTCTGTATGTGGGAATGAGGTGGACCATCACGTGATCAGATAGTCCGAGCGCAGCGCGGGGAACAGCGCGATACGCGTCCTTCACTGTGGTGTAACAGTGATCCAGCGTGTTTATTCCTCTGGTGGGGCATTTAATAAACTGTCTGTATCGGGGGAGCTCGTGACTCAGATTGCTCTGGTTAAAGTTGCCTGCCATAATAACCAGGGAGTCTGGAAAAATCCGCTCCGCATGTAGGATGTGATCTGCGAGCGCGCGCTGGGCCACGCGCGCGTCCGCGTCGGGAGGGGCGTACACAGCGATCAGAACAAATGATGCGAACTCCCGCGGGGAATAAAATGGCTTGCAGTTAACAGAGAGAAATTCTAGGTCGGGAGAACAGTGTTGTGAAACCACCGTTACATCAGAACACCAGCTGCTGTTAATGTAGAAGCACACTCCTTCTCCAATAGACTTACTGGAGAGCTCTGTGACGCGATCAGCACGAAACAGCTGAAATCCCTCGAGGCTGATCGCGCTGTCCGGTATGTTCCCTTTACGCCAGGTAACGCAGTCCTGTGCCGATATCATTGTGAGATCTGCAACGGATGTCAGATTAGCCACCCTAGCCAGAGGAATCACGACTGCCTGCAGGAGTTTCCTGAGTATTTCTATACCAGCCACATTAATCAGCTGATGAAGAGACTCTTGAATCTGAGGTTTGTTCCAGCCATTCAAGAGCTGTTAATATCAAAAAAGTATCTACATGGATGAAGCCAGAGTTCAAGGTGCTGGAGAGGCATTTCTACATCAACTCAAATCAATCAAATCAAAATCAAATCAAATCAACCTTTATTGTCATATTGCTGTACATACAACTGTAGTGTAGGCAAGATGAAATTGCGTTTCTCTCGGCATCCATATAAGTAGAAGAAGATGATTTAAGACACACTCACACATATCTTCACCCCCCACCCCCCACTCCATCCATTCACACATCCCTGAGACATATTTGAAAAAAAACTAACTAACTATAATATACAAATAATGCACATAATGTCCATAGGTGCAGCAGTGAATATGAGAGATTCCGGGTCAACTGTTCAGCATCCTAACAGCTTGTGGAAGGAAGCTGTTAATCAGTCTGGTGGTTCTGCCTCTGATGCTCTGGAATCGTTTGCCAGATGGCAGAAGTACAGAGTGTTTATTCAGAGGGTGAGAACGGTCCTTGACAATGTTCAGTGCCCTGCTCCTACAACGGTTCTGAAAAAGTTCTTGGACAGAGGGGAGGGAGACTCCAATTACCCTCTCAGCTCCCTTGACTATCCTCTGCAGGGCTTTTTTGTCTGACATACTGCAGCTGGAGTACCATGTTGCAATGCAGTACGTCAGAACACTCTCCACCACACCTCTGTAGAAGGTCCTGAGGATGCAGATGGGGAGAGAGGCCTGTTTGAGTCTCCTCAAGAAGTGCAGTCTCTACTGAGCCCTCTTCCTGATCCCCAAGGAATTCTTGCTCCAGGTCAGGTCCTGCGAGATCTGCACTTCGAGGAACTTGATGTTCTCCACTCTCTCCACTAAACGGCCGCCGATGCTGAGGGGGACGTGTTCAGGCTGTGACCGCCGGAAGTCGATAATCATCTCCTTCCTTTTGTCCACGTTGAGCACCAGACTGTTCTCCCTGCACCAGCCCTCCAGGTCTCTGAGACCTTAGGTAAAGATTGAGGAGAAAAGCGATGAAATTATGACAACCTGATCGGAGAGGATTTTTTGCTCAGATCTACTCCACATCACTGAGAAGTGGGAAGAGACAAAAGAAGAGTAACTTTTACCTTGAGATATACATTTAGTGTTGAATTTATATATATATATATATATATATATATATATATATATATATATATATATATATATAATAATTTGTTTTGTTATAGGGAATTGTTTGAGAGCTTTGTTTTAGGCTGCAAGACAGCACTACATCACTTATGAATTGTCTGTCCTTTTAGATCAAGCTACTGAAAACCGAGTTAACGATGCTCATGTATACAGAAGCAAAAGTCATACTGAACATTGTAAAGTTACAAGATTAGAAAAAGTAATGGATTTAGTTAGAGCTCAGACTTCAGACAGTCAGTGGGAGAATATTGTTCAAAAGACTTTAACAAATATGTTGGGAAGTTCAGTGTGTGAAACTTTGCACAATGTTGCTCAACAACTCATCAGTGAAGAGAATAATGACTATCGTCCTGTTGCACTGACCTCACTGGTAATGAAGTGCCTTGAGAAGATTGTCATTGACATTCTGAAAACTGATTCTGGAGGACTTTTGGATCCTCTGCAGTTTGCTTATAAAAATAATAGAAGTACAGAGGATGCCATTTTAACCTTAACTCATTCTGAGGTTAAACATTTGGAGGAGACAACCTCATATGCACGTCTTTTATTGGTTGATTTTAGTTCAGCTTTTAACACACTGCAGCCACACCTTTTAATCAAGAGGTTAAATGATTTTAAAGTGCATCCTGTCATTATTAAATGGTGCCACTCATTTTTAACTTATCGTAAACAGCAAGTTAGTGTAAATGGAAGTTTATCTAAATCCAGAACCCTCAGCACAGGAGCTCCCCAAGGCTGTGTTAGTTCACCATTTTTGTTCACCTTGTACACTGATGAGTGCAGAAGTGTCTATCCAGGCAGTCAAATTATTAAATTTTCAGATGACACTGCTATTTTATCACTACTTCAAAAGACTCATGATCTGTCAAGCTATTTTATAGAAATTCAGAGGTTTGTCAGTTGGTGTGATGACAGTCATCTCATTTTGAATACTGATAAAACAAAGGAGATGGTGTTTGACCCTCGGGGAGTTGGTGACCACAGGCCTGTGGTCATCCACAACCACACTATAACACAGATTAGTTCCTATAAATATTTGGGAGTATTTATTGATAATTCATTAACCTGGAGCACACATATTGATTACCTCTGCAGTAGACTACAACAGCGGCTGCATTTCTTGCGTAGATTAAGATTACATGGTGTTAATAAAAGGATTATGCTAATATTTTACCAGGCTGTGATGGAGAGCTGTATTAGATACAGCATCACAGCTTGGTTTGGCAACCTCTCTGTGAAACTAAAGAACAGAGTGTTGCGTTTAATTCATACAGCATGGAAAATTATTGGAGTTAAAGAGTATTTACCCATGCAGATCTTACATGACCAGGCAGCCTGTAGACAAGCTCAAAAAATAATCAGTGATATAAGCCATGAACTAAACAGTGAATATGTGCGGCTGCCCTTAGGGAGGAGATACAGAGTCCCCAAGTGCAGCTTCAATAGATACAAGAACTCATTTATCCTGATGTTAGTAAAACTTTTAAACTCAGATAAATAGGTCAGGGACACTGATAACTCCTGTTCTTAATGACTGCTGTTATATATTTATGTATGTATGTACTTTTTTATTGGGTTTTATTTCATTTATTATGTACTACATCCATTGTGTATGTGTGGATTGTGTGGTTGCAGCACGGGTGACAAGCCCAAGACAAATTTCCCCTTGAGGGACAATAAAGTTTATCTTATCTTATCAGTGATTTAAAAGAAACTAGTGCATACTCGTGCATACCTGTAGAAACCAAGTATAAGCAAGCATTTCTGCATGCTCGTAGAAAGTTACTGTTACCATGGCGACAGTAACCATGGTGATGCCTGCCTTTGATTTTTGACATGGTACCCGTGCATGCCCGTAGAAACCAAGTATAAGCAAGTATTTCTGCTGCATGCCTGCCTTTGATCTTTCACATGGCCACCCTGGAAACAGTCACCATGACATCACAACTTGTTCAGTGATCCCTGCCTTTGATCTTGACACCTGCCTTTGATCTTTGATGATGTCATAGCAAGTCCTATGCTCTTTGATGTCATAGCGAGTCCTATGATCGTGACACACAGACAGACAGATTTTCTTGAATTATATAAAGAGTGATGAGAGTTGCCCATTTGTTTACCTTGTACACTTTATTCATTGATGCCCTTAGTCAATATGTTCAAGAACATCAACATTTTGATGTCCTTCAAGCAGCAGAAAAGTTACATGGTGTGATAATTAGTAAGAAGATGATGATACCTGTTTTAATGCAAGCTTTTCAAATTGTAAATAAGTATATGTGTGTGTAATCAATTGTAACCCAATTTTGCCTTTATGTAATCTACTTGGTGTCATGAACCGAGCTGGTGTTTTACTTTAGGCTCGGTTCTGGCCGTTTTCTGTAGCTCAGGTATGGGGTTATTTATGTATTGTGTTGTAGCCGCACATGGGGAAAACATAATGTGTAGCATCTTAGATAAGAACAAAGAGCAGAGTTTCCTTGGAGATAACTGGAAGTTGTGAAAGTGTGATCTTTTGTGTGTCAGAGACTGCTAGGAGGATCCTTTGTGTGTCAGAGACTGCGAGGGGGATGTTAAAGGATTAAGGAAGTGAATGCAGAGACTGTGAGGGGGATGTTAAGGGATTAAGGAAGTGCATGCAATGTGACCTTTGATATGAATGCAATGTGACCTTTGATATGTAGAAGCGGCTGTAGGAAGACCTGGTTATTTAAGAGAAGAGTTCTGTCTGAGATGATCTCTTTCTACTATGCTCATGTGTGAGATGTGTAATAAACTGCCTGAGACAAATCTGCCTCGTCATTTACACACTCCACAGTGTCATCTTTTGAGTTCTTGTTGTTTTTATGTTTTTGTCCTTTTCTTTTCTGTGCCTGAAGTCACGGTTCTGGCTGGCAGCTGTTAGGCAGCCTTTCTGACCTACTTTCATGTGGGCGTTGTCTAACACGCGCCGGTCCGACCACACCCCCTCCCTCTTGACAGCCAGCTGATTTTACATCGGTGATTGTCATCCCTGCGCCTCGCCCAGGTGTACTCACTTTGTGGAACCAGCAATGCTTGTACTTAAGCGGCGTTTGCCAGTCAAGCATTGCTGGTCCGTTGAATTGTCTTTTGATGCACATAGTCTGTCTGTACTGTGTGCTACGAAGTGTTCGCCACTCCACTCTAGCCGTGGTTCTCCTGTGTCCTTAAAGCGATGTCGGCTCTGGGACGCTATTGTGGTTAGATCACTTTTCTTCATGCGTTTGCTGGGCGATGCCGGCCCAGGAACGCCAACTGTAAGTTTTCTTTGTATTTTTCGTATGTCCTCACCTTTTTGGGAACTGTTTGTCATTACTTTAATAAAATGTGTTGTGGTGTAACCCAGCGTGTAAGTCCTTCTTTCTCCCCCTCTCTGTGCACTGCGTAAAAGTGCACGGGGAGGTCTTCAACACTTGGTGCTCCTATTACATCAATGAATAAAACTATAAAGACAAATGAATAAAACTGTTCTTCAAACTTTTAATTACACGAACGATTGCATGATGGCTAGAAAAGTGAATGGCTGATGAAAAAGATCTACTATAATGCATCGCATCCGGGTAGTTTTGGAGGAGTCAAGCGCCTTCAGAGGGCTGTGCAAGATGAATTGGGGGTTAAAGTCAAAATGGACGGTGTGAAATCATTTCTATCCAACCAAGATGCATACACCTTACATAAACCTACAAGAATACATTTTCCAAGAAACAGGGTATTTGTACCTTGACCCCACAATCAATTTCAAGCCGACCTTTGCGATATGCAGGCCTTGTCAGAGTACAATGATGGATTCAAACATCTATTAACAGTCATTGATGTCTTTTCAAAGAAGGCCTTTGCCAGAATACTGAAGACAAAAACCAGGAGCAGGGTGACTAAGGCTTTTTCAGCAGATGCAGGGAAGGATGTTTTTAATGAGATTTTTAATGCCTTGATTCATTTCAATTCAGCTTTATTTATATAGCGCCACATCACAACAAAAGTCATCTCATAGCGCAACCAAATGCAGGGAAAACCCCACAAACCCCACTTGATGAAGAAACACAACATTATACACTTTGCCATTGGTAGCGATCTAAAGGCTTCCATCGTCGAGAGATTTAACCGCACTTTAAAAACTAGAATGTATAGATACTTTTCGCCTAAAAACACACGTCGTTATGTAGAGTCATGTGAAAAAATTAGGACACCCCATTACATATTCAGTTCTTTATTAAGAAATGTTCACATATCTATGTCTAACCTTGTTTTTGTTTTTATTTACATTTTTTAACATTTATTTTAGCCATTTTAAGTGGGAATGAATGTGGGGGTGTCCTAAAAAAAAGATGAAGGGTGTCCTAATTTATTCACTGTTTGTTTAGAATTACATTTTACAGAAAATTTGATAAAGTCTTTAATTCATTTTTAATTGTTTGGTTGTATTACATGAATCTCCTCGTATTTTTAACATTGATATTAAATATCCATATGTCCAAATATGTTAAAACAAACACATAGGCTTATACAGGGTGTCCTAATTTTTTCACATGACTGCAGATGTATTACAAGCTCTCCTTAAGAGTTACAATGAAAGCACAAAAGTATAACAACAAAACCAAATGATGTCACATCAGAGAATGTCCAACAGGTCTTTCAAAATCTGCACGGGAGATTTCCTTTCTATCAGAAGAATAAATTAAAGATGAATTTTAAGGAGCGAGATGTGACAATTTCAAAAGTCAGAGGGATTTTTGGTAAAAAGCATAAATAGAGCTACACGGACGAGATGTTCATGGTTGCCAAGAGCATACCTAACTAACTACTAACTAACCTGCACTTATATAGCGCTTTTCTAGTCACAAAGACCACTCAAAGCGCTTTCACTAATACTAACCCTCTATTCTAAGGGCCTATAGGAAACAAATACCTAGGGACAATTTAGAACAACCAATTAACCTAACATGCATGTCTTTGGATTGTGGGAGGAAACCGGAGCCCCCGGAGTAAACCCACGCAGCACAGGGAGAACATGCAAACTCCACACAGAAAGGTTCCAACCCCTGCCAACCTGGGGATTCAAACCAGGAACCTTCTAGCTGTAAGGCAACAGTGCTAACCACTGCACCACCATGCTGCCCGCGTCAACCTCCTGTGTATAAATTGAAATATTACAACAGTTACCCTATTGACGGTTCATTTTATGAAGCAGAATTGCAAAAAGTAATGCTCAGTAAAGATCAGCTGTATCATGTCGAGGAGATTCTGGATCGATGTACTATCAGAGGTAAAAGATATGTCCTGGTCCGCTGGAAAAATCAGTCCAAGAAATTTAATATTTGGGTACCAGCTAGTCAACTGAGAGATGTATAAAAATGCAACATAGCTTTTCTGCATCCGCATAAGGCATCATGGAGCCGATCTTCAAAGATACTTTCTATGTGACCCTACCGTCTAATACTATTATCAATGGTGGTGGACTGCCACAGGCAAGGACAACCCCTCACAGCACCAGTAAACATACAGGGAACAGACATCGAGATGGTGACATCCTACAAGTACCTGGGTGTTCATCTGAACAATAAACTAGACTGGTCACACAATACTGGCGCACTCTACAAGAAGGGACAGCGCAGGCTGTTCCTACTGAGGAGACTCAGGTCTTTTGGTGTACAAGTGGCACTGCTGAAGACATTCTACGACACGGTGGTGGCATCAGCCATCACTTTTGAATTGGTCTGCTGGGGCAGTGGCATTACAGCAGCCGATAGGAAGAGACTTAACAAACTGATCAAGAAAGCTAGCTCTGTCCTGGGGCAACACCTTGACCCAGTGGAGGAGATAGGAGAGAGAAGGATGGTGGCTAAACTGTCATCTCTTCTGGAGTCCAAGTCCCATCCTATGCAGGACATACTGAACGCATTGAGGTGCTCATTTAGCAGCAGACTACATCATCCTAGGTGCGCAACCGAGAGGTTTTGCAGGTCCTTCCTACCTACGGCTGTCAGACTGTATAACCTAAGCAGGGCTGCTCACAGAGATAGCAAAAAAACGTGACAACCTAATAGTATTGAATGCAAAAGACGCAATAGACTTACACAATGGTCCCCTCCGGTATACAACTAGGACAATACCGGTCGCTATGGAGGGTGAGAATATGTATGGGTACATAATCATACTGGTACCTTGTAGGATAACTAAGTAGACGGTTATGCTGTTCATTCCATCAAATCTACCTACGGGTACAAATAAAGTAACCTGAACCTGAACCTGAACCTCCATCTAGCTACAATGCTCCGCACTGTGTGTTTATATATTTATATATTTATATGTACATATGTATATTCGCTGCTCTTGTTTTTTCTTGTCTTCTTGATTGTTGCTCTGAGTGTTGCTATCCCTGTGCTGTTGCAATCCTGGAATTTCCCCATTGTGGGACTAATAAAGGCTTATCTTATCTTATCTTAAACAGCATAACCGTCTGCTTAGTTATCGTACATAGTATGAATATGTACCCATACATATTGTCACCCTCCGTAGCGACCGATAGTGTCCTAGTTGTATACTGGAGGGGACCATTGTGTAAGTCTATTGCGTGTTTTGCATTCAATACTATTAGGTCGGCACGTTTTTTTTGCTATCTCTGCGATCAGCCCTGCTTAAGTTATACAGTCTGACAGCCGTAGGTAGGAAGGACCTGCAATATCTCTCAGTTGTGCACCTAGGATGATGTAGTCTGCTGCTAAATGAGCTCCTCAGTGTGTTCAGTATGTCCTGCATAGGGTGGGACTCGGACTCCAGCAGAGATGACAGTTTAGCCACCATCCTTCTCTCTCCTATCTCCTCCACTGGGTCAAAGTGCTGCCCCAGAACAGAGCTAGCTTTCTTGATCAGTTTGTTCAGTCTCTTCCTATCGGCTGCTGTAATGCCACTGCCCCAGCAGACCACTCCAAAAGTGATGGCTGATGCCACCACCGTGTCGTAGAATGTCTTCAGCAGCGCCACTTGTACACCAAAAGACCTGAGTCTCCTCAGTAGGAACAGCCTGCGCTGTCCCTTCTTGTAGAGTGCGTCAGTATTGTGTGACCAGTCTAGTTTATTGTTCAGATGAACACCCAGGTACTTGTAGGATGTCACCATCTCAATGTCTGTTCCCTGGATGTTTACTGGTGCTGTGAGGGGTTGTCCTTGCCTGCGGCAGTCCACCACCAGCTCCTTAGTTTTCCTCGCGTTGATCTGGAGGCAGTTCCGATGACACCAGTCCACGAAGTCCTGGATGAGTCCTCTGTACCCAGCTTCATCTCTGTTGGAGATGAGGCCGACTATCTCAGAGTCATCAGAGAACTTCTGTAGATGGCAGTGTGTTGTGTTGTGTGACAAGTCCACAGTATAAAAGGTTAACAGAAAGGGAGCCAAAACCGTTCCCTGGGGGGCCCCCGTGCTACCAATGATTGTGTTGGACACACAGTCCCGGGTTTTCACAAACTGTGGCTGGTTAGTGAGGTAGTCCAGGATCCATGATGACAGGTGCTGGTCCACCCCTGCGCACAGCAGCTTGTCCTTCAGGATCATTGGTTGGATGGTGTTGAAAGCACTGGAGGAGTCAAAGAACATGATCCTCACCGCATTCCCGGGCTTCTCCAGGTGGGACAGAGAACGGTGAAGAAGGAAGATCATTGCATCCTCCACCCGAATGCCATGCTGGTAGGCAAACTGGAGTGGATCCATCGCTGGTCCCACCAGGGGGCGGAGGTGAGCAAGGAGCAGTCTCTCCAGGGTCTTCATCATGTGGGACGTCAGGGCCACTGGTCTGTAGCTGTTCAGGTCTTTGGGGTGGGAAGTCTTTGGTACAGGTACCACACAAGATATTTTCCACAACTGTGGTACCCTCCCCAGCTTCAGGCTCAGGTTGAAGATGTATGCCACAATCCCACACAGCTGGTCTGCACAGGACTTGAGGAGCTTTGCGCTGATGCCGTCCGGTCCTGATGCCTTCCTCGCTTTGATCTTCCTCAGCTCTGTCCTCACCTGGGTCTTAGTGAGGGTCAGGTTGGGGGGCTGTGTGCTGGGAGTGGGGGGGGGGGGGGTTGGTGGAGTGGGGTGTGGACAGCAGGTCACGATGTCTTTAGAGGCAGCAGTGGTTGTTGTGCAGTCGGGGGGAGGGCGGTTGGTCAAACCTATTAAAAAACAGGTTCAGATTGTTCACCCACTCCCCGCCTCCCGTGGCCTGGGGGGAGGTATTCTGGAGCCCAGAGATGGTTTTAAGGTTTCTCCAGACCCCGCTGATGTCGCTCTGTTGCAGCTTGTCCTCCATCTTCTTCCTGAAGCTGTCCTTGCCTTCTCTGATCTTTCTCCTCAGCTCCCTCTGTACGGACTTCAGCATCTCCCTGTTCCCCGACCTGAAGATCCTCTTCTTCTCTCTCAGAAGTGTTTTAATCTCAGGGTTGATCCAGAGTTTGTTGTTCGAGCAACACCGTATGGGTGTTGTTTAATCCCCCGGCCAAGGGTGTGTTGCTGTGCTGTCGCAGTGCTAACCACTCTGCCACCGCGCTGCCCTGGCATGGGATTATTTTTACTCAATTTTCTGTCTATTTCTAATCAGCATGTTCCTGTGAAGAAGTTCAGGGCTAGTGATGGGAATAATCCCTGTTTAAATCTCCATAAGGATGAATTCAGAATTATTTAAACCAGGGATGAGCAACTGCCGGCCCGTGGGCCACATGCAGCCCTTGACATCATCCACTATGGCCCACCAGTCCATTTCCAAAAACCAATTATTTTTTTATATCCCGTTTGAACTATTTAGAACTGCATTCTTAAATGCAGTTACAGAGTCTGCCAGCAGAGGGTGCTCTAATCGAAACCTCGGTGTGAGTGGTCAAGCGAGAGTGAGGGAGCCACAAATAGAGAGAGCAGTGTGCCCCAAAGTACGTCTTCTAAGGTATGTACGTGCTGCATGCTGAGACGTGTTAATGGGCTGTCAACAGCAGTGAATGTGGACTCGGCTGCTTTTAAACAACAATAAATGCTACAGCTGTTCACTGAGGAGGATTTACAGTAACAAGTTTCAAACTGAAAGACACATTTAGATAAGAAATGGCAAATTTATGACAGAAAAACTAATTTAGAAAAAAAAAACAGGGCAACTAAAAAGCTATGATGTAAATTTATCAGTAGAAGCTTGCACATGTAATACCAAAATAAAATATAGATTTGCAAAAAAAAAGGCTAATTTAAACCAGAAATGTAGCATATTTATCAGTAAAACAATGTTTTGCTTTTATCATTTACTTCAACTAGACCTACTATTTTAACCTTTTGATTAGTTTCCTACTTTAATTGTCTAAATTTATGATTTTAAACCTATTTTATGTCACAATTACTTATCTTACTGTGAATTATTAATACTTATGAATATATGTCTGTTTAACTGTGTTTAAGTGTTGTTTTATTGTTCTAGTCATCTTAACTGTCTTTTAATCAGCAAATTATCTTCTTATTTATCTGTGACCATTTTATTTTTTATCACTCTGTCCAAGGTCCAGTGGTTCCTCATGGAGAGCCTCCCAAGGAGAACTGTGTCTGTTTTCTGGCTGCAGGACGCCGGCCTGTCATCGCCCTGGTCTACCCAGCTGAGGGGATCCTACACTGCAGCACCACACCTGCAGTGCCGACCCCCGGGTTGGACTTGGGCCGTCTCAGAGGTGGTGTTCCTGTAGCTGTTTCCCTGCTGGTGACGGCTCCCTGGTGATGGTGCTTCCACACTTGGATCCTCGGTGCCCAGCCATAAGTTTTACACTGATGAAAGTTTCTTTGTGTGTGTGGCGGGGGGGGGGGGGGGACTGTGCTTTATTTCAATCTGTGAAGCACTTTCTGTTGCATCTTTTTGTATGAAAAGTGCTATATATGTAAATAAAGCTTTGATTTAATAATAATGCATCAGATTCATATAGCGCTTTACAAATGCATACATTACTCATTCATTCCAGACAGACAACGGTAGTCGTAAGCTACTGCTGTAGCCACAGCTGTCCTCGGGCAGGCTGACGGAAACGTGGCTGCCAATCCACGCCGGCCACCGCCAAACATTTATACACATTCATTCCCAGTGTCATGGACACAAGGTGGGTGAAGTGTCTTGCCCAGGGACACAACGGCAGGATATCTGGGGAGAGTGGGATTTGAACTGCCAACCATCCAGTTATTGGACGACCCGCTCTACCTCCTGAGCCACTGCCACCCCAATTTGATTCTAATATTTTAAAAACAGTTTTCTTCATGGTTATATTTCCTGTTCTTCCTGGCTTTTTTGTTAATTATCATCCAGAATTTCTCTTTGCTCATCATTTTGCCGGAGAGAATTTTAAAAAATTAGGTCAGGACATAACTTTATCAGTAATTTTAATTCTAATATGATAAAAAAAACTGAGCAACTTTTATTTTCATTTGCATTTTCAGTTTTAATTGTGAAAATTTTTACTTTGAAGAAAATACCCCACCCCCCCAGGTTTACATCTATATCTGGCCCTTGAGAAGTGAGGAAAAAAAAATTGTGACCCTCCCTGAAAGCAAAGTTGTCCACCCCTGATTTAAACCATGAACTGGATTTATCACTGGATTGATCGTCACTTCCTCGTGGTAACGTATCGTCACTTCCTGTTTTGCTGTCTGTGTGTGGTTTGCTGTCCTCACTCTCCCGAGCTTTGGGTTAGCCACTAGCTATGGCTACTACCTCTCTTTCCTCTCCTCCTCTGGTGTGCTCTCTCTGTCAGATGTTTAGCTACACCTCTGCCTCTTTTAGTGATAACGGTAAATGGAATAATTGTTGTCTTTTTGAGGCGCTCGAGGCGAGGTTGTCTGATTTGGAATCCCGGCTCCGCTGCATTGAAACACCGTCTGCGCCAGTTAATCTCAATGGACGCCCCTTAGCTGCAGCGGAGCTCGCTAGATTAGGCCCCCATGTTAGCGGTCCTCCGGCTCTCCTCAGCAGCGAGGAGACTGGGTGGGTGACGGTGAGAAGGAAGCCTAGTCGCAAAGCCCCGGTTCACCACCAACCTGTTCACGTTTCTAATCGTTTTTCCCCGCTCAGCGACACACCCGCTGAGGAAAAAACTCTGATCATTGGCAACTCTGTAGTCAGAAACGTGAACCTAGAGACTCCATCGGCCATAGTCACATGCATTCCTGGGGCCAGAGCAGGCGACATCGAGTCAAATTTGAAAATGCTGGCTAAAAGTAACTGTAAAAACTCCACAATTGTTATTCACGCCGGCATTAATGACATCCGTCTCCGGCAGTCGGAAGTCACGAAACTTAATGTAGAATCGGTGTGTGACTTTGCAAAAACGATGTCTGCCACTGTAGTATTCTCTGGGCCCCTCCCCAATCTGACCAGTGATGACATGTTTAGTCGCTCGTCATCCTTGAACCGCTGGCTGTCTGTGTGGTGTCCTAAAAATGACGTGGGCTACATTGACAATTGGAGCTCTTTTTGGGGAAAACCTGGTCTTATGAGACGAGACAGCATTCATCCCACTTTGGATGGTGCTTCTCATTTATCTAACAATCTGGCATCTTTTTTATCCAAATTTCCAAAACCATGACTACTTAGAGTTGGGACCAGGAAGCAGAGTCGCAGTCTTACACGCCTCTCTGCAGCTCCTCTTCATCCGCCACCCCTCAGCTTAGCCCCTGTCTTCCCCATCAGAGAATCGTTGTCTGCTCCCTCCAAAGTAAATAAAAATATAATGTATAAGCATCCCAAAGTGTTTAAGCAAAATATTGGTAAAACTCAAATTAAACATAAAACCTCTAAATTGTATGATTTGGCCTCTGTTCCTCCTCATAATTTAAAAATTAAATGTGGTTTATTAAATATTAGGTCTCTAACTCCCAAGTCTCTGTTAGTCCATGATCTGTTAATTGATCATCAGATTGATTTAATTTCCCTTACAGAGACTTGGTTAGGGCAAGAGGATTATGTTGGTTTAAATGAATCAACCCCCTCTGGTTATTTAAACTGTCAAAATCCCAGAAGTTCTGGTCGTGGAGGAGGAGTAGCAACAATTTACCATTCCAAATTATTAGTTAATGTAAAGCAAAAAACATGTTATAATTCCTTTGAGGGCCTGGTCCTCAGTGTTGGGCACTTTAGCAATTTTAGGTTAAACCCAATTTTATTTGCCATAGTTTATCGTCCCCCATCAACCTACTCAGAATTTTTATCCAAATTTGCTGATTTCTTAGCTGATTTAGTGTTGAAATCTGATAGAATAATTATAAGATAAGATAAGATAAGATAAGATAAGCCTTTATTAGTCCCACAATGGGGAAATTCCAGGATTGCAACAGCACAGGGATAGCAACACTCAGAGCAACAATCAGAAGGCAAGAAAAAACAACATCTAGTAAACATATGTCCATATTACTATAAATGTATATATATAGACACACAGTGCAGAGCATTATGGCTGGTGAATGTGCAGCAGAAAGTCTAAGCTCTCTCTCCGCGGATGCAGCGGGCCAGCTGGAAGTCTTTGGGCATGATGGTGACCCCCTTAGCGAAGAAGAGACCCACCAGGTGGGCCTCGCTGGTCTCCTGCAGAGCCATGACGGCGAAGCTCAGGAAACGCAGGACGGTCTTGAAGTCCTGAGCGATCTCCCTCACCAGGCGCTGGACGGGCAGCTTACGGATGAGCAGCTCTGTGGATTTCTGGTAGCGACGGATCTCTCTCAGAGCCACGGACCTGTGACGGCGAGGCCTCTTCACTCTGCCGGTGGCCAGAGCGCCTCTCCGAGCAGCCCTGGTGGCTAGCTGTCTCCTGGGGGGCTTCTTCCTCCAGTAGATTTTACGGGCGGTCTGCTTGGTTCTTGCCATCGCTCTTATTATTCTGTCTTATATTTCTTTCACGCCGCCTAAACTCCAGCCCGGCACCCGCGTCCTTTTCGCTACAGCTCCCGGTATGTCGAGTTTCCCATTAGCACCGGGCGGCGGCCAAGTGCTAGCTAGCACTAGCTCCTCCCCGCTGTAACGTCTCCCGCTGCAAACCGTGGCTCCATCCGCCGACCCGGGAGACCCCCGGGGCGATCCGTGCGTCCGTGATATACAGTATATACAGAGTGAAAGGTGTAGAAAGAAGAAGGAAGATAAAAAAAAGGCTGTTGCAACAGGCAGCCGACTCGTGTGGCGCCGCCGGTCCGGCGGAACCGGAACCGGAAAAGTTAGTAGGGGACTTTAATATACATGTGGATGTAGATAGTGACTGCCTTAATGTGGCATTTAATTCAATATTAGACTCGATTGGGTTTTCTCAGAAAGTAGGAAATTCTACTCATTACCTCCACCATACATTGGACCTTGTTCTGACATATGGCATAGAAATAGAAAATCTTGTAGTGTCTCCTCATAACCCTGTACTGTCAGACCATTGTCTGTTAACCTTTGATTTTACTATTTCTGACTATTTGGCTCCTAAAGAAAAATATTATCACAGTAGATGCCTCTCAGATGATGCTGTTACCAAATTTATGCAGATTGTTTCCTCTATGCCATGTGTCAACACAACGGAAATAAGCTATAGACAGCTTGCTCCTTCTGTAATTGGTAATATGGTGGATAGTGTTACAACTTCTCTGCATCAGGCTCTAGACTTGGTGGCCCCCTTAAAAAAGAAAAAGTCTGATCAGAGATTTTTAACTCCTTGGTTCAACACAGAAACTCGTAGCTTAAAACAGAAGACTCGTCAATTAGAAAGAAAATGGCGCTCCACTAATTTAGATGAAATCTATTTAGCTTGGAGAAATCATCTTTTAATTTATAAAAAATCTCTTAGAAAAGCTAGAATGAGTAATTACTCTGCATTAATAGAAGAGAACAAGAATAATCCCAGGTTTCTTTTCAGCACTGTAGCCAGGTTGACAAAGAGTCAGGACTCTGTCAATCCTAGCATTCCCTTAGAGCTTACTAGTCAGGACTTTATGAACTTTTTCAATAATAAAATTTCATCCATCAGAGATAAAATCAATCAGATTCTTCCCACAGTTAACTTAAATACTGTAACTACTACAACTCCTTCTATTGATGTCTGTCTTGATGAGTTTACTCCAATTGACCTTTGTGAGTTAGACAAAATAGTTTCCTCATCCAAACCTTCAACTTGTCTTTTAGACCCTATTCCTACCAGGTTATTTAAAGAAGTCTTCCCACTTATTGGTAGCTTTATTCTTCATATAATCAATTCTTCATTAACTTTAGGCCATGTACCGCAGGCTTTTAAAACGGCTGTAATTAAACCCTTACTCAAAAAGCCAACGCTAGATCCAGGAGCTTCAGCTAACTATAAACCAATCTCTAATCTCCCTTTCATTTCAAAAATCTTAGAAAGAGTTGTTGCTACGCAATTATTTGACCACCTGCAGGGAAATGGTTTACTTGAAGAGTTTCAATCTGGGTTTAGAATCCATCATAGTACTGAAACAGCCTTAGCGAAGGTCACTAACGACCTCCTCATCACATCTGATAATGGACTGGTTTCTGTACTTGTCCTTTTAGACCTTAGTGCAGCTTTTGATACTATTGATCATAATATTCTACTTGATAGATTAGAACACTATGTTGGACTTAATGGAACTTCGTTGCAGTGGTTTAGATCTTATTTATCTGATAGGTTCCAGTTTGTTCATGTAAATAATGAGTTTTCTTTCAACTCAAAGCTTAGTCATGGAGTTCCACAGGGATCTGTGCTAGGCCCTACTCTTTTTAGTTTATATATGCTTCCGTTAGGCAACATTATTAGAAAGCACTGTATACATTTTCATTGTTATGCAGATGACACACAATTATTCCTGTCAATGAAGCCAGATGATAGTAATCAATTAGCCAAGTTAGAGGCCTGTCTTAAGGAAATCAAAGCTTGGATGACTTGTATTTTCCTGCTATTAAATTCAGATAAGACTGAAGTCATTCTTGTTGGTCCAAAAAAACCTTAGAAATTCCTTTCCAAATCAAACTTTCAGTTTGGATGCGGTTACTCTTTCTCTTAATAGCTCTGTGAGGAACCTTGGAATTATTTTTGATCAAGATCTGTCCTTCAATTCACATATTAAATTTGTTTCTAAGACTGCCTTCTATCATTTGTGTAATATTGCCAAGATTAGGAGCATCTTGTCTCAGAGTGATGCTGAGAAGCTGATCCACGCTTTTGTTAGCTTGAGATTAGATTATTGTAATTCTTTATTATCAGGCTGTCCTAAAACATCTTTCAAAAGTCTTCAGCTGATCCAAAATGCTGCAGCAAGAGTTTTAACAGGTACTTGAAAGAGAGATCATATTTCTCCGGTTCTGGCCTCCCTTCATTGGCTTCCCATAGAGTTTAGAATTAAGTTTAAAATCCTTCTTCTTACTTACAAAGCTCTAAACAATCAGGCTCCTTTTTATTTAAAAGATCTGATACTACCGTATTATCCTAACAAAGCACTACGCTCCCAAAATGCAGGATTACTTGTAATACCTAGAATCTCCAAAAGCACAATGGGAGGCAGAGCCTTCAGTTATCAAGCTCCTCTCCTGTGGAACCAGCTGCCAATTTGGATTCGGGAGTCAGACTCGATCTCTGTTTTTAAGAATAGGGCTAAAACCTACCTTTTTGATATAGCCTACAATTAGGGAGGGATCATGTGTTTCTGAACCCTCCCTTAGTTATGCTGCTAATAGGTTTAGTCAGCCGGGGGACCTCCAGTAATGCACTGGGCCTCACTCCTTTCCTCACTCTCAATGAAATATTTTTTTTTGCTGGCCATTAACATTTGTTTGTTCTCTCCCATAGATTGAGTCCCCATCGTGCTGTTTGCTCTCTACATGTCTGTTCTTTTCATCTTCTCTATCCCCTCACCCCCCAGCCAGTCGCAGCAGATGACTGCCCCTCCCTGAGCCTGGTTCTGCTGGAGGTTTCTTCCTGTTAAAAGGGAGTTTTTCCTCTCCACCGTCGCCAAGTGCTTGCTCACAGGGGATCGCCTGATTGCTGGGGTCTTTCTGCAACTGTGGGGGTTCCCCCTACAGTTGATAGTGCTATGAGATGACTGTTGTTGTGAAATGGCGCTATATAAATAAAGTTGAATTGAATTGAATTGAAGAACATCTGATATGGATTTGAAGGCATCTTTTCAGGCAGATGGGGGTCTGTGTACTGTAACAAGTGAAATGGCATTACTGTGACTATGAGAGACTCTTGTCTCTGTCGCCTTCTTGTGACTGTGGAAGCACACCCTGACACTGATTCTTCAGCGGGAAGGAGTTCATCGATACGCCTGTATGCCGTTGTCTCAGCCCCAGGACTATTATTAACCCTCGTTTGTCTGTGACAGCAGGCCGGGTATGTGAAAGGCTGAGTACATGTGTGATACGTCAGTGGCTCTACCGCCAGTCTGGATGCAGTTTTTCTTTATTGAAAAACTTGCAGCGTGATTTCCCAGTGCTTTTGGACTGCTGCTTTTCCACACACTCTCCCACAACCGGTCACAGTACGCATACACAGCACTTACTCATGTGACATTTGAATGTCTTGTTTTGTAACACCTTAACTCTTGGACTTTAGCATATCCACTTTTTACAGTTTCATTGCAGTTGTTCTTCTCATGTATAATTGTTAGTTTGTGTGTTTTTGTGACCTGCTGGGGGACTACAGATGCAAATTAACAGTATTGCTGAATCTGGCATACTTACGTTTGTATTAATGTTCATTAGTATGTAATGTCCCTTTCAAATAAACATTAAACTTAAACTGTAGCAGCCAACCACATTGATGTGAGAGTCCTTTGACACACGCACTTTAAAGTGTCTGTGACACTATTTAGGAACTATGGATCAATATTCAGTATGAATTTATCTTCAATTGTCCACATAGTTGGTTCTGTTGACTTTGAACACTAAATAAGTAAAAATATTTCTATATGAATTCAAATTTAGTACTATGTTGCACTAATGCGATATCCTGAGACGCGCCGCGTTTCAGGATATGACGTCATGAGGAGAGTTTCCTCTTGGCTGATCCATGTACTGTCAATGTAAACAAGCTGTTTAGCTTCTATATAAGCGAAGAAATGCCAAAACCTTGCGTGGTGGCTGGATGTTCTAATTGCCCCAGTGAACGTATAAGCCTGTTCTCATTCCCGAAAGATCCAGATCTTCTTAAAAAATGGGCAAAGCAAGTACAGCGAACAAGGGACAAATGGCAACCAACACCATCTTCTGTCCTCTGTAGCGATCATTTCACTGCAGACAGTTTAGAGGAGGCGCCTGCTATACAGGAATCTTTAGGCTTGAAAGTTCATTACAAACGAGTTCTAAAACCAACTGCCATACCTACGGTTTTCAAATGAAAACCCACAGCTCAAGGCGATATCAACATATCAAAACAGCAGAGAAGCAACAGCGTCAAAACTCACCTGGAAAAGAGTTTGTCTAATTGATTTTTTTCCCCACATTAGGCGATTGTGATTTTATTATATATTTTACACTGAAAGTAAAATCCTCCCCTATAAATTTTGAAGCCGAGTGTTGACTTTTCTCTAAATAGAATGACTTTGTATTAAAAAATGTTTTTACAGTTTTCATTTTTATAAATCTCATTGCCTACCGAAACTGAATATCTGAGCTTTTTCTTTTATTTCTCCAACCACCTCATCGGGGAAATAAAAAAAAAAAATTGAAGCCAAAATTTCTGTAAACCAAATGATTAAATCATGATCGCCTTATGTGGGAAAAAAAAATCAATTAGACAAACTCTTTTCCGGTCGAGTTTTGACGCTGTTGCTTCTCTGCGCTGTTTTGATATGTTGATATTGTCTTGAGCTGTGGTTTTCATTTGAAAACCGTAACTATGGCAGTCGGTTTTAGAACCCATTTGTAACAAACTTTCAAGCCTAAAGATTCCTGTATAGCGGCGCCTCCTCAAAACTGTCTGCAGTGAAATGATGGCTTCCGAGGACAGAAGGTGGTGTTGGTGCCATTTGTCTCTTTGTTTATGTTTCAGTGTGTGATAGAGGTGTGTGGACACTTCAGATCGGCAGAACAACTGGGGTGTTTAGTTACAAGCCCAAAACAAGAAACACATTATGGATATTTTACCTGTAGTTTTGTCATTAGTATTGTTATTTCTTTAACCTGTTAACCCACATATTGTGAAGGTAATAGAACAGGCGAGATGCAACGAGCTGGAAGGGTGCAAGGTTTTATTTCCTCCAACATAATGAAACACGCTTTGTAGCTCGGTGAGCTACTGCGCTGCTGAGGCATGTGTAACAAGCTCTTTTATACACATTATACAGACAGACAGAATGCATGGCACATTAGCATAGTGATTGTCATTTAATTCCCATCATTAGCATGACATCAGCTGGCGCACGGATGTCCCCTCCGTCCTCTGGGGACGCATACATAACAGTCCCGTCTGATTGCCCCCCGGGGCTCTCTGTCCATATGTCAATTGTCCTTCCCTTCCTCCAGCCCTGATGAGTGTGAGATAATGTCCGTCCGGAGCATGCTGGGTTACCACAATATATGAGTTTGTTTTCTGAGTGAAATATTTTGGGCTTTTGTCCCTGCTTAAGAGTGTGTAATATTGCAATTAATTATTTCATTTAGGGAGTCTCTGTTATGACTATTCCTCCTATTATGCTATTTCTGTCAGATCTTGACAGCGGCGTTATTATTCCGGCTCTCCGAGCTCTTATTGTAACAGCACTCGGGGAGGCTTCCGCTCAGCTGTCAAGACCTGAACAGCTGTTATGCATTTGCGGTCGTTAGCGGCCGGCTTCTTAAGCTGATGCTAGCGGCTGCATCCTTGCAGCAGTGTCCGTCGCTGATCGTCGGAGCGATCGTACTATATGGGTTACTCTACATTGCCCATCTGTGGTGTGACCGTCTTATCCTGTGGACCCATGAGTGAGCTTGTTAGCCTTTTGCCTCCCTGTGTGCAGACTTGCTTGTGTCATAGCCTCAGCGGCTTGTATTATTGTGATTTCACCGTGAATAAAGACACTAACACAACTCTCTGGTGATGGTGTGGCGTCTTATGGTGGCTCGCGAGGGCCACCGCATGACAGTACACTGCTGCCAAAAACGGCGTTTTTACGGTGACGCCAACCCGAGACGCCTTTCGCCTGTGAGGTTGTGTTAATTGGCCATTGCTCTTTTCTTGTCTGGGTACGGTGTGCTGGAGGAATGCCGTCGCGGAGGGGCTGCGCTCGGAGTCCAAGCCACGAGCTGGCGGACGTCCTGGAATACGTGGATGAGACGCTCATCTCTGCTTCCCTCCTCGACTACGACCGCAGCATACTCTGGTACCTGGACTGTGCTGAGGACTCGCTCAATCATCTTTCTCCCCGCTACACCGACCACCCTGAAGTCGCCGCGAGGAGGGATGACATCACCGCACAACACGAGATACTCTGTATGGTGGAGGAGGAATACGGCAAGAAGCAGAGGTGTTCACGGAGGTGTTCACGCTCCTCGCTTTGGGATCCCGTTCCTGTCCTCGATCCACTCCAGGAGTTCGCACCATCCAGGGGTCATCGTAGACGTCGGCGTCGTGGCCAAGGGCAGCCCCACCAAGCTCCTGTTCCGGATCCAGTTCCGGGCCGCCGGAGTGACCCAATCAACCAGCCAGCTGCTGTGTGTGACAAGAGTCCTGCTTCGGCGAGCCCTGTCCATGGGTCCTTGAGAGCGGCTCCCCTTGGTCCTCCCGGGGGGCCCTCTGTTACCATCCAGCGGGCGAAGGAAGGAGCAATGCCCCCTACAGCTGGCACCACTCTCCCTCCGGGAGACAGGCAAGTTCAAGTTCACTCCCCTACTGATAATAGTGATCTGTCTTGTCTGACTCCTGGGGGTGGAGTTCGGGGTTTGCAGCCCCCCCGAGCTCCCACCACCACCTGTAGTCATCTGTACTGAACCTGCTGCCTCTGTGTTTTCCTCCGCTGAGCGGTCCTCGGCGTTAGGTCTACGTCGTCGAACGAGGAGGAGGCCGGCGGCTCAGGGAATAATCACGGCCCCGCAGCCACGTTTTGGACAGAGGAGAAGAGCGGACTGCGGTGTGGAGCCTGAGCCGACGAGGAAGCGTCCCCGGGTCTCCACGGAGGAGCAGCCCTAGCCAGCGGGTCGAGGGTCCCCTGCCGTACGCCGTGCAGGTTATCGGTGTGGACATCAGCGTGAGAGGATCCGGCTGCAGAGACCATCATGCCGGCTGCGGAGCCCGACGCAACTGAGTGGGAGCCCGACGACGAGCGTCTACCCGAACCTAGATCGACGGAGTCCTGGACGGCTCCAGAGCCCGAGTGCAGGCAAGTGCTCTTCTTTGTTTTCCTTTGTGGTGTGTTAGAGCATTTTTGCCTGCCTCGCGGGAAGGCGAGCGAGGGGCAGCTGTCTGCTGCGCCCGAACTCGTCTCTCTGGGCTCTGGCGCTGCCTGGGATACTGATCCCGGTTCTCTCTGTTCCTCTGAGCCTCTTCAAAGTGTCGCCGGCTTGGAATCTGTCAAGGTCGTGGTGCAGGAGGTCCCAAGTTCGGGGGTGGAGGTTGTCGCTGATGCAGTGCCGACCCAGTCGGGGTCCGACGAGGCCCAGTCGGGGTCCAACGCGGGGGCAGCTGTGACCCAGTGGGGGTCCGACGCGGGTGCTGCTGTGACCCAGTGGAGTCCAACGCGGGTGCAGCGGTGACTCAATCGGGGTCCAACGAGGTCCAGTGGGGGTCCGACGCAGGTGCTGCTGTGACCCAATCAGGGTCTGACGCGGGTGCAGCTGTGACCCAATCGGGATCCGATGCAGGTGGAGCTTCAACGGTTGCATCGGTGTGGAGCGAGGTCGGTGGAGGAGCCGCAGACCCTTAGCCACCTGATGTGATGTGGGCTCATCATCACGATTATTCCCCTCTCAGGAGCCACCAGCTGGGGTCGTCAGCGCTGGGAGCCATTGGAGGTTTTCTTCCTGCAGGCTGGCGCTCCCATGTAGTTTCTTCATCAGGGAGGCCACCGCATGCTGTTTCTCCATGGGTCTGGTGGCTGAGGGATGCGGGTCAGCTGCCCAAGGAGCTGTTTTGCCTGTTCGGCACCTTGGGCCGGCCAACCGATGAACTGTGTTTATTACTGGGTGGTCTGGTTTGGCCGCCGGAGGACTTGACTCTTGGGGCCTGGGACTGGGTCAGGCCGCCCGACCATGTACTGTTTCCCGTGACCACCCGTTGGCAATCGGACACAGAGAGGCTGCCGGAACTTTGCCTGGGGTGTTTGGTCTCTGCCTGCCAAAGTCTGTTTGGACTGTATGGTGTGAAGGTCATTTGGAACGATAAGATTGCCGCATGTGTATGTTGATGTAGTATGGTTTTTTTTTTCCTATCGGAGGGGTTATTGCATGTTACTTTGTGGTTTTTCATAGGCACTCTGGTGTTCGAGGATGATGGGCTTTTTTTGGGGGGGAGGGGGTTTAAACGGTACCTTTGTGAAGAATGCAGCAGAGGTTTCATGCACTTGGGTAACTTAGAAGCATAAACTGATCCATTGTGACATTTAGGGGTTTGTGTGTGAACTGCGTGGAAGGACCTTCACTCAGATGAGCTCCTTAAGACCACATGAAGTCATGTATACTGGAGTTAAACAGTTTGTCTGTGGTCACTGTGGGAAAACCTTCTGTGTCTGGTAAATTATGCTCTGTATGGTTTGTGCCCCATGTGTTGTAACTCTTGCATGTCCTGTGAGTAGTGCCCTATTTGTTTCATTGTTTTCTGTGGGAATGTGATGGGTATGTCAGGGGATGTGTTTTTTTTTTTCTTTTTTCTGGGGCCTTGTTAGTGTTTGTTTCGCTCCCTCCTTGCCTATTCCTCCATTCACTCGCCCTGTGGGTGGGTGGGTGGGTGGGTGGGGGTGGCTAGGTGTTACAGGGTTTTCGGAGCCCGCCTTTGAGGGAGGGGTACTGTTATGACCTGAGCACCAATGCTATTTGCGCTCGGGCTATTCCTGTCAGGTCTTGACAGCGGCGTTATTATTCCAGCTCTCCGAGCTCTTATTGTGACAGTGCTCGGGGAGGCTTCCGCTCAGCTGTCAAGACCTGAACAGCTGTTCTGCATTTGCGGTCATTAGCGGCCGGCTTCTTAAGCCGATGCTAGCGGCTGCATCCTTGCAGCAGTGTCCGTCGCTGATCGTCGGAGCGATCGTACTATATAGGTTACTCTACATTGCCCGTCTGTGGTGTGACCGTCTTATCCTGTGGACCCATGAGTGAGCTTGTTAGCCTTACGTCTCCCTGTGTGTAGACTTGCTTGTGTCATAGCCTCAGCGGCTTGTATTATTGTGATTTTCACCGTGAATAAAGACACTAACACAACTCTCTGGTGACGGTATGGCATCTTATGGTGGCTCGCGAGGGCCACCGCATGACAGTCTCAGAACTGCTGACAAAAAAACCAGAAGCGACGATCACTAGTGAAGAACTTCAAGAAGAACATGAAGAAGCAGGCTTATCTTCAAGCGACATTTTTCAGCCTACATATCTGCACATGGTGATGGGAAAAACCCATAAATAATCTTGTATAACATATGATTCAAGACTTTTAACAATTACGCGATTACTTAATAGGTTTGTTTACAAACCCACCGATGTGACCAGAATTTCCCCAATAAGAGAAAGATAATTCGCATACTTGATTTGATTTTTTTTTTCCGCTGAAAGTAAGATCTTCCCCTATGAATTTTTAAGCCGAGTGTTGACTTTACTCCAAATGGAACGACTTTGTGTTAAAAAACTTGATTTTACTTTTTTCAATTTTATTTTTATAAATCTCATTGCCTACCAAAACTGAATATCTGAGCATTTTTTTTTTTCCCGACCACCCAATGAGGGAAATTTAGATCTATCTGTACAAATATCTTGGGACGATTATTGATAGTAATTTAAACTTTGAAGAAAACTGTGAAAGGGTGTGCAAAAAGGGTCAGCAACATTTGCATTGTTTGAGGAAACTTGCACGCTTCCAAATTGACCGAACCATAATGACAATGTTTTATCGCGCTTTTATTGAATCTGTTTTATCCTTTTCTTTAGTGTCATGGTTTGGTCAGATAAAACTGAAACAGAGGAAATCCTTGGATCAGGTAGTCAGATGGTCCAGTTGTTTGCTTGGTGAGTCACAGCTGAGCACTGCCACTTTCAGCTTCTTCCCTCCAGATGGAGGTTTGCTGTCCCAAAAAGTAAAACCCAGTGCTACAAAAACAGCTTTGTTCCTGCTGCTGTTAAAGAGTTGAGCAAGTTGTAACAACATATTGCACATAATTTAGGTACCTATTTATTATTATTTCCAGGAGAAATGCAGAGAACAGAACATGCCCCTGTACGTTGCCTTCATTGACCTCACCAAAGCGTTCGATCTGGTCAGCAGAGAGGGCCTTTTCAAGATCCTTCCAAAGATAGGATGCCCATCAAAGTTGCAAAGCCTCATCGAATCGTTTCACACCAACATGCAGGGGATAGTGCAGCACGACGGCAACATCTCAGAGCCATTCAACATATGCAGCGGAGTGAAACAGGGCTGTGTATTTGCGCCAACCCTCTTTGGGATTTTCTTTGCTATGCTCCTGAGGCATGCCTTCAGCACAGCAACAGAGGGAATCTACCTGCATACAAGATCTGACGGCAGGCTTTTCAACCTCGCCCGCCTGAAAGCCAGAACCAAAGTACGCGAGGCTCTAATCAGAGACATGCTGTTCGCAGACAACGCTGCAGTCACGACCCACACACAGCAGGAGCTTCAGACCCTGATGGACCGCTTCTCCCAGGCATGCAAGGACTTCGGGCTTACCATCAGCCTGAAGAAGACTAACGTCTTGGCTCAAGGCATGGAAGCACCACCAACCATCACCATCGACGACTACGAGCTGGAGGTTGTGAATCAGTTCACGTACCTGGGGTCCACGATCAGCAGCAACTTCTCCCTTGATACAGAGATCGACAAGAGGATTGGAAAATCAGCCTCCACACTCACTCGCCTCACCACACGAGTGTGGGAGAATCCCAAACTCTCTGTCAAGACGAAGATGGCAGTGTACAACGCCTGCGTCATCAGCACACTGCTCTATGGGAGTGAGACGTGGACAACATACGCCCGGCAGGAAAAGAGACTGAACTCCTTCCACTTGCGCTGCATTTGCCACATCCTGGACATATCCTGGCAGGACAAAGTGCCCAACACAGAAGTTCTGTCCCGCGCCGGCCTTCCCTCCATGTTCACTCTACTCAGGCAGCGCAGGCTCCGCTGGCTAGGCCACGTTCACCGTATGGAGGATGGCAGAATCCCCAAAGACGTCCTCTACGGAGAACTGGCAACTGGCAGGAGAGACGTTGGCCGCCCACAGCTGCGCTTTAGAGACGTCTGCAAGAGAGACATGAAGGCCCTGGAGATCAACACAGAGCGCTGGGAGGACCTTGCAACGGACCGCTCCAAATGGAGAGGCACCCTGACCAGACAGCTCAAGGCGGGTGAAGAGAGATTGACTGCTGCAGCAGATGAAAAAAGGACCTGCGGGAAGAACCGCCACAGACCCAGCAGCACGGAGACCACCCACAAGTGCGACCTGTGTGACAGGGACTGCCATTCGCGCATCGGCCTGTTCAGCCACAGGCGGTGCTGTTCCATTAGAGTAGACGTTTAGGATTCTCTTCCATGGTCATCATAGACCGATGGAGGCCGACGAATATTTATTAACTCCATTTTATATTTACTTACTTTTGTAGGATCTTATTTGGGTTCTAAATCTTTTATTGGGTTTTAGACCTTTGAGTTTTTAACCTCTTTGACTAGTCTTTAACTTTAATATGACCCTTCTCTCTTATCTCTGTTTTTTCTCTCATCTCTTTGTCTTATATCCTGATTGATGGAGCCTTGAATATTTTTATCATGTTTATAGTCAGCTTCATGTGTGTCTGTGTTTGTGTTTATGTTGAATGTAATTGTGGTTTGTAAATATGGATGTCACCAGACTGCAAAACAAATCTACCTACGGGTACAAATAAAGGAACCTGAACCTGAACCTGAACCTGAACTTGAACCTGAACATTCCCATTCAGTGTTTTGGAGGCGACTGATGTCCACCTCTAACCTTTCACCGTTGGACCCTTCATCCTCTGAAACGTGTGAGTCATCTTTGCTTCCCAAACGATATGGTTCAAATAAATAGGGTTGCAGTCCTTTGTTAGAACCAATTCGCTGTTCTTCATCACTCGATCCTGCTTCTTCCTCAAAAACTATCGAAAAATCGCTCAAATCTTCGCTGAAATCCCTCACAACTTCCTCCGCTTCAGTGTACTCAGCCATGCTTGTTTACATTTTTGGTTCACCTCATTACGTCACAAGATGGCTGCTGCGTTTGACCCAGTTTCGACAAACGAACATCACAATTGTCTGCATCACGATGTAATTTATGGTAGTATATGGAAACAAAATTTTATTGAATTTTTTTGTCTACACAGAATAAAAACACAGTAGTTCTTCTTTCTAATGATGTCTTGGTTGAATTATGTCACGGACTCTTTAACAACCAGGATCTCAAACGCTAGCTTTAGTGACTGACAATGAAACAGAGCTAATAAGCTTTGATTTGACATACATGGCAACCCCTCCTCTTTTACCTACCCTATCAGTTTTGTACACTTTGTAACCATCAATAAATTGAGCGATCAGGTATAGATTTCTTCAGCCAAGTTTCTGATAAAACCATTATGTTAGTATTTGTTGTTTTTGTCCAAATCCTGATCATATCCATCTTGGGGACAAGACTTCTAACATTTAAATGTATGAAGCCAAGGCCTGTTCTACTTTTAAAATCTGATGGAGTTGACAAGCAATGCATAGAGGTAGTAGGTCCTGGATTAGGCTGAACATCTCCAGACAGCAACAGTAAAAGTATGACCAAACAGCTCCATTTTAGTTTGCTAGTAAATGATTTGTCTGAACCTCTGACACTGACAAACTGTAGAGACGAGCCATCTGAGACAGTGAAGTAGTCCTTCAGCAGCATCAGTTTCTGAAGACATTGCAGCCCCTCCACTTGCTCTTGTGAGTGGTAAATCTTCAGCTGATGATATGGGCTGATGGGCTAATGAGCAGGCTAGAGAATTACTACTGAAGAGCTTGGAAGCTGTCTGGATCGTGAGAAAATAAACCCATCCACACTGTTAGGTAATCTTACAAAGAATTGCATAACAATGGAAGTTAATGCAATGCTTTCTAAGAATGTTGTTATGTAGATTACACACTATTATATTTGTCACTGAAGCCAAATGACAGTGGTCAATTAACTAAACAACAGGCATGTCTTCAGGAAATCAGCGCTTGGATGACTTGAAATTTCTTGCTATTAAATTAAGATAAGACTTAACCCAAACAGCACACATAGGCTGGGGCAGCGTCAGCAAGTTTACAATGGGAATACATTTTATAGAGGTTGTTTGCACATTGACAAGACATAGGCTAGACATTGGCATTAAGCCTATGTCTAGCCTATGTGGAAACAACCTTTATAAGATGTGTTCCTTATGTAAACTGGGTACGCTGTGCTGATTTTGGCATGATGTATGTGTGCTGTCGGGGAAGACATTCTAGTTGGTCCAAAAACTTTAGAAATACTTTCCCAAATAAAACTCTTAGTTTGGACGGGGTTATTCTATCTCATAACACAGGGGTCATCAACTAAAATTGCAAAAGGCCCGATAAGTCAGTCCTCCTCTGGTTTCCCTCCACTAGCTTCCCTCCACTGGCTTCCTGTACATTTTATTGTTCATTTTAAAATTCTTTTATTTGTTTTTAATTGATTAAATGGCCTTGCCCCGCCATACCTCTCTGAATTCCTTCATCCTTCCTCTCCTGCTTGGTCTCTCAGGTCAGCTGATCAGTTGCTCCCGGAGATTCCGAGATCAAAGAAGAATCTCAGAGGGGACTTTTACTGTTGCTGCTTCCAAATTATGGAACAATCTGCTTTTGCCCACCAGGCAGGCTCCTTCCTGTCCAGTTTTAAAACTGGTCTTAAAACCCATTTTTATTCTTTGGCTTTTGACCCAGTTTGAGATATTGATTTACTTGCTTTTGTTGCTTTTATTGTATTATTACTATTTATTTGTGCTGTGTTGTATTTTTTAGTTGAATTTTTTTGCTTTATGTCTTATGTTTTTACATGTTATTTTTTGTTGATGTACAGCACTTTGGGCCATATTGCAGTGACGGGTTGGATGATCAGCTGTCTGACGCAGAACGCATTTATGGGCATGTCCAAGTTCATTTCCTCATCACAATGGCGTAAAAACGAACTTTCAGATGACGCATGATGCAAAGAGGCTGGTCTAATCATTCAGAGTTGTGTTCTGGATAATCCAATCAGAGCGCTTCTTCCCATCCCTTTAATGCAAAGAGGTGCATTCTCTAAAGTGAACTGTGATCATGACGGTTTAAAACGGGTTTTGCTCTGACCAAAGCCCATGTGTTTGAGCCAAAATGCATGATAGTAATGCTGGTGGTAATAAGGAGACATCCATCACAACTGATGCTCAGTTAGTGATGTTAGGGAGAACAAAGGGAAAGAATGAGCTGAAAAAAATCAGCTGAATGTGCACGGACGATCATCTATGCACTTTTCAGACAGACTTTCCGTCGTGTACCAGTGTTTTTCTGTCAGCACATTGTTTGTTTTCATGCCTTGCATCACACCATCAAATTATCAGCAGACAGTGTGCCCACTATGCGCTGGGAGGAGGTGCCTCTTTTCAAAGAAGTGTGGCGGCGCACAATCTAATGTGCATTACTATTATAGTGCATTCCATGAGAATCCATTTTTGATAAGAACAAAGGAGATCTATCGTCAGAAGCGCATTGTTTAATCATATTTCAGTGCTTTGACATTGTGCAGCTCTGGAGCTCAGGAAATGACATCTTGTAACAGTCATAATCACCCATCATTTTAATTACATGATGGTCACACACCAGTATTTTTTATACCATCCACACTCTCATTTTCATTGTAGGATCTATAGATTAGGCATTAATTCATGATTTTTTTAGGGGAATGAATGAATGAACAGGGAGCATGTGTGCCAGTGTGTACCAGTATGATGCGCAGCGCACGGGGGTGGGGGGGTGGGGGTCATTTTCATCATGGACTTATTAGGCATTAACATGTTCATTTTTAGGGGGATAAATGAATGAGCAAGGACTGTACAGCGTAATACTTTTCACTACCTCCCAGAGAGACAGGAGATGTCTCCACATCTGCGTCGGCTGTGCACTCCGCGTTTCCAGCCCAGCAAACTACCCGACAGCCACCCGTCAGCTCCTGGCAGAAGTTGCTGAGAGCAACCTCGCTTCATAGTGGGGGATAGAGGCAGCAGATCGCCTCCTTCCCTCCTACCCAGGATGGAGAGGGAGAGACCCTCAGTCAGTGAAAGAATGGACCGTTCATTGCCCACCGGTCACATGGCTTAAGCTGAAGATATGTGGTGGGCCGATCCTTCTGCCAAGTACCAGTCTTGCCTGGACTCCTCCCAGCTCCGTGATCCCAACATTGCCTCTGAGTTCTGATGTTCTATCAACAACCGCTTCAATGCCCTGGCCACGGACAAAGTGGGCAAAGTGGGACAAAGTAGATTTTTAAGAAAAACCTCATCCAGTCTGCCCCCAATGTCCTGGGATGTTCACAATCTTCCCCAAAATGCCCTTGGATATCTCGGCAGACTCTGGACATTATCGACCATCACCGAGATGCCCTCATCCGAGGCAACCTGATGGAGCTCCGCAGATTAAACCATCTACACAGTGTGGCCATCAGAGTGGGCAAAGAGAGGTACTGGTTGGAAGAAGCCGAGCACCTGGAGTCAGTGGACAGAAATAACAACATGAGCCATGTATTCAGTATACTCCATCAAGCACGCAATGGCCGACACACCAAGACAGCCCAGATGAAGGACATCAATGGCAATCTCATCACCACTGAGACAGATTGCCTCAATCGCTGGAAAGAGTACTTCAGTCATCTCATGCATCATCATCCTGTTCCCACTGACCCCTATCTCTTAGCCAATGCCAGTGCCACTGCTTCCTGTGACTCCTGCAGGACCGATCTCACCACCTCCGAAAAAGTCGCAGCTGCTTTGACCAAGATAAACAACAGGAAAGCCCCTGGAATTTGTGCTATAACCGCTGAAATGGTGAAGATGGGTGGAAATTGCACAATCCAGTGGCTTGCCCACATCATCAATCATGTTTGGGTGACAGAGCAGCTCCCCAGTGATAGGACCAGGGGCATCATCCTCCCCTTCTGGAAGGGAAAGGGCGACAAACTCATCTGCAGCAATCACAGAGGCTTCACCCTTTTGTCCATCCCTGGTAAACTCTTCACCAAGATCATCCTCAGTTGTGTCCTTCCAGCCATCAGAGGTGCCCATCGCCCTCAGCAGGCAGGCTTCATGCCCAACCGCTCAACCTCAGACCACAGCTCTGCTCTTCACCTATTAATAGAAAAGGCCTATGACTTCCACAAGGACCACCATCTCCATATAGCCTTTATAGATCTTAAGGCTGCCTTTGACACCATGGACCACGCTTCTCTTTGGAGTATCCTGCAGACCCTCAAAGCCCCACCCAAGATCATAGCCTTGTTTAAGCGGCTCTACAGCAGCTTGGAGAGCTGCGTCCGTGTGAACGGAAAGGAGTCCGGCTGGTTCCTCATCAGCAGCAGGGTCTGACAAGGTTGTGTGGCCACTCTTGATCTCTTCAATTGTGTCATGTACTATCTGATGACCAAGGTCTGCAAGCGGGTCTCTGGCATGTAGTTTGGCAACTACCATCTGGCTGACCTTGAATATGCTGACGATGCTATCCTGTTCAGCTCATCCTACAGTCAGTTGAGAGATGCTCTAGTTGTCTACCACGAAGAGGCAACAAAGTGGTAGACAACTTGGTAGCTCATCGAAGGTGAGCTGGACAAAGACTAAGCTAATGCGAATCGGTGACAGACCAGACCCACCCTTGTTACAACTCGGGAATGATGCTGTTGAGTTTGTCAATTCCTTTGTTTATCTGGCCTCCACAGTGACCAACAATGGGGACATAAAACTAGAGATCAACCGTAGACGTGGCCTCTCTGCATCAGCCCTGCAGGCACTATGGACACAAAAGCACACATAAAAGCATAGTATTTGCAATGACAAATGAATTTACTTCCAACATCTTTTATTAAAACAAATGGCAAGAAATCTGTATTTTTGTATACTTTATTAATCCCAGAGGGAAATTCATGGCATCCACCTGGATGGATGAGTCAGCCGTGGTACGGCGCCAATTTCTTCACCATTCACACACACATTCACACCTAGGGCCCCTTTAGAGTCTCCAGTTAACCTAACCTGCATGTTTTTGGCCTGTGGGAGGAAACCAGAGTACCCGGGGTAAACCCACGCAGATACGGGGAGAACATGCAAACTCCACACAGAAGGGCTACTGATGGTCAGGGGATGGGTACAAACCCACGGTGGTCAGGGGTGGAGTCGATCCCATGACCTTCTTACTGTGCTGCCACAGTGCTAACCACTGTTCCACTGAGCTGACACGCGGTGGGCAGTGGTGGGCTTATGGTTAGGGATGTGGACTGGTGAGCGGAGGGTCACGGGTTCAATCACCGGACTGGCAGGATTAGATCTGGGTGGGACAGATTTAAATAGCAGTGTTTGCCCCACCCTCCTTAACCCCACTGTGGTTCCCTTGAGCAAGGCCTTCAACCCCAACTGCTCCAGTGGAGCTGCTCAGTGACCACAGGTCAGTCTGTGGTTGGACTGGGCAGCTTTCTGGTGTGAATGTGAACAGGGCGTCCATGAAAAAGAGAGGCTGCCTCGCAATGGAACTACCCTGTATAAATAAAGGTTAAATAATAAAATAAAAAAAAACACAGACAAATTTATCTCATAATGTGCTTTTAAGAACCGTCATCCTTTCATGGACATTCTTTCAGAAGACCACAGCTGTCTTCAGACAGGCCAGGATCATTTAACTTGCTTTCACACTTTATTTTATTAAGTTCATGTTTTAGCTGCTTTCAGCTCTATATTAATTTTTATCCAAAAATATATTAAAATGAATTCTTTGTTCAATTTCAAACAAAATATAAATGTAATATAAAATTTTATGGGTTTGTGGGTTTACTCCGGGGGCTCCGGTTTCCTCCCACAATCCAAAGACATGCATGTTAGGTTAATTGGCTGTTCTAAATTGCCCCTAGATATCTGTTTCCTATAGGCCCTTAGAATAGAGGGTTAGTACTAGTGAAAGCGCTTTGAGTGGTCTTTGTGACTCGAAAAGCGCTATATAAGTGCAGGTTAGTTAGTAGTTAGTTAGTTATCATACAGGAGGACATTAAAGTGTTTGTTGACTCCAATTAAATATGTCTAAAATTCACAAACCTACAACAAAAATCCTAAAAATGTTTTACAGGAGAACACAAACTAAATTGTATTGTGTTTAAAAAAAGATCAATATCTAAAAAACTAAATCACACTATACAATATTTTCAGTGCAGAAAAAAACTGTTTCAAACAAAGAAAAGAAACAGACACAAAATATAATTCCAGGACACAGGACAGAATTCGTCAACATTGTTTTTTAACAGTAAACTGTGTTCCAGCATGGATGGAGCTGTAACTCCATGGTTACAGGGAGAGGAGAAGTGCAACTTTTCATGTTCATTAACACACAGAGTTTTTACTGACTTTTTAAGTGATATCGGAGGATACAAAAAGGACCTTCATACCAGTGACCTCACCCCTGAATCCCAGCACGGACCACTCTGGGCAGAATAGAGGAATGAGTACCCCGTTGTCCCGGGGTGGATGTCCTGGCTGTCAGTCCTCTGTGTGTGTGTGTGTGTGTGGGGGGGGGGGGGGGGTGCTGATTTTGCAACCCACAGACTCTGTGGAGTGGTTGGAGCCACACAGTCTCTGCAGATAGTGGCGTTTGTGAGACAGCAAGGAGGGGCATCTGCAGCAGGAGGAGAGCCCCCAAGGCTCATGCCATAATCTGTCAGGCGGTCACCAATGCAGCAGCTCAGTGCCGCTTTTTCTGCTTTTTTCCCACCAAAATAAAACAGTCTCCCTTTTCTCCAAATTGTATCAAAAGGCTTTGGGGTCCAGATGAAGGACTCTTGGGGTCCCCACCGGAGTCCGCCAGTTGGTGACCCCTGTTCTTCTAGTTCTGTGAGGAACCTTAGAGTTATTTTTGATTAAAACATGTTCTTTAATTAGCTAACAGCTAACCATCTAACATTAGCCTCCCCATGGTGCCTTTTGTTGATGACCAAAGAGGAAGGTTGGGGTGAACTAGGAGTCATGAAGATTTAAGAACTAAAAACGAGTCGTTCTGAGAAGCTGGTGCTGAGATAATGAACAGCTGATGAATTCTGACCGAAACATGTTGGAGGCATTTCTCTGAGACCTCTGGGAACGCTGGACATCATAGGTCCACTTTAAGGGAAAATACAAATCTTTCTAACCTCTGATTTGGAGCCCAGATGGTGATGTTAAAGGACATTAACAACATTTAGGACTTTATTTTGGTCAGCTGAGGATCAGATTGAGTTATTTTTAAGCATCTGCTCCCACCACCTCGGTGATAAAGGCTTTACTGTGGACATCACGAGGCCTGGGTCATGTGGACCGAACAGAATCAACATTTCCTGCTCTGGTGTGGGGCAGCTGTGGTGAATCACCGCCAAGGTTTGATCCCCACAGGGAGAAATCTGATCTTTAGTGGAGCCATAGTGAGGAGCCGCTGGGATCAGACCTCAGTCCACCCTCCAAGGACGAGCCGAGCCCCCACCTCCGTGAATATGGGTCTAATTAGCCAGGAGGAGTTTGTGTGTCCGACAGTTGGCAGAGCAGAGTCCCGGAGACAAATGGAGGAAAGCTGAAGTGAAATGAAGCCATCCATGGAAGTGAAAACCCTGGAAGTCAGCGGTGCTCAGATCAGATTCAGCTGTAAACATTCACATGTATGGAGTAATGAGACAGAGATCAGCTTTAACTGGGGCTCTTCAACCTGCACGACAAATGTGCAAAATCCCCCCAGAGTCACTCCCACCAATTCATGAGCTTGTTCATGTCTTTAAACTTTACAACACTGCCCCAGTCCCATAAATTGCCCACTTTTACTGCCACTACTTCTAAAGACCTGCACTTATACAGCGCTTTTTCTAGTCTTAAAGACCACTGAAAGAGCTTCACTAGTACTAACCGTCTATTCTAAGGGCCTATAGGAGACTGATACCCAGGGACCAGTTAGAATCTCCAGTTAACCTAGCATGCATGTCTTTGGATTGAGGGAGGAAACAGGAGCTGCCGGAGTAAACCCACGCAGCACAGGGAGAACATGCAGACGCCACACAGAAAGGTTCCAACCCCTGCCAGCCTGGGGATTCAAACATGGAACCTTCTAGCTGTTAGGCAACAGTGCTAACCACTGCACCACCGTGCTGCTGCTACTACTACTACTACTACTACTACTACTATTACTATTACTACTACTACTACTACTACTACTACTACTACTACCCCCAACTCTCATAAACTTACAACCCCACCCCCCTCATACTTTTGTAATTTATTATTTTTGTCCACATAAATTTCAGTCATACAGTCATGTGAAAAAATTAGGACACTCTGTATAAGCCTGTTTTTTTAACATATTTGGACATATGGATATTTAATATCAATGTTAAAAATACTGAGAGATTCATGTGATACAACTAAACAATTAAAAATGAATTAAAGGATTTTTTTTTCAAATTTTCTGTAAAATGTAATTCTAAACAAATAGTGAGGAATAAATCAGGACCCCCCCATCACCACCATCTTTTTAGGACACCCCCACATTCGTTCTCACTTACAATGGCTAAAATAAATGTTAATAAATGCTAATAAAAACAAAAACAATGCTAGACATAGATATGTAAACATTTCTTAATGAAGAACTGAATATTTAAAGGGGTGTCCAAATTTTTTCACATGACTGTATCTGCATGCTTGCTATCTATTTAATCCATATTACAGTAGAGGGAGTGAACTTATCACTGTGGTGATCTGGTGGTAGAAGACGTGCTGGTGCAGCTCTGGAACAAACCAGAAGACCACTGCCAGATCTGTCGTGGATTTCCTTCATATTAATAAATGTCCCTTGTTGATCTGGTGAACAAATAAAGATGCAGAGTCAGAGATGCCTCTTCTGGGTATTTATTCTCATCAAGAGGAAGATTTCACGCAGCAGTTCATCAGAAATGTTCAGTCAGAAGGGTGCGGGCAGATTTTATAGCTTGGAACAAAGATAATATGAGAATGTTCTGTAGGAGGATGGAGCCTAGCTGTCTCCTGGAGCTGACCTTCACAGGCCAGAGTCTCAGTGTCTGAGGAAGAAACATGATATACTGTGTCTAGAAACATAATATCGGGGACACAGTGGAATACTAATTGATAAATTAGGGAAATCTTTCACACATCTTTCCTGAATGAGCATCTCTACATGTATGGCAGCCATTCAGTTTGAGTATCTGCTGAATTCCAACCCAAGGACACATCATTCACCTGAAGGAGGACCTGATTAGGAGATCATCTAAGATCTAGAAGACTTATTCCACAACTACAGATCTCTGAGTTCATTCTAAGTTACAACTTCAGTATTGTAGGGTTTAATAATGATCACAGACTTGTTTCCTTTGCATTATTTGATCTAAAAGCAACATCTTTATTGGTGTTATGGCCAGATGTCGTTTTCTGTAAATAAATGCTCTAAATGGTGATATTTTGACTTGGAATTTGGGTGAGTTGTTTTCAGCAGGTTAGAGAAGGAAACAAAACAAATGTATAAATAGGAAAACCACTTAAAATGATAATTTTACAGTGGTCTCTTAATTTTTCCACAGCTGCATATTCATGATACCTTATGACCTCCAGTGTAATATTACTTTTATACTACGGTTCCACGGTACTGTGTATTAACTGACAGCAATACAGGACAAAGTATTCTGATTTTTGTTTAACCAGTTATTTTGCTCCACTGACAAAAACAGTCCTTTTTTTAATGAACCCAGTTATCTGTGTGCTAAGGACCTCAATGAGCATAATATAGAAATGAATAGGTTTATTGTCATTTCACATACAAGTAAACATATTAAATATTGTCCAGTGCAAAAGTTTATAATACATACTGGTCACCTGTTGAGTAGGTTTGTGGATCATGTGACCTTGCTGGTGGCTAGTTAGCTTGTTAGCTGCTTTGAGAGAGTCCTTGATGCCGTCACAATTATGTGAGTCTCTGATCAGGATGGTAATTACAACCTCAGCTTGACCATTTTGTCGTCCGTTCCTCCACTGTAAATGGTTGAGCTGTCACAGACAGCATTTAGAGGCTAGCAGCAATTTAGCTTCGGCACATTTCCGTGTTAGTTTCCACACACTTTGTTCACTTTTTCTATGACATTTTCAGATGAGTTAAAGACTCCAGCACCACAAAGGTATTATGGCTGGGTAATTCAGTTGATAAATCCTACTCTAGCTCGTCTAGTTTACTGTAAACAGAAGTGAAGTATCTAGCCAGATGGTTACAAGGGTGACACTTCCAGGTCCTGGAGCTCTGGATTTTTAGGACTGTCTCTTTTCAAACAGCGCCTCCCTGTGGACATTAAGATATCCAAAAGACTATTACAATTCTCAGATATAAGAAGCTGCTGATATTAACTATAATTTAAAGATTATTAGAACACAGTGGAAGTGGAGTGCTGCATATTCTTTGAAATGTCCAAGTTATCGGGGAATATAGTAACACCTGTAGTTGGAGCTGTGCAATATGACCAACATTTCATATCCTGATATAAGTAAACGTATATCCTCAGAAGGGTATATGCATTTTCTGTAAATTCTATAGTTAATATATAGCAACCACATAGAAAGGACCATCTCTTTTTGACATTTTAATTATATAGTGAAAAAAATCAGTTATGCAAACTCCATCCATCCATCCATCCATCCATCTTCTATCGCTTTTCTGGAGGTCCGGGTCGTGGAGGCAGCAGTTCAAGCAGAGAAGCCCAGACTTCCCTCTCCCCAGCCACCTGCTCCAGCTCTTCAGAGAGGATACCAAGGCATTCCCAGACCAGCCGGGAGACATAGTCTCTCCACCGAGTCCTGGGTCTGCCCCAGGGTCTCCTCCCAGTGGGACGTGCCTGAAACACCTCAAGTGGGAGGCGTCCATGAGGCATCCTAATCAGATGCCCATACCACCTCAACTGACTCCTTTCAATGTGGAGGAGCAGCGGTTCTACTCTGATCCTCTCCCGGATGACTGAGCTCCTCACCCTATCTCTGAGGGTGAGTCCAGCAATCCTAGAGAGAAAGCTCATTTCAGCCGCTTGTATCTGCGATCTCATTCTTTCGGTCATTACCAAAGCTCGTGACCATAGGTGAGAGTAGGAACGTAGATTGACTGGTAAATCGACAGCTTTGCTTTAGAACTCAGCTCCCTCTTCACCACAACAGACCGGTACAATGTCCGCATCACTGCAGATGCTGCTCCAATCCGTCTGTCGATCTCTCGCTCCATTCTCCCCTCACTCGTGAACAAGACCCCAAGATACTTAAACTCCTCCACTTGGGGCAGGAGCCTGTTTCCAACCCAGAGAGGACAATCCACCTTTTTCCGGCTGAGGACCATGGACTCGGACTTGGAGGTGCTGATTCTCATCCCAGCCACTTCACACTCAGCGGCAAACCGTCCCAGCAAGAGCTGTAGGTCATTGCTGGATGAAGCCAACAGGACAACATCATCTGCAAACAACAGAGATGAGATCCTGTGGTCACCAAGCATGACACCCTCTGTTCCCTGGCTGCGCCTAGAAATCCTGTCCATAAAAATTATGAACAGGATCGGTGACAAAGGGCAGCCCTGGCGGAGTCCAACTCTCACTGGGAATGAGTCCAACCAAGTGTTGGCACTCGGGCTCAGCCCGAAGGAGTTACAAGGGTCCGCCCTCCAGTGGGCTCACCACCTGCAGGAGGGATCATGGGGGTCCGGTGCTATGTGGATTAGGTGGCGGTCAAAGGCGGAGACCTTGGCGGACTGATCCCAACACTCGGTTATGCAAACTCATCCATCAGTAATTTTCTGCTTTTATTTAAAGCTGTAATAAAGTCTGATCAATATTCCTCTAATTTGTCCTCCTCTCTCATCCTAATGTTGGGCTGAAAAACACTGAATATTATAATGAGGTTCTCTGTTACTGCACACCATTATTTATTCAAAAGTTTCACACGCTTGTTTAATGAGCGCGAGACCCTACGTGGTCGACTATGATGTATTATGAGTAAAACACCTTTAGCTGATGGCTAGATTACATCTTTCCACCTTTGTGAGTCTTTATTATGTGGAGTTCTGCAGTCAAAAACCTTTTTCACTGTTTGATTCTGGTATTTAGTTTTAGGCTATGGTCACACTGCAGGTTTTAATGCTCAATTCTGATTTTTTTTGAACACATGTGACCCATATCTGATTTTTTAATGACAGTCTGAACAGCACACATCTGATTTTTTCACACTAGACTCAGACCACTTTCATATGTGGTCCTAATTGGGATATGCATTAGGTATTCCCCATACTAACAGATAGGCAGTATGGACGTGACGTTGAACGCATGTGTGACCTCAGCACGCCATACCTATTTGAGAGGACTGTTGGTGGGACTTGTCCTCTTTGGCACTCCACCTCCATAAGACCAACAGCTTGTATCTGCTTAGCATTAGCTTACATGTTAGCCACTGCAACACGTGTACCTTTATAATATCTTGTAATGAAGTTCGGATTCAGCACAGCTCCTGCCTCTGCAGTCCTGTTTTCCAGACATAACAGATGGCAACGAGGAGAAAAATTGGCCTTCTGAATGAAAACTCAATGCTTTTCCTGAAGAGAGGCACACGTCGGGTACACCGGCCAGAGAGTTTGGTGGCTAGATGAGCCAGGTTTGGCACCGACAGCAAGCGGGTGAGTTGGTTCAGCAGTTTGTTCCCAGCCTCCACTGTCTGGCTAGTGTATATGTGAGCTTGGACCCTTAGAGGAAGAGACTATGTGAGACAAGTTGGCGGAGAACATTACAAATGGTAAGCTTTGGGTGACATTGTTCACGACGCCAGATGGCCTGACAGTAGCTGAAGCACTGGAGATAGTGTCACAGCTACAGCGAGAGCTAGAGCAGTTAGGGGGCCCCAGCCTGCTCTCCCCACAATCATCTCCGCTGGTGCAGACAGTTGTCCCAGTTGCTGAGCCCGTTGACCCCACATCTGACATGGATGGCATCAATAAACTGGTCAGGACTGCAGTGTGTAGTGAAGCTGGATGGCATCAGTATGTCAGTGGTGATGGCCCCTGCTTCCTCAAGGTCCCTGGTAAACGAGGCCACGGTTAGGAGGCTTACTTCCCAGCGACCTGAAGCGGTGGAACTGTCGGACTACAGATGCTCCAAGACCAGCAGAAACATTACCTTTGCAGTGCAATACAGAGACAGAACAATCCCAGTGTTCCAGCTCCAGGTGACATTCCAGGGCGATAACGTTATGGGATGGGATTTCTTCTGTGAACTGAACCTCTCCATTACAGACCCCCATGCTGACCGATGACTGTCCAACAAGCCCCAGTCTGCAGCCATGTAGGACCCGGAGCCGGTCCCTGGCAGCACAAGTGTTAGCGAGCTGCAGCCTCATCACAGGAGGGAGAGCACAGACTGGACTTACCTCCCGTCCTCGCCCAGCATGAGCTTCAAGCAGCTGCTGTGGAGCACAGGAGAGGGAGTACGTGGAGAAAGGGGGCTCCAGTGAACCATGACAACCCAGGACACGTCACGGCGCTGATAGCAGCAACACATCAACATGACCACAACCAGCATCAGGAGCAAAAGAGCAGAAGCCGAACTCATCTTGTATCCTTGCTGAGTATCGGCCTTCAGGGAGCCTCCACAGCACAGCAGGATGGAGAGTTCATGGCCCAGCAGCACCCAGCAGAGCAACGCCAACCAAGGGCATATCCTGCCACCGGCATTGATGGCACGCTTCCACAGCAGCAACCGACACCAGAGACGAGAGAGTGGCAGCGCTGAGTGCAGCCGAACGGATCACTGCATGTACTACTTGATTGGGTTCAGGTCCAACAATCCAACCGCCTGGACCCACAGACAGTCCCATCATCACGGATGAGAATCACCACACGGAGGAGAATAGCCGCCATCCAGATGGCCAATGGCTCAAAATGGCGTGCCCGCCATGTGTGGGAGGTAAGAGCAGCTACCTCAGATCAAGACATAGTGCTAGAGCTGACCCAGCTGGTATGGGACCTGGGCTGGGATTTTACCGACAAGTGAGCCATGCCTCCGGCAAGATGGCATCCCTTCTTCCCTTTATCACTGGATTGTAATTTTGTCGGCTCTGACTGCTCAACAACTTCAAAATATTGGGGAGGGGGTGTTGGGGCTGAAACCGTCAGACATTCCAGGTGCACAGTAACGCCACATTTCCTAGATGCAGCAAATTCCTTTTTCCCTGTAAACAGCACACCATGAGTCTTGGCTGCTGTAACATTTACAATGTAAAGTTAATACTGACATGACTGTGGAGCGTAAAGGCCACAGGACCCACAGTCCAGGAGAGGTGAGTCTGTGGCAGCTTCTCCTTCCTGTGTGGGACCGGTGTTATGCTGCTGGTACTAGCCACGCTGTTTATTTATTTTGAACCTTATTTCTACAGGTAACTCCATTGAGACACGGCGTCTCAGTTTCAAGAGAGCTGTTTAATGGATCAGTTCTGTTAAAGCAGAGCTGATCACAGCGGTCGTCTGACCTGTAGAGGAATGAAGCTGCTCTCATTTATTTTGTGCATAGTCATTTCTGAGTGATTTTAACATTTTATTTTCCTGCACTGCATCAAGGTGAAGAAGTTCTGTCCCCTCAGTCGTTTGGAGCTCATTTTTATTTCTGTAAACACAACACTGTGTCTGATGTTGTGTTTTTTTCTGCACATGCGGGTCACATCATAGCTGTAGACCGTTCACTCTGGAGTCTGATGGGGGTCCCATTTAAATTATAATGTGAATGCCCACACAAAAAATCAGATCTCAGCAAAAATTGGGAATTGAGCATTAAGACCTGCAGTGTGACCGTAGCCTCAGTTTTAGGTGTTCAGTTTTGATGCTCCTCACATGTGGAACAAACTCCCAGAAAGCATCAGGGCTGCTGAAACTCTCAGCTGCTTTAAATCCAGGGTCAAAACTCTCCTATTTGCTGCTGCCTTTCAGTAGAACAATCTCCCACAATGCACTGGAACTTTTATTCCTTGCACTTCGTCTTATTCTATTTTAGCTTGTTTCTGTGTCTCTATTTTGTCATTTGATTTTAAATTCTTATGTATTTCTTTTGAACCTTGCTGTAATGCTATAATGTTTTATGTCAAAAACTTTGAATTGTCCTGTATATGAAATGAGCTACACAAAGAAACTCACCTTGCCTTTAACAGCTGATGACTCTTTTGTGCCTCTAATTAGAAAGCTACACTACCGTTCAAAAGTTTGGGGTCACTTAGAAATTTCCTTATTTTTGAAAGAAAAGCACTGTTTTTTTTCAATGAAGATAACTTTAAACTAATCAGAAATACACTCTAATATCTAATATACATTGCTAATGTGGTAAATGACTATTCTAGCTGCAAATGTCTGGTTTTTGGTGCAATATCTACATAGGTGTATAGAGGCCCATTTCCAGCAACTATCACTCCAGTGTTCTAATGGTACAATGTGTTTGCTCATTGCGTCAGAAGGCTAATGGATGATTAGAAAACCCTTGTGCAATCATGTTAGCACAGCTGAAAAAAGTTTAGCTGGTTAGAGAAGCTATAAAACTGACCTTCCTTTGAGCAGGTTGAGTATCTGGAAAAAATTATTATTTCAAATACAAATCATTATTTCTAACCTTGTCAATGTCTTGACTATATTTTCTATTCATTTTACAACTCATGGTGGTAAATAAGTGTGACTTTTCATGGAAAACACAAAATAATTGTCTGGGTGACCCCAAACTTTTGAACGGTAGTGTATCTCCATAGTCATGCTTGCTTCTGGTGGAGGTCATCACGCTGGAACATGCTGGGACACACAACTGCAAGCCATCACCAAAATGACGTAAAGGTGCTGCCATAGACAGTGTATTTTGCAAGACCCTGATATAAACAGTAGAGTTTTACATGAAACAAAGACAATTTTATCTCATCATCGTCTAATGGTGCAACTTTAATCGTGATTAATAGCCGTTAGCACAAATAATCTCATTAATCACAATGAATCGCATGATGCCATATCACACTTCATACAATTAATGTGATTAATTCACTTGAAGCAATTAATCGTGATTAAACTTGCATCACTAATATGATTGTCATATCACACAGCCCTACCTGTTGTATAAAAATATTTAAAATGTAAGCTAAAATATTTTACCTTTAGAAAAAGTAGATTATAGGAATTAATATTCATGTCCTTTATAATCTTTTGTGGGTCTTCAATAAGACTGAATGTCACACCTCTGGACTGAGCTGCTGTTTATTCCCTGATTCTCTGATTGTAGAACAGAGAAATTCACTGAGAAAGTCAACTTTAAATTCTATTGAAAGTCAAACGAGGACAAACCTGTTAGATCCTACAAATGTGTCAGAGGGACTGGACTGTAGTTATTTCTCTGGTGTGTTTGTCACCATCATCTGCTGGATCGTTCTGACTCTGAGGTTTTATATTCTCTCTGAACCATCACCATCATCCTTTTATAGCGTCCTGAGGCCGTGGGCAGACTCCTTAAAGGAAATCAGGCTCCTCCTGATTTATGGAGGAGTGATGATGATGATATCTGAGGAGCTCCCTGGTTGGTCTGAGGATGGAGCCTTTCCATAAACAGGACCTCCAAATCCTTCATATGAATACCCCCACCGGGACCGGATCCACATCTGAGCCCCCCTCCCCCCCCTGTATAAATACCCCCCACTGGGCCCCTGAGAGTCCACTGTCTCTGCCAGTCTCCTCCTGGACTCCCCCCGTCTTCATCGTAGGTGAGACCAGCCTCCCTTTTCTCCTCCTCCTCAGGATCTGACTGGGTGTTAAGGTGCTGAAAGTCCTGAAGCGTCCTGACCTCTATTCTAGGTCTGCTTATGTCTGAAGGGAAACACGATTTCTGATTGGTTAACAACCTCATCAAAGGGCTTCTGATTGGTCTTTTTTTTATTGAGCTTTGGGAACATTTGAAAGTCTGGATTGGAGCTTTTTGATTGTATGAACCACATAGTTGATGATTTAATTGTCTGGCTGGATTATTCTGCCTTTGGTCTTTGGTTTAATTTGGATTTTTGTGGATTTTAATTTTATTTGGTACATGACTAGTACCGGTTGGACTCCTTTTTGCCTTCAGAACTTCACAAAGGTTCTAGAGATATTAGACTTCTGCTGTCCAGTTACCCAAACAATAGTATACATCAGGCCAGTGTCTGCAAGTTTACATCTGGAATACGTCTTATAGAAGTGTTTGCTCATTGGCACGACATTAGCAAGACATCAGCGTAATCACAACGTCTAGCCAATGTCTTGCCGATGAGCAAACACTCCTATAACATTTATTCCCAATGAAAACGTGGTACGTTGGGCCAACATACTTGTACAGTTAGGGTTTGGTGATCTTGTGGTAGTTGTGTCTTCTGCCACTGTAGCACATCTACTTCAAGATAAGATAAGATAAGATAAGCCTTTATTAGTCCCACAATGGGGAAATTCCAGGATTGCAACAGCACAGGGATAGCAACACTCAGAGCAATAATTAAGAAGATACGAAAAATATAAATAAGAGCAGTGGATATACATACATACACATAAATGTATAAATATATATACAAAGTGCAGAGCATTGTAGCAAGATGGAATAAACAGCATAACTGTCTACTTAGTTATCCTACATGGTATGAATATGTACCCATACATATTGTCACCCTCCGTAGCGACTGATATTGTCCTAGTTGTATACTGGAGGGGACCATTTTGTGTAAGTCTGTTGTGTCTTTTGCATTCAATACTATTAGGTCGTCACATTTTTTGTTTTTTCTTTGCTATCTCTGCGAGCAGCCCTGCTTAGGTTATAAAGTCTGACAGCCGTAGGTAGGAAGGACCTGTGAAACCTCTTGGTTGCGCACCTAGGATGATGTAGTCTGCTGCTAAATGAGCTCCTCAGTGCGTTCAGTATGTCCTGCATAGGGTGGGACTCGGACTCCAGCAGAGATGACAGTTTAGCCACCATCCTTCTCTCTCCCATCTCCTCCACTGGGTCAAGGCGCTGCCCCTGGACACAGCTAGCTTTCTTGATTAGTTTGTTCAGTCTCTTCCTATTGGCTGCTGTAATTTTGCTGTAAGATTGGGCGTGTTGTGGCCCAGATGTTGGTTGCAGCACTGGTTCTGTGAGTTTCTATCAGGTCCAACCAGTTGGAACTCTGACATCAAGAGGGTGTTCGTGGCTCACTTTGCTCTGTAGACCATAGTGATGGTTTGATGAATATCCCAGTAGACCAGCAGTTTCTGGGTCTCTGGGTTATGTTGCCACCCTGTGGTCACCAAATGAACTGCAGTCAAGTTTTCAGGGGAACCTTGTCCTGTCCATATTCATGTTTTTCTTTATAAATGTGACCCGTGCTGACAAAATGAGTCACTTTGAGGAAATTATCAAAACTGAGGTAACAGTTTTTTCCATAGTCTGTACTGAAAGACCTTCAAAATGATATTTAATTTGTAAGAAGTGCACAAAAATGGACCGGGAAAAAGGTGATTTGTTTATATTTTGGCTACGTTGGAAACTCACGTTCAATCGGTCGGGAGTTACGTCTTCTGGCAAAACATATGTATTTTTAGAAAGTAAGATTTCTAAGCTTTACAATGATACCAGGTACTCAGTGCCAGTCAGGCACTCAGTGGGTTTTCCTGAGACTTGCCGCTAGCAAACAAAGAAAGAGTCATGATTTATGACTTTCTGTACCTGCAGCTCATAATGACGCGGTGCACATTCCGACTCATTTTGCCAGCACGGGTCAAAAATGTGCAACTTTTTCCCATATATTTTCATTTTTCTTTAATATTCTTGACTTTTTCTTGTAAGTTTGTCATATAATTTTAATTTTTTGCTAAAAAATGCAACTGTCTCAATTTGGACTTTTTTCTCATAAATTTTTAATTGCTCTTGTAAATTTGTCACTTTTTTTGATACATATTGGTTTCAAATTTCTAAGAAACGAGTTAGCTTTAGTCTGACTTTGACCGCTGACTAAAATAACTGACTTACACAAATAAAGGTTCTTTCTCTGAGTTTGTACAGCCTACAGGACCAGACCAGCTGTGAGATATTTCGGGTAAAAATAACTCCTGAAACCAGACACTGCCACATGTCAGGTTTGTTTTCGGAGTGTTGTTTTTTTCTGACCCCTGTTGGCAGCCATCTTTGCTATGTCTGCAGATTCTTCTTCTCCCCTATGAGAGGAAATGAAGCGTTAACTCCCGTGGGATAGTCGCCCGTAAATGAGCGTCAGCAGTAACACTCGACCCCCATGCCGATCATAGTTCTGTCGACACGTAGCAAACGTTAGGGTTTCAGATAGAAGCTCTCATGTGATTGGCTGATGATGTTTCTTTTCTTTTTTTTTACAGGTTGTGAACAAAATAAAGCATCATCATGTCTGAGTAAGTTTGGAAGTCACTTATGAGGGTTCATGTTTAAAGATGTCAGGTTTGCTTTAGGCAGGAAATGGAACAAAGGAAGGCAGGAAGGAAAACAAGGAAGGAAAGAATGAACAAATGAAAGAGAAGAAAGGAAATGAAGGGAGGATGGAAGGAAGATGCTATAGGAAAAGTCTGGTAAATAAGTGAAAGACAGAAGGAAAGAAGAAAACAGAAGCAAAACATGAAAGAAAAAGAAGGAAGGAAGGGGAAAGACTGAGGCAATAGAGGGAGGAAGATGAAGAGAAACTGGTGGAAACCAGGATAGAGGGAGTAAAGGAAGTAAAGGAAGAAAGGATGAGGGGGAAAGGACAAAATAAAAGTAAATCTATTGTCTCCTCTGAGAAATTAGTCAGAAGCTAAATGATCAAGAGAGGACATGAAGAACACAAACCTTCATCCTGTTTTACTGACCTGATGATGATGATGATGATGATGATGATGATGATGATGATGATGATGATGATGATGAGGATGTCTTCCTCCTCACAGGAAGAAGATGACTTCGAGCCGTAGGCATCATCTGAAGGTAGGGCTCACCTCACCATTGTTACCTCATCCATTTGTCTCTTAATTTGGGGTCATTACACATCCTGAAGTCATTTCCTGAACAACTGAGAAACCTCCCAACAACCCGGATCTCCATCTATGAAATGATCCAGCAGAAATCAGGGAGTGAACTTTTTAGGGATTTTAAGGATATCAAAGCCTAGATATAAATGACCGAGGCAGGTCAATGACGACAAATTAACCATAAAGAGATGTCCAGCTACCATGTCCAACAATGTCTCCTCATCCCAGATTCAAAATCTACCAATCTTCCAGTTGGTCAAACTTTTAAAAAACAAACTTAAAATAAGTCTTCAGTGATGTGAAGACCTCAAAGAGCAACATCAAATATTTTTTTTCTTACAGAGATGGTGGAGGATGAAGATGATTCATTCCGTGAAGTTTACCCCAACAGCATATATACGTCACACCAAAAATGGCCCAACGTACCACGTTTACATCAAGAATTCATCCTATATTGTAGAGGCCATTTGCACACTGGCTAGATGTCAGATGTAATCTTGGTGATGTTGGCCGGATGTATGCGTGCTGTTGGGGTAAACTTCAAGCGATTGGAAGGGCTCTATTGGACCATCTCGGCTAAACAGTAGACCAGTGTTTAGAACTGTGGCCTCACAGTTAGAATGTTCTGGGTCTGAATCTGTGTGACCTTAATGTACTCTACCTGTGGTTGTGTGGGTTTTCTCCCAGTACTGAGGCTCCGCCCACATCACACAGACATTTATGCTAGGTTAGCATGTGACAGTAAATTGGTTCAAGCTGTTTAAGGTTGTAAGAAGAAGAAGACATCTCTATTGTCATTCGGTCCATACAGTCAATCATGTACAGTAGAATGAAATCATGTTTCTCCTCTCTACAAAGTAAATCACATGTAGAATCAGAGTGGTTGCTGCCATTCAAGGCGCCACCACAAACAACTTCTCCTTCCCCCATTCTATTATGCTGAGCATCAAGCTAGAAGGCAGAAAGTACCATTTTTATATGGTCTCTGGTATGACCCGGCTGGGACTTGAACTCCCAACCTCCTGGTTGTGGGGTGGATGCTCTATCAACTAGGCCACCACTCTGGTAAGGATTTAATGTATGTGCTATGTTAGTTAGCTGTGAAAACGGCTATATTTACACCCTATTGCCATGACGGCGTTTGCATTGTTTGCACAGACAGGTAATTAGCAAACATGCTACTCACCCTCCAGGGTGTTTTCAATGTGGATGCCCACTTAAAGTGCGGTCACTGACGTGTCAGACCTGCAGTTATCGCTTTTGAAGGTGAGTAGCATGTTTGCTAACTACTGGTCTGTGCTAACAACACAAACATTGTCATGACAACAAGTCGGAGGTGCATCACGTAAAGTTGAATTTTTACTTGGAAAAGCAGCAGTGTGAGCCCACACCTAACCAGAACAAATGTGGACAATGGAACAAAAACGGGAACTTTGGTCTAAAGTGTGAAAATGCCTCGAGTCATAAAATAAACCCAAATACAGAAGATAACAAAACCAAACCAGACCATCACAAAACAGAAGCCATAACACTGAACTCATAATAATCCACTCATGACATGCACGAATGTTCCGCTGTGGCCTCTTCAACGCTAATGAGAACCCACTGACTCTGATATTTTCTGGTTGTCCATGTGATAAAATCGAAATGGCTGAAGATATAGTCACCAGACTTGGTACAGGGCTAGACACAGACACACTGTGGGAACCTCTTGTCTTTGACATCAAAAGGTCAAAGGTTAAGGTCAGAAACTCTGCTAATCTGTTTCTGAAAAGTGATTGATCATTCGTGGCTCAGCTCTGCATCTCTAGCTGAAGGAGAGTTTTTATGCTGCTTCTCATTCTCCACCAACAGTTCAGTTCACTGGCAGAACACAGCTGAGCACCAAAACATTTGTAGAGAAGCTGGTCAGTGGGAGGACCTCCACAACACTCTGTGACATTGTTTTAATGTGATGACTAGCTTGATTCCCTCCCCGTCCCACAGAGTTTGATGCTGCAGATCGCTGCCGCCTGGCTGGAAAATGAGAAAAAGGAACTTGTCGTCGCCAAGGAGGCCTATATGGCGGAGAACTGCCCCGCCCCCAACCTGAGCGGAGACCAGAGCACCCTCATGGTGAGAATCTTGGGTTTTGCTTTTCGTCATTATCATTGAGTTTTCTGCAGTCCCACAGTGGTGTCAGGAAGGGAGTGTGAAAATAAAGAAGTAGAACAGCCGGTAAACTCCGTACCTGTGTGTGTGTGCAGGAAACCTGCAAAAAGCTACACGCCCTCATCGACAAAGTGGATGAGGAGAGGTATGACCTGGAGGCCAAAGTGGGCAAGGCCGATAAAGAGGTAAATTCATCATTAAAACATAGGAATGCAGACTGTTTTATCATCACTATATTGAACCAACAGCACACATCGCTGGCAAGTTTACATCGGGAATACATCTGCTAGAGGTCGTTTGCTCATTGGCAAGACATTGGCTACACCAAGGGTCGGCAACCTGTAATATACAAAGAGCCACTGTGAGTGATTTTTGTATTAAAAAAATCTACATGGAGCCACAAAAATATGTGAACCTAAAAACTGAGACGAAAGCGCAGAATTCCAGCTACAATCTGGCGTGACAACATCAGGTTAAGAGTTTTTCTTGTAAATTTACAACTTTTTTATTGTAAAGTTGCTACCTTTTTCACACAAAATTCCTACTCTTTCTGATATTTTGATTATTTGCAGAAATTTTGTGGTTTTTTTTCTTGTAAAATTGTGTGTGTTTTCGTTTTTGTATAAATGTGTTCTGTCTTTTTTCCTAAATTTGGCCTTTTTTTTTTGCAAATTTAAAACTTTTATAAAGTAAAATTAAAAACTTTTCCATTTAAATTTCTGACATTGTTCCCAAAAAAGTTATGGTTTTTTTTCTCCATAAATTTTATTTTTTTTGGCATAATCCGCTTTTCTTATAAGATTGTCTGATCTGATGGTGATGATTTTCAGGTAAAAATGTTGCCTTTTTCAAATAAATCTGCAACCATTTTCTAATAAAACTGTAGCTTTTTGCTCTAAATTTGTGACTTTTTTTCTTGCAAGTTTGCGGGTTTTTCCTCTCATGAAATTGCAACATTTTCTCTTAAATATGAAGAATGTTTTTACATAAATTTTCATCTATTCTCATAAATAGATAATATAATACAATATTTTTCTTTGTAAATTTGTTACCTTTCGTATGGCAAAGCTACAACATTTCCTGCATAAATTTCTTACATTTTTCTCATAAAACTCCAACTTTTTCAATAAATTTGGGATTTCTTTTCCAGAAATTTTGGGACTTTTTTCTTAGAAATTTCTGGGTAAGTTTTCCTCAGAAAGTTGCTAAAATTTTCGCTAAATTTGTGGAAAAAAAATTTTTGCAGAAATTTTCAGATTTCTCATTTTCTGCTTTTTGGTGTATTTTTTCTCATGAATGTGCAACCTTTTTTCTTGTAAATTCATTGCTTCTTTTATTGGATTTTTTTTTTTTTTTTTCTGAAGGCCTCAGGGAGCAACTATCTAGGGGCAAAAGAGCTACATGTGGCCCCAGAGCTGCAGGTTGCCGACCCCTGGGTTAGACCATTTGACCTCTATAAGATGTATTCCCAAAGAAAGCACTTTTTCTCAAGGATACCACATCTTGAATAAATGTGAGTATAAAGAAGTTCCTAATATACAACAAATGTATTGCATAGTTTTGAGTAAAGTTCCAAATAAAAAAGCCTTAACAATTTAACATGAAAAAAAATCACAAACTTCCAAGAGTAAAGCTATGGCCACAAATACTCACAAACTTAAAAACTGCTGTGAACACCATACCAATGATTTTTGGACCATTTCGTACAGCCTTCTTAAGGTGGCTGTAGGAGAATCCAGCATTCGTAGACCGTTCTTAAGTTCATGGCCAGGCCGATGGTCTTGTCCAAGATTTCTGTGAATGCCCTATGAAAACCCCTCATTGTAGGGCAGCTGTGCGAATGCCATAGGAACAACGTAAAAACTACACAGGATGTTGGGCGTAAGTATTCCTCAAGAACACCTTAAGTTGTTCTTGAGGGCCCCTTACAGCAATCCTAGGAAACACCATACAAATCCCTCTTCGTACGGACATTCGTACAACATGCGTAAGGCAGTAGTGCGGCACTCGTAAGGCAGAAGTATGTCATTCATACAACATTTGTGCTGACAAAATGTGCTGAAAGCCATAACATCTTCCTACCAACAACTTCAGAGTGTTGTGAGTTGCACAAAAGTTTTCGTAAGAGTGCAGTAAGTATGCCATAGGAAGATCCCAAGGAACCTTTACGAAGAACATAAGAACTCTAGGGCCATCGTATGACAGAAAAGCACTTCATTTCACCTCACTCCTGTGAATTGAACAGCAGCCATAAGAAACTATGCACCCCTCCATGAATGTCTGAGAACGCCAGAATTCATAGGAACTGGTAGAGTCTTATGAACCCGTCGCTCATAAGAATCTTTGTGACTGTAACTTAATTTGTCTGTTTTTCCTTCATTTTTAACAGTTTTGTGGCTCCACATTCTGTTTTTCCACTGCTGTGATCGAGTACTGATGTAATTCTCATGAACAAATCCCTGGTCTGACCTTTTCATTGGTCCCTCCTCAGATTGAAGACTTGAAGATAAAAGTGGTGGACCTTGCTGGCGTGAAGAAGCCGGCTCTGAAGAAGGTGAGGATGTCAGCCGACGCCATGCTGAAGGCCCTGTTGGGCTCCAAGCACACAGTGAACCTGGACCTGAGGGCCAACCTGAAGCAGGTCAAGAAGGAGGTGAAGGAGGAGGTGAGTCAAGAATCCCACTGGTGGAGGAGGAGGTGGAGTCTCAGATTGGTGGTTTCTGATTGGCCCTCACTGTGCTCCCTCAGCCTGCGGAGGCCGTCGGCGACTGGCGTAAGAACATCGAGGAGAAAACCGACAGGAAGAAGATGTTTGAGACGGCCTAAAGATCCTGCTCCAAGCTGTTCGCACTTTTTATGAAATTTATAGAATCCTCTTGTGTCATTAAATGTTCCAGTCTGTGTGATTAACGACTTCAGAGGGATTTATTTGAAGCTCGCAGTTTGATACTGAAAACCAAACTTCTGAACAGGAGTGATGGAGCGTGTGATGGATGCACCACACTTTTTGCCTTCCACCAGTGGTTCTGGAAACACCTGGTGGCACATTGTTTTTATCCAAATACATGTAGGAGTGGAGTCTGTTAAAAAGGGTGCAGCCGGGCACAAAGTCAGCGAGTTGCTAGCTTATGGCAGTGCAGAACTAGCACTGTTGAGACTAAAGTAATGCTGCAACAGTTGGCTAATTAATTATCCAGTTCAGGGGTCGGCAGCCTGTGCTACACAAAGAGGCGCTCAGTGATTTTTGTCTAAAAACGATCTGTGTGGAACCGCACAAATATCAGAGCCTAAAAACTGGAGAAAAACAGCAGAATTCCAGCAGCAGTCTGGCCTGACAACATCACGGTTAAGAGGTTTTTCTCATAAATTTGCAGCTTTTTTATTGTAAATTAGTTACTTTTTTCTCACAAAATTGCTACTTCTGTGGTAAATTTTTGATTATTTGTAAAACGTTTATTTTTTTCTCATTAAACTGTAATGTTTTTTTTAACTATTATATTTTTGGCATAAATGTGTTTTGCTTTTTTCCTACATGTGGTAATTTTTCTGTACACATTTAATACCTTCATCTATCTATAAATTCAAGACATCTCTGTCCGCCTGTGTGTGTGTTCCTCAGATATCTCTCCAACCGTTCGTCACACTGACCTCAGATTTTAAACGTCTTTTGCTGAAGCTACGAGGGTGTGCATCCCCAAATATGGAGTCGCTCAGTCAAAATATGTCATTTATATCAATAAAAGTTTAGCCACCACTGTGTGACCGCTCTGTCGTCATGCCCTGGCTTCAAGAAGTGTGGGCGGGGCTTCGGACTGACTCCATGCTCATTGGAGAATACGCCACATCACGGCCATGCTGATTGGATAACAGCATCATGACCTGTCAGTCACCATAACGCTTTGCAAAAATTTTAGAAGCACTTTGCTGCTGAGGCGTGCATCCACGACTGTGGAGCCGCTCAGGCAAAATATAGACCATAAAGTTGCTGTGATTGCATAGGTCTAATGGATATATTCGGCATAGAGAACACGAGGGGCCGCTGCCGGGGACCCGTGGTGCTACAAACCTGTCAGTCACCACAGTGTTGCCTGGACAAGGAGGTGAAAAATGACAAATTTGACTAGAAAAAGATAATACTGAAGACTTAATACTTACAAAAATGATACTATAAAGTTGCAATGATTGCGTAGGTCTGAAGGATAATTCGGCATATGTGGAGAACACGACATGCGTGAGCAGACTGGGGCGGAGCGTCAGTGAGGACCCGGGTCTGACAAAGAACACCGGTGTATCAATGCAGAACATGCCGGGAGAAGCAGCAGCCTAACCGGGCGGACCACGGTCCTTTGTGGGGAGACACGCCCAGCCTGCCCGGTCACTGGTAGACGGGAGTCCCTGCTCCTGCTTCACCCGTGTGGTACCACTGTTCTTTGCAGGACCGCGAGTTCCCCCTCCTGCGCGAGTATCTAAAAATTATAAACTTACTACCACCATGATTGTGGATCAGAATGGCTGGAATGACTTAAGGACCAAATGCAGGACACAAAAACGCCCTAATAATGAAATGAATCATTTTTAGTTAAATATTTACTGACAAATGGGCAACACTGATGCAATGGTTGCAGTCAAACGGCTCCTTCTGCTCTAAATAATAATAGATGTACTTTATTGATGTTGGGTGTTTTGTAGTTAATTCGGTTGATTACAGTTTTAAAAACCTTTTAATAACCAAATATTGCTAAAATATAAACTGACGCACTACATTGGGTCTGAAACATTAGTAAAAGTGTCCTGTTATAGTACTGCATGAGTTTATTGACGATACACAGAAGAACTTCACTATTACACTGAACTCCATCACTGAACAGTGATAGAAACTAAAATAATTCTGACTGAACAACTGCCATCCCCAAAGTGAAGATTCACTATTATGAATAGAAGTGATAAAAGATCAGATCAGTGATGTGACAAACAAACAAGGATCTGAAACAGTTGCTAATAATGGATGTCCCATTCGTTTTCAGTAATTAGGTATTCTGTAATTAATATTCACACAATCAAATAAAGCTCTGTGCCGTTTACTCCCTGTTATATGTGTCAAAGTCGGACACGTGATTGCCTACATCTAGGCTCCACCTCTGTGTTCCACTTTCACACCCAGCCTCCATTTGGGCCTGGAGAGCCTGACTGGATCCCTGTTTCACACAGGAAGACTTGGTTCTCCGAGCCTGCGCTAGTCGAGGAAAACTGAAGAATTTTTCCAAGTAAATTTGTGGATTTTTTCCCAACAAAGTTGAAAGCTTTTTTCATAAGTTTTGATATTTTTTGACACAATCTTTTGCTTTTCTCACACAACTGTCTTAGCTGACTGTTAACTTTTTAAAGGTAAAATTGCAGCCTTTTCTATTAAATCTGAGACGTTTTCTTGCCAATTTTTTTTTTCATAGAACTGCAAAATTTTCGCTAAATTTTGAGTAGTTTTTGCATAAGTTTTCAGCTACTTTCAAACATTTACTATATTTTTGTTAGTAAATTTATCACCTCTCATGGGAAAACTGCAGCGTTTCTTATATAAATTTATTACATTATTCTGACAAAACTCCAGCTTTTTCAAGAAATTTTGACTTTTTTTCTTGCAAATTCATATGTTTTCCTCAGAAAATTGTGGCTTTTTTGTTGTTGGTTTTTTTATAAATTTTCAGATTTTCTAATTTTTTGCTTTTTAGGATATTTTTCTTATGAATGTTGCAGCCTTTTTTTCTTCTAAATTTATTTCTTCTTTTCTTGGAAATGTGTTTTTTTGTTTTTTTTTTTTTCTCTCAAGGCCTCTGGGAGCCACTATAAAGAGCCACGTGTGGCCCCAGAGCTGCAAGTTGCATACCCCTGGTCTAGTTGATTAGAAAATGAATTGACAACTAACTGATAACCAGGTAATAATCTATGTCCCAAAATGGGCTTGGACACACCCATAAATGACGCTGGGATGTTTGGCTAGGTGGTTCTAACAGGCCCCACGGTAGTTTTATGGCAGAATGTGGCTCGTGGAGCGACTGTCAGATCCATCTGGGCTGAGTCTGGATGGACTAACCAACCTGCTTAATCCATCCATCCATCCATCCATCTTCTACCGCTTTTCTGGAGGTCCGGGTCGCAGAGGCAGCAGTTCAAGCAGAGAAGCCCAGACTTCCCTCTCCCCAGCCACCTGCTCCAGCTCTTCAGAAGGGATACCAAGGCGTTCCCAGACCAGCTGGGAGACATAGTCTCTCCTCCGAGTTCTGGGTCTGCCCCGGGGTCTCCTCCCAGTGGGACGTGCCTGAAACACCTCAAGTGGGAGGCGTCCAGGAGGCATCCTAATCAGATGCCCATACTGCCTCAACTGATTCCTTTCAATGTGGAGGAGCAGCGGTTCTACTCTGAGCCTCTCCCGGATGACTGAGCTCCTCACCCTATCTCTGAGGGTGAGTCCAGCAATTCTACGGAGAAAGCTCATTTCAGCCGCTTGTATCCGCGATCTCATTCTTTCGGTCATTACCCAAAGCTCGTGACCATAGGTGAGAGTAGGAATGTAGATTGACTGGTAAATCGACAGCTTTGCCTTAGAACTAAGCTCCCTCTTCACCACAACAGACCGGTACAACGTCCGCATCACTGCAGATGCTGCTCCAATCCGTCTGTCGATCTCTCGCTCCATTTTCCCCTCACTCGTGAACAAGACCCCAAGATACTTAAACTCCTCCACTTGGGGCAGGAGCCTGTCCCCAACCCAGAGAGGACAATCCACCTTTTTCCGGCTGAGGACCATGGACTCTGACTTGGAGGTGCTGATTCTCATTCCAGCCGCTTCACACTCAGCGGCAAACCGTCCCAGCAAGAGCTGTAGGTTATTGCTGGATGAAGCCAGCAGGACAACATCATCTGCAAACAACAGAGATGAGATCCTGTGGTCACCAAGCATGATACCCTCCATTCCCTGGCTGCGCCTAGAAATCCTGTCCATAAAAATTATGAACAGGATCGGTGACAAAGGGCAGCCCTGGTGGAGTCCAACTCTCACTGGGAATGACTCCGACTGAGTGTTGGCAATATGAACCAAACTCTCACAATGGTCGTACAGAGACCAAATAGCTCGTAACAACAAGCCCGATACCCCATACTCCCGAAGCACCCCCCACAAAAATCCACGAGGGGCGCGGTCAAATGCCTTCTCCAAGTCCACAAAACACATGTAAACTGGTTGGGCAAACTCCCACGAACCCTCAAGAATTCTCGAGAGGGTAAAGAGCTGGTCCGATGTGCCACGGCCAGGACGAAAACCACATTGCACCTCCTGAATCCGAGGTTCGACCAACGGCCGGACTCTCCTCTCCAGTACCTTGGCATAGACCTTCCCAGGGAGGCTGAGGAGTGTGATCCCTCTAAAGTTGGAGCACACCCTCCGGTCCCCTTTTTTGAAGAGAGGAACCACCACCCTGGCTTGCCATGCCAAAGGCACTGCCCCCGACCTCCACGCAATGTTGCAGAGGCGTGTCAACCATGACAACCCAACAACATCCAGGGCCTTGAGGTACTCAGGGCGAATCTCGTCCACCCCGGGGCCCGGCCACCAAGGAGATTTTTAACCACCTTGGCGACCTCAGTCCCTGTGATAGGCGAGTCATCCTCCTCGTCCCCAAACCCTGCTTCCTCTGCGGAAGGCGTATCAGTGGGATTGAGGAGATCCTCGAAGTATTCCTTCCACCGCCCGACGATATCCCCAGTTGAAGTCAACAGTGTCCCATCCGCACCATACACAGTGTGGACGGGGAGCTGCTTTCCCCTCTTGAGCTGCCGGACAGTTTTCCAGAATCTCTTTGAGGCCAACCGAAAGTCTTGTTCCATGGCCTCACCGAACTCCTCCCATACCCGGGTTTTTGCTTCAGCAACCACCCGAGCTGCACTCCGCTTGGCCTGCCGGTACACCTCAGCTGCTTCGGGAGTCCCACAAGCCAACCAAGCTTGATAGGACTCCTTCTTCAGCTTAATGGCCCCCCTCACCACTGGTGTCCACTACTTGGTTCGGGGGTTGCCACCACGAGATGCACCGACCACCTTGCGGCCGCAGCTCTGGGCCGCCGCTTCAACAACAGAGGTGGAGAACATGGCCCATTCAGACTCCATGTCTCCAGACTCCCTCGGAATGTGGTTGAAGTTCTTCCGGAGGTGGGAGTTGAAGACCTGCTTAATGTTGGCTTTATTAGCTAGCACTGACAATCGAATTATTTTTGATACAGAAACAATAGAAATGAAAAACTTTTCAAAATTTTTATAGCATTGAATAATTGAACTGATCTGAAACAGGCAAATACATCATCACTGAAAGAACTTTTACCTAGATGTTTTTTAATTATTCAATTATTATTCAGTGAAAGGAGAAAAAATGTCATAAATCCACAGAACAAAAGAACAATTTCATGGCAAAATTTAACAAAAACATAGAATTTTTATTAGGAAAACATGCAGATTTAGGAAAAAACTTCACATTTATAGATAAAAATGAGTAGTCATTCATGTGAAAAAACTGTGCTAAATTTATGAAAAAAAGCCACGAACTTATGATAAAAAAAAAAGTTAGCTTAAAAAATTCCAAATTTATTTGAGAAGTTGCATACCTACAAAAGTTTGGATTCCTACCAAATATTTGGGACGGCCCTAGATTAAAGCTTAGCATTAAAAACAGTGTTCCACACAGTTCTGTGTTAGTGCCACATAGGTTTATGAATTTTAACTTAGCGCTTTAGTAATGTAATAACAGTCTGTCACTATATATATATATATATATATATATATATATATATATATAAATATATATATACACAGTGGTGTGAAAAAGTGTTTGCCACCTTCCTGATTTCTCATTTTTTTGTATGTTTGTCACACTTAAATGTTTCAGATTATCAAATAAATTTAAATATTAGACAAAGATAACTAAATACAAAATGCAGTTTTTAAATGAAGGTGTTTATTATTAAGGGGGAAAAAATCCAAACCTACATGATCCTGTGTGAAAAAGTGATTGCCCCCTAAACCTATTAACTGCTTGGGCCACCCTTAGCAGCAACAACTGCAATCAAGCATTTGCGATAACTGGCAATGAGTCCTTTACAGTGCTGTGGAGGAATTTTGGCCCACTCATCTTTGCAGAATTGTTGTAATTCAGCCACATTGGAGGGTTTTTGAGCATGAACCACCTTTTTAAGGTCATACCACAGCATCTCAATTGGATTCAGGCCAAGACTTTGACTAGGCCACTCCAAAGTCTTCATTTTGTTTTTCTTAAGCCATTCAGAGGTGGACTTGCTGGTGTGTTTTAGATCATTGTCCTGCTGCAGAACCCAAGTGCACTTCAGCTTGAGGTCATGAACAGATGGCCGGATATTCTCTAGCAGGATTTGTTGGTAGACAGCAGAATTCATGGTTTCATTTACCACAGAAAGTCTTCCAGGTCCTGAAGCAGCAAAACAGCCCCAGACCATCACACTACCACCACCATATTTTACTGTTGGTATGATGATCTTTTTCTAAAATGCTGTGCTACTTTTATGCCAGATGTAATGGGACGCACACCTTCCAAAAAGTTCAACTTTTTTCTTGTCAGTCCACAAAGTATTTTCCCAAAAGTCTTGATGATCATGAAGTTGTTTTCTGGTAAAACTGAAGTGAGCCTTTATGTTGTTTTTTCTCAGCAATGGTTTTTGTCTTGGAATTCTGCCAGGCAGGCCATTATTGCCCAGTCTCTTTCTTATGGTGGAGTCATGAACACTGACCTTAACTGAGGCAAGTGAGGCCTGCAGTTCTTTGGATGTTGCTGTGGGGTCTTTTGTGACCTTTCGAATGAGTCGTCGCTGCGCTCTTGGGGTAATTTTGGTCGTCTGGCCACTCCTGGGAAGGTTCACCACTGTTCCATGTTTTCCCCATTTGTGGATAATGGTTCTTACTGTTGTTCGCTGGAGTCCCAAAGCTTTAGAAATGGCTCTTTCACGTCAATTACTTTGTTTCTCATTTCTTCCTGAATTTCTTTTGATGGCAGCATGATGTCTAGCTTTTGAAGATCTTTTGGTCTACTTCACTTTGTCAGGCAGGTCCTATTTAAGTGATTTCTTAATTGAGAACAGGTGCGGCTGTAATCAGGCCTGGTTGTGGCTAGAGAAATTGAACTCAGCTTTCCAAAGATGTGATAAACCACAGTTAATTTATGTTTTAACGGGGGGAGGGGGGTCAGTTTTTCACACAGGGCAATGTAAGTTTGGATTTTTTTTTTTTTTACCCTTAATAATAAACATCTTTATTTAAAAACTGCATTTTGTGTTTACTTGTGTTATCTTTGTCTAATATTTCAGTGTGACAAACATACAAAAAATGAGAAATCAGGAAGGGGGCAAACACTTTTTCACACCACTATATATATATACTGTATATACGTATATATATATATATATATATATATATATATATATATATATATATATATATATATATATATATATATATATATATATATATATATACATACGTATATATATATATATATATATATATATATATATATATATATATATATATATATATATATATATACAGAGAGAGACAGAGAGAGAGAGAGAGAGAGATGTGTGTGTGTGTGTGTGTGTGTGTGTAGCAGTCACATTTATATTTCATCTTGAGCATTTTTATTTACATTTTGCTGCTATGTTTATATTTAACATTTTGAAAACTTCAGTTCTATTTATTTGTATTTACATTTTCACATTTTATTTAACATTGACATTTTTCTTATACAATTATCATCAATATTGATGTCAAAATCAAACATTTTGGTTGTAATTTACTTCTGTCATTTTCAGTATAATATTACAGTTGTTCCATTGCTGGTTCAAACATGAGTTTATAAAGTTTAATTTTTGTTTAACTCGGCTAAATGTGTTAAATTAAAGGTTGAATGTGAGAGCCCATAAATATCAATACTAATGTACTGTGAAGAATTTCTGCTTCAATTTGAAACATTTCCCTTTAAATGCAGAGAGCAAAATCAGTATCAGTGACCACACGGGGGCAGCAGAGCTCCTCTTCTAACAGCTCCTGTCAACTATAAAAATAATTAATAACTCATAAACAGTTTAGAAGGTCAAAGACACAGATTCATCTGATTAAATTAGGATATTAGAGAAAGACAAATCCTTGATCAGCAGCAGCAGTTTTAAATGTTTTTATAGATTTTGTTCCTACTATAATAAATCTTATTTCATGGTTTTAATCAAGGTGAGTCATTCTATTTTATATTAAAGCATCACATTATTGTTGTTTTTGTGTACTTTTGTTATTAATTAATAAAGTTATTATTATTTTTTTAGCTGCTGTGACTCCAAGGAGAAAAAGATCTGTGAAAAGAAGGTAAAAATTACATTTATGAAAAAATGACTATTACATTTACATTTACATTTCTTCTTCTTCTTCTTCTTCTTCTTCTTCTTCTTCTTCTTCTTCTTCTTCTTCTTCTCTTCTTCTTCTTCCAGCTGCTCCCTTCAGGGTCTCCACAGTGGATCATCTGCCTCCATCTCCCCCATCCCTTCATCTTCCTCTGTAACACCAACCCTCTCCATGTCCTCCTTCATTACATCCATCAATCTTCTCTGTGGTCTTCCTCTTCTCCTCCTGTCTGGCAGCTCCATCTTCAACATCCTTTGTCCAATATCTCCACTGTTCCTCCTCTGCACATGTCCAAACCATCTCAACCTTGCCTCTCTTACTTTGTCTCCAAACCACTCAACCTGAGCTGTCCCTCTGATAGACTCATTTCTAATCCTGTCCCTCCTAGTCACTCCCAATGAAAATCTTAGCATCCTCAACTCTGCCACCTCCAGCTCCACCTCCTGTCTTTTTGTCAGTGCCACTGTCTCCAAACCATACATCATAGCAGGTCTCACTACCATCTTGTAAATCTTTCCTTTCACTCTTGTTGCTACCTTTTTGTCACAAATCACCCATGACACTTGTTTCCACCCACTCCACCCTGCCTGCAGTCTCTTCAACTCTCTTGTGCATTTTCCATTGCTTTGGAGGGTTGACCCCAGGTATTTAAACTCATCTACTTTCACTACCTCTACTCCTTCCATCTTCACCGTTGCACCTGCCTCCTTCTCATTCACACTCATGTATTCTGTCTTGCTTCTACTGACTTTCATTCCTCTTCTCTCCAGAGCATACCTCCACCTCTCCAGGTTCTCTTTCACCTGCTCCCTACTCTCACTACAGATCACAATGCTGTCTGCAAACATCATGGTCTACAGAGAGTCTTGCCTGACCTTGTCTGTCAGCCTGTCCATCACCTTGGAAACAAGAAGGGGCTCAGAGCCATCACTCCTACAGCATCTCCTCAGAGACGTCACTCCTACAGGACACTTCACCACCATCTTGCTGTCCTCATTCATGTCCTGCACCACCCTCACATACTTCTCTGCCACTCCTGACTTCCTCATACAGTACCACACTTCCTCTCTTGGCACCCTATCATCTGCTTTCTCTAGATCCACAAAGACACAGTGCAACTCCTTCTGACCTTCTCTATACTTCTCCATCAGCACTCTTAGAGTAAGCATTGCATCTGTAGTCCTCTTTCTTGGCATAAAAAAATACTGCTGCTCACTGATTGTCACCTCTCCTCTTAACCTGGTTTCAACAACTCTTTCCCATAACTTCATAGTGTGGCTGATCAGCTTCATGCCTCTGTAGTTACTACAGCTCTGAGCATCACCTTTGTTCTTAAAAACTGGTACCAAAACACTTCTTCTCCACTCCTCAGGCATCCTCTCACTGTCCAAGATTGTGTTAAACAATCTGGTTAAAAAGTCCACTGCCATCTCTCCTAAACATCTCCATACCTCCACAGGTATGTCATCTGGACCAACCGCCTTTCCATTCTTCATCCTCTTCAAAGCTGCCCTCACTTCTGCCTTGCTAATCCTTGGGACTTCCTTGTTCACCATCTTTCCTTCATCCATCTTCATCTCTCTTTCTTTATTCTTCAGCTCTTCAAAGTTCTCCTTCCACCTTCTCAACTCACTCTCCTCATTTGTTAGTACATTACCATTTCTGTCCTTAATCAATCTAACCTGCTGTACATCCTTTCCAGCTCCATCTCTCTGTCTAGCCAGTCGATACAAGTCCTTTTCTCCTTCCTTAGTGTCCACCCTCTCATACAACTCACTATAAGCCTTTTCCTTTGCCACCTCTCTCTTTGCCATGCACCTAGATTCCAAATGCTCCTGTCTGCTTTCATCATCTCCCTGACTATCCCACTTTTTCTTTGCTAACCTCTTCCTTTGAATACTTTCCTGTACCCCCTCATTCCACCATCAAGTGTCCTTGTCTTCCTTTCTTTGTCCACTAGATACACCACATACCTTTCTACCTGGTTCCCTCAATACTTTTGCTGTATTTTCCCAGTCATCTGGTAATTCTTCCCTACCACCCAGAGCCTGTATCAACTCCTTCTTGAATTCTGTGTGACCCTCTTCCTTCTGTAACTTCCCCCACTTAATCTTTGGCTCTGCCTTCACACTCTTCCTCTTCTTGCTTTCCAAAGTCATCCTACAGACTACCATCTGATGCTGTCTAGCTACATTCTCCCCTGCCACCACCTTTCAGTCGCCTAGCTCTTTCAGATTTCTCCTTCTGCATAAGATGTAGTCCACCTGTGTGCACTTTCCTCCACTCTTGTAAGTCACTCTATCAGAATCAGAATCAGAATCAGAATCAGGTTTATTGCCATTGTTCATGTAGTACACAAACTAGGAATTTGTCTCGGTACAATGCTGCAACATTAAACATGATAAGAAATAAACTATACATGTAATAAAGTGTAGGATAAGATTAAGTGATACTGGTCAACAGTTAAAATATATATTAGCCAGCAGCAGATACTGTGGAGAACTATATAGTGCAGTCGGTAATGCAGGAAGAAAACAGTGATGATTGACATGAGTCTGGTTGAGCTGCTGTACATGGTGCACGAGAGTCACTTAGTGTTCAGCAGTCTAATGGCAGAGGGGAAGAAGCTGTTCATGTGACGGGAGGTTTTAGTCTGGATGGACCGAAGTCTTCTACCAGAGGGGAGGGGGGCAAACAGTACGTGACCAGGGTGTGAGGGATCGGCTATGATCCGGCCAGCACGCCTCCGGGTCCTAGAGATGTACAGATCTAGGAGAGATGGGAGCTTGCAGCCGATCACCTTCTCAGCAGTGCGCACGACGCGCTGCAGCCTTAGTCTGTCCCTGGCAGTGGCTCCTGCGTACCACACGGTTATGGAGGTGGTGAGGATGGACTCGATGATGGCTGTGTAGAACTGCACTAACATCTTGGTGGGTAGCTTGAGCTTCCTCAGCTGCCGCAGGAAGAACATCCTCTGCTGGGCTTTTTTGATGAGTGAGCTGATGGTCAGCTCCCATTTGAGGTCCCTGGTGATGGTAGTGCCTAGGAAGCGGAAGGAATCAGCAGTGGTGATGGGAGAGCCTGAGAGGGTGAGGGGGGGCAGAGGAGTAGAGACTTTCCTGAAGTCTACAATCATCTCCACTGTCTTCAGAGCATTCAGCTGCAGGTTGTTATTGCTGCACCAGGACACCAGCTGGGCCACCTCTCTCCTGTAGGCGGACTCGTCGCCGTTGGAGATGAGCCCGATGAGGGTGGTGTCGTCCGCAAACTTGATCAACTTGACAGACTGGTGGCTGGAGGTGCAGGAGTTGGTGTAAAGGGAGAAGAGTAGGGGGGAAAGTACACAGCCCTGGGGTGATCCGGTGCTGATGCTAGTATAGTCTGAGACAGTCTTTCCCAGCCGCACATGCTGCCTCCGGTCCGTCAGGAAGTCGATGATCCACCTGCAGAGGGAGTCAGGCACGTTGAGCAGGGACAGCTTGTCCCGGAGCAGAGCGGGGCGGATGGTGTTGAATGCGGAGCTGAAGTCCACAAACAGGATCCTGGCGTAGGTTCCCGGGGAGTCCAGGTGCTGCAGGATGGAGTGGAGGGCCAGGTTGACTGCGTCGTCTACAGACCTGTTGGCTCGGTAGGCAAACTGCAGCGGGTCCAGGAGAGGGGTGGTGATGGACTTGAGGTGGGACAGGACCAGGCGCTCAAAGGACTTCATGACTACAGAGGTGAGCGCTACAGGTCTGTAGTCATTAAGTCCAGTGATCCGTGGCTTCTTGGGGACAGGGATGATGGTGGAGGATTTGAGGCAGGACGGCACGTGGCATAACTTAAGGGAGGTGTTAAAAATGTCTGTGAATACAGGAGCCAGCTGTTTCGCACAGAGTCTCAGGGTGGAGGGAGACACGCCGTCTGGGCCGGGGGCCTTGCGCGGGTTCAGTCTGGAGAACTGTTTGAGCACATCCTGCTCACTGATGATAAGGGGAGGGGGGGAGGAGGGGGGGTGCCTTAAATGAAGTAGGGAATGTGGAGGCTGTGGAGCTGAAGGGAGGGGGGGAGTTGGACACAGATGACGAGGTGTCAAAACGGGCATAGTGTTGGGACAGTCTTTGACAAAGGGCTTTGTCATCCTGACCTTTAGGAGCCTTAGGTCGATAGTTGGTGATTTGCCTCAGTCCTCTCCACACGGAGGCCGAATCATTAGCAGTGAACTGCTGCTGGAGTCTCTCTGAGTACACAGATTTAGCCCTCTTCAGCTCTCTGTTAAACCGGTATTTAACCTCCCTGTAGCAGTCCCTGTCTCCACTTTTCAGCGCTGCTTCCTTCTCCTTCCTGATCTGTCTGAGCTTAGCTGTGAACCAGGGTTTGTCATTAGAGTAACTCACCCTGGTGCGTGATGGAAGAATGTTCTCTTCACAAAAGTGGATATATGAGTTCACAGTGTCCGTGTACTCATCCAGATCATGCGTGGCTCCTTTAAGCATGCCCCAGTCAGATATTTCCATGCACGTTTCCAGCTTCTCCTCAGCATCACTGGTCCGTATCTTCGTAGTGCTCACAACAGGTTTAGTGAGCTTCAATCTCTGTCTGTATGTGGGAATGAGGTGAACCATCACGTGATCAGATAATCCCAGCGCAGCTCGAGGGACAGCGCGATATGCGTCTTTCACTGTGGTGTAACAGTGATCCAGTGTGTTTAATCCTCTGGTGGGGCATTTAATAAACTGTTTGTAGCGGGGGAGATCGTGGCTCAGATTGCACTGATTAAAGTCGCCAGCCACAATAACCAGCGAGTCTGGAAAAATCCACTCTGTGTGTTGAATGTGATCCGCGAGCACGCGCTGAGCTTCTCGCGTGCCCGCGTCGGGAGGGGCGTACACAGCGATCATTATGAAAGAAGCAAACTCCCGCGGGGAATAGAAGGGCTTGCAATTGATAACAAGAAATTCCAAGGCAGGAGAACAGTGTTTGGAAATTACCGTTACATCAGAGCACCAGCTACAGTTGATGTAGAAGCAGACTCCGCCTCCTGTGGTCTTGCCGGAAAGCTCTGTGTCACGATCAGCACGGAAGAGCTGGAAGCCGTCGAGGCGCAGCGCGCTGTCCGGTATATTTTCCCGGAGCCAGGTCTCAGTAAAGCAGAGGACAGCTGAGGAGGCGAGGTCCTTAAAACGCATCAGCAGTCTCAGTTCATCCACCTTGTTAGAGAGAGAGTTGGTATTGGACAGAAATATGCCAGGCAGCGCCGTTCGCGAGCCTCTCCTGCGAAGTCGCACGAGAGCGCCTGCTCGTCTTCCTCTCTTCCGCCGTCTCACTTTCCGAGCCAAACAATAAACCAGATCGGCGGCAGGGGCTAGAAAAACTGGGAGGAGGTCCGTGGGGGTGAAAGTCCTGATATTTAGAAGTTCTTCACGGGTATAAGTGCAAGCAGACACACAATTGACAAACAAAAACAAACAAAGAGCGCAGCGAAGCACCATGTCGACCGCTGTGGGCGCCATCTTAAGAGGTTAACCTCTTCTATGTTCCTCTCTCTTCTTGAAGTATGTGTTCATCACAGCCATTTCCATCCTTTTAGCAAAATCCACAACCATCTGTCCTTCCACATTTCTCTCCTTAAGACCATACCTACGCAGGACCTCCTCATCACCTCTGTCCCCTTCACCTACATGTCCATTAAAGTCCACTCCAATCACCACTCTCTCCCCCCTGGGAACACTCTCTACCACTTCATCCAACTTACTCCAAAATTCCTCTTTCTCTTCTACCTGACATCCAACTTGTGGGGCAGACGCACTGACAACATTCAACATCACACCTTTGACTTCTAGCTTCAAACTCATGATTCTGTCTGACTCCCTCTTTACCTTCTGAACACTCTTCACATACTCTTCCTTCAAGGTTACTCCTACTCCATTCTCTTCCTATCTACACCATGGTAGAACAGTTTAAATCCACCTCCAGTGCTCCTAGCCTTGCTTCCCTTCCATCTGGTTTCTTGAACACACAATATATCTACCTTCTCTCCATCATATCAGCCAACTCTCTGCCTTTACCAGTCATAGTCCCTAAATTTAATGTCCCTACTCTCACCTCCACACTTCTGCCTTTCCTTTTCTCTCTCTCCCTCCTAACACGCTTTCCTCCTCTCCTTGTTCTCGATCTTCAACCAACAGTAGCCCAATTTCCACCGACACCCTGTTGGTTAACAGCACTGGTTGTCGTTGTTAACCCGGGCCTCTACCAATCCAGTATGAAAGTCTTAATCATCATGATCTGCATGTTTGATTTGGCAGAGGTTTTATGCCGGATGCCCTTCCTGACACAACCCTCCCCATCTACCTGGACTTGGGACTAGAACTGTTAGTACACTGGCTTGTGCACCCCCTGTGGCTGGGTTAATTATTACATTTACATTTAATTTAATCTATTTAATAATTCAGATTTTGATGTTACTATAGATTTAATTCTTGTGCTTTTTACACTTTAAATATGAAGTAATACAGCAATAATAATAATAATAATAATAATAATAATAATAATAATAATAATAATAATAATAATTTAAACATGTACCTGAATCAATTTAATTCATTGAAATCATTAAAAAAGTTAATGTATAAAAAATTAATCCTAAAAATTATTCAGGTTTTTTTTTAACTTGAAAAAATTATACAGTGTGAAAAAGTGTTTGCCCTCTTTCTCATTTCTCATTTTTTTGTATGCTTGTCACACTTAAATGTTTCAGATCATCAGACAAATTTAAATATTAGACAGAGATAACACAAGTAAACACAAAATGCAGTTTTTAAATGAAGGTGTTTAAAATTAAGGGGAAGAAAATCCAAACCTACATGGTCTTGTGTGAAAAAGTGATTGCCCCCCTGTTAAAACATAAATTAACTGTGGTTTATCACATCTTTGGAAAGCTGAGTTCAATTTCTCTAGCCACACCAAGGCCTGATTACTGCCACACCTGTTCTTAATCAAGAAATCACTTAAATAGGACCTGCCTGACAAAGTGAAGTAGATCAAAAGATCCTCAAAAGCTAAACATCAAGCTACAATCCAAAGAAATTGAGGAACAAATGAGAAACAAAGTAATTGAGATCTATCAGTCTGGAAAAGGTTATAAATCCATTTCTAAAGCTTTGGGACTCCAGTGAACCACAGTGAGAGCCATTATCCACAAATGGTGAAAACATGGAACAATGGTGAACCTTCCCAAGAGTGGCCGGCCAACCAAAATTACCACAAGATTGCACTGACAACTCATCAAAGAGGTCACAAAAGACCCCACAACAACATTCAAAGAGTTGCAGGCCTCACTTGCCTCAGTTAAGGTCAGTGTTCATGACTCCACCATAAGAAAGACAGTGGGCAAAAATGGCCTGCATGGCAGAGTTCCAAGACGAAAACCATTGCTGAGCAAAAAGAACATAAAAGGCTTGTCTCTGTTTTGCCAGAAAACATCTTGATGATCCCCAAGACCTTTGGGAAAATACTCTGTGGACTGACGAGACAAAAGTTGAACTTTTTGGAAGGTGTGTGTTCTATTACATCCAGCGTAAAAGTAACACAGCATTTCAGAAAAGGAACATCATAACAACAGTAAAATATGGTGGTGGTAGTGTGATGGTCTGGGGCTGTTTTGCTGCTTCAGGACCTGGAAGACTTGCTGTGGTAAATGGAACCATGAATTCTGCTGTCTACCAAAGAGTCCTGAAGGAGAATGTCTGGCCGTCTATTCGTGACCTCAAACTGAAGCTCACTTGGGTTCTGTGGCAGGACAATGATCCAAAGGACACAGCAAGTCCACCTCTGAATGGCTTAAGAAAAACAAAATGAAGACTTTGGAGTGTCCTAGTCAATGTCCTGACCTGAATCCAATTGAGGTGCTGTGGCATGACCTTAAAAAGGCGGTTCATTCTCAAAAACCCTCCAATGTGGCTGAATTACAACAATTATTTTTCTTCTTCTTCTTTTAGATTTGATTGGTGGTTGGAAACCAGCTTACAGGTGCATTACCACCACTGACTTTATTATCATCACTCAATATGTTTGTATAAGGAGTTCTTGTAAAGAGTTCTGAACAACTCCTTATGTGTGAAAAAAAATTATCTGTCCTTGGTAAGGTGTGGCATTCAGCAAGCCTGCTCAGAATTCCTCCACAGTGCTGTAAAAGACTCATTGCCAGTTATTGCAAACGCTTGATTGCAGTTGTTGCTGCTAAGGGTGGCCCAACCAGTTATTAGGTTTAGGGGGCAATCACTTTTTCACACAGGAGGTTTGGATTTTTTTTCCCCTTAATAATAAACACCTTCATTTAAAAACTGCATTTTGTGTTTACTTGTGTTATCTTTGTCTAATATTTAAATTTGTGTGATGATCTGAAACATTTAAGAGTGACCAACATACAAAAAATAAGAGAAATCAGGAAGGGGGCAAACACTTTTTCACACCACTGTACACATTATTTAATTATTTTTCCCCATTTACCTTTTATTTGAATTTCCCTGTATGGAGGGAAAAATGGCCAAAATCATTAATAATAATAATAATTTAATCATGAAATATCATTTTTCTGTAGAAACAGATTGTAGCATTTCTACAGTTTAAAGTGCGATGAAGCTGCTGTTGTTTAATGAAGTTAAATTTATCTGAATTCAACAGAAGAAACATCTGATCAGTTTTAGAGAAAATTCCAATGTAAATCAGAGTCAGAAATCATATGTGAAGTAGGTTCGATAGGTTTAGATTTCACAGTGAATATTTTAAATACATTAGTACATTTGTGTTCAGTTTGGATGGCTGTAATATTTGCAAATTAATGAAAAAGTCACAAATTTATGAGAAAAAAGTAGCGTCTGTGTAAATGTACATGAATAAAGCTGGAATGTTTCCGCATTTCTGATTTGGTGGTTTAAAATCATCTTACATTCATGTAGCAGGATGCAGGAGCTTTATCATGACAGGTGCCCCCCCACCCCCATCACCTACTGTAGTTTCCATGGAAACTGGCTGTTTTTCAGGGGGTTTTTACAGTGAAATTTTTTGATGATTTCTTCACCCAGAGCACGATTCTGATGGTCTTCTTCTTCTTCTTCTTCTTCTTCTTCAGCTGTGTCAGGGTCCAGCTGACCTCTGGACGCCCCCCCCCCCCCACACACACACTGACCAGGTGACCCGGGTGGAGGATTTATGGACCTGCTGGTCAGAGGATGGAGTTATTTCAGGATCAGGACGGTCAGGACTCAGTGGTCCTGGTCCACCTCCCCCACCCCCCGTATATTAACCCCCCAGGGTCCAGTCCTCCATGGGTGACCCTTCAGCTGCTTCAGCATCGTCTCCTTCTCTGCTGGAGGTGAGAAACTCTCTGTCTGTGTCTTGGTGGCAGAAACTCAGTTTTGTTGGGAATCGTAGTTAAATTGTTTGAACGTTCACTTCCTGCCGTTGGTGTTTCTCCAAACTGTCGACTCGGCAAGTTTCTGAGTGGACTTCTGACGACAAACTCTCAACACCTTCACATCCTGCAGCCAACACCAGCGGGCAGCAGCCGCATCAGCACAGGAGCAACGTTTCCTGTGGGAACGTTCTGCCGTTAAAGTCTCAGGCTGTCCAGGAATCCTTAGAAAGTCTTTAATTAGTTTATCCAGAATTAACGTCAGAAACATCCGTATCTCATGGAGCAGCGAGTACTGAGCAACGTTCACCAGAGTGCTGCTTTTTGGGTTTCGTCAGGGTTCCTAAAAAGTTACCAAACAGGTCGCCAACAGTTTCTCTTCTGAACACGTTTTTAACCAATGAGTTTTTCTGCAGACAGCTGCAAAACAGCTGCAAGCTGTCCTGCATTTTCTCTCCCTTGTTAACCTCCTCGTACTTTCCTTACATTTAAATGCAACCAAAACTACGTTCTGTCTTCACTGAGTGGAAGCAGGAATTTTGAAACTTTAACATTTTAAGAAGTTAAATTTGAAACTTTTTTCTTTTCAATCTGCAAGTTTTTTCTTATAAATTTGCAACTTTTTTCTTCTAAATATGCAACTTCTTTTTTTAATCTGAAACTTTTTTCTTTTAAATCTGCAACTTTTTTCTTTTAAAGCTGTAACTTTTTTCTTAGAATTTTGCAACTTTTTTCCTTATAAATCTGCAACTTTTTTCTTTTAAACCTGTATTTTTTTTCCTTTTAATTTTGCAACTTTTTTCTTCTAAATCTGCTACTTCTTTTTTTTAAAAATCTGTAACTTTTTTTCTTGTAGATCTGCAATTTTCTTTTAAATCTGTAACTTTTTTCTTAGAATTTTGCAACTTTTTTCCTTATAAATCTGCAACTTTTTTCTTTTAAATCTGTAACTTTTTCTTATAAATCTGTAATTTTTTTCCTTATAAATTTGCAACTTTTTTCTTCTAAGTCTGCTTCATCTTTTTTGAAATCTCCAACTTCTTTCTTGTAAATCTGCAAATTTTTTCTTTTAAATCTGTAACATTTTTCTTATAAATCTGTAATTTTTTTTCCTTTTAATTTTGCAACTTTTTTCTTCTAAATCTGCTACTTCTTTTCTTTTTTTTTAAAAAAAATCTATAACTTTTTTTCTTCTAGATCTGCAACTTTTTTTTAAATCTGTAACTTTTTTCTTATAATTTTGCAACTTTTTTCCTTGTAAATCTGCAACTTTTTTCCTGTAGATCTGCAACTTTTTTCTTTTAAATCTGTAACCTTTTTCTTATAAACCTGTAACTTTTTTCCCTTTTAATTTTGCAACTTTTTTCTTCTAAATCTGCTACTTTTTTAAAAAAAATCTGCAACTTTTTTCCTGTAGATCTGCAACTTTTTTCTTTTAAATCTGTAACCTTTTTCTTATAAACCTGTAACTTTTTTCCCTTTTAATTTTGCAACTTTTTTCTTCTAAATCTGCTACTTTTTTTAAAAAAAATCTGCAACTTTTTTCCTTATAAATCTGCAACTTTTTTCTTTTAAATCTGTAACTTTTTCTTATAAATCTGTAATTTTTTTCCTTATAAATTTGCAACTTTTTTCTTCTAAGTCTGCTTCATCTTTTTTGAAATCTCCAACTTCTTTCTTGTAAATCTGAAACTTTTTTCTTTTAAATCTGTAACTTTTTCTTATAATTTTGCAACTTTTTTCCTTATAAATCTGCAAATTTTTTCTTTTAAATCTGTAACATTTTTCTTATAAATCTGTAATTTTTTTTCCTTTTAATTTTGCAACTTTTTTCTTCTAAATCTGCTACTTCTTTTCTTTTTTTTTTAAAAAAATCTATAACTTTTTTTCTTCTAGATCTGCAACTTTTTTTTAAATCTGTAACTTTTTTCTTATAATTTTGCAACTTTTTTCCTTGTAAATCTGCAACTTTTTTCCTGTAGATCTGCAACTTTTTTCTTTTAAATCTGTAACCTTTTTCTTATAAACCTGTAACTTTTTTCCCTTTTAATTTTGCAACTTTTTTCTTCTAAATCTGCTACTTTTTTAAAAAAAATCTGCAACTTTTTTCCTGTAGATCTGCAACTTTTTTCTTTTAAATCTGTAACTTTTTTCTTATAATTTTGCAACTTTTTTCCTTATAAATCTGCAACTTCTTTCTTGTAAATCTGCAACTTTTTTCTTGTAAATCTGCTACTTCTTTTTTTTTAAATCTGCAACTTTTTTCCTGTACATCTGCAACTTTTTTCTTTTAAATCTGTAACCTTTTTCTTATAAATCTGTAACTTTTTTCCTTTTAATTTTGCAACTTTTTTCTTCTTAATCTGCTAATTCTTTTTTAATCTGTTACTTTTTTCTTATAATTTTGCAACTTTTTTCCTTATAAATCTGCAATTTCTTTCTTGTAAATCTGCAACTTTTTTCTTATAAATCTGCTACTTCTTTTTTTAAAATCTGCAACTTTTTTCTTTTAAATCTGTAACTTTTTTCTTAGAATTTTGCAACTTTTTTCCTTATAAATCTGCAACTTTTTTTCTTCTAAGTCTGCTTCATCTTTTTTTGAAATCTCCAACTTCTTTCTTGTAAATCTGAAACTTTTTTCTTTTAAATCTGCAACTTTTTTCTTGTAGATCTGCAACTTTTTTCTTTTAAATTTGTAACTTTTTCTTATAATTTTGCAACTTTTTCCCCTTATAAATCTGTAACTTTTTTCTTTTAAATCTGGAACATTTTTCTTATAAATCTGTAATTTTTTTTCCTTTTAATTTTGCAACTTTTTTCTTCTAAATCTGCTACTTTTTTAAAAAAAATCTGCAACTTTTTTCCTGTAGATCTGCAACTTTTTTCTTTTAAATCTGTAACTTTTTTCTTATAATTTTGCAACTTTTTTCCTTATAAATCTGCAACTTCTTTCTTGTAAATCTGCAACTTTTTTCTTGTAAATCTGCTACTTCTTTTTTTTTAAATCTGCAACTTTTTTCCTGTACATCTGCAACTTTTTTCTTATAAATCTGTAACTTTTTTCCTTTTAATTTTGCAACTTTTTTCTTCTTAATCTGCTAATTCTTTTTTAATCTGTTACTTTTTTCTTATAATTTTGCAACTTTTTTCCTTATAAATCTGCAATTTCTTTCTTGTAAATCTGCAACTTTTTTCTTATAAATCTGCTACTTCTTTTTTTAAAATCTGCAACTTTTTTCTTTTAAATCTGTTACTTTTTTCTTAGAATTTTGCAACTTTTTTCCTTATAAATCTGCAATTTCTTTCTTGTAAATCTGCAACTTTTTTCTTATAAATCTGCTTCATCTTTTTTTGAAATCTCCAACTTCTTTCTTGTAAATCTGAAACTTTTTTCTTTTAAATCTGCAACTTTTTTCTTGTAGATCTGCAACTTTTTTCTTTTAAATTTGTAACTTTTTCTTATAATTTTGCAACTTTTTCCCCTTATAAATCTGTAACTTTTTTCTTTTAAATCTGGAACATTTTTCTTATAAATCTGTAATTTTTTTTCCTTTTAATTTTGCAGCTTTTTTCTTCTAAATCTGCTACTTCTTTTTTTAAAAAAATCTATAAATTTTTTCTTCTAGATCTGCAACTTTTTTTTAAAATCTGTAACTTTTTTCTTATAATTTTGCAACTTTTTCCCTTGTAAATCTGCAACTTTTTTCCTGTAGATCTGCAACTTTTTTCTTTTAAATCTGTAACCTTTTTCTTATAAACCTGTAACTTTTTTCCCTTTTAATTTTGCAACTTTTTTCTTCTAAATCTGCTACTTTTTTTTAAAAAAAATCTGCAACTTTTTTCCTGTAGATCTGCAACTTTTTTCTTTTAAATCTGTAACTTTTTTCTTATAATTTTGCAACTTTTTTCCTTATAAATCTGCAACTTCTTTCTTGTAAATCTGCAACTTTTTTCTTGTAAATCTGCTACTTCTTTTTTTTTAAATCTGCAACTTTTTTCCTGTACATCTGCAACTTTTTTCTTTTAAATCTGTAACCTTTTTCTTATAAATCTGTAACTTTTTTCCTTTTAATTTTGCAACTTTTTTCTTCTTAATCTGCTAATTCTTTTTTAATCTGTTACTTTTTTCTTATAATTTTGCAACTTTTTTCCTTATAAATCTGCAATTTCTTTCTTGTAAATCTGCAACTTTTTTCTTATAAATCTGCTACTTCTTTTTTTAAAATCTGCAACTTTTTTCTTTTAAATCTGTAACTTTTTTCTTAGAATTTTGCAACTTTTTTCCTTATAAATCTGCAACTTTTTTTCTTCTAAGTCTGCTTCATCTTTTTTTGAAATCTCCAACTTCTTTCTTGTAAATCTGAAACTTTTTTCTTTTAAATCTGCAACTTTTTTCTTGTAGATCTGCAACTTTTTTCTTTTAAATCTGTAACTTTTTCTTATAATTTTGCAACTTTTTCCCCTTATAAATCTGTAACTTTTTTCTTTTAAATCTGGAACATTTTTCTTATAAATCTGTAATTTTTTTTCCTTTTAATTTTGCAACTTTTTTCTTCTAAATCTGCTACTTCTTTTTTAAAAAAAATCTATAAATTTTTTCTTCTAGATCTGCAACTTTTTTTTAAAATCTGTAACTTTTTTCTTATAATTTTGCAACTGTTTTCCTTGTAAATCTGCAACTTTTTTTCCTGTAGATCTGCAACTTTTTTCTTTTAAATCTGTAACCTTTTTCTTATAAACCTGTAACTTTTTTCCTTTTAATTTTGCAACTTTTTTCTTCTAAATCTGGTACTTTTTTAAAAAAAATCTGCAACTTTTTTCCTGTAGATCTGCAACTTTTTTCTTTTAAATCTGTAACTTTTTTCTTATAATTTTGCAACTTTTTTCCTTATAAATCCGCAACTTCTTTCTTGTAAATCTGCAACTTTTTTTTTGTAAATCTGCTACCTCTTTTTTTAAAATCTGCAACTTTTTTCCTGTACATCTGCAACTTTTTTCTTTTAGATCTGTAACCTTTTTTCTTATAAATCTGTAACTTTTTTCCTTTTAATTTTGCAACTTTTTTCTTCTTAATCTGTTACTTCTTTTTTAATCTGTAACTTTTTTCTTGTAGATCTGCAACTTTTTTTAATCTGTAACTTTTTTCTTATAATTTTGCAACTTTTTTCCTTATGAATCTACAACTTGTTTCTTATAAATCTGCAACTTTTTTCTTGTAAATCTGCTACTTCTTTTTTTTTTTAATCTGCAACTTTTTTCTAAATCTGCTACTTTTTTCTTGTAAATCACAACTTTTTTCTTGCAAATCTACAACTATTTTTCTTGTAAATCTGCTGCTTTTTTTTATTGTAAATCTGGAACTTTTTCCTTGTGAATTTGCAATTTTTTCCTCAAAGACTTTCAACTTTTTCATTAATGCTAGGCATCAGTTAATTCAATTTACGGTGATGCATAGGCTTCACTACTCAAAGTGAAACTAAATAGAATTGTTCCCTCAATTTCTTATGTGATCAGTGTAAATCAGCCACAGGCTCTCCACACCACCTTTTTTGGACTTGCCCCAGATTGTATATGTTTTGGTGTAAAATATTGACTTGTTTTTCTGAAATGTATGACTGTGTGTCTATCCCTGTCCCAGACATAGAGTTGTTTGGATATTCTCTGTAATCACAAAATCCCAGCCACTCGGTGCAGAGCACTATCACGTATGGGATGGTGATCGCTAACAGACTGACCTTAAGGCGTTGGAAATCGGACACCGTGCCTCAGTTCAAGACGTGGCTAATGGAACATACCAGTGTATTATATATGAAGAAGAAGAAGAAGAAGGTTATTTATAGCACTTTTCACAGAAAAAGATCACAAAGTGCTTTGACTGTAAAAATGCAGAGTAATATAAAATAAGGAAACAAGATAACAGCAATTTAACCAAAAAGAAACATTAAAACATACAATTAAAATGATAAAATAATAGAATTAATAAAACCAGGCCACCAGTCAATTAAAAGCTCGCCTAAATGACAGCGTCTCAGCTGTTTTCTAAAAGAGTCAGCGGGATCAGTCAGAGACAGAGACAGAGGGAGAGCGTTCCACATGTGGGCAGCAGCCGACTGGAGCGACAAATTAATAAATTTTATAGCGCGTTTTAGGGACCGATAAAAGAGTCTGGCCTGAAGACCTGAGTGATGGACCTGAAGAATATGCGGTTAAAAGATCACAGATGTGTTTTGGGGTTTGGCCATGAATTGCTCTAAAGGTCAAAACTAGAATGTTAAAATCAGAGCAAAATGGTTGCCAGTGAAGAGTGACTAGAAGTGGGGGGAAATGGCCCTGATTGTGAGGTCCTGTTAAAAGCCTGGCCGCAGCTTGTACCTGTAGGCGCTTTAACAAACTCCTGTTAAAACAGGCAAAAAGAGAGTTGCGCTAATCGATTCTGGATGAAATAAAAGTGTGAAGATATGGAGAAAATCCGATACGCCATAATGAACCAGCCTGAGGAATTTTCCATCTGGCAGCCATTTTAAAGCATCTGGCCCGGTCCTCTAGAGACTGTGCCCGCAGTGGGCCACCCACCTCCATGTTGAAAACCCTCTGTTGGACTGCGGTGTTGTGGCGACGCAGCGTGACATCACACGGCCCGTGTCCAGTCCTGTTCTTCTTCGTGTTTATTGCACTTTTGCTTTTCTTCTTTTATTTGTGTTTAAAAATTCAATAACATGTTTAAAAAAAATTTCAACATTTTTTAGACTTTGGAACATTTTTATTGTAAATTTTTAACTTTTATCAAAAATTTGCAACTTTTTTCTTAATCAATACAGAAATCAAATCGAAAAGGAAAAGTGTATTTTTAATTAGCTAGAAGCTCATTAATGCCAGCAGAAAATAGAAGATGTCGACTTTTGTTTGAGTTGAATGACTATTTTACATTTACTGCAAACATCTGACTGTTTTTGTGAATTAAACTGATTTATTTTTAAAACAGAAGTTGACAATTTTTTATTTATCTTGATTTTCCAGTTTCAGAGTCCAAAAGCAGAAAAAAGTCGACATGTCTGAGTGAGTTGAATTATAATGAAATATGAACCTAATAAATTAAGTTGTTAAGCTCGTCTGAGGGTTCTTCTGGTTCTAATTTATGTTTTCATGTTTTCTATTGAAGGGGAAAGAAAATGACGTCGAGCCGCAGGCATCATCTCAAGGTAATTTTTTTTTTAATTTTTATTGTTTGATAAAATGATATTTGGCTGAAATATTAAATAAAAAGATTTATTATTTATTACTGAAATTCAGCCCATTATGACTTTAACAGAAATAATGTATATTAAATAAGTCATGAATGTACAAAAGGAAAAAGCTTCAGAAATTAAAAGAACCAAGTTTTAAAGGAATGTAAGGATCTTTAAAATATTGTTTATTTACGTCCGTTTTTAGAGTTTGATGCTGCAGATCGCTGCTCGCTTGCTGGAGCAGGAAGCTAAAGATTGTGCTGCAGCTAAAGAGGCGTACATGTCGGAGAAATGCTCCGACCTGGATCTGAGCGGAGACCAAGCGGCCCTCATGGTGAGAGCACGTCAGCTGCAACCGCGACAGCTGGCCACCGTGGCAGCTAACCTCAGCTAGCACTCAATCCAGTCACGTTTGTACTTATTGGTGTTATTTCAACGTGATGAATATTTTACCTGTGTCATTTTTACCATAAAATTTGGAACTTTGTCTTACTAACAAATCTGTGGCTATTTTTCTCATGATTTTGCATTTTTTTAAAAAAAGATTTACTTGTTATTTTTAACCACAGTTGTCATTTTTGCTCAACTAATGCTTTAACATTTTTATTAGTGGTGCCACTTTAATAGTGATTAATTGTGATCAAAACACCATCAAGGCGTGCCATAATTGCAATTAATCATGGTTAATCGTAATTTGCTGCATTGGTGTGTGATGATGGGATTAAATTCATAAAGGAAGATGCAGTGTTATGCAATTAATCACGTTCATCCACTATTAATTGAGATTAAAGTGACATCACTAATTTCTCATTATGACATTTTTTCTTCTTTGACTTTGTGAAAATGGGACAAAAACAAAAAAAGAATATAAAAAATACTATTCTAAAACAGTTTGTTTGGCATTAAATCATATTTATGTCTTTATTGTAATGTTAGAATTTATATTAATTAGATTTATTCTAGTGGTGCAAAATTTAATTGTGATTAATTGCATTAATCACATTAAGCATGATTAATCGCATGACAGATGATTAACTCTGTAGCGTTCTCTCTCAACCATATGCTGCCAAAGGCAAAATAATCCCATTAATCACACTTTAAGCAGTTAATGCAATTAACTTGCTTGATGCGATTAATCGACATCAACACCTCCAACACCATCACACTGAGCACAGGGGCCCCACAAGGTTGCGTGCTCAGCTCGCTGCTCCTCACCCTGCTGACCCATGACTATGTACCAGCCTACAGCACCATCCACATCATCAAATTTGCAGACGACATGATGGTGGTGGGCCTCATTACCAACAATGATGAAGCCAACTACAGAAGTGAGGTGAACCAACTGGTCCAGTGGTGTAAAGACAATAACCTCTTCCTGAACGTGGGGAAAACCAAGGACATTGTGGTTGACTTCAGGAGGGGTCACATGCAGCATCCCCCTCTGATCATCGATGGAGCAGCTGTGGAGAGGGTCAGCAGCACCAAGTTCCTGGAGGTGCACATCTCTGAGGACCTCTCCTGGTCCAGCAACACTACATCACTGGCCAAGAAGGCTCAGACTTGCCTCTATTTCCTCCGCAAACTGAAGACAGCACTAGTCCCACCCTCCATCATGTGCTCATTCTACTGGGGCACCATTGAGAGCATCCTCACCAGCTGCATCACGGTGTGGTATGGAAGCTGCACCACCTCCTGGTGGAAGACTCCACAATGCACAGTGAAAACAGCCAGCAAAATCATCTGTGCCCTTCTGCCCCCCCTCTAGGACATCTACCTCACCTGTAGAGCCATCAACATTGCAGGCGACACCTCCTACCCCTCACACTCCCTCTTTAGCCCCCTGCCCTTGGGGAACAGGTACCAGAGCCTCCAGGCCCACTCCACAAGACTGCTAAACAGCTTTGTTTACCAGGCCGTCAAAACCCTTAAATCTACCCACTCCCCCACCCCCCACCCCAGCACCATAACACACTCCCACACACAATAACTACCTCAGCTGTCAGGACAGAAAGACTGGCACACCAACAGTAATACATCTGCTGCTGTATGTCTCTGCACTTTACTGCAACCATTTGCACAAATGTCATACCTGCTGCTGTCTGTTATTGAAATATCAATCATGTGCTGTCCAATCTGTCACTGTCTGCCCCTACACTACCGCACTGAATTTGCAATTACGGGTATTACGGCTCTATTTCTTTTCTGTACATAGGATTGCTGGGTTTTATCTTTATTTGCACTACAGGTAGCATTACTGTACATAGACTGCTGTTGTTGTTTTTCATCCTTATTCCTTCTTTTCTTATATACTGTATTATGCACACCACTAAAGGTGCGTTCACACCAAACACGTACAGGTGAATTTTTCTCGTGGCACGATTACATTATAAACTAGAAAAGCACTCGGAGAGCGCAGACCTCCGCCAAGCGCCACAGTTCCCCCATACAGTGTTTGTGTGTACGTTTTCAGATTCCTTGACCATGAAAACATATGACTAGCAATTGGATTCACAATGATAGGATTAGTGGTTCAGTAGTTACTGACAAAAATGACATTTTCTGTAATGGTGGCCACAGTTCCGCCCATACAGTGTTTGTGTGTACGTTTTCAGATTCCTTGACCACGAAAACATATGACTAGCAATTGTATTGACAATGATAGGATTAGTGGTTCAGTAGTTATTCAGGAAAATGGCATTTTCCGTAATGGCGGTTTTCTTCTGGACGGTGATCCGGATCATCCCCAAAATTTAATCAGTTCTTCCTTGTACCATTTCCAACAACGCCTGAAAGTTTCATCGAAATCTGTCCAAAACTTTTTGACTTATCTTGCTAACTAACAGACAAACAGACAGACAAACAGACAGACAAACCCTGGCAAAAACATTACCTCCTGGCGGAGGTAATCAATGTAAACACACCAACAGACAGAAATAGTGAGATGCAGACAGGCGAAGTTGTCTTTAAAACTTCTGCGGCTGTGTTCAACCTGCTGTGAAAATTCCCGAAATAACGTCATGCTTAGGTTTACATTAACCGACCGGGGGTTCACCTGAAAATGTCGTCTCAAGCCTCCAAAACTTCACAGACGATGGGTGTTTATGTTGTTAGCTTTCTAACTTGCTAGGACGTCCGTGACCAGAAACCGTGGGTAAATACCGTAACTCCAAAATCTCGATTCAGCTGAAGAGTTCCCGGTCCTCCTGTCTCCCAGTGAGTGAGTTTCATTTTCTAACTAGTTTACTCTGCAATGGTGACAGCAGAATCTCAACGCTAGCAGCTAGCTAACAGTGGACACGAATGCGCGACTACACAAAGTTGTGTGTACTTACGTCTTCCCATTCACTTAGTATGGATTTGCGCTGCCCTTTCACATTTGGTGTGAACACACTTTAAGAGAGAAACGACATTTCAATTCTGCATGCTCTGTACATATAGACGTATTGAGAAATAAAAATCTTTGAATCTTTGAATCATTAATCACAATTACCATGATTAACGTGATTAAAACTGACCCCACAAATTTATTCTGATTGTACAACAGAAAAAAAATTCTATATTTATAGAATTCTTATATAGAATTAAAATAAAATTTCCTTGTGCTTTTGACAAAGTTGAAATTATTAAAATTGAACTTGTGCAGTTATAATAGACAGCAGAGTATCATCTGCATAGTGGCGGCTCTAAATTTGGAAAAAAAAAATTAAAAATGTTTATATTTCACAAATCGATAATTCTGCAGACTAACATGTTAGAACCAGGTAACTGTACTCTTATTATTTAGATTTGATAACTAGACCATATTTTTTTTTACTTTCAGGAGCTGTGCAAAAAGATCCATCGGACCATTGAGAAGATCGACGAGGAGCGGTACAACATTGAGGTCAAAGTGATGAAAACTTCCAAAGAGGTAAAAACAGAAAAGAAAATTAAAATAGCAGAACTTTATCATTTAGTGCTATTATTTCTGTTCACAATAAAAGAAGCAAACACAGAAATTCAAGTCTTCAAAGTTTAAATCAAACGTTTCCTGTCACACTGGAATACATCTTGTAGAGGTCATTTGCACACTAACAAGATGAATGCTAAAATTTGTAGCTTGTGGTGGTCCTCAGGGATGTGTCCTGGGTCTGTTAGTATTTCATATGTATAACATTTTATACACATATACATGGGTCAACATTGGCAAGTTTACATTGGTAATACATCTTATAAAGGTCATTTGCACATAGGCTAGGCATTGGCATAATAATAATAATAATAAATAATAATACATCAGTCTTATATAGTGCTTTTCTAAATACTCAAAGACGCTTTACAAAGCAGCATAGGGACAAACATACAGAGAATGGGTAAGCAGACAAGGTAGGTACACATAGGTAGAAGAGGTAGTCAGTTTTTATAGGTAGATTTGAAAAGATGGGTTTTGAGTTGACTTTTAAAAGAAGCAAGTGTGTTGGCAGACCGGATGTGAAGGGGCAAGGAATTCCAGAGGGTTGGTGCGGCGATGGCGAATGATCTATCACCCAGGGTGCGGAATTTTGTCTTGGTGATGGGGGTAAGAAGGTGAGCGTCAGCAGAGCGGAGGAGACGAGTGGGAGAATGACGAGACAGAAGGTCCGTTAGGTATGAGGGGGCGAGGTTATGAAGAGCTTTATAGGTGATGAGGAGGATCTTGAACTTGATGCGCTGTTGAATGGGGAGCCAGTGGAGCTGACAGAGGAGAGGAGTGATGTGGTCTATGGAGCGGGAGTGAGTAAGTAGGTGGGCGGCTGAGTTTTGGACATACTGTAGTTTTTGGAGGATGGTGGAAGGAAGTCCATACAGAATGCTGTTACAGTAATCAAGTCTGGAGGTGATGAAGGCGTGGATGAGTATTTCAGCAGCAGAGGGTGAGAGGGTGGGACGGAGACGTGCAATATTACGAAGATGAAAAAATGATGTTTTGGTGATATGGTTGATGTGAGATTTGAAGGAGAGGGTGGGGTCCATGATAATGCCGAGGTTTCTGGCCAGGGGGGAGGGGGTGACTGAGTGACCATCGATTTGGAATGAAAAGTTCTGGGAAGAGGGTAAAAGAGATTTTGGTCCAAAAATGATGATTTCTGTTTTATTGCTGTTTAGCTTGAGAAAGTTGTTAGTCATCCAAGTTTTTATGTCTGTAAGGCAGTTGGTGATGGTGGAGAGAATGGCGGGGGTGATGGATTTAGAGGAGATGTACAGCTGGGTGTCGTCGGCATAGCAGTGAAAGTGAAGACCATGTTGACGGATGATGCGACCAAGCGGAAGCATGTAGAGAGTGAAAAGGGTTGGACCGAGCACAGAGCCTTGAGGGACACCATGTGAGATGGGGGTGGTGCGTGATTTATGATTGTTGATGGAGATGTACTGGAATCTCTCAGACAGGTAGGAGGTGAACCAAGAGAGGGCGGAGTCAGTGATGCCAATAGAAAACAGACGACGGAGCAGGATGGAATGATTGATGGTATTTAAAGCAGCGCTGAGATCGAGGAGGAGAAGAATGGTGAGGGAGCCAGAGTCAGAGGCGAGCAGGAGGTCATTGGTGACCCTGAGGAGGGCAGTTTCAGTGCTGTGGTGAGAACGGAATCCATATTGAAATGTTTCGTAGAGTTTGTTGGAGAGGAGGTGTTTCTTGAGTTGGGTGGCGACAGCTTTTTCTAATATTTTAGCCAGAAATGGGAGGTTGGAGATAGGTCTGAAATTGTAATGATAATGCCAATGTCAATGATAATGCTAATGTCTAGCCATTGTCTTGCCAATGTGCAAACAATGGGTTTTTTGGACCAACTAAGAAGTGAGCTAACCAAATTTCCCACAGAAACCCAAATGTTTCAGGCACCCCAGGCAGGGAACCACTGCTCAAGAGGATAGCAGAGGAACTGCAGGTTTAGTCATCATTTTTTCTCCACATCTGTGTCTGATCTGAATTTTATTTTCTCTCTTCAGATTGATGAGCTTAAGATGAAAGTGGTGGAGCTGGCTGGTATGAAGAAGCCGGCACTGAAGAAGGTGAGGATGTCAGCGGACGCCATGCTAAAGGCCCTGCTGGGCTCCAAACACATGGTCAACATGGACCTGAGGGCCAACCTGAAGCAGGTTAAGAAGGAGACCAAGGAGGAGGTCAGTCCTCCCAGTTTTGGGGTGTTTTCTTTTCTTTTTTTTTTTAAAGATTTTTCTTTATTAACTAAAATATTTTTATAATGGTGTTAATTTTTCTTGTAAAATTCCAAAGTTCTATTAACCTGGACTCTCTTTTTCTTGTAAATTGTGACTTTTTTACTTATAAATTTGTCACTGCTATCTTGAATATTTGCAACCTTTTTTAATGTAAATTTGTTTATCTTTTTTTGGTAAATTTACCACATTCTCCCTCCAAAACGTGGCATTTTTTTAATACAGATTTGAAAAATTTTCCCATAAATTTTCAAGTTTTTTCTTATAAATTTGTAACTTTTTTTCTTGTTGATATTTTAATACATATTTTCCCATGTCTAAATATTTTCAAATACTTTTGGTTCATAAGAACGTCATTTCATTCATCTGTATGCTGGTGTGTGAGGGAATGACAGGAATGTTTTGTGGAGTCTTTGGTGAAATTCTGCTCACCTCTGATTCTGTGCTTTTCTCTTTCTTTCTTTCTTTGTTTTTTCTTTGTTTGTTTGCTGCCAGGCTGTGGAGACGGTGGGCGACTGGCGTAAGAACATCGAGGACAAAGTGGACAGGAAGAAGATGTTCGAGAGTTCCTAAGGACCTTCTAAAGATAAATCTGACCATTTTCATGCAATTTAAATCCTTCAATTAAATGCTTTTAGACAACGGAAAGTTGTGAAGCTTCACTTCATTACAGAGCATGCTGGGAAATTTAAACTAAAGATCTGGTTTCTACAAAACAAGAATTTCAGAACTTAAATTTCTGTTTCCAGGTAATTTAAGCTAGTTTGTATTTTTTGGTCGGTTTCATCTCAGCAGCAGTTTTTTATTTGAGGTCCTGCTTTTGTTTTCCACTTCAGCCCAGCAGGTGGCAGTAAACAAACAGATGTTCATTTTCCTTCTGCTGGGGTTTCTTTGCCACACCTTCTTCTTTTCCCCCAAATTTGACTTTTTCCTTCCAAAGTTCTTCCATCATTTCATATGTCTTCAGTCACAAAAATAAAACTCCATTAATAGTAAGTCACAATTTCTTCTTCTTTTTTTCATTTTTCCTCCAAATTAGATTTTTTCCCTCCAATTTATTCCATCATTTCAAACATCTTTAATAAGAAAAAAATGAAGCTCCACCAATGGTAAATCACAATTTCTGTTTTTCTTTTCAAACTGGACTTTTTTCTTCCGGTTTTTTTCCATTCTTTCACACATCTTCAATCACAGAAAGGAAGCTCCACAATTTTTTTTTTTTTTTTATTATTTTCAACAAATTTGAAATTTTCCCACCAAATTCTTCCATCATTTCAAACTTTTTCAATCACAAAAATAAAGCTCCAGAAATGGTGAGTCACAATTTGTTCGTTTTTTCTTTTGAATGAATGAATGAATGAATGAATGAATGAATTTTTTTCATTCCAAAGAAAAAAATGTTCCCTGCAAATGTGAAATTTTCCCTTCAGTCTGCTCTTTTCCCTCCAGTTTCTTTCATTCTTTCACGTCTTCATCACAGAAAGGAAGCTCCATAAATGGTGAGCCACCATTTTTTCTTTCTGAGTTTTGGCTTCACCTTTTAGAAACATCTCAAAACATCCCCTAACACTGGTGTAGCCCAGGATAAGATTTCATCTTTAAACAAGATAGTAAGTAAATCAGTTAATGAATAAATATTTCTAAAATGTGATAAATAATTGAAAAAAAAATCATACCCACCTTATTCCTAGGCCCCATGTTGCCTTGCGTTAATTATGGCCACAATTTCCGTTACTATTTTAGAACGTATTACTGTCACTGAAACGGGACACTTTTCCTTGCTAAAAAACAATGACTTCAGCATCAAAAATGCGGGAACACAGCCTTTTGCACCTTAAAAACACTAATATAATCATACCACATCCCACGACTATGGAGGGATGAGAAGATGACCTTAAAAAGTTGCCAGTAGCTCCGTTAGTTAGCTCCGCTGCTAACATGCTAATGCTGTAAACAAATCAAAGCTCTGAGATGCATCAATGTTTCCACCGCAATGAAGTTGGCTGCATTTTGTTAAAATAGCCATCCATCTTCTTCTGCTTAATCCTTTTTGGGTCATGGGGGGGGTTGGAGCCTATCCCAGCATCTTTGGGCGAGAGGCAGGGTCCACCCTGGACAGATCACCAGTCCATCACAGGACCAACACAGAGAGACAGACAACCATTCACTCTCACAGTCACACCTAAGGACAATTTAGAATCCCCAGTTTGATGCCAATTAACCTAACCTGCATGTTTTTGGCCTGTGGGAGGAAACAATCAAATTTCCCTCAGGACAGACGTAGAGTCTAGTCAGAACCACAAAGAACCACAACGGTGTGCTTGGGCATTTTAAATTTGGGGTAAAACGTCAGATCTGTGACATTCATACCAGTGAAAACATGGCTGGTGCTGCTGTGTCTGGACCACCGATCACACCGACAATCCTTCAGTTTTCAGCGCCTCATCGACTCACTGCTGTTGAAGCCACAGATGTAGCTGCGCTGATCTGTGAGCAGCCTCACCCCACCAACACCAGCAAGTACCAGGACTACACAAAAACATTCAAAAATACTAAAACTACAAGAGCTGAAATCAGCTGCCACTTGAGTGCAAAACACGTATGTGGACTATACATGAAAAGGAATTTGAAAAACTTTTAAAAATGCTATTTTAATGCCCCTGCTGCTCCACTCTGACTGACTGATTTAACACTAGTTCAGCTGAAACCGGAAGTTCCGCCCATAATCGTTCCTACAGCACCACCCCCAGGAAGAAGATGGACACAGTGTTAAACTCAGTTAAAAACAGTTCATGATGTGTTTTACATGTTAAATAGAAGCTGATAAAATTACTTTTGTCAAATATAAATAAAGTTGGATTCAATGTAAATAGTTTGATATACACAGCAATATAGCATGTTCAGCTACAACCTAGCCTTTTTTGGAGCATAAGCTTGTCCGTCTCACCATCTGTTTATTGTATTGGTTGTTAATAAGGTGTCTAACCAATCAGAACAGTGGGGCGGGGTAATCAGTACACCTACCGCAGGTGCACGATGAGCTGACGTTCACTGATGTAACATTGTCAAGGATACTAAATGGTAAATGGCGTTCACTTATAAAGCACTTTTTCTCATCTCTAGATGATCAAAGCACTTTTCAGATGCTGCTACTGTATCTACTCATTCACACACTGATGGCGGCAGAGCTGCCGTACACAGCCGCTGGCCTGACCCACCAGGAGCAACTGGGGGTTCAGTAGCTACGTTCCGATCCACAGTCTACTTCAGCTGTACTCCCTACTCCCTGCTCCGTTCTCAGGTAATATCAGTCAGCTAACTGCCCTTCACAAAATTTCTCCATTTGAAACACCCTGTAACCGTCCGCTCCCTCCTCCGTGCATTACCATGGTAACCATGGACACATACTGATACTATGGTGGATAATTTGTATTTGTTAAATAAAATATTAATACAAATATATTTTTATTACTATCAGTTGATATAAACAATAACCAACACCAATTTAGCTTGTTAATAATATTAGCGACAATAGTTTGTTTTACTCGTATTTGGGGCACACTGGCTTATGGGTAATCTTCCTGTGACGTGATGTCCGGTTGTTCACTTCTTCCCTGCTCGGTTCTCAGTTCCCTTTGAACTGAAGACCATCTGCTCCCTTCATTTTGGAATCTCACTTAACATGGCGTAATGCCCTGTGTAGTCCACTTCAGAGTGCACTACTGGGTGATCGGAACGCAGCTTGTGTCTTGCTCAAGGACACTTTGACATGCAGATTGCAGACAGAGCGGGAATCGAACCCCTGACCCTCTGAGTGGTAGTCGGCCACACTACACCTGTGGCACAGCGGCCCAGCCGCCGCAGACCCGTGCAGAAGGTAAAGACCTGTTCTGGTAATTGTGAGCTGTCTTAACCAGATGCCGTGAGATTAAGTGTGGATGCTCATCGCGACTAGCGTATTTGCTGCTAACATGTTAGCATGTGTTGCATTTGTGTGATTGTGGATGTTGCTAACTGTTGCTAATATGTGCTAATGTTGTAAGCTAATGTGAAGCTAAATGAGCTCAGAAAGAATGTATTTAGAGACTTTTAGACAAGAAAACTGACTAAAGGACATTTGTCTATGCTCACTAAAGGACTAGGCCAGGAGACAATGCTTGGACTTTTGTTTGAGCATAGAAGAGTCCCGGTGCAGCTGTGGACACGTCCCGTCATCCCGCCAGCCCCTGGTTTTCCCCTCTTTTCTGCCCCATCTCATGCTACGCCACACCATTGCCCCGCTCGAGTTACACCACTTCTCCACGGTTGTGAGTAACTAATGCACGTGCTTCTTTGCTAAATTTTCTTCATGTTTGCTTGCTCTGCAGCTGAAGGGGTCTCCCAGCTTCAGACCACACCACTCCCAACCAGCAACACAGGCCTGCAACGCTTCTTAAAGCACTTTTAGTAGCAGTTTGTCTGTGCCTGTGTAAGTGAGTCAGGGCTTTAAGTTTTCCTGCACTGTGCCGGATTTCCGGCATGTGCCGTTTTTTTGTTTTTTTTTTTTTTGGCTGCGGGAAATTTGCTTCCTAATTCTGTACGCAGAAACACTTTTTGTGCGAGCAAAGTTGCTGTACCTAGCTCCACTGATCTCTACAGAAAACCTGGATAGCTCATGCCCCGTTAGCAAGTACAGAGCTGAATGAAGCCACCTGGCAGCCATATTAGTACACCCACAATACTCAGTACTAATATGACAGCCAGGTAGCTTCACTTCTGGCATTCATCCAGTTTGTCTATAGAGATCAGTGTGGCGCGCTCCTAATCGGACAGTGACAGCGAAAGTTAGTGACTGGAAACATGAGTGTTTCGTCCTTCAACATACACACAAAACCTCTCATAGGGCTGTCTACACTTACGTCACCGATCTCATGAACGCACAGAATGACACACCGAGGTGTCAACAAACGACAATTTCAATGCATTTCTATGGCAATATTAGCTAAATTTAAACAGAAAATGCCAAAATGTTGCACAACTGGCTCATGTAGCCATCACCACCTTATGAAAGATGGTGATAGCAATCAGAATACAAGGGTTTTTTGATCAAAGTCTTTTTATTATTTTTAGCAGTGACAAAATACAAAAAAAAAAAACAAAACAAAGATATAGAACTGTCATGGTCTGAGCGCTGATTTTGTCCGCACTCGGATCATCCAGTATTTTCCCCGATCGTTCTGTGTTAGTTTCCTTATGGCCTTCCTGGGCTCTTATTTTGACAGTGTCTCGGCGGGGCTTCCAGCTGACAGAGTCGAGCTGCACAGTGACACCTGGATCATATTCCTCTAATTAGTTCTCATTGTCTGTTTAATCCTCTAAGCCGTATTTAAGGGAGCAGCTGAGGTTTCTCCTGGCTGTGACCTGGCGTAACGTTGGTTCCCCCAACGTTTGGCTGGAGTCCCTATCCCCAGCTCCAGTCACCCTCTTGATCTTCATGTTATCAGTAAGTTTACTCCTTATCCTGAAAGTATTCTTACTGAGCCTTAGTTCAGGTTCAGCTTCAGGTTCAGGTTCCTTTATTTGTACCCGTAGGTAGATTTGTTTTGCAGTCTGGTGACATCCATAATTACAAGCCACAATTACATTCAACATAACCACAAACACAGGCACACATGAAGCTGACTATAAACATGATAAAAATACTCAAGGCTCCATCAATCAGGATATAAAGACAAAGAGATGAGAGAAAAACCAGAGATAAGAGAGAAGGGTCATATTAAAAAGTTAAAAACTAGTCAAAGAGGTTAAAAACTCAAAGGTCTAAAACCTAATAAAAGATTTAGAACCCAAATAAAATCCTACAAAAATCGTCGGCCTCCGTCGATCTATGATGACCATGCTGACCATGACCATGCTGAACAGGCCGATGCGCGAATGACAGTCCCTGTCACACAGGTCACACTTGTGGGTGGTCTCCGTGCTGCTGAGTCTGTGGCGGTTCTTCCTGCGGGTCCTTTTTTCATCTGCTGCAGCAGTCAGTCTCTCTTCACCCGCCTTGAGCTGTCTGGTCAGGGTGCCTCTCCATTTGGAGCGGTCCGTTGCAAGGTCCTCCCAGCGCTCTGTGTTGATATCCAGGGCCTTCACGTCTCTCTTGCAGACGTCTCTAAAGCGCAGCTGTGGGCGGCCAACGTCTCTCCTGCCAGTTGCCAGTTCTCCATAGAGGACGTCTTTGGGGATTCTGCCATCCTCCATACGGTGAACGTGGCCTAGCCAGTGGAGCCTGCGCTGCCTGAGTAGAGTGAACATGGAGGGAAGGCCGGCGCGGGACAGAATTTCTGTGTTGGGCACTTTGTCCTGCCAGGATATGTCCAGGATGTGGCGAATGCAGCGCAAGTGGAAGGAGTTCAGTCTCTTTTCCTGCCGGGCGTATGTTGTCCACGTCTCACTCCCATAGAGCAGTGTGCTGATGACGCAGGCGTTGTACACTGCCATCTTCGTCTTGACAGAGAGTTTGGGATTCTCCCACACTCGTGTGGTGAGGCGAGCGAGTGTGAAGGCTGATTTTCCAATCCTCTTGTTGATCTCTGTATCAAGGGAGAGGTTGTTGCTGATCGTGGACCCCAGGTACGTGAACTGATTCACGACCTCCAGCTCGTAGTCGTCGATGGTGATGGTTGGTGGTGCTTCCGTGCCTTGCGCCAAGACGTTAGTCTTCTTCAGGCTGATGGTAAGCCCGAAGTCCTTGCATGCCTGGGAGAAGCGGTCCATCAGGGTCTGAAGCTCCTGCTGTGTGTGGGTTGCGACTGCAGCGTCGTCTGCGAACAGCATGTCTCTGATTAGAGCCTCGCGTACTTTGGTTCTGGTTTTCAGGCGGGCGAGGTTGAAAAGCCTGTCGTCAGATCTTGTGTGCAGGTAGATTCCCTCTGTTGCTGTGCTGAAGGCATGCCTCAGGAGCATAGCAAAGAAAATCCCAAAGAGGGTTGGCGCAAGTACACAGCCCTGTTTCACTCCGCTGCGTATGTTGAATGGCTCTGAGACGTTGCCATCGTGCTGCACTATCCCCTGCATGTTGGTGTGAAATGATTCGATGAGGCTTTGCAACTTTGGTGGGCATCCTATCTTTGGCAGGATCTTGAAAAGGCCCTCTCTGCTGACCAGATCGAACGCTTTGGTGAGGTCGATGAAGGCGACGTACAGAGGCATGTTCTGTTCTCTGCATTTCTCCTGGAGTTGGCGGATGGAGAATATCATGTCTACCGTCGATCGCTCAGCGCGGAAGCCACACTGAGACTCGGGGTAGACACGTTCGGCAAGCTTCTGTAGACGAACGAGAACAACTCGTGCGTAGACTTTGCCAACAACGCTGAGGAGGGAAATGCCCCTGTAGTTGTTGCAGTCGCTTCTCTCCCCTTTGTTTTTGTAGAGGGTGATGATCTTGGCGTCCCTCATGTCCTGTGGTACGGCACCTTCCTTCCAGCACTGGCAGAGGACGTCATGCAATGGCAGCAGTAGGGCGGTCTTGCAGTGCTTGATCAGGTCAGGGGGTATGCCGTCGTTGCCGGGTGCCTTGCCAGCGGCCAAGCTATCAATGGCCTTACTGAGTTCGTCGATGGTTGGCTCGGCGTCAAGTTCGTCCATGGATGGCAGGCAGTCGATGGCATCAAGGGCTGACGGTGTCACGGTGTTCTGTCTAGAGTAGAGGTCGGAGTAGTGTTCCGCCCATCTCTCCATCTGCTTGTTCTTCTCTGTGATCATCTCCCCAGTGGAAGATTTGAGGGGGGCCGTCTTGCTCTGAGCCGGACCAAGTGCTTTCTTGATGCCATCGTACATACCACGGATGTTCCCTGTTATGGCAGCGGTTTGAATGTCTTGGCTGAGCTGAGTCCAGTACTCGTTGGCACAGCGCCGAGCAGTCTGCTGAACTTTGCTTCTCGCAGCCCTGAGAATCTGGAGATTCTTCTCGTTTGGGTACTTCTTGTACTCAGCAAGTGCTGAGCGCTTGGCTTCAATGACGGGGGTCATCTCGGTCAACTTGGCATCAAACCAGTCCTGTGACTTCGAGGTCTTCCTCCCAAAGGTAGCCAAGGCTGTGTGGTAGATGGTGTTTCGCAGCTCTTCCCACTTCTGCTTTGCAGATTCTCCTCCTTGTGGTACACCAAGTTCCTTCTCAAAGGTGGAGGCAAACTGCTCAACAAGTTCTGGTTGGGCCATCTTGCTGGTGTCAATCCGTGCCTTTCCAGGTTGTCTAGCACGATGGAATTTCTTCAGCTGCAGCTTGACCTTGCAACACACCAATGAATGGTCTGTGTCGCAATCTGCACTCTGGAACGAACGGGTGATTAGCACGTTCTTCAGTGAGGTGCGCCTGGTCAGGATCAAGTCTAGCTGGTGCCAGTGCTTTGAGCGCGGATGCTGCCAGGAAACCTTGTGTTGGGGCTTGGTCTTGAAGAACGAGTTTGTGATGCACAGATCGTGATATGTGCAGAACTCGAGCAGCCGCTGTCCGTTGTCGTTCATTCTGCCCACGCCAAAAGGTCCAAGACAGGAAGGCCAGGAGTCGTGGTCAGCACCCACTCTGGCATTGAAGTCTCCAAGGAGAATGAGTTGTTCAGAGTTGGGGATGATCCTGACAGTTGTTGCGAGATTCTCGTAGAACTCGTCTTTTGCCTCTGGTGTGGCTGTCTGTGTTGGGGCATACACACTGACGAGGGTGACTGGGCCTTCAGTGGTGTTCAGGCGGAGGGTGAGGAGTCGTGCAGAGCCAGTGCTGCCCGGTTCCACCATCTTCAGCAAAGTGTTCTTCACTGCGAAGCCCACTCCGTGTTCCCTGTGTTCGTCACTGCCCTTTCCCTGCCAGTAGAACGTGTAGTCCTTCTCTCTCAGTGTGCCTGCATCAGCTAACCGTGTTTCCTGGAGAGTGGCGATATCCACTCCCAGTCTCTTCAGCTCATTATTGATGATGGCAGTCTTCCTGGTGTCGTTGATGTCCTTGAGGTTAGCAGCGAGTCCTGTCATCATAGTGCGGACGTTCCAAGTTCCCAGTTTTAGAGTTGGTCTCTTTTGTTTTATTGTCTTGCCTGGTGCGAAGGTTCTCAGCCTGCTGTTTGGATTTCTCCTTATCCCCATGCACCCAATGAGGAAAGCAAGCTGTGGCGGGACAACACCTTATTGGCTGGGGGCTGCCCAGCTTGAGGCGGGCGGTAGCTGTCCAGTGAGATCTGATGATCCCTCCCACCGTCGGGAACAACCCCTGGCACCACGCTCTACGCCAATTGAGCAGTGGCTTATAACCGGTAACTGTCATTCCCCGTGTTTTGTCTACGCCAAAGGCGAAGCTGGAGTGTCCTCTCCAGTGATCCAGTGTTCTACCTTCCAGCGTTGGGCGTTGGTAGGATTCAAACCTGGGCAGGAAGATATGGAGGACAAGATGTTGCCCATGCAGCATGTCCCCCCTCTCCACCTCACTGATGAATCCAAAGGAACAGCAGGGCTGCTACAGTTTGGCACCAGCGCCGTTGCAGGAGCTGCCAGAACGATGTTGAGCACAACATAGAACTGCCTTAGGGGCTCCGACTCCGGATTTTTCCTCAGGGTTGACTCCCGAAGCCTTTCCCGTGACCGGGTATGCCGCAAGGCAGCAGAGGTTTGAAATCAGGGTTTACCTTCCCCTAGATGGGCTACCTTCCCAGGTTGACGAGCCGCCATCTACCCGAAGCATCTGGTTTTAAGGCGCCAGAGATCCGCCCTCGCCCCTTCTCCTATTAGTAAAAGCAGTTCCGCCGGGCTTAGAGACTAAACCACACGGGCAGGCTAGGAGTTGGACTTAGTTGTCAGAGGCTTTTCGAGATGCACGCCATAAGGAGCATTTTATGAGCACTGGGAGCTTAACCCCAGTGCCGCTCCTGGCTATGACAACCTTGGAATGGAGTTAATAAATAGGTACCTAAATTATGTACAATATATTTTTACATCTTGTTCAACTCTTTGACAGCAGCAGGAACAAAGCTGTTTTTGTAGCGCTGGGTTTTACTTTTTGGGACAGCAAACCTCCGTCTGGAGGGAAGAAGCTGAAAGTTGCAGTGCAAAGGGTGGGAGTCATCATTTAAAATGGAGGTAGCCATCCTCTGTACTTGTCTGGTGTACAGGGATGTCAGGCTCAGCTGTGACTCACCAAGCAAACGACTGGACCATCTAACTACCTGATCCAAGGATTTCCTCTGTTTCAGTTTTATCTGACCAAACCATGACACTAAAGAAAAGGATAAAACAGATTCAATAAAAGCCCGATAAAACATTGTCATTATGGTTCGGTCAACTTGGAAGTGTACAAGTTTCCTTAAACAATGCATATGTTACTGACCCTTTTTGCACACCCTTTCACAGTTCTCTTCAAAGTTTAAATTACTATCAATAATCGTCCCAAGATATTTGTACGATTGTACACATTCGGTGGTCTGGCCTTTTAGTACGGTGACTTTGTGCCTGGGAGTTTTCCTCCTAAAGTCAATAGTCATATCTTTAATTTTTGTCGTATTCAGCTGCAGGTAGGAATCCTCACACCAGTGAACAAAGTCATCAACTACTGGGCCGTGGCCACTCTCACCATCCTGGAGGAGACTGACAATAACTGAGTCATCAGCATACTTTATGATGTGTCTGTTGTCATGTCTGCTCCGACACATATTTGTGTACAGGATGAAGAGTAGTGGTGACAACACACACCCCTGAGGAGAGCCAGTAGAAGAGCACTTTAGGTCAGACAATGTACCATTGACCCTTACTCTCTGCGTCCTATTGGTTAAGAAATCCAGAATCCAACCCACCAGATTATTGCTCAAATCAAATTGTTGCAGGAGCCTTTCAACTAAGATATGAGGTTGGATTGTATTAAAGGCGGAAGAAAAGTCCACAAATAAAAGCCTGGTGTGTGTCCCATTAAAATCCAGATGTTTAAAAAGCATGTTAAACAGAGTGACAGTGGCATCCTCCACTCCTCTGTGAGGCCTATAGGCAAACTGCAGAGGATCCAATGCATGCTCAGTCTGCTTTAAGACCTCAAATCTGACCAGTTTTTCAAAAATTTTCATTAAAATTGAAGTCAAAGCAACTGGTCTAAAGTCGTTTACCGTTTTAGGACAGCTGGATTTTGGAACGGGAACAACCACGGCTTCTTTCCAGATCTTAGGCACATGCTGTGTCTGTAAGGACTTATTGAAAATGTAATGAAATACAGGACTCAGTTCATGTGCACAGGACTTTACCAAGCGCCCACATATATTATCAGGGCCCTGACTTTTTTCACTTTTACAGCGCAGAACTCCCTTTTAACATCCTGCACCTCAATATTAAAGTGCTGATTGTCTTTGAGTTTCTGTTTCAAATCTTGGGTTTCTGTGCTAAAATCAGAGGAATCAAAACGACCATAAAAACAATTAAGAGCATTAGCCAGCTCTGTGCCTGAATTAAAACCACACGATTACTGCGCTCTGTGCTCTGAAGGCCTGCAATAGTTTTCATACTGGCCCAGGCTGAACCAAGTTTCTTTGTTGCCATCTTGCTTTCCAATTCTGATTTATAATTCTATTTTGCTCTTAAAATTTCGGCCTTCAGCTCTTTTGTGGCAACCTGTAGCTCAGAAACAGACCCCTGTTTAAAGGCAAGTGCTTTCCTCTGTCAGCAGGATTTAACTGATTTTGTAACCCATGGTTTGTTGTTGGGATATATTTTGACACGTTTACGTGGAACGATCATATTTTTACAGAAAGCCATGTATAAGCATGTGACGTCCACCATAGAGTCCAAATCATCCCTGCAGGACAGTGTGAAAACCTCCCAGTCCGTACAGTTAAAGCATTCCTGGAGGCAGTGCACTGAATCCTCTGTCCACACATCTATGTCTCTGGTCTTCGCCTTGCCTCTTCTGAGAGCGGTTTTATATGTGGGCAGCAAATGTACACAATTGTGATCTGAGGATCCTAAAGGAGGAAGGGGGAGTGATTTATAGGCCCTCTCTATGGATCCATAGCACAGGTCCAATGTCTTTTTTCACCTGGTTGGGCAGGAGACATACTGATAAAAGTTTTTAAGTGTCTTCTTTAAAGAAACATGGTTAAAATCCCCAAGAATAAAGTTTGGAGCCTCTGGGGAAATTGACTGCAACCACTGGACCACATCAAAGACGGTGCTGGAGGCGGAGTCAGCATCCGCTCTCGGGTGAATGTACACAGTCGTTATGAAAAGTTGGGGGAACTCGCGGGGCAGATAAAAGGGGTGTAGCGATACGGACAGACACTCCACATCGGGTGTACAGATGCGCTCTCTGACCGTGACAGATGTGCAGTACTGTTTATTAATGTATAAACATACGCCGCCCCCTAACATTTTCCCGTTACCTCTACCTGCCGATCCAAGCGAAGTGGGGCTCCAAAGCCGTCAATCCACAGGTCCGCATCCGGGTCATGCACCGTAAGCCACATCTCCGTGTAAGCCATGACACAGCAGTTCTTGAACTCATTCTGATATCGGGCATTTCCTCAAATTTCATCCACTTTATTTCTCAGGGATTGTACGTTCCCCATAATCATGGAAGGAAGAGGAATGCTGTTAAGCTGACGTCTCCTCAGGCTTAATCTTACACCTCCACACTTTCCGCGTTTTCTCTTGTCTCTCTTTTCATCGCTGTGTCCATGAAAATCTCTTAAAATAAAGTCCGGCAGTTGCGGCACAGACTCACTCACAGATGCTGCATTATCCGTGTTTAAATGCAGTAACATGTCTCTGGAATACTGTATTCTTCCCGGCATGATCGTGATTGCGCTTACCTCAGAGACAAAGAGCCGGTAGGAAAGAAGCAACAGTGCAAAAATGAGGAGGAGATCCATACTGATGGAACCAGGAAGCTCTTCGTTATGTAGTCCACAAACATTCAAGGACAAAAACGACAAAGAGAATTTCGTTAAAACACATTAAAGTGCGTAAAAACAGAGACACAGACGTCAGACTTTTTTCACCAGCTGCCGGTCGCTGCGTGCGCGTGCGCCCATGCCCAAGTTGTAACTCTTGTTTGTGTTTTGCCCCACGTGGCTCATTATTTTGTCATCTCTTGTCTTTCATTAATAAATGTGCAAACTCATCGGTTGCCTAAAGCGTCTCATTAATGGTCCGCGAGGGCCACCCTTGACAAGAACATAAAACAAAACTTACCCCCCCACACCCCTACACTCCTGCAATACCAGATCAAAGGTACAACAGTCAGACATTCTTAATACACGCTTGATCATGGAAATGAGTAATACATTACAACATAATGCTCATGTATTAATAACTGACGGAGCTGTGTTGTTAACAAAGGAAATGAAAGGTAACCATGTGGCATGGAATTTCCCAACAGACCCTTAATTGTATGTTTGATTTTTTCCAGATAGATGTGAGACATAACTTCTTTGAGTCACCATCCAAAAGTTGGGGGGCGAGTGTCCTTCCATTTACAGAGAATCAGTCTTTGGCCAACAGAGTAGAAAAAGCGATCATATTTGAATGAGACTTGCTGAGAGAGGAGTCTGATGCGGTCACACCAAACAATGCAATCAGAACAGATGGATGTATCGTTTATCCACATATTTTAGAGAAGGCCTCAAATATCAAGTTCTAGAATACATAAAGCTCTGGACAGAACCAAAACATGTGCAATAATGTAGCTAGATCCCTTCTACATTGGTCACATGTGGGATCCAGATCAAGCTGGATCCTAGATAACTTCTCCTTAGACCAATGGAGACGATGAACATCTTTAAACTGCATTACAGAATGTCAAAGGCAGATTGAGGAGGTGTGAATCCTATTTATCATTTTGGACCATGTTAACTCCGATATTGATTCTCCCAAGTCTTCTTCCCGTTTGTGTTTAAGCTTTTCTAAAGTAGTCAATTGATGCAAATCCAAAATGGTGTGTATACAGTATTAGCCAAGATTTTTTAAGAATCAATTTTGCATTCAAAGATTAAATCTAACTGAGTTGATTGAAGACACTGGGGGAAGCAACTTGAGTTAGATGATATAAAACATCGGAGCTGTAAATATCTGAAAAACTGTGACCTGCTTATTTTATATTTTTGACATAGTTGTTCAAATGAAGCAAATTTATTGTCTACATACAAATCATACAGTGACCATATCCCGGATTTTGACTAGCTATCGGAGGCTTCATCAATGACCGAAAGTGTAGACATGTGGTCTCTGGTTAGTGGTGCAGAAAGCCACATTCCGGTAGCGTTGAAGCTTCTTCGAAACTGATTCCAAATTTGGACCATGTGAATAACAACAGGATTAGATGAATAAGATGAAATACTGTAGGCTGTTTGAAAGGTAGTCTGGAACCTAGTAAAGCTGCCAGAGAGGTATTTTTAACTGAAGCCCTTTCTGATTCCTCCCAGCTGGAATCAAAATCAAGAGCATCCCTCTTCACCCAAAATAACAATGTTTTAATATTTGCTGCCCAGTAGTAATAGATAAAGTTTGGAAATGGCATACCACCCATTGTTCGTGGCAGTTGCAATATACTTTTCCCTATCCTTGGTTGCTTCTTACGCCATATAAAACTTGATATCTTGATATCTAAGGTGAAAAAAGAAGGATTTGGTTAGAAAAATGGGCAAACTTTGAAATAAATACATAAATTTAGACAACACACACATCTTGATGGAATTAATTCTTCCTCCAAAAGAAAGAGGAAGAATATCTCAACGGTCCAGATCTCTCTTAAGACTAGAAAGTAATGGCAGATATTTGGCTTGATAAAGATCACTAAAATTACACGTTACCCATATACCTAAATATTTAATTTTTCCAACGCTAATTTTTAAAGGGGCTGACACGATATGTCTTTCATATCCAGAGGAGATCGGCATTAGCTCACTTTTTTGAAGATTAACCCCTTGCACTCCGGTCAATTTCCCTAAAAACACCAAAAAATAACGTGCCCAAAGTAAATCGAAAGCTGTTCTTCAACCCTTTGCAGCATCTTTATGGGGTTGGTCTCATTTAAAAGAAAACACTTTGAATTTTTTGGCAAAACAGTCATAATTTCTCTAAGTGCTCCGGCCACTGAGTTACAGTCATCTAAACATACTGAACTTGAAGAAAATAAATTTGGCCTGGGTGTTTTTTTGGATACAAATGCTTGCAAATAACACACAGCTTCAAATCCGGGCTGGAAAATGCAACAGAAATGTAGAACCAAGTGTTATCCAGCTGAGGTCAAAATTTTGTAGCAATACCACAAAAATTGAATATATTACACAGCTTTTTCCTCAGGTAGTTCCCAGGCGTTTTTGAACTGTGCCAAATTGTGCCAAATGGCACAGTTTGGAAAAACGTCTGTAACTTTTGAATGAGTCAATATAGAAGCTTCATCTTGGGCTCTAATGAAAGGTGACACTCAGGGCTGTGTGTGTGTGTGTGTGTGTGTGTGTGTGTGTGTGTGTGGGTGGGGGGGGGGGGTTGTCCCCCCCCCTCGCTACAGAGGACGGACATCGGCCATTGCTACATGACGGATTAGACTCATGTGACGATGTGGCGACAGCGGCGCAGTCACCGTGGCTTCCCCCCCCCACTTGCTACAGAAGAGTAGCGGCGGGGAAGGGGGGTGGCGTTCACGGTCTGGACGCGGCGCACGACCCGTGTACCGCGGCGCACGAACTTCAGACTTCGTGCGCCGCACAGTTGTAATTTACCGATCAGTCAAAACTCATTTTTGATTACAATTTTCAGGGATAAAGAATAATTTAGCTTATAACACCTTACCTCTTCACAGCAGCAGTGTCCTGGTGAACTTCTCTTCCTCATTGTCAAACGAACGCGACGCTGGTCCGCTCGTGGTTCTGGTCTCGCGACCCGGTCAAAACATAATTCCATGATTGCGGTTTTGGCGAATGATTTATGACCTTCGTCGTCGGCCTCCGTCGGGCTATGATGACCATGGAAGAGAATCCTAAATGTCTATTCTGCTCAAATAAAAAAAAAAAAAGCACCGCCTGTGACTGAAGAGGCCGATGTGTGAATGGCTGTCCCTGTCACACAGGTAGCACATGTGGGTGGTCTCCGTGCTGCTGGGTCTGTGACGGTTCTTCCTGCGGGTCCTTTTTTATCTGCTGCAGCAGTCTGTCTTCATCCAGCCTTACAAAAAACAGCTCGCGAACTTCTCTGCTTCAAATGGCTCACTGCATTCACAGCTTTGGTAGGCGGGTCCTTCTTGCTAGGTTTTCAGTCATTGGTTCTTCAAGGTTTCAGAAACCCAATTCAAGGCTCTTATTAGTCGAATGAGAGGTCAATCAGATGAACTAATCTGTTCGCGGCTGTGTCTGCAGTGGAAGAAAGGAAATGCAGCTTTTATTTTCAGTACGCGCTTGGACACAGCTCCATCATGCGTCCTAGAGCGCACGAGGGCGCACGAGAGTGCCCTCGTGCGCTCTGGAACGCAGAGACTTGCCCGCCTGCGGTACAACGGAGTGCAAGAGGTTAACTTAATAGCCATATATTTTTCCAAATTCTGAGAGTAATTTCAATAATTCCGGGATGCTCGAACCAGGGTCCGATACAAACAGCAATGTATCGTCTGCATAAAGAGAAACTTTACGCTCCAAACCTGCCCGACAGATTCCCCCTATAGTGGAGTTCTGTCTCAAAGCTATAGCCAGTGCTTCCATAGCAATAGCAAATAAGAGTGGTGAGAGAGGGCATCCCTGCCTTGTACCGTGCTGTAGTTCAAAGTAGCTTGATACGTTATAATTAGTCCATACTGCTGCCATTGGGGTGGTATATAAGAGCCTGATCCAAGATATGAATCTTGGCCCAAATTTGAATACCTCCAAAGTCTTAAAAAGTAGCCCCACGCGACCCGATACCTTTTCGGCATCAAGTGAAAGCATTACTTCACAATCTGTACTAGCAGGTGAGGATGGACCGTGTAAAATATTAAACAAACGTCTAATATTGAAAAAAGAATGATGCCCTTTTATAAAGCCTGTCTGATCAGGAAATATGATTTCTGGAACAACCCCCTCAAGACGATGAGCCAAAACCTTGGTCAAAAGTTTTACTTCTGAGTTCAACAAAGGGGTCGGGCGGTACGAACTGCAATAGAGGGGGTCTCTGTCCTTTTTGAGCAATAAAGATATAATTGCTTGATGCATGGAAGGAGGCAGGGATTTTAATGTGAGAGATTCCTCAACTACAGATAACAGCAAAGGGGAAAGTTGATCTGAAAATTTTTTTGAAAAAATCTGATGGAAAGCCATCTGGGCCTGGAGATTTGCCACTTTGCATCTCTTTAATGACTGATGTTACTTCTATTAATGAAATGGCTCTCTCAAGCTCCAGCGACTGATCCAAATCAATAGATGGAATTTTCAAAGATCGAAAGAAGTCATTTATCTCAGATGCGTTAGTAGATGAATCTCAGGTGTAAACTGACTGATGAAAGTCTCTAAAGCAGGAATTAATTTCTTGGTTATCTGTATGAAGGATACCATGACCACCCTGTATTACTGAGATTGTTTTACAGATCTTTGATGCAGTTGATTTGCAAGTATTCACACTGATTTTTCCCCATACTCATAATAATTACATGTCATTTTTGAAAGAAGATATTCTGCTTTTTGTGTAGATAAAATGTCAAATTTAGTTTTTAGAGTCAGGTGCCTTTTTAACAATTCTGCTGTTGGGGAATATTATTACTAATTATGATTAAGTCCAACATAGTGTTCTAATCTATCAAGTAGAATATTATGATCAATAGTATCAAAAGCTGCACTAAGATCTAAAAGGACAAGTACAGAAACTAGTCCATTATCAGATGCAATGAGGAGGTCGTTAGTGACCTTCGCTAAGGCTGTTTCAGTGCTATGATGGATTCTAAACCCAGATTGAAACTCCTCAAATAAACCATTTCCCTGCAGGTGGTCAAATAATTGCGTAGCAACAACTCTTTCTAAGATTTTTGAAATGAAAGGGAGATTAGAGATTGGTCTATAGTTAGCTAAAGCTCCTGGATCTAGCGTTGGCTTTTTGAGTAAGGGTTTAATTACAGCCGTTTTAAAAGCCTGCGGTACATGGCCTAAAGTTAATGAAGAATTGATTATATGAAGAATAAAGCTACCAATAAGTGGGAAGACTTCTTTAAATAACCTGGTAGGAATAGGGTCTAAAAGACAAGTTGAAGGTTTGGATGAGGAAACTATTTTGTCTAACTCACAAAGGTCGATTGGAGTAAACTCATCAAGACAGACATCAATAGAAGGAGTTGTAGTAGTTACAGTATTTAAGTTAACTGTGGGAAGAATCTGATTGATTTTATCTCTGATGGATGAAATTTTATTATTGAAAAAGTTCATAAAGTCCTGACTAGTAAGCTCTAAGGGGATGCTAGGATTGACAGAGTCCTGACTCTTTGTCAACCTGGCTACAGTACTGAAAAGAAACCTGGGATTATTCTTGTTCTCTTCTATTAATGCAGAGTAATAACTCGTTCTAGCTTTTCTAAGAGATTTTTTATAAATTAAAAGATGATTTCTCCAAGCTAAATAGATTTCATCTAAATTAGTAGAGCGCCATTTTCTTTCTAATTGACGAGTCTTCTGTTTTAAGCTACGAGTTTCTGTGTTGAACCAAGGAGTTAAAAATCTCTGATTAGACTTTTTCTTTTTTAAGGGGGCCACCAAGTCTAGAGCCTGATGCAGAGAAGCTGAAACACTATCCACCATGTTATCAATTACAGAAGGAGCAAGCTGTCTATAGCTTATTTCCGTTGTGTTGACACATGGCATAGAGGAAACAATCTGCATAAATTTGGAAACAGCATCATCTGAGAGGCATCTACTGTGATAATATTTTTCTTTAGGAGCCAAATAGTCAGAAATAGTAAAATCAAAGGTTAACAGACAATGGTCTGACAGTACAGGGTTATGAGGAGACACTACAAGATTTTCTATTTCTATGCCATATGTCAGAACAAGGTCCAATGTATGGTGGAGGTAATGAGTAGAATTTCCTACTTTCTGAGAAAACCCAATCGAGTCTAATATTGAATTAAAAGCCACATTAAGGCAGTCACTATCTACATCCACATGTATATTAAAGCCCCTACTATAATTATTCTATCAGATTTCAGCACTAAATCAGCTAAGAAATCAGGAAATTCGGATAAAAATTCTGAATAGGTTGATGGGGGACGATAAACTATGGCAAATAAAATTGGGTTTAACCTGGAATTGCTAAAGTGCCCAACACTGAGGACCAGGCCCTCAAAGGAATTATAACATTAATTAGTATTAATTAATGTTATAGGTTAATATTAGTTAATATTAGTTAGTTAGTTAGTGAGGGTTAGTATTCATTAATACTAACCCTCTATTCTAAGGGCCTATAGGAAACAAATATCTAGGGACAATTTAGAACAGCCAATTAACCTAACATGCATGTTTTTGGCATGTGGGAGGAAACCGGAGAAATCCCGAAGTAAACCCACGCAACACGGGGAGAACATGCAAACTCCACACAGATCACTGTTGGTCGGGGGCTGGGATTGAACCCACGATCCCCACAATCCCCCGGCCAAGGGTAAACTGTGCTGCCGCAGTGCTAACCACTGCGCCACCGTGCAGCCCAATGTAATCACCAAACATTCTCACATGCCTATACATATGTAGGTTATGGGATATATGATTAATATAGACCACAGCCCCCCCCCCCCAAACGACTAAGAAAAGGACAATAGGAAAATTCACAGTTTAAGATAATTATTATGACATACTAACTGCTACACCTCTTGACAAAAAAGGAACTTTCCAGCAGCTATGCTCCTGTAGAGAGTTCAGTGGTAATCATAACAGCATAGTAAAATCACAAGTCAGTCCTAAACTGTTACAGCACAATTAGTGAACAACTTTTGAGTAGTTTGTATCAGTCCTTGTGCCGTCTGGGCTTTAATCTTCTTCCGAATCTGCTGTGGGTCCGCTTGGGCGTCCTGGTGGGACCTTCCTGTAAGGAATCTGCAGCTTGGGAAGGAGAGTGATTATTTGTTCCCTGCAGGGGGGCTGAGTCTTTTCTCTTGGGGGGTCTACCCCGCCGAGGTGCTCTCGCCAACCGTGCAGGCTCGTCTCTCAACAAGAAGGCAGGTTTAAGTCTGTCAATGCTGACTGTTTCTTTTCTGTCCCCAAAATCAAGCACAAAATGCTTATCACCAGGTTCCAGCACTCTGAATGGTCCATCGTATGGTGGACGGAGGGTTGGTTTTAAAGCTTCATGCCTAACAAAAACAAATTCAGCGTCTTTTAAAGCTTGGGGGACAAAAACCCGTGGAAAAGAATGATGTGCCGGCCCGGGGAGACAGTCCGGTCCGTTGCTGCCTGAAAACCTTGGGGCTGGAAGATGCCCGGGCTCTGGGTTCTCTGGTAAAAATTCACCTGGGAGCCTGAGAGGTTGTGCGAAAACTAATTCTGCTGGGGAGGCGTCTAGATCCTCTTTAGGTGCAGCACACAACCCCAATAAAACCCAAGGAAGTTTATTTACCCAATTTGTATCCGTTAGTGCGGCTCTGAGGGCGGCCTTTAAAGACCTGTGAAAACGCTCGCATAACCCATTAGCCTGAGGGTGATAAGCGGTGGTGCGGTGAATTGTTGTTCCTAAGCTGCTGGACATGGCTGACCAAAGCTCCGAGACAAATTGAGGCCCCCTATCGGACGTGATGTCCGATGGGACGCCGAAACGTGCCACCCAGTTTGTCAAAAAAACGCGAGCGACTTCCTCCGCTGTGGTTGACGCCAGAGGGACCGCCTCCGGCCAGCGCGTAGTACGGTCTATCATTGTTAACAGATGTGTGAAACCTTGGGAGGAAGGTAGTGGTCCCACGAGGTCGACATGAACGTGGTCGAACCTTCTAGCAGGGATTCGAAAAGGCTCTAGAGGGGCTTTTGTGTGTTTGTGTATTTTGGCGCGCTGACAAGAAATGCAAGTCTTTGCCCATTCTTTTACGTTTTTGCGCAGGCCAGGCCACACAAACTTTTCGGCGACCATTTTAACCGAAGCGCGCACACCTGGGTGCGCGAGGGAGTGAATTGAGTCGAAAATACGGCGGCGCCATGCAGCTGGAACTACTGGGCGAGGTCAGCCGGTTGAGATGTCGCATATTAGGGGGGGCACACCGTCGCGTAAACCCCTTTCCTCCAGCCTTAACCCTGTTGGTCCAGACAGGAGTGCGCGCACGTCCGCGTCACTACTTTGCTCCTCCGCCATGGCTGCATAATCTATCCCTACGTGGATTGGGGCTGCGTATGTGTCCGCGTTGGCGAAGAGTTCTGCGGCCGAGGTAGTATAATCTGTCTCCTCGCACTCTGGCGATGTCACAGCGTGAGAGAGGCAGTCTGCTACCACGTTAAGTTTGCCTGCCACATGTCGAATGTCTGTGGTGAACTCTGAAATCGCAGCTAGCTGTCTTTGTTGCCTGCCTGACCACGGTTCAGAAATTTTAGCCATCGCAAAGGTGAGCGGTTTGTGGTCTACAAAAGCCGTGAAACGCCTCCCCTCCAACCAGAACTGGAAGTGGCGGATGGATAAATGAAGCGCTAGCAGCTCCCTGTCAAAGGTGCTGTATTTACGCTCAGTTTGGTTCAGCGATTTGCTGAAAAATGCCAAAGGTTGCCAGGTTCCGCCGACGTGTTGTTGTACAACCGCCCCTATGGCCAGGTCTGAAGCGTCTGTGGTTAGCGCAATGCGGGCCGAGGGATCAGGGTGAACCAACAATGTGGCATTAGCTAGGGCACTTTTTACTTCCGCGAAGGCGCGTTCACGCTCCGGGGTCCGTTCGACCGCGTTGGAAGGTTTTTGTTTTCTGAGCGCGTCATATAGGGGCTGCATGAGCTGAGCTGCGCGGGGGAGGAAACGGTTGTAAAAATTAACCATTCCCAAAAATTCTTGCAGCGATTTGACCATTTGTGGCCGTGGGAAACTTTTTACTGCGTGAACTTTGTCTGGCAGTGGGACTGCCCCCTTCGGTGAAACTCTGTGTCCCAAAAAATCAATTTGTGACACGCCGAATTTGCATTTGGTTGGATTGATTATTAACCCGTGCTCTTCTAGTCTCTGAAAAACCATAGTGAGATGCTGATCGTGTTCTTCTTCAGATGAGCTGGCTACCAGCATATCGTCGAGGTAGACGAACACGAAAGGGAGGTCGCGTAATACTGCGTCCATCATCCGCTGAAAGGTTTGAGCAGCGCCTTTGAGGCCGAAAGGCATCCGCAAAAATTCAGAAAGGCTGAAGGGGGTTATTACAGCTGTTTTAGGAATGTCTTCCGCTCTAACGGAGACTTGATGATAGCCGCGGACCAGGTCTATTTTTGAAAAAATGCACGCACCCGCCAGATGTAGTGAAAAATCTTGGATGTGAGGAATTGGGTAGCGGTCATGCGCTGTTGCGTTGTTTAATCTGTGGTAATCGCCGCACGGTCTCCAAGAACCGTTGGGTTTAGGGACCATGTGAAGCGGTGACGCCCAGGGGCCTTTTGAGCGCCTGATAATGCCTAGTTTTTCAAGGGTGGTAAACTCGTCCCGAGCTATGACGAGCTTGGTCGCGTCTAAGCGCCGAGCTTTGGCGAATACGGGTGGGCCCGTTGTGGGAATAAAGTGTTCGACCCCGTGCTTAGCCACTGTAGCTGAGAATTTGGGAATTGTGAGTGCTGGAAATTGGGTGAGGAGTTGATCAAACTTACCTCCTGTTGTAGTGACGCTGGCCTGCACGGGTGGTGGAGAAACTCGAGCTGAGCAGGGAATAGAAGCAAAGGACAGTGCATTAACCAAGCGTCTGTTCGCTAGATCGACCAATAACCCATGTGCACACAAAAAGTCTGTGCTCAACAAGTTAAAACTCACCGCCGCTACAACAAATGTCCATCTGTAGTTGCGGCCATGGATGCGGAGGGGCAGGTTCCTTTCGCCAAAAGTGTCGATGATGGAGCCGTTGGCTGCCACCGCTCCATTACCCCGGGGGCCCATGGCCCGGTCTGCTTGGGAGGGCATGACAAAACTTAGCTGAGCTCCTGTGTCAATGAGGAACTGCTTGCCGGTGTGTCTGTCCGTCACATATAGAAGCTTGCTTTTTTCGCCGAGAACTGCCGCTGTTAACGGTTCTCGGCTTTGGCGTTTTCCCGAAATTGTGAATCTGCAGGGGGGAAAGCATTTGTAAGCCTTCTCGGCGAAGCGGTGGTGGTAATAACAGATGTCGCTCCGTCTGTTACGTCTTGGCCGTGTCGCTGCCATGGCGGGCGGATTCTGCTCAGTGATTTGTGGCTCCCCGTGGCTCCGGACATCGGCGTTGAGGCCTGCGGATGCTGCTGTGGGTGTCTGTTCCCTGCAGGCGTTGACGAGTCGCTGCGCTTCGTGGAAATTCGAGGAAATTGTCATTGTCCTCTTCTTTGAGTTGCAGCAGGTCCTCCATGAGGGCCTTGGGTCTGCATCCTCTGTGGCCGTAGACCGCCAGGATCCTCTCGGCTCTCTCCTCGGCAGAGGGGACGAAATTCGCCACAATGGTCGCTTTTAGTTCTCTGTATTTGTCCTGGGCCGGCGGCCGCTGGATTATGCTCCGCGCACATCTCGAAGTGGCGGCGTCGAGTTTGGCGACGATGTGATAGAACTTTGTATCGTCAGCCGTGATGCCCGCAAGTGCAAACTGGGCTTCAGCTTGCTGAAACCACGAGGCGGGGTCTTCCTGCCAGAAGTCCGGCAGGTTGACGGTGACGGCGTTTGTGTGGACTGTCACTGATGTGTCCGCAGGGTGAGAGTGCCTTCCTTCGGCTCTCACAGCAGTGCTGGTGCTCGGTTGAGCCCTCTCTATCACTTCTGCCGTGGGGGAACGTCGTCCATCTGTTCCCCTGTCTGCATGGGCGCCGGCGTCTGCCTGGGTCGCCACAGATGAGTTGATCGCTGGGGAACGCCTCTGGTCCATTCTCGCGTCAGGGTCACCAGTGTAGAAGAGCTTGGAATGACGAGGCGATATGACTTATAAACCAAAGTTTATTATCAGCTTTGCTCCTCTAACAAGTCTCATCTAGTGCAGCAGCAGAAGAAGTAACAGAGCGAACACATTCGGCTCTGTGTACTTATACTCACACACAACAAAAGACATGCATATAAAGCTGACATCCCCCATTAACTTAATTATCCTCCTTTGTCTCCGTACCCCTGCACCTGGCCCTGGGAGGTCAGGGCGACCTATCTGGTCTCCACCGCAGTGCCTCGGATGCTCTTTGATCTTCACTGGCGGTTGAGACCCTTTGTCCTGTTCTGAGGTGTGAAGTTGCTTTACATATGTAATCACCAAACATTCTCACATGCTTATACATATGTAGGTTATGGGATATATGATTAATATAGACCACATGGACGACCGTTTAGCCTGGTAGTGTTCATGTAAGCCATAAAAAACATTAAAGTTCAAATGTACATGCCCATACATATTACAAACCACGATAGCAAAGGAACGATATAAACGCAAGTCTGACAAAACAAAAAAAAAGATGTGGTGTCATCCCTCCCCTTTCACCTGTATGAACCTGGTGAACCCCAAACCCAGCTAACAAAAATCCATTTAGTGCTTATGTGAGACTCGGGTTACTGCTGACGCCGGCTCTCTCCCAACCCTCCTTTATCTATATATAACCAAATGCACAGCCCTAAAACTAAGAAATCAAAAGAAATGGAATATGTGAAAATCAACTAGATCCATGTAAAAAAGAGGAAACAATTGCTGCCCCATTATTGCAACTCTGTGTAAATAACTCTTATTTAAATAATTACACAAAGGAAAAGAGAAAACAGAAAGAATCAATAAATGAATGAACCGGCCTGAGTGAAAGACGATAAGAACAAGACACTCGGTATGCCCGCTGGCACCTTTATTGCCGACCACAAAGTCCCAGGAGAACCCAGAAGAAATAAAAACATATCCGCTCCCCCACCTTCTGCTCGCTTTCACAATAAAAGCCCTGCGGAAAACAGTACAACAAACATTTGATAAATGACAGTTACATACAATATATTGTATCTGAAACTTAACAATCTCCCTGTCTTTTTTTTAAACAGTCATATTCAAACCCATTAAGTCCAACAACATAAACATATACCCGTGCTCAAATAAACCCTGAGCTTGAAGACAGAACATAACTGTTAAACAAAGCTTCAATATGAATAGAACTGTATCTTCTCAAGTTTTCATTTTTTTTAGTAATACTCTGACCCCCTATTAACCAACAGTCCACTGCCCTTCACTCAGCACCTTGAGCAACTGGTGAGCTGATGCACCCTTTTTGTGAGGCAGTCTGCGAGTTGTTCTTTTGTGCTCTGCCACAGTATTTGTTCAGCTTTCTGCATCTGAATAAGCTCTTTGATGCTACTAATCTCCAAACAAAGTCTTTTCTCAGAAACTGACTTTGTGGATTTTAGTGCATCAGTTAGCGAATGGTTGTCTGTTGCACAGATTATTGGAGGGGCGTGGTTCGTGTCTCCTGCGGTCAACTCAGACAACAGTGTAGCTAGAAAAAGTGCATTGTCAACTCCCTCAGACACAGCCAGGGTTTCACCAGCTAGTGGACTTCTCACTACCCTTTTTACTCTCTTTGATTGCCAAGAAAGAGGTGAAAACTTTCCCTTTTCTCCAATGAGAGCAATGAAATGTCCTCCTTGAGTGCCTCCATCAGACAGGTTTCCAAATGAGGCGTCACTAAACACAGTTATTTTCAGTGCACTGTCTTGTCCCAAATGTGAAAAGTTTAACACAACCTTCTTTGACTTTATCTTGCACACTATTCTGTTTGCTTCATGGATGGTGTGTGCAGGTGGATCTTTCAGTGCTGATACCAGGTTACTAGCATCAAACATCACATCTGGTCTACTCTGCCTGGCAACCCAGAGAATCTGACCAATCTTTGATCTGAGTTGATCTTTTTCCTCCTCACAGAGAGGCGAATCTTGCTGTACTGCTCGCGATGGGTCAATGTGTATGGGCTGCATGTGCTGAATGTATTTCTCCTGGTGCATTTGCACCTTTCCATCAAGACTCACAAAGTCTACTCCCACATAACAGAAGTGTTTGTGTGCTTCACGCCCAACCTGGAAAACGGATTTCAGGTGAGGTATGACTGTTGTGGCAAATTTTTGTGTGCCTCCCCATATGAAATCATCTACATGACAGGCGAGCACCCCAGACACGGTGCAGTCTTGATCTATCCAATAGAAAACAGCTGGATCGACCTTTGACATTTGTCCACCTGCTTTCAGCACCATCTCTTTGACTCTGTTGTATCAGTACAATGATGCGTCTGCTAAGCCATATACACACTTTTTGAGCTTCCATAATATTCCATTACAGTTGGCTTCAGGAGGTGGTCTAATGTAAATGTCACATGACACCTCCATTCCCTGAAGAAATGCTGATTTTATGTCCATAGAATGAAGTGACCATTGTTTTTGACAAATAACTGCTGTTAGCAGTCGTAAGGACTCTGAAGCACAGGTGGGTGAGTCCTTCTGCAGCTCACACATCTCCATCTCCTCAAAACCTCTTGCCACCAGACGAGCTTTTGGCACTAATCCTGAGACGGTTTCTTTGAGAGGACACACCCACCTTGTTGAAATACACTTTTGTCCCTCATCCTTCATCTCTACAAACACACTGTTATCTCTCCAGCATTTAATTTCTTCTTGTTTGGCTTTATCAAATGATAAATCATTAGCCACGAACACATCTTCATTAGTGTTAACATCAGTGACAGCAGGTTCAAGCTCAAGACTCTGTACCTGTGTTAGATCAACAGATTTTGTGTTACCATCTAGACAATCAGGCTCCATAAAAAGCAAGTTATACCAATTTTTATATTTCCCTGTTGCTTTGCCTGCCCGCCCCAAAACTTTGGCTGTGTGTTTAACCCCACTGTCTTTGTCTGTGTATTTCAGGACCTGCCCCGTTTTCAAACAAACACCGGATGTTTCAGCTGTGTTTGGCATTTCTGGTTGTGTTCCATGAGTCTCTCTGTCACCATTCGTGGAAAGTGAAATCTCACTCTGAACTCCAGTAGCTTCTTCAGTGCAATGGGGCTGAAGCATGTTTTCTTGAACCTCCATTTCGTTTTCTGTGTTCTCCATGTTTTCAGCAGTTCCTATCATTCCTTGTTTTTCACCAGTGTCTGTGTTGTTTTCTGAATTTCCATTTGTCGTCTGATGTTCACTACTTTTAGGGTTCACTTTTCTCATCCTGAGATGATGCACTCTTACGCAGGTTCCTCCGTGTCAAACAAACACCACTGCACCATCCTGGTCAATAACAACTGCTGGCCCTTTCCACTCTGGACAGTCCACTCTTTTATAGTAGATTTTATCATCCACTTCATATGTTTCATCTGTGTGACGGATCTGTTTGCGTAGTGCTCTCCGTATTCTTTCAGAACATTCTGCTTCTGTGAAAGCTCTTCTTGCAGCGTGCAAAGCAGAGATGTGTTTTGCAACCAATTCACTCTTTGTAGTGCCCTCTAAGGCTGGGAGTTTATCATTTAACACAGAGGGCAGGTTGGGATTCTGTCCAAACACCAGTTGATATGGGCTGAATCCATGAACATTGTGCATGGTGTTTTTTGCCATGAGTGCCCAGTCTAGAGCAGTGCTCCAGTCACAGCAGTTACCGGCTTTTATTTTCATTATGATCTCTGTGAGTGTTTGATTCTGTCTCTCTAGAAGTCCATTGCTCCACGGGCTGTAGGTAGCTGTTGTCTTAACTTCTATGTTGAAATTCTCTGCCATATCTCTCACCTCATCATTATTGAACTCTCCTCCATTGTCACTAAACAGTTTCTGTGGTGGTCCATGTACACTTACCCACACATGAATGAAGTGCTTCACTATTTCTGAGGCCTTTTTTGTAGTGACAATGCTGCCTGCACTGAATCTCGTGAATTGATCAATAATGTGAAGATACCACAGGCCTGGCTTCAGTTCATGTAGATCAACTGCCACAGTTTCATTATACTGAGATGCTAGTGGCAACCCAACTGCAGGCCTTGGTTTGGTCTTACTGTACCTTTGGCAAATGTCACGTTCACTGATGATTTTTTGCAGGATCATGTTGCATTCTGTGTCTTTATTTCCAGAGCTATCGAGCAGCTTCTGCAATTTGTCAGCAGAAGCATGGCCAAACTGTTTGTGAAGCTTCACCAGGAGTTTGTGTTTTTCAGCCACGTTCAAATTGTCCGTGATTGTCAGGATCTCCTCATCCCATTGCTCTTGATTCTCATCTCCATTTTCATGTTTTGTGACATCATCATCAGCTGTCAAAATCTGATCACCACGCTGACTGTGTCTATTTTTTCTGTCCATAATGTTCACACAGTAATGACCAGAGCTGGTAAAGTCAAGTTTCACTGGTCGCTGAAACATGACTGCACTGTCATTTTCCATGTCCAACACTGTTCCTGCTCTTTTCAAAGATGTTTTGCTCAGAAGAAGTGGGATTTTTACAGGAACAACCTCAGTCTCAATACTACATTTTGTCTGTCCAATCTTTGCAGGTATTTTCAACCTTTTTGTGGAATGAATCACTTTTCCATCACCAAATTTAAATGGTTTGTTACTCTGCTTCTCCGTTTTTCTCAAATTATTTATCTCACTCAGACTCAGCCTTGTCATGCTTGTCATGTCATCAAGCCATTCTTGTCCACACACAGTCCGAGTGCATGCAGTGTCGATTATTGCAGAATCAAAACACTCAGTCATAAAGATTTCTGCTTCATTGGGTGACTCTTTAGTAAACAGGGTAAAGTTACACTCCTCTGTGTTACTTACTTCACTCGCTTCTATAAGTTGACTTGTTCACTTCTGTGTGGACAGTCTTTAGCCCAGTGAAATGTGCTTTGGCAGATGGCACATCTTGATCTCCGGCCACACCTGTCCAGGGGGTTGGTGCCCGCTTGTGGGGTTTTTTGGTTACTATTCCAGGAGGAAAACTTTCTTGTTTGCCGGTTTTGTTCTGTGATGTAGGCCGTGTCCTGATTAATGCCCGTGGTTAAAACAGATGAATTTTCACCAAATATTCGCTTGAGTGCTGATTTCATCGAGGCAAAAGTTAAGTCTGTACACGCAGTCAAGGCGAGCTGCCGATCTTTAACATCCAGGCATGCAGTGTCTAACAACTTAAATGCAAGCACAGCATCGGGAAGCTCCATCTTATATTTGCGCATGCAGGAGTAGCGCTGCTCAAAGTCTATTATATAGTCTGCCATCGACACACCGCTGTCTTTCTTTATCCGGTCAAAATGGGAGTAGGCCTCATAAACTTGGTCTTTTTCTTCTTTCAAGAATAAGTTATCAAGATTCAAAAGCAAAGTGTCCATACCAGTGTCTCCATTCAGGTCATCCATCGGTGTCTCCATCGCCACTTCCCGCGCTCTTCCCAATAGCACCAAAGCCACAGCGAGTGCTTGTTTCTTTTTTTCCAGCTCCGTGACTCGGGTCCAAATCGTGATTTCATTTTTCCAACTTTCATAGGGCTTCCCCTCATCAAACGTCAGCGGGACTCTATAGTTGGTAACCATCCTCTGCTACCATTGAAAGACGATAAGAACAAGACACTCGGTATGCCTGCTGGCACCTTTATTGCCGACCACAAAGTCCCAGGAGAACCCAGAAGAAAAAAAAAACATATCTGCTCCCCCACCTTCTGCTCGCTTTCACAATAAAAGCCCTGCGGACAACAGTACAACAAACATTTGATAAATGACAGTTATATACAATATATTGTATCTGAAACTTAACATGAGTACTTCACCTCTGGTGATTCAAACTGATATTTACAGCAAAAACTATGGTCCACTTCAATTTTAACATCTTCTACAACAAAAAATGTGGCCCATAAAGTGGAGCAAATCAGCTTAAAATTTCTATCTTACAGTTTATGGTGCGTCATCTGAAGTAGCAATAATCTTTTCTTTCACATAGTCCATGGCTCTTTTGGTGTCTGTAAACTCCTTATCTTCTCTTCCGTGTGTGATACGGAGCCGTGCTGGAAACATCAAGCCATAGTGAACACCTTCTCGGTCCCGCAGCAGCTTGCTCACCTCGGTGAACGCCATCCGTGCTTTAGCAACACTCACGGTGTAATCAGGAAAAATGGCAACAGCCTCCCGTTGAGGCGAAGTGGTCCGCTGCTCCATGCCCAGTGTAGAATTTCAAGATATTCCTGGTGGTAATGCAGTCTAGTGATGATAATTCTTGGTTTGCCGCTCCTGTTCCATGGGCCAGAGCCCCAGTGCGCACGGTCAACCAGCGGCCCCTTCTCCAGGTGAAACACATGCACCAGCAACTTAGACACTGCTGCAGAAGAACTGGAGCCAGATGTCTCTGATGTTAGACCTCCTCATACGCCCCTCCATGTCCTCGCACTTCTCTTTGAGTTCCTTGAGTGCCTTTCTCAAATCTATCACCTCATTCTGCAGTTGGACCACTTCATCGGACCAGGAGGACTGATTGTTCGCCATCTCTGTTGCGTCCGCTCTCACCTGTCTGCGTGGAGAGCCGCCGTGCTGTTAACCATTTCAATTTTCACAGCCTGCAGATCATTTTTGAGTGAGCTGAGATCTTCCGCGAGGACATTTCTAATTTCCGTTTTAATCACGGATAAGAAGTCAGCCTTAAGAGCATCCAGAAGTTCGAGTTTCAACACATCCACGTCACCCTTCCACGGCGAGGGCGGAGGTGAATCACTCTGGCCCTGAGAGACACTCTGGCTGGAGGATGCATTGGGCTTTGTTGCCGCAGGCCCACGTACTTCTATTTTCATAAATTTGCCGCAATTTAAGATTTAAAACAATAAATTTTAGTTAATATAACTTTAACAAGCTATTACACAATCCACTGTGTGAGAATGAAACAGATGCGCCACAGCTACATGACTGTGAGGAGGAGGTTCTCACTGTCCTGCAGCTCTGTAACCAGGAGAGGAACTCCAGTCTGGACCAGGAGGAACAAGATGCTGCACAGGTTAAAGAGGAAGAAGAAGAACTCTGTAGCAGTCAGGAGGAAGAAGACTTTGGACTGAAAGAAGAGACTGATAGCTTCATGGTGACTCCTACTGATGAGGACAATGACAAGAGTGAAACTGAACCAAACAGTGAGCAGCTCCTCTCTCACAACTCTGCTGACACTGAGAGCCAAGACCAGGGAGCAGGTGAGAATGTAAACCCAGGATCAAGTAAACATGAAGAGCCAAAGAAGAGACTTGACAGAAAGAGAAGTGACCGCAACGATGTAGACAACTCCTCTATGTCAGAGAATCAGTGTGATACTGATACAGGTGAAAAGTCTCTAAAATGTTCTAATAATGACAAAGACTGTAAAAATGAGTCCCAGAAGGAGAAAGATCACATTGTTCAGTCACACGTTTGCAACACGTGTGGGAAAAGATTCAGGCAGAAGAAAGATTTATCATGTCACGAGAGAATTCACACAGGTGAGAAACCTTTTTCTTGTGAAACATGTGGGCAGAGTTTAATCATAGTGGTACTTTGAAAACCAAGGTTGTCATAACCAGGAGCGGCACTGGGGTTAAGCTCCCAGTGCTCATAAAATGCTCCTTACAGCGTGCGTCTCGAAAAGCCTCTGACAACTAAGTCCAACTCCTAGCCTGCCCATGTGGTTTAGTCTCTAAGCCCGGCGGAACTGCTTTTACTAATAGGAGAAGGGACGAGGACGGATCTCTGGTGCCTTAAAACCAGATGCTTCGGGTAGATGGTGGCTCGTCAACCTGGGAAGGTAGCCCATCTAGGGGAAGGTAAACCCTGATTTCAAACCTCCGCTGCCTTGCGGCACACCCGGTCACGGGAAAGGCTTCGGGAGTCAACCCTGAGGAAAAATCTGGAGTCGGAGCCCCTAAGGCAGTTCTCTGTTGTACTCAACATCGTTCTGGCAGCTCCTGCGACGGCGCTGGTGCCAAACTATAGCAGCCCTGCTGTTCCTTTGGATTCATCATTGACGTGGAGAGGGGGGACATGCTGCATGGGTAACATCTTGTCCTCCATATCTTCCTGCCCAGGCTTGAATCCTACCAATGCCCAACGCTGGAAGGTAGAACACCGGTGCGCATCAGCCTGTTCAGCCACAGGCGGTGCTGTTCCAGCAGAGTAGACGTTTAGGATTCTCTTCCATGGTCATCATAGACTGACGGAGGCCAACGACCGACAACGACACAATCCACTATAGTTGGATGGCACAGGATAATAACAAAGTTGAGCAAGCTGGCAGAGAGCCCACGCCATGCACATCTTACTTCTCCACCATCTTCCAAATCACGTTTCAAATACAAGTTTTTTAGATTCATTACCAAAGGAGGATTTTGTGGGCTGCCTTTTCATATGATTTGGCTGAGGGACGATATGACCCACGTCTCCATCTGCCCACAAACGGAGTTTGCTCCTGCTGCAGGTATGTCTGTTTATCAAACTATGACTCTTATTTATCATTAAAAGTAACTTGCCTACACTTAAAGTTAATGTCAACATGCGGAAAACACCCAAATTTGCATCGGAGCGAGTTAATAGCTAAAATAGCATTAGCATAGCAACACGTTGGCTTGGTAGAAATATTAATTCCAGTTTGAGCTACTTATCAGCCTCAGAGTAAACATATCAACACTGCCAATAAACTAGTTTAAAAATAAGACTGACACTCACCTGCTGACAAATGGGCCGGAGCTCTGTAGAGCTGAAATGAAGTGTGGGCATTAACAGGGCCAACGAGACCTGGAGGGCTGGTGCAGGGAGAACAATCTGGTGCTCAATGTGGACAAAACGAAGGAGATGATTATCGACTTCCGGCAGTCACAGCCTGAGCACGTCCCCCTCAGCTTCGGCAGCCGTTTAGTGGAGAGAGTGGAGAACATCAAGTTCCTCGGAGTGCAGATCTCGCAGGACCTGACCTGGAGCAAGAATTCCTTGGGGATCAGGAAGCGGGCTCAGCAGAGACTACACTTCTTGAGGAAACTCAAACAGGCCTCTCTCCCCATCTGCATCCTCAGGACCTTCTACAGAGGTGTGGTGGAGAGTGTTCTGACATACTGCATTGCTACATGGTACTCCAGCTGCAGTATGTCAGACAAAAAAGCCCTGCAGAGGATAGTCAAGGGGGCAGAGAGGGTAATTGGAGTCTCCCTCCTCTCTGTCCAAGAACTTTTTCAGAACCGTTGTAGGAGCAGAGCACTGAACATTGTCAAGGACCGTTCTCACCCTCTGCATAAACACTTTGAACTTCTGCCATCTGGTAAACCATTCCGGAGCATTAGAGGCAGAACCACCAGACTGATCAACAGCTTCCTTCCACAAGCTGTCAGGATGCTGAACAGCTGACCCGGAATCTCTCATACACACTACTGCACCTACGGACATTATGTATATTATTTGTATATTATAGTTAGTTTTTTCAAGTATGTCTCAGGGAAGTGTGAATGGATGTGGTGGGGTGGGGGGTGAAGATATGTGTGAGTGTGTCTTAAATCATGTTCTTCTACTTATATGGATGCCGAGAGAAACACATATTGCCTGCACTACAGTTGTATGTACAGCAATATGACAATAAAGGTTGATTTGATTTGATTTTGATTTGAGTGTAAATAAGCAGGTTTTTCTTCTTAGCGCCGTGGATAAATTTTGCAAACTTAAACATGACAGCTTTCGGGGATTTCCACAGCAGGTACAGTTTATTTTCTATTATTAGAGTGTTCTGCCAATGTACAGCCAAGCTGGTGCATTTATTCATCGTTACAAATATCAATCAATATTGTTTCTGGACACTGTACTGGATCATTCTTCCAAGTGTCCCTACTGGTAGACAGTAGGGACACTTTTTGAAATCACAAATTTAAAGTTTTTGATGATATCTGATCCAATCTTGCGATCAAAGCTCGTCATTGATATGCTGTATTGTTTCAGTGGTAAACTGCTGGTTTTCTTACCTCCGCGCTCTTGCGGTGAACACATTCCTGTGCAAGTACCTGGATGTGTAGACAGCCCTATACATTCTGTAGGATGGAGAGTAAGTTTTTGAAGCCTGGGTAAGATGTCCTAATTGACAAAGGAGTTAAAAACAAATGGCACTGGGCGTGGACTGAAGAAATGGGCAGAGAGAGTAAGCCTTTTGGTAGCTGGTGCAAAAAACTTAGAGAACCAGGAGCTCGTTTCTGCACGTTGTGCTAGAAAAAGCTCATGTATACAACTAGTGTAAAAAAGTGTTACCACATCACCAACTAGATTGCAGCCACAGAGCAGCTGTCTGTCTTTGTTAATTGAATTAAACTGTAGTTTTCTGTAGTAATCTGGCTTTGTGCAGTTCCCTTCTTATCTTTTATAGTATTTAATTTACTCTTATTTCTTTTGAACAACACAACTAAGGAAATAATGCAATTTAGAGTATTATATACAGTTCACTGTTGCTGTTTACAATTTGTTATTCAAAATACATGGTGCAAATATTGCACATTCCATTAAAAATAGTAAATCGATGGCCTTTTCCATATAGCCTTTACTGAATGACTGCTAATCAAATCTTATTCCACCAGTGAATTAGTTCACTTGACTGAGTTTCACATACCCTTATTCATAAATTTCATGCTATAGATTGTAGGTCATTCTGTACATAATTTTTTTTTTTTTTTTTTTTTGTTACTTATTTGTACCCGTAGGTAGACTTGGTTTGCAGTCTGGTGACAAGCCACCGGCTGCTGGTCGCTGCGTGCACGAGCGCCCTAAACCTACATGTTTTTTTTTTGGTGTGCGGGAGGAAACCGGAGAAATCCCGGAGTAAACCCGCGCAACACGGGGAGAACATGCAAACTCCACACAGCTCACTGTTGGTCGGGGGCTGGGATCGAACCCACGATCTCGTGATCCCCGCGATCCCCCGGCCGAGGGTAAAACTGTGCTGCCACAGTGCTAAACCACTGCGCCACCGTGCAGCCAATTTAATTTAATTTATATAACTTGAGAACAGCATCCTAAATGTTAGATGTTTGCACCACATTAGAGTGAGATGGAGGACTATTGCCACTTACTGACCTTCCTTGGTATTGCTGTTTCAAACAGTCCACCATCATCTAGTCTTGCGTGTTCTCCCCGTGTCTGCGTGGGTTTACCCCGGGTACTCCGCTTCCCTCCCACAGACCAACAACAGGCAGGTTAGGTTAACTGGAGACTCTAAAGTGGCCCTAGGTGTGAATGGTGAGGGGATTGGTGTCATACTGTGGCTGCCTCATCAATCCAGGTGGATGCTCTGAATATCCCTCTGGGATTAATGAAGTATACAAAATACAAATATATATATATATATATATATATATATATATATATATATATATATATATATATACAGTATATATACTGTATATATATATATATATATATTCAGGAAGAAGATGGAGGACAAGCTGCAACAGAGCGACATCAGCGGGGTCTGGAGAAACCTCAAAACCATCTCGGGGCTCCAGAATACCTCCCCCCAGGCCACGGGGGGCAGGGAGTGGGCGAACAACCTGAATCTGTTTTTCAATAGATTTGACCAACCGCCCTCCCCCCTGTCTGCACAACAACCACTGCTGCCTCTAAGAAATCAAGTCCTGCTACCCACTCCCCACTCCACCGACACCCCCCCCCCACTCCCAACACACAGCCCCCCATCCTGACCCTGACCAAGACCCAGGTGAGGACGGAGCTGAGGAAGATCAAGGCGAGGAAGGCGTCGGGACCGGACGGCATCAGCGCAAAGCTCCTCAAGTCCTGTGCAGACCAGCTGTGTGGGATTGTGACGTATATCTTCAACATGAGCCTGAAACTGGGGAGGGTACCACAGCTGTGGAAAACATCTTGTGTGGTACCTGTACCAAAAACTTCCCACCCCAAAGACCTGAACAGCTTCAGACCGGTGGCCTTGACGTCCCACTTGATGAAGACCCTGGAGAGACTGCTCCTTGCTCATCTCCGCCCCCTGGTGGAACCAGCGATGGATCCACTCCAGTTCGCCTACCAGCATGGCATTGGGGTGGAGGATGCGGTGATCTTCCTCCTTCACCGTTCTCTGTCCCACCTGGAGAAGCCCGGGAATATGGTGAGGATCATGTTCTTTGACTTCTCCAGTGCTTTCAACACCATCCAACCGATGATCCTGAAGGACAAGCTGCTGCGCGCAGGGGTGGACCAGCACCTGTCATCATGGATCCTGGACTACCTCACGAACCGGCCTTAGTTTGTGAGAACCCAGGACTTCAATTCAATTCAATTCAATTCAACTTTATTTATATAGCGCCATTTCACAACAACAGTCATCTCATAGCACTATCAACTGTAGGGAGGACCCCCACAGTTGCAGAAAGACCCCAGCAAGACTGTGTTTCCGACACGAACATCAGTAGCACGGGGGCCCCCCAGGGAACGGTGCTGGCTCCCTTCCTGTTCACTCTTTATACTGCGGACTTCTCACACAACACAACACACTGCCATCTACAGAAGTTCTCTGATGACTCTGCGATCGTTGGTCTCATCTCCAGCGGAGATGAAGCTGAGTACAGAGGGCTTATCCAGGACTTTGTGGACTGGTGCCATCGGAACTGCCTCCAGATCAACGCGAGGAAAACTAAGGAGCTGGTGGTGGACTGCCGCAGGCATGGACAGCCCCTCACAGCACCAGTAAATATACAGGGAACAGACATCGAGATGGTGACATCCTACAAGTACCTGGGTATTCATCTGAACAATAAACTAGACTGGTCACACAATACTGACGCACTCTACAAGAAGGGACAGCGCAGGCTGTTCCTGCTGAGGAGACTCAGGTCTTTTGGTGTACAAGGGGCGCTGCTGAAGTCCTTCTATGACACGGTGGTGGCATCAGCCATCACTTTTGGAGTGGTCTGCTGGGGCAGTGGCATTACTGCAGCCGATAGGAAGAGACTGAACAAACTGATTAAGAAAGCTAGCTCTGTCCTGGGGCAACGCCTTGATCCGATGGAGGAGATAGGAGAGAGAAGGACGGTGGCTAAACTGTCATCTCTGCTGGAGTCCGAGTTCCACCCTATGCAGGACATACTGGATGCACTGAGGAGCTCATTTAGCAGCAAACTACATCATCCTAGGTGCACAACCGAGAGGTTTCGTAGGTCCTTCCTACCAACGGCTGTCAGACTGTACAACCTAAGCAGGGCTGCTCGCAGAGATAGCAAAAAGACGTAACAAACTAATAGTTTTTTGAATGCAAAAGATGCAATAGACTTACACAATGGTCCCCTCCGGCATACAACTAGGAAAATACCGGTCGCTATGGAGGGTGAGAATATGTATGGGCACATAATCATACCATGTAGGATAACTAAATAGACGGTTATGCTGTTTCATCCCACCTAGCTACAATGCTCTGCACTGTGTGTGTTTATATATTTACATATTTATTCCATCTAGCAACAATGCTCTGCACTGTGTGTGTTTATATATTTACATATTTATTCCATCTAGCTACAATGCTCAGCACTGGGTGTGTTTATATTTATATATCTATATATTTATTCCATCTAGCTACAATGCTCAGCACTGGGTGTGTTTATATTTATATATCTACATATTATTCCATCTAGCTACATTGCTCCGCACTGTGTGTGTTTATATACTTGCATATTTATTCCACCTAGCTGCAATGCTCCGTACTGTGTGTCTGTGTGTGTGTGTGTGTGTGTATATATATATTTTATAGTAATATGTACATATGTATATTAGCTGCTCTTGCTTGCTTGTTTTTTTTTTTGCCTTCTGATTGTTGCTCTGAGTGTTGCTATCCCTGTGCTGTTGCAATCCTGGAATTTCCCCGTTGTGGGACTAATAATTCAATTCAATTCAATTCAATTCAACTTTATTTATATAGCGCCATTTCACAACAACAGTCATCTCATAGCACTATCAACTGTAGGGAGGACCCCCACAGTTGCAGAAAGACCCCAGCAATCAGGCGATCCCCTGTGAGCAGCACTTGGCGACGGTGGAGAGGAAAAACTCCCTTTTAACAGGAAGAAACCTCCAGCAGAACCAGGCTCAGGGAGGGGCAGTCATCTGCTGCGACTGGCTGGGGGGTGAGGGGACAGAGAAGAAGAAAAGAACAGACATGTAGAGAGCAAACAGCACGATGGGGACTCAATCTATGGGAGAGAACAAACAAATGTTAATGACCAGCAAAAAAAAAAAAATATTTCATAGAGAGTGAGGAAAGGAGTGAGGCCCAGTGCATTACTGGAGGTCCCCCGGCTGACTAAACCTATTAGCAGCATAACTAAGGGAGGGTTCAGAAACACATGATCCCTCCCTAATTGTAGGCTATATCAATTAGGGTAATATTATATATTAGGGCCTTTGTTATAAGATAATAAAGGCTTATCTTATCTTATCTTATCTTATATATATCGTGGGATCGTGGGTTCGATCCCAGCCCCTGACCAACAGTGATCTGTGTGGAGTTTGCATGTTCTCCCCGTGTTTGCGTGGGTTTACTCCAGGATTTCTCCGGTTTCCTCCCACAAGGCCAAAAACATGCAGGTTAGGTTAATTGGAGACTCTAAAGTGGCCCTAGGTGTGAATGTGTGTGTGAATGGTTAAGGGATAGCGCCGTACCGTGGCTGCTTCATCCATCCAGGTGGATGCCTTTAATTTCCCCTCTGGGGATCAATAAAGTATACAACTACTATATATATATATATGTGTGTGTGTGTGTGTGTGTGTGTGTGACCCCCCATGACCCTGCCCCTGGGAAAAAAGTTCGGGCTCAGGATTTTTTTTTTTAACCCTACTGAGTGTATGATTTACAGTGGTGTGAAAAAGTGTTTGCTCCCTTCCTTCTTTCTCATTTTTTTGTATGTTTGTCACACTTAAATGTTTCAGATTGTAGAGGAGCTGGAAATGATGAGGCGATTTTGTATTAAAAACAGAGTCTTTAATGAACAGCTCTTCTATCTTGTCTCATCTGGTGCAGAGCTTGGCAGAAGGCAAAGAGAGAGATTTCTGCCCAGCTCGCTGGTTAAATACAGGCACACATCAAAGACATGCATTACACAAGCTGACATCCCCCGTTATCTTAATCCCCCCATTGTTCTGTTAACTCCTCTCTTCGTCTTGGGAGGTGATGGGAATTCCTCTCCTCGCCTTGGGGGGCGAAGGTGTCTAGTCCGTCTCCGCCGCCGCGTCCTGGGACGTCTTTGATCTTCACACAGCGGGTGAGATTCCTTTGTCCTTTCCGAGGTGTGAAGTTCCTTACATATGCTGTCACCAAACATTTCCACATGCTCTAACATATGTAGGTATGGAATATATGAGTAATATATACCACACAGATCATCAAACAAATTTAAATATTAGACAAAGATAACACAAGTAAACACAAAATGTAGTTTTTAAATGAAGTTGTTTATTATTAAGGGTAAAAACAAATCCAAACCTACATGGCCCTGTGTGAAAAAGTGATTGCCCCTTCCCTGTTAAAATATCAATTAACTGTGGTTTATCACATCTTTGGAAAGCTAAGTTCAATTTCTCTAGCCTCACCCAGGCCTGATTACTGCCACACCTGTTCTCAATCAAGAAATCACTTAAATAGGACCTGCCTGACAAAGTGAAGTAAACCAAAAGATCCTCAAAAGCTAGACATCATGCTGCGACCCAAAGAAGTTCAGGAAGAAATGAGAAACAAAGTAACTGAGATCTATCAGTCTAGAAAAGGTTATCAATCCATTTCTAAAGCTTTGGGACTCCAGTGAACCACAGTGAGAGCCATTATTCACAAATGGCAAAAACATGGAACAGTGGTGAACCTTCTCAGGAGTGGCCAGCTGACCAAAATTACCCAAAGAGCCCAGCGACGACTCATCCAAAATGTCACAAAAGACCCCACAACAACATCCAAAGAACTGCAGGCCTCACTTGCCTCAGTTAAGGTCAGTGTTCATGACTCCACCATAAGAAAAAGACTTGGCTTAAAATGGCCTGCGTGGCAGAGTTCCAAGACAAAAACCACTGCTGAGTAAAAAGAGTATAAAGACTCGTCTCAGTTTTGCCAGAAAACATCTTGATGATCCCCAAGACTTTTGGAAAAATACTCTGTGGACTGACGAAACAAAAATTGAACTTTTTGGAAGGTGTGTGTCCCATTACATCTGGTGTAAAAGTAACACATCATTTCAGAAAAGGAATATCATACCAACAGTAAAATATGGTGGTGGTAGTGTGATGGTCTGGGGCTGTTTTGCTGCTTCAGGACCCGGAAGACTTGCTGTGGTAAATGGAACCATGAATTCTGCTGTCTACCAAAAAATCCTGCTAGAGAATGTTCGGCCATCTGTTTGTGACCTCAAACTGAAGCGCACTTGGGTCCTGCAACAGGACAATGATCCAAACACACCAGCAAGTCCACCTCTGAATGGCTTAAAAAAACAAAATGAAGGCTTTGGAGTGGCCTAGTCAAAGTCCTGACCTGAATCCCATTGAGATGCTGTGGCATGACCTTAAAAAGGCAGTTCAAGCTCAAAAACCCTCAACTGTGGCTGAATTACAACAATTCTGCAAAGATGAGTGGGCCAGAATTCCTCCACAGCGCTGTAAAAGACTCACTGTCAGTTATCGCAAACGCTTGATTACAGTTGTTGCTGCTAAGGGTGGCCCAACCAGTTATTAGGTTTAGGGGGCAATCACTTTTTCACACAGGGCCATGTAGGTTTGGGTTTTGTTTCCCTTAATAATAAACACCTTCATTTAAAAACTGTCTTTTGTGGTTGTGTATCAACCCAATTTCATTTGTGTTGTATTCATAGAATCATTTTATAATAAAAAAGTACGTATATTCCACTTTAATTTATTTAAATTTTTTGTTTTCATTTATTTAATTTTAAATGCAGAAATTCAAATTTGGTTTTATAAGTGTGTGATATTTTTATTTCTTTGCAAGTTGAAATGTGTTTATCATTTCAAAGGGAAAGTGAAAATAGATAATAGCAAAGAAATGTAATTCTTAGTAGGAGCTACATTTAATTCATTTAATTATCCTGTTAAGTGGAGGCACCAACCATGTTGTTTTTCTATAAGTTAAAAGGTTCAACTCTTTGAGTTAATTGTTTTGCATTACACAGTACACTATTGTGCAACCTTGCAACTTTGTCCAATCACCGCAACTTTCCCACAATTGTGGCCAATCCTTGTCAACTTCTGCCAGTTTCACCAATCAAATTTGTCTGAGTGGCACTCGAACACTCAATCTAACCAATCAAATGCATCGCTGCACTGTGTTCACTTCCGTGTGTCTACAGAGAGTATTAACGGAACACATCAGCAAAAACAGAGTGTGATTTAAAATAAACACTCACCCAAAAGTGTTTATTAAACACTCACCCACAAACTGCCTCATGGATCGTCACCTTATCGTGGTGGGGGGGGTTTGCAGTGATCCCAGGAGCTATGTTGTCCGGGGCAATTTGCCTCTGATAGGGTCACCCAATACAAACTGGTCCTGGGTGAAGGGCCAGACTAAGAACGATCCAACAGACTTTCATGATAAATTCTATATCAAGGATTCAGTGTACCCCGCCCGGTATGGGGTTACCGGGGCCCCACCCTGGAGCCAGGCCTGGGGGAGGGGCTCGATGGCTAGCGTCTGGTGGCCGGGTTTCCACCCATGGGACCCGGCCGGGCTCAGCCCAAAGGAGTTACATGGGTCCGCTCTCCAGTGGGCTCACCACCTGCAGGAGGGATCATGGGGGTCTGGTGCTATGTGGATTAGGTGGTGGTCAAAGGAGGAGACCTTGGCGGATTGATCCCAAGCTTTCTAAACTGGCCTTTGGTACGTGGAATGTCACCTCTCTGGTGGGGAAGGAGCCTGAGCTGGTGTACGACGTTGAGAGATACCGGCTAGATATAGTCAGCCTCACCTCAACACACAGCTCCGGTTCCAGAACCAGTCTCCTGGAGATGATCTGGAGCTTGGCCTTTTCTGGAGTTGCCCTGTGTGAGAGGCGATGAGCAGGGGTGGGTATTCTTGTATCCCCCCACCTTGCTGCCTCTATATTGGAGTTTTCCCCGGTGGACGAAAGGGTTGCTTCCCTGCGCCTTCGGGTTGGGAAACGGGTCCTGACCATCATTTGTGCCTATGCACCAAATGATGTTTCAGAGTACCTACCCTTTTTGGAGTCTGTGACTGGGGTGCTGGAGGGTGCTCCTCTTGGAGACTCCATTGTCCTACTGCGGGACTTCAATGTGCACGTGGGCAATGACAGTGAAACCTGGAGGGGGGTGGTTGGGAGGAACGGCCTGCCCGATCTGAACCCGAGTGGTGTTCAGTTATTGGACTTCTGTGCTAACCACAGTTTGTCCATAACGAACACCATGTTCAAGCATAAGTGTGTCCATATGTGCACCTGGCACCAGGACACCCTAGGTCGCAGGTCGATGATTGATTTTGTTATCGTGTCATCAGACCTGCAACCGTATGTCTTGGACACTCGGGTAAAGAGAGGTGTAGAGCTGTCAACTGATCACCACCTGGTGGTGAGTTGGATCCGATGGCAGGGGAGGAAGCCATTCAGACCTGGTAGACCCAAACGTATAGTGAGGGTATGCGGGGAACATCTGGCTGAGGCCCCTGTCCGGGAGGTCTTCAACTCCCACCTCCGGAAGAACTTCAACCACACTCTGAGGGAGTCTGGAGACATGGAGTCTGAATGGGCCATGCTCTCCACCTCTGTTGTTGAAGTGGCGGCCCAGAGCTGCGGCCGCAAGGTGGTCGGTGCATCTCGTGGTGGCAACCCCCGAACCAAGTGGTGGACACCAGTGGTGAGGGGGGCCATTAAGCTGAAGAAGGAGTCTTATCAAGCTTGGGTGGCTTGTGGGACTCCCGAAGCAGCCGAGGTGTACCGGCAGGCCAAGCGGAGTGCAGCACGGGTGGTTGCAGCAAGGAAAAACCCGGGTATGGGAGGAGTTCGGTGAGGCCATGGAACAAGACTTTCAGTCGGCCTCGAGGAGATTCTGGCAAACTGTCCGGCGGCTCAGGGGGGGAAAGCAGCTCCCTGTCCACACTGTGTATGGTGCAGATGGGGCACTGTTGACTTCGACTGGGGATATCGTCGGGCAATGGAAGGAATACTTCGAGGATCTCCTCAATCCCACTGATACACCTTCCACAGAGGAAGCAGGGTTTGTGGATGAGGGGGATGACTTGCCTATCACAGGGGCTGAGGTCGCCAAGGTGGTTAAAAATCTCCTTAGTGGCCGGGCCCCAGGGATGGACGAGATTCGCCTTGAGTACCTCAAGGCCCTGGATGTTGTTGGGCTGTCATGGTTGACACGCCTCTGCAACATTGCGTGGAGGTTGGGAGCAGTGCCTTTGGCATGGCAAACCGGGGTGGTGGTTCCTCTTTTCAAAAAAGGGGACCGGAGGGTGTGCTCCAACTTTAGAGGGATCACACTCCTCAGCCTCCCTGGGAAGGTCTATGCCAAGGTACTGGAGAGGAGAGTCCGGCCGTTGGTTGAACCTCGGATTCAGGAGGAGCAGTGTGGTTTTCGTCCTGGCCGTGGCACATCGGACCAGCTTTTTCCCTTTCGAGAATTCTCGAGGGTTCGTGGGAGTTTGCCCAACCAGTTTACATGTGTTTTGTGGACTTGGAGAAGGCATTTGACCACGTCCCTCGTGGTTTTTTGTGGGGGGTGCTTCGGGAGTATGGGGTATCGGGCTTGTTGTTACGAGCTATTCGGTCTCTGTACGACCGTTGTGAGAGTTTGGTTCGTATTGCCAACACTCAGTCGGAGTCATTCCCAGTGAGAGTTGGACTCCGCCAGGGCTACCCTTTGTCACCGATCCTGTTCATAATTTTTATGGACAAGATTTCTAGGCACAGCCAGAGAATGGAGGATGTCTTGCTTAGTGACCACAGGATCTCATCTCTGTTGTTTGCAGAGGATGTTGTCCTGTTGGCTTCATCCAGCAATGACCTACAGCTCTTGCTGGTACGGTTTGCCGCTGAGTGTGAGGCGGCTGGGATGAGAATCAGCATCTCCATATCCGAGTCCATGGTCCTCAGCCAGAAAAAGGTGGAAGGTCCTCTCCGGGTTGGGGACAGGCTCCTACCCCAAGTGGAGGAGTTTAAGTATCTTGGGGTTTTATTCATGAGTGAGGGGAAAATGGAGCGAGAGATCGACAGACGCATTGGAGCAGCATCTGCAGTGATGCGGACGTTGTACCGGTCTGTTGTGGTGAAGAGGGAGCTTAGTTCTAAGGTAAAGCTGTCAATTTACCAGTCAGTCTATGTTCCTACTCTCACCTCTGGTCACGAGCTTTGGGCAATGACCGAAAGAACAAGATCGCGGATACAAGTGGCTGAAATGAGCTTTCTCCGTAGGATTGCTGGACTCACCCTCAGAGATAGGGTGAGGCGCTCAGTCATCCGGAAGAGGCTCAGAGTAGAACCGCTGCTCCTCCACATTGAAAGGAGTCAGTTGAGGTGGTACGGGCATCTGATTAGGATGCCTCCTGGATGCCTCCCACTTGAGGCGTTTCGGGCACGTCCCTCTGGGAGGAGACCCCGGGGCAGACCCAGGACTTGGTGGAGAGACTATGTCTCCCAGCTGGTCTGGGAACGCCTTGGTATCCTCTCTGAAGAGCTGGAGTAGGTGGCTGGAGAGAGGGAGGTCTGGGCTTCTCTGCTTGAACTGCTGCCTCCACAACCTGGACCTCCGGAAAAGCGGTAGAAGATGGATGGATGGATGGACTCACCCACAAGGTTTACAACACCGTCCCTTCCTCTGTCTCACCCAGCCTGCTGGTGGACGTCTCATCATGTCTCCGTCGTGACTGCATGTACGAAGTACTGGGTTTGTGTTGAAAAACGTCGGCCTGCCTGACAATACCCCGTCGTGGGAGTGTGCGTGAGGAGAGACGCCATAAAACTACAAACAAAACAAGCAAGTCTAACGCTGCAGCCAGTGTTTGAACATTTTATCCATCTTTAGAGGTAAAGTCATTACTACACCTGGTCAGTGAGCTTTAAAGCTGTGAATCTCTGGCCTGGACACAGTCTAACACCTTCCCGTAAATGAAAGATGAGTGTCAGATGAGACAAGTGTGTGTCAAGACATGTAGCAAACAGACGGGTAGGAGTCAAGCATGGAAAGAGAGAGAATATTGTCTGTATTTTTTTTTTCATAAAAGCACAGACTCCAATAGTCAATACAGAGCAACAGAATAAATTATTTCTATTTTCCTCTCCTCTTGGCACCGAGTGGTTGGGGACCATAGGGAGTTTTCAAATGAAGGCGCTGCCAATAATTTCCAAATCTCTACTCTTTAACAAGCATTCAATGAAGTTTAGCTGTTGTAATGGATGTTGTATTAATGTTTGTATTTGCTTTTGCACAAGAGTTTTTCTGTATAGCAGACGTTTCTGCTTAATATACAAATCATTGTAATAGGAAATTTTGGACAATCCTGTGCTTTTCTTGTACTGTTACATAGAATATCACTACAGTAATCTAGAGAAAACCATCTGCTTTAAAATTTGTAATTCTTCCCACAACTTTTAGTGCAAAAAAACTCTCAGCTTTTATTGCAACTTTTTTAAAAAGCTCCTGTGAATTCAGGCTTTTTGGGCCAAGACAATCACAAAAACATCCATGAACTCCTGGAGGGACTGGTTGCAGATATAAACAGCACACCATAATAGTAACGGAGCCCAGGGCCCCGCCCATAGTACTATTACACCATTACTATTGGTCTATAGGGAGCCTCAGCTATTAGCTGCATGGGACGGCTACTGCATTTGTAAAAATACAGATTTATACATTTGCATAAATGGTATTAATGTTTGCCAGAAAGCTTGGGATCAGTCCGCCAAGGTCTCCGCCTTTGACTGCCACCTAATCCACATAGCACCGGACTTCCATGATCCCTCCTGCAGGTGGTGAACCTACTGGAGGGCGGACCCATGTAACTGTTCGGCGGCTCAGGAGGGGAAAGCAGCTCCCCGTCCACACTGTGTATGGTGCGGATGGGACACTGTTGACTTCAACTGGGGATATCGTCGGGCGGTGGAAGGAATACTTCGAGGATCTCCTCAATCCCACTGATACGCCTTCCACAGAGGAAGCAGGGTTTGGGGACGAGGGGGATGACTCGCCTATCACAGGGGCTGAGGTCGCCAAGGTGGTTAAAAATCTCCTTGGTGGCCGGGCCCCGGGGGTGGACGAGATTCGCCCCGAGTACCTCAAGGCCCTGGATGTTGTTGGGTTGTCATGGTTGACACGCCTCTGCAACATTGCGTGGAGGTCGGGGGCAGTGCCTTTGGCATGGCAAACCGGGGTGGTGGTTCCTCTCTTCAAAAAAGGGGACCGGAGGGTGTGCTCCAACTTTAGAGGGATCACACTCCTCAGCCTCCCTGGGAAGGTCTATGCCAAGGTACTGGAGAGGAGAGTCCGGCCGTTGGTCGAACCTCGGATTCAGGAGGAGCAATGTGGTTTTCGTCCTGGCCGTGGCACATCGGACCAGCTCTTTACCCTCTCGAGAATTCTTGAGGGTTCGTGGGAGTTTGCCCAACCAGTTTACATGTGTTTTGTGGACTTGGAGAAGGCATTTGACCGCGTCCCTCGTGGATTTTTGTGGGGGGTGCTTCGGGAGTATGGGGTATCGGGCTTGCTGTTACGAGCTATTCGGTCTCTGTACGACCATTGTGAGAGTTTAGTTCGCATTGCCAACACTCGGTAGGAGTCATTCCCAGTGAGAGTTGGACTCCGCCAGGGCTGCCCTTTGTCACCGGTCCTGTTCATAATTTTTATGGACAGGATTTCTAGGCGCAGCCAGGGAATGGAGGGTGTCATGCTTGGTGACCACAGGATCTCATCTCTGTTGTTTGCAGATGATGTTGTCCTGTTGGCTTCATCCAGCAATGACCTACAGCTCTTGCTGGGACGGTTTGCCGCTGAGTGTGAAGCGGCTGGGATGAGAATCAGCACCTCCAAGTCCGAGTCCATGGTCCTCAGCCAGAAAAAGGTGGATTGTCCTCTCCGGGTTGGGGACAGGCTCCTGCCCCAAGTGGAGGAGTTTAAGTATCTTGGGGTCTTGTTCACGAGTGAGGGGAAAATGGAGCGAGAGATCGACAGACGGATTGGAGCAGCATCTGCAGTGATGCGGACGTTGTACCGGTCTGTTGTGGTGAAGAGGGAGCTTAGTTCTAAGGCAAAGCTGTCGATTTACCAGTCAATCTACGTTCCTACTCTCACCTATGGTCACGAGCTTTGGGTAATGACCGAAAGAACGAGATCGCGGATACAAGCGGCTGAAATGAGCTTTCTCCGTAGGATTGCTGGACTCACCCTCAGAGATAGGGTGAGGAGCTCAGTCATCCGGGAGAGGCTCAGAGTAGAACCGCTGCTCCTCCACATTGAAAGGAGTCAGTTGAGGTGGTATGGGCATCTGATTAGGATGCCTCCTGGACGCCTCCCACTTGAGGTGTTTCAGGCACGTCCCACTGGGAGGAGACCCCGGGGCAGACCCAGGACTCGGTGGAGAGACTATGTCTCCCAGCTAGTCTGGGAACGCCTTGGTATCCCCTCTGAAGAGCTGGAGCAGGTGGCTGGGGAGAGGGAAGCCTGGGCTTCTCTGCTTGAACTGCTGCCTCCGCGACCCGGACCTCCGGAAAAGCGGTAGAAGATGGATGGATGGATGGATGGTATTAATGTTTGTACACGAGTGTATCTCAGAAAATTATAATATGTCCATTGAGTGCTGCTCACATGGGATCATCTGATCGTTGGGGCTTTTCTCTGAATTATAAATGATTTGTGCTGATTTATCTAGCGCCTTGAGATAACTTTAGTTGTGACTAGGTGCTACGCAAATAAAGTTGAATTGAAAATCATGATGTGTAATTTAATCCAAAAAAAAAAAAACTATGAACATAATAATCAAATATAAATAAAAAAAGGCTGAGCAGGTTGTGCAAGTTGAAAATATTTTTATGATATTGTGATTTATAGAAATTCACCGTAAATTCTCTTTTGAGGATGAATAAAATCTGTGATCGTGGACGACGGTCTGCAGAGTAGCATAAAATATCACATTATGTGATACTGTGAAAGTTCAGCCTTTATAGCAGACTTTTATTCTGAAAGTACAGCCATTATAACTGACTTTTACTGTGAAAGGTTAGCCTTTATAGCAGAGTTTTATTCTGAAAGTACAGCCATTATAACTGACTTTTACTGTGAAAGGTCAGCCTTTATAGCAGACTTTTATTCTGAAAGTACAGCCATTATAACTGACTTTTATTTTGAAAGTGCAGGCATTATGCCACCTTCATCTCTCTGTTGTCTTCTTCCTCTTTTCTTCACAGCTGAAGTGAAACAGGATACGGTCCTTGCAGCATCCACCGGCTGCTGACAGGAATTTACGATGCTCCTCTGGGTTGCGGCGGTATTTCTGGAGCTACCATACAGAGGGTGGAGTTTTACACTGAGTCAGCATTTCCTGCCCTATATACACCCTTTATTCTGGACTGTTTGGGAACTGGCAGCAGCTCTGTCTTCTTCTTCTGTGGTACGGTAGGTTCATTTTCTTATTCTCTCAGGCGCTTTTATTGTGTAGGACTGCTGTAGGAGTGACCTTTGACCTCTGAAGTTTTGGGTTCTGTTGGACTGAAGGTCATCACTGCAGAATGACTCACAAATTTACTTTTGATTCTTTACTTTCTATTTATTATTTAAATGTAAATTAAAATAAATCTAACAGACTTAAAGTTATCTGTTTATTGTATTTCTGAAGCCTAATTAAATGTTTTTAGTCATGCTTTTTCTTCCATAATTTTTACATTTTTTGATCGTTTTATCTTTCATATGGAGTTAATGCCACTGGCTTTTTGGGTTGTGTTAAATGTATTTATTTTCATTCTAAAATAATCCCCTAAAATGTCTTTGTTTTCCAGAAAAAAAATTATAAATAAATAATAATTATGACATAACAGAATTGTAAATTCCATTAAATATCATATTTAATAGAAAGTAAATGGAAAACAAATAACTGATGAATTGGATCACATTAATGCTTTTAATGTAATTTCATTGATTTAATGCTTTTTTATATAATCACATTAGTTGTTTGGTTTTGCTTTGACTGTCATTGATTTAAATGTTAAGCAAAAAGAAATTTCTGTAGAAAATAATAATCAGTTTTTACGATATTAAAAAAAAATCATAGAATGTAATTTTGTCCCACTTTGTCCTCCAAACTTATGATCAGCGTAAGGAGATACATCAAAACGAGCTCAATTTGTCCTTTAATCTGCATTAAATCATATAAATGTTCAGTGGAAATGATGAGAAGTGAAAACTTTTGTCTGATTTTAGATGTTTGTTGTTCAGATTTGTGATTTTATTGGTTCTTCAATATTTCTGCTGAAACTTTGTTCACGTCGTCTCAGATTCCTCCAGGATTTCTGCTGTTGCCACGTTCTCGCCTCCACACATTTGGTTCCTCAGCTGGCGGCGGCAGCGGCGAGTCACTGTGTCGTTAAATTCCAACTGTTGACCTTTGCCCTCAACAGTTTAAAATTAGCATCTCGGTGGCACTTTTTTTCCCAGCAGTTGTTGCGGTATCACGTTCCGCGGCTGAGGTCAGAGGTCAGATGATGAAGATGGCTAGGGTGTGGGCGGAGCCACAGATGTAGGAGGAGTCAAGCAGAGTCCCTGTGACTGATTTTTTTTTTTTTTGGTCTGAACAGGTTGAACGTCTGAAACAGTCAACATGTCTGAGTAAGTACTACTGTTAATTGTTATTAATTGTTATAAATAATTACACCTTTTAAAGACAAGATTCTCATTTTTTTTTAAATTACTTTGAAAATAAAAAACATTTGACATCAGTTAAAATAATTTTAGTATTTTAGCAACAGTCAGCAGAATATTGTTAAGTACCGTGGAACTGCTGATGTTGTGCAATATAATTTCATTTCATTTTAATTTCCATCCATGTACACAATACAAGTTCAAAATTTACAAGTTTTTCATGAACTGAAGGAGCAGGAAGCAGACAAAGTCCATGTGGGCCCCACCGTAGATTAAGCTAGGCTGTCTTTTGGGTCCATGTGGGTTTGTCTCCAGGTTCCGTGTTGGTCCCATCTGCATTTGCCTACATGGACTTCACCTGTTAGCTGGGAGGGAGGCTGAAAAGTTCATAGTGGTAAATCTTTCCATTTCATTATCCACTTTATAAAACAATCTACTGACATGAAGCCACAGTTACGCCTTGTTTAACAAGCTTATCATTGTTTTTTTTTTAATCAAAATGTGGGTTTCAAATTATTCACACCTCCACACAATAACTGAAATGTGGAAGAAGAACATTTTCATCTAACATAACAAACTGCAGTAGTTTATTTACTAGCATCCCCATTAGCTGCAGCGTATAGCTACCGCTATTCTTCCTGGGTCCAACAAAATATCTCACAGTTGTAATGTCAGTCATCAATAACAGTATAATACATAATTTATAGACACCATACAAATATCACATATAACACTATATTATGTTATACATATATATGATCTGCTATATAAAATTGGAATTGTATTCATACCAACAGACCTCATATATATATATATATATATATATATATATATATATATATATATATATATATATATATATATATATACACACAGTATATATACAGTATATATATATACATATATATATATATATATATATATATTTAACAGGTTTATCCCTATAACAACATTATGCTATTGAACATCTATGTACTGCCTTCTTGTCTACTTACTACCTTATGTATAATAATTCTATTAGTATTTTATAACATATCAAAATTACATCATATTACCACACCATATCTAATAAAACAGTGGTGTGAAAAAGTGTTTGCCACTTCCTGATTTCTCATTTTTTTGTATGTTTGTCACACTTAAATGTTTCAGCTCATCAAACAAATTTAAATATTAGACAAAGATAACACAAGTAAACACAAAATGCAGTTTTTAAATGAAGGTGTTTATTATTAAGGGTAAAAAAAAATCCAAACCTACATGGCCCTGTGTGAAAAAGTGACCCCCCCCCATTAAAACATAAATTAACTGTGGTTTATCACATCTTTGGGAAGCTGAGTTCATTTTCTCTAGCCACACCCAGGCCTGATTACTGCCACACCTGTTCTCAATTAAGAAATCACTTAAATAGCACCTGCCTGACAAAGTGAAATAGACCAAAAGATCCTCAAAAGCTAGAAATCATGCTGTGATCCAAAGAATTTCAGGAACAAATGAGAAACAAAGTATTTGAGATCTATCAGTCTGGAAAAGATTATAAAGCCATTTCTAAAGCTTTGGGACTCCAGCAAACCACAGTGAGAGCCATTATCCACAAATGGCGAAAACATGGAACAGTGGCGAACCTTCCCAGGAGTGGCTGGCTGACCAAAATTAGATAGATAGATAGATAGATAGATAGATAGATAGATGTACTTTATTGATCCCAAACTGGGAAATTTCAGTGTAACAGCAGCATAACAGTAGACAACCAAACAACAGAAACACACACATGACAGACAAAGGGATTACCCATGGAAAGTAAAAACTAACACGACTATAAAACCTATATACATCATAGCTTAATATATGATGACCCGTATAAACACATGAATCATCCCGTTGCACAAAGAAGGACTATCAGGAGCAGAGTGAAAATGTGAGGTACCAGTTAGTCTGTAAGGTGCAGTGTGGCAGCATAGCTATGACCAGAATACAACATCATAGTGAGTTATTGTACAGTGAAATTGCATGCGGCAGGAAAGATTTCCTGTACCTGGATGTTCAACAGCGAAGCTGTAGTAGTCTACTGGAGAAAGTGCTTCACTGTCTGTCCAGTGTGTGGTGGAGGGGGTGATCAGGATTGTCCATGATGGATCACAGTTTATTTAGTGTTCTCCTCTCCACCACTGTCTCAAAGGTCTCCAGTCTGAGACCAATTACAGAGCCAGCCCTCTTGATAATCTTGTCAAGTCTGTTGGTATCTCTGGCCCTGATACTGCTACCCCAACAGACAGCAGCAAAGAAGATGGCGCTGGTGACAATGGTCTGGTAGAAAAGCTCCAGCATCCTGCTGCACACATTGAAGGATCTCAGCTTCCTCAGGAAGTAGAGTCTGCTCATCCCCTTCTTGTGCGCAGCATTGGTGTTGGGTCTCCAGTCCAACCCGCTGCTGATCCTGACACCCAGATATCTGTAGTCCTCAACCACTCCCACATCCTCCCCCCTAATCTGCAGTGGCTGAGAAGGAGTCTTCCTCTTCCTGAAGTCAATCACCATCTCCCTGGTCTTGCTGACATTGAGCCTCAGGTGATTCTGCTCCATCCACTCGACAAATCTGTCTACCAGTGCCCTGTACTCCCCCTCCTCTCCCCCTCTTATACACCCAACAACAGCTGAGTCATCAGAGAATTTCTGCAGGTGGCATGACTCTGTGTTGTACTGAAAGTCAGTGGTGTATAAGGTAAAAAGAAAAGGAGAGAGCACAGTCCCCTGTGGAGCTCCCGTATCACTAGCCACCACTCCAGACAAGACATTGCCCAGCCTGACAAACTGTGGTCTGCCTGTCAGGTAGTCAGTAATTAAGGAGATCACAGAGCTGTCAACCCCCATCACCCAACGGTGCCATGTCAAAGCTGCATAGTCACGGGACAGCAAAGATGAAGAAAACTAAAAATAAAAAAAATAAAAATGATGAACGAATCTCAAGTCTTGAATAATTTCAAGCTCAAATTGAAGGAAAACATTGTGCAGTGTGTATATGGTAAAGACGAGTGGTGAGCTAGCATGCTACAACATCAATGTTAGTGTGTTAGCAGAAAGCATCCCACATCATGCACAACCCTCACACTCGAGACAAGATATGTAATTGAGATTTAAAATTAAGCTGAATAGAACATAGTCAACTACACTCACTATGCTTATATGACCACAAAACATATTATCTCTCTCTTCACCACAACAGACCAGTACAACTTGCACATCACAGCAGATGCTGCCCTGATCCGTCTGTCAATCTTTCACTCCATTCTTCCCTCACTCATGAATAAGACCCCAAGATACTTAAACTCTTCCACTTGGGCAGGAGCCTGTCCCCAACCCAGAGAGGACAATCCACCTTTATCTGGCCGAGAACCATGGACTTTGACTTGGAGGTGCTGATTCTTATCCCAGCCGCTTCACACTCAGTAGCAAACCATCCCAGTGAGACCTGTAGGTCATTGCTGGGTGAAGCTTGCAGGACAAGATCATCTGCAAACAACAGAGATGAGATCCTGTGGTCACCAAGCATGACACCCTCCGCTCCCTGGCTGCGCCTAGAAATTCTGTCAATTAAAATTGTGAACAGGATCAGTGACAAAGGGCAGCCCTGGCGGAGTCCCACTCTCACTGGGAATGAGTCTGACCGAGTGTTGGTAATACGAACCAAACTCTCACAGCGGTTGTGACCGGATAGCTCACAACAACAAGCCCGATACCCTATACTCTCGAAGCACCCCCCACAAAAAAACACGAGGGATGCGGTCAAATGCCTTCTTCAAGTCCACAAAACACATGTAAACTGGTTGGGCAAAATCCCACGAACCCTCGAGGATTCTTGAGAGGGTAAAGAGCTGGTCTAATGTGCCATGGCCAGGACAAAAACAACATTGCTCCTCCTGAATCCGAGGTTCGACCAACGGCCGGACTGTCCTGTCCAGTACCTTGGCATAGACCTTCCCAGGGAGGCTGAGGAGTGTGATCCCTCTAAAGATGGAGCACACTCTCCGGTCCCCTTTTTGAAGAGAGGAACCACCACCCCGATTTGCCATGCCAATGGCACTGTCCCCGACCTCCATGCAATGTTGCAGAGGCGTGTCAACCATGAAAGCCCTACAACATCCAGGGCCTTGAGGTACTCAGGGCGAATCTCCTCCACCCCAGGGGTCCGGCCACCAAGGAGCTTTTTAACCACCTTGGCAACCTCAGCCCCTGTGATGGGCCAGTCGTACCCCTCATCCACTAGCCCTGCTTCCTCTGTGCAAGGCATGTCAGTGGGATTGAGGAGATCCTCGAAGTATTCCTTCCACCACCCAACAAAATCCCCAATCGAAGTCAGCAGCGCTCCATCCACACCATACACAGTGTGGACAGGATGCTGCTGTCCCCTTCTGAGCCACCGGACCATTTGCCAGAATCTCTTCAAGGCCGACTTGTTGCCACCCTTGATAATAACTGTAATTGTCTTAGTTGTGTATTGGAGGGGACGATCTCTATTGTGCAGAGTTGTTACATTTAGTCATTTAATACAACCTCTATGAGCAGCCCTGGTTAGGTTATAAAGTCTGACAGCCGTAGGTAAGAAGGACCTGTGGAACCTCTCCTTTGAGCATTAAAGATGACCCAGCCTACTACTAAATGCGCTCCTCAGTGCGTTCAGCGTGTCCTGCATGGGGTGGGACTCAGACCCCAGCAGAGATGACAGCTTAGACACCATCCTCCTCTTTACCTATCTCCTCCACTGGGTCGAGGCATCACCCCAGAACTGAGCTAGCTTTTTTGATCAGCCTGTTCAGTCTCTTCCTGTTGGCTGCCGTGATGCCACTGCCCCAGCAGACCACTCCAAATGTGATGGCTGGTGCCACCACTGAATCATAGACGGTCTTCAGGAGTGCCCCTTGCACACCTGAAGACCTGAGGAGGAACAGCCTGTGCTGCCCCTTCTTGTAGAGCACGCTGGTGTTGTGTGACCAGTCCAGTTTATTGTTCAGATGAACACCCAGGTACTTGTAGGATGTCACCATCTCAATGTCTGTTCCCTGGATGTTTACTGGTGCTGTGGGGGGTTGTCCTCGCCGGTGGCAGTCCACCACCAGTTCCTTAGTTTTCCTCACATTGATCTGGAGGCAGTTCCTTTGGCACCAGTCCAAAAAGTCCTGGATAAGTCCTACGCGTCATCCCCATCAGAGATGAGGCTGATGATTGCAGAGTCATCAAGAACTTCTGTAGATGGCAGTGTGGTGTGTTGTGTGAAAAGTCAGCAGTGTAGAGGGTGAACAGGAAGGGAGCCAGAACTTTTCCCTGGGGGTCCCCGTACTGCAGATGATGGTGTCAGACGCACAGTTCTGGGTTCTCACAACCTGTAGATTTATATATAAATAGAAACTGTTTTTATATATTGATATAAATCCAGACAATATATTTCACAGTTCAATGAACCTAAATAATAATTGTAATTGTATTAGTAGTGTATTGGATGGTAATGATCCCTACTGTGTAAAGTTATGTACAGCCTCTATGAGCAGCACAGATTAGATTATGAAGTCTGACAGCAGCAGGTAGGAAGGACCTGTGGAACCTCTCCTTCGAGCACCCAGGATGGAGAAGCCTGTCGCTAAATGAGCTCCTCAGTGCATTTTTTTAAAACTGTACTCTTTATAATTATAGTTATCTATCTCGTGCTTGGTGTCGATGGTCCTTTATAATAATCTAATCTAGAATCGACAAAAGTGTGGATTAGTTTCTTAGCATCACTCTAAGACAAGATGCTCCTAATCTTGGCAATATTACACAAATGATAAAAAGTAGTCTTTTAAACAAGTTTAATATCTGAATTAAATAAAAAATATAACTCTGAGGCTGCACGGTGGCGCAGTGGTTAGCACTGCGGCAGCACAGTTTACCCTTGGCCGGGGGATTGTGGGGATCGTGGGATCGTGGGTTCGATCCCAGCCCCCGACCAACAGTGATCTGTGTGGAGTTTGCATGTTCTCCCCGTGTTGCGTGGGTTTACTCTGGGATTTCTCCGGTTTCCTCCCACATGCCAAAAACATGCATGTTAGGTTAATTGGCTGTTCTAAATTGTCCCTAGATATCTGTTCCCTATAGGCCCTTAGAATAGAGGGTTAGTATTAATGAAAGCGCTTTGAGTGGTCTTTGTGACTAGAAAAGCGCTATATAAGTGCAGGTTAGTTAGTAGTTAGTTAGCTCCTCACAGAACTGTTAGGAGAGAGAGTTAACCCATCCAAACTCTGAGTCTGATTTGAGAAAGTATTCCTAAGGTTTTTGGGGCCAACTAGAATTACTTCAGTCTCATTTGAATTTAATAGCAAGAAATTTCAAGTCATCCACACTCTGATTTCCTTCAAACAAGCCTCTGATTTGGTTAATTGATTACTGACCCCTAGCTTCATTGTGTCAATGTACAGTCAAGTGAAAAAATTAGGGCAACCCATTAAATATTCAGTTCTTTATTAAGAAATGTTTACATATATATTTCTAACCTTGTTTTTGTTTTTATTTGCCTTTTTTTTTAAATTATTTTAGCCATTTTAAGTGGGAACGAATGTAGGGGTGTCCTAAAAGAGATGGGGGTGTCCTAATTTATTCCTCACTATTAAAAGTCTTTAATTTATCTTTAATTGTTTAGTTGTATCACATGAATCTCCCAGTATTTTTAACATTGATATTAAATATCCATATGTCCAAATATGTTAAAAAACACACACAGGCTTATACAGGGTGTCCTAATTTTTTCACATGACTGTATGTGTGTGTCTGCATAATAATGGAAATGTATGGAATGTTTTCTAATATTAGCCAACAGAAGCCTATATAAGCTAAAAAGAATAGAACCTAACACAGAGCCCTGTGGAACTCCATGACTGAGTTTTGAATTTGAACAGAGGCCTGGATGATATTCTAGCTTCACTAAACCAGTTCACCCACTAACATGATGGAGTCTGAACCAGTTTACACTTAAAGTGTCCAGAGCTGCAGAAAACACCTTGGAGGGTGAGTAGCATGTTTGCTAATTACCAGTCTGTGCTAACAACAACAACAATATTGTCATGACAACCAGTTGTAGGTGTGTCATATAAAGTTGTTTAGTTCTGTTGGAAAAGGAAGAGTATGAAACCAAACCTAACTGGCCCAAATGTGGACAATGGAACTAAAACATGAAATCTGGTCCGCACTTTTCCAATTGAAAACGACCTCAGATACTTCGCTCAGAATGTGAAAAAGTAACTTTAAGAAATAACAAAAACTGATAAAAAATAATCCTTGGGCTTTCTGTGTTTCAGAGGAAAGAAGATGACATCCAGCCGCAGGCATCACCTGAAGGTCAGAGCCTCACTTCCTGTTTCCTGTCTGCCAGCTGTTTCTTTGTTGATAAAGCTTTAAAGGCCCTATCACACCTTGACAATTTAGGCAGTGTTTGCCAAATGTATAAAAATTGGTCTAAAACGCTGACACATGTCGAAATTTTCACTTTTGGCCATATGCATCACATATCCATAACGAGTTGGACGTATATGTAACATATTTGTAACTTATAGAGAATATTTCCATAACTTCTAAATAACTTAAACCAATGAATGCTTAGCGTGTTGCCAACAATCACTATTTAGGTGCAACAATAGTGTAACTTATGCATAAGTTATCCTAACTTCTGCATAGCGCAGTCATGCCAAACTGCCGTTGCCTCCCGATCCATGAATCCTCGGTGTGGCGGAGATCATCTCTGCTCAACTCAGATGACTCTCCAGAGACCGCGGCGGCGGCGGCGGCGGGGCCGACCTGGCAGAGCTGTCAGGTCACTCGTGCCTAAAACTAGCTGATGTGACACTCAGGTGTGTCAGAAGTTACAACCTGGCTCCAAGGCACGTGAACTGATGGCGATAAAAAAGTTTGTTTTCAATAAAGTGAAAGAAGCAAGATAATGCATGGAGAGTGAAGCAAGATAATGCATGGAGAGTGCTTTTGCTGGCAGGGTTAGACAGCGATTTGGATCTTTATCCTGTAGCTTGAAAGTGCTCGGACGCATCCTCGACAGGTCCTGTTACACAAAAAAAAGTGTTTAGCTCTGCGTGTGTATGTGCTGCAGGCAGCAGCTGAGCGCTGCACGGGTTGTTCTGTGAACAACGCAGCAGACACGCCACTATAGGGTAGCTGTGAGTTAGAAACCTGTTCAGTGAGTCACACAAAGGTTCAAAGAGCGTTACTCAAATGGTGAAAATAAATTTGGGGTATGCTCGACATTAACCTCAAAGTATTTTGACTTATGAGTAACTTGTGAGTTGCTTACAAGTGATGTGTGTGAACGAACGCTTAACTTCTCTACGGCTTATGCCCTGCTTGTGCGGGACGCTTCAGCCATACGCTGGATACGTTTCAGAGGAGCTCGGCGTACAACACCAGGTACCAGCATGCTTCAACATGCTCTTATCCAAAGCGTCGCCATAGCTGACGCCGCGTACGGCAGCATATTCTCCAAATTTTTCATACGCTTGGCAAACGCTGCCTAAATCGTTTAGGTGTGACAGGGCCTTAACCGCTGTCCGCGTCGTCTTCTTCTTCAGAGTCTGATGCTGCAGATCGCCGCCGGCTGGTTGGAGCAGGAGAAGAAGGACGTGGCGGCGGCCAAGGAGGCGTACATGGAGGAGAGCTGCCCCGCCCCCGACCTGAGCGGGGACCAGAACGCCCTCATGGTGACCACACCTCAAGTTTTTAGCCTTCATTTACGACTGTTTTAGTGTAAAGTTGAAGTTTTCTCCTCATTGTTTTGTGACTTTTTTGCTGTGAATTTCCTCTATTTTTCTTATAAATTTGTGACTCTTTTCACATAAATTTCCAGCAAATTTCCTCATTAATCTGTCACATTTTTAAGTGAAAAACTGCAACTTTTTCCTCATTATTTTGTGGATTTTTTCGATGGATCAATGTACTTTATTGATCCCAAACTGGGAAATTGCAGCTGTGAATCTGCAATACTTTTCTCATACATTTCTGACTTTTTCCACACACATCTGTGACAAATGTGCTCATTAATTTGTAGCTTATTCAGTGTAAAATTGCAATTTTCCCTTATTATTTTGTGACTTTTTCCTGTAAAACTGCCTTGTCTGTCATAAATCTGTAACTTTTTATCATAAATTTGCATTTTTTTCTCATTATTTTCTGACTTTTTTTTCTGTGAATTTCCCACATTTTTCTCCTAAATTTGTGGCTTTTTTCACTCAAATTTGCAACAAATTTCCTCATTAATTTGTCACTTTTTGTCATTTGTTTGCACCATTTTCCTGTGACTCTGCCACATTTTTCCCATTAATTTATGATTATCTTCCTGGTAAATTTGCAGCTTTTTAAAAATAAACTGCAGTTTTTTTGCAGTGACATTTTCTCATTTTTCTAATGCATTTCCAACTTTTTTCAAGTAAATTTTTCACTTTATTGTCAGTTATTTCTAATTATTTTTCCTGTAAAACTGCAATATTTCTGTCATAACTTTGTAACTTTATCATAAATTTGCAACTTTTTTCTGTGAATTTGCCAATTTTTGTCGTAAATTTGACACATTTTCCTCCATGTGCAATTCTTTCCTCATAATGTGCAATTTTTTCTTGATAAATGTGCAATTCTTTCTTCTAATTCTGCACCATTTTTCATGTGAATTTTCACATAAATTTCTCACTGTTTCGCTCCACTATTGTTTCATCTCCACATCATGTATGAAGTCATAAAACAGATTAATTTGATGTTAAACATGTGCAGGAACTGTGTAAGAAGCTCCACGCTGCCATCGACAAGATCGACGAGTCTCGGTACGACGTTGAGTCCAAAGTTCAGAAGGCCGACACGGAGGTGAGACCCAGAAATGAGCCAATCAGCTTCAAGTGTCCTTATGAAAGAAACTAAATTTAACCCGAACAGTGTCAGAAATCAAGGTTTCAGCAGCTGAAACTAAAGATTTTTATTCTGGATTTTTTTTTTTTTTTTTTTTAATTTGATTCAGTTTGTGAGTCTTGTTTGTAAATTTAAACAAAATATTTTCTTTTTAACACAAATATATATAAAACAAATTCTGATTCAAAATTGGTATTGAAAAGATCAGATTTACCTGGAAAAACGTCACAAATTTATGAGGACAAAAAGCTCACAAAGTTCAGTTAAAAGTTGAAAATTTATCTGAAAAAAGCAACATTAAAATTTGTAAAAAAAAATTACAAAAAATTAGTATTTTATCAGAAAAAGCAAAATTTAAGTTAAAAAAAAACTTGCAATAATAATAATAATAATAATAAGAAGAAATGTATTTAAAGAGTTGCACATTTTTAGGAAAAAATTGACAAAAAGGTTCAAATTCACGTGGACAAAAAGTTTACAGTTTTTTAAATAAGAAGTTTATTATTTACAGATTTATCAGGAAAAACAAACGTGAGAAAGAAATTTGCTAAAAGTCACAAAATTGATTATAAAAGCAACATTAAGAGAGAAAAAAGAAAAAATGTGCTAATGTGTTGGACAAAAGTGGCAAAATTATCAGGAAAAGTTACAAATTTTCATAAAAAAAAAATTGTGGAATAAAAACAGCAAATTCATTTAAAAAAGCTGTGAGGTTATGAACAAAGTCACAAACTTATGAGAAAAGTCACGTATAAATTAACCGAGAAATGTTGCTCATTTATTAGAAAGAAATGCCAGCTTGTGAGAAAAAAAGTTGTGGATTTATGATCAAAAAGTTGTGGATTTACATTAAATAGGTTACTAATTTATCATTAAAAACTGCAAATTTCTGAGAAAAAAAGTTTGGAATTTCTTGGAGAAAAGGAGCAAGATCATCAGGAAAAAGTTGTAAATTTGATAGGAAAAAATTACAAAATTAAGAGAAAAATATTCCATATTTATGAGGAAAATATTCCATATTTATGAGCCACCGGAGTGGTGGCTCAGTTGGTAGAGCACCCGCCCCACACCCGGGAGGCAGGGGTTCAAATCCCGGCCGGGTCATGCCAAAGACCATATAAAAGTGGAACTTCCTGCCGTCCAGCTTGGTGCTCAGCAATAACGGAATGGGGGAGGGAAAATAGTGGCGGCGCCTTGCATGGCAGCGGCCTCTGATTCTACACTGGGGTGTGTGTGATTGACACTGTAGATAGGAAAAACACAATCTCGTTCTACTGTACATGATTGGTTGAATGACAATAAGGGTGATTTAATTTAAAAAAGCTCCAAACTTGTCAGGAAAAGCCACTGCTAACATATTCTGGAAAAGTCAGATTTGTTAGAAAAAAGCAGCAAAATTATGAAAAAGAAGTTGGAAATGTATGAGTAAAAATGTGGCAAATTTATGAGAAAATTTACTAATTCCTGACAAAACAGCTGTAAAAATTCCTGGAAAAAAGCTCTAAATGTAATTGAGTTTTTTGGTTCCGACCGGCGGAAGAAACGGCGTAACAATCTTTCCGTTGATTTGGTGGCCGACAGATCGCCGATCTGAAGATGAAGGTGGTGGAGCTGGCCGGCGTGAAGAAGCCGGCCCTGAAGAAGGTGAGGATGTCGGCCGACGCCATGCTGCAGGCGCTGCTGGGAAACAAACACAAGGTGACCATGGACCTGAGGGCCAACCTGAAGCAGGTCAAGAAGGAGGTGAAGGAGGAGGTGAGCGAGCATTGCTAACGTCACTGCTACACGCTAGTGCTCCTGAAACGTTCGCTACATGTGGTTACATTGTTTAACATGTAAAGAAAGAAATGTGCTGCTCAGAATTAATGTTAGGAGAGCCTGGATTCATTTATCCAACCAGGCTAACGAAACAACAGTCAGCTAGCTAGATAACAATAAACAACAAATGAAACAGACACGTCAGCCTAAGAGATATGGGCAAGTCAGAAATGAAGTGATGGAAAATCTGCTGTGATTGTTATTGAGTCGTCTTCGTCGTTTCTTCCAGCCCACCGAGGCGGTCGGCGACTGGCGTAAAAACATCGAGGACAAAGCCGACAGGAAGAAGATGTTCGAGAGCGCCTAAAATCTGAGTGGTGGGGACGACGGCGAGGACGACGATTCAGTCGGAGGTCTGAGTGACTGAACACGGACGCTCAGGGACGATTTTTCTTTTTTCGTGTTTTTTCTTTTTCAGAGAGACGGTCACCGCCATGACAGACTGAACCAAACAACGACGTTTTTATGGAATCTGTAGAAATAAACGTTTTGGATCACAGACAAATTTGTTGCACAGTTTAATTTAATAATCAGAAGTAATGGGATTATTTCTAGAAGTTGTCAACAGGATTACATCAAGTTTTAGTCAAAGAACAAAGAGGCCACGCCCCTTAAAATACTAAAATATTCTGTGTTGTACCATTGTTACGAAGAGTTACATTATCGGGGCTGTCAAACTCAGGCTTCAGTTATTGGCCAGAAAGTTATTTATTTTTAATCAATTAATTAATTTGAAAAAAAATATTTTTTTCATAAAAATTAGCAACTTTTCTTTTTTCTTAGCAACTTTTTTCTCACTTTGTAACTTTTTTCTCATAAATTAGCAACTTTTTTCTCGTTACTTAGCAAATTTTTTCATATAAATTACAAACTTTTTTCTTACTTTGTAACTTTTTCTTATAAATTAGCACCTTTTTCTCATAAATTAGCAACTTTTTTCTCATTGCCTAGCAACTTTTTTCTTGTAAATTAGCAGCTTTTTTCTCACTTTGTAACTTTTTCTTTTAAATTAGCCATTTTTTTCTCATAACTGCATCTTTTTTCTTGTTATTCAGCAAACTTTTTCATGAAAATTAGCAACTTTTTCATACATTAGCATTTTTCTTATAAATTAGCAACTTTTTTCTAGTTACTTAGCAAATTTTTTTCATATAAATTGACAACTTTTTTCTTACTTTGTAACGTTTTCTTATAAATTAGCACCCTTTTCTCATAAATTAGCAACTTTTTTTCTCACTTTCTTTTTCTTATAAATTAGAAACTTTTCTTTTTGCTTTGCAACTTTTCATGTAAATTAGACACTTCATAAATTTGCATTTTTTCTTAAAAATTAGCAAATTTTTTCTCAATTTGTAACTTTTTCTTATAAATTAGCCATTTTTTTCTGATTACTGCAACTTTTTTCTTATTACTAGCAACTTTTTCATGTAAATTAGCAACTTTTTCATACAATAGTATTTTTTCTTATAAATTAGCAACTTTTTTCTCACTTTGTAACCTTTGTCTTATAAATTAGCCATCTTTTCTCATAAATTAGCAACTTTTTTCATGTAAATTTGCAATTTTTTTTCTCACTTTGTAACTTTTTTCTCATAAATTAGCAACTTTTTTCTCGTTACTTAGCAAATTTTTTCATATAAATTAACATCTTTTTTCTTTGTAACCTTTTCTTATAAATTAGCACCTTTTTCTCATAAATTAGCAACTTTTTTCTCATTACTTAGCAACTTTTTTCTTATAAATTAGTGGCTCTTTTCTCACTTTGTAACTTTTTCTTATAAATTAGCCATTTTTCTCATAAATTAGCAACTTTTTTCTTGTTACTTAGCAATTTTTTTCATATAAATTAACAACTTTTTTCTTACTTTGTAACTTTTTCTTATAAATTAGCACCTTTTTCTCATAAATTAGCAACTTTTTTCTCACTTTGTAATTTTCTTATAAATTAGCCATTTTTCTCAGAAATTATCATTTTGTTCCTATTACTTAGCAACTTTTTTCTTATAAATTAGTGGCTCTTTTCTCACTTTGTAACTTTTTCTTATAAATTAGCCATTTTTTCTCATAACTGCAACTTTTTTCTTGTTACTTAGCAACTTTTTCATGTAAATTAGCAACTTTTTCATACATTAGCATTTTTTCTTAAAAATAGCAACTTTTACACACTTTGTAACTTTTTTATATTAGCCATTTTTTCTCAAAAATTAGCAACTTTTTCCATGTAAATTACAACTTTTTCTCACTTTCTAACTTTTTCTTATAAATTAGCAACTTTCTTTTGCTTAGCAGCTTTTTCATGTAAATTAGACACTTTTAATAAATTTGCCTTTTTTTCTTATACATTAGCAACTTTTGTGTCACTTTGTAACTTTTTTCTTATAGATTAACCATTTCTTTTATTAAATTAGCAAATGTTTTACCTAGCAACTTTTCTCTTGTAAATTAGCAACTTTTTTTCTCACTTTGTAACTTTTTTCTTGTAAATTGGCAACATTTTTCTTGTTACTTAGCAACTATTTTCATATAAATTACCAGTTTTTTCATAAAATTGCATTTTTTCTAATAAATTAGCAACATTTTCTCATAACTTAGCAACTTTTTTCTCACTTTGTAACTTTTTTCTTATAAATTAGACATTTTTTCTCATAAATTGGCAAATTTTTTCTCATTACTTAGCAACTTTTTCATGTAAATTAGAAACTTTTTCATACAATAGCATTTTTCTTATAAAGTAGCAACTTTTTTCTCACTTTACAACCTTTGTCTTATAAATTAGCTATCTTTTCTCATAAATTAGCAACTTTTTTCATGTAAATTAGCAACTTTTTTCTCACTTTGTAACTTTCTTATAAATTAACCATTTTTCTCATAAATTATCGACTTTTTTCTCATTACTTAGCAACTTTTTTCTTATAAATTAGCAACTTTTTTCTCGTTACTTAGCAAATTTTTTCATATAAATTAGCAACTTTTTTTTTTGCTTAGCAACTTTTTCATATAAATTAGACACTTTTAATAAATTTGCCTTTTTTTCTTATAAATTAGCAACTTTTGTGTCACTTTGTAACTTTTTTCTTATAGATTAACCATTTCTTTTATTAAATTAGAAAATGTTTTACCTAGCAACTTTTCTCTTGTAACTTAGCAACTTTTTTTCTCACTTTGTAACTTTTTTTTTTTATAAATTAGCAACTTTTTCTCATAACTTAGCAACTTTTTTCTCACTTTGTAACTTTTTTCTTATAAATTAGACATTTTTTCTCATAAATTGGCAAATTTTTTCTCATTACTTAGCAACTTTTTTCATGTTAATTAGCAACTTTTTTCTCACTTTGTAACTTTTTTCTTATAAATTAGACATTTTTTTCTCATAAATTGGCAAATTTTTTCTCATTACTTGGCAACTTTTTTCATGTTAATTAGCAACTTTTTCTCACTTTGTAACTTTTTTCTTATAAATTAGCAACTTTTTCTTTTTGGTCAGCAACTTTTTCATATAATTTAGAGACTTTTCATAAATTTGCATCATTTCTTATGAATTAGCAATTTTCATTAGGTAGCAACCTTTTCTCCTTAATAAGTGACTTTTTGTAGTAAATTAGCAACTTTTTTTTGGAGCGGTAGCCTAGTTGACAGAGCATCCGCCCCACAACCGGGAGGTTGGGGTTTCAAATCCCGTCCGGGTCATTCCAAAGACCAAATAAAAATGGTACTTCCCGCTTTCTAGCTTGGTGCTCAGCATAATAGAATGGGGGAAGGAGAAGTTGTTTGTGGCGGAGCCTTGCATGGTAGCAGCCCCTCTGATTCTACATGTGCTTAGCATTGCAGAGAGGAGAAACGTCATTTTGTTCTACTGTACATGATTGGCTGTATGGACTGAATGACAACAGAGATGGCTTCTTATTATTATTCTTTTCTCAACAAAGTTAGCACTGGTATTTGTACTTCGGTTCCCGTCATTTAATAAACTGTTGTGTAAAAGCAATATTCCACTGGAGGCTGTGTGCTAGCATGACTATAGTAACTGCAGTACTATATTCATGATAGCACGCAACTTCCAGCGGAATATTGATGCAGCATTGTAAGCTATGCAGTTGCATGCTAATCATGTAGCTCTCTGGACGTGTTGCCGTGGTAACGGCAGCATGTTTACTGCTGTATGTGACAGGGTTGGTCTGGAACAGGAAGTTAGACTCTAATGAAGACCAGAGTGCTGCATTCGAAATATCCACGCTTCCATTACATAGTGCACTGCATTTAAATGGGAGTCCACTGAAATGTAGTGCACTATGTAGTGAACAAGTGGATATTTCAAACGCAGTGGTGGGTCAGACTGTGATCCAGGTTCCGGACCAATAACGATCCAGACTGTAGTCTGGACTGTGGACTTCCTGTCTGGGTTCTGGACTCAATTTGGATGACTCCCCCCTCTAGTGGTGGTTGGAGGGACTGCAGGTTCTGGTTTGATCAGGTAGTTAAAAGATCAGGAATTCATGTCAGACCTGAAGACCCCCCCTCCCACCGTGGTGGAGCTCTGGGTCTCTGTGGGAGTGGGGGGAGGGTCTGGTGGGTCCTGGGTGGTGTCTGGGTGGGCCGGGTGTATTTCAGGAGCGGCAGCAGTCATTGGCCGGATGTGGAATCCTCTTCCATAATGAGTTTCTGCTGATTCGTCCAAATGCGGCATATAAACCTGTTTGATTAGCGGCGAGCTAACGTTCTGCTGCTCCACGCCACCCAGTCCTCCTCTTCCTCCTCTTCTTCACAGGTGAGAAATCCTCCTCCTCCTCATCCATTCATGTTTTCACTCTTTCCTTCTCAGGATTACTAACGGCCGCCGTCCGTCCACCTCTGACCCGCTGCATGTCTGACTTCTGACCTCTGCGGTCGGCCCAACCAAAACTGAAACGGCTGTTTTCACTGGCACACGGGGGGCGTTTTATTCTACAGCTGAGCCCAGGAATAGCAGACGGAGGAAGAAAAATCTGATTCAAAATCGGTGGACGAATAACTCAGGAATCGTGAGAGAGTCTGTAGGCTCTTTATCAGCTGGAGTCTTATTTTTGTGAATTTTAGCTCAGCACAACAAACTGTTTCCTCTGACGCTTTCCACCTTTTATACTCAAATGTATTTAAAAAGTTAACTAACACTAAATTAAAAGTGTGAGGGGCTGAAAAGCCGACAGTGGTCAAGTTTGACCAGATGTGGTTGATTTTTCAGCGCAGTCTCGCCGTCGGTCCGCAGCCGTCTTCCATCGGTGTTGCAGCGCCGCCGTCCCTGCCGCCCAAAACCACATTTGGTCACAAAACAAATGTACCTATGGGGACAAATAAAGGAACCTGAACCTGAACTTCACTCCGAGCAACTTGTCAGCCCCCTCCTCTTTATCTAAATCAAACAGCTGAAAACTCATTTTTTTCTATTAACAAAAGTAGTCAAACAAACATAAATACTGTCAACATTTTTTAACAAATTTAAATACATAAGTAATGTCAGAATAAAATACATAACTAGTAAATTACACAGTCAATTTTCTGCAAATAATAATAATGATAATAATAATAATGTCTAAATCTCCAACTGGTTTAAATAAAAAGGAAGAAATATATTATCACTAAGAACTAAAAAAGATTAAATTATTAAAGAAAAATATTTAAAAAAAAATCTAATTAAAATCAATTAAAGACCTTAATTTAATTTTTTGGCTCCAACTTTTGTCTTGGTCATTATGTATTTAACCATATTTTTAACTTTTTTAATTTTAAACTTTTGGTTAAATCGCATTCATCTTTATTTAATTTATGCTACAAAAAATAAATGATGGGAAGTTTGTTTAAATTGTTTTTCTGAGATTTAACAGACTAATTTGCATATTTTAGTTGTAATTGATCCACAGTTGCACTCATATGTTTACACACCTCCAGGCTGTGAAAACGTGTAAGGAAAATTATGAACCGTAAGGTTTAAATAAAAAGGTTTTAACGACTCTGGTCACTGCTTCACTTCAGATCTTTATTTAATCATTAACGACACCTGACCCCCCCCCCCCCCCCATCTACTCCCCCTGCTCCCAGGATAGTTCGGCTGTCATCAGCTGTGCTGTCGGATCTTTTTACATCTCTCATGTTCTCGTCTGTCGCAGCTGAGGAAGCTGCTGATCTCACAGAAACCCAAAACTCACGTCTGATTTTATTTTCCCCGCAGGGTGGGACGCCCAGAAAACCACAGACATGTCTGAGTAAGTCCCTCATCTGTTTACTGGAAGTTCATCTTCAATGCAACTGTGACTCACATTTAAAAACTGCATGGAGCCACAAAATCTCTGAGCCTAAAAACTGCAGAATTACAGCAGAATTACAGCAACAATCTGTTAGGTTTTTAGCTGACATTTGCATCACTTTTTTAAATTGTAAGTTCTGATAATTTGCAAAATTTTCTTGCAAAATTGCATGGGTGTTCTTCAAAATCTGTTACATTTTTGGAATAATGTGTTTTGCTTTTTTTTTTTCTAAATTTGGCATGATTTTTTTTGCAAATTTAATACCTTTATAATAGCTATTTTTTCATTGTGAGTCTACAACTTTTTCTCATTAATTTGCTACCTTTGTCTTGTAAAGTTAATACCTTGATCATGTAAAATGTTAAATGGCGTTCACTTATATAGCGCTTCTTCTCCTCTCTGGATGACCAAATTCCAGGCCGTGCTGTACACACACACACACACACACACACACACACTGATGGAGGCACAGCCGCCAGGCACAGCCGCCCTGTGGAAGATATTTTCATGTAAATCTGTGACACATTTCTCAATAAAGTTGTAAGCTGTTTCAGGTAAATATGTTGCCTTTTTCCTATAGATTTGTGACCATTTTCTAATAAAATCATTTTTTTTCTTGCCAATTTGTCTTTTTTTTCTCATAAAACTGCAACATTTTTCCTACATTTCAAGTGTTTTTTCCATAAATTTTCAGCTATTTTTATAAATTTATTATATTTTTCTTACATATGTAAAACTTATTTTTCCTTCAATAAATTTGTTACATTTTTCTCATAAAACTACAACTTTTTCCAGTAAATTTATGATTTCTTTTCCACAAATTTTGTGACGTTTTTCTGACAAATTTGTGGGGGTTTCCATGGAAAATTGTTAAATTTTCCCTAAATTAATGAGATTTGGGGGCATAAATTTTCAGGTTTTCTCTTTTTTCTGCTTTTTAGCATATTTTTCTCATGAATGTGCAACCTTTTATTGCTTCTTTTCTTGGTGATGTATTATTTTTCGCTCGACCTCAGACAGCCACTATCTATGGGCCAAAGTGCCACACGTGGCCCAGAGCTGCAGGTTGCCGACCCCTGCCCTAACCACCCACTCTGGTGTTTTCTGTTTCTGTACATTTGACCTTTTCACCCACGTTTTTCACAAACATCCCATTCTGTTGATGCAGTCCAAATGTCAGAAACAGCCCACCATCTTTTGACGTTCTCCATGCTGATTTGCCTTCATGAAGGAGTTTTATAATCCTTTCCATTAGTTCATGAATCAGCCGGAGTCACGATTAATTTTCTGATTTTTTTTTCCCCCCTGAACAGGAAAAAGATGACCTCCAGCCGCCGGTACGCCCTCAAGGTGAGAAAAGAAAACAAATTCACATAAATTATAAATGTTTGATTTCCTTTCATTTCCATTGCTTTAGAAAATAAACGTTTCTGTTGAAACGAGATTTTATTTCATTAATCCTGTTATTAATGCAGCGCATGGTGGCGGATGGGCGATTAACACTTTCACCACTATTGTTCTTTTTCTATTGCAATCAAAGCTCAACAAAACGCAGTTTAGATTCTAAACAAAAAAGTGGCAAATCATGAGAAACGCTTGAAAATTCACATTAAAGTCTGATTAGATCATCAGACATAAGAGAGCAAACCTGCTTCACTTCAGCCTTTAACAGCAATGAATGAATGAATACTAGTGATGCCACTGACTTTAATCGTGATTAATCATGTTTGATCACGATTAAAACTGTCACCACCAATCATCACACGGTGACATGTTTCAAGTATGATGCAGTTTGAATGGTGATTAATCACATGACATTGCATCACACTTCATGCATTTACCGTGATTCAGCCCCCCATGATGCGATTAATGGGGATCAAAAGCTGTTAATGGGGATAATGGTGACACCAATAATAAATACATGCCAAGTTTACGTGGGGAATACGTCTTATAGACAGAGACACAGGCTAGACGTGGACATTATGCCTGCCGGCCTGTGTGCAAAGCAGACGTTCTGTATTTCACATGTAAACTTGCTGACACGGCCCAGCGTGATTGTGCTGTTGGGGAACAGGATTTTTCTTCCAAACTCTCCATGTCTATCCGGAGTGGTGGCCTACAGGCAGGGCATTCGCTGCACAACCGTGAGGTCGGGGTTCAAGTCCCGGCTGGGTCATGCCAAAGACCATATAAAAATGGAACTTCCTGCCACCCAGCTTGGTGCTCAGTAAAAATGGACGATCCTACCATTGTGTCCCTGGACAAGACACTTGACCCGCCTCTCCTCCAGTGTCCAGGACACTTTATACACATGAATGTGTACATGTTCGGTCGTGGTCGGAGAGGCCGGATTAACAGCCACGTTTCCATTAGCCTGCCCCGGGGCAGCTGTGGCTACAGAGGTAGCTTACCACCTCCATTGTCAGTGGAGTGGTTGGATAATGTATCCATTGTAAAGCATCTGTCATGAATGGCCCCTCGGGGCAGAAAACAAACCCACGCGCTGAACTGTGAGCTGTGGGATTTATTGTAAAAGCAGCAAATATAAAGTCCAAACAAAGTGTGCAACACAAAAATCCAAAAACAGATAATAAGGAAAACTTACAGGCGGGAACGAACTTGTGATAAACTCACCAGAGCAGGGGAAGGGCTCCGGTGGTTAGGAGAAACTCAGAAGAACGAACTCAGGCTTACTCAAGACAGCGGCAATTATGAAAAGAAAATCCTGCCCTTAAATAGGGTCTGAAACAAATACACAAGTAGCGACAGGTGTGGGGTCACATGAGTGGGCAAAAGGTAGCAGTGATCAATGATTTGGATCAGCTGCGAGGGATGAGAGGAGAGTGAGGGGAGCTGACAGCTGACAGGGTGACGCCCACATGGAGCACAACCCGGAAACACCACTTGACAGCTGTCAACCCAGAGAAAGATCACAACAGTCCAAAATACAAGGAATAAAATGTCAACAAATGCGGACAGAGAAATGAATACAACCTCATACAAAATGAGGTTAACAAAACCAAAACATAAACAGGAAAAATAAGAACCAATATGAAAATAGAGAAACCCAAAGCACAAAATACAACAAATACATAAATACAGAGGAAAAGCCACGAGTCTGAGCATGGCGGAACCCCCAGTGCTCAGCTCGTGACAGCGTCTTTGAGTGTCTATGAAACGCACTATATAAATCTGATGTATTGTTATTTTTCCATGTAAATTTTACAAACTTTTTTCTTGTAAATGTTAGGAACGTAGTTTTAATCACAGTTAATCATGATTAAAACTTTGCCACTGGTAAATATACTTTTTATTTCCTCTCAAATTTGCCACTTTTTCCACATAAATTTGAGTTTTTCTTCTATATTTCACACCTTTTTCTTGTGAATGTAAAAGTTTGTACTTTTTCCCTCGTAATAATTTTCCCCTCAGGTTTCTCCTGCTTTACTTCTCAGGTGCTCCTGATGTAATAACGATGTGTCTCTGAGGTGCTCAGGCCTAACTTTCCCTGGTTGTCTGCCGTGTAGAGTCTGATCCTGCAGATCGCTCAGAACTGGCTGGAGAAGGAGAAGAAGGAGCTGGTGGAGACGAAGGAGGCCTACATGACCGAGCACTGCCCTCCCCCAGACCTGAGCGGAGACCAGAACACCCTCATGGTGACTGAGCAGAAACAACACAAAAGCACTTCTTGTATCACTGGGTTCATGACCAACATACTCAGTACCTCCTTAAGGCATAAATTATCTTTATAAATATTTTTTACATGTTCTCACAATCCATTCATATTCTCAATATACCAACAGACAGTTTCAGTATAACTGAAAGAGAAACTGTGTTTCCATAAATGTGGCCCATACACCACAGTGACTGTGTGACATTGGACCAATAATTACAGCAGGGAACATAAGTACTGAACACGTCCACATTTTTCTCATTAGACATATTTCTGATGGAGCCATTGACCTGAGATTTTCACCAGATATCAGGAACAACCCAGCTGTGTTCACAAACCAAGTTCTATTTAATAAAGTGGAATGGCACAGGGAATAAGTATTGAACACACTTGGTGAAATTCATTTAATATTTAGTAGAAACACCTTTGTTGGTAATAACAGCTTCCAGACACCTCCTGTATGGAGAAACTAGGCACAGGCATTGGTCAGGAGTGATTTTAGCCCATTCTTCCACACAAACTGTCTTCAAATCTTGAAGGTTCTGTGGGTGTCTTCTTTGAACTCTGATCTTCAGTTCGTTCCATAGATTTTCAATTGGATTCAGGTCAGGTGACTGACTGGGCCATTCTAGCAGCTTTATTTTCCTTCTCTGGAGCCAGTTGAGAGCTTCCTTGGCTGTGTGTTTGGGATCATTGTCTTGCTGAAATGTCCACCCTCGTTTCATCTTCAGCATCTTGGCAGATGGCAACAGGTTCTTATCAAGGATGTCTCTGTACATTTGTCCATTCATCTTTCCTTCAATTATATGAAGTCTGCCTGTATCATGAGCTGAAAAACACTCCCACACCATGATGGCATGTGCAGTGCCATTTCTCCTCCAAACATGCTGTGTTGTGGCATCCAAAAAGTTCAATTTTAGTCTCATCTGACCAGACTATATTCTCCCAGTATTTGACTGGCTTGCCCAAATGTTGTGCAGCAAACTTTAAACGAGCTTCAACATGCTTTTTCTTCAGCAATGGAGTCTTGCAAGGTGAGCGGGCATAGACCCCACGTCGGTTGAGCGCATTACTTATTGTTTTCTTTGAAACAGCAGTACCTGCTAACTCAGAATCAGAATCAGAATCAGATTTATTGCCATTGTTCATGTAGTACACAAACTAGGAATTTGTCTCGGTGCCATGCTGCAACATTAAAAACATGATGAGATAAAGAGATAAACTAAAAAACTAAAAGACTAAAAACATGCAATAAGTGTAGAATAATAAGTAATAATAATAATAATAATAATAATAATGAGTAATACTAGTCAAGGCAGATTTAAATAAATTAGCAAGTAGCAGATAATATGGGGTACCACAGTGCAGTCGATAATGCAACAGAAAAACAGTGATGAATGACATGAGCTGCTGTACATAGTGCACGAGAGTCAAAAAGTCACTTAATGTTCAGCAGTCTGATGGCAGAGGGGAAAAAGCTGTTCATGTGCCGGGAGGTTTTAGTCCGAATGGACCGAAGTCTTCTACCTGAGGGGAGGGGAGCAAACAGTACGTGACCAGGGTGTGAAGGATCGGCTATGATCCGGCCTGCACGCCTCCGGGTCCTGGAGATGTACAGGTCCTGGAGAGATGGGAGCTTGCAGCCGATCACCTTCTCAGCAGCACGCACGACGCGCTGCAGCCTTAGTCTGTCCCTGGCAGTGGCTCCTGCGTACCACACGGTTATGGAGGAGGTGAGGATGGACTCGATGATGGCCGTGCAGAACTCCAGGTCTTTCTGGAGCTCTCCACCAGTGGTCTTTGGCTCCTGGATAACTCTTATGATAATTCTTTTCACTCCTCTGTCAGAAATCTTGCAAGGTGCTCCTGGTCATGGCCGGTTTATGGTAGAATGATGTTCTTTCCACTTCCAAGTGATGGCTCCAACAGTGCTCACTGGAACATTCAGCAGTTTAGAAATGCGCATGTAACCAATGACATTGTTATATTTTGCAACAATAAGGTTGTGAAGGTCTACAGAGAGCTCTTTGCTTCTATCCATCGTGAGTTCTTTGTGGTGTGATAATCTGATAATCACAGACCTTTTAAAAGGCTATCAATCAGGACTTGCCCAGCTGAAATTAATTTGCACTGATGGGGATGGGATGGCTTCATAAATTCTGATGGATTTCAGCTGGTTTCTTGGCTTTCTATGCCTTTTGCACCTCTTTTTCTTCATGTGTTCAATACTTATTCCCTGTGTCATTCCACTTTATTAAATATAACTTGTTTTGCCAACACAGTTACCTTGATGTCTTTGAATGTATGGATTATTTGGGTTGTTACTGATATCTGGTGAAAATCTCAGGCCAATAGCTCCATCAGAAATATGTTTATTAAGAAAAATGTTGATGTGTTCAATACTGATGTTCCTCACTGTGTGTTAAAAATGTGCTCCATACACTAGTTAATGTAAAATTTGACCAGTTGTTTAAAATGTGCCCCATGCACCGTAGTTACACAAAAATTGGACCAGTTGTTAAAAATATGCCCCATTCATCACAATTACTGCAACACTGGAGTAACTGTTAAAATGTGCCCCATACACCAAAGAACTGCAGATAAACTAATAAGCCCTTTTTAATATGTGCCTCATATACTGCAGTTTTATCAGTTATACTAACAATAGTAATTCAAACACTGTTTTAATAAAAACGGCCCGTACACACATTTACACAAGCATTTATTAAAGTAACAGTACAGCTTGGTGGAGCAGTGGTCAGCACTGTAGCAGCACAGCAAGAAGGTCACAGGATCGCCCCCGGGGGGGGGGGGGCGATCCTGATGGTCGGGGGGGACCATCAGTGACCCTTCTGTGTGGAGTTTTCTTGTTCTCCCCGTGTCTGTGTGGGTTTACCCCAGGTACTCTGGTTTCCTCCCACATGCCAAAAACATGCAGGTTAGGTTAATTGGCATCAAACTGGGGATTCTAACTTGTCCTTAGGTGTGACTGTGAGAGTGAATGGTTGTCTGTCTCTCTGTGTTGGCCTTGCCATGGACTGGTGATCTGTCCAGGGTGGACCCTGCCTCTCGCCTAAAGATGCTGGGATAGGCTCCAGCCCCCCCCCCCCCCCCCCACCGTGACCCAAAAAGGATTAAGTGGTAGAAGATGGATGAATTAAAGTAATAATTCTGCCACTGTACACCGTGAAGTTTTAATTAACTTGAACTACAGTCGCTGAAATGAAGTTTATAGAGTGTATATAAAAAGTCTCCACAGCCCTGTTCAAATCCAGGTTTTTGTGATGTAAAAAATGAGACCAAGATGATTCATTTCAAAACTTTTTTCCAGCATTAATGTGACCTATAACCTGTACAAAAAAACTAAGTGAAATCTTTTAAGGGGGAAAATAAAAAACTTTCAATAGGCTGGTTGCATAAATATGCACACCCTGTTATAACTGGGGATGTGGCTGTGTTCAGAGTTAACCAATCACATTCAAACTCGTTAAATGGGAGTCAGCACACACCTGCCACCATTTAAAGTGCCTCTGATTAACCCCAAATAAAGTTCAGCTGTTCTAGGACGCTTTATCTGACATTTTTGTAGTCACATCTTACAGCACAAGCCATGATCCACACAGAGCTTCCAAAGCATCAGAGGGATCTCATTGTTCAAAGGTATCAGTCAGGAGAAGGGTACAAAAGAATTTCCAAGGCATTAAATCTACCATGAAGCACAATGAAGACAGTCGTCATCAAGTGGAGAAAATATGGCACAACAGTGACATTAGCAAGAACTGGACGTCCCTCCAAAATTGATGAAAAGACGAGAAGAAAACTGGTCAGGGAGGCTGCCAAGATGCCGACAGCAACATTGAAGGAGCTGCAGGAATTTCTGGCAAGAACTGGCTGTTTAGTACATGTGACAACAATCTCCCATCTTCTTCATATGTCTGAGCTATGGGGTAGGGTGGCAAGACGGAAGTTTTATTTACGAAGAAAAACATCCAACCCTGGCTACATTTTGCAAAAACACATCTGAAATCTCCCAAACACATGTGGGAAAATGTGTTATGGTTCGATGAAACCAAGGATGAACTTTCTGGCCATAATTCCAAAAGGTATATCTGGCACAAACACAACACTGCTCATTACCAAAAGAACACCATACCTACAGTGAAGCATGGTGGTGGCAGCATCATGTTTTGGGGCTGTTTTTCTCCAGCTGGAACTGGGGCCTTAGTCAAGGTGGAGGGAATTATGAATAGTCCCAAATACCAGTCAGTGTTGGCACAAAACCTTCAGGCTTCTGTAGAAAGCTGAAGATGAAGAGGAACTTAATATTTCAGCATGACAATGACCCAAAGCACACATCCAAATCAACAAAAGAATGGCTTCACCAGAAGAAGATTAAGGTTTTGGAATGGCCCAGCCAGAGTCCAGACCTGAATCCGATCGAATATCTGGGGTGATCTGAAGAGGGCTGTGCACATGAGATGTCCTCGCAATCTGACAGATTTGGTGTGTTTTTGCAAAGAAGAGTGGGCAAATATTGCCACATCAAGGTGCGCCACACTGATAGACTCCTACCCAAGAAGACTGAGTGCTGTAATAAAAGCCAAAGGTGCTGCAACAAAGTATTAGTTTAAGAGTGTGCATATTTATGCAACCAGGTTATTGTAAGTTTTTTATTTTTCCCCTTAAAAGATTTCAGTTTGTTTTTCAAATGGGTTGTACAGGTTTTTAGGTCACATAAATGGTGGAAAAAGTTTTGCAATGATTTATCTCATTTTTTTACATCACAAAAATCTGGTATTTGAACAGGGGTGTGTAGACTTTTATATCCACAGTAACGGTTCCCTATAAATGTGTCCCATACACTGCAGTTTTACTGTAATTAAACGAGTAACAATAATTTAGCTCCTGTGCCACATACAACACACAGTTAATGCAGCTTTGTGTAGCAGTTAGCTGCTAGCTGAGCACCATTAGCATCACTGTTCCACACCTTCAACAAACTTCTATAAAATATTTTACTCAGTGCTAAACTTTTACATTTTTGATCACATATGGAGGCTGAGATGGTTTAATTTTCATGTGTCCACAGGAAACCTGCAAGAAGCTCCACGCCCTCATCGACAAACTTGATGAAGAGAGGTACGACATCGAGTCTAAAGTTCAGAAGGCTGACAAAGAGGTAAACCTAAAAACAGCTATTCTTAGTGCCACCTGTGGCCAGTAAGTGAACTGCATCTCATATTAATAGTCAAACATGTTAAACTGGTGGCAGATTGAGGACCTGAAGACCAAAGTGGTGGACCTGGTGGGCATGAAGAAGCCGGCCCTGAAGAAGGTGAGGATGTCGGCTGACGCCATGCTAAAGGCCCTGCTGGGCTCCAAACACACGGTCAACATGGACCTGAGGGCCAACCTGAAGCAGGTCAAGAAGGAGACCAAGGAGGAGGTCAGTTCAGCAGCGCACTTCATTTATTTAATCAACGTGTTAATCATTGATGACTCAAGGGATGCCAGAGTCACCCCCTGCTGGTGAGTCAGTAGACTTTAATGTGGCTTTAATGTTAAAAGAGTTATACGGTGTGAGATCCTTTAAATTTATGCTGTCAATAGAAACAATAATTAATAGAATCTGTCATCATAATCATGCTTCTCCATAATAAACGTGTTGTGGTGACCCACACACCCACCTACATGGACATTCAACCTTCACACTCAGCTAGCCGGCAGGAATCAGAAGGCAATTTGCAGACAGACAGAGAGCCCCTAGGAGACAATCAGAACAATGAACTATTGTTATACATCCCCGGATTAAGGAGAGGAGGTCCGGGCACCAGTTGGTCACGCGACTGATATGTATTGACTGATATGTATATCATGCAAATGTGCCATGCATTCTGTCTGTGTGTATAAAAGAGCTGACTATACATGCCTCAGGAGACACAGGACACACACACAACACAGCACTACAGTGTGTCTCATGATGATGGAGGAAATAAAACTCTGAAACCTTCCAGCTCATCGCAGCTCGCCTGAACTTATTTGTTCCTCCACAGTGTCAGTTTGTATTTGTTTTTGTTTTGTTTTGTTTTAATCTTTATTCTGTTTTTATCTTTTTTTATTTAGTATTTTTTTATTTTTATTGCTTCAGTTGATTTTTTTTTTATCCGTGATTTCTGGGTTTTATTTCTCTTGTTTCACTTTTATTATTTATTTATATTTCTTTAATATTTTACTTTGTTTTTATAAAAAAGCATTTATGCAATTTATTTTGTTAGCATATTTAATCTTTATTTAGAATATTATTTGTTCAGTGTATTTTCTTTGTTTTCAAGTGTTCTTTATTTTGTTTTTTGATTTTTTTAAATTTGATTTATAGTTTTTGTTCTGTATGTATGTTTTTGATTCTTGTTTGCCTTTATTTCCATTTTTTTATTTTTTTTGTCATTTAGGTTTTTTTCAAAAAATTCTTAGATTTTCTCTTTTTCTCTTTTTTGTTTCTTTTTTCTTTTGTTTTTAATCTCTTGATTAACGTGACCTTTAATTTGACGTATGTCATGTTTTAGTTTACACATTAGTTAACCATTTTTAATAGACTCCAGTTAAATTCTTTTGAAAAAACCATGGAGTTGATTTACGTGTCAGATTTGTTAAATCACCTTGACAATTTTCCATGAACTACTGAAGGACAAACCTAAACATATATAATCAAAATATATATCTAAATTTAATTAACTACAGTGGTGTGAAAAAGTGTTTGCCCCCTTCCTTCTTTCTCATTTTTTTGTATGTTTGTCACTCTTAAATGTTTCAGATCATCAAACAAATTTAAATATTAGGCAACGATAACACAAGTAAACACAAAATGTAGTTTTTAAATGAAGGTGTTTATTATTAAGAGAAAAAAAAATCCAAACCTGCATGGCCCTGTGTGAAAAAGTGATTGCCCCCTCTCCTGTTAAAACATAAATTAACTGTGGTTTATCACATCTTTGGGAAGCTGAGTTCAATTTCTCGAGCCACACCAAGGCCTGATTACTGCCACACCTGTTCTCAATCAAGAAATCACTTAAATAGGACCTGCCTGACAAAGTGAAGTAGAGCAAAAGATCCTCAAAAAAGCTAGACATCATGCTGTGATCCAAAGAAATTCAGGAACAAATGAGAAACAAAGTAGTTGAGATCTGTCAGTCTGGAAAAGATTATAAAGCCATTTCTGAAGCTTTGGGACTCCAGTGAACCACAGTGAGAGCCATTATCCACAAATGGCAAAAACATGGAACAGTGGTGAACCTTCCCAGGAGTGGCCGACCAACCAAAATTACCCCAAGAATGCAGTGATAACTCATCCAAGAGGTCACAAAAGACCCCACAACAACATCCAAAGAACTGCAGGCCTCACTTGCCTCAGTTCAGGTCAGTGTTCATGACGCCACCTTAAGAAAGAGACTGGGCAAAAATGGCCTGCATGGCAGAGTTTCAAGACGAAAACCACTGCTGAGGAAAAAGAACATAAAGGCTCATCTCAGTTTTGCCAGAAAACATCTTGATGATCCCGAAGACTTTTGGGAAAATACTCTGTGGACTGACGAGACAAAAGTTGAACTTTTTGGAAGGTGTGTGTCCCATTACATCTGGCGTAAAAGTAACACAGCATTTCAGAAAAGGAACATCATACCAACAGTAAAATATGGTGGTGGTAGTGTGATGGTCTGGGGCTGTTTTGCTGTTTCAGGACCTGGAAGACTTGCTGTGGTAAATGGAACCATGAATTCTGCTGTCTACCAAAAATTCCTGAAGGAGAATGTCCGGCCATCTGTTCATGACCTCAAGCTGAAGCGCACTTGGGTTCTGCAGCACGACAATGATCCAAAACACACCAGCAAGTCCACCTCTGAATGGCTTAAGAAAAACAAAATGAAGACTTTGGAGTGGCCTAGTCAAAGTCCTGACCTGAATCCCATTGAGTTGCTGTGGCATGACCTTAAAAAGGTGGTTGATACTCGAAAACCCTCCAATGTGGCTGAATTACAACAATTCTGCTAAAATTCCTCCACAGCGCTGTAAAAGACTCATTGCCAGTTATCGCAAATGCCTGATTGCAATTGTTGCTGCTAAGGGTGGCCCAACCAGTTATTAGGTTTAGGGGGCAATCATTTTTTCACACAGGGCCATATAGGTTTAGATTTTTTTCCCCTTAATAATAAACACCTTCATTTGAAAACTGCATTTTGTTTTTACTTGTGTTATCTTTGTCTAATATTTAAATTTGTTTGATGATCTGAAACATTTACAGTAAGTGTGACAAACACAAAAAAATGAGAAATCAGGAAGGGGGCAAACACTTTTTCACACCACTGTATAGTAAAAAAGCACTAGCACTGGTGTTTTATTTTGAAATAACTTGTTTTCCTGTCCTTACAGCCAACAGAGGCAGTGGGCGACTGGCGTAAAAACATTGAGGACAAAGCAGACAGGAAGAAGATGTTCGAGTCGGCCTAAAACAAGTCATTTGTTTTACATGAACTTCACCATGTTTGTCAGCTGAGGAGGTCAACGAGTTTAACGAGTCTCAGTTGAGTAACGTTAATGAGCTTAATGAGTCTGAAAGGTTTTTTTGTTGTTTTTTGGGAGTTTTTGCACTTTGTTGTACTTGGAGGGGGGGGGGGGAGTCTCCTCGCAGTCACACAAACATTCACACAAACTGTTTGAAAATCTCAATAAATGTGTAAGAAAATCATCTGTGTTTCCTTTTTATCTCCTTCATGTTTTTGCCAAAACTGTTTTTATTTGTCTTTATTTGCAAAATTTAAACAATACGTTTATGCCCTTGTATTTTAAAAACTTTCTGTTTCTATAAACGTGCTGTCTTCTTCTTCTTCTTCTTCTTCTTCTTCTTCTTCTTCCAGCTGCTCCCTTCAGGGGTCTCCACAGTGGATCATCTGCCTCCATCTCCCCCATCCCTTCATCTTCCTCTGTAACGTCAACCTTCTCCATGTCCTCCTTCACTACATCCATCAATCTTCTCTGTGGTCTTCCTCTTCTCCTCCTGCCTGGCAGCTCCATCTTCAACATCCTTTGTCCAGTATCTCCACTATCCCTCATCTGCACATGTCCAAACCATGTCAGCCTTTACTCTCTTACTTTGTCTCCAAACTGCTCAACCTGAGCTGTCTCTCTGATAGACTCATTTCTAATCTTGTCCCTGCTAGTCACTCCCAGTGAAAATCTTAGCATCTTCAACTCTGCCACCTCCAGCTCCACCTCCTGTCTTTTTGTCAGCACTACTGTCTCCAAACCATACATCATAGCAGGTCTCACTACCATCTTGTAAATCTTCCCTTTCACTCTTGCTGCTACCTTTCTGTCACAAATCACCCCTGACGCTCGTCTCCACCCACTCCACCCTGCCTGCACTCTCTTCACCTCTGAATTTTCCAATGCTTTGGATGGTTGATCCCAGGTATTTAACCTCATCTACTTTCACTAGCTCTACTCCTTCCATCTTCACCGTTGCATCTGCCTCCTTCTCATTCACACTCATGTATTCTGTCTTGTTTCTCCTGACTTTGACAAACAAGAAATGATGGTCAGGACCCGTTTCCCAACCCGAAGGCACAGGGAAACAACCCTTTCATCCACCGGGGAAAACTCCAATATAGAGGCAACATGGTGGTGGGATACAAGAATACCAATTCCTGCTCATTGCCTCTTGCCCGGGGCAACTTCAGAGTAGGCCAAGCTCCAGCCCCTCTCCAGGAGACTGGTTCTGGAACCAGAGCTGTGTGTTGAGATGAGGCCGATTATATCTAGCCGGTATCTCTCAACCTCATGCACCAGTTCAGGCTCCTTCCCCACCAGAGAGGTGACATTCTATGTCCCAAAAGCCAGTTTAGGAAGCCTGGGATCAGACTGACAAGGTCTCTGCCTTCGACTTCCACCTGATCCACATAGCACTGGACCCCCATGATCCCTCCTGCAGGTGGTGAGCCCACTGGAGGGCGGACCCATGTAACTCCTTCAGACTGAGCCCGGCCAGGTCCCATGGGCAGATACCCAGCCACCAGGTGCTAGCCATCAAGCCCCTCCCCCAGGCCTGGCTCCAGGGTGGGGCCCTGGTAACCCCATACCGGGCGGGGCACACTGAATCCTTGTTCTAACATTCATCATGAAAGTCTGTTGAATCGTTCTTAGTCTGGCCCTTCAACCAGGACCAGTTTATCTTGGGTGACCCTACCAGAGGCAAATTGCCCCGGACAACATAGCTCCTGGGATCACGAGGGCAGGCAAACCCCCCACCACGATCAGGTGATGATCCATCATGGGTTGTAAGTTTGTAACTCTTTTCAAGTGTTTGTATAATTATTTTTCTAGTAAATTTACACCTTTGTTCTAGTACATGTGTGACTTATTTATGAAGCTATTTTATTTAAGCTTCCACCATAGCTGTCTAACTTAGTCTGTTGGAATACTGGCTGTCATACCCACCAGACTCCTTCACAGTCTCAGCTCACCGTACTAGAACCTAAAGTTGGTACAGACTCAGGAAAATCTGCTCCACATAGCTGGAACCAGCTTCAGCAGTATTTTAAATTGACTTATTTAATGTCCTTGAGACAATTTCAGTGTTTACTTCTGAACGTTATTCATTTTAAGTGTTCTTGTTCTTAACTTAATATGTTTTGTTTTTTTGTTTTTTTTACTTTTCCAACTGATATTGCCATGTTTCTGGACTCCATATTGCTTGTAGATTTTGTTTGTGTCTCCATTTTTTTTTTGTACTTTGGCACCATTAAAAATGAAGGTTTCCCTCAATGCGTTTTCTGAGGGTTTAAACGAAATGATGATATGATGATGATAAATCAGTCTTTATTTGTGTAACATTTTTCAACCATTGGATGCTGCACCAAGAGGTTTACATCGATAAAAGCAGTAGACAAATTTAAACACACTCGTGCACGCCTGTAGAACCAAGTCTTCCTGTCTGAAACAGGTTTCCCAAGCAGGCTTTACAGGCCCAAATGGAGGCTGTGTTTGAAAGTGGAATACAGAGGAATAGCCTATAAGGAGGTTATGACATGTTAGACTTTGACAAATACAAAAGGGAGTAAATGGCTCTAACATTTACAGAGCATCCAAAAAGTCTTCACAGTGCTTCACTTTTCCACATTTTGTTATGTCACAGCCTTATTCCAAAAAGGATTAAATTAATTTTTTCCCTCAAAATTCTACACACAGTACCCCATAATGACAATGTGAAAAAGGTTTTTTGGGGATTTTTGCAAATTTATTAAAAATAAAAAACTAACAAATCACATGTACATAAGTATTCACAGCCTTTGTCATGAAGCTCAAAATTGAGCTCAGGTTGATCCTGTTTCCACTGATCATCCTTGAGATGTTTCTCCAGCGTAACTGGAGTCCAGCTGTGGTAAATTCAGTTGATTGGACATGATGTGGAAAGACACACCTGTCTATAGAAGGTCCCACAGTTGACAGTGCATGTCAGAGCACAAACCAAGCATGAAGTCAAAGGAATTGTTTGTAGACCTTCGAGACAGGATTGTCTCGAGGCACAAATCTGGGGAAGGGTACAGAGAAATTTCTGCGGCTTTGAAGGTCCCAGTGAGCACAGTGGCCTCCATCATCCATAAATGGAAGAAGTTCAGAACCACCAAGACTCTTCCTAGAGCTGGCCGACCGTCTAAACTGAGCGATCGGGGGAGACAGGCCTTAGTCAGGGAGGTGACCAAGAACCCGATGGTCACTCTGGCAGAGCTCCAGTGTTCCTCTGTGGAGAGCGGAGAACGTTCCAGAAGTACAACCATCTCTGCAGCAATCCACCAATCAGGCCTGTATGGTAGAGTGGCCAGATGGAAGCCACTCCTTAGTAAAAGGCACATGGCAGCCCACCTGGAGTTTGTCAAAAGGCACCTGTTTCAAGTTGTGGCCCCTTTGGGGCAGAGAGGACAAACCCAAGTGCTGAATGGTGCTGTGCATTTTATTAACAAAAAGAAAATAAAAGTCCAAAATAGTGCAGTACATCCAAAAAATGCAAAACAAGAAAAACTTACAGACAGGAGCACTCCTGAACCAGCTTGACTCAGGAGGAGATGAGAAACTGATCAGGGTCAGGATAATTCTGAGAGAAACCAGGATGACATTCATTCTAGCAACAAAGAAACAATGGAAAGGCAGTGCTTCAATACCATACATCCTAATAAGCTGCAGGTGTGAGTCAATGAGGAGCCCGTCACCTAATTAGCCCCACTGCCTGCAGCTGAGCTGGAACGGGAGTAACCTGTGGGCGGTGGTGGGAGTGCCTGGCAAGAGTAGGCTCAAAAGAAAACAACCCACAAAGCATATAGACAAATAGACAAATCAGTAGCGATGGCCAAATGAGGCTTTCTGGAGGACTTGAGGCCTTTCATCAAAATGGCTTATGTAGACAAGGTCTCATGTGGGACTTCATTTTTTCTACCAGGCCATCTAGTGGACAAAACGTATACAACATGCTGATTTTTACAAGAGTATTATTGGTTTAATGTGTATTTTTTTTAAATATCAATAAATGTACTGTCTTTTAAGAAATATCAATGATCATAAGGCAAAAAAAAAAAAATAAAACAGGTGACTACAGTGATTGTGCCTGTGTTACTTGGTGTGCTTGTATGACTTATCCATTTTTATTAAGAAATAACACATTTTCAAAAGTCTTATACTGTCCCAGTATATCCAACTCTGGCCTTAATCTCATACAGGGCACAATAGCAATACTGCCTCAGCATAATGATGTATAATAATGATCCAAGCGCTTTGAAACACAAGAGAAACTTCACCTTGCAAATAAAAATTAAATTAAAAGAACGACACAGCTGGGATTTGAACCCAGTTCTCCCACTTGCAAAACAGATGCATTACTGCTAAGTCATCACCTCAGTTACAATAAATAGCTACTATTTGTCAAAAATACATCAATGGGAGAAATGCACTCAAACTGTTCCCAAATGGGAGAAGTCCATGTTTTTGGTACTGGCTCCATCTGAAAATTGGCAGTAACAAATCTCTTACAAAGTCAAACATGACAAAACAAAACATGAAGGAGGGGGATTTCCATTGGGTACCGCTGCTCTCTTTATTTCATGTTTCGTGCAAAATCATGAATGGCTTCTTGACCCAGTCATGTGGTCTGACGTCAACACATACATCACGATGCACGCTTCGAGACACGCCTCACCAAATATTTCCTGGATAAGCTCAGAGCACCCCTCGGAGCTCCGGAGCCTGCCTTCCCATCACTACAAATCAAACCAACAAACAACCAATACTTAGAAATAAAGTGATGGTCTGAGCTCAAGTAAAAACATGAGCTCAGGCACATGACAACCTGAAGGACTCTCAGACCATGAGAAACAAAACTCTCTGGTCTGATGAGACAAAGATTGAACTCTTTGGCATGAATGCCAGGCATCATATTTAGAGGAAACCAGGTACCGCTCATCACCAGGCCAATACCATTCCAACAGTGAAGCATGGTGGTGGAAGCATCATGCTATGGGGATGTTTTTCAGCGGCAGGAACTGGGAGACCAGTCAGAATAGAGGGAAAGATGAATGCAGCAATATACAGAAACATCCTGGATGAAAACCTGCTCCAGAGTGCTCTTGACCTCAGACTGAGGCGATGGTTCATCTTTCAGCAGGACAACAACCCTAAACACACAGCCAAGATATCAAAGGAGTGGCTTCAGGACAACTCTGTGAATGTCCTTGAGTGGCCCAGCCAGAGCCCAGACTTGAATCCAATTGAACATCTCTGGAGAGATCTGAAAATGTCTGATCACCGACGCTTCCCATCCAACCTGACGGAGCTTGAGAGGTGCTGCAAAGAGGAATGGACCAAACTGGCCAAAGATAGGTGTGCCACGCTTGTGGCATCATATTCAAAAAGACTTGAGGCTGTAATTGCTGCCAAAGGTGAATCAACAAAGTATGGAACAAAGGCTGTGAATACTTATGTACATGTGATTTCTTAGTTTTTATTTTTAATAAATTTGTAAAAATCTCAAACCTTTTTCATGTTGTCATTATGGGGTGTTTTGTGCCGAATTTTGAGGAAAAATGACTTTAATCCCTTTTGGAATAAGGCTGTAATGTAACAAAATGTGGAAAAAGTGAAGCGCTGTGAATAATTTCCGGATGCACTGTATTTGTGTGAATATTAATTACAGAATACCTAATTATTGAAATTGAAGGGGATAACCAATGTTAGCAACTGTTTCAGATCCCTTGTTTATTTGTTTGTCAGATCACTTCTTGTGTGATCTTTTCTCACTTATGTTCATAATAGGGACTCTTCACTTTGGGGAATGGGAGTTGTTCAGTCCTCATTATAATTATTTCAGTTTATACCACTGTTCACTGATGGAGTTGTGTAATACTGAATTTCTTCTGTGTATCATCTTTTTCTCCCCTTGTCCTGTCAGGCAGCTAGGTGAGCACAACAGAAATCTGCTACCCTTATTGTGCCAAAACAAATTTACTTTGCCAAAAGGAGCTTTATGCAGTATCTATGTACTGTATATTGTTGTAAAGTCCTCCTGTAATAACTTTTAATACTTTATGTAAATTGTTTTACCCATGAAGGACTCGACAGGATGGGGAATGGGGAAAGGAAGTGTGGGGAGTGGGAAAGAAAAGGGAGAGGAACAGACAAAAAAGACAAACAAACCAACAATTAAATCAAACAGAAGACAGACTGCTTCTTCCACTGAAGAGGTCTCAACACAAGTCTGGTATCCGCACCTGTTAAAGGGGAGACATTTGTGTGTGTGCATCCGTATGTGTGTATATGAGAGCGTGCGCAAAATAACTGTGTGCATGTCAGTGGTTTGTAAGGAAACATAAGAAGAGGGCGGAGGGAAGCAGCAACCCCCCCCCCCCCTCCAGAAACCCTGAGCAGGCAAGGCAGCGCCACCAACTCCCACAGGGCACAAATGTCCAAGGTCAACAAGCCCCAGGGGAGCTAGGCATCCACCCCAGGAGGGAGACCAGGCCACCAAGCGCCGTAACACCCCCGGGTCGGAGACCGGCCTGCATCCCTGGTGTGAGCTCCCCCAGACCCCCCTCCCCCAGCACCACCGCTGCACACCCCAGGGATCCCCACACCCAATTATCAGATGTATCATCAATAAACTCATGCAGTACTATTACAGGATACATTTATAAATATATGAGAACATTGGCTGCTGCTTTACGCGTGTGCCTGGGAAAGAATGCGATCCACCAGTTCAGCTGCTGCTATCCCACCGGCACACCTCTCCCCGGCACACCTCATGTTCTTCATGCAGAATTATCCATTAGATCTACACAATCACGGAAACTTAATGGTATAATTTTTTAACCATTAAACCGTAAGTCTATCTTTTGTCCCTATTTGCACTACGGGTAGCATTACTGTATATGGACTGCTGTTGTTGTTTTTTCCAGCCGTATTTCTTCTGTTTTTTATATTGCGTACACCACTGAAGAGAGAGAGAAATGCCATTTCAATTCTTCTTAATGTCCTGTACATATATCAGCTATTCTGTTAGATATACCAAAATGTCAGCACGCCAGAAGAGGTGGATCCTATCAGCTGATCGCTGGAACCACAGAGCTCAGCTGTTTTCCATGATAAATCAGCCTCAGGCACAAAGCCCACGTCATGCATTATCTTGTTTTCACTTTATTGAAAGTCACTTTTTTTTAATCACAATCAGTTAGCGTGCCTTTGAGCCAGGTCGTGTCTGGCCGCTGCTTCTCCCGGCATGTTCTGACACCCCCCCCCCCCCCCCCCGCTGTCTGCTCATGCACCTCATTCTCCACATATGCTGAATTATCCTTTAGACCTACGCAATTCTGGTAACTTTATGGTATAATTTTTTTAAGCATTAAATCTTCAGTATTATGTTTTTCACTTCCTTGTTTTGTCCAGGGAACACTGGTGACTGACAGGTCGTGGTTCCATGTATTATCCAGTCAGCATGGCCGTGATGGCCAGTAGAGCATCCTCCCCACAACATGAGTGGGAAATGGGCATTAGAGATCTCGTGCTCTCGTGTGAAGGTGCTGCCCAGGTAAGTGAAAGGCTCGGTTTTCTTCAGTGGTTCATCATGGACCGTAATCATTTCTGGCAGTTCAGTGGACATTGGAGGAGGCTGGTAGAGCAGCTCTGTCTTGGATATGTTGATCTTTAGACCAAACATATCAACTGCAAAAGGAGAAATGATACACAATCTGCTGCATATCAACGGCATTACTGGCCACAAGGGCGGAGTCATCAGCATATAGCAGTTCTCTAATGCACATCTCCTGTGTTTTTGTGTGAGCACGAAACCAGAATCAGAATCAGAATCAGAATCAGAATCAGAATCAGAATCAGGTTTATTGCCATTGTTCATGTAGTACACAAACTAGGAATTTGTCTCGGTACAATGCTGCAACATTAAACATGATAAGATAAGAGAAATAAACTATACATGTAATAAAGTGTAGGATAAGATTAAGTGATACTGGTCAACAGTTAAAATATATATTAGCCAGCAGCAGATACTGTGGAGAACTATATAGTGCAGTCGGTAATGCAGGAAGAAAACAGTGATGATTGACATGAGTCTGGTTGAGCTGCTGTACATGGTGCACGAGAGTCACTTAGTGTTCAGCAGTCTAATGGCAGAGGGGAAGAAGCTGTTCATGTGACGGGAGGTTTTAGTCTGGATGGACCGAAGTCTTCTACCAGAGGGGAGGGGGGCAAACAGTACATGACCAGGGTGTGAGGGATCGGCTATGATCCGGCCAGCACGCCTCCGGGTCCTGGAGATGTACAGATCCTGGAGAGATGGGAGCTTGCAGCCGATCACCTTCTCAGCAGTGCGCACGACGCGCTGCAGCCTTAGTCTGTCCCTGGCAGTGGCTCCTGCGTACCACACGGTTATGGAGGTGGTGAGGATGGACTCGATGATGGCTGTGTAGAACTGCACTAACATCTTGGTGGGTAGCTTGAGCTTCCTCAGCTGCCGCAGGAAGAACATCCTCTGCTGGGCTTTTTTGATGAGTGAGCTGATGGTCAGCTCCCATTTGAGGTCCCTGGTGATGGTAGTGCCTAGGAAGCGGAAGGAATCAGCAGTGGTGATGGGAGAGCCTGAGAGGGTGAGGGGGGGCAGAGGAGTAGTGACTTTCCTGAAGTCTACAATCATCTCCACTGTCTTCAGAGCGTTCAGCTGCAGGTTGTTATTGCTGCACCAGGACGCCAGCTGGGCCACCTCTCTCCTGTAGGCGGACTCGTCGCCGTTGGAGATGAGCCCGATGAGGGTGGTGTCGTCCGCAAACTTGATCAACTTGACAGACTGGTGGCTGGAGGTGCAGGAGTTGGTGTAAAGGGAGAAGAGTAGGGGGGAAAGTACACAGCCCTGGGGTGATCCGGTGCTGATGCTAGTATAGTCTGAGACAGTCTTTCCCAGCCGCACATGCTGCCTCCGGTCCGTCAGGAAGTCGATGATCCACCTGCAGAGGGAGTCAGGCACGTTGAGCAGGGACAGCTTGTCCCGGAGCAGAGCGGGGCGGATGGTGTTGAATGCGGAGCTGAAGTCCACAAACAGGATCCTGGCGTAGGTTCCCGGGGAGTCCAGGTGCTGCAGGATGGAGTGGAGGGCCAGGTTGACTGCATCGTCTACAGACCTGTTGGCTCGGTAGGCAAACTGCAGCGGGTCCAGGAGAGGGGTGGTGATGGACTTGAGGTGGGACAGGACCAGGCGCTCAAAGGACTTCATGACTACAGAGGTGAGCGCTACAGGTCTGTAGTCATTAAGTCCAGTGATCCGTGGCTTCTTGGGGACAGGGATGATGGTGGAGGATTTGACCTCCACCATCATTTCAACCAGGCAAGGTTGAACAGTTTGCCACCTGTCCTTATGTGGAGGAACCTTGTTGAGCCCTTCATTCATAGTGTCCAGCACAGCTGTGAGGTAGAGGGAGAAAAGAGTTGGTGCCAGTACACACCCTTGGTTCACACCATGATTGACCACAAAGGCATCACTGGGTTCACTGCCGACTAAGTCTTGTGCCTTCATTCTATAGTGGAACTGCTTGATGATGTTAACAAGCTTGTTAGGGCATCCATAGGTTTCAAGGACCTTCCAGAGGGTTGTGTGGTCCACGGTGTCAAATGCCTTTGTGAAGTCAACAAAGACAACATACAATGGCTGGTGCTGCTCTGCTGCCTTCTCTTGGAGCTGCCGTAGAGTGAATATCATATCAACAGTGGAACAGCCAACCCGAAATCCACACTGACATTTGGGGAGAACTTCTTCCAAAATGATTTTCAGTCTGTTCAAGACAATCTTAGCAAAGACTTTGCCAGCTATGACCAGCAGTTATATCCCCCGATGGTTTCTGCCCTCTGCATGGTCGCCCTTTCTCTTGTAGATGGTGACAATCAAAGCATCTCAAAAGTCTTGGGGCACAGTACCAGAGAGTAGACATCTGTTGAAAAGGTCTAGTAGAGCTTTGCACAACTTTTCACCACCATTTTTCAAGATATCTGAGGAATTGCCATCCAGTCCAGGTGCTTGGCCATTTGCCATTGACTTTAGAGCATTCTTGAGTTCCTCCATGCTGATTTCCCCACACAGCTCATTCCTTGTGGGTCTCCTCTTCAGCTGCTGACATGCATCTGGGTGTGCTGATCCTTCTTGGTTTAGCAGGCTGTTGAAGTGCTCCTTCCATCTGGCCTTGATGTCTTGAAGGTTTGTGAGCAGCTTACTACCATCCGCTGACTTCACTGGGGCGACAGCGTAGCTCTTGGGTCCATAGATGGCTATCAACCCAGCAAACAGTCCACGATAATTATGGTTGTCCGCTATACGCTGCAATTCTTCTGCTCTCCTCTGCTGATCTACCTCCTCTCCAGCTGGCTGAACACTCTCCAATGTGGTTTCTATCGCTCTCGTCAGTTCTCAACAGTGCTCAGTGTTTGTCAGCTTGCTAATGTCGTTTCTTAGGCTTGGCACTAGCAGGAGTTTTCCTGCAAGGCATAGTGATCTTCATTCTGAGTTGGCATCTCACAAGGTAGTGATCAGTAGAACACTCTGGTCCACTCATTGCTTTTGTGCATAGTACATCTGCCAAGTCTGACTTTCTCGTGATGGCATAGTCGAGCAAGTGGTAGTGACCTGAGCGTGGGTGCTTCCAGGTGAAGTAGTTCTTGTTGGGCTGGTAGAAAAACATGTTGGTAATGCTGAGTTCTAGTTGTGCACAGATGTTCAGCGGGAGATCCCAATTGGAGTTCTTTTTCTTCTTGCCAAACTTGCCAATGATGCCCGTGTAGGTTTCCCAGTCCGTCCCGACTCGAGCGTTGAAGTCAACTAATATTAGGAGCTTGTCTTCTCTGGGGACCTTGAGCACTACTTGAGTGAGTTCTTGATAAAAGAGCTCCTCCTCAACAATGTAAGTCATCATGGGGGCATACACGTTCACCAGAGTCAAGTATCTTCCTTTCCCAATAGACACTCTCACAGACATGAGCCTAGGTGATATCATTGTAGGAAGTGATGTCAGCTTCTTGGCAGTCGTGTTGTGAACCGCAAAGGCAACTCCAGCTTCTCTGGGTCCTGCAGTCTTGCCGACCTAGAAGAAGGTGTATTCCTCTTCTTGAAGTTGGCCTTGTGCCTCTAAACGTGTTTTCTGGAGAGCTGCAATCTCAATGCCAAACAGCTGCATTTCCCTTGCAATCAACACAGTCTTTCATTCTGGTCGATTGTCTCTGTCTAGCATAGTTTGCACATTCCATGTCGCAACAGTTATCTTCTTCTTCTTACAGTTTCAACCACTAAACATGAAGTCCCGCTGACTGCGGTTAACCAGCCAGGTGTGATCTGAGCATGCTTTCTTTACCCCACCTTTTCTAGGGGCTTCCCATTCCAGGCAGGCAGTGCTATCCCTAAAGAGGGCTTCCTGGACACTCACATTGCTGCCTCAACAAGCTGATGCTCATGAGTCAACTAGAGTTATGACCATCAAATGCAAGACGCCTGTGTACAGAGACTCCTGCTAGCAGCTCCCAGCTACTCAAACCTGCTGCTGACGCATTCACTCCATCGCCACAGGGCTTCCCCAATCTCAAAACACGACCCCTTGCACAGTTCTAAAGCCAGTTGGTGTTGTGCCTCAACCAGACTGTCTCTCTGGGCCTCAGTGCCTGATGCAATGTGGTGCACAAGCGTGCAACATACATAGTTGAAGAGGAGGTTGCCCCACAGTAGCAGCTCACTTGCTAATTGATGCCATCCTTTTGTCTCGGTTGAGGCTAACCCGCATGCCATTGGCTCTGTGACAAGCTCTTCTGCCGCTTGCACCACCAGACATCCTGCTGCTGATGTCAGGACTTGCATCCCTAGGTAGGGAGGCAAGAGGGTACTATCACATGCCCAAGGTGAACCCTGAGACTAGTGGAGGGAAGGAGTCATCTTACTTCTCCATTCTAGACCGGCTCCAGAGCCAAGTTCTAGCCACTGTCCCTGGTAGAAATAGTGTCTAAAAGACAAGTTGAAGGCTTGGATGGGAAAATTCTTTTTTCTAACTCTAAAAGGTCAATTGGAGTAAACTCATCCAAACAAATATCAATCGAAGGAGTTGTAGTAGTTACCGTATTTAAGTTAATGGTGGGAAGAATCTGACTGATTTTATCCCTGATAGATAAAATTTTATTATTGAAGGAGTTCATAAAGTCCTTGATATGTATCAGATATGATACTGGGTGTAGTAGGCGGTGATGGCCCACCTTTCCAGTTCCTCCATCACCTGTGGTATAAAGGGCTGATGTGGAAGAGGCTCGTCCTCTTTCGCAGTCGCCCCTTGGCTGTACAGAGCACCTGTGTTTGTGGTTCTTATGTAATAAACGTTACATTCAACTGCAACCTGAGCCTCCTCCTTGACTACTGAGTTATGGACATAACATTTGGCAACGAGGTAAAAGGTATGGAGCAAGCTGTTTGTGATTTTAGGCCATTTTTGGAGGTTCCGGGTGAGTCGCCGGTCCCCTGGGCTGAGTGGTACACGGCTTTCAAGAATTTTCTGGTGGCCCTTAAGCTCGGTTGAGCTCAAGAATTTGCGTGCGAGAGCAATTCTGGTTCATAGTCTTGGTATGGAGGGTCAAAGGATCCTTGGCACACTAGGAGAGGCTGGTAGTTTTGAAGATGTGGTGGAGTTAATGGCGCGCTACTTTCACACCCCGGGATACATCATAGTCCGGAGGATACTGTTTAGGCAGCGCCACCATGGGAGAGTCGGTACAGCGGTATGTTGCAGACCTATGTCAGCTGGCGGGGGAGTGCCAGTTTGGAGTCCTGGAGAAGGACATGGTCCATGATCAACTGGCCGAGCACACTCATTGTTCTGCTTCACGCTCGAGGCTCTTGACCTATCTGGGTGAACTGACGTTAGCCACAGCTCTTGAGATAGTGCAGTGGAAAATTTATCTAAAGACCTCCGTGAGAGAAGCATGTTGAGGCGCAAGGAACCATGTTTGAAGGCGCTGGCTGTGGACTCTGACAGTGAAGACGGCGTGGATGAAGAAGAATACGCCGCCGCTGTAAGAATTAGGTGTGTCCCGGGAATGCCAAGATGTTATGGCTGAGGGTCCACCAGCCAAACATACATACAGGGCGCCGATACAAAGCAAGAGAGTGTCTGGTGAAGAGCAAACGCTGTGGCAGGTGTGGTCTACTGCATCATTTTACCATGGCCTGCAAGAATTTTAAGCGAGGGGACCAAAGACAGAAGATGGACGTCCCCGCTATGACTCCTACCATCATTCATACTGTCTCCCCATGCACAAATGGACGGATTTACTACAACATTTTGCTGGACGGCATAGAAGCACTGTTGGTAGTAAACATGGAATCAGCGATTTCTGTGTTGAACTGGCCCACTGTGAAGAGTCTGTTCCTACATCACCGTGTGAGAGGACTGTCGACGCCGTGCTTTGGCTGTGGAGGAAGCAAGTTAACCATCGTAGGCTCACCGGAACTGACGGCGAGGTACAAGTCGGCGATGATGGTGAGCATCCACTTTGTGGTGACTGCTACCGGGTCGAACATTATGGGTTGTGATACGTTCTATGGCCTGGGGTTCACAATCACCAATGGCGTCGGAGAAGAGTGGTTGGGCTGCGGATTATGGGACCGACCTGCCCCGTATGTGGAGGACGACGCAGTTTGGGACAGTGACTGGCCTGGTGTTAAGGGAGGGGTGCAAGACCAACATTGTAGAGCGCCATCTCGGGAGGGTTCCGATGCCAATGTCCAAGTTGCCCTGGATGTGGGAACTGGACGGCACAGCGGGACACCTGGGACGGCTGGAGGAGCCACGGGGGCTGTGCCAGCATTGGAAATGAAAGAGACCGGGGTGAGACCGACAGGCGCGATTCCAAGATCTACCAGGCAACGATACTGGAATCCCGGGAGGACTCCGGATCGGGTCGGTGACGAGGTTCGACCCAGGGCGGGAGCTCGGTTACAACATGGTGGACTGCTGAAGCTAAATCGAGCTCCTCTGCACATTGGTGACAAGGTCCAGCCCAGGGTAGATGCTCGGCTCAGGGGCGTCCACAAGAAAAGAGAGTGGCGAGATGGCCAGGGGCGGCTGCGAGTGGTGGCGACCCTGAGGACGGCTACTTGGGACTGTCTGATATATCATGGAGTCACCCTGATGAGCTACGGTGAGTGGATGTGAAGAAACGCCAACGTGGAGACGAAGAGGCAACGACACTCAGGGAGGGATCTGTCAGACGGTAATCCAGGGAGTGTGCTCTCCATCGGAGTGTATGGTGACTGGGGGTGGCTACTAAAATGTGATGATTATGATATTAGTATGATTTATTGCCCATAGTCAGGTAGTTGACATGTTTTACAATGAATTGTTGTGTGTTTGCCCTGTTTAAAAAAAAAAAAAAGTCCTCAACACTGTTTATTTTGTTGCATTTGATTGCATGTTATTAATGTGAAGTACCCAAGTTATAGGGTGGGTGTGTTGGGGTGGGGGGCTAACAATGAGAATGTAAATGTACATGTTGACTGTTTAGTGTGAATTTAAGTTGTTATTTGGTTCTGGGATTATTTTAATTTTAGGAACATGGCTATTTTTTTATGGACTCTGTGGTGATTAAGGCGGCAGAATAATGCGCCTAGCCATGTTGAGGTGGGTCAGCAGTCTACCTGGCCCCCTCTAGTCTAGTTATTTTGTGTGTTTGATAGGCCTATATGTATAGTGTATACTATGTCTTATTAGTGTGTGAGTCGGGTTCTAAATTTGGGAGGGCCTAATCAGTGTGAGTTGCATTTATCTATGGGGGGAGGGGTGATATGTATCAAATATGATACTGGGCATACCTGGGTGTAGTGGGGGGTGACGGCCCACCTTTCCAGTTCCGCCGTCGCCCGGGGTATAAAGGGCTGATGCAGAAAAGGCTCGTCCTCTTTCACCATCGACTGCTTGGCTGTACGGAGCACCTGTGTTTGTGGTTCTTATATAATAAACGTTACGTTCAACTGCAAACTGAGCCTCCTCCTTGACTACTACATTATGGACATAACAGTCCCGACTAGTAAGCTCTAAGGGAATGCAAGGGTTGACAGAGTCCTGACTTTGTCAGCCTGGCTACAGTGTTGAAAAGAAACCTGGGATTTTTCTTGTTCTCTTCTATTAATGCAGAATAATAACTTGTTCTAGCTTTTCTAAGAGATTTTTTTATAAATTAAAAGATGATTTCTCCAAGCTAAATAGATTTCATCTAAATTAGTGGAACACCATTTTCTTTCTAATTGACGAGTCTTCTGTTTTAAGCCATGAGTTTCTGTGTTGAACCAAGGAGTTAAAAATCTCTGATTAGACTTTTTCTTTTTTAAAGAAGCCATCATGTCTAGAGTCTGATGCAGAGAAGCTGTAACACTATCTACCATGTTATCAATTACAGAAGGAGCAAGCTGTCTATAGCTTATTTCTGTTGTGTTGACACATGGCATAGAGGAAACATTCATTCATTCATCTTCTTCCGCTTAATCCTTTTTGGGTCGCGGGGGGGGGGGGGGGGGGGGCTGGAGCCTATCCCAGCATCTTATCTGCATGAATTTTGTAACAGCATCATCTGAGAGGCATCTACTGTAGTAATATTTTTCTTTAGGAGCCAAATAGTCAGAAATAGTAAAATCAAAGGTTAACAGACAATGGTCTGATAGTACAGGGTTATGAGGAAACACTACCAGATTTTCTATTTCTATGCCATATGTCATGTGGGAGAATTTCTTTACATGTATCAGTGTTGGAGTGTCTTATAGTTTTGATCATGAATTAATCATTTCAACAGTCATTCACTTCCCTCACTCCTGCCCACCGTTGTACCCCCTCCATTTCCTTCTATGGTTCTAAGACCTGTCAGGGCCCCCTCAGGCTCCGAGGCCTCTAAGGTTTCTCCAGGTCTAACTTTATCCTCTGAGCCTGCTAGGGAATGTGACGGAGATGGCTCGCAGTTTAAATTTGGATCATGTGACCTCACCCAGTCAGAAAATTCAGTTTTTCTCCAGACTGACTGCAGCTGCTGGAAAATGGAGTCTGAGCTCCCAAACACGGTGGAGCTGAAGGTGGCGCTGTTATGGTGAACATGGATGGGGGTATTCACCAAGTTAGGCAATTTATGAGAAAACGTTTCAAATTAGAAGAAATATTTGAAAATTTATAAGAGAAAGTTGCAGATTTATAGGAAAAAAGTTGCGTTTTTTTTTTAGAAAAAAGTGCAAATTTACAAGAAAAAGCTGAAAATTTACAAGAAATACTGGAAAATTTGTGAGAAAAAAGTTGCAGATTTATACTGTGTATATACGTATATATATATATATATTGTAGTATTTAGAAAAAGTTGAAAGTTTACAAGAAATAAACTGAAAATTTCCTCGACAGTGGGGAACTGTTGTGGAGGGTGGTTATGAGGTTTCACACAGTTATGGAGGTAAAAGCATTCCAGGAACTACAGATGGAAATTAGTGAGAACGCTATGATCTGGTAAAGAGCACCTCCTGACAAGCAAACCAACATACTAAATAAAGAGAAACTGACACTACAGCTCAGTGATGAGACGACAGCGCCCCCTACCATCACCCACTGTCCCTGCTGTTCAGCCTCTGTCCACCAGGTGTCCTCACCGTCCCTGTGGCGTGATGAGACGACAGCGCCCCAGCATCATCATGTTCACGTCTCATTGCTCCTCCATTTTTCTCATCAGCTCTGTCTCATCCTGTGAAAATATCTGCTGAGTTTCTGTATTTCTATGATTTTTATTAAATGACTCTTTGTGCCACTAGCAGCCATATTTGCTCTCTCTGAGTGCCCCCGCGCATCGTCTCATCAGCCGACTTCACTTGTCAGTACTAGAACTTCCTCCAAATCTCTGCTCCTCGTCTTGCTGACTGATGGTATGAAGCTGCACATGTTGTCTTGCCTCTACATGGGTGGTATGTGTGACTCTGACATCATCACCATCATCGATCATCAGCAGCTGTCAGACGGGGTCAGAGGTCAGAAGTCAGGCAGGGTTCTTCTCTGCAACCCGATCCTGAACTTTAGATGGAGGAGAGTTTCTCCAGACATAAAAATAACCTGAAGAACGACCCTGAACCAACCAGAGATGAGACGTTTTAACGGGTTCGTTTCATCCTGACCACTAGGGGGCGTGCTAGTTCTGTGTGTTAGCAATGATTGGTCAATAAAGTCTCCGCATGTCTTCACACATTTCAGCTTTTCTGTTGTAACTGGAGAAGCAGATTTCAGTAAAACTGAGGTAACATGTTACCATGCAGACTCACTCTTAACTGTATTAGTTTATTCTGTTTTTCCCTGTTTTCTCCTGCGCTTCTACTGATTTTACAGCTTTTTCAAAATCTCCATTTTTTTCTCCTAGTTTTTCCTGCTTTTGCACTTCTTTCCAGTCCTTACCCTGTTTTTTCTGTATTTTTTCAGTTTTTTATCCTGGTACTGATCTTGTTTTGTTCTGTATTTTTCCTAGTATTTACCCTGTTTTTTGTATTTTACCTCTTTTTTCCTATTACTTAGCCTGTTTTTCTTTATTTTTCCTATTTTTTCCCCCCAAGTACCCTTTTTATCTGTATTTTTCAAGTTTTTCGTAGTACTTACCTTTTTTCTGTATTTTTCCATCTTTTTTACTAGTATTTACCCTGTTTTTTTCTGTCCTGCTCTTTCCTAGTACTTTACACTGTTTTTCTGTACTTTTCTGTTTTTTGCTGGTACATACCCTGTTTTGTTCTGTATTTTTCCTATTTTTCCTAGTATTTACCCTGTTTTCTTGTGTTTTTCCTCTTTTTTCCTATTACTTACCCTGTAATTCTTTATTTTTCCTATTTTTCCCCCCTCAATACCCTTTTATCTGTATTTTTCATTTTTCCTTGTACTTACCTTGTTTTTCTGTACTTTTTTGTTTGTTGCTAGAACATACCCTGTTTTTTTTCTGTATTTTTTCTCCTAGTATTTACCCTGTTTTTTCCAGTACTTGTTCTGTTTTTTCTGTATTTTTCCTGTTTTTCCTCATACAAAAGCTGGATTTATGCACCTGCATGAGGTCGATTTTTTCTTGTATGTTGGGTGGAATGCATTGTTCCGTTGCTCAAACAAGTTTCATTTGATGTGTAAAGTTATTATGATAATTATTATTATCCATCCATCCATCCATCCATCTTCTACCGCTTTTCCAGAGGTCCGGGTCGCCGAGGCAGCAGTTCAAGCAGAGAAGCCCAGACTTCCCTCTCCCCAGCCACCTGCTCCAGCTCTTCAGAGAGGATACCAAGGCGTTCCCAGACCAGCTGGGAGACATAGTCTCTCCACCGAGTCCTGGGTCTGCCCCGGGGTCTCCACCCAGTGGGACGTACCTGAAACACCTCAAGTGGGAGGCGTCAAGGAGGCATCCTAATCAGATGCCCATACCACCTCAACTGACTCCTTTCAATGTGGAGGAGCAGCGGTTCTATTCTGAGCCTCTCCCGGATGACTGAGCTCCTCATCCTATCTCTGAGGGTGAGTCCAGCAATCCTACGGAGAAAGCTCATTTCAGCCGCTTGTATCCGCGATCCCGTTCTTTCGGTCATTACCCAAAGCTCGTGACCATAGGTGAGAGTAGGAACGTAGATTGACTGGTAAATTGACAGCTTTGCCTTAGAACTAAGCTTCCTCTTCACCACAACAGACTGGTACAACGTCCGCATCACTGCAGATGCTGCTCCAATCCATCTGTCTCGCTCCATTTTCCCCTCACTTGTGAACAAGACCCCAAGATACTTAAACTCCTCCACTTGAGGCAGGAGCCTGTCCCCAACCCGGAGAGGACAATCCACCTTTTTCCGGCTGAGGACCATGGACTCGGACTTGGAGGTGCTGATTCTCATCCAAGCCGCTTCACACTCAGCGGCAAACCGTCCCAGCAAGAGCTGTAGGTCATTGCTGGATGAAGCCAACAGGACAACATCATCTGCAAACAACAGAGATGAGATCCTGTGGTCACCAAGCATGACACCCTCCATTCCCTGGCTGCACCTAGAAATCCTGTCCATAAAAATTATGAACAGGATCGGTGACAAAGGGCAGCCCTGGCGGAGTCCAACTCTCACTGGGAATGATTCCGACTGAGTGTTGGCAATACGAACCAAACTCTCACAACGGTCGTACAGAGACCGAATAGCTCGTAACAACAAGCCCGATACCCCATACTCCCGAAGCACCCCCCACAAAAATCCACGAGAGACGCAGTCAAATGCCTTCTCCAAGTCCACAAAACACATGTAAACTGGTTGGGCAAACTCCCACGAACCCTCAAGAATTCTCGAGAGGGTAAAGAGCTGGTCCGATGTGCCACGGCCAGGACGAAAACCACATTGCTCCTCCTGAATCCGAGGTTCGACCAACGGCCGGACTCTCCTCTCCAGTACCTTGGCATAGACCTTCCCAGGGAGGCTGAGGAGTGTGATCCCTCTAAAGTTGAAGCACACCCTCCGGTCCCCTTTTTTGAAGAGAGGAACCACCACCCTGGTTTGCCATGCCAAAGGCACTGCCCCCGACCTCCATGCAATGTTGCAGAGGCGTGTCAACCATGACAACCCAACTACATCCAGGGCCTTGAGGTACTCAGGGCGAATCTCGTCCACCCCCGGGGCCTGGCCACCAAGGAGATTTTTAACCACCTTGGCGACCTCAGCCCCTGTGATAGGCGAGTCATCCCCCTCGTCCCCAAACCCTGCTTCCTCTGTGGAAGGCGTATCAGTGGGATTGAGGAGATCCTCGAAGTATTCCTTCCACCGCCCGACGATATCCCCAGTTGAAGTCAACATTGTCCATCCGCACCATACACAGTGTGGACGGGGAGCTGCTTTCCCCTCCTGAGCCGCCGGACAGTTTGCTAGAATCTTTTTGAAGCCGACCAAAAGTCTTGTTCCATGGCCTCACCGAACTCCTCCCATACCTGCGTTTTTGCTTCAGTGACCACCTGAGCTGCACTCCGCTTGGCCTGCCGGTACACCTCAGCTGCTTCGGGAGTCCCACAAGCCAACCAAGCTTGATAGGACTCCTTCTTCAGCTTAATGGCCCCCCTCACCACTGGTGTCCACCACTTGGTTCGAGGGTTGCCACCACGAGATGCACCGACCACCTTGCGGCTGCAGCTCTGGGCCGCCGCTTCAACAACAGAGGTGGAGAACATGGCCCATTCAGACTCCATGTCTCCAGACTCCCTCGGAATGTGGTTGAAGTTCTTCCGGAGGTGGGAGTTGAAGACCTCCCGGACAGGGGCCTCAGCCAGACGCTCCCAGCACACCCTCACTATACGTGAGGGTGTGCTGGGAACTTTCTAAACTGGCTTTTGGTGTTATTATTATTATTATTATTATTATTATTATTGTTATTATTATGAAGTTAGTTATTAAATAGTGATGGAAAAGAGCAGCTTGTGATGGCGTTGGAGCTATTAAATATGAAGAAAAAGCAGCTTTTCATATGATCACTGCACAGAGAAAAATAGAAGTGGGCAAGAAAGGTGCATGCAACCACCGCTGCTGCCGTTATTTGACGATCAGTAGTTACTGGGGTTATAATGAGCCTCAAAATATTCTGTATGTGCTTCGTCGGCCTCCGTCAGTCTATGATGACCATGGAAGAGAATCCTAAACGTCTACTCTGCTGGAACAGCACCGCCTGTGGCTGAACAGGCCAATGCGCGAATGGCGGTCTCTGTCACACAGATTGCACTTGTGGGTGGTCTCCGTGCTGCTGGGTCTGTGGCGGTTCTTCCTGCGGGTCCTTTTTTCATCTGCTGCAGCAGTCAGTCTCTCTTCACCCGTCTTGAGCTGTCTGGTCAGGGTGCCTCTCCATTTGGAGCGGTCCGTTGCAAGGTCCTCCCAGCGCTCTGTGTTGATCTCCAGGGCCTTCATGTCTCTCTTGCAGACGTCTCTAAAGCACAGCTGTGGGCGGCCAACGTCTCTCCTGCCAGTTGCCAGTTCTCCATAGAGGACGTCTTTGGGGATTCTGCCATCCTCCATACGGTGAACGTGGCCTAGCCAGCGGAGCCTGCGCTGCCTGAGTAGAGGGAACATGGAGGGAAGGCCGGCGCGGGACAGAACTTCTGTGTTGGGCACTTTGTCCTGCCAGGATATGTCCAGGATGTGGCGAATGCAGCGCAAGTGGAAGGAGTTCAGTCTCTTTTCCTGCCGGGCGTATGTTGTCCACGTCTCACTCCCATAGAGCAGTGTGCTGATGACGCAGGCAATGTACACTGCCATCTTCATCTTGACAGAGAGTTTGGGATTCTCCCACACTCGTGGTGAGGCGAGCGAGTGTGAAGGCTGATTTTCCAATCCTCTTGTTGATCTCTGAATCAAGGGAGAGGTTGTTGCTGATCGTGGACTCCAGGTACGTGAACTGATTCACAACCTCCAGCTCGTAGTCGTCGATGGTGATGGTTGGTGGTGCTTCCGTGCCTTGCGCCAAGACGTTAGTCTTCTTCAGGCTGATGGTAAGCCCGAATTCCTTGCATGCCTGGGAGAAGCGGTCCATCAGGGTCTGAAGCTCCTGCTGTGTGTGGGTTGCGACTGCAGCGTCGTCTGCGAACAGCATGTCTCTGATTAGAGGCTCGCGTACTTTGGTTCTGGCTTTCAGGCGGGCGAGGTTGAAAAGCCTGCCGTCAGTTCTTGTGTCCAGGTAGATTCCCTCTGTTGCTGTGCTGAAGGCATGCCTCAGGAGCATAGCAAAGAAAATCCCAAAGAGGGTTGGCACAAGTACACAGCCCTGTTTCACTCCACTGCGTATGCTGAATGGCTCTGAGACGTTGCCGTCGTGCTGCACTATCCCCTGCATGTTGGTGTGAAACGATTCGATGAGGCTTTGCAACTTTGGTGGGCATCCTATCTTTGGCAGGATCTTGAAAAGGCCCTCTCTGCTGACCAGATCGAATGCTTTGGTGAGGTCGATGAAGACGACGTACAGGAGCATGTTCTGTTCTCTGCATTTCTCCTGGAGTTGGCGGATGGAGAATATCATGTCTACCGTCGATCGCTCAGCGCGGAAGCCACACTGAGACTCGGGGTAGACACGTTCAGCAAGCTTCTGTAGACGAACGAGAACAACTCGTGCGTAGACTTTGCCAACAACGCTGAAGAGGGAGATGCCCCTGTAGTTGTTGCAGTTGCTTCTCTCCCCTTTGTTTTTGTAGAGGTTGATGATCTTGGCGTCCCTCATGTCCTGTGGTACGGCACCTTCCTTCCAACACTGTCAGAGGACGTCATGCAATGGCAGCAGTAGGGTGGTCTTGCAGTGCTTGATTATGGTCAGGGGGTATGCCGTCGTTGCCGGGTGCCTTGCCAGCAGCCAAGCTATCAATGGCCTTGCTGAGTTCGTCGATGGTTGGCTCGGCGTCAAGTTCGTCCATGGATGGCAGGCAGTCGATGGCATCAAGGGCTGACGGTGTCACGATGTTCTGTCTGGAGTAGAGGTTGGAGTAATGTTCCACCCATCTCTCAATCTGCTTGTTCTTTTCTGTGATCATCTCCCCAGTGGAGGATTTGAGGGGGGCCATCTTGCTCTGAGCCGGACCAAGTGCTTTCTTGATGCCATCGTACATACCACGGATGTTCCCTGTTATGGCAGCGGTTTGAATGTCAAAATATTCTGTATGTGCTTACTTCCTCAATATTCTTTTGAATGTGGACCGCCGTTTAACCAACTCACCTCGGAAGTTGTGCCGCTGTGAACAGGCAGAACAAAGCAGTGGCAAAAACCAGGAAATGTGAAGAAGACAAAGTGAACCAGGCTGTTATGGCTGGCGTCAGTGACGTGCACCTCTCCTTCTCTGGAGAGGTGCATTTTGGGCAATGCAATAAGAACGCATGTTGCTGCTGCGTCAACGCTGTGTCAACGCCATCACAGTTTCAACGTGTCAATGCAGGAGTGTAAATTGCACTTTTTCCTGTTTTTTCCTAGTTCTTACCCTGTTTTTTTCTGTATTTTTCCTGTTTTTTTCCTAGTACTTCCTCTGTTTTCCTGTGATTTTCCAGTTTTTTTCTGGTACTCACTGTTTTTCTGTATTTTTCCATTTTTTTCCTAGTACTCATCCAATTTTTTTCTGTATTTGTCCTCTTTTTTCCTAATAACTTGCTTTTTTCTGTATTGTTCCTGTTTTTTCTTTGTATTTACCCTGGTTTGTTCTGGATTTTTCCTGGTTTTTCCTCGTACTTACTGTCATATTCACTGCACAAACTGTGCAGCGAACATAGGGAATAGCAACAAGCTCAGAATGCAGAGTAAGCAACGTGTTTATTTACAATGGATGAATGGTTTGAATGTCCAAAAACAGTCACAACAGAAGGGAAGACACCCGGCTACAAGCTCGGTTAGTTCAAAGGATACCTAACGTGCTCCAAACAGGCAGGAACGGAGAAAAAGGCACAAGGACTTACTATGGCGTTGGAGCGGAAAGGCTCTGAGGGAACAACACGATTCAGTCCGAGGGAAAACCAACAGAAGCAAATCTGGATGTCCAAGGTCGACATTGCAAAGTTGCCACAACAGCTGGTCACATTCTACCCTATAAATACACAAACCCAGTATGGGGGCAAATGGACACAGCTGTGTGGCCACCCAGTGCGTGACTGATTGAACAATGTGTGTGTGCGTGCGTGAGTGTAAATGTGAGCGTGTGTGTATGTGTGCATGCGTGCATGAGTGTGTGAGTGTGTATGTGGTGAACCATACCACTGGTGGATGCCTGGTGAGGAGGAGGCATGGCTGTGGGACTGATGGAGAGCAAGGCTTAGTCCATCAGCTGGAATTAATAATCAATAATTAAACCCAACAGCCACAAGTCATGCTCGGGGTGACGACCCCTAACATGACAGTGCCCCTCCTCAAGTGGGTACCAGACACCCACCATACCATCAAAGCAAAAAATGAAACCTGCCCCCCCCCCCCACCGCCACCCAAAAGCCCAACACACCAAACCAGGGCGGGAGGTGGGGGGAAACAGGTTAGGAAGAATCAATCAAAAATGGGGAATACCACAAAACAACACAATGGCAACACACTCCCCAACTCCAAAGCTAATTAACCCACCCCACCCCCAAGAGTCCCACGGTTCAGGGGGCTGGCCAGAGTCCAAGGCTCAGCAGGTTGCCAAAAGTTCAGGGTGCTGGCCAAAATCTCAGGGCCAGCAGGTGGCCTGCAGAACAGTATCAGGTGGCCTGCCAGAGAAAAAGGGCCACTTGACCTGGGACCCTAATCCTTCGGGTGGCCTGCCCACACGATTGGGCCACCAGGACCGGAGGGGCAGATGAGGCGGTGGCCTACCCACCGGAAGGCTGAGACGTGGGTTGCCAGACAGGGGAAGAGAGACCCCTGCGGTCACTGGCGGCGAAGGGAGAAGGACCCTGACAGTGCCCAGCAGAAGGAGGAGGAACACCCACAGGGCCTCCAAAAGGAAAAGGAAGACCCCGGCATCCCCAAACTGTCCTTTGGCACCCTTGATGGTCCCGGCATTGGACTGGAGTGCAGCTGCACCCTCGATGGTCCCAGCATGGGACTGGAGCGCGGCTGCACCCATGATGGTCCCGGCATGGGACTGGAGCGTGGCTGCACCCATGATGGTCCCAGCATGGGACTGGAACTCTGCTGCACCCTCGATGGACCCCGACCGAGCCATAGTTGCAACCCTGATGGAGTCCAGCTGGAGCCCTGCTGCACCAGCAGTGGGACCCGGCTGGGCCACTGCTGACCCCAATGCCATCTTGGCAATGGGCCAGCCGACCCGTGTGAGCACCCAAGCAAGGAGGCGATTGATCACGGGCACCCTGGACTGGGACTGGGTGCCCCCAACAACCACCTTGACTGGACCTTCGGTGACCTCTGGTTGTGAGCCTGGGTCCACAGACTCGTCCGGTGACAGAAGACCCTCTCCGACGACTCTGAAAATGGACTCAGAAAGAGAGGGGGAAGGGTCAGAGTCGTCGGCAGCGGCAGAGCCCAGCGAGGCGAGCTCAGGTGCAGCGTTTGGCTGCAGCTGGCTCTCCTCACCTAAAGCTAGGCAAAAATGTTCAATTATGGAAAAGAAGAAGACAACAGAGAGCACTTGCCTTAGCTCAAGCTCTACCGCCGTCCAGGACTTCGGCGAGCTGGGCGATGTCTCCTCAGGTTCAGCCTCCGCAAGGCTCTGCTCAGGTGCTGACTCTGCTGTGGCAGCCTCCACAGCAGGCGTGATGGTCTCTGCAGTCTTAATTCTCCCAGCTGCTATGATCCACACTGGTGACTCCTCCGGCGTGGCGGCTGGGACCTGGTTCACCATGGCTGCGAGAGGACATCCCTCCCGGACCTCTGGCTCCTCCTGATCCAGAATGCTCAGCTCTGGTTCCGGCAGGCACCCCAAGGGAAGAGGAGAGAGGGCTGGTGAACAGTTTTTAACAGCAGCAGGCGGGGAGAGCTCAGGGGGCTGCTTTCCCTGAGCCTCCCTACCGGGAATCAGGCAAGACATTTCATTATCAATGTGAGTTAAATGAAAATGTACTTGCCTTTTCTCTCAGTTTATGGTGTATCTTGCAGCTGCTGCTGGTTGGACGTCTTCTCCCGTCCGTCCGGGAAAGGCTATGCTCGGCTCCTTGATAGAAAGTATGGGAGCCGCCCCTCTCGCCTCAGGAACGGGAGACCCCGATGAGAAAAACAGGCGCCCCACTGCTACTGGTGAACAACCCGAGGAGGAAGACCTCACAGCGGATGCGGAGGGAGATCCTGCAGACAGGACTGCTCGGGACTGATGATCCGCTGCGGAGGTGACTGGGCTCGGTGTCGGAGCGGGAGCAGATCGTGGGGCGAAATCGTTCCTCCGGGATTCCGGGTGACGCTGACGTGATGGCTGCTGGCTTGGAGCAGGAGATGGAGCTGAGGGGAAGATGGCCGCTGACAAAGAAGAGCGTCTCTTCCATTCACCCATGGAAGGAGCGGGAGAGCTGCGGAAGGACGAAAACTTCTTTTCCCGCAAGCACCTCTTCCATGTAGGAGACGGTTCCTGCACTGGGAATTCCCTCCCTGGCTCCTCTTCATGCAGCGCGAGGATTGCATGGAGTATGTCATCCAACTTAGGGAAAAACAGAACTCCACTGCTGTGTTTTGAGCAGTGCAAACGGCCTCGGGAGAATATTGCCCTTGTATCCAGGAGAAGGCATCTTCCAGACGGGCCAGTCCGTGCAGCTCCGCGTCGCTCCAGTAATCCATCATAACTTCAGTGGCAGGTAGGAAAAACACAAAAATGAAAGAAACACGCTACTTACTGCTTGGGCTCTATTGGTGGCAACTTTCTGTCATGTTCACTGTGCAGTTTTTTACAATGGATGAATGGTTTTGAATGTCCAAAAACAGTCACAATGGAAGGGAAGACACCCGGCTACAAGCTCGGTTAGTTCAAAGGATGCCTAATGCGCTCCAAACAGGCAGGAGTGGAGAAAAAGGCACAAGGACTTACTATGGCATTGGAGCGGAAAGGCTCTGAGGGAACCACACAATTCAGTCCGAGGGAAAACCAACAGAAGCGAGTCTGGATGTCCAAGGTTGACATTGCAAAGGTGCCACAACAGCTGGTCAAATTCTACCCTATAAATACACAAACCCAGAATGGGGGCAAATGGACACAGCTGTGTGGCCACCCGGTGCATAACTGATTGAACAGTGTGTGTGTGCGTGCGGGAGTGTGAATGTGAGTGTGTGTGTGTATGTGTGCGTGCGTGCATGAGTGTGTGAGTGTGTATGTGGTGAACCATACCGCTGGTGGATGCCTGGTGAGGAGGAGGCATGGCTGTGGGACTGATGGAGAGCAAGGCTTAGTCCATCAGCTGGAATTAATAATCAATAATTAAACCCAACAGCCACAAGTCATGCTTGGGGTGGCGACCCCGAACATGACATTTACCCTGTTTTTTCTGTATTTTTCCTGTATTTTTCCTCGTATTCACCCTGTCTTATTTGTATTTTTCCAGTTTTTTCCTAGTACTTATCCTGTTATTTTCTGTATCTTTCCTGATTCTTCCTAATACCCTCTTTTTTCTGTATTGTTCCTGCCTTTTTTTTTTTGTATTTACCCTGGTTTGTTCTGGATTTTTTCTATTTTTTCCAAGTACTTACCCTGTTTTTTTATGTATTGTTCCTGTTTTTTCCTAGTACTTACCCTGTTTTTTCCAGTACTTGTTCTGATTTTGTTCTATATTTTTCCCTGGTTTTCCTCATACAAAAGCTGGATTTATGCACCTACATCAGGTCAACGCCATTACCGACATACGTCTTCAATGCAGTGGTCGGCAATTTTTTCTTCTGTGTTGGGTGGAATCCATTATTCCGTTGTTCCGTTGCTCAAACAAGTTTCATTTGATGTGTAGAGTGATTTGTGCTCATTATGTGTTTTTAGTTAATAAATAGTGATGGACTAGAGCAGATTATGATGGAGTTGGAGCTAATAAATGTTTAGAAAAAGCAACTTTTCATACGATCACTGCACAGAGAAAAATAGAAGAAGTGGGCGAGAAAGGTTCATGCAACCATCGCCGCTGCCGTTATTTGGCAATCTGTGTAATTACTGGAGATATGACAAGCCACAAAATGTTCTGTATGTGCTTACTTGCTCAATATTCTTTTGAATGTCGATCGCCATTTAATCAATCAATCAATCAATCAACCTCTATTGTCATGATGCTATGCATACAACTGTAGTGCAAGAAAGATGAAATTGTGTTTCTCTAGGCATCCGTATTGTAAAAAGAACATAATTTAAAAACACACTCACACCCCCCACCCCGACAGCCATTCACACATCCCTGAGACACATTTGGATATTACAGTAATGTTAACTTATTACAGTTGCAGTTAAAATGATAATAACTGCCTACGTATATATAAAACAATTAAAATGGCTAAGTGAATCTAAGTAGCTAAGAGAAATAAATACTTAAAACTGACTAAAACTATAATATACATATAATATAAATAATGTCCATAAAGTGCAGTAGTATGTGTAAAGGATTCCGGATCATCTGTTCAGCATCCTAACAGCTTGTGGAAGGAAGCTGTTAATCAGTCTGGTGGTTCTGCCTCTGATGCTCCGGAATCGTTTGCCAGATGGCAGCAGTTCAAAGTGTTTGTGCAGAGGGTGAGAACGGTCCTTGACAATGTTCAGTGCCCTGCTCCTACAACGGTTCTGAAAAAGTTCTTGGACAGAGGGGAGGGAGACTCCAATTACCCTCTCAGCTCCCTTAACTATCCTCTGCAGGGCTTTTTTGTCTGACATACTGCAGCTGGAGTACCATGTAGCAATGCAGTATGTCAGAACACTCTCCACCACACCTCTGTAGAAGGTCCTGAGGATGCAGATGGGGAGAGAGACCTGTTTGAGTTTCCTCAAGAAGTGCAGTCTCTGCTGGGCCCACTTACTGATCCCCAAGGAATTCTTGCTCCAGGTCAGGTCCTGCGAGATCTGCACTCCAAGGAACTTGATGTTCTCCACTCTCTCTACTGAACGGCCGCTGATGCAGTGAGAAACGTGTTCAGGCTGTGACCGCCGGAAGTCGATAATCATCTCCTTCGTTTTGTCCACGCTGAGCACCAGATTGTTCTCCCTGCACCAGCCCTCCAGGTCTCTAACTTCTTCCCTGTACATTGATTTCTCATCCCTCTGAATAAGTCCCACCACTGTGGTGTCATCTGCAAACTTAATAATCTGGTTCCCCTCGTGTCTGGATACACAGTCATGTGTTAGAAGTGTAAACAACAGTGGACTGAGTACGCAGCCTTGAGGGGATCCGGTGCTCAGCGTGATGGAGTTGGAGATGTTGTTTCCAACCCGGAGAGACTGAGGTCTCTCGGTCAGGAAATCCAGGATCCAGAGACATGTGGCGGTGTTCAGACCGAGAAGGAGTAATTTCTCCATCAGTCTCTGGCGAATAATGGTGTTGAATGCTGAACTGAAATCAATGTACAGGAGTCTGGCGTAGGTGTCTTTCTGATCCAGGTGGGCGATGACAGAGTGCAGGGTGGTGACTATAGCATCCTCCGTGGAGCGATTTGAACGATATGCAAACTGGAGAGGGTCATGTGATGCAGGGAGGCAGGCTGTGATGTGTGGTTTGACAAGCCATTCAAAACACTTCACACTTCACAATTGGTGTCAATGCAACAGGACGATAGTCATTCAGACAAGACACAACTGGTTTCTTTGCCACCGGTACTATGGTAGAGGTCTTGAAGCATCTGGGCACTATGGCCTGACTCAGGGAAATATTATATATGTCAGTCAGGACATCCGCCAACTCACTCGCGCAGTCTCATAAATGTTAAGAAAAAGCAACTTCCTAAAATCAATTATTTGTTCTCAATGATCCCTACCCAACCATCTATGGCCTGGTTTAAGTCTCTAGACTCAAATAAAAGTAAATTTTTATGGAAGAATAAACCATCACGGATTAGTTTAAAAACCCTCGTCGGCCTCCGTCGGTCTATGATGACCATGGAAGAGAATCCTGAACGTCTACTCTGCTGGAACAGCACCGCCTGTGGCTGAACAGGCCGATGCACACCAGTGTTCTACCTTCCAGCGTTGGGCGTTGGTAGGATTCAAGCCTGGGCAGGAAGATATGGAGGACAAGATGTTACCCATGCAGCATGTCCCCCCTCTCCACGTCACTGATGAATCCAAAGAAACAGCAGGGCTGCTATAGTTTGGCACCAGCGCCGTTGCAGGAGCTGCCAGAACGATGTTGAGCACAACAGAGAACTGCCTTAGGGGCTCCGACTCCGGATTTTTCCTCAGGGTTGACTCCCGAAGCCTTTCCCGTGACCGGGTGTGCTGCAAGGCAGCGGAGGTTTGAAATCAGGGTTTACCTTCCCCTAGATGGGCTACCTTCCCAGGTTGACGAGCCACCATCTACCCGAAGCATCTGGTTTTAAGGCGCCAGAGATCCGCCCTCGCCCCTTCTCCTATTAGTAAAAGCAGTTCCGCCGGGCTTAGAGACTAAACCACACGGGCAGGCTAGGAGTTGGACTTAGTTGTCAGAGGCTTTTCGAGACGCACGCCATAAGGAGCATTTTATGAGCACTGGGAGCTTAACCCCAGTGCCGCTCCTGGCTATGACAACCTTGGAACCTACTTTAAAAACCCTACAAAAAGTGAAAGAGTGTGGAGGCTTAGATTAACCAATTTTTTTAAATTACTTTTTAGCCAATAGTCTGCAGTTTGTTTTAAAATGGACAAAATTAACCCCACTAGGAAACCCATGGTAAGATGCTGAACAGGCTCTCTGTGGGTCGCTAAATATCTCTGACTTACCTTTTATAAGTCCCTGTATTAAATGCCATGGCTGTTTTAAAAGTATTAATATCAGCTCCTCTCTGACGGCTTGGTGGAAATTTTTAAAAATAACGGGGTCTTCACTTGTCCCCTGTAAACTCACGCCCATTTGGAATAATCCTGATATCTTGCAACAAAAGAGGACATTAAAATTTCCACTATGGCAAGAGGAGGGAATAAATAACTTAGAACATCTTATTCAAGGTGGAAATTTTATCCAATTTCAGGATCTAGTAATACGAAATCAGTGATAAAAAGTATTTTGAATATCAACAGCTTAAATCCATAATAAAAGCAAGATTTAATCTTAATCAGACAGATTTAGAGGTACCAGTTAAGGTGGCAGAGTTTCTAAATCTCTGTTCCCCAAAATTGATATTGAATATATATGGACTATTTTCAAAGTTGGATGAGTCTGTATCTCTTCCAATATCAAAATGGAAGACAGACTTATCGATTAATAAGGAAGAAAGTTTCTGGACACAAATATGTTTAAACACTTTTAAGATAACTAAAAACTCTAACTTACAACTTATACAGTATAAAGTTCTACATAGAATTAATTACACAGGACAAAGGATGTTCAAAATGGGCCTGAGTCACACAAATATCTGCTCTCATTGCACCAGCAACGTCCCGGATAGCTATATGCATGCTATGTGGTCCTGTGCACCGGTTCAAAAGTTCTGGCAGAAGACATGTGAGGACTTGTCGGTATGGCTTGGGTATAGTGTCCCACCCTCACCCACACTTTGTATACTAGGTGATTTAAGTGAAATAAATATAGATGCAAGGATGTCACACATGGTTCTCACTGCCTTATGCATCGCAAAGAAAGCTATCCACATGAACTGGAAATCAAGAAATAACTTATGCATGACTTATTATAATAACTTACTATTGGATTAAATTAGCCTGGAGAGAATGTCAGCCTCCTCAAATAATCAATTGGTGGAATTCAATTCTCTCTGGTCCCCGTTTATTAATTCTATAATCTGAGGGTTGGCGGGTGGTGGCTCGCTCTCCTTGGCACCTCTGGTGGCTAGCTGCGCCCTGACTGCGGGTGTCTGGGGGGCCTGTTCCGGGGTGGCCTTCTGTCTGGCCCTGGGGCGGGGGGGGGCTGCGTGGTGGGCCGGAGGGGTTGGGCTGTGGCCCCTGGCCAGCTAGCCTCGCCCCTCGGGAGGGATCTGGTCTGGCCCTGGGCCCCTGGTGCTGGGGGGGTGTCCCTCCCCGCCGGGCCGGGGTCGGGTGTGCGCCGGTGGTGGGGGTTGTCCCCAGTACATCCTTGCATGGCGGGGTCGTGTTTTCCCTGGGGCCCTGGTGGCACCCTGGGGTTGATGCCTGCATCCTGGGTCGCCTCCCCGTCCACTGGGGTCTGCGGGTGTGTGTGTGTGTGTGTGTGTGTGCTTGTGTATGAGCGGATGTGGAAGTGGGTGTGTGTTGAGTGGGCAGGTGGGGCTGTGTGTGGGTGTAGGTGGGCATGTGTGATGGTGGGTGGAGGTACGTGTGTGTATGGAAGCGGATACTTGTGGGTAGATGTCTGGGGGGTGGAGGATGTGTGTATGGGTAGGAGAACTTTGTTGGGTGGCAGGGGTTGGGCAGTCCATCTAGTGGTATGGGGGCTGGTGTCCCGGCCGCCCTGCTGTTGTGTTGCGGGGTGAGGCGCTTTGTCGCATCTCCCCTGGTGTCATTGGCGGTGTGTGTGTGTTGGTGCTTGGGGGTGGGTGGGGGGCCATTGACGCGGGTTGATGGATGTGTTTCCATCGGGTTGCTCCGGGGTGGTTGTAGTTGCAGGGCGGCCTGCGGCTGTCGGTGTGCATCTGGGGTGGGTGGTCGTGGGCCTGCATGGGCGCTCAGGGGTGTTGCCTGGCATATTGGGCGCCATGTGAGTCAGGCCCATTGTTCACTATTATGACTATTGTTGTCCATGTTTGTGTGTGTAAGATGAGTGGAAATATGTATGGCTGCCCCATCATGTTAGTGGTGCTGGAAGCACCAGGACGTGATGCTGGTGGGTCCTGGGCTGCTTCCACTGGCAGCCCTCACCTTGGGTTGGGATTTGGGGGCAGTGGGTTGCCTCATGAACCAGTCTGCAAGCTGGCTTCTGGGGGGGATTGCCTCAGTTTTAGACCGCCTACCTCCCAGTCTTATTTCCCGCCCTCCCCCTCCCCCTGACTCTGGGTGGAATATACATCTTATTTGTTACATTTAGGGCTTTGAGATGGGGGTGTGCTGCACTGTGTCGGTGAAGGGGATACCTTTGCTGCGTGGTGGGGCTGCACTCACCTCAATTTTAATTGCATTTTAGACACTGAGGGCTTGGGGGATGGGGGCCCTGCTGCCCATCGCAGTGGCTAGCGATTCTCCAATCACTATTCCCCCAATTTTAATTGCACTTTGGTAGTCCACACATTTACACACAATTATATCCTATAACTGACACACACCCACCATGTTCTGTGTGTGTGTGTGGGGGGACTTCCCCCACCCCTGTTGCCCTGCTCTTGCTGGGGGCATGGGGGCCTGGTGGGGAGCCTGGGACCTATCATCTTGTCAAAATCCCTGGGTGCTACTGAATATATAGATACAACCAAGGAAGTGAGAGGGGGGCTGAATATGAGTCTAAGTGAGAGTGAGGGGGTGATGAATGGAGGTGGTGGTGGTGGGTAGGTTTTGTGCGGCGCTTTGCATGCCGGGTGGCATCTTGGGGTGCCTGCGGTGGCCTGCTGATTGTTCGCTCAGATGAGTGCCGGAGGTGGGGGTCTGCTTCTGTGGCCTGCACCGGTGGTCTCCCTGGTCACCGCCGGGCACTGGTGCATGTTCAGGCTCGCTGCATCTGCTTCGCAGCTGCCTTATGAAACAAAGGTGAATGAGGGGTGAGCTTGAATGGGTACAGGAGTGAGAGAGAATGGGTCGGTCTGGGTGAGTGAGAGGGGTGTGCATGGGAGCATGTGGGTGTGAAGGTGTGGGGAGGGGTGTGTCTGCTAGTCGGGAGGTGCTGGATTAAGGGGGGTAGTGCCTCTCGGCAACGTGGACTCCCCTGGGCGGGGGGACTTCTTTGGACGTGGGGGTCCCCGGGGTGTGCGACAGAGGCGTGGGGCAGGCCTGCTGTGCGGGTTCCTGGGGGTGCTTTCGCTGGGGGGTGCGGGCTGGTCTCTGCCCTGGGGGGGTGGGGTCGCTGGCCTCCTGGTGCCTGGGGCCCAGTAGCGGACGTTGGCCCCGCTGGGGGGGTGGGGGTCAGGCGGGTCCGGGGGTGTGGGCTCACCATGCCGGCTGCCGAGCAGCCTGGCCTCCCTTGATCGTCCCTCCGGGGGTGGATACCTGACTCTCCTGGGGCTTGCTGACCTCGGGGCTGGGGGTTGGTGGCGCTGCCTTGCCTGCTCGGGTTTCCCGGGGGGAGAGATGCTGCGACCGGCCCTCCGCTTCGTATGTTTCCTGACAAACCACTCACATGCACACACTTATTTTGCGTGCGTTCTCATATATAGGCACACAGACATACACGCCGAAGTGTCTCTCCTTTAACAGGTGCGGAAACCAGACTCGTGTTGAGACATCTTCGGTGGAAGAAGCAGTTTTTCTTTTGTTTGTTTGTTTTTTGTGTGTGTCTGTTCCCCTCCCTTTTCTTTTCCCCCTTCACACACTTCCTTTCTCTCTTCCCCATCCTGTTGGGTCTTCCATGGGTAAAATAATTAAAATAAAGTATTAAAAGTTATTACAGGAGGAGTTTACAACAATATACAATACACAGTTAGGTACTGTATAAGCTCCTCTTGGCAAAGTAAATCTGTTTTGGCACAAATAGGGTGACAGATCCCTGTGCTGTTTGCCTAGCTGCCTGACAGGACGAGGGGGAAAAAAAAGAAAAAGCAACTTTTCACGCGATTGCTGCACAGACAAAATTAGAAGAAGTGTGAGAAAATGATGCGTGCAACCACTGCCGCTGCCGTTATTTGACAATCTGTAGTTACTGGGGTTATGATGAGCCACAAAATGTTCTGTATGTGCTTACTTCCTCAATATTCTTTTGAATGTGGACCACCATTTAGCCGACTCACCTAGGAAGTTGTGCCGCCATGAACAGGCAGAAGAAGCAGTGGCAAGAACCAGGAAATGTGAAGGAGAAGACAAAGTGAACCAGGCTGTTACGGTCAGCGTCAGTGGTGTGCACCTGTCCTGCTTTGGAGAAGTGCACGTTCGGCAAGGCAGTAAGAACGCATGGTGCTGCTGCGTCGACGCTGTGTCGACGGCTTCACAGCTGCGTTGTGTCAATGGGGGTGCATAACTTGCACTTTTTCCTGATTTTTCCTGGTTCTTGCCCTTTTTCTCCTTTTTTTTTTCTCGTAGTATTCACCCTATTTTGTTTTGTATTTTTTCTGTTTTTTCCCAGTACTTAACCTATTTTGTTTCATATTTTCCTACTTTTTGCCTTGTTTGTTTGTTTTTTCGGTATTTTTTCTATTTTTTTCCGAGCACTTACTCTGTTTTTTCCAGTACTTGTTCTGTTTTTTTTCTGTATTTTTCCCTGGTTTTCCTCATACAAAAGCTGGATTTACGCACCTGCATCAGGCCGATGCCATTACCGACGTACGTCTCCAATGCAGTGGTCGGCAATTTTTTCTTGTGTGTTGGGTGGAAGGCATTGTTCTGTTGCTAAAATGAGTTTCAGCTGATGTGTAGAGTGATTTGTGCTCATTATGTGCTTTTAGTTATTAAATAGTGATGGACAAGAGCAGATTGTGATGGAGTTGCAGCTAATTAATGTTAAGAAAAAGCATCTTTTCATTCAATCGCTGCACAGAGAAAAATAGAAGAATTGGGCGAAAATGGTGCGTGTGACCATGGCCGCTGCCATTATTTGCAAATGCTGAAATATTATGAGGAAAAAGTTGCAAATTCATTAGAAAAACGTTTGTTTGGATAAAGGTTTAAAAAGATTATCACGAAAGTGACAAATTTATAGGGGGAAGTCTTACATTTATTAGAAACTCTACATTGTTCTGTCCAAGGGTAATAAAAGCATTCATCTAACAATAAACTAACCCAAATTAATACGTGGGCATTTTTTTTTTAAATTAGTGTCTGTTTCCTTTTCAACATGCAGCTTTTCTCTGATAAATTTGCAACTTATTCATGTAAAATTGTCATGTAAAAATTCTGGTGAGTTTGACACTTGCTTTTGTTAAATTTGGACTTTTTTCTTGAAAAGGAGCATCAATTATCATATTTTTGCACTTTTATTCTTGACATTTTTCACTTAATTTAGGTACATTGTGCTTCTGTTAAACAGGTGACGATGATGTGACACCACCACCACTCCCCTTGTTTAAAAAAAAATTAAAATCAGCTACTAACTGTAATTATAATAAATGTGGGATGTTGGGAAGTGACAGCAGCTGCTCTTGAAGACAGTCTCTCTCCTTGGTCAGGTGGTCAGTCTTCTCCCTTTGCCACTCTTCAGCTGACACATCTCCAGTTCCTGGGATTTTAAATTAAATTAAATTAAAAATTAAATTAAATTAAAATTAAATCACCTGTTATTGTCATTCAACCGTACAACCAATCATGTACAGTAGAACGAGATTGTGTTTTACCTATCTACTGTGTTAATCACACACACCCCAAGTGTAGAATCAGAGGGCCGCTGCCATGCAAGGCGCCGCCACAGAGTTCCCTCCTCCATTCCATTATTGCTGAGCACCAAGCTGGACGGCAGGAAGTTCCACTTTTATATGGTCTTCGGCATGACCCGACTGGGATTTGAACCCCTGCCTCCCAGGTGTGGGGCGGATGCTCTACCAACTGAGCCACCACTCCGGTGGTGGCTTCTTTTGTCTGTCAGCTCAGTGGGGCCACGGACACACCTAAATGAAGCTAACTGTATATTGTTCAGTGAACCTTCTATTGTGGAGGAAGGAGGCAGGCGAGGCAACGAGCTGGATGACACAGAAACTTTATTCCATCTCCAACATCCAGCACAGTAAAAGTCTCCTGGGTCTCTGTGCATTCCTCTTTGATATCTTTAATACCATGTAATGAGACCCGGACTCTTCCGACCATCATGCATTGTGTTTAGAACAAAGCCTGTGTGGCACATTAACGTGACGTAACGCCAGCGCCGCTCTCACACCCTTCTTCTTCCAGCGGCTCCGGCAGTTACTCCTCTCCCCAGGGGGCGCATAGTCCTGACTGTCTCTTCTGATACCCTCCCAGTGACACCTCGTCTTTCGGTTGATTGTTTACCCCTTTCCCAGTTGCCTTCTTCTCTGGGTGGAGAAGTCCCACACCATGCCCCCACACAGCCCCCCCCCCCCCGAACACCCAGAAAGGGCACTAATCCCCCATCCTTTGGGCTTGAGCCCATAGCGGCTGTAGTGGGGGGTCGCCAATCCAGTCAAACCGCCCTGCTGGCGGGGTGTACAGGAGGGCATGTCAGTCTGTGGAGGGAAAAAGTAAGGGGGAGAAAACACATCAGCTTTGCAAGCGCAGGTCCCTGCCGAGGGATCGCCAACTTGCGGAGCCACCAACGGTGGTCGTCCACGCCGGAGAGCTTGGGCCAACACCACCTTTTCATCTGCCAACACAAAAACGGGCTTCAGCCTGTCGATGCAGACCATCTGCCTATGTCCCCCCAAGTCTAACACAAAATGCTTCGCCCCAGGTTCCAACACCCTGAACGGTCCATCATACGGTGGGCGCAGCGGGGTCCGGTGTGCACCGTGCCTGACAAAAACAAAACTGGCATTCTGCAAGCTTTTGTGGAGGAAGGTGCGGGGAAAACAATGGTGGGCTGGGCCCAGTACGCTAAAAGCCTCTGTACTGCGCAAAAATTGAGTGGGCAGATCAGCCTCGGGTGCAGGGATTTCCACTAAAAACTCTCCAGGGATCTGCAGGGGCTGAGAAAAAACGAGTTCTGCCAGGGAGGCTGCCAAATCCTCCTTAGGTGTGGAGCGCAACCCTAAAAGAACCCAGGGCAGGAGGTCGACCCAATTTATACCCGTAAGTGAAGCTCTGAGCGCTGCTTTAAGCAACTTATTAAAATGCTCGCATAACCCATTAGCCTGGGGGTTGGACGCGGTAGTGTGGTGAATTTTGACCCCCAGGCTCTGAACCATCGCGGACCAGAGTTCCGAAACGAATTGTGGACCCCTGTCAGAAGTGATGTCTGACAGGGATCTGAATCGCACAATTCAAGCCGACAAAAAAGCACGAGCCACTTCTGCGGATGTTGTAGAAGCCAGCAGGACCACTTCAGGCCAGCGTGTGGTGCGGTCCATGATTGCTAAAAGGTGCGTGAAACCTTGCAGCGGTGGGAGGGGTCCCACCAAATCCACATGGACGTGGTCGAACCTCCTGGCTGGGATTTGGAATGGCTCGAGGGGGGCTCTGGTGTTCTTGTGCACCTTGGCCCACTGGCACGTGATGCAAGCTGCAGCCCACTCTTTCATGTCCTTGCACAAGCGTGGCAGATGAATTTCACCCCCACTAGCTTCACCGAAGCGCGCACTCCCAGATGTGAAAGGGAGTGGGCTGACTCAAAAACGCGACAGCGCCAAGAGCTCAGAACCACCAGGCACAGGCAGCTGGTGAAGACATCGCAGAGCAAGGAGGGCACCTCTCTTGCACCACCCTGCTCTCCAGCCTTAACCCAGTAGGTGCAGACTGGAGTGCACAAATGTCCGCATCCCCGGCTTGCTCTGCGGCCATAGCAGGGAAATCTATCCCCATGTAAACCGGGAGACTAACTCGTGCTACAGACAATCGGCCGCGACGTTGAGCTTACCGGTGACATATTGAATGTTGGTAGTAAACTCTGAAATCGCGGTGAAATGCCGTTGCTGCCAGGCCGACCACGGTTCTGAGACCTTGGACATTGCATACGTCAGCCGCTTATGGTCCAAGAATACGGTGAACGCACGCCTCTAACCAAAACTGGAAATGGCACATCACCAAGAGGAGAGCGAGCAAATCTCTATTGAACGTGCTGTATTTGCGTTCGTTGTTGCGCAAAGTTCAGCTGAAAAATGCAAGAGGCTGCCATGAGCCTGAGACGTACTGCTCCACCACTGCTCCTATGGCAACATCAGGCACATCCGTAATGAGCGCTATCCGTGCAGACGGATCTGGGTGGGCTAACAACGTGGCATCCGCAAGCGCTGTCTTGGCATTTGTAAAAGCCTGGACTCGCTCGGGAGTCCTGTCGATAGTTTCCGCGGGCTTCTTTTTTTTAAGTGCTGCATACAACAGCTGCATCAGCTGGACTGCCTGGGGAAGGAAACAGTTATTAAAATTAACCATTCCCCAAAACTCCTGTAGTGCTCTCACGGTCTGCTGACACGGAAAGTCTGACACAGCGCACACCTTATCCAGAAACGGAATTGCGCCCTCCGGCAAAATGCGGTGGCCCAAAAAATCAATCACTGGCACACCGAACTGGCACTTTGCTGGGTTAACTATCAGCCCTTGCGCCTCCATCCTGTGGAAAACTGTCTTGAGATGGGCGATGTGCTCCTCCTTGGACACACTAGCTACCAGAATGTCATCTAAATAGACAAAAACAAAGGACAAGTCGTGAAGCACTGTGCCCATCATCCTCTGGAAAGTCTTTGCCGCTCTTTTTAATCCAAGCGACATGCGTAAAAACTCAAAAAGGCTGAAAGGAGTTATTACCGCTGTTTTTGGAACCTGATGGTATCCGTGGACCAGATTCATTTTTGAAAAAAACATGCACCCTGGCCAGGTGCATGGAAAAACCCTAGATGTGCGGATTGGGATAACAATCATGTTCCGTGGTGTTATTCAAGTGCCAGAAATCACCGCACAGTCACCACAACCCGTCGGCTTTAGGCACCACGTGTAGTGGGGATGCCCACAGGCTGTTGGAGCACCTGAAGATGCCCAACTGCTCTAAGTTGGAAAACTCCTCTCACGTGCTGGCCCATTTAGCTGTGTCCAAGTGCTGAGGTTGCGCGAACACCGGCAAGCCTTTTGTCGTTATAAAGTGTTTGACCCCGTGTTTCGTTACCGTAGCCGAAAAAGTCGGGACTGTGAGGGCTTGGAACTGTGTGAGCAAATGTTGGTACTTACCCCTGGAGCTATAACGTTAGCCAGTGTTGTCAACACAGCTCCCTGAGCTGTACAGGGAAATGAGGAAAAAGAGACAGTGTCCACTAATCTCCTATTAGCAACATCGAGTAACAACCTACAAGCACATAAAAAATCTGCACCTAAAATGTGGCCGGAACATGCAGCTATCACAAAGTCCCACTGAAAGTTATGTCCGTGTAAGCATATCATCAGTGTCTGCTTGCCAAATGTCCTTATGGTGGACCCGTTGGTGGCCTTGAGCTCTGGACAGCTGCCTCCTGCCACCCTGTCTGCATTGACCGGCAGGATGAGGGTCTTCCGCGAGCCGGAATTGACCAAAAACCGTCTCCTGGAACGTGTGTCCATGACATACAGCAGTCTGTTCCTGTCGCCATCGGTTGCAGCTGCCACTGAATTCCGAACCTGCTGTCTTCCCGGCCTCTTGACTTGGCATGGCAACAGGCAGTGTTGGGCACTGAAGCCAAAATGGCAATGATAAATACAGATTGCCCCATTCCTTCACCTCCTGGTGTCCGTCCCGGCTACCACGAATGGCTCCTCGATCTTGTTGGAGTCCCTCATGGATGCCGGTGCCACTGTCTGCATGCTGAGAGTTCTGGTCACCAACATGATGCGGTCCACTTCCTGCACCAAGGCGCAGTAGTCTTTAGCAATCACCCTCGGTGAGTTGGCCAGGATCGCCCTCGCTGTAGCCGGTAGGTTCCTGAGGAATAAGTGGGCGAACATGAAAGATTCATCGTCCTTCCCCCTCAGCGCCAACATATTCTCCATGAGCTCCACTGCTGATCTGTCCCCTAACTCTAAAAGCGTTAGGAGTCTCTCTGCCCTCTCACAGTCAGAAAGGGTACAGTGCTGGAGAAGCATCCTCTTTAATGCTTCATATTTTCCTTGGGCCGGCAGCTCCTGTAGCAGGCTTGTCACCTGTCACGTAGTGCACGCATCCAGCACAGCGACCCCATAGTAATACTTGGTATCGTCCGTTGTTATCCCGCGGAGTGTGAACAAGGCTTCTATGTGCAAGAAGCACACATTCGGGTTGTGAAGCCAGAAGTCTGGGAGCTTGACTGAGACAACGCACGTGGCACTGGTGCTATCCCTCCAGGTAGTCACCGGGGCAGTGCACGGCTCACTTTCCATGGCATGTCTTAAGGTGTGTTCACACCAAACGCAAACGGGCGGCTCAAATCCATACAAAGTGAATGGGAAGATGCGAGTATGCACGAATTTGCATCGTCACACATTCGCGTCTGTTAGCACCTAGCTAGCTAGTGGATGGAGTAAAATTATCACCATTGCAGAGTAAACTACTTAGAAAATGAAACTCACACACCAGGAGACAGGAGGACCGGGAACTCTTCAGCTGAGTTGGGATTTTGGAGTTACTTATCCACGGTTTCCGGCCATAAATGTCCTAACAAGCAAGCAACGTAAACACCCATCATCTGTGACGTTTTGGAGGCTTGAGACGACATTTTCAGGTGAGCCCTCGGTCAGATAATGTAAACCTAAGCATGACGTTATTTTGGGAATTTCCACCGCAGGTTGAACACAGCTGCAGAAGTTTTAAAGACAACTTTGCCTGTCTGCATCTCACTATTCATGTCTGTTGGCGTGTTTACATTGATTTATAAAGTTATCGTGCAGCGTGAAAAAGTCGCCTGTTCGAGTTTGGTGTGAACGCACTTTTAGGGTCACCAATGTGGAGAAAGGAATCAGGTGAGGAAGCAAGCTGGATGATACAGTTACTTTATTCTTTCTCCTGCATACAGTACAGTAAAATCACTCCCGGGTTTCTGTGCATTCCTCTTTTATATTTTTAATTCCATGCATTGAGACCCGAAACTTCCGACCATAATGCATTATTGTTTAGAAGAAAGCCTGTGTGGCACATTAACATGTGATAGAAAAATTCCATATTATTCTGATATTATTCCATATCTTTTATATTCTTATATGTGCATTTTATATACAGCCTTTAGGTGGCTTCATTCTGTGTGTAAGAACGCATGAGTTAGCAATTACATAGTTGTAATAACAATGTCCAGTTTGTGAGTGATTGTGGTGAGAATGTTCAGATATTTTGCTAATTGACTGCAGATCTTTTCAATTAGTCGTGTTCAGTTCTGTGTGACTGAGAGTGTATTTATCTTCCTGTTTCCTGTGAGTAAAGAAAATAAGGACTATGCTTCATGGATTCTTAAGGACAAAACTGTATGTCTTGCAGGACATTAATCTCCATCTTCCGTCTTCCCATTGATAAAAACAGCTTTATAAACCTTGAACAATGCATGTTTGATTCAGGAGTATGGATGGTCAGACAGTACTCTGCCTCTGTATTTCTCCCACATCGGCCATGAGGACAATAAATCTACTTACATTTAAATATTCAGCCTGATTTTTTGACTCAGAGTGATTATGCTGAAAAATAATCTAACATTTGGCACAATGAACAGGGACCCAGATAACTCAGTCCTGCTACCGGCGCCTCTGCTGGATTTCAGCAAATGCACAGCTGATGAAAGATCTTCCCAGGCTGAACCCAACAGGTTCAGTGCTACTGCAGTGAAGGATTTTGGAGCCAGGCACTGAAACGGACTGGATGACGGGTCCAAGAACCCTACAGGTGACTTGAGTTTGAGTACATTTATTTATTGATTGACCCTGGGATGGGAGTCCCCTAGGGTACCCTGGGATGACAGTCTCTGAGGGTAAATGTTGTGTTTGTTAAGCTGAGCGTTTGACACCACAAAGTCTGCTGTATGTTTCTGCTCGCCGTAGCCATAGGTTTAGTTCGGTTCGGTCTGGAGCAGTTTGGGTTCAACAAGGTGGAAGCTCAGTGGGGTTGTGAATGCATGGAATCATTGACATAAGAGGCTCCAATAAGATCATAGTGAGTGTTGATGGAATCGGTGTAAGAATCTCCATTAACATCGTAGTGAGCACTGATTAAAGTGGACCTGTAGAAGAAGGGTTAACCTTTGAAACAGCACTGGTTTGAATAAAATTATTGCAGTTTGTTTGTTTGTCTGGTTGTTCTGTGTTATATGGTTTGTCCTGGCGAGACCGCATAGGCAGAAGTACAAATACCGTGACAGTTGAAGCCGTGGTTGTCCATTGTTTTTCTGGTTATTGTAAAGTGTAAAGGGATAGTTATGTGATTATTGTCTCACGGGGTAATGCTAACAATTGTGTATAAAGTGGTGAATTGTGAGTTTGCAGGTAATAATTGGGAGAAAGTGAATTGTGTTCTCACAGCGGTAAAGAGAAAAACAAGAAGGGTTCATGTCATAGTGTGAGGTTGCCAAATCTGCCCTTTCTCTGCTGAGGTTGCCATTTCAATCTTATTTTAAATGATTTGTAATTGTGTGTGTGCACGGCTGCCTGGCTGTGACCTTGAGTGGATCAAGGAGTGAAAGAGAGCTGCGTGTGTGTATATGTGGGCCCTTGTGTCTGAGAGTGAGTAAGTGAGAAGAAAGACTATATATATATAGTATATATATATATAGGTTGGGCATTGGGAATTTTTGCAAAGCTTACCTTTATTTCAAGGGTGTTGTGGGTTTTTGGTGCCTAATGTAATGTTGCGCAATTGGTAAATATTCTCATATTTTTAAAGCCAACATTTTAAATTGCCAGATTTTTTTTTTCCCTATTTTGGGTTTATACTTTTATCCTTTGGGATGCCTGAGGGCAGATAAACAGCATTGGGCTATTTTATTCAATTTTTGAAGTATCAGTGTAACTTCTCAACTCACAGGGACAACAGTGAACTTTACAGGGAAAAAGGGCAAAGGATTAACGGTCTGACATGTCAGTGAGGGCCGCACCTTGGTCCCTCCCTCCCCCTGCTCCTTGCTCTTCTGCTGCTCAGCCATGGCCCTTCCCCAGGAGCCCAGCGAATGATGTCACCTCACCCCTGCTCACCGCACCCCTCCTGTTAACAACCAAGCCATGTTGGATAGCCAATAAGTTAAGCAAAAATGCACACATATTAACCCCTTGCACTCCGGTCAATTTCCCTAAAAACGCCAAAAAATAATGTGCCCAAAGTAAATCAAAAGCTGTTCTTCAACCCTTTGCAGCATCTTCATGGGGTTGGTCTCATTTAAAAGAAAACACTTTGAATTTTTTGGCAAAACAGTCATAATCTCTCTAAGTGCTCCAGCCACTGAGTTACAGTCATCTAAACATACTGAACTTGAAGAAAATAAATTTGGCCTGGGTGTTTTTTTGGATACAAACGCTTGCAAATAACACACAGAGGGGGGGGGGGGTGGCGTTCATGGTCCGGACGCGGCAAACAAACCATGTACCACGGCGCATGCACTTCGGACTTCGTGCACCGCACAGTTGTAATTTACCAATCGGTCAAAAGTCATTTTTGATTACAATTTTCAGGGATAAAGAATAATTTAGCTTAGAACACTTACCTCTTCACAGCAGAAGCAGAGCTGGTGAACTTCTTCCTCATTGTCGCGACGCTGGTCTCACGACCCGATCAAAACATAATTCCATTATTGCGGTTTTGCACTTCCATGATTGCGGTTTTTGGCAAACAATTTTTCAAAACAATAACAGTAGTAATTAAAAATAGACTGGCGAACGCGTGTGTGTCACTCAGCCTTCGTCGTTGGCCTCCGTCAGTCTATGATGACCATGGAAGACAATCCTAACGTCTACTCTGCTGGGACAAAAACAAAAAAAGCACCGCCTGTGCCCGAACATGCTGATGCCTGAATGGCAGTCGCTGTCACACAGGTTGCACTTGTGGATGGTCTCCGTGCTGCTGGGTCTGTGGGGTTCTTCCTGCGGGTCCTTTTTTCATCTGCTACAGCAGTCAGTCTCTCTTCACCCAGCCTTACACAAAAAAGCTTGCGAACTTCTGTGCTTCAATTGGCTCGCTGCATTCACAGCATTGGTAGGCGGGTCCTTCTTGCTAGGTTTTCAGTCATTGGTTCTTCAAGGTTTCGGAAACCCAATTCAAGGCTCTTATTAGTCGGGTGGATCGTCACTTCCTTGTGGTAACGTATCGTCACTTCCTGTTTTGCTGTCTGCCTGTGTGGTTTGCTCTCCAGCTCTCCAGCCACTAGCTATGGCTACTACCTCTCTTTCCTCTCCTCCTCTGGTGTGCTCTCTCTGTCAGATGTTTAGCTACACCTCTGCCTCTTTTAGTGATAACGGTAAATGTAATAAATGTTGTCTTTTTGAGGCGCTCGAGGCGAGGTTGTCTGATTTGGAATCCCGGCTCCGCTGCATTGAAACACCGTCTGCGCCAGTTAATCTCGACGGACGCCCATTAGCTGCAGCGGAGCTAGCTAGCTCAGGTCCCACTGTCAGCGGTTCCCCGGTTCTCCTCAGCAGCGAGGAGACTGGGTGGGTGACGGTGAGAAGGAAGCCTAGTCGCAAAGCCCCGGTTCACCACCAACCTGTTCACGTTTCTAATCGTTTTTCCCCGCTCAGCGACACACCCGCTGAGGAAAAAACTCTGATCATTGGCGACTCTGTAGTCAGAAACGTGAACCTAGAGACTCCAGCGGCCATAGTCACATGCATTCCTGGGGCCAGAGCAGGCGACATCGAGTCAAATTTGAAAATGCTGGCTAAAAGTAACTGTAAATATTCCACAATTGTTATTCACGCCGGCATTAATGACATCCGTCTCCGGCAGTCGGAAGTCACGAAACTTAATATAGAATCGGTGTGTGACTTTGCAAAAACGATGTCAGCCACTGTAGTATTCTCTGGGCCCCTCCCCAATCTGACCAGTGATGACATGTTTAGTCGCTCGTCATCCTTGAACCGCTGGCTGTCTGTGTGGTGTCCTAAAAATGACGTGGGCTACATTGACAATTGGAGCTCTTTTTGGGGAAAACCTGGTCTTATGAGACGAGACAGCATTCATCCCACTTTGGATGGTGCTTCTCATTTATCTAACAATCTGGCATCTTTTTTATCCAAATTTCCAAAACCTTGACTACTCAGAGTTGGGACCAGGAAGCAGAGTCGCAGTCTTACACGCCTCTCTGCAGCTCCTCTTCATCCGCCACCCCTCAGCTTAGCCCCTGTCTTCCCCATCAGAGAATCGTTGTCTCCTTCCTCCAAAGTGAATAAAAATATAATGTATAAGCATCCCAAAGTGATAAAGCAAAATATTGGTAAAACTCAAATTAAACATAAAGCCTCTAAATTGAATGATTTGGCCTCTGTTCCTCCTCATAATTTAAAAATTAAATGTGGTTTATTAAATATTAGGTCTCTAACTCCCAAGTCTCTGTTAGTCCATGATCTGTTAATTGATCATCAGATTGATTTAATTTCCCTTACAGAGACTTGGTTAGGACAAGAGGATTATGTTGGTTTAAATGAATCAACTCCCTCTGGTTATTTAAACTGTCAAAATCCCAGAAGTTCTGGTCATGGAGGAGGAGTAGCAACAATTTACCATTCCAAATTACTAGTTAATGTAAAGCAAAAAACATGTTATAATTCCTTTGAGGGCCTGGTCCTCAGTGTTGGGCACTTTAGCAATTTCAGGTTAAACCCAATTTTATTTGCCATAGTTTATCGTCCCCCATCAACCTATTCAGAATTTTTATCCGAATTTGCTGATTTCTTAGCTGATTTAGTGCTGAAATCTGATAGAATAATTATAGTAGGGGACTTTAATATACATGTGGATGTAGATAGTGACTGCCTTAATGTGGCTTTTAATTCAATATTAGACTCGATTGGGTTTTCTCAGAAAGTAGGAAATTCTACTCATTACCTCCACCATACATTGGACCTTGTTCTGACATATGGCATAGAAATAGAAAATCTTGTAGTGTCTCCTCATAACCCTGTACTGTCAGACCATTGTCTGTTAACCTTTGATTTTACTATTTCTGACTATTTGGCTCCTAAAGAAAAATATTATCACAGTAGATGCCTCTCAGATGATGCTGTCTCCAAATTTATGCAGATTGTTTCCTCTATGCCATGTGTCAACACAACAGAAATAAGCTATAGACAGCTTGCTCCTTCTGTAATTGATAACATGGTGGATAGTGTTTCAGCTTCTCTGCATCAGGCTCTAGACTTGGTGGCCCCCCTTAAAAAAGAAAAAGTCTAATCAGAGATTTTTAACTCCTTGGTTCAACACAGAAACTCGTAGCTTAAAACAGAAGACTCGTCAATTAGAAAGAAAATGGCGCTCTACTAATTTAGATGAAATCTATTTAGCTTGGAGAAATCATCTTTTAATTTATAAAAAATCTCTTAGAAAAGCTAGAACGAGTTATTACTCTGCATTAATAGAAGAGAACAAGAATAATCCCAGGTTTCTTTTCAGTACTGTAGCCAGGTTGACAAAGAGTCAGGACTCTGTCAATCCTAGCATCCCCTTAGAGCTTACTAGTCAGGACTTTATGAACTTTTTCAATAATAAAATTTCATCCATCAGAGATAAAATCAATCAGATTCTTCCCACAGTTGACTTAAATACTGTAACTACTACAACTCCTTCTATTGATGTCTGTCTTGATGAGTTTACTCCAATCGACCTTTGTGAGTTAGACAAAATAGTTTCCTCATCCAAACCTTCAACTTGTCTTTTAGACCCTATTCCTACCAGGTTATTTAAAGAAGTCTTCCCACTTATTGGGAGCTTTATTCTTCATATAATCAATTCTTCATTGACTTTAGGCCATGTACCACAGGCTTTTAAAACGGCTGTAATTAAACCCTTACTCAAAAAGCCAACGCTAGATCCAGGAGCTTTAGCTAACTATAGACCAATCTCTAATCTCCCTTTCATTTCAAAAATCTTAGAAAGAGTTGTTGCTACGCAATTATTTGACCACCTGCAGGAAAATGGTTTACTTGAAGAGTTTCAATCTGGGTTTAGAATCCATCATAGTACTGAAACAGCCTTAGCGAAGGTCACTAACGACCTCCTCATTGCATCTGATAATGGACTAGTTTCTGTACTTGTCCTTTTAGATCTTAGTGCAGCTTTTGATACTATTGATCATAATATTCTACTTGATAGATTAGAACACTATGTTGGACTTAATGGAACTTCGTTGCAGTGGTTTAGATCTTATTTATCTGATAGGTTCCAGTTTGTTCATGTAAATGATGAGTTTTCTTTCAGCTCAAAGCTTAGTCATGGAGTTCCACAGGGATCTGTGCTAGGCCCTACTCTTTTTAGTTTATATATGCTTCCGTTAGGCAACATTATTAGAAAGCACTGTATACATTTTCATTGTTATGCAGATGACACACAATTATACCTGTCAATGAAGCCAGATGATACTAATCAATTAGCCAAGTTAGAAGCCTGTCTTAAGGAAATCAAAGCTTGGATGACTTGTAATTTCCTGCTATTAAATTCAGATAAGACTGAAGTCATTCTTGTTGGTCCAAAAAACCTTAGAAATTCCTTTCCAAATCAAACTTTCAGTTTGGATGCAGTTACTCTTTCTCTTAATAGCTCTGTGAGGAACCTTGGAGTTATTTTTGATCAGGATTTGTCCTTCAATTCACATATTAAATTTGTTTCTAAGACTGCCTTCTATCATTTGCGTAATATTGCCAAGATTAGGAGCATCTTGTCTCAGAGTGATGCTGAGAAGCTGATCCACGCTTTTGTTAGCTCGAGATTAGATTATTGTAATTCTTTATTATCAGGCTGTCCTAAAACATCTTTAAAAAGTCTTCAGCTGATCCAAAATGCTGCAGCAAGAGTTTTAACAGGTACTAGAAAGAGAGATCATATCTCTCCGGTTCTGGCCTCCCTTCATTGGCTTCCCATAGAGTTTAGAATTAAGTTTAAAATCCTTCTTCTTACTTACAAAGCTCTAAACAATCAGGCTCCTTTTTATTTAAAAGATCTGATACTACCGTATCATCCTAACAGAGCACTACGCTCCCAAAATGCAGGATTACTTGTAATACCTAGAATCTCCAAAAGTACAATGGGAGGCAGAGCCTTCAGTTATCAAGCTCCTCTCCTGTGGAATCAGCTGCCAATCTGGATTCGGGAGTCAGACTCGATCTCTGTTTTTAAGAATAGGGCTAAAACCTACCTTTTTGATATAGCCTACAATTAGGGAGGGATCATGTGTTTCTGAACCCTCCCTTAGTTATGCTGCTAATAGGTTTAGTCAGCCGGGGGACCTCCAGTAATGCACTGGGCCTCACTCCTTTCCTCACTCTCTATGAAATATTTTTTTTTTTTTGCTGGTCATTAACATTTGTTTGTTCTCTCCCATAGATTGAGTCCCCATCGTGCTGTTTGCTCTCTACATGTCTGTTCTTTTCATCTTCTCTGTCCCCTCACCCCCCAGCCAGTCGCAGCAGATGACTGCCCCTCCCTGAGCCTGGTTCTGCTGGAGGTTTCTTCCTGTTAAAAGGGAGTTTTTCCTCTCCACCGTCGCCAAGTGCTTGCTCACAGGGGATCGCCTGATTGCTGGGGTCTTTCTGCAACTGTGGGGGTCCCCCCTACAGTTGATAGTGCTATGAGATGACTGTTGTTGTGAAATGGCGCTATATAAATAAAGTTGAATTGAATTGAATTGAATTGAATTGAATGAGAGGTCAATCATATCTGATCTGTTCGCGGCTGTGTCTGTAGTGGAAGAACTTTTTTTTTTTTTCAGTGCGCGCTTGGAGGCAGCACCCTCGTGCATCCTAGAGCACACGAGAGCGCCCTCATGCGCTCTGGGACACAGAGACTTGCCCACCTGTGGTACAACAGAGTGCAAGAGGTTAATAACTGTGACCATGATCAGTATGATAAATTAAACTGAAGATTATGGAACAATGCTGTCACTAAATAATACCCAATGATTAAAAGCTTTAAATCCAGCTTATATGACAAAATCCAAAGCACATAAAAGGTGATAATGACAATGTTTATGCATATAATTTGCCTGAGGCCATTGATTATCAAACAGAGGCTTTAATGTTTCTTTGCCATATTATTGTTCTTTTGGAAATAGAAAAGTCACTCTTAATGAATGACTATGTAATTATTAAAGTTTTAACCCTTTTGCTGTCCATGACAAAACAGCAAAACTCTGAAGGATTATAGGATTTAGAAAAAAAAAAAAAGAGGAAAAAGTCCCAATACTGGGCTCCCTGATTAGATTTGATTCTGTTGACATTATAAAAAAGACCAATTGGTTGGTTTACTGTCTTTTCAATTTAAAGAAATGACAGACTGTGTGAAAGTTGACATTGTAATGTGCAGTGTATCGCTTAAGGGACTTTATGAGGACATGCAGCTATGTAAATCACTACTGGGATACTTTAAAATCATCAACTTTTCCTGTTTTGCTGTGGGTGTGCTTGAATAAAAGGAACCATTTTATTTTTTCTCTAACCTACTGAAAATGAATCACCAAAATTGTAAATAAAAACTATCATTTATGGTATTTACTTAAAGGAAATGACTAAAATATCAAAGAAAACAAAGATGTTGCTTTTGACGAGTTTTTGGATTAAGTAATGTAAAAAAAAAAGTTTACATTACTCCTTAACCCCTTGCACTCCGGTCAATTTTCCTAAAAATAGCAAAAAATAATGTGCCCAAAGTAAATCGACAGCTGTTCTTCAACCCTTTGCAGCATCTTCATGGGGTTGGTCTCATTTAAAAGAAAACACTTTGAATTTTTTGGCAAAATAGTCATAATCTCTCTAAGTGCTCCGGCTACTGAGTTACAGTCATCTAAACATAGTGAACTTGAAGAAAATAAATTTGGCCTGGGTGTTTTTTTGGATACAAATGCTTGCAAATAACACACAGCTTCAGATCCGGGCTGGAAAATGCAACAGAAATATAGAACCAAGTGTTATCCAGCTGTGGTCCAAATTTTGTAACAATACCACAAAAAATGAATATATTACACAGCTTTTTCCTCAGGTAGTTCCCAGGCATTTTGGAACTGTGCCAAATTGTGCCAAATGGCACAGTTTGGAAAAACGTCTGTAACTTTTGAATGATTCAATGTAGAAGCTTCATTTTGGGCTCTAATGAAAGGTCACACTCAGAGCTGTGTCTGTGTGTGTGTGTGGGGGGGGGGGTTGTCCCCCCCCTTGCTACAGACGATGGACATCGGCCATCGCTACATGACAGATTAGCCTCATGTGGGATGTGGGACAGCAGCTCAGTCACCGCGGCTCCCACCCCCCCTCGCTACAGAAGAATAGTCAGGAATAAAGAATAATTTAGCTTATAACACCTTACCTCTTCACAGCAGTGTCCTGGCGAACTTCTCTTCCCCATTGTCAGACGAACGCAACGCTGGTCCGCTCGTGGTTCTGGTCTCGCGACCCGATCAAAACCTAATTCCATTATTGCGGTTTTGTGCTTCCATGATTGCGATTTTTGGCGAACGATTTTTCAGAACAAATAACAGTAGTAATTAAAAAAAGACTGGCGAAGGCATGTGTGTCACTCAGCCTTCGTCGTCAGCCTCCATCGGTCTATGACCATGGAAGTAAATCATAACGTCTACTCTGCTGGAACCAAAACAAAATAAGCACCGCCTGTGGCCGAACATGCGCGAATGGCACTCCCTGTCACACAGGTTGCATTTGTGGATGGTCTCCGTGCTGCTGGGTCTATGGGGCTCTTCCTGCGGGTCCTTTTTTGATCCGCTCCAGCAGTCAGTCTTCACCCAGCCTTAAAAAAAACAGCTCACAAACTTCTCTGCTTCAATTGGCTCACTGCATTCACAGCAGGCGGGTCCTTCTGGCTAAATTTTCAGTCATTGGTTCTTCAAGTTTTCAGAAACCCAATTCAAGGCTCTTCTTAGTCGAATGAGAGGTCAATCAGATGAACTAATCTGTTCGCGGCTGTGTCTGCAGTGGAAGAACAAATATGCAGCTCCCGCAGCTCCATCGTGCGTCCAAGAGCGCACGAGGGCGCATGAGAGCTCCCTCGTGCGCTCTAGGATGCAGAGACTTGCCCGTCCATGGTACAATGGAGCGCAAGAGGTTAACAATAATTTAAAAAAAAATGATAATGCCTAAACTTTTACCTAGAAAAGGGACTCAGAAGGTTCCAGTCTGAGTTTCCCAATTAAACAATATATAGTCTGTGAAATTTTTCCCTTTAATGAAATGGATTATGCTTAAGGGCGCAGTACAAGGTGGGAAGCCTCTGAAATCCATCAATCAATCCTTTACTACTTATCCAGTCACAGGGACAGCAGTCTAAGCAGAGAAGACCGACTGCTGCCCGGCTGACTTATCACTATGACCTCTTCCACAGATAATTGGGAAGAGTTCAAAAGATTTAACACGAGGAGAGAAAAGATCTCTCCCACTCCAGCAAAAACATTACAAAATAAGCTTAGGTAATTTTTCTAAATGTACGGGCAAAAACGTAAAGTGAACCATTAGTTAGAGTACAAATTTTATCAGCTTTAAAATAAGCACTGTTACAAAAGCAAATTACAAGGAAAGACTTAAATGAATACAAGAGTAACAATTACAATAAAAATTATGAGAAGACAAATTTGAACTCCTTTTTATATGATTTATGATGCAAGGGGGGGAGGGGGAGGCCGACAGCTTCCCCTGATTTTACTTTTTCAGGATGGCACCAACTTTAAACGCTTGTGGTGGATGGGGGACAGAGATAGGTGTGGGATAGGCTGGCTGCGGCAAGGGGAACACAACGTTTGTCATCAATCTGAACATCACGGCCATTGGCTGGGGGCAACGGCAGTGTGGGGGGAGGAGAACCTCACAGGCAGACCACAACTTGTGACAAGCAGAGCCGAAGCCAAGTAAAACAAATGACATTGACAATGACATAATGCATATCAATTTACCTGACTTTGACTTTGACAATGCAGTGTTTACCTGAAATGACATTGCGGGTCTGACACATTGCAATAACGCCTCTCACCTGATAATGGTTTGACAATATTGTTGCAACCCACCACAATCTACAGGGACATTCATCCTCACACTCAGAAGGTCCGGAAGAAGCAGAGGACCATTCACATACAGACAAAGAACCCCTGGGGGGACAACCAGAACAATGGACTATTGTTTATGCATCCCCGGATTAAGGAGAAGACGTCTGGGTGCCAGTTGATCATGCTAATCATGTGTATTGACTGATATGTATACCAATATGCTAATGTACCATGCATTATCTCTGTCTGTATAAAAGAGCTTACAATACATGACTGTACAAGACAGCACAGGCAAGACAGCACAGTAACACAGTAGCGCACAGCGCTACAAGTGCATCTCATTTTGATGGAGGAAATAAAACTCTGCAACCTTCCAGCTCGTCGCATCTCGCCTGATCCTATTCCTCCACATTGGTGACCCTTGACGAAGAATGGAACATGAGGCGAACACCCCGGAGATCAACCGGACGGGAAGCCCCAGCATGCATCATGGTGCGCCCCTCACCTGATCTTTTCCCTCCACACTGGTGACCTGACGAGAGAGAATGACCATCTGCTCCCTCTCACCGCGCTGTAGACTCCAGAGGACCAGCAAACGCCTGCAACCTCTTCATCCTCACCGGAGAGCGCTCCCCGGGGCGGGCAGCGCTTAGACCAACACGCACCATGAACAGTGACACGAGCGAAATGAAGGAAGCAGCCTGAACGGGGAAAACATCAAAGCAGACTGCGTTGATTTCCACCAAGCTCCCCGACCCTGACTCAACTCGTGACAATGAAGCCCCACACGCACACCGCAAGTTTACGAGGACAGCGAAACTGCCAGCTATGTGGTCACTGTGCCAAGTGCGCGCCACGCACAGGGACAATCCAGCTCCATAGACTGATACATCGTCTTCCGCCATTGCACATGCCCGAGAAACACGGCCGATTGCCACCCTCGGAACCTTCAGGGCTGCTCACGCACCTGAAGCAGACGTGCAGCCCACACACAGGACATTGTATAGGTTTCTCAGCCACGATGCACAAGGGGAATTTAGCCGATTGCTGTCCCTGATGGCTTTAGGGCTGCTTCCGCAACTAAAAGCCAAACCGCCAAGTTCCTCACACAGCTGCAGTTGTTTCACAGCTGCTACGCATCCTCGGGGAATTTGGCCATTCGCTTTCCCCACATCCTCGCTGGATCAAGCTGCGAGAGGAGTCAGAGACTCAATTTTTTTTTTTCACAGCCACTGTGGATCACCGCCAGGTTTAACGGGAAAGTCCCTCACCATCGAGGATCCACACCCAATTTTTGCGCGGCGCAGACACCTTTGACGTCCCGGGCCGGCACTCACTTACTCCCATCCCCCTCCCCCTCCTCCTCCACAGCGCTCTTCCCGCACCTCACTCCCTAAAGCTGGCCAATCGCCATCTGGTTCCATTACGCACAACGCACACCGGCCCCGGCACCCACGATCCACGGCCGTTCAATGTGCTGGAACTCGGAGTGGAGCACACTGTCCCCCCCCCCCCCCCCCCACGGACTGACGTGCCCTCCAGCAGTCCTTTACAGCAGGACAGTTCTACCGGAGCTGGAGCCCAAACGACGGGGGGTGGGGGGTGGGGGGTGGGGGGTGTCACAGCCCCTTCTGAGTGTTCTGGGGGGAGCCCTGTAGTGACCCACCACAATCTACAGGGACATTCATCGTCACACTCAGAAGGTCCGGAAGAAGCAGAGGACCATTCACATACGGACAGAGAACCCCTGGGGGGACAACCAGAACAATGGACTATTGTTTATACATCCCCAGATGTATAAACGTCTGGGCGCCAGTTGATCATGCTAATCATGTGTATTGACTGATATGTATACCAATATGCTAATGTACCATGCATTCTCTCTGTCTGTATAAAACAGCTTACAATACATGACTGTACAAGACAGCACAGGCGAGACAGCACAGTAACACAGTAACACGCACAGCGCTACAAGTGCGTCTCATTTTGATGGAGGAAATAAAACTCTGCAACCTTCCAGCTCATCGCAGCTCGTCTGATCCTGTTCCTCCACAGTGTCACATTTCAGAAATGTGACAGGAATAAAGAATAATCGTGTTGTACGATTTTGATGTGCTAAAGAGCTGGGCTGTGCTGTTAGCGCTTGGCCGGCCGAGCCGGGCCTCGGGACTACAGACAACATCAAAATTTAGGAAGAAGCAGAGGAAATAAAGCATTTCTTGTGCAGAATGAAGCCAAATTCTAATTAAGCAATTTGTCCACCTTTCCATTAACAGAAGTAGTGGGACATAACCTTTCACAAACATGCACTAATACAAATTCAAATTGTCTGTGGTCAACAGGACAGGCAGATGTGGCCTTAATGAATAATTCAGAATTGGTTACAATAAATGCCAAATCACATTAAATCTGCAGACAACTGGGTTAATTGTTGTAACTGACATTTACAAACTAGGTCAAGGGAAGACACTCACAAAAAGAGGCATGATTACAGAAACCTCATTTTGAGGGTGTTATACTGCTCACAAAGTTTCATCTAAATTAACCATATTTAAATGTGCCACACATTTTAATGGCACATATTGTATCTCTAAGGAAAAGATATCCTTCTTCTAGCAAAAAAAAAAAAGGACAACCCATCACACTGTTCAAGTATGCCACAATTTTGATGCATGGGCTTCTCCATGATCCGGGGGGTTACCACAATAATTAATTAGCAAAAATCCTCAGAAAAATAGATAATGAATAAAAATGATGAATAAATGATCAATAATGTAGGAAATAGAAAAAAAAATATATAGGTGAAACAGCTTGGTAATGAAGTCACAACATTCAAAAGGAGAACTTAAAGCGTACCTGTGGTGGTCGTGAAGACGCATTAGACTTGAAAACATTATGAAAAAGTATTTCTTATTTTGGTAAATAATTTTTGCCAGCCATATACCACCAGACATATATTCAAATAGGACCTTGGCCATGGGCAGCCAATGAAAACTGTGGGCGCAGCCATGACACATGCGGATGTGACGTCACTTCGTTGATACTCAACAGTCAATGCTCCGCCTGTATGAGAGACTAGGGTGCTGTTGTGAGTGTTTTTATTCTATTATGGCTGAATTGTTGGACTCTGAGGAAGAATTTGTCCAACATGGCTACAGGTTTGAGCCAGAAAGGTCTTCTGAGGGTTAAAGTGACGAAGTGGTCCTCACACACAACGCAATTTCGTCTGAAATGATTCATCTGTGCCCTGTTTCCGCTCCGATCTTCTGACAAGGTAAGCTGGGTTTGGGTACACAAAAAAGGTGTTTCTTTGTTTTTTTCGCTTATTATTCAGACATCCAAAGGCTTTACATTCCGCCATGTTGCGATATCCATATCGCATTGTATGTTTTTGTTTTTAAAAGAGCAACCAGTGTCTGCTGCTCTGTAGATAGTTTTAGAATCATCTTCCGAGATCAGATGAGACAAGCCGCAGAATTTAAGCATTTATTTATTTATTTTCTACTCGTTTTAGTTCTGCATTTAATATGAATCCTGAGTTTGAAATAAACGTTTGAATTTGAATATCACCGAAGCAGCCGCACATCCGGGTACTCAGATCGCAGTGTTATAATTATCGTCATTTACGAGCTCAGATCAGAAAAGACGGCTCGCCGAATTTATACATTTATTTATTTATTTTCTACTCATTTTAGTTCTGCATTTAATATGAATCCTGAGTTTGAAATAAACGTTTGAATTTGAATATCCCGGAAGCCGCCGCACATCCGGGTACTCAGATCGCAGTGTTATAATTATCGTCATTTACGAGCTCAGATCAGACAAGACAGCTCGCAGAATTTAAACATTTATTTATTTTCTACTCGTTTTACTTCTGCATTTAATATGAATCCTGAGTTTGAAATAAACGTTTGAATTTGAATATCCCCGAAGCCGCTCCACATCCGGCTCAGCCAATACTGATCCAGATCGCGGTGTCAACGAAATTACATCACAGGAAGCGTCCTGGAAGTCCATGTAGCCGCTAGTATGGCTGTACCCATGTTTTGCTGACATAGCTGAACCAGCACATCAGCAATGGATTTATATCAAATTGCTTTGAACGTGAATTTCAACTTAAACTTGAACTAGAACGTGAGACAGGGGCTCAATATAATATCTTTTTTTTCACGACCACCACAGGTACCCTTTAAATTTACATCAATAAATTTGCAGGTATTTAAGAAAATTATGTGATGAAAAATATCTGCAGATTATTGTGGAAAAAGATCCTAAGACTTTAGAAGAAATACAGTAAAATAAAGAAGAAGAAAAAACACAGGAAGAAAAAAAAATATTTTTTATAAAAAATAAAGAAAACTAATAAGGGAACAGAAAAGCCATGCAGATTCATTGGGAAAAGTTCCAAATGTCAAAGGAAAGTCCAATTTATGCTGAAGAAGCTTACTGTGGGACTCAATTTAGAATCTACTACAAAGCCAAAACAGATTCTTACTCAATTATGTAAGAAGAAAACAATGCTTAAGGGAGCGCAAAGCAAAAATAATTTGACCTTTTCTGCATAAACTTATTCTTTTCAAAACTTTTACATGGATTTCATTGAGTTAACTAATTGTGAAGGCAAAGATGTTGTTCAGTAATTATTGACATACTAAATAGACAAAGGCCTTCCCTTGCACTAATCTAAATACTGCTGTGGTAACACTGAAACCCTTAACTGAAACAATATCAAGATTTAAAATAGCTGAAATGATTTACTAAGCTAATGGAATACATTTAATGGAATACACTTTGTAAATCAAATCATATCACATTTAGGTACAGTACCCAACATTTACCTAGGAAACCATTTAGCTTACCATCAACAATCTACAGGATTAGCATAATGCACAAACAGGATTATGAAAGATGAATTAGGAAAATAGTGACAAAGAAAAATAGGAAAATTATGAATGGCAAACCTTACTATTAAAGCCATTTAACTTTGGTGATAAGGTTTCTGGTTGATTACATGCAAAGGATGTTGACTGACAGAAATATTATCCATGCCACCTTCCCAGGAGGGACCATGTGATGAAAAAACCGTGGGAGGTGCACCCATCTTTTGGCTGAAATAGGCGATCTGGTCATCAAAGAAAACTGGACCAAATACTCCCTGGCAAGGACAACATAAAGGTTATCCTGGCAACACCAACAGCTGTGAAAGTTGAAGGACGTGACTCTTGGGTGCATCTAATGTTTTACCCCACTTGGAGCCCTCAGCAAGAGACTGTTTAATACACATTACGAACTCACTAAAAAAAAAAAAAAATCCACATGTGACTGTTTAACTGTTTCTCTATGCAAGTGTCGACTGACGGCGCCCCCTGGCATCCAGTAACAGCTTTACATAGCGAAGCAACTGTTTGCTTATAATGGAGGGGCAAAAATGAAAGGGAAAGAAGGGTGTGGTTGGTGTTGTTTCCTTTTCATCCTCATCATCCTCGTAGTAACACTTTTGTTTTGGTTATTTTTAAGCTGTTCCACTGCCTACACACTGTAGATAATTGTTATGTTTGTTCCTTAATGCCACTATCAGCTGGACAAATTATCTGCTACTGCTAAAATAATGTAGCTACCACAGGCTGTTTGTTTCTTAAGAGAGGCTATATACAGGAATAACACAGCAAACATTATTTTGAATCACACCTGTCACAACACTTGCCACTCCACTGATCGGAGATGTGATGATACTCCTTACTCTGTGAAGGCAATGTTAATTTCATCAGAGAACTTCTCCTGGGCAGCTTACTACTCTCTAAGTGTGCAATGGCTTACAGTGCGTCTCTCCCCTGTACTGCTACCTACTTGACCAACGAAGCGGGCAAGTGTTATCCTGAAGATCTACATCATCAATACAGGGGAATGGTGGTCATTGGGCGTACCCACACCTGGCCAGGAATTGGGCAGGGTTGTGTACCCCGCGACTGGCCGTACCCTCATTATGTCGGCAGGCCAGGTGGGCAGGGTGAAGAGAGATGCTTTCTTACCACATGATGACATTTGGGGCACGGATGAACCAGAGCAATTTCAGATGGAAAGCACAGGAGTGAAGGTCCTTCATTCACTGTTTCCTTGAGTGAGAATGGGCAAGAACACCTTATGGATTGAAACACTTAATTATAGGCTACAATCATTTGTAAAATTTATGACACAAAATAGAATGGTTCTTGATCAATTAACTGCCACCCGTAGGGGTGTGTGCCCTGTTATATGAAGTTATTGTTATACTTTCATTCCTGAAAATAATGCAAATGTCCATATTATGACTTCGGCCACATGCAGCCTTGCTGCCTTGTATAATGCCACTAATGAACAAAATTGATTAAGTTAGTGGTTCTCTTCATGGGGAAGTCTCATCATGAATTTGTTAGTGATTTTTATAGTGATAATTTTGGTTTTTCCCTGTGTGAGTCCTTGTGTCCATAATATGACGATGAGGCTGGTTCATATAAAGTTAGTGATATGTTTTGATGCAATTGCTGCAGATGATGATGATGCTAAAAGGGGCGATACTAGCCTAAGGGGTGTGAAGCTTGCAATATTGTCTAAATCAATTTTAAATTTTTCCATATCCTTTTCACATTACTATTTCTATCACATTACATTTATTCTTATATCATTAATCACTACACATATTCTCTTTTATTGCTACACATTTTATCATAGCTTTATTTAAGTTTAAACTACCTCATACAATTGCTGCTAATCTGTAAAGACACATAAGAACATATACATCCTTATATATATGTTTCCTTATATCATTATTCATTATTCAATCTACTTTTCTTTTATGACTTTGTCAGATTATTTCTTTTGTTGTTTTTCTTTTAATTGTGATGCTTTATTAAGCATCAAGAGGGAAATATGATAGAAAAATTCCATATTATTCTTATATTATTCCATATCTTTTATATTCTCATATGTGCATTTTATATATGGCCTTTGGGTGGCTTCATTCTGTGTGTAAGAATGCATGAGTTAGCAATTCCATAGCTGTAATAAGAATGTCCAGTTTGTGAGTGATTGTGCTGAGAATGTTCAGATATTTTTCTAAATGACTGCAGATCTTTTCAATTAGTCATGTTCAGTTCTGTGTGACTGAGTGTATTTATCTTCCTGTTTCCTGTGAGTAAAGAAGATAAGGACTATGCTTCATGGACTCTCAAGGACAAGACTGTACGTCTTGCAGGACATTAATCTCTTTCTTCTGTCTTCCCATTGATAAAAACAGCTTTATAAACCTTGAGCAATGCATGTTTTATTCAGGAGTATGGATGGTCACACTTAGTACTCTGCCTCTGTATTTCTCCCTCATCGGCCATGAGGAAAATAAATCTACTTACATTTAAATATTCGGCCTGATTTTTTGACTCAGAATGGTTATGCTGAAAAATAATCTAACAACATGACACAACACCGGTGCCGCTCTCACACCCTTCTTCTTCCAGTGGCTCCGACAGATACTCTTCTCCCCGGGGGGCACATAGTCCTTACTGTCCCATCTGATACCCCCCGGTGGCACCTCCTCCTTCGGTCCATTGTTCCCCCCTTCCCCAGCTCCTTTCTCTGGGTGGAGAAGTCCCACACCATGCTCCCACACTATTAACTTTAGTGTTGTCTAACAAATTTATCTTGTCCTGCCCCTGCATATTACACAGTGAGTCAAAATGTCATCACAAATGTAAAAATGGTGTTCACTTATATAGCACTTTTATTCTCATCTCTTGATGACCAAAGCGCTTTACAGATCCTGCCATCCACCCATTCACGCACACATTCACACACTGATGGTGGCATGCTGCCTAACATGGCACTTCCAGACCCACTAGGAGCAATTGGGGGTGAAGTGTCTTGCCCAGGGACACAACGGCAGGATACTGGGGACAGCGGAATTCGAACCGCCAACCATGTGGTTATTGGACGACCTGCTCTACCTCCTGAGCCACTGCCATCCCCTGTTGTCTCCTGTTGACAGATAAACTTACTGCATGCTACTGGACCTGTAGCTACCAAGCTAGTCACATCATCAATACTGCATGCCAGTAAACCAGTGACACACTCACCACTGGTGTCACTGCCAGGCGTGTCATCCAATATATCCACCTCCACACTGGCACACTGGCAGTCCTTTGAGCCCGGGTCTGTACGCCTTTAGGATTTTGGTCAGAGTTTTCCATGTTTGTTGTAAACTCACTGCTAGCATTGCTGTTCCTTCCTTCAGTCTCACATTGATGACGTAAAGCCGGTGTGCCATGATTTCTCCTGCCCATCGACTGATCTCTATAGAACAACTGGATGGATCATTGCCCGCCAGATGTGAAGCCACCTGGCCGCCGTATTAGTACATTGACTTGACATTATGTTGAGCAGCCATCAATTTCTATAGTTCAGCAGTTGTGCAAGATTATAAGCTGTATCTCCACACAAAGAAGTTCCAAATTTGTTAATTGTTTGGGAAGCTATTGAGGTAAATGCGGCACCGTGAACTATGAAATCCATTCTTACTTGCTGAGTGTTTTGGGTGTGCTCATATGGTGGCCTGGTGGCTTCACTAATGGGGTGTGTGCTATCCAGTTTTTCTATAGAGATCAGTGCGCCATCACAAACCAGCGCGCACTGTCACAAACTATCTGGACCACACTATAACATTGCTGCCATCTAAGAAATTTATTTAGTAAATAAAATGAGCAGATTAAACCAACTAAAGAAGCTTATTAATAAGCGCAGCTCTAGAAAGAACATCCTGAAGCTGATTTAGTGGCTTTAAAAAAAGAAACTGCTTAAAGCAAAAATGAAATGCAGAATATGCCATTGGGACATGGAAATGAAGAAAAGGACAACCAATGGAGATCAGTATGCTTGGTAAGAAATATATAATGAAGTAAATGAAAAATAATTTGCAGTGCTAACTGTGTGTAACAATATTGGACAATGAAGCACAATCATGAGACTGAAACCCCTGACTATAACAATATTTTATGTTTCTGAAAATTATTCCTTAATGTGAGGAGCAATATGTTATATGCAAATGATTAACTATTTACTCATGCTTAACTAATGTTTCACAGTGTTCAGGTTCAGGTTACTTTATTTGTACCCGCAGGTAGATTTGTTTTGCAGTCAGGTGACATCCATATTTACATATTTAGTGTGCAGCTGTTATTAAGTGTTACCAATATTAGAAGTAAATTCATTGGTTATTGCAAATACTTTGCTTTAAAAACATCAAAGTGTCACACAGTGGGAGCCAAAATCTTGAATAGAAAAAAATGCATCAAGATGCATTCAGGTTCAGGTTCAGGTTACTTTATTTGTACCTGTAGGTAGACTTGTTTTGCAGTCTGGTGACATCCATAATTACAAGCCACAATTACATTCAACATAAACACAAACACAGGCACACATGAAGCTGACTATAAACATGATAAAAATACTCAAGCCTCCATCAATCAGGATATAAAGACAAAGAGATGTGAGAAAACCAGAGATAAGAGAGAAGGGTCATATTAAAAAGTTAAAAACTAGTCAAAGAGGTTAAAAACTCAAAGGTCTAAAACCTAATAAAAGATTTAGAACCCAAATAAAATCCTACAAAAATAAGTAAATATAAAATGGAGTTAAGAAATAGGTACCTAAATTATGTGCAATATATTATTACATCTTGTTCAACTCTTTGACAGCAGCAGGAACAAAGCTGTTTTTGTAGTGCTGGGTTTTACTTTTTGGGACAGCAAACCTCTGTCTTGAGGGAAGAAGCTGAAAGTTGCAGTGCAAAGGGTGGGAGTCATCATTTAAAATGGAGGCAGCCATCCTCTGTACTTGTCTGGTGTACAGGGATGTCAGGCTCAGCTGTGACTCACCAAGCAAACGACTGGACCATCTAACTACCTGATCCAAGGATTTCCTCTGTTTCAGTTTTATCTGACCAAACCATGACACTAAAGAAAAGGATAAAACAGATTCAATAAAAGCCTGATAAAACATTGTCATTATGGTTCGGTCAGTTTGGAAGCGTGCAAGTTTCCTTAAACAATGCAAATGTTGCTGACCCTTTTTTCACACCCTTTCACAGTTCTCTTCAAAGTTTAAATTACTATCAATAATCGTCCCAAGATATTTGTACGATTGTACACATTCGGTGGTCTGGCCTTTTAGTACGGTGACTTTGTGCCTGGGAGTTTTCCTCCTAAAGTCAATAATCATGTCTTTAGTTTTTGTCGTATTCAGCTGCAGGTAGGAATCCTCACACCACTGAACAAAATCATCAACTACTGGGCCGTGGCCACTCTCACCATCCTGGAGGAGACTGACAATGACTGAGTCATCAGCATACTTTATAATGTGTCTGTTGTCATGTCTGCTCCGACACATGTTTGTGTACAGGATGAAGAGTAGTGGTGACAACACACACCCCTGAGGAGAGCCAGTAGAAGAGCACTTTAGGTCAGACAATGTACCACTGACCCTTACTCTCTGCGTCCTGTTGGTTAAGAAATCCAGAATCCAACCCACCAGATTATTGCTCAAATCAAATTGTTGCAGGAGCCTTTCAACTAAGATATGAGGTTGGATTGTATTAAAGGCGGAGGAAAAGTCCACAAATAAAAGTCTGGCGTGTGTCCCATTAAAATCCAGATGTTTAAAAAGCATGTCAAACAGAGTGACAGTGGCATCCTCCCCTCCTCTGTGAGGCCTATAGGCAAACTGCAGAGGATCCAATGCATGATCAGTCTGCTTTAGGACCTCACATCTGACCAGTTTTTCAAAAATTTTCATTAAAATTGAAGTCAAAGCAACTGGTCTAAAGTCGTTTACCGTTTTAGGACAGCTGGATTTTGGAACGGGAACTTCTTTCCAGATCTTAGGCACATGTTGTGTCTGTAAGGACTTATTGAAAATGTAATGAAATACAGGACTCAGTTCATGTGCACAGGACTTTACCAAGTGCCCACATATATTATCAGGGCTGTCAGGGCTATCAGGGCTATCCCTGACTTTTGTTCACTTTTACAGCACAGAACGCCCTTTTAATATCCTGCACCTCAATATTAAAGTACTGATTGTCTTTGAGTTTCTGTTTCAAATCTTGGGTTTCAGTGCTAAAATCAAAGGAGTCAAAACGGCCATAAAACAATTAAGAGCATTAGTCAGCTCTGTGTCTGAACTAAAACCATCTAAAAACGCACGATTACTGCGCTCTGTGCTCTGAAGGCCTGCAATAGTTTTCATACTGGCCAAGGCTGAACCAAGTTTCTTTGTTGCCATCTTGCTTTCCAATTCTGATTTATAATTCTGTTTTGCTCTTAAAATTTCGGACTTCAGCTCTTTTGTGGCAACCTGTAGCTCGAGAAACAGACCCCTGTTTAAAGGCAAGTGCTTTCCTCTGTAAGCAAGATTTAACTGATTTTGTAACCCATGGCTTGTTGTTGGGATATATTTTGACACGTTTACATGGAACGATCATATTTTTTACAGAAAGCCATGTATGAGCATGTGACGTCCACCAAAGAGTCCAAATCATCCCCGCAGGACAGTGTGAAAACCTCCAAGTCCGTATAGTTAAAGCATTCCTGGAGGCAGTTAACCGAATCCTCTGTCTGTGGCGGATGATAAAATAAGGGACCCCGAGCAGCACGGTGAAACTCGCCCCTGCACTGTGAGCGCGCGCAGGAGCAAGCCCTGTGCCTCTAGTCAGCAAGCAGGTGAAGTGGAAGAGTGAGAGTGAGAGAATGAGTTACAGAGTAATGCAGCTTATATACCCCGTTACAGACAATGCATGAAAGGCATGGTATCATCAAAGAGACTGCAGACAGGCATGGGACATTTGCATTTGAGAGACACACATAACAATAAGGAGATTGCTGGCCGTAATTCGCCTCTGCTCCGGAACTGCAGGACAAAAGAGGTTACAAGGCACATCTACATATTGTTATCAGTGTATAGACACAGTACGGGCAGGAAGCATGAACACAATGCATGAATGGCACATTAACATCACAGTACTGAGCTGGAAAAAGCCAGAAGAAGCAGGGCTGCCTGTTGACATTAATACACACATTCCACTGTTCTGTTAATTGCTCTAGCCGAGCGCTGTGTCTGTCCCAGTCTGTTGTGGGGGTTACGCCACATGTCCACACATTTATGTCTCTGGTCTTCGCCTTGTCTCTTCTGAGAGCAGTTTTATATGTGGGCAGCAAATGTACACAGTTGTGATCTGAGGATCCTACAGGAGGAAGGGGAAGTGATTTATAGGCCCTCTCTATGGATCCATAGCACAGGTCCAATGTCTTTTTTCACCTGGTTGGGCAGGAGACATACTGATAAAAGTTTTTAAGTGTCTTCTTTAAAGAAACATGGTTGAAATCCCCAAGAATAAAGTTGAGAATTGTTTTAGAATCAATTCGGAGATCCTGAATAATAATCGAATCATGAGGTGCCTAAAGATTCCCACTGCTACTTCGGACCTCAACTGGGGAGGAGGACAGACTGGTTGGACCTCTTGCAATTTTAGCTGGTGACCCCCGTTATAGTGGATGACATCTCAAATGGTGAAATAATTTAGTGGTCGTGCGACATAATTTGCACAAAACTGTATTTTGTTCAGTTTTTACCTTTGGAGGTGGTCCTTTTTAAACTTTTTATTCGAGTCTGCTGAATTGCAGCTGGTATATATGTGTCATTTCATTTTTCTTCCCTCTCCTCGCACTGCTAGTGTTGCCAGAGTGTGCATAAAAAAAAAAAAACAAGGGTCTCTGCTCCACAAAAACATGCTCAAAAGAAGCAGTTTCTAAAGAACAAAACTGCATGAAAAAACAGACCTGAAATGAAACGGGGAGGCAGGGAGGTGGAGGGAAGCAACTGAGTGCAGCTCTATGGTGCAGCTGTGTGACAGGAGAGGGGAGAGGAGAATGCTCAAGATTTGCGATAAAAACTTTTTTTTATTGCACATAGTACAATTTCTCGATATATGGCGCATGTTTAGGGCCCATATATTGTATCCATATTTCCCACATATACCTAGCAGGCATGACGGTGCATATTTTGGAGGCTTCACATCTTAATGGACAAAGAGGACCTGACCCTGCAGAGACCTACGGGAGGTGTGAAGTTGGTCTGGCAGGAGATGGGAAGTTGGAGAGAATGTCCCAGCAGGAGCCCCGGAGGCTAGAAGGATAAGAGACAATGGGGACGCCAAGGAGTCTCGGGGGCTGTATGTTTGCTAAAGGACTGTAGGTTGGGGGGGTGTGACTTGGGGAGAGTATAAGAACTGTGAAGGACGATTGTTCTGCCTCTTTTCGAGATTCTGTGATTGATAGAGGATGTAACCCTTCAATAAACCTATCCTGAGAAATAAACTCAGTCTCGTCTGTGAAAAGCATCCTCTACACTGGTGACCAACGACAAATTATGGCCGGTGGCGATGATTTTCCCACACCGGACTCTTCAGGAGCCAACCGGGTTAACGCAGCTACCACGCTACAGCTGCCCGATTTCTGGCAACATAACCCGCGCTCCTGGTTTACCACTGTGGAGGCGCAGTTCCACCTTCGGGGAATTTCAGCGGATGCAACGAGGTTCTACCATGTCGTCGCGAAGCTGGACAGCCTCACAGTGCAGCGGGTGGAGAGCCTGACCAACCACCTGCCCCAGGACGACAAGTATGGTGCACTGAAAGCCGCCCTCATTCGTGCCTTCACCCCTTCGCAGGGAGAGCGAGCAGAGAAGCTTCTGGCGCTAACAGAAGGCGAAGCAGACAGGCCGGCAGATCTGATGGCGAGGATGATGAACTGAGAGGCGAAGACGACGACAATTTTATCTTCGCCCACCTTCTTCCTCAGAACACTACCGCCAGCAGTGAGAGTCACCCTGGCCAGCTCACAGCTGCTCAACAACCGTGACTACCACGGGCTGGGCCAGGAAGCACAGCGGCTCGTCGACGCCCATAGACGACACGCAGCCACGACGGCGGCAACGGAGCTGAACGCATCCCCGCGAGACGAGGGGAGACCAGAGGCCGCAGCACCGGATCCACTGACGTCAGCAGCGGCAGAGACCAGGAGAAGCGGCGCGGACGGCACCCTCTGCTTTTACCATCGACGTTTCGCCGAGAGGGCGCACAGATGCATCCCACCGTGCCAATACAAGCGCCAGGGAAACGCCAAGACCGAGAGTCGGTAGCAGCTGCTGCTCTCGGCGTGAAGAACAAGCTGCTTTTCGTAACAGACGCGAATTCAGGGAAGGATTTCCTGGTGGACACAGGCTCCCAGCTGAGTTTCGTCAAGCCTTCCTACGCGGACCTGCTGGCGCCTTCCAGCGGACCCCTGGTGCTAGCGGCAAACGGCTCGATGATCAAAACCTATGGGGAGAAGACGCTCCTCCTATCCTTCCACGGTCGAACCTTCGAGTGGACTTTCGTCGTAGCTGCAGTTAGCAATAACATGCTAGGTGCTGATTTTTTGTGCTCAAATGGTTTATTAGTTGATCTTACTAATAGACGTATGGTAAATGCACTGTCTTTCCACTCTATCTCCTGTACAGCTCGGGTGGCCCCGCCTTCTGCACATCCCAATGTCACAGCTACGGGTGGTAAGTTTCATGCACTACTCAATCAGTTCCAAGCACTCACGGTCCCAACATTTTCAGCGTCAGTAGCCAAACACGGGGTCGAGCACTTCATAACTACCTCTGGCCCCCCCTGTTTTTGCAAAAGCTCGGCGCTTGGACCCAGCTAAACTGGCCATCGCGCGTGAGGAATTTGCAAACTTGGAAAAACTGGGCATCATTAGGCGCTCTAACAGCCCTTGGTCTTCACCGCTGCACATGGTTCCTAAGGCCGACGGCTCGTGGCGGCCTTGCGGTGATTTCCGCAGGTTAAATAATGCTTCAGCACACGACCGCTACCCGATTCCGCACATCCAGGATTTTTCGGCACATTTGGCGGGGGCGCGCATCTTTTCCAAAATAGATTTGGTGCGCGGTTATCACCAAGTCCCAGTCCGCGCTCAAGACATACCCAAAACGGCAGTAATAACCCCCTTTGGGCTTTTCAAATTTTTGCGCATGCCTTTTGGCCTCAAGGGCGCCGCACAGACGTTCCAACGTATGATGGATGCGGTGTTGCGCGGCCTCCCTTTCGTGTTCGTCTATTTGGATGATATTTTAGTAGCCAGTACATCCGAAGATGAACACGAACGCCACCTCACAGCGGTTTTTCAGAGGCTGATAGAGCATGGGTTAATAATTAACCCAGCGAAATGCCAGTTTGGGGTAGCGCAAATCGATTTTTTGGGCCACCGCGTTTCTCCAGAAGGAGCGGTCCCGGTGCCCGATAAAGTACGCGCGATAACGGAGTTTCCCCAGCCACAGACAGTTAAAGCATTGCAAGAATTTTGGGGGATGGTCAATTTTTATAACCGTTTCCTCCCCAGCGCGGCACAGCTCATGCACCCACTGTACGAGGCACTAAAGAAGCAAAAACCTGCAAATAAGGTCGAGTGGTCCCCGGAACGGGAGCGCGCTTTCTCCCAGGTCAAGTCGGCCCTGGCGAACGCTGTGTTATTGGCACACCCGGTGCCAACAGCTCGCATGGTGCTAACCACGGACGCTTCTGACGTAGCAGTTGGGGCAGTTGCTGAGCAACTGGTAGCAGGGAGCTGGCAACCGCTTGCGTTTTTCAGCAAAACATTGCGCGATAACGAGCGGAAATACAGCGCATTCGATAGGGAACTTTTAGCCCTGCATTTGGCCATCCGCCACTTCCAGTTCTGGCTGGAAGGGCGCCGTTTCACCGCATTTGTAGACCACAAACCATTAACATTTGCAATGGCCAAGATTTCAGAGCCTTGGTCGGGCCGACAGCAGAGACAGCTGGCCGCGATTTCGGAGTTTACCACCGACATTCAACACATGGTGGGTAAACACAATGTAGTGGCAGATTGTCTCTCACATGCAGTTGCAACGCCAGGCCCCCAGGGGGCAGACATGGTGGCCGTGGACGCGGGCCAGGCTTGCGGCGCGGAAGCGCTCACAGCCCCGGTCTGCATGGGCTTAGATTATGCAGCCATGGCCGCCGAGCAGGTTAGCGATGCGGATGTGCGCGCGCTCCAGTCTGGGCCAACAGGGCTAAGGCTGGAGCACAGGGTGCAGCAGATAGGTGTGCCCCCTCTAATCTGCGATGTCCCAGCTGCATGGCGCTGCCGCGTTTTTGATTTAATCCATTCGCTGGCACATCCGGGGGTTCGTGCATCGATCAAAATGGTGGGAGAGAAATTCGTTTGGCCGGGGCTGCATAAACAGGTCAAAGATTGGGCCGCAGCCTGCGCAGCTTGTCAAAGAGCAAAGATACACAAGCACACGTGGGCCCCCTTAGAACCTTTTCACATCCCGGCCAAACGCTTCGACCACGTGCATATCGACTTGGTGGGACCCCTCCCGCTGTCGCAGGGGTTCACACACCTTCTAACCATGGTGGACCGCACCACGCGCTGGCCAGAAGCGGTCCCCCTGGCGTCAACTACAGCAGCAGACGTTGCGCGCACGTTTTTAACGGCTTGGATCGCGCGTTTTGGAGTCCCGTCAGACATAACGTCTGACAGAGGTCCCCAATTCGTTTCCGAGCTCTGGTCATCCATGGCACTCAGTCTGGGGGTGAAAATTCACCGCACTACCGCTTATAACCCCCAGGCCAACAGTTTGTGCGAACGCTTTCACCGGTCATTGAAAGCAGCCCTCAGAGCGGCTCTCACGGACACAAATTGGGTTGATAAACTTCCATGGGTTTTATTAGGGTTGCGTTCAGCACCTAAGGAAGATTTGCAAGCCTCTCCGGCTGAGCTAGTTTTTGCCCAACCCCTCCGGTTACCGGGCAAATTCCTTCCAGAGAACCCCGCACCAAATCGTCCACCCGCTCAGCTGCTGCAGAGCGACACGGGATCAAACTCCCTCCCCGGCCCAGTTCATCACAGTTTCCCACGCGTTTTTGTGCCTAAGACCTTAAAGAACGCAGAATTTGTCTTTGTCAGACACGACGCTCAGAGGCCAGGTTTAAGACCGCCTTATGATGGACTGTTCAGAGTGTTGGAAACTGGGGAAAAACATTTTTTGCTCGATTTGGGTGACAGGAGGGAATTAGTCTGCATTAACAGGCTCAAACCCGCTTTTGTGTTGGCTGATGAACAAGTGCAGTTAGCCAGGGCCCCCCGTTGCGGCAGGTCGCCGGGGAGACACTGTTCTAAGCCTTCACAAGGATGTACTAACAACTCTAATCCACAGATGCAAGAAACGGCTACAGTCAGATCGAAACCTGCTTACAGCAGATATGGCAGGAGGTTGAAGCCCAAGCAGTCGGAAGTGTGATATGTTGTGCCATTTTCTGTTCTGTGTGATATGAGATGATTCTATGCATATTGGGGTGTACTTTGTCCTTATTTAGACGTTTGGGGGGGACTATATGGCGCATGTTTAGGGCCCATATATTGTATCCATATTTCCCACATATACCTAGCAGGCATGACGGTGCATATTTTGGAGGCTTCACATCTTAATGGACAAAGAGGACCTGACCCTGCAGAGACCTACGGGAGGTGTGAAGTTGGTCTGGCAGGAGATGGGAAGTTGGAGAGAATGTCCCAGCAGGAGCCCCGGAGGCTAGAAGGATCAGAGACAATGGGGACGCCAAGGAGTCTCGGGGGCTGTATGTTTGCTAAAGGACTGTAGGTTGGGGGTGTGTGACTTGGGGAGAGTATAAGAACTGTGAAGGACGATTGTTCTGCCTCTTTTCGAGATTCTGTGATTGATAGAGGATGTAACCATTCAATAAACCTATCCTGAGAAATAAACTCAGTCTCGTCTGTGAAAGGCATCCTCTACAGATATAACAAATATATTCGTATCACCCAGTCCTACTTTCAGCCATTCCAGCTTTAAGGAGAAGTGTGCATGCTCCTTTATCATTTACGATGACTTTAATACAGCAAATTTCTGGCCTTTTTTAAGTATTTTAGCAAAGCATTTTTCAGCAAAAAGAATTAACACTGTATCTTCTCAAGGAAACATCCATGTGGAATTGACTGAAAAAGGGATTTTCTGGATGATGGAAATAAATCTGTAAACTTCTTATAAATGTTTTTAGTGTTTTGGGGTGTATCTGGTTCCTGTAAAGCTGTTCCTCCTCCTAAGTTCAAGCATAATGTTTTGTTAAATGTTCTCCCTGTTCATAAATCATAAATCATGTATAGATCAGTGTGCCAGGTGCCAGGCTCCGTCTTTGTCTCCTCACATAGTCAGTGTGCCTCTGCTGCCATGGTTACACACTCAGGAGTTGCTCAGACAAAAGAGGAATTCTGGGAAGTGAACTGACGGCGTGGACGAGTTGTCGTGCTTCAAGCTCATACAGCAGAACAACAGCCTGATCGTGACCTCAGAGCTCAGGCAAGGTTAAAACAACCTGAAACCAGAAAAATGGCTGAAACAACAAAGAAACAGCTGAAATATGGCTGTGACAGGACTGAAACCAAGAAATACATCTGAAACATGACAGAAACACAGCTGAAACGTAACAGAAACATGGCTGAAACATGGCTGAAAATGACTCAAACAAAGAGAAACACAACTGAAACAGGGCTGAAACATGAATGAGACAGGACTGAACCACAACACAAACGTGTGTAGGTGCTGTGTTTTTAGATCTGAAGAAGGCAATGGACACTTTTGACCAAAACATCCTTTAAACCAAACTTACTAGAACATGCTATCAAATGGATGAAATCCTATTTAACCGACAGACAGCAATGTGTAATGGTCAACGGTGTCAAATCACCATATTTGAAATGTCAAATGGGTGCCCCAAAATACTCCATACTTGGACCAATGTTATTCTCCTTATACATAAATGATTTACCAGATGCATGCAAAAAATTCATATACCAATGTATGCAGATGACACGGTAAGATTCACACCTGCAAAAAACACACAAGAAGCTACCTGTATTCTTACAACAGCAATGACCCAAATCCATGACTGGCTGAATAATTCATGTCTCCTATTAAACACACACACAAAAAAACTGTTTGCATGATGTTTACCAAACAAGAAGAAGAAGAAGAAGAAGAAGACAACTTTATTGTCATTCAACCCATACAGCCATTCATGTACAGTAGAACAAAATTATGTTTCTCCTATCTACAATGTTAATCACATCCAGAATCAGAGGGGTCGCTGCCACAAAAAACCCCCTTTCCTTCCCCCATTCTATTATGCTGAGCACCAAGCTAGAAGATGGGAAGTACCATTTTTATATGGTCTTTGGTATTACCTGGCTGGGGCTTGAACCCACAACCAGGAGGTTGTGGGACAGATGCTCTACCAACAAGGCCACCACTTCGGTGGTGGTACCATCAAATATTACAAACAAAAATGTTTTCTCAAAAGGGGAGGAGCTGCAATTAATCGAGGAATTTAAGTACCTTGATGTAATTTTAGATTCCTCATTAACCTTTAAAAAAACACATAAAAACTTCCATCCATCCATCCATCCATCCATCTTCTACCACTTTTCTGGAGGTCCAGGTCGAGGAGGCAGCAGTTCAAGCAAAGAAGCCCAGACTTCCCTCTCCCCCACCACCTGCTCCAGCTCTTCAGAGAGGATACCAAGACGTTCCTAGACCAGCTGGGAGACATAGTCTCTCCAGCGAGTTCTGGGTCTGCCCCAGGGTCTCCTCCCAGTGGGACATGCCCGAAACACCTCAAGTGGGAGGCGTCCAGGAGGAATCCTGATCAGATTCAATTCAACTTTATTTATATAGTGTCATTTCACAGCAAGTCATCTCATAGCACTTTCAACTGTAGGCAAATCCCCTACAGTTGCAGAAAGACCCCAGCAATCAGGCGAGCCCCTGTGAGCAGCACTTGGCGATGGTGGAGAGGAAAAACTCCCTCAGAGGATCAGATAAAAAAATTCAAACATAATCAAATTCAGTCTGGGAATTTTTAAACAAATTAGACAATCACTGACAGTTAGTGTGGCCAAAATGATCCTACATTCAAGGATTTTCTCACACATTGATTGCTGTTTTACCAACTGGTCACTCACTGGTGCAACCATAATCAAACCAATTAAATCTTTATACAAAAAAGCCATAAAAATATTTGATAAGAAAGATCCCACACATCATTGTTGTCACATTTACAAGAAATACAATCCTCTGTCTTTTGAAAATTATAAAACTCTCAAATTTGCCTGTTCAGTCTATAAAATATTAAATGGCTACCGCCCCCCCCGCCCCAGGAGAATATGTTAAACTGAGAACTGTCACTGGTTCAACCACCAAAGCAATCACTAGAGGAGACTGTGAGGTCCCCCACGGATGCAACACATTTGCTCAGTCTGTGCTATCAGTGAGGGGCACCAAGATCTGAAATATATATATATATATATATATATATATATATATATATCCGTGCGTCACACGCATATCCTCCATACGTATGTATACGTATGTGTGTATATGTATACATATGTATGTATACATATATGTATGTATACGGATATGTATGTATACGTATACATACATATCCTCCTCGCATCCTCCATATGTTCACCGTATGGAGGATGGTAGAATCCCCAAAGACGTCCTCTACGGAGAGCTGGCGACTGGCAGGAGAGACGTTGGCTGCCCACAGCTGCGCTTTAGAGACGTCTGCAAGAGAGACATGAAGGTCCTGGAGATCAACACAGAGCGCTGGGAGGACCTTGCAACGGACCGCTCCAAATGGAGAGGCACCCTGACCAGACAGCTCAAGGCGGGTGAAGAGAGACTGACTGCTGCAGCAGATGAAAAAAGGACCCGCAGGAAGAACCGCCACAGACCCAGCAGCACGGAGACCACCCACAAGTGCGACCTGTGTGACAGGGACTGCCATTCGCGCATCGGCCTGTTCAGCCACAGGCGGTGCTGTTCCAGCAGAGTAGACGTTTAGGATTCTCTTCCATGGTCATCATAGACCGACGGAGGCCGACAGACACACATATGCCTTGCCTCTTGTTGGTTGCTGTTGTGTGTTGTTGCTGTGAGGTGCTTGGGTCCATGTGTGTGTGTGTGTGTGTACGCATACACTGCACTTCACTCCTGTGACATTTGAATATTTTGTTTTGTAGCACCTTAACTCTTGTACTTTAGCATAGCCACTTTGCATGCTTTCATTGTAGTTTTTCTCCTCATGTATGATTGTTTGTTTGTGGTTTTTTTGTGGCCTGACCGGGGACTACAGACGAAAATTAGCAGTACTGCACAATCTGGCATACTTACGTTTGTATTATTCTTTAGTATGTAATGTCCCTTTCCAATAAACATTAAACTGATGCTTAAATGTAAACATGGCTGAAATATGACTCAAACATCACTGAAGTATGACAGAAACATGCCTGAAATATACCTGAAACATAACTGAAACATGACTGAAACATGACTGAAATATTAATCACTTGAGTGGTGGCTCAGTTGGTTGAGCATCCGCCCCACACCCGGAAGGAAGGGGTTCAAATCCCATCTGGGTCATTCCAAAGACCATATAAAAGCAGAACTTCCTGCTGTCTAGCTTGGTGCTCAGCGATAATGGAATGGAGGAGGGAAATTTCTGGCAATGCCTTGCATGGCAGCAACCCCTGTGATTCGGTGTGTGTGATTAACATTGCAGATAAGAGAAAAAACATGAGAGAAACATGCCTGAAATATGACTGAATCACGACAGAAACATCATTGAAACATGACAGAAATATGGCTGAAGCGTGACAGAAATATCCTGAAACATGACGGAAATATGAGAGAAACATGGCTGAAACATGACTTAAACATGATAGAAATATGCCTGGAAAATGACTACAAACTGACTGAAACATGAGAGAAATATGGCTGAAACATAAATGAAGCATGACAGAAACGTCCTGAAACATGACTGAAAAATGATTGAAACATGATAGAAACACGGCTGAAATTGCCAGCCTGCAATCAGATCTAGAAGAAGAGGACGAGTGATAATAAAGTGAAGCATGTGGCGGTAATGCACCCATAAGCTGGTTTCCAACCACCAATCAAATCTGAAAGAAGAAGAAGAAGATGTCTGAAACATGACAGAAATATGACAAAAACCTGACTTAAATAAAGAGAAACACAAATGAAACATGATACAAACATGGCTGAAGCATGACACAATCATTAATGAAATAAGGAGAAACACAACTGAAACATGAAAAGCATGGCTGAAACATGACTGAAACATAACTAAAATATGACTTTAACATGACTAAAATAAAACAGAAACCTGCCTAAAACTTCAGAGAAAAATAGATGAAGCATGACCAAAACATAACAGAAACATGAAAGAAAAATGACTGAAATAAAGAGAAACACAACTGAAACATGACTAAAACATTGTCAGAGACGTGAGTGAAACATGGCAGAAACATGACTGAAACATGAAAGAGAGGCGAGACCCACATGCTGATCTGTGAGTTTGTGAGTTTTATTGAAAAAGCAACAAACATAAAGTCCAACACAATGCGGTTAACACACACACACACAAAAAAACACAAACAAGAGAGCAGACTTATAATAAACCCACGGTGGGCCCACACTGAAGCGCAGCACCCAAGTTGGTTTTAGGCTGAGGCGCAGCACCCACGATGGTCCCCAACTGGGACACAGCACCCATGGAGACCCAGACTGAGGAACTGCACCCATGGAGGTCCCGGGGTGGGATGGAGTGCCCACGATGACCTCATCAGATGGGGAAGAAGCCCCCTCGGAGTCCCCAGGTTTGGACAAGGCACCCACGATGACCTCAAGTGGAGGGGGAGCAGCACCCACGGAAGTCCCAGCCTGGGACGGAGCACCCGCGACGACCTCAGAGGGAGGAGCTGGACTTATGGGGTTCTCGGGCAGTGAGCCTGCACCCACAGAGACATCTGGTAGAGCTGGAGAGTCCTCGGTCACCCTGGGGGAAAGCTCAGGCAAGAGAGACAGAGAAACAGGGTCAGGGTCACTGGCAGCAGTGGAGCCCAGCAAGGTGAGCTCAGGTGCAGCTGATGGCTGCACTTGGCTCTCCCCACTAAGAGCCCGACAAGATCTCTCCAAAACTGAGACAATGAAAACAAAGGAGAGCACTTGCCTGAGCTCGAGCTCCACTGCTGTCCAGGATTCTGTCGATCCAAGCGACGATGTTTTGGGTCCAGTCCTCTGGAGATCCACCTCTAACTCTGCTGTTGCAGCCTCTGCTGCAGGCATGATGGTTGATGCAGTGCTGAGACCCCCGATTGATGTGACCCACACAGGTGGCTTGCCCGGCGTGGCAACAGGAGGTCTGTTCTCTTTAGGTGCCGGATCTGGCACAGCTGAGGCCCGGGGACGCTCCATCGTCGACGCAGACGTCAGCTCGGTACCAGCGCTCTCCCTCTGTCCAGACTGTGGCTGTGGGGCTGGGACTAGGTCAGGACCACAAGCTCCTCCATCGTCCGACGGCTCAACCCTGTAATCGGCAGACACTCGGGGAGAATAGGAGGAGACACGGAGAGGGCAAGTGAGAAATTGATGGCTGCAGCAGGCAGTGAGGGCTCAGGGCACTGCAAACACTGTGCCTCACTACCGGGAATAAGGCAAGGCATATCATCATAAAATGAGAGAGAATGAAATGACACTTGCCTGTTTTCCCGGGGCTCGATGTTTCCTGCTGCTGCAGATGAAGAGTCATCCCTCTCAGTGGCTACGGTGGATATGGGCCCCTCAGAGGATCGTGGAGGAGCTGCCCCTGTGGACATGGAGACGGGCAGAGCCGGAGGGGAAACAGTCAACTTCTCGGCAGCAGCAGAGAACGTCAAGGTGAAGCAGGAAACAGCAGCTGCGGAGATGGAAGAAGCTGATGATTCAGCCAGAGAAGAAAAACATGGGGGGTGTCCTACTGAGGGAGGCTTCTGCCTCGGTGAAGGGGAAGTTGCTGCCAGAGAGATGAGAGTACTCCTCCGGTGGTCCAGAGCTGGATGACAGTGACATCATGGAGCTGATGGAGCGGAAACAGGAATGGGCGAATTGGAGGTGGAGCAGGGCGTCTGGCGCGGAGCGCACTTCGGCGTCATCCTTGGACTCACTGGAGGTGGTCCCCATCTCAGCACGGGGTAGGACTGCTGGAGGACAGAGAGCGTAGCTAACAAGTCCGCAAACTGGGCATGCTTCCAAAACCCCGGATGCGCCTCAACAATGGCAGTTGCCAAATCCACCTTTTCCCAGATTTTCTTTGGGCTGCAGGAGGCGAGGGCTTCATCCACAAATCCCTGGATAAATTCGGCAGCCCATTCATCCTCCATACTCGGGGATCCCACTGCCGGTCTCCCCTTGATTGGCGGAGACCGACGTGCTGGGTACATGATGAACTCCACAGAAAAGAGGTGAGTGAAAACAAACAAACAAAAAATCCAAAACTCACAGCAGCTGGATCTCTACTGGTAGCAGTCTTCTGTCACAAATCTCCCCATGGGGCAGAGAGGTGAGTCCCACATGCTGAACTGTGAGTTTGTGAGGTTTATTGAAAAAGCAACAAACATATAGTCCAACACAGCGCGCTTAACACACACACACACACACACACACACACACACAAAATAAACAAACAAGAGAGCAGACTTACTGATACAGCACACCAGAGGAAGGCAGGGATCTGGTGGAGACGGGGAGAACTCAAACAAGACTGCGGCCACAAGAAATGAAAATAACTGCCCTTAAATAGGGTCAAAAACAATTTACATGATCAATGACATTTTTTTTTCTCTTATCTCTTTGTCCTATGTCCTGATTGGTGGAGCCTTGAGTATTTTTTATCATGTTTATAGTCAGCTTCATGTGTGCCTGTGTTTGTGTTTATGTTGAATGTAATTGTGGTTTGTAAATATGGATGTCACCTGACTACAAAACAAATCTACCTACAGGTACAAATAAAGGAACCTGAACCTGAACCTGATGACAGGTGTGGGTCATACAAGCAGGCAGGAGAAAACAACGATACATAATTAGGACCAGCTGGGAGTAGTGAGAGGGGAGCGTAACCAAAGCTGACAGCTGACAGGGCAACACCCACACGGAACACCACACCACTGACAGCTGTCAACCAGTGAAAGAACAACAGTAAAGATATAAAGAATAATATATCAACAAAGCAGACTAAAATATCAATGTAAATTAATTAAAAATATATAATATAAATGTAAATTAATACAAAATAAAAGTGTAACAAAACTTAAACATAAACAGGAAAATAGCAAACAGTACACAAATTACAGAAACCCCAAAAAACCAAAATGTAACAAATATGTAAATATAAGGAAAAAGCCATGAGGCCGAGCATGACGGAAACCTTCAGTGTTCGGCTCATGACAAACATGGCTGAAATATGACTGAAAAATGACAGAAACACAACTTGACTTAAACATGAGAGAAATATGACTTCAACATTACATAAATACAACTAAAACATCACTTAACCTCTTAACTGTGTATGTCAGCAAACTGTGACATAATCCCTAGTGGTCAACAGTGGTAAAGATTTTTGTCAAGAAAATATTCAGATCAGATGTCAGAACTTTCCAAGGCTATAACTTGAAAGTGGTAAGAGATAATGGCTTACTGTCAATTAGAAATATGTAGAATATGATCCAAAGTTTCAGATAGGAGTAAATTTACACATCTGATTTGCATACAAACAAACAAAGACATTCATCACTTACCACTGGCAAGGCGGGGTCCTTTTTCGGCATTCTGGTCGTAATTTTGTCTTCTCCCGGTCATTTTAGCTTTCTCTCCTACATCCAGAAACTGTTATTGATGATTCCACCTTAATTTCATTTTTATTCTGTGGCAAATTTATTTTATATGACATGCAACCAGTGATTGCTCTACAGTCACATGGCGTTCTGGGTGCCGGCAGGTGAAATCAACAAGTTTCACGCTCCCTGTGTTAAAAGAACATGTAAATATCTACCTTCATAAGCTTAATAATCTCTTTTTAGAATCATAGTTGGCAAATTTGGGACCAAATCCCCCGAATTTGCAATCACGTATGTCCACAACAATGGGTGCCATCCATTTTGCTTTGTAATCTCAAAGACGAAGAAGAAGAAGAAGAAGAAGAAGAAGAAGAAGAAGAAGAAGAAGAAGAAGAAGAAGAAGAAGAAGAAGAAGAAGAAGGATTTCATAATCTTTGGTGTAGTACGTGTCATCCCTGAGTCCTCCAACGTGTGTCTGCCACCTTGTGAACTGGCATGATCAGTACAAATCCTCAGTACAGCTGGGCAGTGTTTCTGCACATCTTATCAGTTGACAGGAGCAGCACTGCACTGTGCCATCCATCCATCCATCCATCCATCCACCTTCTTCTGCTTAATCCTTTTCGGGTCGTGGGGGGGCTGGAGCCTATCCCAGCATCTTTCAGCGAGAGGCTAGATTGCCAGTCCATCGCAGGACCAACACAGAGGGACAGACAACCACTCACTCTCACAGTCAGACCTAAGGACAATTTAGAATCCCCAGTTTGATGCCAATTAACCTAACCTGCATGTTTTTGGAATGTGGGAGGAAACCGGAGAAATCCCGGAGTAAACCCACGCAGACACGGGCAGAACATGCAAACTCCACACAGATCACTGTTGGTCGGGGGGTGGGATCAAACCCAGGATCCCCCGGCCAAGGGTGAGTTGCTGTGCTGCCACAGTGCTAACCACTCTTCCACCGCGCCACCCCCGCGCTGTGCCACTAGGGGCAAAAGAAATCACACAGCTTAACGGTTAAGCAAGACAGAAATGTGACTAAAACATGACATAATAAATACAACTAAAAATGACTTAAACAAAGCTGAAACATGACAGAAAAAATAAAACATGACTTAAACATGAAAGAAATGACTTCAACACGACATAAATACAACTAAAACATAACTTAAGCAAAACAGAAATGTGACTGAAACATGACATAAATACAACAAAAACATGATTCAAACAAGACAGAAAAATGGCTGAAACATGACAGAAAAACAACTAAAACATGACTGAAACTTGACAGAAAAAGGGGAAACATGACTGGAAAAATGATTGAAACATGAATGAAACATTGCTTACACATGATAAAAACATCCCTGAAACATGACGGAAACATGACACAAATATGTCTGAAACATGATGGAAATATGACTGAAATAGAAACTCAAGTGAAACATGATGGGGCGTTGCTGAAACATGGCTGAAACATGACAGAAACACAACTAAAAATGACTTTAACAAGATTAAAATATAAGATAGGATAAGATAAGATAAGCCTTTATTAGTCCCACAATGGGGAAATTCCAGGATTGCAACAGCACAGGGATAGCAACACTCAGAGCAACAATCAGAAGGCAAGAAAAAACAAGAACAGCTAGTAAACATATGTACATATTACTATAAATATATATATATATAGACACACAGTGCGGAGCATTGTGGTTGGTTGGTGAATGTGCAGCAAAAAGTCTAAGCTCTCTCTCCGCGGATGCGGCGGGCCCGCTGGAAGTCTTTGGACATGATGGTGACCCTCTTAGTGAAGAAGAGACCCACCAGGTAGGCCTCGCTGGCCTCCTGCAGAGCCATGACGGCGGAGCTCTGGAAGCGCAGGTCGGTCTTGAAGTCCTGAGCGATCTCCCTCACCAGACGCTGGAAGGGCAGCTTACGGATGAGCAGCTCCGTGGATTTCTGGTAGTGACAGATCTCTCTCAGAGCCACGGGCCTGTAACGGTGACGCTTCTTCACACGGAGCGCTTTTCCGAGCAGCCTTGGTGGCCAGCTGCTTCCTGGGGGGCTTTTTCCCCCAGTAGATTTTACGGGCGGTCTGCTTGGTTCTTGCCATCGCTCTTTATTATTCTGTCTTATATTTCTTGCACACCGCCTAAACTCCAGCCCGGTACCCGCGTCGTTTTCACTACAGTTCCCGGTATGTTGAGTTTTCCGCTAGCACCGGGTGGCGGTTGAATGCTAGCTAGCACTAGCTCTTCCCTGCTGTAACGTCTCCTGCTGTAAACAGTGGCTCCGTCCGCCGACTCGGGAGACCTTTGGGGCGATCTGTGTGTCCGTGATATATATATAGAGTCAAAGGTGTAGAAAGAAGAAGGAAGATTAAAAAAAAGGCTGTTGCAACGGGCAGCCAACTCGTGTGGCGCCACCAGTCCGGCGGAACCGGAACCAGAAGAAAAAAAAATTGTGAGAAACATAGCTGAAAAATGACAAATACATGAAAGAAACATGACTGAAATAAAGACAAACACAACTAAAACATGACTTAAACATAACAGAAATATGACAGAAAAATGATTGAAATATGACATAAACACTACAACAACATGAATTAAACATGAAAGAAACACAACTATAATAGGACTTAAACAAGACAGAAATGTGACTAAACATGACATAAACACAAGTAGATGTTCCTATGATCTCTACATGATGTCTATATGATGTCAAATAGACACTGTCACGACCAACATGACTAAAATATGACAGAAGCATTCCTAAAATTTGAAACATAGCTGAAACATGACAGAAACATGTCAGAAACAAGAGAGAAACATGGATGAAACATAAGTGAAACATGAAAAATACATGAAAGAAACATGACTGAAACTAGAATAGCGCTCATAGTGTAGAGGCATGGAATAATAAGTGGCGAACTGAGAGTTTTTGAGGGAGTTTATTAATCATACCGCCATCACAGAACTCACCCCAGCGCCGTGCAGGCGCGCCAGAGCGAGCTCTCAGGCTCTTGTAAGCAGCAGTGGTCAGAGAGTGAGCTACAGAGCATATGCAGTTTTTATACCCCACTACAGACAATGCATTCACAGCAGCAGGTATGGACATTTGCTTTTGAGAGTCACACATAACAATAGGAAGATTACTGGGCGGAATTTGCCTCTGCTCCGGAGCTGTAGGACAAGAGGTTACAAGGCACATCTACATATTGTTATCAGTCCATAGATCACACTGCTATGTTAATTGCTCCCGCTGAGCGCTCTGCTTGTCCGTGGCTGTTGTGGGGGTTACCCATACACTCCCCCCCAGAGGGCTCAGCGGGAAGCTGAGGCCTCGATAGTCCGGCTTTGGGAGCGAGCTGCGGGGAAAGCTCGATGCAGGCGGCGGTGGAAGGAGGGGGGTAGGGGTAGCAAGTGCCGGCCCGGGACGGCAAAATTGTCTGGGCCGCGCAAAAATTGCCTGTGGATCCGTGATGTTGAGGGGCTGTCCCGTTGAACGTGCAGAGGTCCACAGCAGCTGTAAGAAGAAAAATTTGTCTCTGACTCCTCTCGCGGCCATGAAGAAAAAAAGGAGCTGCAGCAGTGTGGGACTTGGCGTGTTGACTTTAGGTGCGCGCGCAGTCCTAAACTCCTCGGGGACAGCTGACAGCTGAATTCCCTTGTGCGCCATGGCTGAGACCATTAGAAAATCCTGTGGGCGAGCTGCCTGCGTGCTTCAGGTGTGTGAGCAGCCCTGAAGGCTCTGTGTGCAGCGTCGAAGGACGAAGGCGGTCTGTGTGGAACCGGTATTGTCCCGTGCGTGGGGCGCTGTCCTCATACCCCCCGGTGTGTGTGCGGGGTTCAGTGCATGGCAGGTCCCCTGTAGAGGCGAGTCAGGGTCAGAGAGCTTGCTGGAGATCAGCGTCGTCGGCGCCGATGGTCATCCCTGTAAGCTGTTGCGTCGTTCGCTGTGTCGGGTCATGGTGCATTGGAGCGGTGAGAGGGAGGAGACGATCTCTGTCCCTCGGGCTCGTGTCGATGCGGAGGAGCGGTGAGAGGGAGTAGGCGATCTCTGTCCCTTGGGCTCATGCAGATGCGTTGGAGCAGTGAGAGGGAGGAGACGATCTTTGTGTCCCTCGGCCGGTTCCAGCGTGGATGTCCAGGTCAGAAGGTTGCTGCACAAAGTGTGTGCTTTCTTCGGGGTCACCAATGTGGCGGCATGAAAAAATAGGCAGCGAACTGTGGGTTTTTAAGGGCGTTTAATCACGTCGGGGTCACCAGTGTAGAGGCATGGAATAATAAGTGGCGAACTGAGAGTTTTTGAGGGAGTTCATTAATCATACCTCCATCACAGAACTCACCCCAGCGCCGTGCAGGCGCGCCAGAGCGAGCTCTCAGGCTCTTGTAAGCAGCAGTGGTCAGAGAGTGAGCTACAGAGCATATGCAGTTTTTATACCCCACTACAGACAATGCATTCACAGCAGTAGGTATGGACATTTGCGTTTGAGAGTCACACATAACAATAGGAAGATTACTGGCCCAAATTCGCCTCTGCTCCGGAGCTGTAGGACAAAAGAGGTTACAAGGCACATCTACATATTGTTATCAGTCCATAGATCACACTGCTATGTTAATTGCTCCTGCTGAGCGCTCTGCTTGTCCGTGGCTGTTGTGGGGGTTACCCATAATAGAGCACATACCTCTGCCAAGGCTCCTTCCGTTTCTCATGGATCACCTCCAAAATGTAATGGGTTTGTGTGTAGGCCTAGAGCCACTTGTAGTGAAAGTGGCATCAAAGTCTGTCCATCAGTTTTGGAGTATTGTTGCTAACACACTGTGATAAGATAAGAGCCTTGGCTGAGGTATGCATTCTCAGATCCTCACCAAAATATAATCGGTTCCTCTCTAGCCCAAGAACCACCTCTGGTGAAAATGTCATCCAATTCCATCCAGTAGTTTTTGTGTAATCCTGCTGCAGAAATACAATCAAAGCCCTTGGTGGAGGTATGCACTCTCAGATCATCACCAAAATCTAATCATCCGTTCCCCGTGCCATTACACACCTTTCCTGAAAATTTCATCAAAATCCGTTCATAACTTTTTGAGTTATGTTGGTAACAAACAGACAGACAGACAGACAGACCCCACTAAAAACATGACCTCCTTGGCGGAGGTAATAAAGACAAACACAACTAAAGCATCACTTAAACAAGACAGAAAAATGTCTGAAACAGGACAGAAAAACAACTAAAACATGAATTAAACATGATAGAAACATGACTTAAACATAACAGAAACAACTTAAATAGGACTTAAACAAGAAAGAAAAATGAGTGAAACATAACAGAAAAACCACTAAAATATGACTTAAACATGAAAGAAATATGACTTCAGCATTACAGAAAAACAACTAAAACATTACTTAAACACCACTTAAACATGACAGAAACATGACTGAAAAATGACAGAAACACTACTAAAATATGACTTAAATATAACAGAAACACTGTCATGTGGTGATCCTCGCGGATCACCAAGAGACGCCACAGAGTTCACCAGAGAGTTTGGCTGAGATGTTATTTATTTCCAGACATGACAAAACACAACTATGAACCCATAAGGGCAAACACACACAAGAACGAGACTTGGGCTCGTAGGGCTAACCCAGCCGCTACGAGCTAATTGTGACAAAACTATGATGACGAACCTGACATGAAGGTCTGCGGCACTCACAAGTATGACGAGGCGCAGACCCAGGGCTTGGCAGGATGAAGACACACAAGCAATCCTCACGTAACGTTGACCGAATGTCGACTGATACTCCTGCGTCTTACCGTCGTCAGTGCCGGGCTTAAAAGGGCGAAGCACTAACGACGATAATGACAATCAGCTGACTTGCCCTTGACAGGCGGAAGCCCCACCGAGCACCTTCACAATAAGAGCCCGGTGAGGCCAGAATACAGCCCGCAGCTGTCACGGCCGGCAGCGAGAATAACTTAGCCCGAGCGCGATCAGAACCGGCGCTTGGGTCATAACAGTACCCTCCCTCCACGGGCGGACTCCGAACGCCCCAAGGAACCACCCTGCCCCCCCCCCCAGGGTGGGAGGTTGGGGGACAGTTGCGGAGGGACAGAAACCAACCCATGAACAAGACAAAAAAAAAAAAAACATACAAGACAATGACAAGACTAACAAGAAAAAATGTACAAGGGAAAACAAAAACCAGAACTACAGTTTCAGAAGAAAAAAAAAAATAAATGCAAGAATAGAGCATACTCGCTCACACCAGAGTAAACATGAAACAAAAAACGGAGCACTACTCGCTCATATCAGACTATACAAAACAGAAACAGAGCATTACTTGCTCATACCAGACTACATGAAAAAACAAAAATAGAGCATTACTCGCTCATACCAGACTACGTGAAAACAAAAAAAAAACAAAACAGAGCACTACTCGCTCATATCAAACTATACATGAAACAAAAAATAAACAAACAAAAAAAAAACAGAGCACCACACGCTCTACCCAGACTATACATAAGCCAGCAAGGCTACTGCAAGGCATGAGCACTAGATACAAAATAACCAGGACAAAGAAAAAAAAAGCACAAATACTGAGACAAACCCAGGGACCACTACCACCCCCCAACAGTTTATGTCGACCAATGGTCAAAGGAGGCGGACCAGGCGGCTCACCAGAGTCCAAAGTCCTGCACGTCCGCTTCTCCGGTGGTTGAACTAGGTAGCCCCATGGCACACATAACAGGTCGGGTGGCCGAACCGAGGCGCCGAACCGGTGAAACAGTCCCTCCGGCGGCCGACCCGTGTCCCTCTGTCACCAGTCCAGGGCATCAACAACCCACAGCAGCCTCCCTGACAAGAACAAAACTCGGGAGAACCAGGGCGAGCAAACAGGGACCCCCATGGCCCCCGGCGATGATGAATAGGGGCGGTGACTCAGAGGGGATCGATGAGCAGGGCGAGCCAAGAATCCGCTCCGCGAAGAAGGGTCTGCAGCTCCTCCTCCGCCAATGGACCACGCTCGCGCTGCATCACCGCTGGACCCAGATTGGGTCCCAGCTGCACCCACGTTGGGCCCCGATTGGGCCAGAACTGTGGACCCCGATTGGGCCTCCGACAAACCCACGTCGGACCCCGATTGGGCCGAAACCGCCCCTGCGGTGGGACCCGATTGGGCCTCCGGCGCAGCTCCGCTGACGAACTCCACCCCCAAACCTGGGACCTCCACCTCGGTGACACCGACCTGTTCCCCGCCGGCGACACTAAAACAAAGCTCGGGAACAGGAAAACCGGGATCAACATCACCGGTAGCAACGGAACCCAGCGAGACGAGCTCGGACGCAGCAGATGGCTGCTCCTCACTCGTCTCCCCGAGAGGCAGGCAAAAATGCTCAACAAAAGAGGACAGAGACATAAGAGGGAGCACTTGCCTGCACTCGGGTTCCGTTGCCACCCAGGACTCCGACGATCCGAGTTCAGGGCGACTCTCGTCAGCTGCGTCGGGGTCCGCAGCTGGCACGATGTCATCTGCAGCCTCAGGTTCCTCCCACGCTGTTGTCCACGCCGACAACCCGTATGGCGTGGAGGCAGGGAACCCTTGACCCACTGGCCCAGATCGCTCCGGCGAGGAGACCCGGGGACGCTTCTTCGTCGGCTCAGGCTCCGGGCCGCAGTTCGCTCCTCTCCTCCATCCAAGACGTGACTGCAGGGCCGGATGCAGGCTATCCAGCACTGCAGGGGCCCTCTTCGTCCGGCGGCGCTGGCCTGGCGTCGCGGACCGCTCGACGAGGGAGAACACAGAGGCAGTAGGTTTAATAATTTCATCTACAGCAGGTGGAGGGAGCTCGGGGGGCTGCGAACCCCGAACTCCATCCCCAGGAGTCAGACAAGGCAGAATAATATCATGATGTGAGAAATTATCATGCACTTGCCTTCCTACCGAGGCAGAGATGGTTCCTGCTGTGGGGGATGTCGTTCCTCCTTCTCCCCGCTGGATGGCAACAGAGGGCCCCCTGGGAAGACGAGGTGGGGCCGCTCTCGGAGATTCGCTGACGGGATACGCCGGCAGCGAGTCCAGCCGGGGATTCCGCTGAGGGTTGCCCGCGTCGTTACGCCGACGTCCTCGCCGGCCCCCAGATGGCGCGTACTCCTGGACCTGCTCTGGGATGGGACACCAACGCGGGGAGCAGGGATTCCTCCTCCCCTGCTTCCTGCTCTTCTCTTCCAGCCCGCGAAGTAACTCGCGCTGAATGGCGAGTTCCTCCCACCTCGTTATCACCTCCAGGTGGTCGTAACTATCGAGGGGAAGGTTGTCCAAAAGCTCCTCAGCGTAGTCCAAATGCCTGCACACGTCGCTGGGAGCGTCCCACAGCGTAGCGGAGAATAACGTGCAGCCCACGTACTCCAGGACCTCCGCTAGCCTTCTGTCCAGGCGCCGACCGTGACCCCTGGATGACGGCATTCTCCCAGCAACAGGCATCCAGACAGGGAAGAACAAACAGTCCAAAATGGCACAAACTCCTGGTGAAACGGCGTCTCGATGCGGCGCCTCCGTTTAGGCAACCTGGCAGGAGTATACTGTCATGTGGTGATCCTCGCGGATCACCAAGAGACGCCACAGAGTTCACCAGAGAGTTTGGCTGAGATGTTATTTATTTCCAGACGTGACAAAACACAACTATGAACCCCTATAGGGCAAAACACACACATAACTGAGACTTGGGCTCGTAGGGCTAACCCAGCTGCTACGAGCTAACTGTGACAAAACTATGATGACGAACCTGACATGAAGGTCTGCGGCACTCACAAGTATGACGAGGCGCAGACCCAGGGCTTGGCAGGATGAAGACGCACAAGCAATCCTCACGTAACGTTGACCCAATGTCGACTGATACTCCTGCGTCTTACCGTCGTCAGTGCTGGGCTGAAAAGGGCGAAGCACTAACGACGGTAATGACAATCAGCTGACTGGCCCTTGACAGGCGGAAGCCCCACCGAGCACCTTCACAATAAGAGCCCGGTGAGGCCAGAATACAGCCCGCAGCTGTCACGGCCGGCAGCGAGAATAACTTAGCCCGAGCGCGATCAGAACCGGCGCTCGGGTCATAACAAACACAACTTAAACAGGACTTAAACAGGATCGTCACTTCCTTGTGGTAACGTATCGTCACTTCCTGTTTTGCTGTCTGCCTGTGTGGTTTGCTCTCCAGCTCTCGAGCCACTAGCTATGGCTACTAGCTCTCTTTCCTCTCCTCCTCTGGTGTGCTCTCTCTGTCAGATGTTTAGCTACACCTCTGCCTCTTTTAGTGATAACGGTAAATGTAATAAATGTTGTCTTTTTGGGGCGCTCGAGGCGAGGTTGTCTGATTTGGAATCCCGGCTCCGCTGCATTGAAACACCGTCTGCGCCAGTTAATCTCGACGGATGCCCCTTAGCTGCAGCGGAGCTAGCTAGCTTAGGTCCCCCTGTCACCGGTTCCTCGGCTCTCCTCAGCAGCGAGGAGACTGGGTGGGTGACGGTGAGAAGGAAGCCTAGTCGCAAAGCCCCGGTTCACCACCAACCTGTTCACGTTTCTAATCGTTTTTCCCCGCTCAGCGACACACCCGCTGAGGAAAAAACTCTGATCATTGGCGACTCTGTAGTCAGAAACGTGAACCTAGAGACTCCATCGGCCATAGTCACATGCATTCCTGGGGCCAGAGCAGGCGACATCGAGTCAAATTTGAAAATGCTGGCTAAAAGTAACTGTAAATATTCCACAATTGTTATTCACGCCGGCATTAATGACATCCGTCTCCGGCAGTCGGAAGTCACAAAACTTAATATAGAATCGGTGTGTGACTTTGCAAAAACGATGTCAGCCACTGTAGTATTCTCTGGGCCCCTCCCCAATCTGACCAGTGATGACATGTTTAGTCGCTCGTCATCCTTGAACCGCTGGCTGTCTGTGTGGTGTCCTAAAAATGACGTGGGCTACATTGACAATTGGAGCTCTTTTTGGGGAAAACCTGGTCTTATGAGACGAGACAGCATTCATCCCACTTTGGATGGTGCTTCTCATTTATCTAACAATCTGGCATCTTTTTTATCCAAATTTCCAAAACCATGACTACTCAGAGATGGGACCAGGAAGCAGAGTTGCAGTCTTACACGCCTCTCTGCAGCTCCTCTTCATCCGCCACCCCTCAGCTTAGCCCCTGTCTTCCCCATCAGAGAATCGTTGTCTGCTCCCTCCAAAGTAAATAAAAATATAATATATAAGCATCCCAAAGTGATAAAGCAAAATATTGGTAAAACTCAAATTAAACATAAAGCCTCTAAATTGAATGATTTGGCCTCTGTTCCTCCTCATAATTTAAAAATTAAATGTGGTTTATTAAATATTAGGTCTCTAACTCCCAAGTCTCTGTTAGTCCATGATCTGTTAATTGATCATCAGATTGATTTAATTTCCCTTACAGAGACTTGGTTAGGACAAGAGGATTATGTTGGTTTAAATGAATCAACTCCCTCTGGTTATTTAAACTGTCAAAATCCCAGAAGTTCTGGTCGTGGAGGAGGAGTAGCATCAATTTACCATTCCAAATTACTAGTTAATGTAAAGCAAAAAACATGTTATAATTCCTTTGAGGGCCTGGTCCTCAGTGTTGGGCACTTTAGCAATTCCAGGTTAAACCCAATTTTATTTGCCATAGTTTATCGTCCCCCATCAACCTATTCAGAATTTTTATCCGAATTTCCTGATTTCTTAGCTGATTTAGTGCTGAAATCTGATAGAATAATTATAGTAGGGGACTTTAATATACATGTGGATGTAGATAGTGACTGCCTTAATGTGGCTTTTAATTCAATATTAGACTCGATTGGGTTTTCTCAGAAAGTAGGAAATTCTACTCATTACCTCCACCATACATTGGACCTTGTTCTGACATATGGCATAGAAATAGAAAATCTTGTAGTGTCTCCTCATAACCCTGTACTGTCAGACCATTGTCTGTTAACCTTTGATTTTACTATTTCTGACTATTTGGCTCCTAAAGAAAAATATTATTACAGTAGATGCCTCTCAGATGATGCTGTTTCCAAATTTATGCAGATTGTTTCCTCTATGCCATGTGTCAACACAACGGAAATAAGCTGTAGACAGCTTGCTCCTTCTGTAATTGATAACATGGTGGATAGTGTTTCAGCTTCTCTGCATCAGGCTCTAGACTTGGTGGCCCCCTTAAAAAAGAAAAAGTCTAATCAGAGATTTTTAACTCCTTGGTTCAACACAGAAACTCGTAGCTTAAAACAGAAGACTCGTCAGTTAGAAAGAAAATGGCGCTCTACTAATTTAGATGAAATCTATTTAGCTTGGAGAAATCATCTTTTAATTTATAAAAAATCTCTTAGAAAAGCTAGAACGAGTTATTACTCTGCATTAATAGAAGAGAACAAGAATAATCCCAGGTTTCTTTTCAGTACTGTAGCCAGGTTGACAAAGAGTCAGGACTCTGTCAATCCTAGCATCCCCTTAGAGCTTACTAGTCAGGACTTTATGAACTTTTTCAATAATAAAATTTCATCCATCAGAGATAAAATCAATCAGATTCTTCCCACAGTTAACTTAAATACTGTAACTACTACAACTCCTTCTATTGATGTCTGTCTTGATGAGTTTACTCCAATCGACCTTTGTGAGTTAGACAAAATAGTTTCCTCATCCAAACCTTCAACTTGTCTTTTAGACCCTATTCCTACCAGGTTATTTAAAGAAGTCTTCCCACTTATTGGTAGCTTTATTCTTCATATAATCAATTCTTCATTAACTTTAGGCCATGTACCGCAGGCTTTTAAAACGGCTGTAATTAAACCCTTACTCAAAAAGCCAACGCTAGATCCAGGAGCTTTAGCTAACTATAGACCAATCTCTAATCTCCCTTTCATTTCAAAAATCTTAGAAAGAGTTGTTGCTACGCAATTATTTGACCACCTGCAGGGAAATGGTTTATTTGAGGAGTTTCAATCTGGGTTTAGAATCCATTATAGCACTGAAACAGCCTTAGCGAAGGTCACTAACGACCTCCTCATTGCATCTGATAATGGACTAGTTTCTGTACTTGTCCTTTTAGATCTTAGTGCAGCTTTTGATACTATTGATCATAATATTCTACTTGATAGATTAGAACACTATGTTGGACTTAATGGAACTTCGTTGCAGTGGTTTAGATCTTATTTATCTGATAGGTTCCAGTTTGTTCATGTAAATGATGAGTTTTCTCTCAGCTCAAAGCTTAGTCATGGAGTTCCACAGGGATCTGTGCTAGGCCCTACTCTTTTTAGTTTATATATGCTTCCGTTAGGCAACATTATTAGAAAGCACTGTATACATTTTCACTGTTATGCAGATGACACACAATTATACCTGTCAATGAAGCCAGATGATACTAATCAATTAGCCAAGTTAGAAGCCTGTCTTAAGGAAATCAAAGTTTGGATGACTTGTAATTTCCTGCTATTAAATTCAGATAAGACTGAAGTCATTCTTGTTGGTCCAAAAAACCTTAGAAATTCCTTTCCAAATCAAACTTTCAGTTTGGATGCAGTTACTCTTTCTCTTAATAGCTCTGTGAGGAACCTTGGAGTTATTTTTGATCAGGATTTGTCCTTCAATTCACATATTAAATTTGTTTCTAAGACTGCCTTCTATCATTTGCGTAATATTGCCAATATTAGGAGCATCTTGTCTCAGAGTGATGCTGAGAAGCTGATCCACGCTTTTGTTAGCTCGAGATTAGATTATTGTAATTCTTTATTATCAGGCTGTCCTAAAACATCTTTAAAAAGTCTTCAGCTGATCCAAAATGCTGCAGCAAGAGTTTTAACAGGTACTAGAAAGAGAGATCATATCTCTCCGGTTCTGGCCTCCCTTCATTGGCTTCCCATAGAGTTTAGAATTAAGTTTAAAATCCTTCTTCTTACTTACAAAGCTCTAAACAATCAGGCTCCTTTTTATTTAAAAGATCTGATACTACCGTATCATCCTAACAGAGCACTACGCTCCCAAAATGCAGGTTTACTTGTAATACCTAGAATCTCCAAAAGTACAATGGGAGGCAGAGCCTTCAGTTATCAAGCTCCTCTCCTGTGGAACCAGCTGCCAATCTGGATTCGGGAGTCAGACTCGATCTCTGTTTTTAAGAATAGGGCTAAAACCTACCTTTTTGATATAGCCTACAATTAGGGAGGGATCATGTGTTTCTGAACCCTCCCTTAGTTATGCTGCTAATAGGTTTAGTCAGCCGGGGGGCCTCCAGTAATGCACTGGGCCTCACTCCTTTCCTCACTCTCTATGAAATATTTTTTTTTTGCTGGTCATTAACATTTGTTTGTTCTCTCCCATAGATTGAGTCCCCATCGTGCTGTTTGCTCTCTACATGTCTGTTCTTTTCATCTTCTCTATCCCCTCACCCCCCAGCCAGTCGCAGCAGATGACTGCCCCTCCCTGAGCCTGGTTCTGCTGGAGGTTTCTTCCTGTTAAAAGGGAGTTTTTCCTCTCCACCGTCGCCAAGTGCTTGCTCACAGGGGATCGCCTGATTGCTGGGGTCTTTCTGCAACTGTGGGGGTCCTCCCTACAGTTGATAGTGCTATGAGATGACTGTTGTTGTGAAATGGCGCTATATAAATAAAGTTGAATTGAATTGAATTGAATTGAATTAAAGTAGAACTGAAACCACCTTTTTGCGCAAAAAGTAGAATAGCGGATTAATTCCTTATTACCTATTGTCTTTTTCAACACATAAAAGAAATTTTTAGGCCATGTGATGGCCAAGCTATAAGCCGATAAACTTTTGCCTCTGGCTGGCAGTGCCAAACAAACCGGAAGTAGTGCAGACGACGCTGCGTGACGTCACGAGTGTGACCCTTATCAAAACAACAATGGCAGATGATAGCAGTTCCAGCAGTCAAGAACACCAGAGTTTTCAGAGTGAAGAGGCATTCAGGATCGGTGACGAGACAGAGGAGGATGCAGGAGTGTCAAGTGAACAGGAAGAGAGCGAGGGAGGCATCGAACCGTACAGATTCGAGCCAGAATTCCAAATAAGGGAGAAACGATTTCACTTCAGAGGAACAAGTATATTTCAAAAGCCTACAGTGAGAACTACCACCAAGCAACTTCAGGCATTTTTTCATGCCGCCGCACTGGTGACCCCGAAGACGCACACGCTTTGTGCAACGCAACCTTCTGGTCTGGACATCCACGCTGAACCGGCCGAAGGACACAAGATGTCTCCTCCCTCTCGTCGCTCCAACGCACCATGACCGGAAGGCAGAAAAGAACATGCTGCCAGTGAACGCTGCACTGGTGACCCCGAAGACGCACACGCTTTGTGCGATGCAACCTTCTGATCTGGACAGCTGCACTGGTGACCCGTTCTTCATGATGAGATCTGCACGTCTGAGATCTGCTCATCCACGCTGGACCGGCCGCACTCGCAGCTCCTCCACACGAGAGCGCAGGCACCTCGTCCCCTCTCCACGACGGCAACCTCCAGGGCCGGCGGAGGACGCAGCGCGTGGACCTGAACGCACCACGGCCGAGAGGGACAAAAGATCGTCTATTTCCTCTCACCGCTCCAACGCACCATGGCCAATCTGCAGCCACAGCTCAACCTGGATATTATCGGCGCTGATTGCGCTGATCTCCACCAAGATTCTGGACCCTGACTCGCCTCCCCAGCGGCCCACCCACGCACGGAACCCCGACACACGCACCGGGGAGGTTCAAAGGAGCGTGTCCTATTCTTAATCGGGTGATGAGTATCTCCTCTCTCCTGTTTCTGCCAACTCCCATTCCAGAGTCCACCCGCTTTTGAATGTCATAAAGATACGGACCAGTGATGCTGAGGAGAAGCTGGAAACGTGCATGGAAATATCTGACTGGGGCATGCTTAAAGGAGCCACGCATGATCTGGATGAGTACACGGACACTGTGAACTCATATATCCACTTTTGTGAAGAGAACATTCTTCCATCACGCACCAGGGTGAGTTACTCTAATGACAAACCCTGGTTCACAGCTAAGCTCAGACAGATCAGGAAGGAGAAGGAAGCAGCGCTGAAAAGTGGAGACAGGGACTGCTACAGGGAGGTTAAATACCGGTTTAACAGAGAGCTGAAGAGGGCTAAATCTCTATACTCAGAGAGACTCCAGCAGCAGTTCACTGCTAATGATTCGGCTTCCGTGTGGAGAGGACTAAGGCAGATCACCAACTATCGGCCTCAGGCTCCTAAAGGTCAGGATGACAAAGCCCTTTGTCAGAGACTGTCCCAACACTATGCCCGTTTTGACACCTCGTCATCTGTGTCCAACTCCCCCCCTCCCTCCAGCTCCACAGCCTCCACATTCCCTACTTCATTTAAGGCACCCCCCCCTCCTCCCCCCCTCCCCTTATCATCAGTGAGCAGGATGTGCTCAAACAGTTCTCCAGACTGAACCCGCGCAAGGCCCCCGGCCCAGACGGCGTGTCTCCCTCCACCCTGAGACTCTGTGCGAAACAGCTGGCTCCTGTATTCACAGACATTTTTAACACCTCCCTTAAGTTATGCCACGTGCCATCCTGCCTCAAATCCTCCACCATCATCCCTGTCCCCAAGAAGCCACGGATCACTGGACTTAATGACTACAGACCTGTAGCGCTCACCTCTGTAGTCATGAAGTCCTTTGAGCGCCTGGTCCTGTCCCACCTCAAGTCCATCACCACCCCTCTCCTGGACCCGCTGCAGTTTGCCTACCGAGCCAACAGGTCTGTAGACGATGCAGTCAACCTGGCCCTCCACTCCATCCTGCAGCACCTGGACTCCCCGGGAACCTACGCCAGGATCCTGTTTGTGGACTTCAGCTCCGCATTCAACACCATCCGCCCCGCTCTGCTCCGGGACAAGCTGTCCCTGCTCAACGTGCCTGACTCCCTCTGCAGGTGGATCATCGACTTCCTGACGGACCGGAGGCAGCATGTGCGGCTGGGAAAGACTGTCTCAGACTATACTAGCATCAGCACCGGATCACCCCAGGGCTGTGTACTTTCCCCCCTACTCTTCTCCCTTTACACCAACTCCTGCACCTCCAGCCATCAGTCTGTCAAGTTGATCAAGTTTGCGGACGACACCACCCTCATCGGGCTCATCTCCAACGGCGACGAGTCCGCCTACAGGAGAGAGGTGGCCCAGCTGGCGTCCTGGTGCAGCAATAACAACCTGCAGCTGAACGCTCTGAAGACAGTGGAGATGATTGTAGACTTCAGGAAAGTCACTACTCCTCTGCCCCCCCTCACCCTCTCAGGCTCTCCCATCACCACTGCTGATTCCTTCCGCTTCCTAGGCACCACCATCACCAGGGACCTCAAATGGGAGCTGACCATCAGCTCACTCATCAAAAAAGCCCAGCAGAGGATGTTCTTCCTGCGGCAGCTGAGGAAGCTCAAGCTACCCACCAAGATGTTAGTGCAGTTCTACACAGCCATCATCGAGTCCATCCTCACCACCTCCATAACCGTGTGGTACGCAGGAGCCACTGCCAGGGACAGACTAAGGCTGCAGCGCGTCGGTGCGCACTGCTGAGAAGGTGATCGGCTGCAAGCTCCATCTCTCCAGGATCTGTACATCTCCAGGACCCGGAGGCGTGCTGGCCGGATCATAGCCGATCCCTCACACCCTGGTCACGTACTGTTTGCCCCCCTCCCCTCTGGTAGAAGACTTCGGTCCATCCAGACTAAAACCTCCCGTCACATGAACAGCTTCTTCCCCTCTGCCATTAGACTGCTGAACACTAAGTGACTCTCGTGCACCATGTACAGCAGCTCAACCAGACTCATGTCAATCATCACTGTTTTCTTCCTGCATTACCGACTGCACTATATAGTTCTCCACAGTATCTGCTGCTGGCTAATATATATTTTAGCTGTTGACCAGTATCACTTAATCTTATCCTACACTTTATTACATGTATAGTTTATTTCTCTTATCTTATCATGTTTAATGTTGCAGCATTGTACCGAGACAAATTCCTAGTTTGTGTACTACATGAACAATGGCAATAAACCTGATTCTGATTCTGATTCTGATTCTGATTCTGAAGATGTCTTCCTGTATCTGTTGAGTCCCAATATTCTTGCCACTTTTCCACTATATAATTTTTAATTTTTGATTTGCCTTCTGCCTTAGTGAGATTTGCAGATCTATTGCTTTGAATTTTAATGATCGTTTTGCTAATAAATCCACATCCTCATTACCCTCTATTCCAACATAGGTTGGAACCCAAAGAAAGTTTATTAACTGACCTTTACTGTAGAGGTTGTAAATTAAGGAGTGGATTTCTACACTTAGGTCCTGCCTACACAACTGCAGTGAGTGAACGCTCTTGAGAGCTGCCCAGCTATCTGAAGCAATGACTGCATTATTTCTATAATTTATCTCCAACCACTGTAAAGCTAATATAATGGCAACTAGCTCAACTGTGTATACTGATAAGTGATTACTGGTTCTTTTATTGATAGATATTTTATACTGAGGAATGTTTACTGCAGCTCCACTACGACCAGTTGTAGGATCCTTGGAACCATTGGTAAATGCTATCAGCCTATTTCTGAAGTTCTGTTCAATATATTTATGCACTATATACAGTAATCTGTTGCTGATTGCTTATGTTGTCTCCTCAGTTGTTGTATTTCAAAATCTACCAGTGGCATCTTAAACAACCATGGAGTAATAACAAATCACAGGACCGCTGGGCTAAAATCCTTGTGTTTTAATCCTGCCTGCTCAGCAATGGCATCACTTACCCATCCAAAGCCACCAATGCTGGACTCATTGTGTTCCCAGCAATCATTAGGAATAGCTTTTGCAGGATGTGACCTCTTATGTCCCTTCAAGTTGATCCAGTATGCCAGAATTAATTTGGTTCTTCTTAATCTTAAGGGCATTTCACCTGTCTCTACTTGGATCGCTGATACTGGAGGGGTTTTAAATGTACTACAACACATCCTAAGAGCCTTTGTCTGCTCTACGTCCAGTTGGTTCAGGTGACAATCAGCAGCCGACATGAACGCAACACATCCATAGTCTAGTGTCGCTCTCATTAGTCCTCAATACACCCTCAACAGAGAGGCCCGAGAGGTCCCCCCAGTCCCATCCTGCCAGACGTCTCAAAATATTATTTATTTTCTTTAGTCTTTTTCAATATGCTGCTTCCAGGTTAGTTTTTCATCAAATAACACACCTAAATACCGAACTACCTTTACTTGCTCTAACTTTTGGCCATAAAGATTTAAAGAAATTTCTTTGTGACTTTTAAAGAAGTAAATTATTTGTGTCTTTGAGACCAGTAATTTAAAAGCCCACCGGTTTGCCCATTGTTCAACCTGGTCTCTTGCTGCCTGCATTTTCCTCTGAATGCACACAAGATTACGTCCCCTTATCCATAAGGCCCCATCATCTGCGTGCAAGGCCTTCCCTATTCCACTATCGATTCCTTCAAAAATATCATTAATCATAATATTAAACAAAACAGGGCTACACGCGCTGCCTTGGGGGGTATCATTTTCAACTTGATATGTATTGTTGGTACTCTGTACCAACTCTTACCTCAATCGTTCTATCATACAGGAAATCTAATACCCAGTTGTATAAATTACCTTCAATACCAAATTGATTTAATTTAATCAGCAACCCTTTCTCCCACAGCATGTCATATGCTTTTTCTACATCAAAGAAGACAGCTATCACATTTTCCCTATTTATCTGGGCTTTCTTAATTTCAGATTCTAGGAGCAAAATGGAATCCATAGTATTTTTCCCTTTTCGGAACCCACTTTGAAAAGGAGAAAGACATTCTCTCCTTTCCAAAATGTAATTCAGCTTCAGTCACCATTCGTTCCACTGTTTTCCCTAACTGTGATGTAAGAGCTATGGACCTATAATTGTTGGGATCTGATGAATCTTTCCCTGGCTTAAGACTGGTACTATAACTGATTGTTTCCATGTCTTGGAATCTTCCCAGTTTCCCAAACTTTATTAATAGCTTTAATTTGTTTTGAAGTGCACTCTCCTCCATGTGCGACATCATCCTATAACATACGGCATCCTTCCTGGTGAATACTGCTTCGATTTCAGAATAGCCCCTTTTCAATTCCAATAGAGTGAATGGCAAATCTACTGTGTCCCTTGAAGTATTCTTTCTTAGTTTACATGTGGGTGTTTGGATAAAGTGCTTTCCCTGCTTTGTCTATTTGTGTTTGGTAGGTTTTCTGAACTATGAATCTTCACTAAAGTTTGTGCCTAAAGTTCTGCTTTGTCTATATGAGTAATAGCTATTTCCCCATTATTGTCTAGCACTGGTATTTTGTACTCCCTTCTAATACCACTCATTTTCTTAACCATTCCCCAAATATATGATAGTTGTGTTTCTCTTCCTATAATAATAATAATAATAATAATAATGCATCAGATTTATATAGCGCTTTATCATAGACACTCAACAAAATAAATACATTATTCATTCACTCCAGACAGACAATGGTAGTGGTAAGCTACTACTGTAGTCACAGCTGCCTGGGGCAGGCTGACAGAAACATGGCTGCCAATCTGCACCAACAGCCTCTCTGGCCACCACTGAACATTTATACTCATTCATACCCAGTATCATGGACACTGGAGGCAAGGTGGGTAAAGTGTCTTGCCCAGGGACACAACAGCAGGATATCTGGGGAGAGTGGGATTCAAACCACCAACCATCCGGTTATTGGACAACCTGCTCTACCACCCTGAGCCCACTGCCGCCAACAACGCTTAGCTGTTTTGTTTTCCGGATGATTGCCTGACACTGTTTGTACTCAATCGCTGCTTCCAAAGTACACCACTTTTTCATTAGCCTGAATGCCCTATTTCTATTTTTAATAGCTTCATTACAATTATCATTCCAGCAAGGGAGATTCTTTCGTTGGTCTGTAACCTGTACCTCTTTGGTATTGTTTGATTTACAGACTCTATTATAATCACACTGACACTTTTACTAAATTCCTCCCTATCAATAATGTCCTCAACTATTTAAGATAAGATAAGATAAGATAAGATAAGCTTTATTAGTCCCACAACGGGGAAATTCCAGGATTGCAACAGCACAGGGATAGCAACACTCAGAGGCAACAATCAGAAGGCAAGAAAAAAAAAACAAGCAAGCAAGAGCAGCTAATATACATATGTACATATTACTATAAAATATATATATACACACACACACACACACACACACAGACACACAGTGCAGAGCATTGTAGCTAGATGGAATAAATATGTAAATATAAACCCCCACAGTACAGAGCATTGCAGCTAGGTGGAATAAATATGCAAGTATATAAACACACACATCTAGTCTTACACAGATATTTAAATTTATCCCAATCTACCTTATCCAATTTCCATCTTGTGCCAGACTGTATCTCTTCTTCTCCCGCTTCTAGACCAGTTTTAATTCTTATTGGGTAATGATCACTCCCATTAGCTGACCGACTTAGTACCTCCCAAGATGTGATTCCTGCAATGGCATGTGAAACCAAAGTTAGGTCTAGCACACTCCCACTTTTTTAGCTGGCACCTTTTTCGCAGCTTCTGCACATGTTAATCCCTGGGAGACTTTTACCTGCTGAATTTCTGCTGCTCTTTTACTGCCTTCACAACCTCGATATGCAGTGCTGTGTTCACCACCACAGATACAGCACTTTAATTTGGTTCCTCTTTCACACTTGCCATATTCATGTTCACTGGAGCATCTGGCACATCGTTGTCTACCTTTGCGTATCGCTGCTACATGACCAAACTTTTGACGTTTAAAACATCTGAGTGGAGGAGGGGCGAAAAGTCTGACTTCGTAGCCCATGCAGCCAATATACACCTTACTTGGCAGTCTTGTTTCACCAGATTTTAACATTACCAAAAGATTATCACATTTTTCACTGAAAAATTACTGAAATAAAGCGAAACAAAACTGAAACATGACTGAAACACGGCTGAAACCTGAATTAAACATGTTTTAGTTGTGTTTGTGTCATGTTTAAGTCATGTTTTAGAAGTGTACTGTTGTGTTTAAGTCATTTTCCAGTCATGTTTAAGTCATGTTTCAGTCATGTTTAAATAATTTTTAAGTCATATTATATCATATCATATCATACTTCCGGCACCACACGAGTAGGCTGCCTTTTTGCAACAGCGGATCAATTTCTTCCTATTTCTATTTACTATCTGGCTTCCCTTGCTAATTTTTCTGATCCAGTGACACCTTATACATTGGACGGACACGGATCGCCCAAATGTCTCCTGAGCTGGCAGATGGAGCCACTGTTTTTAGCAGGATACGTTACAGCAGAGACCAGCTGTTAGCACTTAACCAGACCAAGATGCTAGCGCAAGACCTTGACATACTGGGTGAAATAAGATAGAAACGACGTGGATGCCGCGCTGGAGCAAGACGGCGGGCGAGAAATATAAGGTACAGACCCGTCCTTCCATCCGTTATTATGGGGAACGTTCGATCGCTACTCAATAAGACAGATGAGTTAGCGGCCATCTCCCACTGCGAGAGTGTCTTCAGAGAGATTAGCTTGATGTTGTTTACTGAGACGTGGCTAACAGAACTAGCATCAGATGCTAACATCAAACTGGAGGGTTTCCACCCAATACGGGCAGACCGGACACCAGACAGTGGGAAGGCAAGGGGCGGAGGAGTGATAATGTATGTCAATAACAGCTGGTGCAGACCGGGACATATCACGGTTAAACAGCATCACTGCAGCAAAGACATTGAGCTGTTAGCATGCAGCCTACCTATCTCCCGAGGGAATACTCACACGTGATCTGCATTGTTATTTATGCAAATCGGGCGGCGAACGCTGGGACAGCGCGTGACGTCATCCACTCAGTAACTGGCAGGCTGCAGACAGAACACCCAGATGCTCTTCTCCTCATCTCCAGTGATTTCAACCATATTTCACTGTCCCCATTCTGCCCACATTCACCCAGTATGTCATATGCCACACTAGAGACAATAAAACACTGGACTTATTCTATGCAAACACTAAGGAGGCGTACACCTCATCACCACTCCCCCCACTCGGGAGATCGGCTCACAACTTGGTTCATCTCCTGCCGGTGTACAAAGCCCTAGTACACAGACAACCTCCGGTCATGCGCACGGTGAAGATATGGTCTGAGGAGGCAATGGACGCTCTAAAAGACTGTTTTGAAACCACTGCCTGGGATCAGCTCTGCGATCCACATGGTGAGGACATCGATGGCCTCACTCACACCATCACGGACTACATCAACTTCTGTGTGGACAACACCGTACCCACCAAGACCATACGGTGTTGCTCGAACAACAAACCCTGGATCAACCCTGAGATAAAAACACTTCTGAGAGAGAAGAAGAGGATCTTCAGGTCAGGGAACAGGGAGATGCTGAAGTCCGTACAGAGGGAGCTAAGGAGGAAGATCAGAGAAGGCAAGGACAGCTTCAGGAAGAAGATGGAGGACAAGCTGCAACAGAGCGACATCAGCAAGGTCTGGAGAAACCTTAAAACCATCTCTGGGCTCCAGAATACCTCCTCCCAGGCCCCCGACTGCACACCAACCACTGCTGCATCTAAAGTCATCGAGACCTGCTGTCCACACCCCACTCCACCAACACCCTCCCACTCCCAGCACACAGCCCCCCAACCTGACCCTCACTAAGACCCAGGTGAGGACGAAGCTGAGGAAGTTCAAGGCGGGGAAGGCCTCAGGACTGGATGGCATCAGCCCGAAGCTCCTCAAGTCCTGCGCAGACCAGCTGTGTGGGATTGTGGAGCACATCTTCAATCTGAGCCTGAAGCTGGGGAGGGTACCACAATTGTGGAAAACATCTTGTGTGGTACCTGTACCAAAGACTTCCCGCCCCAAAGACCTGAACAGCTACAGGCCAGTGGCCCTGACATCTCATATGATGAAGACCCTGGAGAGACTGCTCCTTGCTCACCTCTGCCCCCTGGTGGGACCAGCGATGGATTCACTCCATTTTGCCTACCAGCATGGCATTGGGGTGGAGGATGCAGTGATCTTCCTCCTTCACTGTTCCCTGTCCCACCTGGAGAAGCCCGGGAATGCGGTGAGGATCATGTTCTTTGACTTCTCCAGTGCTTTCAACACCATCCTGAAGGACAAGCTGCTGTGTGCAGGGGTGGACCAGCACCTGTCATTGTGGATCCTGGACTACCTCACTAACCGGCCACAGTTTGTGAGAACCCGGGATTGTGTGTCCGACACGATCATCGGTAGCATGGGGCCCCCCCAGGGAACGGTTTTGGCTTCCTTCCTGTTCACCCTTTATACTGCGGACTTGTCACACAACACAACACACTGCCATCTACAGAAGTTCTCTGACGACCCTGCGATCATCGGCCTGATCTCCAATAGAGATGAAGCTGAGTACAGAGGACTTATCCAGGACTTCGTGGACTGGTGCCATCGGAACTGCCTCCAGATCAACGCGAGGAAAACTAAGGAGCTGGTGGTGGACTGCTGCAGGCAAGGACAACCCCTCACAGCACCAGTAAACATCCAGGGAACAGACATTGAGATGGTGACATCCTACAAGTACCTGGGTGTTCATCTGAACAATAAACTAGACTGGTCACACAATACCGACGCACTCTACAAGAAGGAACAGCGCAGGCTGTGTCCTACTGAGGAGGCTCAGGTCTTTTGGTGTACAAGTGGTGCTGCTGAAGACATTCTACGACACGGTGGTGGCATCAGCCATCACTTTTGGAGTGGTCTGCTGGGGCAGCGGCATTACAGCAGCCGATAGGAAGATACTGAACAAACTAATCAAGAAAGCTAGCTCTGTACTGGGGAAACGCCTTGACCCAGTGGGGGAGATAGGAGAGAGAAGGATGGTGGCTAAAGTGTCATCTCTGCTGGAGTCCGAGTCCAACCCTATGCAGGACATAGTTGACTCACTGAGGAGCTCATTTAGCAGTAGACTACATCATCCTAGATGTGTGACCGAGAGGTTTCGCAGATCCTTCCTACCTACGGCTGTCAGACTGTATAACCTAAGCAGAGCTGCTCGCAGAGATAGCAAAAAAAAACAAAACGTGACGACCTAATAGTATTGAATGCAAAAGACGCAGCAGACTTACCCAATGGTCCCCTCCAGTATACAACTAGGACAATATCAGTCGCTATGGAGGGTGAAAATATGTATGGGTACATATTCATACCATGAAGGGTAACTAAATAGACGGTTATGCTGTTTATTCCATCTAGCTACAATGCTCCGCACTGTGTATATATATTTATATATTTATGTGTACATATGTATATTCACTGCTCTTATTTTCTTATCTTCTTAATTGTTGCTCTGAGTGTTGCTATCCCTGTGCTGTTGCAATCCTGGAATTTCCCCGTTGTGGGACTAATAAAGGCTTATCTTATTTTATATTTTAGTCGTGTTTCCTTTGTGTTTAAGTCATGTTTTGTGTTTCTTTTATGTTTCAGTCATGTTTTAGACGCCGCTGAGGACACAGTCAAAGGACGGATAAATTTTTCACACATAGCGAGTTGTTCAGAACTCCTTATACAAAGATAGTGCATAGTTGTGCATGCCCGTAGAAACCAAGTGTAAGCAAGTATTTCTGCATGCCCGTAGAAAGCAGGTGTAAGCAAGCGCATTACAGATCCTTCAGTGATGCCTGCCTTTGCTCTTTGATGATGTCATATTGAGTCCTATGATCGTGAGTGATGTCATAGTGACTCCTTTGATGCCTGCGTTTGATCTTTGATGATGTCATAGCGAGTCCTATGATTGTGAGTGATGCAGTCCAAGGATGGATAATTTTTTCACACATAAGGAGTCGTTATACATAGGACATCGTGTAGACATCACAGGAACATGGGTGGTCCTATGATCTTTGGTCATGACACAGACACAGTGACACACAGAGATTTCTTGAATTTATAGCAGGATAGAGTGATGATGGAGGAGAGCACATTGTATAGATTGAACTTCAAGTGATGTCTGAAGATAGAGTTGAGGTTTGATGGGACACAGCAGTGATGACAGAAGGACTACAGCTCCTGACCAGATGGAGTGATGATACAGAGTGAAGTACGTGGCAGTAATGCCCCTGTAATCTGGTTGCCAACCGCCAATCACATCTAATAGAAGAAGTTGTGTTTCTGTCATGTTTTTTGTGTTTTTGTCATGTTTTAGTAGTGGTTCAGTCATTTTTAAGTCATATTTTAGTTGTGTTTTTGTTATGTTTAAGTCATGTTTTAGTTGTGTTTGTCATGTTTCTATCATGTTTCTGTCACGTTTTGTTGTGTTTCTATCATGTTTTTAGTCAAGCTTCAATCGTGTTTAAGTCATGTTTTAGTCTTGTTTCTATCATGTTTAAACCAAGAAATTTTTTATTAAAAAAACTGCAATTTCTTTTTGAAAAAAGTCAGATTTGTGAAAAAATAAAATTTTCAGGAAACAATTCATAATTTCTTCAGAAAAACCTACAAATTTTTACAAAAAAAATGCATTTTTTTGGACAACAGTCACAAATTTATGTGGAAAAATCTGAAAATTAGAGGAAAAAAAATCATAAATTTTGAGAAAAAATATACACATTTGTTTTTTTTCTTTTAGAAAAAAGTCCCAAACTTATGTGAAAAAAAAATCTGAAAATTTACATGAAAAAAATTCCCCAATTTATATTAAAGAAGTTGGAAATTTTTTTGAAAAATAGAAGAAATTTATGTGTAAAAAAAAATTCAATTTTATGTGAAAATGTTCCAAACTTCCAGGCTGCGGCTACACCTTCTGTAAGCTGGTTTCCAACCGCCAATCAAATCTAAAAGAAGAAGAAGAAGAAGAAGAAGAAGAAGAGGAAGAAGACATGGAAGTTTGAGTGTTCAGAAAAGTCTGGGTTCACCTGTGTTCTTTCTCTGTTCTGGTTCTGGTGAAAACCAAGTTCCTTCTCTGTGTTTAGAAAGAGAGATAATATCTCTCCGGTTCTGGCCTCCCTTCATTGGCTTCCCATAGAGTTTAGAATTAAGTTTAAAATCCTTCTTCTTACTTACAAAGCTCTAAACAATCAGGCTCCTTTTTATTTAAAAGATCTGATACTACCGTATCATCCTAACAGAGCACTAAAAATAAGATACTCCCAAAATAAGATAAGATAAGATAAGCCTTTATTAGTCCCACAACGGGGAAATTCCAGGATTGCAACAGCACAGGGATAGCAACACTCAGAGCAACAATCAGAAGGCAAGAAAAAACAAGCAAGCAAGAGCAGCTAATATACATATGTACATATTACTATAAAATATATATATACACACACACACACACAGACACACAGTGCAGAGCATTGTAGCTGGATGGAATAAATATATGAATATATGAACACACAGTGCAGAGCATTGTAGCTAGATGGAATAAATATGTAAATATATAAACACCCACAGTACGGAGCATTGCAGCTAGGTGGAATAAATATGCAAGTATATAAACACACACAGTGCGGAGCAATGTAGCTAGATGGAATAATATGTAGATATATAAAAACACAGTGCGGAGCATTGTAGCTAGATGGAATAAATATGTAAATATATAAACACACACAGTGCAGAGCATTGTTGCTAGGTGGGATGAAACAGCATAACCGTCTATTTAGTTATCCTACATGGTATGATTATGTGCCCATACATATTCTCACCCTCCATAGCGACCGGTATGTTCCTAGTTGTATGCCGGAGAGGACCATTGTGTAAGTCTATTGCATCTTTTGCATTCAAAAAAAAAAAAAAAAAAAAAAAAAAAAAACTATTAGTTTGTTACGTCTTTTTGCTATCTCTGCGAGCAGCCCTGCTTAGGTTGTACAGTCTGACAAAATGCAGGTTTACTTGTAATACCTAGAATCTCCAAAAGTACAATGGGAGGCAGAGCCTTCAGTTATCAAGCTCCTCTCCTGTGGAATCAGCTGCCAATCTGGATTCGGGAGTCAGACTCGATCTCAAGCTACCCACCAAGATGTTAGTGCAGTTCTACACAGCCATCATCGAGTCCATCCTCACCACCTCCATAACCGTGTGGTACGCAGGAGCCACTGCCAGGGACAGACTAAGGCTGCAGCGCGTCGTGCGCACTGCTGAGAAGGTGATCGGCTGCAAGCTCCCATCTCTCCAGGATCTGTACATCTCCAGGACCCGGAGGCGTGCTGGCCGGATCATAGCCGATCCCTCACACCCTGGTCATGTACTGTTTGCCCCCCTCCCCTCTGGTAGAAGACTTCGGTCCATCCAGACTAAAACCTCCCGTCACATGAACAGCTTCTTCCCCTCTGCCATTAGACTGCTGAACACTAAGTGACTCTCGTGCACCATGTACAGCAGCTCAACCAGACTCATGTCAATCATCACTGTTTTCTTCCTGCATTACCGACTGCACTATATAGTTCTCCACAGTATCTGCTGCTGGCTAATATATATTTTAACTGTTGACCAGTATCACTTAATCTTATCCTACACTTTATTACATGTATAGTTTATTTCTCTTATCTTATCATGTTTAATGTTGCAGCATTGTACCGAGACAAATTCCTAGTTTGTGTACTACATGAACAATGGCAATAAACCTGATTCTGATTCTGATTCTGATTCTCTGTTTTTAAGAATAGGGCTAAAACCTACCTTTTTGATATAGCCTACAATTAGGGAGGGATCATGTGTTTCTGAACCCTCCCTTAGTTATGCTGCTAATAGGTTTAGTCAGCCGAGGGACCTCCAGTAATGCACTGGGCCTCACTCCTTTCCTCACTCTCTATGAAATATTTTTTTTTTTGCTGGTCATTAACATTTGTTTGTTCTCTCCCATAGATTGAGTCCCCATCGTGCTGTTTGCTCTCTACATGTCTGTTCTTTTCATCTTCTCTATCCCCTCACCCCCCAGCCAGTCACAGCAGATGACTGCCCCTCCCTGAGCCTGGTTCTGCTGGAGGTTTCTTCCTGTTAAAAGGGAGTTTTTCCTCTCCACCGTCGCCAAGTGCTGCTCACAGGGGATCGCCTGATTGCTGGGGTCTTTCTGCAACTGTGGGGGTCCTCCCTACAGTTGATAGTGCTATGAGATGACTGTTGTTGTGAAATGGCGCTATATAAATAAAGTTGAATTGAATTGAATTGAATTGAATTGAATTGAATTAATCCTGTCCTGTGCCACTGCAGCAGATCAGCCACAGAGGTTCTGTTGGGGATCAAAGCAGAGAACGTGTGAAGAACTGTGAAGAACTCCAGACTGAGTTCGGTGTGTTTGTCTCTGATCTGCTTGTTTGGTTCTGCGGAGGAGGAGGAGCAGGAATGAGGAGCAAAGAGGAGTAAAGAGGAGCAGCTTTTTGTTGCTGGCATCAGCTTTCAGCCCCCCTCAGGGAAGCACATGAGCCCGGATGAGAGGGAGGGGAGGGAGGTGAATGAGAACCACATGGAGGAGGAGGTTCAGGGGGAGGTTCCTGATCTGGGACAATAAGAGGAGGAGGAGCAGGACACTGGAACACTGACAGCAGCAGAACTTGGAGCAAACTTGATGCAGGAGCTGAACATGTCCAAGGCCGCGGTGAGGAGGAACTCCAGCAGACAGGGACTGCAGAACCTGCTGAGGTACCGCTCTGGCACCCATCTGGGGGTCAGCATCAGGGTTCTGGGTCATGGGGGGATTTTTATGGATTAAACTCATTTCACCAAATTCATCAGGACAACAAAGGAAACTGATGGAGATGTTTGGTTTTGTTAGACAGACTCTGAAGGTTCCACAGGCTCGGTCCCACAGAAAGACGGTAGAACAGTGACCAGAAAGGACGGGAGCAGAGCCGCAAAACCGGGGAGGAACCTGGGAAACAAGGTTCAAATATAGAGTGAAAACTGGATAAAAGCCTGTGAACAACCCAAGATCAACATGATCAAAAACAGGGAAAGTGCTGGGAAAATATTTGGTAAATGATGAGCATAATAATTATAGTATTAATAATGCAAATATAATAATAACAGAACAGTAAAAACAAGATAAAAACGTGTTAAGAACTGAGAAAAATGGGAAAATAGTTGGAACAGGGATAGAAAGGGTTTAACCCAGTTTTCCTTGCTTTTTTCTTGTTTTTTTTCTCCTGTTTTTAATCATATTTTAACAGTTTTTACCTTGTTTTTTACTTGTTTTTACAGTTTTCCCATTTTTTCTCGTTTATACTGTATTTTTTTTTACCATATTTTTAACTCTGTTTTTATGTTTTAAAGTTAAACTATTTTTCTCCACATTTTTCCGGTGTCTTTTTTAACTGCCCTCCATCACGTATTTTTACCGTATTTTTTTAACCCTCTTTGTCCCTTTTTTTCTCTCTTTTTACTGTGTTTTGACCCTGATTTTCTGTTTTTCCGTTTTACCTCCGCCACGGAGCTGACGTTTTTGCCTGGCTTGTCTGTTAGCAACATAACTGGGAACTTTTCAGCAAAGCTGTCATGGCAGGAGCAGATGATTAGATTATGGTGATGATCTGAGAGTGCATACCTCCACCACGGACCTTGTTTGTATGCAGCAGGATTGCACAACAACTACTGGACGGATTTGGATGAAATTTTTCACCTGAGCAGAATATCTTAGTTTTTATTGTCCTAATTTATTTTATTGATTTGCTTATTTCATTCATTTTACTTGGTTTTGTTATACAGTTTTCTGTATTTTTATTGTGTAATTTTAGTCTGGATTATAAACTGTGTGGTAGTTTTTTAATATTTTATGTTTACAGTGTGTGCAGCACTTTGGTCAGCTGCGATAGATTTAAATGTGCTACAGAAATAAATTCAGACTTTGACTTAGATGATACAGTCATTGACCATATGATGATCCTAGCTTTAGTTAAAGCTGGTGGCCTCCTCTCTCACTTTCTACTGACCAGGAGAACCTCTCCATAGCATAAAAAACTGACTGCGAACTAATGTACCAGCTGGTCTAGTGTGGGGACTAGAATTTACAACAGAGACCCATAAAATCCCAAGTCATACTGGCTAGCCAAGCTAGCTATGCTAACACTCCTGGTACCCATGTCACGCTAGGAAAAAAGCAAAATACTCAGAATGAGATTAGATCTATCTGGAATGTGGATTAATGAAGGAGCTGGACCATGTTGGTCTAGTGGGACTAGTAGAACTTACAGAGAAGAGCTGATCTAACTGACTAGCTAAGCTAGCTGCACTGTAGCTATGCTATCCCCAAGGTTCAGCAGGGAACTTCCTGTTCTCTTCTTCATAGAGGGTGTACCAGACTATTTGGGATCAGGTCTTTATCACAAAAAAAAAAAAAAAAAAAAAAAAAAACATTAACAGGGGCTCTTTAAAGGAGACTTCTGGGAGTCCCCCAAGGCTTTGTGATTGGCCCTCAGATTTTTTCATTTTATACTGTATTAATGAATCAAATTTTTCCAAATTAATTAAGCAAATTATAAAGTTATGAAATGAGAGCTCAAGAACTCCTGTGGAGGAGAACTCTGTTTCACTTTACAGAGCAGATGATGTGACAGGAAACGTACAGAATGCTCTAGAACAAAGGGGGGACAAACTGGTGCTCCATCTGTTTTCAGGACAGGAAACGGTCAGGTTTCACTCATGATTGGTTTGGAGGACGTTTTCTCAGAGGAGGAAGTGGTGTCAGAGGTCAAAGGCCGTCTGACTCATGCTTTTGTTTTGTGGGGGGGTACTTCCTGTCTGTGGAGAATTGTCTTCTCCATCCTGTCTGTGTGTAAAACAGTTAAAGTCCTCAGAGGAACATCCACAGAACCGTGATGGAGGAATAAAAACCTCAGGATGAACACTAAACGATTTTGCCTGACTGACTGCAACTTTTCACTCATTAATTTAGGATTTTTCTAGAAAATTCCAAATTTTTCTTGCACATTTGTGCTCTTTATTTTTGTTATATTTGCACATTTTTTCTGTTAAATTGTCAACATTTTTCTGTAAATTTCAGATTTTTTTCCTCTTTAATTCAAAATTTTGTTCTTGTAACTTTGTAAGTTTTTCTCATATATTTGCAGTTTTTCCTATTAAATTTGGAACTTTTTCCTTATGTTTTAGACTTTTTTTCCTGATAAATTTGCAGTCTTTTTAACCTGTAATTATGCAGCTTTTCTTTATCAAGTTGAGACTTTTTTCCTTTGAAAATCTGTGGATTAACATTTGTTACTTTCACCTTGTAAATTTCCATGTTTTTTCCTTTAATTTCTAACTTATTTTTTTTCATAAAAAAGTCTTTTCTTGTCAGTGTATCAAGTTTTCCTCTAAATTCACAGCTCTTAGCAGAATTCTAAATGTTAAATTAGCCATATCTTTATAAAATATGAGCATATAAGTGGGAAAAACTGCAGAATGCTAGCTTAAAATTAAAAAAAATGTTAAATTAAATTCTAAAATAGTGTAATCTTAAAAAAAAAAAAAATGTTATCACGAAAGTTGAGAAAGTTAGCTTGAAATGCTACTTTAGCCTTAACCCGTAAGAAGCCAGACGCCAAAGAAAATGATGGCGTCTGCGTTCTTTTGGGTTCAACCTGAAAATTGCTAGGTTAAAGGCTAACATAGCCTAGTCATAGAAATGCTAGCATAAAACGCTGATGCAGGTCGTTTCAAAATTGTGAGTCTTAAAGCCTAAAAGGCTAAAATGGTAATCTTAAAAAACCTTAGCATAAAAATAGAAATAGCTTAAAGCATCAGAATGCTAGCATGAAAATGCTAAAGCGCTAACTAAATTAGCTACTTTTCTCCTAAATGTGTTGCTTTTTATAAAGCTGAACCTTGTATAAATGAGTGAAGTTTTGTAGTGTTCTGTCATCCAGTGTTTTTGGTCAAAGTGCCGCTGGTGGCGCCGGAGCCGCATGTTTCACACCTCTGCTGTGACATCATCATTAATCATATGAAGTCATCCCCGATGACAGAAATGTTTTATCGGCTGAATCACTGAGTGTGGATGAGACGTTTTTATTGTCTCTGTAATCACTGTCTGAGTTTATGTTCCTTCCTGTTTCCGTGTCGTCATCGTTCTGAAGTGCTGAGTCAGCACAGAAAACAGCTGCAGGGTCATAAAAAATAACAACGGTGAAATCAGTCTCACAAAAATGTTCAAAACACGGACAAAACATGTTGAAAACATGCTTAGACATATAAGAAATGGACCCAAAACGGGCCAAAGCCAAAACCCAAAGCTGCCGTTGTTCAGATGAGTGGCAAACAAATCATGACACAGCAACTTTTTTTCTTCAATTTCAGACTTTTTTGTGCAACTTTTTTCAAATAAATTTACAACTTTTTTCTATTTGCAACTTTTTTCTCATAAATTTCTTTTTTTCCCCAAAATTAATGTTTTTCTCATAAATTTGCAGTTTTTGTTCTGCTAAATTTATAACTTTTTCTCATAAATTTGTAACTTTGTTCTTAAATATTTGCAGCTTTTTTCTTGTGAATTTCAACTTTTTATTTATAGTGTTTTCCTCATAAATTTACAACTTTTTTTCCTCAGATTTGCAACTTTTTCTGATATATTTGCAACCTTTTCACCATAAATTTACAATTTTTCTCTGAAATATTTGCAACTTTTTTGTTATAAATGTACAAGTTTTTTCTCATAAATTTACAACTTTTTTCTCGTAAATTTCTGATTTTTTTCTCATAAATGTGAAACTTTATTCTTGTAAATTTGCAAATATTTTCTGAAATATTTGCAACTTTTTTCTCATAAATTTACAGCTTTTGTCCTCTTTTGTTTCTCACTAATTTACAGGTTTTTCAACATACATTTTCAACTTTTTTCTTATTTTTCACAAAACAGGTTAAAAACATGCAAATATAATGAATATGGCATAAAGAGGCCGAACAACTCTTCCGTGGTGGAGCTGAGTGGGCAGAGAACTAAATCACTGCACAGAACCAAAGGGAACCAGGTTCCGTTATATGAATGTTGCTGACGTACAAGAATAAAGTTTCACATTTATGAAAAAAGAAACATTTTCTAATCGCAAAAAGGGAAAAAGTAAGTCAGCGACTTATGAGAAAAAGCTTCAAATTTATGATGAAAAAAGTGAATTCAGAAAAACGTTCAGATGAATGATGAATTTCTGATGTAAAAGGCAGGAAACTAAAGAAAAATGTGACAAATTTACAGGGAAAAAGTCACATTTTCCAGTGGAAAAGTTTGCAGAATTAAAATGTAGCAAATTTATGAGTAAAAATGTACAAGTTGATAGAAAACAGCAGCAAATTCTGGAGGAAGCGTAGAGAACGTGCAGATGCAGCTGCAGCCTCGGAGGTGACGGTGCGGTTTAGAGTCGCCGCCATGTTTCACAATGACAGCGTCAGAAAAGGAAAAGGTGTGAGATCACGGACTTCAGCCAATCACACACAGCCTCCCTGCTCTGCTGTTTTCTCACACATCTGACCCTGAAACGGTTTCACCCTGACGTGTTTACGCTGGAATGAGGACAACCTGTGGCCGGGGGGGGGGGGGGGGGTCAGCACGCCGCCGTCACTCGGCAGCTACCGCCAAAAACAACATTCCTCCGCCGCTCACTGGGTTATCGTAAATACTGAGCGGGGAATTCAGGGGTCAGAGGTCATGGCTTGTTGCTTTTCTTTTTTTCAGCAGGTATGCCTTCTGGATGACATCACCACGGCAACCAGAGCCAGGCATGGGGGGCTGATTAAAGCCAGATGAGCTGAAGCAGAGTCAGTCTGATAACACGGTAACAGGCGGAGAGAGGCGCCGAAATACCGCCATGACCCGACGTAGCTGCTGCTGCATCACAGGTCTTCAACCTACGGCGCCGGACCAGCGGCGACTAATAGCTTAACTAGGCTGCAAATTTATGAGAAAACGTCTCAGATTCATGACGGAACACGATGCAAACGCTTGAATATGGAATAAAAAAGGTGACAAAACTGCCCCAACAGGCCAACTTTGATAAGTTTACATCAGGAATACGTCGTGCCAACGTCCAGCCTACGTCCAGCCTACGTCCAGCCTACGTACTAACCACCTCTGGAAGACGTAAACGTGGAACGTCAGGCCACTGTTGGCGTGATGAACGTGTGAACGTGTGCTCTTGGGGGAAGAATTTCAAAATAAAGAGTAATTTTTTTATTTTAAACAATTTTGCAAAAATCATGAACAGTCAGAGGTCTGAAAGGGTCCAATTTAGGACAAAAATCACAGAATTTGTAGCAGATTTATGAGACTTTTGAGAAAAAAGTTCCACACTGATGAGACAATAAATCAAAATGTGATTCACAAAGAAACAAGAAAAAGGCTTTTAAGAAGTGAAAAATGATCCAGTTATGGACGAGAAACACAGGTGAGACACACGTCCACAGGTGAAACAGTTCACAGGTGAAACAGTCCACAAGTGAGACAATAGTCTACAGGTGAGACAGTCTACAGGTGAGACAGTCCACAGGTGCGCTCTTGTTGTCTCAGTGACTCATTAACCCTCCCCTGTCCAGACACGTCTCAGCTCCGCTATGACATCATCCCTCACTTGTCTTCCCACCGTCCTCTGTGGCGCTGAGCCCAGGAGGACAGAAAACCTGTTATCTGTGAGTCAGCTGAGACAGACCCTACAGCAGGTTACCACGGTTACAGCTAAGGTGGGCAGCAGTGATTGGTGGACTGAAGTCCGGGTGCCAGTAGAGCAGGACTCAGCAGGTCAGTTGGGTTTTAACAGCAGAGACGGGGGTGTTCACCAGTTTATCATCAGATACAAACATATTAAATTAGGGACAAATTTACAATTTTCAGACTTACACATTTATTTTTTTTCAGTTCAGTTCGTTTTATTTGGAACGTGTAACCATACAGTGAATTTGAACCAAAATCATTCTACATAGCGTATACTGAAACGTCAAAAACAGAAGTAAGTAAGAAAACAGAAAAAGACAAAAGAAACAGATGTCAACAAAAAAATGATGAGTCCAAGTAAAATCACCCACTCAAGAAGGAGTGAGGAGAAGAACAAAGTTGTGGAGTCCCACCTCGTCTCCCCGGCTTACACACCAATGTATTCCATCAGCTCCACTCCTTATATAGTCATAGGTTTCCATGTACTCATATATGTTTTTATGTTCTAATCCAGGGCTCACCAACTAAAAGTGCAAGAGGTCCGATAAGTCAGTCGTCTTCCCAGCTGAGGTCTGAACCAGGACCAGGGATCTTTAGGCACCTCACCATACAGTTATCATTCAGGGTCTCTGATTTCTTCAACGATTCTGCATGCGTTGTTTTCAGCATTTTTTCCTCTCACTGTGTGACAGTTTGCTACTTTAAAGCCGAGTGTTTGCAGTGACCCATGAATTTCCTTCAAACATCTTTTAAAGAAATGGAAGAGAAATGAGTCACATGGACAAATTTATCTGAAAATGTGCGTTTAAGAACTGTTATCTTTTCATGGACGTTCTTTAAGAAGACCACAGCTGTCTCCAGCAGGACCGTATCGTTTGCTTTTACACATTATTTTATTATCTCTCGTCAAGATGGCGGCGCGTCACCCGCAGCAGCTTGACGCTCCGGACGACTGCGCTGGTTTTTGTGCCTTTTCTGCCTTTTTCAGTGCTCCTTCTGTGATGGACTAATTACCTACAGTCGCCAGGAACTTATAGGCATCGAGTGCCAGCTTACCTCTGACATCTCCACCCCTTATTCCAGTGACTTCCACCACATCCCTGAGGAGATCAATTGAGCGCTCCGTGGCTGCAATTATGGGCAATTATGCCCCACAATCAGCGCAGACGATGGGAGAGAAAGCAGAAACTCCCCAAATTTTACCAACATGTTAAGTGTCCCACAAGAGGGGAGTGAACAGTGGACCATGTTTACAGCAACGTTAAGCACACCTACAGAGCCACCCCCCTCCTCCACCTTGGACAATCAGACCATCGCTCCCTGCTTCTAATACCTGCCTACACCCCCCCACCCCCCCCACCCCGAGGAAGAGTCCCCCCAACCAAACAAACTATTAAAACCTGGTCTGATAATGCTCTCCTCCAGCTGTGGGACTGCTTTGTCTGTGCTGATTTTTAGCAAACAAAATTCCACACTACAGAATTCCTTTGAAGTTTTTTTATGTCAGTTTTTCTCTTTTTGTCCTGGTCTGGGTCTGTCTGGGTAACACTGTCACAGGGAGACAGCAGGTGGATGTGTGGTGAACTTTTCATGTTCAGTACCACACAGATCAGACGGTCACGGAAGTTGCCTCCATAAGCAACGTCCTGCTGGTCCAATGAGGATGCTGTCCCAGGGAGGTGTGGAAGAGCCGCAGGGCCTTCCATCAACAGACCCCCGGGTGGACCTGTACCATGGCAGGCAGTCAGAGTGGCGTGGACACAGTTTCACTCTCCAGGTTACACTGGGAAGGAGGCATGGCTGCTCCGCCCACAGCAAATGATGATTTTACCTGCCACTGTATCCTACAGACAATGTCCAAGATCCCACGCCATAAAATGCCCGCAGCAGTTGAGTTCTCAGCCGCACCTCGGATGCAGTCCAAGGACGGATAATTTTTTCACACATAAGGAGTTGTTCAGAACTCCTTATACAACGATATAGAATGATGATAATCAAGTCAGTGGTGGTAATGCACCTGTAACCTGGTTTCCAACCGCCAATCAAATCTAAAAGAAGAAGAAGAGAAGTTCTGCTTTTTCTTTCAGTTAAAACAAAACAGTATCATCTTTTCTCAAATTCTACTAAAAAGCTTTGGAGTCCGGATGGAGGAGTCTCGAGGTTCGGATCCAGACCAGAGTCCGCCAGTTGGTGACCCCTGTTCTGGTCTATTGCACCATATTCCCTTATAGCATTCTATATTATATGGCATTTCCTTATATTCTTAGGCATCACGATCATAAGACTCGCTATGACATCATCAAAGATCAAAGGCAGGCATCAGTGAACGAGCGCTGACGTGCTTGCTTACACCTGCTTTCTACGGGCATGCAGAAATACTTCAATTCAATTCCATTCAACTTTATTTATATAGCACCATTTCACAACAACAGTCATCTCATAGCACTATCAACTGTAGGGAGGACCCCCACAGTTGCAGAAAGACCCCAGCAATCGGGCGATCCCCTGTGAGCAGCACTTGGCGACGGTGGAGAGGAAAAACTGCCTTTTAACAGGAAGAAACATCCAGCAGAACCAGGCTCAGGGAGGGGCAGTCATCTGCTGCGACTGGCTGGGGGGTGAGGGGATAGAGAAGAAGAAAAGAACAGACATGTAGAGAGCAAACAGCACGATGGGGACTCAATCTATGGGAGAGAACAAACAGATGTTAATGAAAAAATACTTGCTTATACTTGGTTTCTACGGGTATTCACTAGTTTATATGAAGCATAATATCAGCATGTCATTTATACCAGTATATCTGACCATAAAACAAGAGCAAAAAACAAACAAACAAGCAACAAGTCAACAAACCAAACCCATGTGCCTACCGGGTGTCAGTCAAAGCCCTTCTCCTCGTACTTGCTGAATATCTTCCCTCTGGACATATTTTTGAACTGTGTGACGTTTGTTTGTTTCTTTAATTCCACATTCAAACTCTAAACGCTGAAACACAGAAAGTTTTCCTCCTCACCAGTGCCAGTTTCACTCTACATAATCCCCTTCATTTATGTTCACCCTCTCTTTCTGAGAACATGTTCTGAGTGTTGCCTGGCTGCTGATTGTGCTATTTGATAATCCACTAAATCTGATAGTTTGCGTCTTATTGGCTGTAAAACAGCTTGTCTGTCTGGTCCCGATCGCCTGTGTTGTGAATGGATCTTGTTGCTCTTTTCTGGAGAGTGATTAGTTCTGGTTACGGAACCAAACCTCTGCACAGGAACTCAGACATGGTGAAGCCAGAGAACATGTGGAGGCAATCATGATCAAGAACCAACTTTGCTTTAATATTGCTGTGCTTCCTGCTATTTAGTCATTTTTCTCATAAATTTGTTTTATTTTCTGCACTTTTCTTAGTTTTTCCACTTTTAAATGTTTTTTTCATATTTTCTTTTTATTGTTAATTGACTACTGTTTTTAAATAATATAAATACCATTTTATTTTTTAAATAATTTTTAAAACATTCATTTTATTTTACTATTTTTAATAATGTTTAATTTTAATATTTACACTTTTAAATTTTTATTGAAGATTTAGTAATTTTTTTTGTAAATTTAAAAGGATTTATAAAGTTCCTGTTTCTCTAAATATTTGAATCACTTCATAAATTTGAAACCTTTTTGTAATTTTGAACATTTTTCAGTCGTTCTTTTTTTAGTAATTTTTTTTTTTTTGCTTTGAATCAACTTTCAATTTTAAAGATAAGTAAAAACTTACATACTCAACAATTACTAAATTAATTACAAAATTGTACAAATTTGCACTTTGCACTTGCAAGGTTTTAAGATTAAAAATGCTTTTCAAAAGTTATAATTGTACTGGGAGGAGACCCCGGGGCAGACCCAGGACTCGGTGGAGAGACTATGTCTCCCAGCTAGTCTGGGAACGCCTTGGTATCCCCTCTGAAGAGCTGGAGCAGGTGGCTGGGGAGAGGGAAGTCTGGGCTTCTCTGCTTGAACTGCTGCCTCCGCGACCCGGACCTCCGGAAAAGCGGTAGAAGATGGATGGATGGATGGATGGATAATTGTACTGGGAAAAAGTTTACCAAATTTACTGAGAAAAGTTGTAGAGTACATTTATGGAAAAACTGCAAAAATGTTATAAAATTATTGAAAAAAACAATCAAAATTAATATATGTAATTTTTAAAATAAAATATGCAACTGTTTCTTCTAAATTTAAGACTTTCTGAATTCTTTTTTGACTATTTTCATGTAAATTTGTGATGTTTTTTCTTATTAATTTATAACTTTTTCACTTTTCTTCAAATAAATTTGCCACCATTTGCATTTTTCTCCCTTGTCCTGTCAAGCAGCTCGGTGAGCAGAACAGAAATCTGCTTCCCTTATTGTGCCAAACAGATTTACTTTGCCAAAAGGAGCTTTATACACTACCTATGTACTGTATATTGTTTATAAACTCCTCTTGTAATAACTTTTAATACTTTATTTAAATTGTTTTACCCATGAAGGACCTGACGGGGGGGGGGATGGGGAAAGGGGGGGGGAGAAAAGGCAGAAGAACAAACAAAGAAAACAAACAAACCAACAACTACACTGTGGCGGTGGCGCAGTGGTTTAGCACTGTGGCAGCACAGTTTTACCCTCGGCCGGGGGATCGCGGGGATCATGAGATCGTGGGTTCGATCCCAGCCCCCGACCAACAGTGAGCTGTGTGGAGTTTGCATGTTCTCCCCGTGTTGCGCGGGTTTACTCCGGGATTTCTCCGGTTTCCTCCCGCATACCAAAAAACATGTAGGTTTAGGGCGCTCGCGCACGCAGCGACCAGCAGCCGGTGGCTTGTCACCAGACTGCAAACCAAGTCTACCTACGGGTACAAATAAGTAACAAAAAAAAAAAAAAAACCAAAGAAAAGAGACTTTCTATTCCACTGAAGAGCTGTCAGCACACGTCTGGTATCTGCACCTGTTGAAGGAGAGACATGTGTGTGTGTGTGTGTATGAGAGCGCACCCAAAATAAGTGTGTGCATGTGAGTGGTTTTTCAGGAAACATACGAAGAGGGTGGCCGGTCACAGCAGCCCCCCACTCCCCCACCCCAGAAACCCTGAGCAAGCAGGACAATGCCACCAATCCCCACAGAGCACAAATGTCCTGAGGCCACCAGTCCCCAAAAGAGCCAGGCATCCACCTAAGGAGGGATGGCCGAGGGAGGCCGGGCCACCAAGTGGCCAGGGAGGCGGACCCATGCCCTCGGTCCAGCCAAACCCCCAGCGGGCCCCAGGCGCCAGGATGCCAGCACCCCCATTACCTGAACCAGAGACCAGCCTGCGCCCCCAGCATGAGCCCCCTCCAGACACCCCCACAGCGGGCCCGCCACCATCCCAGCACCACCGCTGCGCACTCTGGAGACCCCCACATCCCACACCCGAAGGAGGCGGCAGCAAGGCACAGGGGCCCCACGGGGGGCCGCTCCCCCCCATCCAGGGGAGCCCACACAGCCAGGAGGTGCTACCCCCTCAATCCAGCACCCCCCAACGAACACACACACCCATTCCCACGCACTCACACATCACGCTGTCATACACACCCACTTGCACCCACATGCACTCATTCACTCTCACTTGCCCTCTCCCCCACACAATCCCATCCCACCCACTCTCCCCCTCTCCTGTACTCACTCAATCTCGCTGCCTCTCCCACTCGCCCTCAGATTCACCTGCACCCACTCACACTCACCCATACACACATTCACTTGTGCTCCGACCCACTCACATCCACTCGTGCTCTCCCCTACACACTCACCCACACTCATTCACCCTCATTACTTGGGGCAGCCGCAGCTCAGATGTGGTGTACATGAACGTGCACCAGCGCCCAGCAATGGCTGGGGAGACCGCCAATATGGAACAGCAGCCACATCCCTGCCGACCCGCCCCAGGGCGGCCGCGGCCACAGAAGCAGACCACCACCCGTCTGCTCACCCGAAGCGACTGATCAGTGGACCACCGCAAGCACTCCGAGATGCCGCCCGACACGTCAAGTGCCACAAGAAAGCGACCCACCATCACCATCTCCACTCATCAACTCATCACTCCCCCACTCTCACTTACTCTCTTGTTCAATCACTCTCACTCCCTTGCTCACATCTATTCATTCAGCAGAGCCCAGGGATTTTGACAACATGACGGGCCCCAGGCCTCCAGCCGGGCCTCCAGACCCCCAGCAGAAGGAGGGCAACAGGGGTGTGGGAAGACTCCCCACCCCCATCCCCCATCCATGAATAATGATGGGTGTGTGTTAGTTGTGTGATGTGATTGTGTGCAGGTGTGTGGACTACCAGAGTGAAGTTAAAATTGGGGGGATGGTGGTTGGAGCACCGCTAGTCACTGCTATAGGCAGCGGGGCTCCCATCCCCCAAGGTCTCAGTGTCTTTTGGGGTGTCACCTCAGTTTAAATTGCAATTAAAATTGAGGTGAGGGCAGCCCCACTGAGCAGCAGACAGAGGGATCCTCTTCTCCGACACAGTACTGCACACCCCAAAGCCCTAAGTATATCCAGTAAGCTGTATGTTCCACCCAGAATTGGGAAGGGGTGGGGGGGGGGTGTAAGACTGAGAGGGAGGTGGTCCAAAAGGGTGCCCGTTCCCCCAGAACCCAGCTCGCAGACTGCCTCAGGAGGCCCCCCACTGCCTCCAGATTCCAAACCAAGGCAAGGGCTGCCAGGCCGAGCAGCCCAGGACCTTCCGTCACACCCCGACACTCCCAGCACCAAAGGCATGATGGAGCAGCCACACCCACACCCACTCACACATCTTGCACACACGAACATGCACATTAACAATAATAACAATAATGAACAATGGGCCGGACCCATACGGCACCCCACATGCCAAGGGTCACTCCAGAATGCCCACCAACCACCCACACCAACAGTGGCAGGCCACCCCTCAGCCACAGCTATCCAGAGTCAAAACGACGGCAACATGGCTGCTAACTTGTGCCAATGGCCCCCCTGGCCACCCTTAAGTACCCACACACACACACCCACACTCGTTGCCACAACTTTCTTATAAATATTTAATTTTTTCGCTATAATTTCCAGCCTTTTATTTTATTTCCACATTTTCAGAAGTTAAATATTAATGGATGTTATGGAGGTAATAAAATGTGGTGTTCCACAGGGACGTGTTTTAGGACTGCCCACTTTAGTTTATATTAAGCATCCACAGTGTCCCCTTTTTACAGGTAAATTACTTGGGGCGGGGGGGTTGCTAATTTACAACAAAAAAACGTCTTGCTAGATACATCCTGTGACCCTGACCTCAAACTGTACGTCTGAGGTCAAAGGTCAAGGATTCTGATTTTAATTCAAATTCAGTTGTTTGTTCAATTGTTTTTTTTCTTTGTTTTTGCGGGATAAAGCCACAATTTTTAAGATAAGATAAGATAAGATAAGATAAGATAAGATAAGCCTTTATTAGTCCCACAACGGGGAAATTCCAGGATTGCAGCAGCACAGGGATAGCAACACTCAGAGCAACAATCAGAAGGCAAGGAAAAAAAAAACAAGCAAGCAAGAGCAGCTAATATACATATGTACATATTACTATAAAATATATATATATATATACACACACACAGACACACAGTGCAGAGCATTGTAGCTGGATGGAATAAATATATGAATATATATGATGTATATTTTTGGGCCGTTTGTTAAATTTTCAAGAAAAAAAGCTGCAAATTCTTTAAGAAAAACCCAAATCTTGTATATTTGTGGTGTTTTTAAATGACTTCCTGTCTATTTATTTACAGTCGGAGCTACAGTGAACTCGGCACAGGTGCTTTTCCATCATTTGCTCTTTTCTTTATCTCCTCATTTCTTCGTCTTTGTGGTTTTTATGCCGGCTCCTCCTGGGTGGGCAACTCTAAAATCAGTTTTCCTGCTCTGACACGCCTCGGTGGCAGAAAACTGTTTTAGTTCTCAGAAATGTGAAGTCATTTACTCAGAGGTGCTGCAGAGGAAACGCTGTGGGAGGGCGGCGAGTTTGGACTCGACTGGTGGGAGTTACCGAGGAACAAAAGATGAGTCAGTGGAGCAAAAAGATTCTGCTGAGACGCAGAAAAAACATGCAGAAAATGAGGATTAAAATAGCAGAGGCAGAATTCAAAAAGGGCTCCGTTAGTGTCAGAAACATCCAGTAATTCGAAAATTTTTTACAATTTATCAGCAATTTCTTTCTTATAGATTTACTATTTTTTCTTATATATTTATCAACTTTTTTCATGTGAATTTTTAACTTTTTCTAATAAATTTGCAACTTCTTTATCATGAAATTTAGACTTGTTCTTAGTAACTTCTATTTTTTGCAGCGGACCTCTTGCACAGTATCGAGTGGCGTCTGTATTCCAGTCCACCTGCAGTTCCGTTTCCTCCATATTTTCCCTGCTGCTTTCTCTCGATAAATCAGTGCAGTCACTTCCACCTTTCATTGCACATACTGGAATTGGTGTTTGGGTGGATAGTTTTTTCTTTGTAAAGCTCATGCTTCACATTTTGATCGTTTTTGTGACCATACTGAGCCGTTTAATAGCTGCACAGTTAGCTTAGCAGCTAGCAGCTGTCGTGTTTGTTCATGTTCGCACCATCCCAAGCACCACTGCGCCACAGCGCTCTGTTGTCTTTAAATCACTTTATCTGCTGACGTTTATCATCGTACATTCTGTAAATAGGTACTGATGGTTGTTTTTTTTACGTTGATGGTTCGAGTTTCCCATTTGGATCGTTTTTTATAATCGTAAGTGCTTGCTGTCATGGCTCTTTTTTACCCGGATGTTTGGAAGAGCTGCCAGAAGTCAAGGTGACTGATGGATATGGTCTTGTGAAAAGAAGCTTTAGAATGCCATCCTCGGTGCTGGATAAGGGGCTTAAACTTTGCGTCCAACTCCGTCTTTAACTATGAAGCTGAGTAGCATCAGCCCCCACAGTCACCGCGACAGTGACATTAACAAAAGGACAGAGGACGCAGACATCAGAGATCACAGCAGCACTACTGATGCATGCAGCCTGGAAGGCTACAAGGGCTCAGGGCTGCAGGGTTTAGGGAGGAGATTGGGCCATAATCTTCTCCTCGTCTGCTGCCCACCTGGGACTGGTTGGTGACAGTAAAGCCTTCCCTTCTAGTCTTAACTTTCCACTTGTTCCTGAGATCAGGCTCTTCTGGGAAAGAGTGAAAGTGAACGGTGGAGAACCGAGCTGCTGACCAGCAAAGATGACTGGGCGATGCTCTGCAGAACTCACGCCCTCCTCATACGCTTGACGGCACTTTTCTTCATGCTAGTGGCTAATGTTAGCCAAGCCATCAGGCCGACTAATCACGCTGTTTAACGACAATCATTAATTAAAATGAAACCGAATGTGAAACACCAACTCTCTATAAAAAACCATCAATACCGGTTTACACAATGTGCAATGATAAGTGTAAGCAGATAAAGGGATTTAAAGAGGACAGAACGCTGCAGTCCCGGAAAACTTGATGGGATTTGGTGGTGACCGGATGCAAGTTGTGTGCAGGGCTGGGCAATATGGTCTCAACGTAATATCACCATATTTCCCTGAATTTTCACAATAACAATATTTTTTGTGATATTGCAGGATACATTTTTTTTTATCTTTTAAATTTATACAGAAATTGCAGTTTCACCGGCCAGCATTATTTACCTTCAACATATTCAGAAAAAACAGAACAAAAACTCTTTAGCTCCAGTTTATGAAGAGCAGCTCAGATTTAGGTTAAAATATTTTTTACAACAAAATAATATAAACACTACATTTTAACTGCACACAGCTGTTTGGTTTTATGCTGGATCACTTTAGCTACAGTACTGTTGTTGCACCGACCTGTCCTCGGCCTTTTGGCTCTCGTTGCACTGAATGGATGTTTTGGGTTTTTTCTCTTTTCAGGTGGTTGAATAAAATCAAAACAAAGCAGCCAAAACCAAACTACAACACAACTACAGCCACATCAAGCGGCACATTGTCCAGCGTTAATACCGCTCTAGCGGTGTTGTTGACGTGCAGAAAAAGTGCAGGCAGATTATTCACACTGCTGCATTGTTTTGTTGTTTTTTTTTGTTTTTTGACATGACAGCAGTCTGAAACAGAAACTGAAACTTAAATTTTTCCACCCAACTAGATGTTGACGGTTTGACTTCGGAGCTGCCGCTTCCCACTCCACATTTGTTTTGATATTTCTGTGGTAGCGCGTAACTTCTGTTGGCAGCGTAACAGTGTGACATCGCCACACAGCAGACCCCAAATATCGTGATATTCAGTTTTACACCCGTATCAAAATGTATACCCGTATTATTGTAAACAATACACCCCTAGTTGTTGGCAGTCCGGAATATGGAAGTATGTCTACATTGTGGAAGAAGTTGATTAGTTTTCACATAATGTTGTGACCCCCCCCCCCCCCGAAAAAAATCATTTTTAACTTAAAAAAATATTTTAATCTATTAAATTTGATCCTTTTTTTTAACCAAAATTTATAGTTTTTCCTCATAATTTGACATTTTTGTTGCATAATTGTACTGTTCATTTTTTTTCCTCATATATGTGCCCTTTTTAATCTTCTTGTAAATTAGAGAATTTTTTTCCTTAAAAATGTAGTTTCTGTCTGTCTTTTATGACATTTTTTTTCTTGTCTTCTCACACATTAATCTGACTTTTTTTTTTTTAAATAAATCGATGCAATTATTGTTTTGTGGATTTTAGACTTGTTTAAGATTTTTCTCAAAATCTTTTTTTCTTTCTTGGGCATTTACTCTTATTAATTGGCCATTTTTAATATGATATCTTAAGTTTTTCCTCATAAATTTATTATTTTTTTCTTATTGCAACTTTTTTGTTGTAAATTTAAGTCTTTTTTTTTATCAAATGTTTCTCTATTTCCCTTATAAATAATGTTCCATTTTTCTCATGAATTTCTGACTTTTTCCCTGATAAAAGTCTGATTTTTTTCTGCAGACGTTCCTCACTGACTGTGAGGGTGGGGACCTTCATAGATGCAGCCCAGTCGTCTCTATATTTACTCCAGTTACATGTTAACTATGTGATGGAGGTGATAAAACATGGCGTCTAGAGAAAAAAAGTCCAAAATTTATGAGAAAAAATAAGGAAAACTTTGCTAAATTATCTGAAAAAAACCTGCAAATTTAGGACAAAAAAGTCAGTCATTTTCAAGTAAAATACAACAAAGTTATGAGAAAAAAAAATGCTAATTTACAAGAACAAGTTGCAAATTTTGGGGAAAAAAATTTATGGGAACTTTAACAAATTTCAAGAAAAGCTTACAAACTTATGAAAAGAAGTTTGTTAAATTTTGAGGAAATTTTTTTTCAAGAATAAGAATTGTAAATTTATGAGAAAAACATAAATAGTTCATGAAAATATTTGGTTATTGCCGAACTAATTATAAAGTGGGATAACTGCTAGCTAGCTAGTTTGACGTCCTGCGGTGAAAATGTTGGACAGCAGCACACACACATCACGCCAACACGGCCTCAGCGTGCCAAGTCTGCATGAGCAACGCGTCTTATAGAGGTCGCCCATGTCTAGCCTGAGTCTTGACAAGGTTCCAACCGCCTCCACAAGACATTCCCCATGTAAACTGGCTGACGTCCAATTTGCACCAAATTCTCTGTGGTGGAACCTCGTCTGACTCTGAACGACTCTGTATATTCATATCATGGATGAGGCCAGAAAACAGTCCACTTTACCCTGAATGAACTGATGTTGCCATGGAAATATGTCATCATCTATACTCCAATTATGGCTTTTTTGTCATAAATTCATGAGGTTTTTTTTTTCTTTTAGCAATTTTGGACTTCATGATCAGAAATTTGACATTTTTTCTTATAAATTATATAAATATACAAACAAATAAACTTTATCTGGCCAGTTTTGGAGGTTTTTGTTTCTTCTAAAAACTTTGTCTGGTCAGGAAAAAATGAAATCTTTGTAAGAAAAAAATCTTAAATCAAGGATAAAAATCTTGTTTTTGTGTCTGAAAAAGATATTTTTCTTGTCGTGCAACTTTACTTGTTATATATTTTTACTTGTTTTAAGCAAATTAATCTGGTTTTAAGTAAAAATTTTCTTCTAGAATTGCCTGAAACAAGTAAAATTTTCCTGACACAAAAACTTATGCTTGTTTTAAGCACTTTGATAAGTGACATTTTCCTGCTTAATTGGCAGAAATTTTTAGCTAAAACCAGATTAATTTGCTTAAAACAAATGAAAAATATCAGACAAAAAAGAAGAATTCTATCCTTGATTTAAGATGTTTCAAGTTACTCGGTAGTCAAAGGTTTTTGTGAAAAAGTAATCTGAGTAAATGTGAGGCGTTACTGCCCCGCTCTTATTTTGACAGTCACATGATTGTGTCATTTCCTTCTTGTCTGACTCCACTCAACAGCTGTCAGCAGCTCTGAGCCAATCACAGCTCAGGCCAAGTTTCCCCTTTGACCCTCTGTCCAGCTGTCCTCCTCCGTTTGTCCTCTTGTGGTCCGTTTCCTGTGACAGGAAGTGGGAGCGTGCGCTGATGTCATAGTTTGAATCAGCAGACGTTCTCCACTGACTGTGAGGGTGTGGACCTTCATAGAGGGTAAAAGGCGTTCACTTGTGTAGCGCTTTTCCTCATCTCTGGATGACCAAAGGTCTTTCCAGATCCTGCTGTCCACACATTCACACACTGATGGTGGCGGAGCCGCCATGCACAGGCGCTGGCCTCACCCACCAGGAGCAGCTGGGGGTTCAGCGTCCTGCTCAAGGACACTTCAACATGCAGACTGCAGACAGAGCGGGAATCGAGCCTCTGACCCGCTGATCAGTAGCCGGCCACACTACACCTGCGCCACAGCTGGATGTCAGCTCAGTCATTTCTATATGTACAGCAGTTACGTGTTCACTGTGTGGTGGAGGTGATAAAACATGGCGTTCCTCACGGACGTGTTTTAGGAACGACTCCTTTCCACATTGTCCCTGTTTTACAGGTGATTTATATATGGAGGAGAAAAAGTTGCTAATTATATAATAAAAAGTCTGCAGTTTATGAAGAAAAGTCAAAAATTTAAGAAGAAAAAAATAAGGAAAAGTTTCCTAAATTATCAGGAAAAGTTGCAAATTCTTAAGAAAAAAAATTGCTAATTTTTGACAAAAAAGTGAATCATTTTCAGCAAAACATAAATTTATTAAAACTAGAAAAACACTCAGAGAATGCATACCTCCACCAAGGCTCCTTCCGTCCCTCATGGACCACCTCCAAAATGTAATGGTTTGTTTTGGAGGATTCTTGTTAACAGCGTGTGAGAAGATAAGCACCTTGGTAGAGGTATGTGTTCTCAGATCATCACCAAAATGTTATGGGTTCCTCTCTCACTTACAGCTAGAGGAAACAAGAAGAATGAAAATTGAAAATTCACTGGATGACTATAAGGGACAATGGTATATTAATATCAGAGATGATGGATGGATGGATGGATGTGTGAATTCCTATTTGCAAAGCTGTGTCCAGAGTTTATTTGTTCAGGAGTCTGATGGCAGTGGGAAAGAAGGAGTTTTTTAGTCTGCATGTCCTGCATTTCCCACTTCTGTACCTCCGGCCTGAGGGTAGAAGTGTGAACAGTCTGTGCTGGGGGTGGGTGGGGTCCTGGAGGATGTTATCAGCTCTCCTTTGGACTCTGCGGTGGTAGATGCTCTGCAGAGAGAGGAGTGGTGTCCTGATGATCTTCTCCACTGTCTTCACCACTCTCTGCAGGCGTTTGCAGTCCAGGGCAGTAGTGCTGCCGTACCACGCAGTGATGCAGTTGGTCAAGATGCTCTCAATGATGCTGTTGTAGAAATTGTTGAGGATCCTGGGGGACATACCACACTTCCTCACCCTCCTCAGAAAGTACAGCTGCCGTTGAGCGCTCTTAACCCTCTGAGTGTGTATGTTGCCAAACTGCAACATACCCCCCAGTGGTCAAGAGTGGTAAATATTTTTTGTCAATAAAGTAGTTCAGATTTCCAAGGCTATAACTTGAAAGTGGTAAGAGATAATGACTTACTGACAATTAGAAAGATGTAAAATATGATCCAAAGTTTCAGATAGGAATTAATTTACACATCTAATTTGCGTAATGTCACGGCACCTCTTTAAATTCCATAACTCAGTCAAAACTGGACTTTGGACGTATTTACACAAAATATGGTTCAGTCTTTTGACACCATTTTTTGTACAGAGGTACCTCATCATCTTATCTTCAAAGTATATGAACAAGAAATCAGTACATTTAAAAAAAAAAAAACAAAACTGAAATTTCTCACTTACTTTTGACAAAGTCAGAGTGAGAAGGCAGGCTCAATGCCACGCTCTGCCACTAGGGGCACGCAAATTCTCACACTCAAAGGGTTAATCAGCTCTGTGGTGTTAAGTGCCCACATAAGGTCCTCGCTGATGTGGATGCCCAGGTATTTAAAGCTGCTCACACTCTCCACCTCAAGCTTCTGGATGAACAGCGGCCGATGGGGTCTCCTCCTCCCTTTCCTTATGTCAACTATCATCTCCTTTGTCTTGTCCATGTTGAGGGTGAGGTTGTTGTCCTCACACCATGACACCAGGCTGGCCACCTCCCTCCTGTAGGATGCTTCATCACCACCAGTGATGTGTTCTATCACTGCTGTGTTGTCAGTGAACTTTAGGATGATATTGTCCTTGTGGGAGGCAACACAGTCATGGGTGAAGAGGCTGTAGAGGATGGGGCTGAGAACACAACCCTGGGGGTCGCCTGTGTTTGTGATGATGCTGGCTGAGGTCCTGTTATCCATCCTGACAGTCTACAGCCTGCCAGTCAGAAAGTCCAGTAGCCAGTCACAGAGGGTGGGGTGCAGGCCAAGTGAAGACAGTTTATAGGTGAGTGTGTGGGGGATGACCGTGTTGAAGGCGGAACTGTAGTCGACAAAGAGCATCCTGATGTAGGAGTCTTTATCTTCCAGGTGGGAGAGACAATATTAGAGTGCTGCAGCAATGGCATCTTAGATGGACCTGTTGGGCCGGTAGGCGTACTGCAGAGGATCCAGGGTAGCCAGTATGCTGTCCTGAATGAGGGGCAGCACCACTCTCTCGAAGAACTTCATGATGATTAGAGTGAGTGCTACCAGTCTGTAATCATTCAGATATGTCTGCAGGCTCCCCATTTGGGGAGGGGGACGATGGTTGTGGTTTTGAAGCAGAAGGGGACTATGTTCTGGTTGAAGCTTCGGGGCCTTCCAGGGGGTGGTGTTGATCGCTGCGGGTGTTATGTCTGTAATTACCTGATGGACAGATGAGACGAGGTAAGTGGGAAAACACGGCTTTATTGAATGGCTCACACCGACAGCTAGTTTGACAGCTACTGACAGGTTGACAGCTAGACTCCAGGCGAGATAAGAGACCGTAAGATGGCCGACCCGGCTTTATATAGTGTGGGGCAGAGGCACCACCTGGCGATGCGTGTCCATCTTACACTTAACTATCAAATATCACTCCCCCTTCAAAGGTCTAAAACCACTCACTCAGTCAAGACCCTCCCCAATTTGGGACCCAAATCATGTACTAACAAACGAAAACAAATGTCTCAAAATGGCCTAACACATTCACACCAAAAAACCTGAAATGGGGAGGATGGGTGGACTGCTGTCCTGCACACACAGCAAAGAGGATTATTCTGCCTCCTGCTAAAGTAAATTAAAGTCTCTTAGTAACCAAAATTATATGCCATGTTCCTAAACTCGTCGGCCTCCGTCGGTCTATGATGACCATGGAAGAGAATCCTAAACGTCTACTCTGCTGGAACAGCACCGCCTGTGGCTGAACGGGCCGATGCGCGAATGACAGTCCCTGTCACACAGGTCACACTTGTGGGTGGTCTCCGTGCTGCTGGGTCTGTGGCGGTTCTTCCTGCGGGTCCTTTTTTCATCTGCTGTAGCAGTCAGTCTCTCTTCACCCGCCTTGAGCTGTCTGGTCAGGGTGCCTCTCCATTTGGAGCGGTCCGTTGCAAGGTCCTCCCAGCGCTCTGTGTTGATATCCAGGGCCCTCATGTCTCTCTTGCAGATGTCTCTAAAGCGCAGCTGTGGGCGGCCAACGTCTCTCCTGCCAGTTGCCAGTTCTCCATAGAGGACGTCTTTGGGGATTCTGCCATCCTCCATACGGTGAACGTGGCCTAGCCAGCAGAGCCTGCGCTGCCTGAGTAGAGTGAACATGGAGGGAAGGCCGGCGCGGGACAGAACTTCTGTGTTGGGCACTTTGTCCTGCCAGGATATGTCCAGGATGTGGCGAATGCAGCGCAAGTGGAAGGAGTTCAGTCTCTTTTCCTGCCGGGCGTATGTTGTCCACGTCTCACTCCCATAGAGCAGTGTGCTGATGATGCAGGCGTTGTACACTGCCATTTTCGTCTTGACAGAGAGTTTGGGATTCTCCCACACTCGTGTGGTGAGGCGAGCGAGTGTGAAGGCTGATTTTCCAATCCTCTTGTTGATCTCTGTATCAAGGGAGAGGTTGTTGCTGATCGTGGACCCCAGGTACGTGAACTGATTCACGACCTCCAGCTTGTAGTCATCAATGGTGATGGTTGGAGGTGCTTCCGTGCCTTGCGCCAAGACGTTAGTCTTCTTCAGGCTGATGGTAAGCCCGAAGTCCTTGCATGCCTGGGAGAAGCGGTCCATCAGGGTCTGAAGCTCCTGCTGTGTGTGGGTTGTGACTGCAGCGTCGTCTGCGAACAGCATGTCTCTGATTAGAGCCTCGCGTACTTTGGTTCTGGCTTTCAGGCGGGCGAGGTTGAAAAGCCTGCCGTCAGATCTTGTGTGCAGGTAGATTCCCTCTGTTGCTGTGCTGAAGGCATGCCTCAGGAGCATAGCAAAGAAAATCCCAAAGAGGGTTGGCGCAAGTACACAGCCCTGTTTCACTCCGCTGCGTATGTTGAATGGCTCTGAGACGTTGCCATCGTGCTGCACTATCCCCTGCATGTTGGTGTGAAACGATTCGATGAGGCTTTGCAACTTTGGTGGGCATCCTATCTTTGGCAGGATCTTGAAAAGGCCCTCTCTGCTGACCAGATCGAACGCTTTGGTGAGGTCGATGAAGGCGACGTACAGAGGCATGTTCTGTTCTCTGCATTTCTCCTGGAGTTGGCGGATGGAGAATATCATGTCTACCGTCGATCGCTCAGTGCGGAAGCCACACTGAGACTCGGGGTAGACACGTTCGGCAAGCTTCTGTAGACGAACGAGAACAACTCGTGCGTAGACTTTGCCAACAACGCTGAGGAGGGAGATGCCCCTGTAGTTGTTGCAGTCGTTTCTCTCCCCTTTGTTTTTGTAGAGGGTGATGATCTTGGCGTCCCTCATGTCCTGTGGTACGGCACCTTCCTTCCAGCACTGGCAGAGGACGTCATGCAATGGCAGCAGTAGGGCGGTCTTGCAGTGCTTGATCAGGTCAGGGGGTATGCCGTCGTTGCCGGGTGCCTTGCCAGCGGCCAAGCTATCAATGGCCTTACTGAGTTTGTCGATGGTTGGCTCGGCGTCAAGTTCGTCCATGGATGGCAGGCAGTCGATGGCATCAAGGGCTGACGGTGTCACGGTGTTCTGTCTAGAGTAGAGGTCGGAGTAGTGTTCCGCCCATCTCTCCATCTGCTTGTTCTTCTCTGTGATCATCTCCCCAATGGAAGATTTGAGGGGGGCCGTCTTGCTCTGAGCCGGACCAAGTGCTTTCTTGATGCCATCGTACATACCACGGATGTTCCCTGTTATGGCAGCGGTTTGAATGTCTTGGCTGAGCTGAGTCCAGTACTCGTTGGCACAGCGCCGATCAGTCTGCTGAACTTTGCTTCTCGCAGCCCTGAGAATCTGGAGATTCTTCTCGTTTGGGTACTTCTTGTACTCAGCAAGTGCTGAGCGCTTGGCTTCAATGACGGGGGTCATCTCAGTCAACTTGGCATCAAACCAGTCCTGTGACTTCGAGGTCTTCCTCCCAAAGGTGGCCAAGGCTGTGCGGTAGATGGTGTTTCGCAGCTCTTCCCACTTCTGCTTTGCAGATTCTCCTCCTTGTGGTACACCAAGTTCCTTCTCAAAGGTGGAGGCAAACTGCTCAACAAGTTCAGGTTGGGCCATCTTGCTGATGTCAATCCGTGCCTTTCCAGGTTGTCTAGCATGATGGAATTTCTTCAGCTGCAGCTTGACCTTGCAACACACCAATGAATGGTCTGTGTCGCAATCTGCACTCTGGAACGAACGGGTGATTAGCACGTTCTTCAGTGAGGTGCGCCTGGTCAGGATCAAGTCTAGCTGGTGCCAGTGCTTTGAGCGCGGATGTTGCCAGGAAACCTTGTGTTGGGGCTTGGTCTTGAAGAACGAGTTTGTGATGCACAGATCGTGATATGTGCAGAACTCGAGCAGCCGCTGTCCGTTGTCGTTCATTCTGCCCACGCCAAAAGGTCCAAGACAGGAGGGCCAGGAATCGTGGTCAGCACCCACTCTGGCATTGAAGTCTCCAAGGAGAATGAGTTGTTCAGAGTTGGGGATGATCCTGACAGTTGTTGGGAGATTCTCGTAGAACTCGTCTTTTGCCTCTGGTGTGGCTGTCTGTGTTGGGGCATACACACTGACGAGGGTGACTGGGCCTTGAGTGGTGTTCAGGCGGAGGGTGAGGAGTCGTGCAGAGCCAGTGCTGCCCGGTTCCACCATCTTCAGCAAAGTGTTCTTCACTGCGAAGCCCACTCCGTGTTCCCTGTGTTCGTCACTGCCCTTTCCCTGCCAGTAGAACGTGTAGTCTTTCTCTCTCAGTGTGCCTGCATCAGCTAACCGTGTTTCCTGGAGAGTGGCGATATCCACTCCCAGTCTCTTCAGCTCATTATTGATGATGGCAGTCTTCCTGGTGTCGTTGATGTCCTTGAGGTTAGCAGCGAGTCCTGTCATCATAGTGCGGACGGTCCAAGTTCCCAGTTTTAGAGTTGGTCTCTTTTGTTTTATTGTCTTGCCTGGTGCGAAGGTTCTCAGCCTGCTGTTTGGATTTCTCCTTATCCCCATGCACCCAATGAGGAAAGCAAGCTGTGGCGGGACAACACCTTATTGGCTGGGGGCTGCCCAGCTTGAGGCGGGCGGTAGCTGTCCAGTGAGATCTGATGATCCCTCCCACCGTCGGGAACAACCCCTGGCGCCACACTCTACGCCAATTGAGCAATGGCTTATAACCGGTAACTGTCATTCCCCGTGTTTTGTCTACGCCAAAGGCAAAGCTGGAGTGTCCTCTCCAGTGATCCGGTGTTCTACCTTCCAGCGTTGGGCGTTGGTAGGATTCAAGCCTGGGCAGGAAGATATGGAGGACAAGATGTTGCCCATGCAGCATGTCCCCCCTCTCCACGTCACTGATGAATCCAAAGGAACAGCAGGGCTGCTACAGTTTGGCACCAGCGCCGTTGCAGGAGCTGCCAGAACGATGTTGAGCACAACATAGAACTGCCTTGGGGGCTCCGACTCCGGATTTTTCCTCAGGGTTGACTCCCGAAGCCTTTCCCGTGACCGGGTATGCCGCAAGGCAGCAGAGGTTTGAAATCAGGGTTTACCTTCCCCTAGATGGGCTACCTTCCCAGGTTGACGAGCCACCATCTACCCGAAGCATCTGGTTTTAAGGCGCCAGAGATCCGCCCTCGCCCCTTCTCCTATTAGTAAAAGCAGTTCCGCCGGGCTTAGAGACTAAACCACACGGGCAGGCTAGGAGTTGGACTTAGTTGTCAGAGGCTTTTCGAGACGCACGCCATAAGGAGCATTTTATGAGCACTGGGAGCTTAACCCCAGTGCCGCTCCTGGCTATGACAACCTTGGAACCTCCTAAACTAAAGCAGACAAAACCAAAATAATCCCTTATATAACATTCTTATCAACATTCAACATGTAACATTTTTTTCTCTCTTTTTTTTTTTAAACAACAACACCAATGCAGCAACACAGAACGTGAATATAGACTATTTACAACCCAAGTGTTCCAATAGAATGGACATAACTGGTATGGGGTCCAGGGCACCCTATCAGCCGATTTGCCCCTGGAAACAACTGGTTCTCATAGTGATGGTTGACTCTCCGGACGCTGAAGCCACTCCTCCCCATCATCAACCTCATCCCTCGTCCGTCCTCATTTCCCAGAGCCTCCTTTCGGACACTCTGAAGCTGGTTTGCATGCCACACCGAGCTATCAGAGAGCTTGAAGTGCACCGCCTCCAATCTGGCCACTATGCGCAGATGTTCCTGACGTTACTGATGCTGATGTCTGACCCACCTTCACTGTGGGCGCTCCTCCCCTCAAACCCGGAACCAATCCAGGACCTTCAACTGCGCCCAGCTCAGCTTGAGTTGTTCCTGACGAGCAAGGCGATCCCTCGTGCTCATCGGTCTTGTCCCGACCTCTCTTGGTGCTGGTGTAACATGCGCCCTCGAAACCACAGACCCTTCGTTTCCTCACAGCCAAACTCCGGAGGCACCCTGAGCAAACCCATCAGCGCCACTTGCCGGCACAGGTGCCTTGCCGTCACGCTCGGTACTCCCCTCGACCGTTTCCCGAGCGCCGGCACTGAGACCCTCCTGCGCTGGCCCTGAGCAAAATTTGTCCCGCTTCACCCCTGTGGCATCCGGAAATCCTTCATCCCACACCTCAGGCTCATCAGTCACTGGAATCATTGGTTCCACCGACCACAGCCCAACAACTCTTCTTCAGCGTCATCTTTGATGGCGAAACCCAGTCCATAAAATAAGTCACAGCCCATGATGTTATCGCCCCATGCTGTTACGTGGAATGTGTAGTTGAGCATCGTCGCGGACCTGTACCGAACAGTCAGCTCCAAAGACCCGACTGTGTCCAGTCTTCCACCTCCATAGTCCTATAATGGCGCTGGGTTGCCTCTAACTCTGTGGTGGGGAAAAAACATGTTCACCGTGGCCCAATTCAGCAGTGAACCCTCTGCTCCCGTGTTGATCAACAGCGGCACCTCCATGTCGTCCAGCCTCACCATGGAAAACGTGTACCCGCTTGTGTCTGGTGACACCATTTGGATGATTGTCTTGGGCGAGAGGAGCGATTTCTCCCATGGGCTCTCTGGTTTGACTTTACAGCACATCCTGGCAAAATGGTTCAAGTGGCTGCATCTGTTACACCGTGCTCCTCTCGCCGGACAGTCCTTAGCCTTTTTATGGTGTTTAGCAGACCCACAACCCATGCAAAAGGGCCCTCCTGGGGCTGACCCCTGGCCAGCAACACTGACTTCTGTTTCCTCTCCGTCCGAGCTATCTTCGCTGTCTGGGTCGGTGGCATTTGCCACGGAAAAAGGATCTGGTGGCTGCTGTGGCTGGCGCCCGGTTTGCTTCAGAGCTAGCTTTTCCACGGTTTCCATCTGGATAGCTAGCTTAACAGCTCTGGCTTGCGTGAGCTCGCATGGTGGCGTAAGTAGCCTAGCCCGCAACGTGACGCTACAGCAGTACTCCACCAGCTGGTCCTGCACCATTTCCAGTGCTCCGAAACGGCACTTACTAGCCAGCTGTCTTAAGTCGGTGACAAACTGTCGGACAGGCTCACCTACCTGTTGACACCACTGCTGAAAACAGATCCTCCGGGCTGTCATGTTGTCCGGGGTGTCGAAGTGGCTCGCTAGCAGCTCTGCTATCTCCTTGCAGGTGTCCACAGCACCGAGCGTCTGCATGATATGCTGACCCTCCATGCCCAAGTTGTGTATCAATAGTGCCCAGGCTCTCAGCTTGTTGATCTCCTGAGACCGTATGCGACAACGTAGGTTTGGTATGCCTTGTACCATCTGGGCCATGGTACCGGCAATTCTCCTGGCACTTCGAGGAAAGGGCGAATGAGGGTCATGTACACTTCCATGGTTTAATCCAACGTTGCCAAATGTTATGTCTGGAATTACCTGCTGGACAGACGAGACGAGGTAAGAGGGAAAACATAGCTTTATTGAAGGGATCTCACCGACAGCTAGTTTGAGAACTACTGACTGGTTGACAGCTAGACTCCAGGTGAGATAAGAGATCATAAGATGGCCGACTCGGCTTTATGTGGTGCGGGGCCGAGGCACCACCTGGTGGTGTGTGTCCATCTTACACTTTAACTATCCAACAGTGGGGACGGACAATGCATTGAAGCCCAGGTGGTATAAAGCCAGTAAATTCCGTATGACTGCTTGTCTTGGCGGTGTCCAGCAATGTCTGCCGGTCATATGTTAGCAGTGCGTGACATTTATGCACTGCAGAAAGAGCAGCAAACATGCAAAAAAGAAAGAAAAGTCGGCATTCGAGAACGGAGCGACCAAAAATGTCTGCCTCGGTGGGCGCTATGTTGCCAAAAAGGACCACTTCTGGTGACAATTTCATCAAAATTCATGCAGCAGTTTTTGTGTAATCCTGCTAACAGACAGACAGACGGACGGAGAAACAGACAAACCACCCCATTACATTACCTCCTTGGTGGAGGTAAAAATACTAAATTATGGGGAAAACATAGCAAAATTATAGGAAAAAAAAAACTATTAAATTAAGCTGGAAAAGTTGCTAATTTACAAGAAAAAAATTGCAAATTTTTGAGAAAAACTTAAAAATTTGTGAGAATTTTTCTTTAAATTTTCAAGTTGGCAAGGCAAGGACAAAAATTGGCAAAAATTGGCAAGGACAGCTTCAGGAAGAAGATGGAGGACAAGCTGCAACAGAGCAACATCAACAGGGTCTGGAGAAACCTCAAAACCATCTCTGGGCTCCAGAATACCTCCCCCCAGGCCACGGGGGGCAGGGAGTGGGCGAACAATCTGAATCTGTTTTTCAATAGGTTTGACCAACCGCCCTCCCCCTGACTGCACAACAACCACTGCTGCCTCTTAAGACATCAAGTCCTGCTGCCCACTCCCCACTCCACCAACACCCCCCCACTCCCAACATACAGCCCCCCATCCTGACCCTGACCAGGACCCAGGAGAGGACGGAGCTGAGGAAGATCAAGGCGAGGAAGGTGTCGGGACCGGACGGCATCAGCGCAAAGCTCCTCAAGTCCTGTGCAGACCAGCTGTGTGGGATTGTGGCGTACATCTTCAACCTGAGCCTGAAGCTGGGGAGGGTACCACAGCTGTGGAAAACATCTTGTGTGGTACCTGTACCAAAAACTTCCCATCCCAAAGACCTGAACAGCTACAGACCGGTGGCCTTGATGTCCCACTTGATGAAGACCCTGGAGAGACTGCTCCTTGCTCACCTCCGCCCCCTGGTGGAACCAGCGATGGATCCACTCCAGTTCGCCTACCAGCATGGCATTGGGGTGGAGGATGCGGTGATCTTCCTCCTTCACCGTTCTCTGTCCCACCTGCAGAAGCCCGGGAATGTGGTGAGGATCATGTTCTTTGACTTCTCCAGTGCTTTCAACACCATCCAACCGATGATCCTGAAGGACAAGCTGCTGTGCGCAGGAGTGGACCAGCACCTGTCATCATGGATCCTGGACTACCTCACAAACCGGCCTCAGTTTGTGAGAACCCGGGACTGTGTGTCCGACACGATCATCGGTAGCACAGGGGCCCCACAGGGAATGGTGTTGGCTCCCTTCCTGTTCACTCTTTATACTGTGGACTTGTCACACAACACAACACACTGCCACCTACAGAAGTTCTCTGATGACTCTGCGATCGTTGACCTCATCTTCAATGGAGATGAAGCTGAGTACAGAGGGCTTATCCAGGACTTCGTGGACTGGTGCCATCGGAACTGCCTCCAGATCAACGCGAGGAAAACTAAGGAGCTGGTGGTGGACTGCCGCAGGCATGGACAACCCCTCACAGCACCAGTAAATATACAGGGAACAGACATTGAGATGGTGACATCTTACAAGTACCTGGGTGTTCATCTGAACAATAAACTAGACTGGTCACACAATACTGACGTACTCTACAAGAAGGGACAGCGCAGGCTGTTCCTACTGAGGAGGCTCAGGTCTTTTGGTGTACAAGGGGCACTGCTGAAGACATTCTATGACATGGTGGTGGCATCAGCCATCACTTTTGGAGTGGTCTGCTGGGGCATTGGCATTACTGCAGCCGATAGGAAGAGACTGAACAAACTGATCAAGAAAGCTAGCTCTGTCCTGGGGCAGCGCCTTGATCCGGTGGAGGAGATAGGATAGAGAAGGACGGTGGCTAAACTGTCATCTCTGCTGGAGTCCGAGTTCCACCCTATGCAGGACATACTGAATGCACTGAGGAGCTCATTTAGCAGCAGACTACATCATCCCAGGTGCACAACCGAGAGGTTTCGCAGGTCCTTCCTACCAACGGCTGTCAGACTGTACAACCTAAGCAGGGCTGCTCGCAGAGATAGCAAAAAGACGTAACAACCTAATAGTTTTTTGAATGCAAAAGATGCAATAGACTTACACAATGGTCCCCTTCGGCATAAAACTAGGAAAATGATGATAGCTGATGATATAGTGCGTGTGTGCGTGTGTGTTTTTTGTACTTTTTTACGTTTTTAGAAAATCCTCTGTGTCGTTTCTGCCCTGGAGCGTTTGTGGAATATATGGCGAAGAGCTCCCTGGTATCTACAACATGGATTTCCTCTCCTCTCTCGCACTGCTGCTATCTGTGCTGTGGCTCTTTGTCTCTGAGGTAAACGCGTTCGGCTCCATGGCGAACAGAATAGCGGGCAGAATACAATATTCCAGGGACGTGTTGCTGCGCTTTAACACAGCTGATGCAGCGTCTCTGATTGAGCCCAAACTTCAACTGCCGGACTTTATTTTGAGAGACGGACACAGCGGTGAAAAGAGAAGCAGCAGGAGGAAGCGTGGAAGACGTGGAGGTGTGAAATTGCGCCTTAGGAGACGTCAGTTTGGTAACATTCCTCTTCCTTCGATCATTTTTGGGAATGCACAGTCTGTGAGAAACAAGGTGGAGGAAATTCAAGGCAATGTACGTTACCAGAAGGATTTTAAGAACTGCTGCGTCATGGCTTTCACTGAATCTTGGCTTACTGCGCATGATCGAGATGCAGACCTGTGGATTGACGGCTTTGGAGCCCCGCTGCGCTCAGATCGGCAGGAAGAGGTAACGGGGAAGCGTCAGGGGGGCGGAGTATGTTTATACATTAATAAGCAGTACTGCACATCTGTCACGGTCAGAGAGCGCATCTGTACACCCGATGTGGAGCTGCTGTCTGTGTCACTACGCCCCTTTTATTTGCCTCGTGAGTTTCCCCAACTTTTCATCACAGTTGTGTATATTCATCCGAGGGCAGACGCTGACTCCGCCTCCAGTACCATCTCTGATGTGGTGCAGCGGCTGCAGTCAATTTCTCCAGAGGCGCCAAACTTCATTCTTGGGGATTTTAACCATGTTTCTTTAAAGAAGACACTTAAAAACTTTCATCAGTATGTCTCCTGCCCAACCAGGCAAAAAAAGACATTGGACCTGTGCTATGGATCCATAGAGAGGGCCTATAAATCACTTCCCCTTCCTCCTGTAGGATCCTCAGATCACAACTGTGTTCATTTGCTGCCCACATATAAAACTGCTCTCAGAAGAGGCAAGGTGGAGACGAGAGACATTGATGTGTGGACAGAAGATTCAGAGCACAGCCTCCAGGAATGCTTTGACTGTACAGACTGGAAGATGTTCATAATGGCCTGCGGGGATGATTTGGACTCTCTGGCTGAGCTCACATGCTCATACATGGCTTACTGTCAAAATAAGATTGTTCCACGTAAACGTGTCAAAATATATCCCAACAACAAACCATGGGTTACTAAATCAGTTAAATCCTGCTTACAGAGGAAAGCTCTTGCCTTTAAACAGGGGTCTGTTTCTGAGCTACAGGTTGCCACCAAGGAGCTGAAGGCCGAAATTTTAAGAGCAAAACAGAATTATAAATCAGAATTGGAAAGCAAGATGGCAGCAAATAAACTTGGTTCGGCCTGGGCCAGTATGAAAACTATTGCAGGCCTTCAGAGCACAGAGCGCAGTAATCGTGTGTTTTTAGATGGTTTTAGTTCAGACACAGAGCTGGCTAATGCTCTTAATTGTTTTTATGGTCGTTTTGACTCCTTTCATTTTAGCACAGAAATCCAAGATTTGAAACAGAAACTCAAAGACAATCAGCACTTTAATATTGAGGTGCAGGATGTTAAAAGGGAGTTCCGCGCTGTAAAAGTGAACAAAAGTCAGGGCCCTGATAATATATGTGGACGCCTGGTAAAGTCCTGTGCACATGAACTGAGTCCTATATTTCATTACATTTTCAATAAGTCCTTACAGACACAACATGTGCCTAAGATCTGGAAAGAAGCTGTGGTTGTTCCCGTTCCAAAATCCAGCTGTCCTAAAACGGTAAATGACTTTAGACCAGTTGCTTTGACTTCAATTTTAATGAAAATTTTTTGAAAAACTGGTCAGATGTGAGGTCCTAAAGCAGACTGAACATGCATTGGATCCTCTGCAGTTTGCCTATAGGCCTCACAGAGGAGTGGAGGATGCCACTGTCACTCTGTTTAACATGCTTTTTAAACATCTGGATTTTAATGGGACACACGCCAGGCTTTTATTTGTGGACTTTTCTTCTGCCTTTAATACAATCCAACCTCATATTTTAGTTGAAAGGCTCCTGCAACAATTTGATTTGAGCAATAATCTGGCGGGTTGGATTCTGGATTTCTTAACCAACAGGACACAGAGAGTAAGGGTCAATGGTACATTGTCTGACCTAAAGTGCTCTTCTACTGGCTCTCCTCAGGGGTGTGTGTTGTCACCACTACTCTTCATCCTGTACACAAACATGTGTCGGAGCAGACATGACAACAGACACATTATAAAGTATACTGATGACTCAGTCATTGTCAGTCTCCTCCAGGATGGTGAGAGTGGCCACGGCCCAGTAGTTGATGATTTTGTTCACTGGTGTGAGGATTCCTACCTGTAGCTGAATACAACAAAAACGAAAGATATGATTATTGACTTTAGGAGGAAAACTCCCAGGCACAAAGTCACCATACTAAAAGGCCAGACCACCGAATGTGTACAATCCTGCAAATATCTTGGGACGATTATTGATAGTGGATTGAACTTTGAGGTGAACTGTGAAAGGGTGTGCAAAAAGGGTCAGCAAAATTTGCATTGTTTGAGGAAACTTGCACGCTTCCAAATTGACCGAACCATAATGACTATGTTTTATCGGGCTTTTATTGAATCTGTTTTATCCTTTTCTTTAATGTCATGGTTTGGTCAGATAAAACTGAAACAGAGGAAATCCTTGGATCAGGTAGTTAGATGGTCTAGTCGTTTGCTTGGTGAGTCACAGCTGAGCCTGACATCCCTGTACACCAGACAAGTACAGAGGATGGCCGACTCGATTTTAAATGATGACTCCCACCCTTTGCACTGCAACTTTCAGCTTCTTCCCTCCAGACGGAGGTTTGCTGTCCCAAAAAGTAAAACCCAGCGCTACAAAAACAGCTTTGTCCCTGCTGCTGTCAAAGAGTTGAACAAGCTATAAAAATTATGTTGTACATATTTTATATTTACCTATTTTGTAAGATGTGTGCCTGTGTTTGTGTCTATGTTGAATGTAATTAGTGGCTTGTAAATATGGATGTCACCAACTGCAAAACAAATCTACCTACGGGTACAAATAAAGTAACCTGAACCTGAACCTGAACCTGAAATACCGGTCGCTATGGAGGGTGAGAATATGTATGGGCACATAATCATACCATGCAGGATAACTAAGTAGACGGTTATGCTGTTTCATCCCATCTAACAACAATGCTCTGCACTGTGTGTCTGTGTGTGTATATATATATATATATATATATATATATATATATATACTGTATATAGTTATAGTAATATGTACATATGTATATTAGCTGCTCTTGCTTGCTTGCTTTTTTTCTTGCCTTCTGATTGTTGCTCTGAGTGTTGCTATCCCTGTGCTGTTGCAATCCTGGAATTTCCCCATTGTGGGACTAATAAAGGCTTATCTTATCTTAAGTAAAACGTCACAAACTTATAAAAAGAATTTGCTAAATTTTGAGAAAAAAGTTGCTGATTTAAAGGAAAAAATTGCAAGTTTGAGGAAAAAAGTAATCAGTTCATGAAAAAAGTTGTTTATTGCTGAACTAGTTATAAAATGAGCTAACTGCTAGCTAGCTAGCTAGCTAGCTGAGTAGTTAGCCTCAAATATTAGCCTCTACTTTACTTTCCGTTCTTCCTCCTGTTGACGTAGAGTCACAGTTTTGTTGCTGACGTGGGCAAAGTTTTTGTTGTAAAGCAGAGTTGTTGAAATGTTCGCCTCTGTTGGTGGATAAATAAAGTTTAAAGTGCGAGCAATAAATCCACTGATCTGTTTTATTATTAATCAGAACTTTCCCCTCATCTGTTGTCTCCAGGCTAACGGCTCAAAGAAGCATCGAGGACGCCGAGGAGGCAGAGAGGGAGAGCCGCCGCCGGGCTCGCGAAGCTTTACGGAGGAGGAGCGGTGACTCAGTGCCCGGAGAGTCGTCGCCAGAGGGACAGGAAGACATGTAAGAGCTGAGTGGAGATGTTCCAAAACGTGAAACGAATGAAGAACCAGCTAAACACTGCAGTTCCTCTGATGACCACTAGAGGGTGGCGCACTGAAACAGAATAAAAGCAGAAATATTGATATAATACTGTACAACACGGATAAATACGCACAAACACAAATAAAAACATGGAAACATTAATATAATACTATAACATTTATGTTAATATACAGCAGGGAAAATAAGTATTGAACACATCAACGTTTTTCTCATTAAACATATTTCTGATGGAGCCACTGACCTGAGATTTTCACCAGATATCAGTAACAACCCAAGTAATCCATACATACAAAGAAATTAAGGCAGCTGTGTGCACAAAACAAGTTCTATTTAATAAAGTGGAATGACACAGGGAATAAGTATTGAACACATGAAGAAAAAGCGGTGCAAAAAGGCTTAGAAAGCCAAGAAACCAGCTGAAATCCATCAGAATTTATGAAACCATCCCATCCCCATCAGTGCAAATTAATTTCAGCTGGTTAAGTCCTGACTGATAGCCTTTAAAAAGGTCTGTGAATATCAGATTGTCACACCACAAAGAACTCATGATGGGTAGAAGCAAAGAGCTCTCTCTAGACCTTCACAACCTTATTGTTGCAAAACATAATGATGGCATTGGTTACAGACGCTTTTCTAAACTGCTGAATGTTCCAGTGAGCACTGTTGGAGCCATCACTTGGAATTGGATGAACATCATTTTACCATAAACTGGCCATGACCAAGAGCACCTCGCAAGATTTCTGACAGAGGAGTCAAAAGAATTATCAGAAGAGTTATCCAGGAGCCAAAGACCAGTCATGGAGAGCTCCAGAATGACCTGGAGTTAGCAGGTGCTGTTGTTTCAAAGAAAACAATAAGTAATTTATTCAATCGACATGGGCTCACCTTGCAAGATTCCATTGCTGAAGAAAAAGCATGTTGAAGCTCATTTATAGTTTGCTGCACAACATTTGGGCATGCCAGTAAAATACTGGAAGAATATAGTCTGGTCAGATGAGTCCAAAATTGAAAGTTTTGCATGCCACAACACACTGTATGTTTGGAGGAGAAATGGCACTGCACATTCCATCATGGTGTGGGGGTGTTTTTCAGCTCATGGTACAGGCAGACTTCTTTTTTTCCCATTGTCCTATCAAGCAGCTAGGTAAGCAGAACAGAAATCTGCTTCCCTTATTGTGCCAAACAGATTTATTTTGCCAAAAAGAGCTTTATATAGCACATATCTATGTATTGTATACTATTTATAGACTCCTCTTGTAATAACTTTTAATACTTTATTTAAATTGTTTTACCCATGATTGACCAGACGGGGGAATGGGGGAATGCCCCAGGACAGCTGTGGCCACAGAAGCACCTCACCACTATAGACGCCCGCCTGGAGCGAACGATCAATGGACCCACCAAGTGCACCCGGAGATGTCACCCGACATTGAAAGCACCACACAAATCTGACCCACCACCACATCCCTACTCATGACTCCCTGACTGTCACTTACCCACTTGCTCAGTCAGTCTCTTGCTCACTCCCTTGCTCGCACCTATTCACTCACGGTAGCTCCTTGGGATAATGACAGCATGGCGGGCTCCAGGTCACCAGCCAGGCCCCAGACACACGGCAGAAGGAGGGCAGCAAGGGTGGGGGATGACCCACACTCCTCCACCCCCATGTGCCAGTCATGATGGGTGAGTGTTAGTTCTGTGGTGTCATTGGGTGCAGATGTGTGAACCACCAAAATGCAGTTAAAATTGTTGGGATAGTGTGATAGGGCATCGCTACCCATGGCTATGGGCAGCAGAGCTCCCATCTCCGCCAATCTCCTGCAATTAAAACTGAGGTGAGTGCGGCCCACGGTGCAGAAGTTCACAGAGGGATCTTCTTCACCGACACCGTACAGCACACCCCCATCCCAAAACCCTAAGTGTTTCCAAAAAGATGTATGATCCACCCAGAATTGGGGGTGGGGACTGGGAGGGGGCCGGTCTCTGAGAGAGCCTCCCCCACCTTTCCCCCTGAAGCCATCTCCCAAACTGGCTGTGGAAGCCACCCACTGCCCCCAGATCCCATCCCAGGGCGAGGGGCGCCAGGCCGTGCAACCAAGAACCCGCCAATATTGTACCCCAGCACTCTTCAGCACCAAAGACATGAAGGGGCAGCCAAACTCACACTGACCCACGTACCTTGTACACAAACATATATGACACAGGGTTACAAAAATTATTTTTTTGTAAGTTGTCTGTGTTTTTTCAACTGATTTAAGGCAATTTTGCACCACTGAATCTGACAATGACATCCGTTTCTTTCGATCAGGTCAGGTTTTTAAGAGAAAAAATTGTTTTCTAACACAATTTATTGTTTAAATGTTACAAACTTCGATTACTGTAAACTGAATAGTAGACACTGATAAAGGTAAGTACATGTAAATTGAATGTTACGTCATCATTGTTCAAAATTCCGAGCTTCAACTTCCGTTTATTCGACCCTCTAGAATGCTCAGCAGCAGGGATGTCTCTCTTCAGAGTCCAGCAGTAATCAGCCATCATGACAATTTATGACATCATGTCATAAATTGGCGCACGCAAACTCTTCAGAGTTTGAGAAATTTCAATAAATAAAAAAGAATTTTGTGTCATATGAAGCGAAAATACCCGTACATGCAAACAAAAACATAAAAAACATGTGGCCATAGTTCAAAAAGTTGACCTGACTGAGCAAAACCAGTGAGATGTTTGGATTCAGCACATCAAAATTGTCATAAATTTGATGTTGACATATTATTATAATAATAATACGGCAATCCACATGTCAAGCGACATCCCTAAGTGCTCCCCGTAAGCTCACCTACTACCCCCCCCCCCCAGCCAGACATGGGTGGCGGTAGGGTACCCCTGCAGCCACGGCTGCCCTGGGGCAAACCGACAGAAACGTGGTCACCAACCTGAGACGACGTCCCCCAACCACCACAGAACACCCGCACACACTCATACCCAGTGCTACGGACACTAGAAGCAGTGTGGGCAAAGTGGTCCACCCCGGGACCCAACGGTAGGAAGGCCAGGGAGAACGGAAACCGAACCGCTATCCCCCACGGCCACCAGATGGCCCTCACCACCCCATGCTGCCCATTGAGGTCTTCCTTTCACATGCACACCCTCTACAACACAGGTGTCAAACTCACTCCATGGAGGGCCAAGACCCTGCAGGTTTTATCTCCACCCAGTGTCTTCAACAGGTGAGTTCACTGAATTTCTTCCCACTGATTGCTGATCAGTGAAAACACCTGCTGAAGACACTGGGTGGAAGTAAAACCTGCAGGGTCTTGGCCCTCCATGGAATGAGTTTGACACCCCTGCTCTACAACTATGCATCCACCTGCAGGTACTTGCCCCCACACACGTCCACTCTCACATGTACACGCACATACTGTACATACCATCACATATGTCCACCTACACATACACAGGCAGACTTCATATAACTGAAGGAAAGATGAATGGACAAATGTACAGAGACATCCTTGATAAGAACCTGTTGCCATCTGCCAAGATGCTGAGATGAAACAAGGGTGGACATTTCAGCAAGACGATGATCCCAAACACACAGAAGAGGAAACTGTCAACTGGCTCCAGAGAAGGAAAATAAAGCTGCTAGAATGTCCCAGTCAGTCACATGACCTGAATCCAATTGAAAATCTATGGAATGAACTGAAGATCAGAGTTCATATAAGACACCCACGGAACCTTCAAGATTTGAAGACAGTTTGTGTGGAAGAATGGGCTAAAATCACTCCTGAACAATGCCTGTGCCTAGTTTCTCCATACAGGAGGCATCTGGAAGCTGTTATTACCAACACAGTCACGGAGGCAGCAGTTCAAGCAGAGAAGCCCAGACTTCCCTCTCCCCAGCCACCTGCTCCAGCACTTCAGAGAGGATACCAAGGCGTTCCCAGACCAGCTGGGAGACATAGTCTCTTCACCGAGTCCTGGGTCTGCCCTGGGGTCTCCTCCCAGTGGGACGTACCTGAAACACCTCAAGTGGGAGGCGTCCAGGAGGCATCCTAATCAGATGCCCATACCACCTCAACTGACTCCTTTCAATGTGGAGGAGCAGCGGTTCTACTCTGAGCCTCTCCCGGATGACTGAGCTCCTCACCCTATCTCTGAGGGTGAGTCCAGCAATCCTATGGAGAAAGCTCATTTCAGCCGCTTGTATCCGCGATCTTGTTCTTTCGGTCATTGCCCAAAGCTCGTGACCATAGGTGAGAGTAGGAACATAGACTGACTGGTAAATTGACAGCTTTACCTTAGAACTAAGCTCCCTCTTCACCACAACAGACCGGTACAACGTCCGCATCACTGCAGATGCTGCTCCAATCCGTCTGTCGATCTCTCGCTCCATTTTCCCCTTACTCGTGAATAAGACCCCAAGATACTTAAACTCCTCCACTTGGGACAGGAGCCTGTCCCCAACCCAGAGAGGACAATCCACCTTTTTCCAGCTGAGGACCATGGACTCGGACTTGGAGGTGCTGATTCTCATCCCAGCCGCTTCACACTCAGCGGCAAACTGTCCCAGCAAGGACTGTAGGTCATTGCTGGATGAAGCCAACAGGACAACATCATCTGCAAACAACAGAGATGAGATCCTGTGGTCAACAAGCATGACACCCTCCATTCCCTGGCTGCACCTAGAAATCCTGTCCATAAAAATTATGAACAGGATCGGTGACAAAGGGCAGCCCTGCCGGAGTCCAACTCTCACTGGGAATGACTCCGACCGAGTGTTGGCAATACAAACCAAACTCTCACAACGGTCGTACAGAGACCGAATAGCTCGTAACAACAAGCCTGATACCCCATACTCCTGAAGCACCCCCCACAAAAAACCATGAGGGACGCGGTCAAATGCCTTCTCCAAGTCCACAAAACACATGTAAACTGGTTGGGCAAACTCCCACGAACCCTCGAGAATTCTCGAGAGGGTAAAGAGCTGGTCCGATGTGCCACAGCCAGGACGAAAACCACATTGCTCCTCCTGAATCCGAGGTCTGACCAACGGCCAGACTCTCCTCTCCAGTACCTTGGCATAGACTTTCCCAGGGAGGCTGAGGAGTGTGATCCCCCTCATGGATCGTCACCTTATCGTGGTGGGGGGGTTTGCAGTGATCCCAGGAGATATGTTGTCCGGGGCAATCTGCCTCTGATAGGGTTACCCAAGACAAACTGGTCCTGAGTGAAGGGCCAGACTAAGAACGATCCAACAGACTCTCATGATAAATTCTATATCAAGGATTCAGTGTACCCCGCCCGGTATGGGGTTACCGGGGCCCCACCCTGGAGCCAGGCCTGGGGGAGTGGCTCGAAGGCTAGCGTCTGGTGGCCGGGTTTCCACCCATGGGACCCGGCCGGGCTCAGCCCGAAGGAGTTACATGGGTCCGCCCTCCAGTGGACTCACCACCTGCAGGAGGGATCATGGGGGTCCGGTGCTATGTGGATTAGGTGGCGGTCAAAGGCGGAGACCTTGGCGGACTGATCCCAAGCTTTCTAAACTGGCTTTTCTACTAAATATTAAATGAATTTCACCAAGTGTGTTCAATACTTATTCCCTGTGTCACTCTACTTTATTAAATATAACTTGTTTTGTGAACACCGTTGCCTTAATTTCTTTGTATGTATGGATTACTTGGGTTGTTACTGATATCTGGTGAAAATCTCAGGTCAGTGGATCCATCAGAAATATGTTTAATGAGAAAAATGTTGACGTGTTCAATACTGATTTTCCCCGCTGTACTTAAATTGGAACAGAAGTTACTATGGCAGCTGGACTCATGTAAATTACTGTTTAACATGAATCAGCTCATTATTAGAAGGCATGCTAATGATCGGGAAATTTAAAAAAAAAAAAAACTCGAATAACTCTCTGATGGTTTCTGTAATTTGGTTTCTTTTATTTGGTAAATATCTTTTTTTTTTCTTCTTAGAATTCAACAACTTTTTTGGTAACACTTTTTAAAAGAGCCAGAACATGACAGGGTTATTCGTCGGCCTCCGTCGGTCTATGATGACCATTGAAGAGAATCCTAAACGTCTACTCTGCTGGAACAGCACCGCCTGTGGCTGAACAGGCCGATCCGCAAATGGCAGTCACACTTGTGGGTGGTCTCCGTGCTGCTGGGTCTGTGGTGGTTCTTCCTGCGGGTCCTTTTTTCATCTGCTGCAGCAGTCAGTCTCTCTTCACCCGCCTTGAGCTGTCTGGTCAGGGTGCCTCTCCATTTGGAGCGGTCCGTTGCAAGGTCCTCCCAGCGCTCTGTGTTGATCTCCAGGGCCTTCGTGTCTCTCTTGCAGACGTCTCTAAAGCACAGCTGTGGGCAGCCAACGTCTCTCCTGCCAGTTGCCAGTTCTCCGTAGAAGACGTCTTTGGGGATTCTGCCATCCTTCATATGATGAACGTGGCCTAGCCAGCGGAGCCTGCGCTGCCTGAGTAGAGTGAACATGGAGGGAAGGCCGGCGCAGGACAGAACTTCTGTGTTGGGCACTTTGTCCTGCCAGGATATGTCCAGGATGCGGCGAATGCAGCGCAAGTGGAAGGAGTTCAGTCTCTTTTCCTGCCGGGCGTATGTTGTCCACGTCTCACTCCCATAGAGCAGTGTGCTGATGTCGCAGGCATTGTACACTGCCATCTTCGTCTTGACAGAGAGTTTGGGATTCTCCCACACTCGTGTGGTGAGGCGAGCGAGTGTGAAGGCTGATTTTCCAATCGTCTTGTCGATCTCTGTATCAAATGAGAGGTTGTTGCTGATCGTGGACCCCAGGTACGTGAACTGATTCACGACCTCCAGCTCATAGTCGTCGATGGTGATGGTTGGTGGTGCTTCCGTGCCTTGCGCCAAGACGTTAGTCTTCTTCAGGCTGATGGTAATCCCAAAGTCCTTGCATGCCTGGGAGAAGCAGTCCATCAGGGTCTGAAGCTCCTGTTGTGTGTGGGTTGCGACTGCAGCGTCGTCTGCGAACAGCATGTCTCTGATTAGAGCCTCGCATACTTTGGTTCTGGCTTTCAGGCGGGCGAGGTTGAAAAGCCTGCCGTCAGATCTTGTGTGCAGGTAGATTCCCTCTGTTGCTGTGCTGAAGACATGCTTCAGGAGCATAGCAAAGAAAATCCCAAAGAGGGCTGGTGCAAGTACACAGCCCTGTTTCACTCCGCTGCGTATGTTGAGTGGCTTTGAGACGTTGCCGTCGTGCTGCACTATCCCCTGCATGTTGGTGTGAAACGATTCGATGAGGCTTTGCAACTTTGGTGGGCATCCTATCTTTGGCAGGATCTTGAAAAGGCCCTCTCTGCTCACCATATCGAACGCTTTGGTGAGGTTGATGAAGGCGACGTACAGGGGGAAGTTCTGTTCTCTGCATTTCTCCTGGAGTTGGTGGATGGAGAAAATCATGTCTACCGTTGATCCCTCAGCGCGGAAGCCACACTGAGACTCGGGGTAGACACGTTCGGCAAGCTTCTGTAGACGAACGAGAACAACTCGTGTGTAGACTTTGCCAACAACGCTGAGGAGGGAGATGCCCCTGTAGTTGTTGCAGTCGCTTCTCTCCCCTTTGTTTTTGTAGAGGGTGATGATCTTGGCGTCCCTCATGTCCTGTGGTATGGCACCTTCCTTCCAGCACTGGCAGAGGACGTCATGCAATGGCAGCAGTAGGGCGGTCTTGCAGTGCTTGATCAGGTCGGCGGGGATGCCGTCGTTGCCGGGTGCCTTGCCAGCGGCCAAGCTATCAATGGCCTTGCTGAGTTCGTCGATGGTTGGCTCGGCATCAAGTTCGTCCATGGATGGCAGGCAGTCGATGGCATCAAGGGCTGACAGTGTCACGGTGTTCTGTCTGGAGTAGAGGTCGGAGTAGTGTTCCACCCATCTCTCCATCTGCTTATTCTTTTCTGTGATCATCTCCCCAGTGGAGGATTTGATGGGGGCCGTCTTGCTCTGAGCCAGACCAAGTGCTTTCTTGATGCCATCGTACATACCATGGATGTTCCCTGTTATGGCAGCGGTTTGAATGTCTTGGCTGAGCTGAGTCCAGTATTCGTTGGCACAGCGCCGAGCAGTCTGCTGAACTTTGCTTCTCGCAGCCCTGAGAATCTGGAGATTCTTCTCGTTTGGGTACTTCTTGTACTCAGCAAGTGCTGAGCACTTGGCTTCAATGACGGGGGTCATCTCAGTCAACTTGGCATCAAACCAGTCCTGTGACTTCGAGGTCTTCCTCCCAAAGGTAGCCAAGGCTGTGCGGTGAATGGTGTTTCGCAGCTCTTCCCACTTCTGCTTTGCAGATTCTCCTTCTTGTGGTACACCAAGTTCCTTCTCAAAGGTGGAGGCAAACTACTCAACAAGTTCTGGTTGAGCCATCTTGCTGGTGTCAATCTGTGCCTTTCCAGGCTGTCTAGCACGATGGAATTTCTTCAGCTGCAGCTTGACCTTGCAACACACCAATGAATGGTCTGTGTCGCAATCTGCACTCTGGAACGAACGGGTGATTAGCACGTTCTTCAGTGAGGTGCGCCTGGTCAGGATCAAGTCCAGCTGGTGCCAGTGCTTTGAGCGCGGATGTCGCCAGGAAACCTTGTGTTGGGGCTTGGTCTTGAAGATCGAGTTTGTGATGCACAGATTATGATAAGTGCAGAACTCGAGCAGCCGCTGTCCGTTGTTGTTCATTCTGCCCACGCCAAAAGGTCCAAGACAGGAGGGCCAGGAGTCGTGGTCAGCACCCACTCTGGCATTGAAGTCTCCAAGGAGAATGAATTGTTCAGAGTTGGGGATGGTCCTGACAGTTGTTGCGAGATTCTCGTAGAACTCGTCTTTTGCCTCTGGTGTGGCTGTCAGTGTTGGGGCATATACACTGACGAGGGTGACTGGGCCTTGAGTGGTGTTCAGGCGGAGGGTGAGGAGTTGTGCAGAGCCAGTGCTGCCCAGTTCCACCATCTTCAGCAAGGTGTTCTTCACTGCGAAGCCCACTCCGTGTTCCCTGTGTTCGTCACTGCCCTTTCCCTGCCAGTAGAACGTGTAGTCCTTCTCTCTCAGTGTGCCTGCGTCAGCCAACCGTGTTTCCTGGAGAGTGGCGATATCCACTCCCAGTCTCTTCAGCTCATTATTGATGATGGCAGTCTTCCTGGTGTCGTTGATGTCCTTGAGGTTAGCAGCGAGTCCTGTCATCATAGTGCGGACGTTCCAAGTTCCCAGTTTTAGAGTTAGTCTCTTTTGTTTTTTTGTCTTGCCTGGTGCGAAGGTTCTCAGCCTGCTGTTCGGACTTCTCCTTATCCCCATGCACCCAATGAGGAAAGCAAGCTGTGGCGTGACAACACCTTATTGGCTGGGGGCTGCCCAGCTTGAGGCGGGCGGTAGCTGTCCAGTGAGATCCGAAGGTTAATACTGGGAGTGAAAAGGGGAAAAATGACAGAAAAACAAGGGAAAAAACTGAGCAACAACTGGAAAAAGTGGTGGAGAAGCAGAGTGAAAACACAGGGAAAAACTGGGTTTAAAACCAGAAACAAAGGGGAAGCCGCAGTAAAAAGAGAAAAAAATTAGGAAAAAACAAACTATAGATATTGGAAAAAAAAATGGAAAAAAACGAGGTAAAAATAGGGTAAAACCGGGAGAAAAATTGGTCAGAACTAGAAAATGGTAAAAAAAAAAAGATAAAGAACATAAACACGATAAAACTGGACAAACTGAGGGGAAAAAACCAAGGACAGACTGGGGTAACATCCGGAACAAAAAACAGGCAACAGAAAACTGGTTAAACATGACAGGGTTAGTCTTGAAAAAAGCAGGAAACAAACAGTAAAAACAGGATAAAAATGGGATTAGAAAAGGGAAATACAACATTGTAAGTACCAGGAAAACACATGGAAAATAGGGGGGGAAACAGTGTAAAATTAGTGTCAGAACAATGTTGGTACTGAGAAACCTAACAGGGTCAGTACAAGAGAACACGGGACAAAAACAGAAAAACAGTGTGAACACAGGGAAAATGGGGGAAAAACAAGGTTAAAATGATTTCAAACAGGTAAAAAAGAACATTTGGGTACCAGGAAAAAGAACAGGCAAAAATGGGTTAAAGGCAGAGTAAGTTGTGAAACAGAAAACAGGTTTCTAGTTATTTATCAGAGAAAAGAGGATAAAAGCAGATTTTGCCTGTTCCTCCATGTTGTTTTTTTGTTTCTTTCCCCGTTATAAAGCATTGCTCTTATTTTTGGGATCAAACCTGAGAAAACTAATTTGCATATGAAAGTATTCCACAGGAAAGAGACATGAAGAGACGTAAAGAGCTGATGACCTCAGCTGATGTTTCCGCTCGTCACCGGCACGTTGCAGTTGGCGTGCTGTTGTTCTGGACGTGTCAGCAGCGTGACGGGGCAGCAGACGTCTCACAGCTGCTTTCTCATTACACAGCCTCACAGCTATGTGGAATAAACATGGCCGCTCCGTGTCTGGGCCTGCGGCAGCGGCGGCGTGACTCAGCGCGGGCCATCTGCAGCCATCTGATCACAGGCTTCTGATGGTGATGTCACCCCGCGCTGACATGGGCTTTCAGCTGCTTTACGTGATGGTCCCCCGCCTCAGGAGTGACGACGGTTCAGATCAGTCGGCTGTTACTCTGTTCTCTAGGCTGCGCTGACAGAACGCTAACGGAACGCCGGCCCAGAGAACAGCTCTGAACCTGCAGCAGAAATCCTCTCACTTCCACCGTCTGAGTTGGAAACTTGTCATTCTCTTCATTTGCTAAATTCTTATACACTTGCATTGGGTTTTTTTTTATGACTTTTCAGCTTTTTATGCAATTTTTTGCATTTTTCCTCAGTAAAATTTCAGCTTTTTTCTTGTAAATTTTCAACTTTTTCCTTAAGTTTTCAACTTTTTTCCTGCAAATTTTTACATTTTTCCCTTGAAAATTTGTTGCTTTTTTCTCATAAATTTTCATCTTTTTTCTTTGAACATTTTCAGTGTTATTCTTGTAAATTTTCTTGTAAGTTTTGAATATTTTTTCCTATAAATTTATAAGCTTTTTCTTACAATTTTGCAGCTTTTTCTTGTAAATTTGCAACAGTCATCTAACTGCTAGTTAAATTTTCATTCAATGTGACTAAATTGAAATTTCTGACATCTTAAATTTTCAACTTGGCAAATTTCATCACTTCTTTGAACCTTTATTCTTACACATTTGTGCTGAGTTTACATTTATGCGATGCTGAGTGCTAAGTTTTTTTTCTTTTAAATTAATGTATTTTGTATTGATTTGTGATGCTTTTTATTGTTTCATTTCTTTTTTCTTATAAATTTGAGATTTTTGTCCTAAAAAATGGATTGATTTCGTTTTATCACTTAGTGTTATCAGGACTGGGTTAAAGATTAATAAGAGGAATCAACAACATGCTAGTAATTGCAAGCTAATCGGGCTAACGGCAGTTGCCAAGGGACGCTGCGCACATAAGTTAATAGAAAAAGTCGGATGACAGCTAGGGACCACTTAATTATTTTGGGTGCATTTCACCAGTTCATTGCAGTGTTTGGATTTGGTAAGAGGTGTAAAAAAACACAATAGTAATGCTATGCTAAGCCAATGGGGCTAGCAAGCAATAGCAGACACTGCAATTATAAGAATCACTGACATCGTCCCAATCTTCCAAGTTTTCATTAAGATGTACGCCCAACTCACTGACGTTGGCCGGACGTCTCCCCAACAGCACACATACGTCAGCCCAACATGGGGCCGACATCAGCAAGTTTACATTGGGAAGGCATCTTATAGAGCTTGTTTGCTCATTGTCACGCGCGGCTCTAGGGAGCCACGCAATAAGAGCCAAGGGCGAGCCAGTGAGTCGTGATGTTTTATTAAAGGAAGGGGGAGAGGGATGAGGAGAGCACAGATACTCGTACAGAGGTTCACTCACAAGTTGTACAGCGCAGAAGCAGGGAGCTCGTACCGGACATAGGGGTAACAAGACATACATACTCACAGCGGGTTACAAACACAGGAATGCTGTAAGGGGAGTAGAGGCTGACACCAGACGAAGGGGCTTCAGCCTAGCAGTGCTTATGTCGCAGCCCCGAGTCATCGAGGCTGCTCCTATTTATTCTCATTGGCAGCGCCCCAGCTGATGAGGATTAATTGGCCCCAGCCGTCTGTAATGCTGCCAGCTGGGAGCCTGCTGAGACACTGCTCAATGAGAAGCAGGGGTGAAGGAGAACATGGGCTGAGCGCTGAGACGGCATCTCACCCCATGGTGACAGAGCCTCCCCCTCAAGGTCGGGCTCCTGAATGACCAGGAACATCCCAGCCCCCCGCCCCCACCTAGGGTGGGAGGAAGGGAGGCAGGACCGGAGGGGAAGAAGCAAAGGGAAGGACAACACCAACAGACCAATGTAGGGTAACAGGGCAAAGAAAAAACCCAAATACAGTACTCTACATCGCACCAAAAAAGAGAAAAAAGAAAAACCAGGGCACAGATGGGGAGAATACAGGACACGGGAACAGATAACCCACCAAAAGAATGACAAAAAACGGATAAAGCAATTACAGAGTGTGGATAACAGAACAAACACTACTCCATAATGCAAACAAAACTAAGAACAGGACAAGAGTGATAAAAACCGCTGAGTACGGGTAAAGAAGAGGGAGAAAAAAAAAACACACAATACACAGCACCATATATATATATATATCAACACGCACAGTCACCTAAAGGAGTGAAAGTGACTGGGACAACGGACAACTACAGAGCATGGTAAGATGGAAAACAAAACATATAACTCTATAATGCACAGACAAAGCTAAAAACAAGGCACAAAAAGGAAAATGCTGAGTACGGGAAATGGAAAACACACAGCACTATGAATATATATCCACCAACAGGACAAAAATAATGGGAATGACATGCACCGGTAAATAAAAAGCAAACAGAATACCCGGCGCCAAATACAAAGAGGGACACCTAGGAGAATAACGGTGACAGGGTAAAAGAACAACAATAAGGTAAAAAGCTGAGTATGGTTAAGGGGAAAACACAATACACAGCGCGAAATCTACAGGAGGTCCCCTAGAGGGAAAATGGGGACAGCTTCACAAGATAATGAGGTAAGATGCCGAGTACGGTTGATAAGGGGAGAACACAATACACGGCGGCAAATATACGGGGGGTCACCTAGGGAAATACTGGTGACAGGTACATAAGATAACAATGGGATAAAATGCTGAGTACGGTTAATACGGGGAAAAAAAAACAATACACAGCACTATGAATATGTATTTACCAAAAGGACAAAATATCTCACCCAAGTGACCATAACAAAAATAAGCGGCACCCGAGGAATATGACAGGAAGAGTCCAAAAATGGCCGAGATGGCTCCGGAGATCTCCCCGCCCACTGTCCAGTTGGCGAACCAGGGAAAGGGAAATGTTCGGAGGGCGAACTCCGGACCCAGATCCCAGGAACCCAGTCCACCGGCAGCCGAACCAGGCCACCCAGAGGCAAACACAGATCATCGGGGGGAACCAGATCACCGAACCAAAAGTCTTGCGGGTCGGGTCGTCGACCCGCATCACTCAACCACCAGGACCGTTGAGACGGACGAAAGGTCAAAACGGGTCCCGGTGGAAGAGGCTCAGGGGAGAGCCGATGACGAGGGCGACGAGCGTCAGGCCGCAGGGAAGCGGCCACCTCCTCACCGGACCTGGACAACACTGGGGCAGCACCCACGTCGGACCCCGATCGGGCCTTAGGCGAACCCACGTCGGACACCGCTGGAGCAGCACCCACGTCGGACCCCGATTGGGTCTCGGGCGAACCCACGTTGGACGCCGCTGGAGCAGCACCCACGTTGGACCCCGATTGGGTCTCGGGCGAACCCACATTGGACACCGCACCAGAACCGACCTCCAACGTTGAACCTGGACCCTCCAGCACCATGAGGAACAGCAACTCCTCGCCGGTGACCCTGGGAGAAGGCTCAGAAGAGAAAACAGAACCGGGATCAGGATCACCGGCAGCGCCAGAACCCGGCGAGACGAGCTCAGACGCAGCGGGCGGCTGCACCCGGCTCGTCTCCCCTAGAGACAGGCTGAAGTGCTCAGAGATATAAAGGGAGAAAAGAAAGGAGAGCACTCGCCTGATCTCAGGTTCTGACGCCGTCCAGGACTGCGAAGATCCAGGATCCGTCGTCAGGAGGTCGTTGTCAGGCTCCCATCCAGCCGCGTCGGGCCCCGCAGCCAGCACGATGGTCAGCGCAGCTTGAGGTTCCTCCAGCTCCGGTGACCCCGCCGACGATCCACTCGGTGTGAAGCCAGAAGAATCTCGTCCCGCTGGACCGAACCGCTCCTCCGTGGAGACCCGGGGACGCTCAGTCATCGGCGCAGACTCCACGCAGCAGTCAGTCCCCCTCCTCCATCCGCAACGTAGCTGCGGAACCACAGGCCCTCTCCTTATCCCACCACGTTGACCCGGAGCCGGGGATCGCTCGGCGGAGAGAGACACAGAGGATGCAGGATTAGGAACACAGGTTACAGCAGGTGGGGGGAGTTCAGGGAGCTGCGAACCCTGAACTCCTCCTCCAGGAATGTGACAGAGCAAATCATTAAGCTGATGTGAAAAAACTATGACTTGCCTGTCTCCTGGAGGTTGAATATTGCCTGCTGTGGTGGATACCGCTTCTTCCTCTCCCCGCCCGGCGATAACGGAGGACCCCCTGGGGAACCGTCTGAGGGTCGCTCGCGTAGTCTCCAGCAGAGAGCTCACCAGGCCGGGATTCCAGGCACACACAGCAGTCAGGAAGCGCGTCGAGGAGGAGGGGAAAACAGCCGGGGTGAGCCAGCCCAAATGTCCAGGAATGACAGCGGGGGAACGAGGCTCAGGGAACGAGGCTGTGAAATCTCCACACTGACGAGACGAGGAGGTGACAGCTGCGTGGGGGGAACGGTCCTGGCGGCAGCCCAGAACTGGATCCGGACGAGGTTCGTGCAGAGGTGACTCGGCGATGTGATGATGGCTATTCCCAGGGGACGAAGCGAGGGGGGAACCCAGGAATCGCCGCTCCTGATCGGAGATCGAGGCGAGGAAGGCGTTGAGCACGGGAAAGCTTCGTAGCCCTGGAGTCCTCTCCACCAATCTCACTGCCGCCGCCACATGCCTGAAGATGGTGACAGGACACACAGTGGAGCTCGCGACAGCCACTCGGCCCCAGACGTAACTGCTGTCAGCTGCGGCTCCTTGGAGGGAATCCCGAGTGACGTGGCGCAGGTCGGGGGAAGCCCTCTGGTTGGCGCGAACTCCCGGACTGGAATGGCAGCAGGAACGGGATCCCGAAGCAGGGGGCAACGTCATCCACTTCGGCTTCCTGCCGGGATTTCCATCCAACCCGCGGAGCTTCTCTCGCTGTGTACCTGTGGCGTCTATCCTGGCACTGTCCTCAAGATGGAACACAGAATGAGGGTAACAGTCCAGGAGTTCCTCAGCACGGCCCGGATGCCAGCGTCTTGCGTTGGAGGCGTCGTGCAGGGAGAAGAGCGTCCCGTCGACAGCCCCCGAGATGGACCTCAGCTCGTCGCCCTGGCGCCGGGAGTGACTCCTGGGAAACGGCATGCTAGCAGCGCTGACACCCCGACAGAAAGGTCCAATTCCACAGCGACTCACGGCCGCCGGTAACTCGTCTGGCTGCGACATACCATCACGTGCGGCTCTAGGGAGCCACGCAATAAGAGCCAAGGGCGAGCCAGTGAGTCGTGATGTTTTATAAAAGGAAGGGGGAGAGAGATGAGGAGAGCACAGATACTCGTACAGAGGTTCACTCACAAGTTGTACAGCGCAGGAGCAGGGAGCTCGTACCGGACATAGGGGTAACAAGACATACATACTCACAGCGGGTTACAAACACAGGAATGCTGTAAGGGCAGTAGAGGCTGACACCAGACGAAGGGGCTTCAGCCTAGCAGTGCTTATGTCGCAGCCCCGAGTCATCGAGGCTGCTCCTATTTATTCTCATTGGCAGCGCCCCAGCTGATGAGGATTAATTGGCCCCAGCCGTCCGTAATGCTGCCAGCTGGGAGCCTGCTGAGACGCTGCTCAATGAGAAGCAGGGGTGAAGGAGAACATGGGCTGAGCGCTGAGACGGCATCTCACCCCATGGTGACACTCATTGTGCAAAGATATATTCCTGATGCAAGCCTTGTATGTTGGGCCAGTGTTGGGCCGATGTATGCATGCTGGTAGCAAAGTAGCACTAGCCTAATTAGCAAAGACAAACCGTTCTTCCCCATCTCCTCCTCAGGTACAATGGCGTTCTGAAGCCCAGCACCTCCCCCTTGTCCCTGGAGGAGGACGAAGGCTTCAGCGACTGGACTCAGCGCCAGGAGAGGAGGAGGCGGCAGCGACTGCAGGAGCTCAGCCACGGAGGCGAGGAGGAGGAGGATGAAGAGGAGTCGGCAGCGGTGGTGGAGGAGGAGGCGCCGCCTCTGAACACCTCCTCCCTCAGCCTTCAGAGGCGGGAGCAGGAGGAGAGGGACAGGCTGGAGATGGAGAGGAGGAAGGAGCATCAGGAGGAGGCCATCAGAGCCGAGAGGGCCAGGAGGGAGAAGGAGAGGGAGGAGGAGCAGAGGAGGAGAGAGGAGGAGGAGCAACAAAGGAGGGAGGAGATCCAAACACCAAACACAGAGGTAATCTGAAACTTTCAGCTTAATATTTCTTTTTGTTGTAGTTTGTCTTTTGTCTTATAAATATGCAGTTTCTTTAAAGTAGAGGGCACTCAGAGAGCACATACCTCTGCCAAGGCTCCTTCCCTTTGTCCTCCCTTCCGTCCATTTGTCCGTCCATATCACCATCCATCTGTACATTGTGAGAGAGGGCCTTGGCGGAGGTATGCACTCACAGATCACCTCCAACATCTAATGAGTTCATCTTTGGGCCAAGAACCACCTCTGGTGAAAATGCCATCCAGATCATCCAGGAGTTCTGGAGGATTGTTGCTCACACTCTGTGAGAAGATCAGAGTCTTGGTGGAGGTATGCATTCTGAGATCATCACCAAAACCTACTCATGTGTTCAGTGTGACATCACACACCTTTGCTGAAAATTTGAATGAAAGGCACAATTTAAATGCAATCTATTATTATTATTATTATTATTATTATTATTATTATCAGACAGAGAAGTTACAGCAAAACAATATGACTACATTATATGACTACATAATAATAACAATAATAATAATAACCAGACTGTCATAATTGTACTGACCCTACACTGGGGCTGAGCAATTCCACCTTACATCAACATCATGGTTTATTGAATCTTTCAGGTCAGTTTTGTTTTGTTTTTTTCCTCCTCTCTTCTCCATTACAGTTTATTGACAAGCTTCATAATTATTCAGCAATATTACACAACAGTGCGGGATCATACCGTTTTTTTTGCAGTTATCAACTACAAATTCACTATTGCCGCAATTTTCCAAGATACTTGAAAAAATATTCTATGAGAGAATTGACATCTTCATACTGAAGAATAATTTATTGTGTGAGCAGCAATATGGGTTCAGACACAAGAGGACAACTGCATTTGCTCTAATGGAATTTATAGAAAAAATATCAACTGCCATTGAAAATAAAGAGTATTCAGTTGGGGTATTCCTGGATCTTCAAAAAGCATTTGATACAGTGGATCATAATTTATTATTAAAGAAACTACAAAATTGTGGTATTAGAGGGGTAGCACTGTCCTGGTTATGGAGTTACTTAAAGAATAGATATCAGTATGTATGTGTTGGTAACAAAAACTCACAGTTACTGAAGGTTACTTGTGGAGTCCCACAGGGTTTAGTTTTGGGGCCATTGTTATTCAATATGTATATAAATGATATATGTAAAGTTTCAGAAAAAATGGACTTAATACTGTTTGCCGATGACACTAATCTATTATGAAGTGGAAGCAATTTGGAACAACTTCTGGATACACTCGGAAAGGAATTAGGAAAGCTTAAACTGTGGTTTGATTCAAACAAATTAACGCTCAATTTAAGTAAGACAAAATTTATAGTTTTTAACAACCATCACAACAGCTTAGTATCTAAACTCAGTGTAAATGGTGTAGAGACTGAAAGGGTATCAAAACTAAATTTCTTGGAGTAATAATTGATAATAAACTGTGTTGGAAGTCACATATTAATTATATTAAAGGTAAAATATCCAAATCAATTGCAATACTACACAGAGTGAAATATTTGCTGAATCAACCCACACTATATACTTTGTATCATTCATTAATATTCCCATACATGACATATTGTTCTGAAGTATGGGGAAATACATATAAAACAAACATATATCCAGTCTTTATGCTTCAGAAGAGAGCTATTAGAATAATAAACAAAGCTGCTTACAGGGAACCAACAAACCCACTTTTTCTTAAATTTAAAGCTCTCAAGTTGAAAGATCTGGTTGACTTTAAAACTGCAGTAATAATGTTTAAAGTGAAGAATCTATCACTGCCCACAAATATCCAAAAGTTGTTCCAAATAAGGGAGAAACAATATCATTTCAGAAGAACATGTATATTTCAAAAACCTTCAGTGAGAACTACCACCAAGCAACACTGTGTTTCAGTGCAAGGAGTCAGATTATGGAACGATTTTGGACCTGAATTAAAATCATGTACAACGCTTGGACAATTCAAACAAAAACTAAAGGAAGAAATACTCCAAACATATATACAAGATGACATGTAAAATCACATCAGGATTCTCATATCCAGTCTGTGTTGTGTTGTAGCTTAGTTTTTTGTCACATTTTGTCTTAGCTTTGTTCCGAATTGTAATCGCTCTTGTTTTGTTTTTCTTTTGAATTCTTGGATGGAATATGGGTGGGCAATATAAGCTGCAGCTTCAGCCATCACCCATTTCGGATAACTTATGTTGAACTGTATAATCAGAGGAGTTATTGTCTAATTTGACCTTGTTGGATTTTCTTTCCCCCTTTGTTATATTATTCAGTTTCTTTTAACCTGTACTTTTAATCTATCCAAAATAAAGATTCATTCATTCATTCATTCATTCATTCAAATTCACATTGTTTGATGCAGCAAAGTTTAGCCTTCACCGTCACCTCCCACTCTCGTCTTCCTGTACCGGCGTCCTATGTCCCACCCTTCCTTAATTCTGATTGGCTGCTTAGAGAGGTCTGACATTGACGAGCGCAGCTGTACAGTAGTCTGACAAGTTAACATACTATATATTTACATAGCCATGTTAGCTGTTTTAAAGCCACAGGTTTGGTCAGTGCTGGCGTGATGACGCAGCCGCTTGGTGACATCATCACGCCGAACATATAAATGTAAGGGACGGCCATTTTACAGCCTCTCTCTCTTCTCTCTGTGGCGCTCAACCTCCCAACTGACAACACTTCTGTACCACCACAACAAGGTCTTTTTGTAATAAAGTTCATGTTCCCAGCAAGATGTTCTCTGTTCCTTACAACATTCTCAGACGTAACACATGGCGATGAGGATGACCCACGTAAAACCGAGGAAAAAACCCTAGTGACGGAAAAATATTACAATGATGCAACCAGCATTACGGCCTGAAGAATTGTCTTCTTCCACCACAAACAACATGCAGGTCAGTCAACTCAACGTTATGCCACAGAGCTCCGAGTCTTAGCGGGCATGTGGGCCTTTGGGGCCTTAGAAGATGAGCTAATCTGTGACAAGCTAGCGGAAGGCACGAGCAACAAGTGGCTAAGAGAAGAGCTAATACTAACGACACAGCAATTCATCGCGGACCTTTGCCACCTAGCTAGCACATGCAAATTTGGTTTATTAGAGGTTGAGATGGTGCGGCACCAGTTAGCCAAACAGCTAAGCCAGACATTGCTAGCACACGCCATAATCACAGAAAGGCCCGGTGATACGGCAGAAGAGGCCGAGGTAAATGCCACGGATTGGAGGAACGCTATGAGGTGTTTCCTATGTGGCAACTGTGGCTCCCCAATGCACTGGGAGAGAGCGCGCTCCTGTCCGGCCAAGGGGCAGCGATGCCAACACATGGAGAGAAGGCATAAACTGGACTCGCCTCCGATCCTCGCCCGGCATAAGCATCAAGTGAGCCGCTGTAGAGCTGCAGGATAGAGAGTTCACAGCCCAGCAGGAACCAGCAGAGCAACGCCAATCCAGAGCACGTTCCTGCCCAGAGAAAGGGCAGTGACCGGACTCGCCTCAGATCCTCACCCAGCATAAGCCACTGCAGAGCTGCAGGAGAGGGAGCCCTCTTCTATCGGGAACTCCGGGACACGACAACCAAATACAGGTTCTACCAACGGCGAAGGCAACACATCGCCACAACCAGACTTCCCAGGAGAGGGGGAGAAGAGGCTGGGATGCTTTCAAATCTGTGCTCAACATCAGCCTCCAGGAGGCACCACTGAGCTGCAGGATGAAGAGTCTGTGACCCAACAGGATGCAGCAGAATCATCACAACCTGGTGGATGCCCCACAGCAGACGTGAGAGCCACACAATCACAACCACGATGCCGAGTGCAGCCAAATGGAGCGTCACTCACAGTGGTGGACTGGGTTCGGGTCCTCAGATCTGAACACCCGGACCCGCAGTCAGCCTCAACATCGTCACCATCACTGACACCCATGAAGATCGCCACACAGCTGAGACCAGCTGCCGTCCAGATGACTGATGGTTCGAGATACAAGCCAGCCATCTGTGGAAGGTAAGAGCAGCTGCCACCGATCAAGATGCAGCATTGGAGCTGACCCAGCTGGTGTGGGATCCTGGCTGGGACATTGCTGATGAGTGAGTCGTGGCTTCAGTGGGATGGTGCCCAAGTCTGCTGCAGCTGGTGGCTCCAGGGCGCGTCTACCACAGACTCGCCTCAAGGCCCCTTGAACGAAACTGCCTTCCTCAATATAAAAAAGGACTGTCTTTAGCTGTGACTGGAGTGGTAGCTTAGAGGTAGAGCATCCGCCCCACAACCAGGAGACCGTGGGTTAAAGGCCAGGTCATACCAAAGACCATAAAAAAACGGTACTTTCCACCTTCTAGCTTGGTGCTCAGCATAATAGAATGGGGAAAGGACTGACCCCTCCACTGCAGCTTTCACTGCTTACAGTAGCTGTGTGGCCTAAGGTCAGAGAAATGGAGATAGGCGCTGCCCCTATACACCACATGGTGTCTCACATGCTGTGGAAGGCGTTTAGCTAGGGGCGCGGCTGCCAACAGATGTGGCATAATAAACCACTCAGCCATGTGGTAGTGCACCAGCTGGCTCTAGCTGGTTCTGGGGTATTTCAATTACCAAATTGGGGAGGGTAAATTGATAGTGTTTTCCAAGGGGTGGGGGTTGAATGTGGTGTTCTAAAACCACAGGTCTGGTCAGTGTCGTGTGATAACGTGGTCGCTCAGTGACGTCATAATACCGAACATATAAATCTAAGGGACGCCCATTTTACAGCCTCTCTCTCTTCTCTCTTTGGTGTTTGATCTCACAGCTGACAGCACCTCTTTACCACCACAATAAGGTCTTTTTGTAATAAAGCTTGTGTTCCCAGCAAGGCGCCCTCTGTCAGTTCCTTACAACATTCCCAGACATAACACAGGTGTTAGAATTACCACCTGTATTTGTAACATTAACGTCACATATGTTAGCATTAGCATTTGTATGTCAGTTATCATATGGTACAGTTGTCATATAATGTGACAGTATGTGTAACAATGCGGTCTGATAAGATAAGATAAGATAAGATAAGATAAGCCTTTATTAGTCCCACAACGGGGAAATTCCAGGATTGCAACAGCACAGGGATAGCAACACTCAGAGCAACAATCAGAAGGCAAGAAAAAAAACAAGCAAGCAAGAGCAGCTAATAAACATATGTACGTATTACTATAAATATATATATATACACACACACACACAGACACACAGTGCAGAGCATTGTAGCTGGATGGAATAAATATATGAATATATGAACACACAGTGCAGAGCATTGTAGCTAGATGGAATAAATATGTAAATATATAAACACCCACAGTACGGAGCATTGTAGCTAGATGGAATAAATATGCAAATATATAAACACACACAGTGCAGAGCATTGTTGCTAGATGGAATGAAACAGCATAACCGTCTACTTAGTTATCCTACATGGTATGATTATGTGCCCATACATATTCTCACCCTCCATAGCGACCGGTATGTTCCTAGTTGTATGCCGGAGGGGACCATTGTGTAAGTCTATTGCATCTTTTGCATTCAAAAAACTATTAGTTTGTTACGTCTTTTTGCTATCTCTGCGAGCAGCCCTGCTTAGGTTGTACAGTCTGACAGCCGTTGGTAGGAAGGACCTACGAAACCTCTCGGTTGTGCACCTGGGATGATGTAGTCTGCTGCTAAATGAGCTCCTCAGTGCATTCAGTATGTCCTGCATAGGGTGGAACTCGGACTCCAGCAGAGATGACAGTTTAGCCACCGTCCTTCTCTCTCCTATCTCCTCCATCGGATCAAGGCGCTGCCCCAGGACAGAGCTAGCTTTCTTAATCAGTTTGTTCAGTCTCTTCCTATCGGCTGCAGTAATGCCACTGCCCCAGCAGACCACTCCAAAAGTGATGGCTGATGCCACCACCGTGTCATAGAATGACTTCAGCAGCGCCCCTTGTACACCAAAAGACCTGAGTCTCCTCAGCAGGAACAGCCTGCGCTGTCCCTTCTTGTAGAGTGCATCAGTATTGTGTGACCAGTCTAGTTTATTGTTCAGATGAATACCCAGGTACTTATAGGATGTCACCATCTCGATGTCTGTTCCCTGTATATTTACTGGTACTGTGAGGGGCTGCCCATGCCTGCGGCAGTCCACCACCAGCTCCTTAGTTTTCCTCGCGTTGATCTGGAGGCAGTTCCGATGGCACCAGTCCACGAAGTCCTGGATAAGCCCTCTGTACTCAGCTTCATCTCCATTGGAGATGAGGCCAACGATCGCAGAGTCATCAGAGAACTTCTGTAGATGGCAGTGTGTTGTGTTGTGTGAGAAGTCCGCAGTATAAAGAGTGAACAGGAAGGGAGCCAGCACCGTTCCCTGGGGGGCCCCCGTGCTACTGATGATCGTGTCGGACACACAGTCCCGGGTTCTCACAAACTGAGGCCGGTTCGTGAGGTAGTCCAGGATCCATGATGACAGGTGCTGGTCCACCCCTGCGCGCAGCAGCTTGTCCTTCAGGATCATCGGTTGGATGGTGTTGAAAGCACTGGAGAAGTCAAAGAACATGATCCTCACCATATTCCCGGGCTTCTCCAGGTGGGACAGAGAACGGTGAAGGAGGACGATCACCGCATCCTCCACCCCAATGCCATGCTGGTAGGCGAACTGGAGTGGATCCATCGCTGGTTCCACCAGGGGGCGGAGGTGAGCAAGGAGCAGTCTCTCCAGGGTCTTCATCAAGTGGGACGTCAAGGCCACCGGTCTGTAGCTGTTCAGGTCTTTGGGGTGGGAAGTTTTTGGTACAGGTACCACACAAGATGTTTTCCACAGCTGTGGTACCCTCTCCAGTTTCAGGCTCATGTTGAAGATATACGTCACAATCCCACACAGCTGGTCTGCACAGGACTTGAGGAGCTTTGCGCTGATGCCGTCCGGTCCCGGCGCCTTCCTCGCCTTGATCTTCCTCAGCTCCGTCCTCACCTGGGTCCTGGTCAGGGTCAGGATGGGGGGCTGTGTGTTGGGAGTGGGGGGGTGTTGGTGGAGTGGGGAGTGGGCAGCAGGACTTGATTTCTTTAGAGGCAGCAGTGGTTGTTGTGCAGACAGGGGGGAGGGCGGTTGGTCAAATCTATTGAAAAACAGATTCAGGTTGTTCGCCCACTCCCTGCCCCCTGTGGCCTGGGGGGAGGTATTCTGGAGCCCCGAGATGGTTTTGAGGTTTCTCCAGACCCCGCTGATGTCGCTCTGTTGCAGCTTGTCCTCCATCTTCTTCCTGAAGCTGTCCTTGCCTTCTCTGATCTTTCTCCTCAGCTCCCTCTGTACGGACTTCAGCATCTCCCTGTTCCCTGACCTGAAGATCCTCTTCTTCTCTCTCAGAAGTGTTTTTATCTCAGGGTTGATCCAGGGTTTGTTGTTTGAGTGACGCCGTATGGTCTTGGTGGGAACAGATTTGTCCACACAGAAGCTGAGGTAGCCCGTGAAGGTGTGAATGAGGCCATCGATGTCCTCACCATGTGGATCGCAGAGCTGCTTCCAGGCGGTGGCTTCAAAACAGCCCTTTAGGGTGTCCATTGTCTCCTCAGACCATAACTCCACAGTGTGCATGGCCGGAGGTTGTCTGTGCACTAGGGGTTTGTACACCGGCCGGAGATGAACCAAGTTGTGATCCGATCTCCCGAGTGGGGGGAGTTGTGATGAGGTGTACGCCTCCTTAGTGTTTGCGTAGAATAAATCCAGTGTTTTATTGTCTCTAGTGTGGCATGTGACATACTGGGTGAACGTGGGTAGAATGGGAGACAGTGAAACATGGTTGAAATTGCCTGAGATGAGGAGAAGAGCATCTGGGTGTTCTGTCTGCAGCCTGCTGGTTACTGAATGGATGACGTCACGTGCTGTCCCAGCGTTCGCCGTCGGATTTGCATAAACAACAATGCAGATCACGTGTGAGTGTTCTCTCGGGAGATATGTAGGCCTCATGCTAACAGCTAGCAACTCAATGTCTTTGCTGCAGTGTCGTTGTTTAACAGTGATATGTCCCGGTCTGCACCAGTTGTTGTTAACATACATTATCACTCCACCGCCCCTAGCCTTGCCACTGTCTGGTGTTCGGTCAGCTCGTATCATGTGAAAACCCTCCAGCTCAATGTTAGCATCTGCTGCTAGTTCAGTTAGCCACGTCTCAGTAAACAAAAGGAGAGAGCACTCCCGGTATGTGCTATCATAACGGGAGATAGCCGCTAGCTCATCTAACTTTCCCAGTATCGACCGTACATTTCCCATGACAACAGATGGAAGGGAGGGTCTGTACCTTATATTTTTTGTCCTCCGCCTTACTCCAGCCCGGCAGCCGCGGCGTTTTCGCCTCAGTTCTCTCGGTATGTCGAGTTTTTCCAATGGGACCGGGTGGCGGTTGAATGCTAGCAGCTGTTCTCTGCTGTATCGTATCCTGCTATAGACAGTGGCTCCGTCCACCGGCTCAGGAGACATTTAGGACGATCTGTGTGTCCGTGATATAAGTGGGGTGAAAAAAAAAGACGGATCAAAAGAGAGAGGAAGGGAAAAAGACTCGGAATCGAGCCGCTGTTGCAAAAGGCAGCCTACTCGTGTGGCGCCGAGAGAAAAAAAATGATGTGTTAGCATTAACGAGTATATGTATCATTTTTAGATGTGTTAGCATTAGCATTGGTTTGTGTAAGATTATCATGTCAGGTGCCAGCATTAGCATCTATATTTGTAATATTAATGTCAGCTATGTTAGCTGACAAGCTTTGTTAATATATGTTAACACGTGTTAACATAACTATGTTAGCTACGTTAACACGTGTTAACGTAGCTATGTTAGCTATGTTAGGGAGAAGTTCCTGCACCAAGTGGAGGAGTTGAAGTATTTTGGGGTCTTATTCACGAGTGAGGGGACAATGGAGCGAGAGATCGACAGACGGATTGGAGCAGCATCTGCAGTGATGCGGACATTGTACCGGTCTGTTGTGGTGAAGAGGGAGCTGAGCTCTACGGCAAAGCTGTCGATGTACCAGTCAATCTACGTTCTTACCCTCACCTATGGTCACGAGCTTTGGGTAGTGACCGAAAGAACAAGATCACGGATACAAGTGGCTGAAAAGAGCTTTCTCCGTAGGATTGCTGGACTCACCCTTAGAGCTGGGGTGAGGAGCTCAGAGTAGAACCGCTGCTCCTCCATATTGAAAAGAGCTGTTGAGGTGGTATGGGCATCTGATCAGGATGCCTCCTGGACGCCTCCCACTTGAGGTTTTTCAGGCCCATCCCACTGGGAGGAGACCCCGGGGCAGACCCAGGACTCGGTGGAGAGACCATGTCTCCCAGCTGGTCTGGGAACGCCTTGGTATCCTCTCTGAAGAGCTGGAGCAGGTGGCTGGGAGAGGGAAGTCTGGCTTCTCTGCTTGAACTGCTGCCTCCACGACCCGGACCTCCGGAAAAGCGGTAGAAGATGGATGGATGGATGGACATTAGCATTAGCAGCTCAATCTCTAACATTATCATCTGATGTGTTAGCGTCGGCATCTGCATGTCTAATGTTATCATACGTGTTAGCATCAGCATGTGTATCTGATAGAGTATAGAGTGATAGGCTAGAGCAGGGGTGGGCAATCATGTGCCATGGAGGGCCATTCCACTGCAGGTTTTCTGTTCCACCCAGTCTCTTCAACAGGTGTTTTCACTGATGAGCAATCCTTGAAGCTGATCAGAGCATACACCTGCTGAAGAGACTGGATGGCACAGAAAACCTGCAGTGGAATGGCCCTCGCTGCCCACCCCTGGGCTAGAGTGATGATATAGAGTGAAGTACGAGGCGGTAATGCACCTGTAAGCTAGTTACCAACCGCCAATCAAGTCTAAAAGAAGAAGAAGAAGAAGCTTGTGTAGTTGTAAAACTAGCGTATTTTCTGTATTAGTGACTCACCCATCAGGTGTTTGATGTGTTTGAATCTCAATATTTATTTTTGTTTCATGAACAGACGGAGAGAAGAAAAGATGTTAAAATCTCGTACACATCGAAGGTTTTTCTTCAGAAAGAGCCCAAACACTCCCACTCCAACGGCAGAGCCATCACGCAGGAAGTGACATCACACATCACCAAGATGAAAAAATCTAGCAGGTGAGCAGAACATTTAATTTTTCAAAGTAACCCATGGTGAGCTTCAGAGGAGAAGGTTATGGACTGCTTTACCTAAGAGGAGAAGTTAACCAGGATTTATGTAGATTTTTACATCTTTTCCTGATAAATTAGCATTTTTTTTAAAATCATGGATTCACAACTTTTTCTCTTAAATTCATAAAACTTAGAAATTTTCAACTTTCTCTTGTAAATTTACAACCTTTTTTTTTCATAAATGTGGAACACGTGTGTCCTATGGAGCAGAGCGGGGGAGCATGAGGAGCAAGAGGCCATTGCAGAGGCAGAGCTCCGTCTGGAGAAGATCAGGAGGAGCCTCCAGGAGAAGGAGAACCAGGAGAGGGAGCAGCTGAGGCAGCGGCAGACCGAGGAGGAGCAGGAGCTGGAGGAGCTGAAGAGGAGGAGGGAAGAGAGGAGGAGGGTCCGGGAGGAGGAGGAGAAGAGGAGGGTGGAGGAGGAGCAGCAGAGGCTGGTTAGAGAGGAGGTGAGGAGGAGCAGGAGGAGGACAGGGTGTATACATACACATGTGTGTTCTATCTGGGCGTAGAGCTGAAGGTGTTTTTCTATCAGGAGGAGAAGAGGAGGATGAAGGAGGACATTGAGAGGAGGAGGATGGAGGCAGTGGAGAGGATGAAGAGCCTGAGCACGTCCAGCATAGACGAAGACGAGAACTTCAGCCCGTTCAGCCCCAAAGTTTCTATGCACAAGGTCAGAAAATTAATGTTAATGACCCGATAAAAGAATAAAAAATAATGGCCATTGGTGGTGGGGGCGGGGCTTTGAGCATTTAGGGTGGAGCTTTAGAATTTGTGGGAGTATGTGTGGTTTTAGTGAAAGAAGAGTGGGTGGGGCTTTTGTCCTTTTTTTTACAACTCCTCATCTGTTATATTATCATGTAATTTGTTAGCATTAGCATCTGTATCTGTAACATTATTGTTGTTAGATGTGTTCCCATTAGCATATGTATGTGTAACATTATCATTAGATGGTAACTGTAGTGTTGTTCTTGGGACGTATTATGGTGTGACACGGGTGGTGACGTCACCCGGAGTATAAGTGGGCTGTGCAGAAGAGGAGCGCTCTCTTCGACCGCCTCTCAGCCCAACGGGAGCGTCTCTATACGTAAAGTGAGTCTATAATATAGTCCTGTGTAGTTCACCACTCGCCTCATCATTGTCCCACGTTTTAGAGACATAACATTTGCCGACGAGGATAAGTTATGGATACTGGCATGCCTTCAATTCGACCATTTTTGGAGTCTCCAGGAGAGCCTCTGGTTCCTTGGGTGAGATGGTTTGCTGCGTTTCAAAATTATTTGGTGGCATTAAACCTCGGTGACCTGAAGAAGGTATGGGCACGGGCAATTTTGGTCCACAATTTAGGTATGGAAGGACAGCGTGTTCTTGCTACCTTGGGTGCTAGCGATAGCTTCAACAATATGGCTGAGCTAATGGCACGACATTTTTGTGCGCCTGCAAATGTCATCATCAGGAGGATCCAGTTTCGGCAGCGCCACAAGTGGGTTGGCAAGTCAGTGTAACATTATGTTGCAGACCTGCGGCAGTTGGCTGGAGACTGCCAGTTTGGTGAATTAGAGGAAGAGCTGGTCCGCGACCAGCTGGTGGAGCACACACTTTGCTCGTCAGCACAGTCAAGACTCCTCACACACTCCGGCAAACTGACATTAGCCACAGCTGTGGAGATGTCTCAACAATGTGAAGCAGCGGACAAATTATCACGCAACCTCGGCGAGAGGGCTATGCTACACCGCTCTGACTCACAATCAACGGCGCAGGCTGTGGACCCGGACAGCGAAGATAGCAAACAAGAGGAATGCGCTACAGCTGTGAAGATGAGGTCGGCCCCGGGATCACCCACAGGTTTGAGTTGTGGGTTCACTAAGCACCGGTATAAGGCTAGGGGGTGTCCAGCGAGAGGTAAACGCTGCAGCAAGTGTGGACTCCTGCATCATTTTGCCAGGGCCTGTAAGAATTTTGAGTGAGGGGAACGACGACACGAAGTGGATTCCCCCACCATGACTCCTACGGTTATTCACACCGTCTCTCCGAGCACAGGTGGCCATACGTACTGTTATGGTGGAATTGGACGGCGTGGAGGTGCTGTTACTGGTTGACGTGTGCGCGATAAGGTCCATGTTGAATTGGCCTACTGTGGGGAGTTTCTTCCTGTACTACCAAGTAAGAGGTCTTTCAACGCCGTTTTCTGGATATGGAGGAAACAGACTGTCCATTGTGGGATCGCTAGAACTGACGGTGAGGTACAAGTCAGCAGAGGTATGCAATTTGCAGTTTGTTGCAACCGTCAGTCATGCAAATGTTATTGGCTGTGACCTTTTTTACGGACTGGGTTTCACGATCACCAGCAGAGGCGGAGAGGAGTGGCCGGGCCGTGGTTTGTGGGACCGGCCGATTCTGCGTGTGATGGACGATACAGTATAAGACGAATCATGGCCTTGTATTCTGGAAGATGAGCAGGACCAATCCCACCCAGGGCCATAGCGGGAGGGTGCCTGTGCCAGGGCCCAAGTTACCCTAGCTGAGGGAACTGGGTGGCGCGGTGGGATGCCTGTGACGGCGGGTGGAGCCAAGTGGCTGGCCCATCCTGTATCGGGAGTTCGGCTAGGAGGTACTGAGAAACGGGAGGTCACAACGGCTTTGCCATTGTCTCAAATGAAAGGGAGTGGGGCAGGATCGACTGGCACGGCGAGACAACTGCAACACAGGAACTCTGGAAGATGAGTCGGGCTCCTCTGGGGGTCACTGATGTGGTCCAACCCAGAGAGGAGGCCCGGTCAAGAAGGATTCGCAAGAACTGGAAACAGCAGGAGGACCAGGGGTGGCTGCAGGTGGTGGCTGTTAGGGAGGATGACTACCTTCAGCTGTCTGATGGTACATGGAGGCACGCCAATGAGCTGCGGCGTGTCTATGATGAGAGAGAGGCGTCTCGGGACCGCCGTGGGTCATCTCCGAGCACCAAGAGAAGAAGATGCTCTGGGCGGGACCCGCCTGACCGGTCTCCGGGGGGCGGCCTCTCCACTGTGACTGACTGGTAATGGGGGGCAATGTGTTTAATGTATGTTGTTGGTATAAATTGCCCGGGTTGAAGTAACTATGCATGGCGTTGGAATGAGTAATGCTCATGTTGTTTATTAAGTTGGTAAATAGACGTTAACCTGTTTATATATATGTTCATTAGAATAATGGGATTGTTTTATGTTTTATATTAGGAACACGGCGACTTTTATTTAATGGACAATATATTAATAGAGACGGCAGAGTAATCCGTCTGGCCGTGTGGGGGTGGAACAGTAGTCCACCTGTTCTCGCCTAGCCTTAGTTATTTGTGTGAATGTTATAGGCCTTGATATATTTCTGTTTACTTTTAGTGTGTGATTTGAGTTCTAAATTGGGGAAGGTCTTAATTGTATGTGTGTTTTGGACCTTTTTGAAGGGGGGGGGGATGTAGTGTTGTTCTTGGGATGTATTATGGTGTAACACGGGTGGTGACATCACCCAGAGTATAAGAGGGCTGTGCGGAAGCGGGGTGCTCTCTTCAACCGCCTCTCAGCCTAACGGGAGCGTCTCTGTACATACAGTGAGTCTATAATAAAGTCCTGTTTAGTTCACCACTCGCCTCATCATTGTCCCACATTTTATAGACATAACATTAGCATTAGCATCTGTATGTGTAACATGATCGTCAGATGTTAGCATTAGTATCTTTATGTGTAGCATCTGTATCTGTAACACTAACGTCTGGTGTGTTAGCAATAGCACTGGTATGTGTAACATTATTGTTATATGTTAGTATTAGCGTCTATATATGTAACATTATCATATGATGTGCTAGCATTAGCATCTGTTTATGTAACATTATTGTCAGATGGTTTAGCAATAGAGAATGGACATTGACGTCATGCCGCGGTGCATTCTGGGCCATTGTCGCCATTGTCATGGTCCAGATTCTTTGTTTATCTGTAGTCTAGGCAACTGCTAACATGAACTGACAAATGTTTGATGGAACGGCACCAACAGAAAATTCAAATTCCTTATTCAGAGAAACTGAATAAGGAAGCAACGGAGCGCTACCTCTAAAAATTTTTAAAAATAAACAGGATTGATCGGTATGAGGACAAGAAACGGATCTGGACCGACTGCCTGGAGTCATGCCGTCAGATGGGTTTGTCTGCCTGGTTTGTGGGGTGAGCACATAAACCCATGAGCAATTTAAAAATTATAAATCATTAGAGGCTCATGTTCAATTCACCAATGGATGGTCCAGCTGCCTCAAATATTCTGGGTGAACGACCAGAAAACTGTCGTTTAACACAAAGGTAAGCAGTCATTGTTTCTACAAAGTCAAAATGCATCGATTTTCTGTCATATGAGTAATGCTCTTTGAACCCAAGTGTGTCATGAACCAAGCTGGTGCTCCTGTAGGCTCGGTTCTGACCGTTCTCTGTTGCTCGGGTCTCGGGTGATTTATGTGTTTTCTTTTGAGTTCTTGTGGTGTTTATGTCTTTGCTCTTTTTCTTTTCCGTGCCCGTAGCCACCGCACTGGCCGGCGGCTGTTAGGCAGCCTCTTTGACCCACTTTCGTGTGGTCATTGTCTAACATTCGCCGGTCTGACCACACCCCCTGTGTCTTGACAGCCAGCTGATTCCTCCCCGGTGATTGTCTTTCCTGCGCCTTGCCCAGGTGTGCCCAATTTGTGATTCCAGCAGTGTTTGTACTTACGCGGCCTCTGCCAGTCAAACACTGCTGGACCATTGTGCATCATCTTATGTGTACGTAGTCACTTGGATGTACTGTATATGAAGGATTGTGTTCTGCTCGTGGGATGCATGGACTCTTGGACTGCTCCTGGACTATAAGGTATCTGTTTGCATTTCTCTGTGCAGTTGACTGCTACGCTACCACTCCTGAACTGTGGGTTAATCTGTTGGCGTTTCTTCGTGCAGTCGACTGCTACACTTCGGCTGGTTGTCCAGGGTTATCTTCAGCCAGTTGAACCTCCTAGAGGACTCCTAGTTTCACGAGCTTTAACGTTATTTGTACTGTTTGTTTTTGTGGCCACTGTGCACTGTGGTCTGCCCGCGGCACGTTATAGTGTATGCCCTTAAGTGCACCCTGTTACCTTTTAGTCAGTCTTTATTTTTGAACTGTCTTCTTTTGTGTTTAATGCATGTGTTGTGGTGAATTCTGTGTTTAAATCCCATTCTTCCTTCTCCTTCTCCGTGCACTGCATAAAAGCACACGAGGATGTTCGTGACAGAAGGGTCCAGCCAGCCAGGATTTAGCCGGTTCACCCATGCGTTACCTTTTTTTTTTTTTTTTTTTTAACATTTTTCCTCTCCCACCTGTGTTAACCACGATGCCTTCAATGTGACTTTCCCATACCGGCCAAGGCAGAGGATCGGCAGGGAGTCCCACGGTGGAGGAGGAATGGGCGGCGTTCTTCGTTCCTGACTTCATGGAGGAGGCCCACAAAGCCTGTGGACTGAAGGAGAAGTGGAGCAGTCTGGATGCGGCAGAGGGTATTCTGGAGGCGCATCCAGGACTCTGGAATTACCCTCAGTACGCAGACTTGATCGCTTCGGTCTATGCGCTCCAGCGGGAGTTCCCTGGCATAGGGAGAGTGGCGTTCCTCGCAGAGCTTAAGCGAGAACGCACTCCACAGCCTGCAGCTGTTCCCTCTCCCGCTTCGCCAGCGTCGGGCCGTCCCTGTCCACCATCCCAAAGACAGCATCATCCTGCTAGGAAACACCAGGAGAGTTCCTCATCGTCTCTGGCAGCCCTCTTCCCTCCAGCTGCCGTGAAGTCTGCTGAGGTCATCCCGGGAACGGCCACCTCCGTCGTTGTGGAGACGGCTCCTCCACAAGCCTTCAAAGGGGCACACGCCACCGCTGACACGGAGAGGGATGACTCTCTGCCGCCTGCAGCTGGGAACATCAATGACCAGGATGACTGGCAAGTATTTTTTCATTCTAAACCATCTAATGACATTGAATCTTGCCTGTCTCCCGAGGGAGAGGCCCAGTTTCAGCAGTCCGCTGGGTCCTCTCCTCCAGCTACAAATACTAATTCTTTTTCCCCCTCTCCGTGTTTCCTCCAATTTTCCCTTGGTGAAAATGCCGTGAACACACCACCATGTGTGCAGGAATGTTGTCGGAGCTGATGTCTTTCCTTCTGACTGCTGCAATCCATTCCATCCCACGCCTCTTTGTTAGCTTAGATACCCCATTCTCTCCACTTTTCTTCCAAGTTGGGAAGTTAAAAAAAGCCTACACCATTATCAGTCTTTTTCCACGCCAATCGTGAGAGCAGTTGTTGCATTTGATAACGCAGCAAAACTTCCCCATTCTAACGTTGCGTGGTATTCAGAGGAATAATAATGTGATTGAAAGGACCACATTGGAAATAAGTGCTTTTACTTTCTTGTGTCATCCTGGATTTTATATGTTTTATATGGATATTTACATTTCTCATGTGTGAGTAACATATTCAGTGCCATTTTAATAAGGCTGCATGTCCACAGGGAAAATAAAAATGCTCTCAACCTGTTTTCCACAGCACTTTTCATGTGCTTATTAAAAAAAGCACTCTGCCTGGTATCCTGGCAACTGCTTGACCTGTCACTGAAAGTGTGCAAGGGATTTCACAGATTTTGCTCTGAAACGCTCCACTCACTGGAATAAATCACATGAAACTGGTAAGAAAATCCACATCCCTCCAAGCTTTGGCTGTTAAATATTGATCATGGTGTACTTTTAGGCTGATTGTGATCGACTGGTGAGAGAGGTGTGCAGCTGATGAGTGCTGCAGCGCTCTGAAAGTTGAACTTTATTCAGCTTTCAGCGCCATGAATGTAGCGACAAAATACACTGACTGCTGACAGCAGTTTTGCGCTGAGGGCAGTGAGTGCATTAAACACCGGACTACATAGAAAATGAACTGAAAATAATCACCCACAGCAGAAAAAAACACATTTGGTGGACACGCAGCCTAACTGCATTCATTGCTCACTAATAAGCACAGACAGGCAGGACAGCTTTCCCACAATTCCTTGCAGTTTTTCTGTCAGGTGACGTCACAAGCCCATTCTTAATAGCATCGGTGTATGTAACATTAGGCTTATCTTATTAGTTAGATGTTAGCATTAGCATCTGTAACACTAGTGTCTGGTGTGTTAGCATGAGCATCTCTTTATGTACAATTATTGTCAGACGTTTTAGCAATAGCATTGGTATGTGTAACATTATTGTTAGATGTTAGCAATAGCATCCAAATATGTAACATTGTTGTATGGTGTGTTACCATTAGGAATTGTATGTGTAACACCAGCATCTGATGTGCTAGCATTTGTTTCTGTATATGTAACATTATCATATCATGTGTTAGCATTATTACCTCCGCCAGGCCGAAAAGGCCAGGAGGAGGTTATGTTTTTGCCGGGGTTTGTCTGTGTGTTTGTTTGTCTGTCTGTCTGTCTGTCTGTCTGTCTGTCTGTCTGTCTGTCTGTTTGTCTGTTGGTTAGCAAGATAACTCAAAAAGTCTTGGACGGATTTCCATGAAAGTTTCAGGCGTTGTTGGAAATGGTACAAGGAAGAACTGAATAAATTTTGGGGGTGATCCGGTTCACCGTCTGGATACAGGAATTTTTTAAAGCATTTTTCCACACTGTGACATAGTGCCATTTTCAACATGTGCGCAGGCGCAATGGAGGGCGCTGGTCGTCGTGTCTGCAACACAAACTCTGCGTTCTTCAATGTTTTAGGCACAAAAGCACACGGAAAACACTGCTGGCCTGGGCCCGCCAGCGTGCCTGTGTTTGCGCGCAACTGCAAAACCTCACACGGCCAGCTGTCCGCCGTCGGATTCTTTGCCAGAAATTCCCCGGCCAGCCATAGGAGCTGCGCATTTGGCAGAAATTCACCGGCCAGCCATAGGCGCTGCGCAAAAACGAGCTCTCTGCCGGCGAAGCTTCTAAATTCTCGTTTGCCGCGGAGTGCAACCCCAAAATAATATAATATAAAACCCACGGCAACCTGTCTACCCAATTTGCATCCGTCAGTGAAGGAGATGGACACAACAGCAACACTTCAGTTTATTACCTCCGCCAAGGAGGCAATGCTTTTACTACTGAACCACTAGTCCTATCACTATCAGATTGACTGTCATTGATTAATTGTGTGTTTATTGCACTGTCCCTGTCAAATAAACAAATAATCATTGTGAATCCAATTGCTAGTCATATGTTTACATGCTCAAGGAATCTGAAAACGTACACACAAACACTGTATGGGGGGAATTGTGGCGCTTGGCGGAGGTCTGCGCTCTCCGAGTGCTTTTAAGATAAGATAAGATAAGATAAGATAAGATAAGCCTTTATTAGTCCCACAACGGGGAAATTCCAGGATTGCAACAGCACAGGGATAGCAACACTCAGAGCAACAATCAGAAGGCAAGAAAAAAAAACAAGCAAGCAAGAGCAGCTAATATACATATGTATATATTACTATAAAATATATATATACACACACACACAGACACACAGTGCAGAGCATTGTAGCTAGATGGAATAAATATGTAAATATATAAACACCCACAGTACGGAGCATTGTAGCTAGATGGAATAAATATATAGATATATAAAAACACAGTGCGGAGCATTGTAGCTAGGTGGAATAAATATGTAAGTATATAAACACACACAGTGCGGAGCATTGTAGCTAGATGGAATAAATATATAGATATATAAAAACACAGTGCGGAGCACTGTAGCTAGATGGAATAAATATATAGATATATAAATATGAACACACCCAGTGCTGAGCATTGTAGCTAGATGGAATAAATATGTAAATATATAAACACACACAGTGCAGAGCATTGTTGCTAGATGGGATGAAACAGCATAACCCTCTACTTAGTTATCCTACATGGTATGATTATGTGCCCATACATATTCTCACCCTCCATAGCGACCGGTATTTTCCTAGTTGTATGCCGGAGGGGACCATTGTGTAAGTCTATTGCATCTTTTGCATTTAAAAACTATTAGTTTGTTACGTCTTTTTGCTATCTCTGCGAGCAGCCCTGCTTAGGTTGTACAGTCTGACAGCCGTTGGTAGGAAGGACCTACGAAACCTCTCGGTTGTGCACCTGGGATGATGTAGTCTGCTGCTAAATGAGCTCCTCAGTGCATTCAGTACGTCCTGCATAGGGTGGAACTCGGACTCCAGCAGAGATGACAGTTTAGCCACCGTCCTTGTCTCTCCTATCTCCTCCACCGGATCAAGGCGCTGCCCCAGGACAGAGCTAGCTTTCTTAATCAGTTTGTTCAGTCTCTTCCTATCGGCTGCTGTAATGCCACCACCCCAGCAGACCACTCCAAAAGTGATGGCTGATGCCACCACCGTGTCATAGAATGTCTTCAGCAGCGCCCCTTGTACACCAAAAGACCTGAGTCTCCTCAGCAGGAACAGCCTGCGCTGTCCCTTCTTGTAGAGTGCGTCAGTATTGTGTGACCAGTCTAGTTTATTGTTCAGATGAATACCCAGGTACTTGTAGGATGTCACCATCTCGATGTCTGTTCCCTGTATATTTACTGGTGCTGTGAGGGGCTGCCCATGCCTGTCCACCACCAGCTCCTTAGTTTTCCTTGCGTTGATCTGGAGGCAGTTCCGATGGCACCAGTCTACGAAGTCCTGGATAAGCCCTCTGTACTCAGCTTCATCTCCATTGGAGATGAGGCCAACGATCGCAGAGTCATCAGAGAACTTCTGTAGATGGCATTGTGTTGTGTTGTGTGAGAAGTCCGCAGTATAAAGAGTGAACAGGAAGGGAGCCAGCACCGTTCCCTGGGGGGCCCCCATGCTACTGATGATCGTGTCGGACACACAGTCCCGGGTTCTCACAAACTATGGCCGGTTCGTGAGGTAGTCCAGGATCCATGATGACAGGTGCTGGTCCACCCCTGCGCGCCGCAGCTTGTCCTTCAGGATCATCGGTTGGATGGTGTTGAAAGCACTGGAGAAGTCAAAGAACATGATCCTCACCATATTCCCGGGCTTCTCTAGGTGGGACAGAGAACGGTAAAGGAGGAAGATCACCGCATCCTCCACCCCAATGCCATGCTGGTAGGCGAACTGGAGTGGATCCATCGCTGGTTCCACCAGGGGGCGGAGGTGAGCAAGGAGCAGTCTCTCCAGGGTCTTCATCAAGTGGGACGTCAAGGCCACCGGTCTTTTCTAGTTGTTGTTGTTATTACAAGCTATTTGGTCTCTGTACGACTGTTGTGAGAGTTTGGTTCGAATTGCCAACACTTGGTCGGACTCATTCCCAGTGAGAGTTGGACTCTGCCAGGGCTGCCCTTTGTCACCGATCATGATGATAATTTTTATGGACAGGATTTCTAGGCGCAGCCAGAGAACGGAGGGTGTCATGCTTGGTGACCACAGGATCTCACCTCTGTTGTTTGCAGATGATGTTGTCTTGCTGGCTTCATCCAGCAATGACCTACAGTTCTTACTGGGATGGTTTGCTGCTGACTGTGAAGTGGCTGGGATGAGAATCAGCACCTCCAAGTCTGAGTCCATGGTCCTCAGCTGGAAAAAGGTGGATTGTCCTCTCCGGGTTGGGGCCAAACTCCTGCCCCAAGTGGAGGAGTTTAAGTATCTTGGGGTCTTATTCACGAGTGAGGGGAAAATGGAGCAAGAGATTGACAGACAGATCGGAGCAGCATCTGCAGTGATGTGGACGTTGTACAGGTCTGTTGAGGTGAAGAGGGAGCTGAGTTCTAAGGCAAAGCTGTCGATTTACCAGTCAATCTACGTTCCTACTCTCATCTATGGTCATGAGCTTTGGGTAATGACCGAAAGAACAAGATCGCGGATACAAGCGGCTGAAATGAGCTTTCTCTGTAGGATTGCTGGACTCACCCTCAGCGACAGGGTGAGGAGCTCAGTCATCCATGAGAGGCTCAGAGTAGAACCGCTGCTCCTCCACATTGAAAAGAGCCAGTTGAGGTGGTACGGGCATCTGATCAGGATGCCTCCTAGACACCTCCCACTTGAGGTGTTTTGGGCATGTCCCACTGGGAGGAGACCCCGGGGCAGACCCAGGACTCACTGGAGAGACTACATCTCCCAGTTTGTCTGGGAATGCCTTGGTATCCTCTCCGAAGAGCTGGAGCAGGTGGCTGGGGAGAGAGAAGTTGTGGCTTCTCTGCTTGAACTGCTGCCTCTGCGATCCGGACCTCCGGAAAAGTGGTAGAAGATGGATGGATGGCTTTAGCATTAGCAACTGAATCTGTAACACTAGCATCTGATGTGTTAGCATTAGCAACAGTATGTGCAGCATAAAGGTCAGATGGCTTAAGAGTCTGAGAGATGGTGGGGTAGGGCTTTGGAGTGGGCGTAGCCATAGGATGGAGCTTTACTTTGTGGTAGCATGGGGCATGGCTTTCAAATGGACATAGTAGAAAGGGGGCGGGGCTTTAGGTTTGTGGCGTGTTTAGACCATAGCCGTATAGGATGATAGTTACCTGCGCCTGGCCGAAGGCCAGGAGGAGGTAATGTTTTTGCCAGGGTTTGTCTGTCTGTCTGTCTGTTTGTTTGTCTGTCTGTCTGTTTGTCTGTCTGTTGGTTAGCAAGATAACTCAAAAAATTTTGGACGGATTTCGATGAAACTTTCAGGCCTTGTTGGAAATGGTACAAGGAAGAACTGATTAAATTTTGGGGATGATACGGATCACCGTCTTGATACAGGAATTTTTAAAAGGATTCTTTAACATTGTCAGATACGGCCATTTTCAACATGTGTGCAGGGGCAATAGAGGGCGCTGGTCATCGTGTCTGACGAACACAAACTCCGCCTTCTTCAAAGTTTTAGGCACAAAAGCACGCGGAAAACTGTGGTGGGCAGGGCCCGCCAACGTGCCTGTGTTTGCGCTACGCTGCAAAAGCTGACACGGGCAGCTGTCCTCCGCCGGATTATTTGGCACAAATTCCCCGGCCAGCCATAGGGGCTGCGCAAAAACCAGCTCTCTGCTGGGGAAGCTTCAAATCCACTTTTTTTCTGCGGAGCGCAAACCCAATAAAACCCACGCCAACCTGTCTACCCAATTTGCATCCGTTAAAACAGTGGTGGCCCGGGCCCGCCAGCGTGCCTGTGTTTGCGCTACGCTGCAAAAACTGAGACGGGCAGCTGTCCGCCACCGGATTATTTGGCACAAATTCCCCGGCCAGCCATAGGGGCTGCGCAAAAACCAGCTCTCTGCCGGGGAAGATTCAAAAACCTCTTTTTTCCGCGGAGCGCAAACCCAATAAAACCCACGGCAACCTGTCTACGCAATTTGCATCCCTCACTGAAGCCCTGAGTGCTGCTTTCAGTGATCTATGAAAACGCTCACAGCCTGGGACTTTGCACATGAAGGAGATGGACACAACAGCAACACTTCAGTTTATTACTTCCGCCAAGGAGGTAATGCTTTTACTACTGAACCACTAATCCTATCATTGTGAATCCAATTGCTAGTCATATGTTTTCATGGTCAAGGAATCTGAAAACGTACACACAAACACTGTATGGGGGGAACTGTTGCGCTTGGCGGAGGTCTGCGCTCTCCGAGTGCTTTTCTAGTTGCAACATGCTTTGAACTCGGCACTGCCGGGTCACGTGGTTCATGGAGCTCCAAATAGTTCCAAACAACGGCCTTTCTGCAATGGCTTGTGAACAGCAGCTGTGACGATCTGCAGCATAAAAAACACTTTAGAGCCATATTAGGTAAATATTCAAAATACCTTTCGGTAGGTATAACGTTAAACTTATAATGAACAGATTTAACTGTATTACGACACAAACAAGCAACATTAACATTTTTCTGACAGAATTGTGCATTTTTTTCCTTTTAAATGTACTACCTTCTTTACTCAAAATTTTAATTTCTCGCATAAATGTGCTGCTTTTTCCTCATGATAATGTATTTCTCTGTCTCACAACTCTGATTTTTATTGTACATTTGAGACTATTTTCAAATTGAAATGTGACTGTTTTTTAGTTTTAAAAAATCATTACTTTTTTTCTTTTTCGTTCTAGCTTTTTATGCACATTTGTGAACTATACTGCTGAAAAAAATAAAGGGAACACTTTGAAAACACATCAGATTTTAATGGGAAAAAATAAGCTGGATATGGAAATTGTGGCAGGCTAGTCCAGCTTCCTCAGATTAAAAAGTGTTCCTTTAATCTCAGTAAGCTGCACTAGCCTGCCACAATTTCCATATCCAGCTTATTTTTTCCCATTAAAATCTGATGTGTTTTCAAAGTGTTCCCTTTATTTTTTTCAGCAGTATATTATGGAAACGTCACATTTTTCTCTTAAAAGTTTAAACATGAGGAAAAAATACAAACTACACATGTGCTCTGTAAAACAATTAAATTCATATACAGTCATAAATAAAATGAATTTCCTGAACCACAATAAAATTACAAAAGATAGAAAATATATTCTGTTAATAGTTCAGTTAGTTTTTTTTTTATTAATTTCAAGTGAGCCATTTTATAAAACTGAGTATTTCACATTTGTAAATATGACAGTTGTTTATAGAATGTTTGTTTTAAACATTCGACTCTTCATTTACCAACTTAAAATAATCACGTGTTTTCAAATGTATTAAAAAATATAAACCAGTCTATGTCCCAAGTGTCTTTGACCCCATGTTTCTCCCAACAATTTCTTCAAATAAGTGCAGAATATTTTCAACACAACAGAATGATAAAATATTAAAATTGCTAATTTATGAATGTTAACCAACACTGCTACCACCAGGTGCTAATTTATGATAATTTTTCATTCATTCAGTCATCTTCTTCTGCTTAATCCTTTTCGGGTCGCGGGGGGCTGGAGCCTATCCCAGCATCTTTAGGCGAGAGGCAGGGTCCACCCTGGACAGATCACCAGTCCATCGCAGGGCAACACAGAGAGACAGACAACCATTCACTCTCACAGTCACACCTAAGGACAATTTAGAATCCCCAGTTTGATGCCAATTAACCTAACTTGCATGTTTTTGGCCTGTGGGAGGAAACCAGAGAAATCCCGGAGTAAACCCACGCAGACACGGCGGGGAGAACATGCAAACTCCACACAGATCACTGTTGGTCGGGGGCTGGGATCGAACCCAGGATCCCCGGCCAAGGGTGAGTTGCTGTGCTGCCGCAGTGCTAACCACTCGTCCACCACGCCGCCCACATATTTATGAATGTGAACTAACACTGCCACGGATAACCAGGTTATCAAGTTGAGCTAGCTGCTGTTCACCTGAATCTAGTGTGGAGCAAATTAATGAGCAAGTTTGTGAGCTTCTATCAGACATAAACACGAAAAAAGCTGACAAAATAAAACACGATCACAGACTACATAATCTACATGTTAACTTAAGTGGTGAAATGAACAAAGCAACGGCCATTCAATAACTTACCAGGGATTATTAAGCAGACACTCCAGGAAATGAATGCTGGTCTTTGGGGAAAACTACACTGTTTGGAACTAATCGCTGCACCATGACCCACATGACTTCCGCATTCCAGAGTTTGAATGAATGAATGAATGAATGAATGCATGAATCTTTATTTCGGATAGTTTAAAACTAAAGATTGAAAGAAAGGAACAGAACAATATAACAAAGGGGAAAGAAAAAAAAACATCTTACAAGGTTGATTATACAGTTCAACATAAGTTATCTGAAATGGGTGATGGCTGAAGCCGCAGCTTCTATTGCCCACCCATATTCCATCCAAGAATTCAAAAGAAAAACAAAACAAGAGCGATTACAATTCAGAACAAAGCTAAGACAAAATGTGACAAAAAAGTAAGCAACAACACAACACAGACTGGATATGACAATCCTGATGTGATTTTACATGTCATCTTGTATATATGTTTGGAGTATTTCTTCCTTTAGTTTTTGTTTAAATTGTCCAAGCGTTGTACATGATTTTAATTCAGGTCCAAAATCGTTCCATAATCTGACTCCTTGCACTGAAACACAGTGTTGCTTGGTGGTAGTTCTCACTGAAGGTTTTTGAAATATACATGTTCCTCTGAAATGATATTGTTTCTCCCTTATTTGGAACAACTTTTGGATATTTGCAGGCAGTGATAGATTCTTCACTTTAATCATTATTACTGCAGTTTTAATAGAAGTCTACTCTGGTAGACTTCTATTGAAGTCTACCAGAGTAGACTTCTACTCTGGTCGTCTGGTAGTCTACCAGACGACTACTACAGAGTAGTCTTCTGGTAGACTTCTATTGAAGTCTACCAGAGTGTCGCAGCTATCATACTATATGGCTGTGGTTTAGACATTTTGGCAGTTCAATGCTGAGTGTGAAATTAGTGAGAACCTCCAAGTTCTCACTAATTTCAACAAGGTAACAACAAGGTAATAACAAGGTTCCTGGTTCTGGTCATGTAGTCATGAAAACATCAGTTCACTGAGGTGGTGAGGAGACAAGAGAATGCAGGGCCACTCCCTGTTTTTATCACAGACACACAACAGTGACTCTTCTTCTTCTTCTTCTTCTTCTTCTTCTTCTTCTTCTTCTTCTTCTTCATTTCAGATCACAGAGAGGACAGAGTCATTGAACCGCTTCCTGAAGAAGAGGTCAGTATCATCATAATCACCATGGCAACATTAACCCTGAATCATGACTGACAGGTTTCTCCATTCAGGTCTAAATCCATGCTAGCTAGCTAACTTAGCTAAGCTAACCATGCTAACAGGCCTGGTACCCATGTCATCACTCTCTATATAATTCAACATAATGTGTATGTCTGTCTGTCTGTGTGTCACAATCATAGGACCTTATGTTACCATGGTAACTATGTCAAAGATCAAAGGCAGTCATGCAGCAGAAATACTTGCTTATACTTAGTTTCTAGGGGCATGCACGAGTACCATGTCAGCATCCCTGAATTTCGACCTCCATGGATATGCGGGTTTAGGAGGGGGAATCTTTAATGAACGTCCACAGGGGATTCATAGGGGAACTGTGGGCGTCCATAGCTATGACATTGCAGGCGCACACTGTGTTCCTATGATGTCACATGACCATATAAGGAGTTCTGAACAACTCCTCCTATGATGTCACAGGCACACTGTGAGGTCAGAACACTCTTTCTACGGGAATGCAGAAATGCTTGCTTAACCATGTCAAAGATCAAAGGCAAGCATCACCATGGTTACTGTTGCCACGGTAACCATGTCAAAGATCAAAAGCAAGCATCACTGAACGAGTGGTGCGGGCATGCACTGTTTAAAGATAAAATGAGTTATTATGAAAATGTGGATTGATGAATGACCCTGAACCATGGGTTCCATGGGCTGACTCGAATTTACAGAGAAGAGCTCTAGAAACCATGCTAGCTAGCTACCTTAGCTAAGCTAGCTGCGCTGTAGCTATGTCAGCTCAGTGGAACACTTTTGGATTTTATTTGGTTTGTAATTTTTAAATTTTTTTTAATTTCAGTAACAGCTTCAAGAAGACGCAGCCCCTCACCCTTCTGCCCAAAATTGATGACAAACTGGAGCAGTATGCTCACGCCGTGGAGGTCCAGAAAACAGCTTCTTCTGAAATATTGATTTCTGATCACGCCAGTTTTGGGCCTTTTCTTTTTGTGTAATTTCCTTCATTAACAAAGACTTTTCTCCGTCCAGAACTCTCAGGACGTTCGGGCGGTTAAATCATCTCTGAGCGACCTGCCGAATTCTCCAGAGGTTGTTTTGTCCAAAAAAAATCTGTTTGAGGGTGGAGAGGCATGGAGTCAGAGTCCAACCAGAGGTGGAGTCTGCAAGGTGGGAAAAATTCATGAAATAATTAAGAAAACGTGATGTTTCTGTATGTTTTAGGTTTTATAATGTAGTTAAAATTTAAACTGAACAACAGTCAGTCAAACACAAACTATGAAAGTTAAAAATTAAGGAAATGAAGAGGCCAGATGGGCGCAAAACACATCGAGGTCTTCTGCCGCCATCTGGTGGGTTAATGGTGGAACTGCTATTATGATCTGCTCAGTTTACTAGTAACATCGTTGAGGTTAATTGAATAAACAGGCGGTACAACGCCATAATGAAACCGACTGAGTATTAAAAACAAACTCTGGGCTGGGGGAGAAAGTTTTAGGAAAAAAAGTAGAAAAATTTCCAGGTTAAATTCATGAGGAAAAAATGTGCAAATTCACAAAAGAAAATAAATGTTGGACTCAAATCCTGATTGAAACTAAAACATGTTCTCGTGTGTTTTCTAAGGACGTGGAGGGTCTAAAAGTGGGCGTGGCCAATCTGATTACTCAGTTCGTTAAAGGACCGTCAGACGGAGGAAAACAGTTGAGCGGCAGACCTGCTGTGAGTCTCTTAATATTTGAACCTGTTCTTTAGCAGCTTCGTCACAAACTGGTTCTGTTAACTTACAACTACTGACACTTGAGATGGCTGTTAATATGCAGGATTAGCATTTCTACGCTGACCATTAGCATTCCTAACATGGACATTAGCATTCTTACACCAAAAATTAGCATTCCTATTCTGACCATTGGCCTTCTTACTTGGGTCATTAGCATTCCTAACCTGTACATTAACTTTCCTAATCTTACTACTCTTATCTTACTACTCTTTTCTGCTTTTCTACTCTTATTATTAGCATTCCTAGCAAGGACATTAGCATTCCTGTGCTGTCCATTAGCATTCTAATCTGACTATTCCCATTCCTAGCCTAACCATTAGCATTTCTATGATTACCATTAGCATTCCTAACCTGAACATTTGCGTTCCAAGCGTGATCATTACCATTTCTATACAGACTATTATCATTTCTACGCTGACCATTAGATTCAAACAAAGATTCAAAGATTTTATTAGTCAATACTTCTATATGTACAGGACATACAGGAGAATTAAAATGCCATTTCTGTCTCTCTTAGTGGTGTGCACAGTATATCAGAAAAGAAGGAATAAGATGTTGTGTATGGAAATTGGCCTTTGGGGGACATCATCCCGTTCCCCGCCTCTGCCGGGGCGAGGAACGGGATGATGTCAGGCGGACTACGGCAGAGAGTATAAATAGTAATGTGTGTCAAATAAAGTTCAGATGTGTGTTCGCCCAGACACTCTCCGCCTACTTTATTTCAGACATAACATTTGGCGATGAAGAAAAATTATGGGTGCATGTGGTGTGGAATTGCCTCCGTTCCTGCAGAACCAGGGTGCACCGGCTATCCCTTGGGCACACTGGAAGGGCCTATTTCAGGTCTTTTTGACAGCAGCCGGCTTTGACGTGGAATCCGACGACAAGCGGATGAGCCTACTGTTTCATCATCTGGGCACAGAAGGACAACGCCTGTTCCTCACGCTGTGTGACGGCGACTCGCTGGAGGAGTCATTGTCGAAGTTGGACGTCTTATTCGGGGACGGAGCCACGGTCATCGAGAGGAGGTACAGGTTTTTTAACCGTGTGCAAAAACCCGGTGAGTCAATTTTGTCTTTTCTGATGGGACTGCGTGATTTGGCGGGAGAGTGCGAGTTTGGGCCGCTAACAGACGAGCTAGTCCATGATAGACTGGCACATGGCACGACTAGCAAGTGGCTAGGGGCCACACTGCGGGTGACAAAGCAGACTTTTTCTCTGGTTGAAGTGGTGGATTTAATTAAGCTAAGGGAGTCCGCGGCCCTGCAGGGGCTGGGAGTTTTCACAGGTGAGGCACCGGAGGACTGGGCCTCGGCGCCACAGGGGTCGGCTATCGTGCTAGCTAGGCCTTGGGGCCATTCAAGAAGGAAAAGGAAGATGAGGTTGGAGAAACGGCCTGTGGCGCCACGTGAAGCCCGGGTTAGGTTCGCGGACCAGGTTAGTGAGGACTCACAGGACGCTGGCCACATGTGTGTGGCGCAAGGGGGAAGAGGGCGCCTAAAGTGGTATGTAGTGCAGCTGAATGGCGTCGAGGTGTCCCTCATGCTGGATTCGGGCGCTGGAAGGTCTATTTTGAGCCTGGCGACGCTGAAGAGGTTATACCCGGAGAACGTCATTAACCCAGGAGCCATAAGGATGTTTGGTTATGGCCACACCGAGATTGACATGGTTGGCACGGTCGAGTTTGAAGTGGTGTGTGGACAGCAGAGGGTGCCAACGTTTGTTTTTCAGGTGGCACGGCGCGGAACAGACCTGCTTGGTATTGACTTGCTGGGACAGTTGGGTTTTCCATCGGGATCCTCAGGGCTCAATGGTGCTGACAGTGTTCTCGGACTGGCAATTCCATTGGCCGGCGCTGTTCATTGGCCTTGGTCGGATTGAGACTTTTTGCCACCGCCCATTGGTGAATGAGTCAGTGACACCCAGGATCCAACCACTTCGACACTTACCGCTGGCGTTGCGTGATGGTGTATTGGCGGAGCTGTCAAAGCTGTTGGATGTGGGGATCATCGAGAAGGTGGATGCATCGCCTTGGATCTTGAACCTGGTGGTGGCGAAGAAGAAGGATGGAGGGATCAGGCCATGCATCGACCTGCGCATGGTGAATAAGGCGATTGTTCTGGATAAATACCCCCTCCCGACCATGGAGGAGCTCACAGCGGCATTCAGCAGTTCCAGAGTGTTCACCAAACTGGACCTTCGGCAGGGGTATCTGCAGGTGCCGCTACACCCAGATAGCAGTAACCTGACGGCATTCGTGACCCATATGGGGGTCTTTGGGTATATCTGAATGCCGTTCGGGTTGAGCTCTGCCCCCTGCTGTTTCCAGAAAGTGGTGGCCACGATGCTGGAGGGGCTGAAAAGGGGTTGTAGTGTACCTGGACGATATCGTGGTGCACGGTGCCATGAGCGAGATCCATGATGAGAGACTGGAAAAGGTGCTGAGATGGATGCAGGAACACGGGGTCACACTCAATGGTGACAAATGCCTCTTTGCAGCGGAGGTGATTGATTTTGTGGGATTTTGACTGACGGGCGAGGGTCTACGACCATTACATTCCAACGTAGAGGCAGTGCTCCGCATTCTGGAGCCCACCATGCCCACGCAGATTTTGTCGTTCCTTGGTATGGTGAATTTCTACGGCCCGTTTATCCCACACTACTCGGAGATGATCAGGCCCTTGAAAGCCCTACTGAAGCAGGATGTGCTGTGGGAGTGGCCCTGGTGTGCTCAGCGGCTGTTTCGAAGCTGAAGCAGCAGCTCACCTCTCCACCAGTGCTGGCGCATTTTGACCCCGGATTGGAGACGGTGGTGACCTGCGGTGCATCTGGGACCGCATTAGGTGCGGTCATGTCCCAAATACAGGGAGGAGTGGAAAGGCCGGTGGCATTTGCTTCCAGGTCACTCTCACCAGCGGAGCAGAAGTATGTGGTGGGCGAGAGGGAAGCGCTGGCTTGCATCTGGGCATGTGAGAGGTGGCGTATACCTCTATGGATGCCGCTTCACCTTGAGGACGGACCGCCAAGCACTCACCATACTACTGGAGACGTCGGGATCGGGTCATAGGCCGTTAAGGCTTCATAGGTGGTCGGAGCGCCTGAAGGCTTATGAGTTTTCCACTAAATTTACCCCGGGCACAGAGGACATTGTGGCGGATCTTCTCTCGTGAGATACAGTGGACATGTCGGAAGTGGTCGGGGATGACATTGGCGCCAATGAGGAGGAGCTGGTGAACGCCCTGTGTGGGTCTCTTCAGGGTGTGGTCTCCCCGCAAGATCTTAAGGACAAGTCGGAACGGGACCCGGTTTTGGTGCGGCTGCGTTCGATGATTTGGGAGGGTTGGCCAGCAGAGGTGCCGAGCGAGCTAGCCCTGTTTCATCATTTCCGGGATGAGCTGAGTTGTTGGAATGAGTTTTGCGTAGCCAGGGGTCAGTGCGCCCTGATCCCTGCTGCACTGAGGGCACCGGTCCTGGATATGCTGTATGATGGTCATTTGGGAGTGGTGCATGTGAAAAAGCGGAGCAGGAGGTCGGTCTGGTGGCCCGTTATTGATGGCGACATCGAGGCCATGGTTAAGGACTGCGTGCTGTGCTTGGAAAATGGAAAGACGGGCAGGCCTCCTCTGCCTCCGCTGTGGCCTGTGGAATTTCCTGGGGGGCCGTAGAAGCATGTTGAACTGGACATGTGTGATGAGTTTCATACGGCACCATACAACAGTCGATTTCTGGTGGTGGTGTATGATCTCTTCTCCAAGTGGCCGGAGGTGCTGCCCACCGGTTCGGTGACGACGGAGGTGGTCACGGGGTTCCTATCCTCTTTGTTTGCACAGTGGGGGATCCTGCACACTATCACTACAGACAATGGGCCCCAGTTTGTGTCGGGAGCTTTCGAGGATTTTTTGACAAGAAAAGGGGTGAAACATGTTAAGATGGCATTCTATTATCCCCAAGCCAACAGAGGGGTCGAGAGGTTTAACAAGACTCTGAAGAACGGGCTGAGAGCTCATCTGGCTGACGGGTTCTTGTTCTCGGAGGCACTCCAGAACACGTTGCTCCACTACAGAACGTCGGTCCACGCAACAACGGGATGTTCCCCGGTGCAGCTCATGTTGGGGCGGGAGCTGCCGCTGCCAGTTAATAGGTTGGAGCCGCCGAGGTCGGTGCCCTGGACGGGCGATGTGGCACTGAGGAGATCGGTCACGGACCAGCAGCGGAGGATGAAGGGATGGTTCGATAGGAGGCACCGGGCGAGGAGCCACGGCCTGAAGGAGAGGGATCGGGTGTGGATTAGGCACCCTGTCAGGGCCCACAAACTTCAACCTTTGTGGACAGGACCGCGGGAGATTAGGAGTCGGCGGGGCCCTGACACATTTGAACTGGATGATGGATCCAAGTGGCACGCCAGCAGCCTGAGGCGTGCGACACCTGGCAGGGATTCGGACGCTGTCAGGGATTTGGACAGGTGTTTGGACTGGTTGGCCGCGCCAGGTGTGGACTCGCGGGCTGTCCCGACGGTGCCTGGGGCTGAGTCCCCTAGGGAGGGACGCCCGGCTAGAGTACGTCGGAGGCCTGCTTATTTGGAGGACTACGTGGCGAGGACTGTTATGGACAGCTTCAGTTGGGCATATTGGTGATGCACCTGTTCGCCCACTGATGGACTTGTATATATGTATATAGAACAGTTTTGTGTTGTTGTGGTGTTAAGGAATAATTTATTTTGTTGTTTTCTGTGTTATAGTTCAACCTTGTGAGGGGAGGGGGGGGATGTTGTGTATGGAAATTGCCCTTTGGAGTTTGCCGTAGCTCTGCCGGGGCGGGGAACGGGATGATGTCATGCGGGCTACGGCGGGGATGTATAAATAGTAATGTGCGCCAAATAAAGTTCAGATGTATGTTCGCCCAGACACTCTTCACCTGCTTTATTTCAGACATAACATAAGGATGAAAAATAACAGCAGTCTACCCATAGTGAAAATAAAAATAAATGATAAAACCCAGCAATCCTTTATACAGAAAAAGGGGAGCCGTAATACCCATAAGTTCGGGTAATACCCATAAGACTTCACTTCCGCCCTCCAAAGAGAGCAGACGCCTTTTTCTTCTCTCCTGCCTGACTTAGCTCCTTCCTCCCCTAACTAACTGGATCCCAGCTTGCTATCGTCTGTCTGCGTGTCTCTACTGCTGAAATCGAAAGAAATTATGGAATTAATAAGCTGGGCTTTGAACGCAATTGACACTATTTTTTCAACGAGGAAAAGTGCCCCGGGGGAGGTTGTTTGCCCCGCAGGAACGGCTGCTGCGGGCTATTTGAGGGACACAAGTAATTGGAAACTCTTGTGCCTGTCTGATCTTTCCATCGAAGATGTCGAAGATTTGTACATCTTCGTAGTAATGGTCATCGGGATCGTTCTGATTGGATCTGGGATTGTCCTGGTGTACCGTAAATTGATGAAGATGGACATAACCTATCAAAATGCTGGCCAAGCGAGGTTTAACCATCAAATTGAAAAAATGGAGAGGACTCTGACAGCGGCAAATGGAGAACTGTCTAGGAAGATGGATTACATCATGATCACGCTGAGAGCCGTCCATGAAGGATTCAACGTCCAGCAATGAAGGATTAAGTACTGAATCTGTAAGAGGATATAAAGTTTCTTTCTCTGGATCAGTACTATTCGACTAATCTCTCCCCTCACACAAGTCCTCCAGATTATCTGCAGTTTTTTGTTTTCAAAACATTTGAGCTTCTCGGCCTTCACGGACAGCCAGCTGCATGGCCCAAGGACAATGCCAGCAGCTAGACAAAACATCTCCTGCCAAAGAGACCTTGTTGTTCTTAACTGATACAAACACCTACATTCAACACTACACCCACACTGACTCATAAAACTGATGAAAAAGATCACTCACTCACTGCTCTCTTTGTGTCCTTGTGTACTTTTTTGTCTGCTAACTGTGCATTGAGGGCTTTTTTTCTTGTAATCATAATATTGATCATATATGACCAGTATTCTGACAATCAATGGTTTTTTGCTCCTTCCTATTGTATTATCCTTTCTTCCCTATGCATCCTGTACCCATCTGATGACAGGCGTGTTCACAGATGCCGCCGTGTCACCGGAAATGCAGGTCGTTTTCTGTGTCAAGTCAAATCCCTCGTATGTTATCAGTTTTCATATCTGTTAATGTACTTGGCAATAAATCCTTTCTGAGTTCTGAGTTCTGAAGTTCATTGTGGTAGTGTAGGTGCAGACAGTGACAGATTGGACTGCACATGATCAATATTTCAGTAACAGACAGCAGCAGATATAGCATTTTTGCCAATGGTTGCAGTAATGTGCAGAGACATACAGCAGCATATATATTATTGTTGGTGTGCCAGTCTTTCTGTGCAAACAGCTGATCTAGTTATTGTGTGGGTGACTGTGTTGCGGACTGGGGGGTGGGGGTGGGCAGAGTTCAGGGTCCTGATGGCCTGGTGAACAAAACTGTTAAGCACTCTTGTGGAGCAGGGCTAGAGGTTCTGATACCTTTTCCTCGAGGGCAGGGGGCTGAACAGGGAGTGTGAGGGGTGGAGGTGTCACCTGCAATGTTGATGGCCCTGTGGGTGAGGCAGGTGTGGTAGATGTCTGAGAGGTGGGGTCAGAGGGGCACCAATGATCTTGCTGGCTGCTTTCACTTTGCATTGTAGTGTCTTCCGGCAGGAGGTTGTGCAGCTTCCATACCTGCCGTGATGCAGCTGGTGAGGATGCTCTCAATGGTGCCCTGGTAGAATGAGCACATGATAGGGTGAGGGACTCATACTCTCCTCAGTTTGTGGTGGAAATAGAGGCGAGTTTGAACCTTTTTGGCCAGTGATGTGGTGTTGTTGGACCAGGAGAGGTCCTCAGAGATGTGCACCCCCAGGAACTTGGTGCTGCTCAACCTCTCCACAGCTGCTCCATCAATGATCAGAGGGGAATGCTGTGTGTGTCCTCTCCTAAAATTGACCACAATCTCCTTGGTTTTTCCCACATTCAGGAAAAAGATTATTGTCTTTGAACCGCTGGACCAGTTGGCTCACCTCATTTCTGTAGTTGGCCTCCTCGTTGCTGGTGATGAGGCCCACCACCGTCGTGCCATCCACAAACTAGATGATGTGGTTGGTGTTGTAGGCTGGTACACAGTCATGGGTCAGCAGGGTGAAGAACAACAGGCTGAGCATGCACCCTTGTGGGGTTCCTGTGCTCAGTGTGATGGTCTTGGAGGTGTTGGTGCCGACCCGCACGTTCTGTGGCCTCCCTGTGAGAAAGTCCAGCATCCATTTACAGAGAGAGGTTTTGAGTCCCAGGTATCTGAGTTTTTGTATTAGGTGCTGGGGGATGATTGAATGCTGAACTGAAGTCCAAGAACAGCATTCGCACGTAGGAGTTCTTTGAGTTCAGGTGATGAGGGCTGGATGGAGAGCAACAGCGATGGCATCCTCTGTGGATCTGTTTGACCTGTATGGAAACTGAGATGGGTTTTGGGAGGGAGGGAAGATGGACTTGATGTTCTCCATGACCAGCCACTCAAAGCACTTCATTATGATGGAGATCAGTGCTATGGACCAGTAATTGTAGCTGGATGGGATGGGGTTCTTTGGGACTGTTATTATGGTAGCAGCTTTGAAACATGTGGGGGCAACAGCTTGATTCAGTGAGATGTAAAACATGTTGGGCAGGACATTCTTGAGCTCCTCCACACAGTCCTTCAGAATGCGACTTGGTATGTTGTCTGGTCCAGCTGCCTTGGAGCGGGTCCCCAGAGAGGGTCCTCTTCACACTAGCCAGATAAAGACTTATAGCCTGCTCGTTTGGGGGAGGACTAGTCGTCTGTGCTTATGTGCTGTTTTGTGCTTCAAAGCGTCCAAAGAAGTCATTTAAGTTGTTAAGCAGTTTGATGTCTCTCGCAAAGGTCTGATGTGGAGGTTTGTAGTTAGTCAGGATCTGTATGCCACGCCAGAGGGAACGTGCATCCCTGGTGTTGCTGAAGTGGCCGGATATTTTCTTGCTGTACTGTCACTTTGCCTCCTTGAGGCCACGGGATAGGTTGGCCCTAGCTGCTGTTAGTCCTGCAGTGTCACTGGCCCTGAAGGCTGCTCCGATCACAACAGGATGGTGATGTGATCACAGAGACCAAGGTGTGGAAGGTTCTGTATGCTCTCTTGTGAGTTGTGTACACCAGGTCCAGCAAGCTGTCTCCTCTTGTTAGAAGGTCCACATGTTGGTGTAGTTTTTGTAGGAGGGCCTTTCAGTCTGAATGGTTGAAGTCTCCTGCTATGACGAGAAATCCATCTGGATGCGCTGTTTGTGTCTCACTGATGGCCTGATAGAGTTCATTTAGTAGAGTTCATTTTGAGTTTGTGTTCCTAACCTGTACATTAGCATTCGTAATCTGTCCATTAGCGTTTCTACACTGACTGTTAGCATTTGTTCATTTACCATTTGCGTTCCTAACCAGGACATTCATTCATTCATCTTCTTCTGCTTAATCCTTTTCGGGTCGTGCGGGGGCTGGAGCCTATCCCAGCATCTATGGGCGAGAGGCAGGGTACACCCTGGACAGATCGCCAGTCCATCGCAGGGCCAACACAGAGAGACAGACAACCATTCACTCTCACAGTCAGACCTAAGGACAATTTAGAATCCCCAGTTTGATGCCAATTAACCTAACTTGCATATTTTTGGCATGTGGGAGGAAACCGGAGAAATCCCGGAGTAAACCCACGCTGACACGGGAGAACATGCAAACTCCACACAGATCACTGTTGGTCGGGGGCTGGGATCAAACCCAGGATCCCCCAGCCAAGGGTGAGTTGCTGTGCTGCCGCAGTGCTAACCACTCGGTCACCACGCCGCCAGGACATTACCCATCCTAATCTGATCATTAGCATTACTAAACTACACTGACTATTAGGATTTCTGTGCTGACCATTGGCATTTCTACACTGACCAGTAGCGTTTCTCACTTTGCCATTAAAATTAGGGCTCCTATACTGGCCATTAGCATTTCTGCGATGACCTTTAGCGTTTCTATATTGACCATTACCATTTCTAACCTGTACATTAGTGTTCCTATACTGGCCATTAGTATTCCTAATCTAACCATTAGCATTTGTACGCTGACCATTAATGTTCCTAACCAGGACGTTACCATTCCAAATATGATCCAAATATGCTGACCATTAGCATTCTTCACCTGGCCATTAGCATTCCTAATCTGACCATTAGCATTTCTACACTATTGAGATTTCTACACTGACCAGTAGCGTTCCTCACTTTGCCATTAGCATTCCTAATCTGACCATTAGCATTTCTACTCTGTATATATTTCTACACTGACCATTATCATTTCTACACTAACCACTGGCATTCCTAACCTGGACATTAGTATTCCTAATCTAACCATTAGCATTTGTACACTGACCATTAATGTTCCTAACCAGGACATTACCATTCCAAATATGATCATTAGCATTAGCATCATTAGCTAATGCTAATGTTATAATAATTAGCATCATTAGCATTCCCCCTTTTTTTCTTTCCATTCCTAAACTAACAATTGACATTTCTACACTGACTTTTAGCATTTCTACGCTGACAATTAGCATTTCTACAATGACCATTAGCATTCCTAACCTGGTCATTAGCGTTCCTATACTGGCTATTAGCATTCCTAATCTAACCATTAGCATTTCTACACTGATTATTATGATTTTTACGCTGACCATTATCATTTCTATGGTTGAAGAGGATGATAAAATAATAAGCGGTGACCTGGTAGTTTTAAGGAGAGTTTAATTATATCATACCGCCGTCACGGGCTCCGCTCCCAGCGCCATGCATGCGCGCCGGGAGCGAGCCCACGGCTCTCAGAGAAGGAGGACACAAGAGTCTGTGTCCTGCAGCATCAGTTGCAGAAGTGGAATTGAGAGTGAAAGAGTTTGCATTACAGGGTTGCAGCATATATACTTGACCACAACAATACATCAAGGGCATACCCCAGCAGTTGGTATGATCAAAGAGATAACAGAACAGGCATAAGACATTTGCATTTGAGAGACATATTGATCAGACAGAGATTGAAGCTCACTAAACCTGTTGTGAGCACTACGAAGATACGGACCAGTGATGCTGAGGAGAAGCTGGAAACGTGCATGGAAATATCTGACTGGGGCATGCTTAAAGGAGCCACGCATGATCTGGATGAGTACACGGACACTGTGAACTCATATATCCACTTTTGTGAAGAGAACATTCTTCCATCACGCACCAGGGTGAGTTACTCTAATGACAAACCCTGGTTCACAGCTAAGCTCAGACAGATCAGGAAGGAGAAGGAAGCAGCGCTGAAAAGTGGAGACAGGGACTGCTACAGGGAGGTTAAATACCGGTTTAACAGAGAGCTGAAGAGGGCTAAATCTCTATACTCAGAGAGACTCCAGCAGCAGTTCACTGCTAATGATTCGGCTTCCGTGTGGAGAGGACTGAGGCAAATCACCAACTATCGACCTAAGGCTCCTAAAGGTCAGGATGACAAAGCCCTTTGTCAAAGACTGTCCCAACACTATGCCCGTTTTGACACCTCGTCATCTGTGTCCAACTCCCCCCCTCCCTCCAGCTCCACAGCCTCCACATTCGCTACTTCATTTAAGGCACCCCCCCCCCTCCTCCCCCCCTCCCCTTATCATCAGTGAGCAGGATGTGCTCAAACAGTTCTCCAGACTGAACCCGCGCAAGGCCCCCGGCCCAGACGGCGTGTCTCCCTCCACCCTGAGACTCTGTGCGAAACAGCTGGCTCCTGTATTCACAGACATTTTTAACACCTCCCTTAAGTTATGCCACGTGCCGTCCTGCCTCAAATCCTCCACCATCATCCCTGTCCCCAAGAAGCCACGGATCACTGGACTTAATGACTACAGACCTGTAGCGCTCACCTCTGTAGTCATGAAGTCCTTTGAGCGCCTGGTCCTGTCCCACCTCAAGTCCATCACCACCCCTCTCCTGGACCCGCTGCAGTTTGCCTACCGAGCCAACAGGTCTGTAGACGATGCAGTCAACCTGGCCCTCCACTCCATCCTGCAGCACCTGGACTCCCCGGGAACATACGCCAGGATCCTGTTTGTGGACTTCAGCTCCGCATTCAACACCATCCGCCCCGCTCTGCTCCGGGACAAGCTGTCCCTGCTCAACGTGCCTGACTCCCTCTGCAGGTGGATCATCGACTTCCTGATGGACCGGAGGCAGCATGTGCGGCTGGGAAAGACTGTCTCAGACTATACTAGCATCAGCACCGGATCACCCCAGGGCTGTGTACTTTCCCCCCTACTCTTCTCCCTTTACACCAACTCCTGCACCTCCAGCCACCAGTCTGTCAAGTTGATCAAGTTTGCGGACGACACCACCCTCATCGGGCTCATCTCCAACGGCGACGAGTCCGCCTACAGGAGAGAGGTGGCCCAGCTGGCGTCCTGGTGCAGCAATAACAACCTGCAGCTGAACGCTCTGAAGACAGTGGAGATGATTGTAGACTTCAGGAAAGTCACTACTCCTCTGCCCCCCCTCACCCTCTCAGGCTCTCCCATCACCACTGCTGATTCCTTCCGCTTCCTAGGCACTACCATCACCAGGGACCTCAAATGGGAGCTGACCATCAGCTCACTCATCAAAAAAGCCCAGCAGAGGATGTTCTTCCTGCGGCAGCTGAGGAAGCTCAAGCTACCCACCAAGATGTTAGTGCAGTTCTACACAGCCATCATCGAGTCCATCCTCACCACCTCCATAACCGTGTGGTACGCAGGAGCCACTGCCAGGGACAGACTAAGGCTGCAGCGCGTCGTGCGCACTGCTGAGAAGGTGATCGGCTGCAAGCTCCCATCTCTCCAGGATCTGTACATCTCCAGGACCCGGAGGCATGCTGGCCGGATCATAGCCGATCCCTCACACCCTGGTCACGTACTGTTTGCCCCCCTCCCCTCTGGTAGAAGACTTCGGTCCATCCAGACTAAAACCTCCCGTCACATGAACAGCTTCTTCCCCTCTGCCATTAGACTGCTGAACACTAAGTGACTTATTGACTCTCGTGCACCATGTACAGCAGCTCAACCAGACTCATGTCAATCATCACTGTTTTCTTCCTGCATTACCGACTGCACTATATAGTTCTCCACAGTATCTGCTGCTGGCTAATATATATTTTAACTGTTGACCAGTATCACTTAATCTTATCCTACACTTTATTACATGTATAGTTTATTTCTCTTATCTTATCATGTTTAATGTTGCAGCACTGTACCGAGACAAATTCCTAGTTTGTGTACTACATGAACAATGGCAATAAACCTGATTCTGATTCTGATTCTGATTCTGATTCTGATCTCAGTCCCTAGGTCACAGTGAGGACAGGACGCATGAGCACAATGCATGAAAGGCAACATTAACATCATAGAAGTGAGCCAGACGAAACGAGTCTGCCTGTAGACATTAATACACATTTCACTGTTCTGTTATTTGCTCTAGCCGAGCGCTGTGTTTGACCAGTCTGTTTGTGGGGGTTTACACCAAAGCACATCTACATATCAGTAGTGCAGCAGAAAAAACCAAGAGAAGAGAGCTGAGTGTCCTTAATTTGTTGTGGGGGTTAATCGAACCACCACACACGCTCCCCCCCAGAGGGCACGGCAGGGGGCTGAGACCTCGATAATCCCTCTATGGGAGCGAGCTGTGGGAGAAGCTCACTGCAGGCGGAGGGGGAGGGAGGAGGGGGGTAAGTGCCGGCAGGGGGACGGTGAACTCGTCCGAGCCGCGCAAAAATTGCTTGTGGGTCCGCAATGTCGAAGGGCTGTCCCGTTGAACGTGCAGAGGTCCACAAGAAGAAAAATTAGTCTCTGGCTCCTCTCGTGGCCATGAAGAAAACAGGAGTGGCGAGGCTGCGTAGTGGCTGTAAGAAAAAAAGAAGCAGAGGGACTCAGCTTGTTGGCTTTGGGTGCAGGAGCAACCCTAAAACCCCCCGGGAAAGCTGACGGCTGAAATCCCTTATGTGCCGTGGCTGAGACCATTAAAAAAAAAAAATCCAGTGGCGAGCTGCGTGCTTGCTTCAGGTGAACGAGCAGCCCTGAGGGTTCTGCGAGCAGCGGCGGAGGACGATGGCGGTCTCTGGAGCCGTTATTTGTCCCGTGCGTGATGTGCCGTCCTCGTAACTCCCTGGTGCACGCGCGGGGGTTCCGTGCTTGGGTGGGCCGCTGGAGTGGCGAGTCAGGGTGCAGAATCTTGGTGGAGATCGGCGCAGACGGCGCCGATAAAATCCAGGTTGAGCTGTGGCTGCAGATTGGCCATGGTGCGTTGGAGCAGTGAGAGGAAATAGACGATCTTTTGTCCCTCGGGCTCGTGCAGATGCGTTGGAGCGGTGGGAGGGAATAGATGATCTTTGTTCCTCAGGCTCGAGTAGATGAGTAGGATCGCTGAGCGGGAGGAGTAGCGGTGAGAGGGAAAAAACGTTCTGTGTCCCTCGGCTGGTCCAGCGTGGACGTCCCGATCTCAGGCGAGGGTCGCGCCATGCCGTCTTCTGCAGTTTTCCCGGTCGTGGGTGATGTCCGGAGAACGGCTCGCCTGTGTTGGCTCTGCGTCGAGGTCTCCCTGAAGCCGAAGGGAGAGCAGCTCGCCAGGCTGCTGTGTTCGCTGGCAGCGTGTTTTTGTCAGCGTCGGTTCGCCAGCGTGGCCGTCCAAATCAGAAGGCTGCGTTTGCACAAAACGTGTGCATTCCAGGGTCACCAGTGAAGAGGATGATAAAATAAAGGCAGCGTTGGATTTTTAAATAGCTTTATTATCACCCGCCTTCATCAGAACTCGGCTACAGCCCATGGTTTGAGCAGGCTGCCGCTTCGTTCCTCCAGCTCTCAAAGAGGAGACAGTGTGTGTGTCTCACAGCAGATGCGGAATCAGAGTGAGAGAATGAGAGTGAGAGAGTTTGCATTACAGGGTTGCAGCATTTATACTTGACCACAACAATACATCAAGGGCATACCCCAGCAGTTGGTATGATCAAAGAGATAACAGAACAGGCATAAGACATTTGCATTTGAGAGACATATTGATCTCAGTCCCTAGGTCACAGTGAGGACAGGACGCATGAGCACAATGCATGAAAGGCAACATTAACATCACAGAAGTGAGCCAGACGAAACGAGTCTGCCTGTAGACATTAATACACATTTCACTGTTCTGTTATTTGCTCTAGCCGAGCGCTGTGTTTGACCAGTCTGTTTGTGGGGGTTACACCAAAGCACATCTACATATCAGTAGTGCAGCAGAAAAAACCAAGAGAAGAGAGCTGAGTGTCCTTAATCTGTTGTGGGGGTTAACCGAACCACCACATGGTGACCATTAGCGTTCTTAACCTGAACATTAGCTTTCCTAATCTGACCATTAGCATTCCTAATCTAAGCATTAGCATTTCTACACTGACACCCTATTAGGATTTCTGCGCTGGTCATTAGCATTTCTACATTTACCACTGACATTCCTAACCTGGCCATTAGCATTCCTAATCTGGACATTAGTGTTGTTAGCCTGATCATTAGCATTTCTATGTTGACTGTTAGCATTTATACATTGACATTAGCATTTCTACACTAGAGATAGATAGATAGATAGATAGATAGATAGATAGATAGATGTACTTTATTGACCCCAAACTGGGAAATCACAGTGTAACAGAAGCATGACAGTAGACAACCAGCATAATCAGGGCCACCTTAACTTGCTGTTAGGCCCTTGGGCTGAGAGGTTTTGTAGCCCCCCCCCCCCCCAACAGAATCTCAGTTTAAAAATGTATAATATAATGTATAATATAATGTCTTAATAATAGATTGCAGTTATATAGCACTTTTCATGACACCCAAAAAGACTTTACAATGAGTCCATTATTCATTCACTCCACAGACAATGATAGTGGTAAGCTACCTCTGTAGCCTCAGCTGCCCTGGGGCAGACTGATGGAAACATGGCTGCCAATCCATGCCAACGGCCTCTCTGACCGCTACCGAACATTTATTCACATTCATACATCAGTGACATAAACCATGAACACGCTGGAGCCAGGGTGGGTAAAGAGTCTTGCCCAAGGACACAATAACAAGGTGGGGGAGTGGGATTCAAGCTGCCAACGTCCAGTTATTGGGCGACTTGCTTTACCTCCTGAGCCACTAGAGCCTCATTTTTGTTTCTCTTTCAGAAATAATGCAACTTTGATCTATTATTATTATCGCCTTTCACCCGAAACGGGTATATCCACAGTTCCTTCCTTACTTCTCTCCGCTCTGCGTCAAGCCCGTCTTTTCTCGTGAGCTATCACTCTCTTTGTATTATGCGCCCTGCAAACTTTCCTCGTGAGGTTCTTCCATTCCGCTCTATCATGTACTACCAATTGCCATTGATCTAAAACATCGGCACACTTCAATGCATTTTTGCATGTGTCCTTAAAACGGAGTTTGGGTCGACCTACTTTGCGAGAACCATGAGCCAGCTCACAATACAGGAGTTCCTTCACCGGCCTATCATCATTCATTCGACAGACATGACCTAACCAGCGCAGGCGACTCATTACAAGCTTGATCTCGATGTCTTCGATGTGCGCCCGCCGCAGCACCTCCTCATTGCTGATGAAATCGTCCCACTTGATGTTTAGTATCAGTCGAAGGTGACGCTGTTGGATTATGCGAAGCTGCCTGACTTCATGCTGGTATAGGGTCCAGGTTTCACTGCCATACATCAGGAGGGGCATAAGGCACTGATTGTAAACTGCGACTTTGGTAGAGACTGTGAGGTCATGCGAATCAAACACCCTGTTGCGCAGACCGGCCAAAAGCACACGATGCTGCATGAATGTGAGATGCAAGTTCTTCCTTCATAGAGCAGTCACTGCTGACATAACTGCCGAGATACTTGAAGCAAGTAACGTTGGCCAATTTGATGTCGTCAATAAAGAACTCAGCTGTATTGCCAATACACATGGTCTCCGTTTTGACTGTGTTGATGCAGAGACCCATTCTCTTAGCGACGTCATTGTAGGAGGATAATAACGTCTGCAGGCCCTCTGGTGTATCACTGAAGATCGCGTCATCTCACCAGCATACTGAGCTTCTCTAATATAATTTGTGAGGACTCTGGATTTCGCTTTTAATCTACGGAGGTCAAAAAGAACTTTGATCTAGAAAACACAACTACACTGCAAAAAGTCAAATTTAAGTAAAATGAAATAAATTAAGCCTGTTTATGCTTGTTTTTTGTTTGACAAGATATTTATTCTTGCTGCACAGTTTGTGTAAGAAAATTTTACATGCTTTCCAACAGTTTTAACTTGTTTGAAGCAGTTTGATAAGCCACATTTTTTTTTGCTCTGTTGGCAGTTTTTTATTTAAAATAAGCAAAAAAGAAAACATATCTGCCAACAAAGTAAGCTTAAATTATTTAAAACAAGTAAAAACTTTTGTAAAGCAAGTAAAATCTTATAGAAAACTTCACAACAAAAAGAAATTCTTGTCTTGTCAATATTATCTTGGAGAGAAAAACAAGCAAAAAGCCTTGATTTAGGATATTTTATCTTACTGAGAGTTCCATTTTTACAGTGACAGATACCGTCATCAGCATAAAATTACATCAGTGAAGTATTCCTGTTTCAAACAAGGCCAACAGCAACAATAAAAAACCTGCACTGGTGGCTGGACAGCTGAAAATAGCATGTCTTGCCTTTTTAGAAGTTCTTTCTTCTGGGCTTCTTTAAAGAAAAATTCTTCATTATGTCCTTTAAGTCCAGCTCACGAATATCGTCATACTCTATAGACGCATGCTTTATCCAGTCTACTTTTTACCAAGTTCGGAGTCCACTGTTCCACGCACAGCTGTCTGATGTAAGCAATCTTGGCCTTTCTTCTCCCTTCTCCTCCAGGTGAAAGCTTGAGTGGCCCACCTCATTAGCAGCCTCCTCCACTCGATGCTCCAGCTTAGAAAAATCCTTTAAACTTCTGGTTTTTTTTGAGCAATTCATTTTCCCTAAGCTTTTTTCTGCTCAATAATTTTATGAGCGCCACTTTCAAACTTTTATCCAGACATTTTGACCCAGCTAATTACTTCTTACTCTCACTGGCACTTGCATAGTCACATGCCAAAAGAATTCCTCTGATAGGCTATTGTTACTGGTACCTACGTGAGGAACTTGCAAATTAGACCAATCAACAGCCAGCTACACACGAATATCAAGTAATGGACATAGAATTTGACCAGTTAACAATGACGTGATATTTTTCATTGGCTCATGATAGGCCCCTGATTTTCATGGGCTCCTGGGCTTCAGCCCAGCCTAGCATATTCATTAAGGCGGCCGTGAGCATAATAGACAAAGGGATTACCCATGGGAAGTAAAACTGCCTAAATAACTTATATACATCATAGATGAATATATGGTGAACCGTATAGATACATGAATCGTATCCACTGTACAATGCAGGACTATCAGGTGAAGGGTGAAATGTGAGGTGCCAAATTAGACTGTAAGGTGCAGTATGACAGCATAGTTATGACCAGAATTCAATATCATAGTAAGGTATTGTATAGTGAAATGGCATGTGGCAGGAAAGATTTCCTGTACCTGGCCGTTCGACAGCGGAGCTGCAGCAGTCTGCTGCAGAAAGTGCTCTGCTATCTGTCCAGTGTGTGGTGGAGGGGGTAATCAGGATTGTCTATGACGGATCACAGTTTGTTCAGTGTCCTCCGCTCCACTACAGTCTTAAAGGTCTCCAGCCTGAGTCCAATTACAGAGCCAGCCCTCTTGATAATCTTGTCAAGTCTGTTGGTGTCGCTGGTTCTGATACTGCTACCCCAATAGACAGCAGCAAAGAAGATGGTGCTAGCAACAACCGCTTGGTAGAAAAGAAAAGCTCCAGCATCCTGATGCACGCATTAAAGGATCTGCGCTTCCTCAGAAAGACGAGCCTGCTCATGCCCTTCTTGTACACAGCATCGGTGTTAGATTTCCAGTTCAGTCGTTTGCTGATCATGACACCCAGGTATTCGTAGTCCTCCACTACCTCCACATCCTCCCCCCTAATCTGCAATGTAGGTGAAGGCGTCCTTCTCTTCCTTAAGTCAATCACCAGCTCTCTGTTCTTGCTGATGTTCAGCCTCAGGTGATTCTGCTCCGTCCACTCCACAAATCTGTCTACCGGTGTCCTGTACTCCCCCTCCTCTCCCCCTCTTATACGCCCAACAACAGCTGAGTCAGCAGAGAATTTCTGCAGGTGGCATGACTCGGTGTTGTACTGAAAGTCATTGGTGTATAAGGTAAAGAAAAAAGGAGAAAGCACAGTCCCCTGTTTAGCTCCTGTATTACTAAACACCACATCAGACAAGACACTGCCTAGCCAGAAAAACTGTGTCCTGCCTGTCAGGTAGTCAGTAATCCAGGAGATCACAGAGCTGTGATCAGTCAAAGAATGTGATTCTCACAGTGTCTCCTCCACCATCCAGGTGCAAATGGGCTCATTGCCGCAGGTTGATGACAGCATCTTCAACTCCTAAATGAGGCTGATATGCAAACTGCAGAGGGTCCAGCCACATCTTCACCTGTGGCCTCAGGTGGGTTAAGCCCAGTCTCTCCAGGACCTTCATCACATGAGATGTGAGGGAAGCTGGTCGATTGTCATTCAGGTCAGATGGAGACGACTTCTTGGGGACAGTAACCAGCCAGGATGTCTTCCACAGCACCGGTACTCTCTCCAGACTCAGGCTCAGGTTGTACAGGTGTTTCAGTACAGGAGCTAGCTGGTTGGCACAGGTCCTCAGGATCCTGGCAGAGATGCCATCAGGGCCTGCAGCCTTCCGCTGATGGAGTCTCTCCAGCTGCTTCTTAACCTGGTCTGTAGTCACAGTGATGTGAGGGGGGCTCGCGGTCATGTCCCCGGGATGGGGGGGGGGGTGAGGGGGGAGAGAGAGAGAGAGATGGTGCACAGGATGGTGAGACGGAAGGAGTATGTGTGGGTCTGGCTGTGTTATGGGGGTGACAGACGGTGAGTTGAACCTATTAAAAAACAGATTCACCTCATTAGCTCTTTCAAGGCTCCCCGATGTCTGTCTGTCCCTCCCCTTACACCCAGTGATGTCTCATTCCTGTCCACACATCCTTCGCATTGCTTGGCTTGAGTTTATCCTCCACCTTCCTCCTGTAATTGCCTTTATACCTCATCAGCATCTCTCTCAGCTCACGCTGCACCCTCCTCAGTTCCTCCTTGTCTCCAGACCTAAAACCCCTTTTCTTATTATTACCTCCGCCAGGCCGAAGGCCAGGAGGTAATGTTTTTGCCAGCGTTTGTCTGTCTGTCTGTTTGTCTGTTTGTTTGTCTGTCTGTTGGTTAGCAAGATAACTCAAAAAGTTTTGGACGGATTTCGATGAAACTTTCAGGCGTTGTTGGAAATGGTACAAGGAAGAACTGATCTTATCTAACTAATCTTAACTAATCTTAACTAATCCTATCATTGTCAATCCAATTGCTAGTCACATGTTTTCATGGTCAAGGAATCTGAAAACGTACACACAATCACTGTATGGGGGAACTGTGGCCGCCATTACGGAAAATGCCATTTTCCTGAATAACTACTGAAACACTAATCCTATCATTGTCAATCCAATTGCTAGTCATATGTTTTCGTGGTCAAGGAATCTGAAAACGTACACACAAACACTGTATGGGGGAGAACTGTGGCCGCCATTACGGAAAATGTCATTTTCATGAATAACTACTGAACCACTAATCATATCATTGTCAAATTGCTAGTCATATGTTTTCATGGTCAAGGAATCTGAAAACGTACACACAAACACTGTATGGGGGGAACTGTGGCGCTTGGCGGAGGTCTGTGCTCTCCGAGTGCTTTTCTAGTTAAGAAGTGCTTTCAGGTCACTGGTGATCCATGGTTTGTTGTTGGGGAAACAGCACACGGTGGGAGTTAGCATGGTTATGTTTTCACAGAATCTGATGTATTCTGTGATGCAGTCAGTCATACTGTCTATAGCCACCCCATGTGGGTCACAGAGTACGCCCCAGTCCGTCGTCTTGAAGCAGTCCTGTAGTGCATCAGCAGCCCCCTGTGTCCACCTCCTCACAGTACGTCTGTAAGCAGGCTGCCTTTGCACAAAGGGAGCGTACCTGGGTGATAACAGGACCAGGTTATGATCTGATCTACTGGGGGGGGGGGGGTAGAGCTGTGGCACTGTTTGCATCTCTGACATTGGCATACAGAAGATCCAGTGTTTTATTTTCTGTGGTGGGACAGTCAACAAACTGGTGGAAGCTTGGTAGTGTTTTACCCAGTGAGACATGATTAAAATCACCCGTGATGGCCATAGGCTTAGATGTCCAAGGCTCAGATTTAAAGACACTGTAAAAAGAAACCTGAAGAAGTTCGATATAGACAGGAGTTCTTTGCAGCGGAAGGCAAAGGACAAAACTGTGTGGAGGAATCTGATCTGACCTAAATGAAGAAAGTCATTGTCGACCACGACAGACTGCTATGATGATGATGGCCATAAATGCGTCAGGGTGCTGCGCCAGTAGAGTGGCCATTGTGGAGCTGATGATGTCACATGCCCCTGCTGCATCAGCTGACGGAGGGACATAAACAGTAATCACAATGGCACATGTGAACTCTCGCAGCATATACATAATAAGGTTGCATACTCACAGCCAGCAGTTCACTGTCTGGGCTGCAGCACCGTTCCTTTACATAAATGTGTCCAGGATTACACCACCTTTCATTCACAAAAACTTCCAGTCCTCCTCCTCTCTTTTTCCTGCTACTTATAAGGTCCCTGTCACATCGGATAGTCTTAAAGCCAGGTATTGCTACATTTTTGTCCAGGATCTGTGAGTGTAACCATGTTGCAGTAAAACACATGATACTACACTCATGATATTCCCTTTGTGTGTGTCCTGACCAGCGCTGTGCGGTCATCCGCCTTGTTTCCCAGCGACCTCACGTTACCGGTGATGAACATCGGTACAGCCGGCTTAGGCTTCTTCCTCCTCCTCCTTACCTTGGCTCCAGCCCTTCGCCCGTGGCGTCACCCCTTCAGCTCATCCAGGATGAGGGGCGTCGCTCCGGGCAGCAGCGCTGGTCTTCTCAGGGCAATCAGCTGGTTGCATGTGTAAACAAGCATTCCTAATCTAATATTAGCATTTCTACACTGACTGTTAGTATTCCTAACGTGGACATTACTGTTCCTAATCTGACTATTATCATTCCTAATCTAACCAATAGCATTTCTACATTGTCTATTAGGATTCGTACACTGACCTTTATCATTTCTATGCTGACCATTAGTGTTCCTAGCCTGGCCATTATCATTCCTTTTCTGGCCATTAACATTTCTACACTATTAAGATTTCTACACTGACCATCAGCATTCCTGTGCTGACTATTAGCATTCCTAGGCTTATCACTCTTATTATTATTGATCAGGATCTGAGGCCTGGAGACGTGATGCAGAAGAAAAATATGTGGGAAATCATCGGAGATTCTTCAGGGAAACCTGGACAGAAAATAAAGGTGAATTCCTGCTCTGTGATTAACTGTTTGTTGCCTCGATGCTTCCTGGGATTTGTAGTCTTTGTGGTAACAGAGCAAAACTAGGCAATTTTTATTAATGAAAGAGAAGTCGTTCTGTTCATCTGTATTTATGTTCTTTTAAAGTTTGTGTTTATCTTTGTTGGTAAATTATTTACAGTATTTTTGTGGATTTACTTGTTCCCCCAAATTTCATTTTTTGATAAGTTTTTTAATCAAACGACCAGATTTTTGCTCTCAAATTGGAAATTTATATTTGATTTTTCCCTGTAATTTTCTTGTGTTTATTTTATGTTATTTTGACAGCTTGTAAGCACTTGCTGGTTAGTCTAACCACGGTCCGTATTTTAACGGTTTTTTTCCTCGTTTCTTCAGGGTTCAGCGGCTGGTAAAAAGTACAAATTCATGGTCACCGGTCACGGTAAATATGAGAAAATATCCATGGATGACGACAGTGACAACAATGGGAAGTCTGGTAGGTCCACGAACGGGAAGTACAAAAAAATAATAGAATCATATTTTCAGCTGTGATAAAGCCTCTGATATTTTGTTCAAAAGGCTTTAAAAAGCCTTAAAATTAAACCCCATAATTCTAAACATTAAATGGCATAAGGCCAATGTCTAGACAATGTAACTTTCTTCTTGTAAATTTGAATGTTTTTCCTTAATTTGTAAGTTATATTTTTCAGAAAAATGAGTCTTTTCTTGTCAGCGTCAGGTGTCAGCCTGAGCTGTCCCTCTGATAAACTCATTTCTAATCTTGTCCCTCCTAGTCACTCCCAATGAAAATCTTAGCATCTTCAACTCTGACACCTCCAGCTCCGCCTCTTGTCTTTTTGTCAGCGCCACGTCTCCAAACCATACATCATAGCAGGTCTCACTACCGTCTTGTAAATGTTCTCCTTCACTCTTGCTGTTGCCTTTCTGTCACAAATCACCCCGACACTCGTCTCCACCCACTCCACCCTGTCTGCACTCTCTTCTTCACCTCTCTCGTGCATTTCCATTGCTTTGGATGGTTGACCCCAGGTATTTAAACTCATCTACTTTCACTGCCTCTACTCTAATGCTAAACTAGTTCAATCTTTAATAAAACAAATATGTTAACATGAAAGTGGAAAAAGCAAAAAGTTGAAAAAGTTAGCTTAAAATGCTTCTATTCATAGTTTTCAATCACATGACTTCCGGCGGGGTCGAATAAGATAGCCGGCCATGTTGGGGGGATAATCACGGAGCAAAATGGATCAAAAAAATGTCAAAACATCTGAAATTTATGATGAAACTCTTGATAATGACAACAGACAGTGGTATGAAGACAAATTAGTTTTAATTGAGAAGCAGGCTCTCTATCTTATTCCAAAGCAAAAGTGGCCAAAAGACACAGAGAAGTGGGCTAGCATCAGATTTCCAGACATCTTTAATTTATCACTGTTCAGTACCTGTGCTCACACTCTGAAACAACTAAGATCCAATTCAGTACAAAACATTGTATTCATCCCCCGGGGCAATTAAAAGGCACAGAAAGCACAAATATAAAGAAGACATACAGACGTGGACAAAATTGTTGGTACCCCTCTGTTAATGAAAGAAAAACCCACAATAGTCACAGAAATAACTTGAATCTGACGAAAGTGGTAATAAATAAAAATTCTATGAAAATTAACCAATGAAAATCAGACAATGCTTTTGAATTGTGGTTCAACAGAATTATTTTAAAAAACAAACTCATGAAACAGGCCTGGACAAAAATGATGGTACCCTTAACTTAATATTTTGTTGCACAACCTTTTGAGGCAATCACTGCAATCAAACCATTTCTGTAACTGTCAGTGAGACTTCTGCACCTCTCAGCAGGTATATTGGTCCACTCCTCATCAGCAAACTGCTCCAGTTGTCTCAAGTTTGAAGGGTGCCTTCTCCAGACGGCATGTTTCAGCTCCTTCCACAGATGTTCAATAGGATTTAGATCAGGGCTCATAGAAGGCCACTTTAGAATAGTCCAATGTTTGGCTCTTAGCCGTTCTTGGGTGTTTTTAGCTGTGCGTTTTGGGTCATTATCCTGTTGCAAGACCCATGACCTGCGACTGAGACCAAGCTGTCTGACACTGGGCAGCACATTTCTCTCTAAAAAAATCAACCACCCTTTATTGTCATTCAACCATACAACCAATCATGTACAGTAGAATGAAATTGTGTTTTTCCTATCTACAGTGTTAATCACACACACCCCATATGTAGAATCAGAGGGCTGCTGCCATGCAAGGCGCCGCCACAGATTTCCCTCCTCCATTCCATTATTGCTGAGCACCAAGCTGGACGGCAGGAAGTTCCGCTTTTATATGGTCTTCGGCATGACCCGGCTGGGATTTGAACCCTTGCCTCCCAGGTGTGGGGCGGACGCTCTACCAACTGAGCCACCACTCCGGTAACCACCACTCTAAAATCAAATCAAATCAAATCAAATCAAACTTTATTGTCATATTGCTGTACATACAACTGTAGTGCAGGCAAGATGAAATTGCATTTCTCTCAGCGTCCATATAAATAGAAGCAGCATGATTTAAGACACACTCACACATAGCTTCACCCCCCCACCCCCCCATCCATTCACACATCCCTGAGACATACTTGGGGAAAAAAAAACAACAAAAAAAAACTAACTAACTATAATATACAAATAATATACAAAATGTCCGTAGGTGCAGTAGTGTGTAAGAGAGATTCCGGCTCAACTGTTCAGCATCCTAGCAGCTTGTGGAAGGAAGCTGTTGATCAGTCTGGTGGTTCTGCCTCTGATGCTCCGGAATCGTTTACCAGATGGAAGAAGTTCAAAGTGTTTATGCAGAGGGTGAGAACGGTCCTTGACAATGTTCAGTGCCCTGCTCCTACAACGGCTCTGAAAAAGTTCTTGGACAGAGGGGAGGGAGACTCCAATTACCCTCTCAGCTCCCTTGACTATCCTCTGCAGGGCTTTTTTGTCTGACATACTGCAGCTGGAGTACCATGTAGCAATGCAGTACGTCAGAACACTCTCCACCACACCCCTGTAGAAGGTCCTGAGGATGCAGATGGGGAGAGAGGCCTGTTTGAGTTTCCTCAAGAAGTGCAGTCTCTGCTGAGCCCGCTTCCTGATCTCCAAGGAATTCTTGCTCCAGGTCAGGTCCTGAGAGATCTGCACTCCGAGGAACTTGATGTTCTCCACTCTCTCCACTAAACGGCCGCCGATGCTGAGGGGGACATGCTCCGGCTGAGACCGCCGGAAGTCGATAATCATCTCCTTCGTTTTGTCCACGTTGAGCACCAGATTGTTCTCCCTGCACCAGCCCTCCAGGTCTTTCACTTCTTCCCTGTACATTGATTCCTCATCCCTCTGAATAAGTCCCACCACCGTGGTGTCGTCTGCAAACTTAATAATCTGGTTCCCCTCGTGTCTGGAAACACAGTCGTGTTAGAAGTGTAATCAACAGTGGACTGAGTACACAGCCTTGAGGGGATCCGGTGCTCAGTGTGACAGAGTTGGAGATGTTGTTTCCAACCCGGACAGACTGAGGTCTCTCAGTCAGGAAATCCAGGATCCAGAGACATGTGGTGGTGTTCAGACCGAGAAGGAGTAATTTCTCCATCAGTCTCTGGGGAATAATGGTGTTGAATGCTGAACTGAAATCAATGTACAGGAGTCTGGCGTAGGTGTCTTTCTGGTCCAGGTAGGTGATGACAGAGTGTAGGGTGGTGACAATAGCATCCTCCGTGGAGCGGTTTGAACGATATGCAAACTGGAGCAGGTCGTGTGATGCAGGGAGGCAGGCTGTAATGTGTGGTTTGACAAGCCGTTCAAAACACTTCATCACAATTGGTGTCAGTGCAACAGGACAATAGTCATTCAAACAGGACACAACTGGTTTCTTTGCCACCGGTACAATGATAGACGTCTTGAAGCATCTGGGAACGATGGCCTGACTCAGGGAGATGTTATAAATGTCAGTCAGGACATCCGCCAACTCGCTTGCGCAGTCTCGGAGCACACGTCCCGGAATATTGTCCGGACCTGCAGCTTTGCATGGGTTGACTCTGGTTAGGGTCCTCCGTGTGTCCGCTGTGTTGATGGTAAAAGCTGGTCCGACCGATGGTGGGGGTGGGCCAGCCCTCCTTCTTATTGTCGAGTTTGATGCTTCAAAATGTGCAAAGAAGTCGTTGAGCCTGTCTGGAAGCGAAGCGTCATCATCATCGACCCCCTGCCTAGACTTATAGCCCGTCAGTGTCCGAACTCCCTGCCACATCTGCTTGGTGTTCCTAGTGTCACAGAGGTGTCCCTGGATTTTCTCCGCATAGGCATGCTTTGCCGCCTTAATTCCCTTTGAGAGCGCAGACCTGGCTGAGCGGAGGGCGATCCTGTCCTTCGCTCTGAAGGCTGCATCTCTGGCTGTAAGCAGCGAGCGCACCTCTGCAATCATCCAGGGCTTATGATTACCCCGCATAGTGATGGTCTTCACTGTAGTGACATCCTCTGTGCACTTCGCGATGTAGCTGGTGACCGTTTCAGCATACTCCTCCACATCTGTCTTGTCTTCCTGGGAGGCTGCTATTTTGAAGACCTCCCAGTCTGTGTGCAGAAAACAGTCTTTCAGTGCAGAGGTTGCGCTCTCTGGCCAAATTCTAATTTGTTTCACTGCTGGCCTGCTGCGCTTCAATAAAGGTTTGTAGGCAGGCAGCAGCATCACGGTTATGTGATCAGAAAGGCCGAGATGGGGGCGGGGTATCGCCTTATATGCATCTGTGTTTGTGTACACTAAGTCTAACATATTCTCTCCTCTGGTCTTAAAGTCTACACATTGTTTAAACTTGGGGAGCACAGTCTTTAGGCTGGTGTGGTTAAAATCCCCCGCAACCACCACAAAACTGTCCGGGTGTGAAGTTTGGATTTCACTAATCGCATCATGCAGTTCCCCGAGTGCCTTCTTAGCATTAGCTTTAGCATTAGGGCTTGGCGCTATGTAAACACCAGCTACATACACGTTGCTGAATTCCCTCGGCAAATAATATGGCTGACAATTTACAATAAGGAACTCCGCCAACGGAGAGCAGTGTTTAGACACTAACGTGGCATTGACGCACCAGTTCTTGTTAACATAGATGCATAGCCCACCCCCCCGGCTCTTACCGGAGCTCGCCGTTTCCCTGTCGGCACGGAACATTGCCATATCTTCCTGTTGAATGGCCTCGTCAGGAATGTTGCTGTGGAGCCATGTCTCCGTGAACACAAGCACACAGCAGTCTCTCCACTCTCTCCGGGTTTCTCTCAGCAGACGCAGCTCGTCCAGCTTGTCTAGAATACCTAGATAGTCTTGAGATTTCATTGTACCCTGCACAGATTCAAGACCCCCGTGTTCTAGATGCAGCAGAGCAGCCCCAGAACATAACAGAACCTCCTCCATGTTTCACAGTAGGAACAGTGTTCTTTTCTTGGTATGCTTCATTTTTGCGTCTGTGAACATAGAGCTGATGTGCCTTGCCAAAAAGTTCCAGTTTTGTCTCGTCTGTCCATAGGACATTCTCCCAGAAGCTTTGTGGCTTGTCCACATGCAGTTTGGCAAATTCCAGTCTGGCTTTTTTATGATTTGTTTTCAACAGTGGTGTCCTGCTTGGTCGTCTCCCATGAAGTCCACTTTGGCTCAAACAACGATGGATGGTGTGATCTGACACTGATGTACCTTGACCTTGGAGTTCACCATGAATGTGTTTAGAGGTTGTTCTGGGCTCTTTTGTTACCATTCGTATTATCCGTCTCCTCCTGCGGCCATGTCGACGGAGGTTGGCTACAGTCCCATGGATCTTAAATTTCTGAATAATATGTGCAATTGTAGTCACAGGAACATCAAGCTGCTTGGAGATGGTCTTATAGCCTTTACCTTTAACATGCTTGTCTATAATTTTCTTTCTAATCTCCTGAGACAACTCTCTCCTTTGCTTCCTCTGGTCCATGTTTAGTGTGGTACACACCATGTCACCAAACAGCACAGTGACTACTTGTCACCCTTTAAATAGGCCGACTGACTGATTACAAGTTTGTAGACACCTGTGATGTTAATTAGAGGACACATCTTGGTTGAACATGTCCCTATGGTCACATTATTTTCAATCTTTTCTAGGGGTACCATCATTTTTGTCCAGGCCTGTTTCATGAGTTTGTTTTTTAAAATAATTCTGTTGAACCACAATTCAAAAGCATTGTCTGATTTTCATTGGTTAATTTTCATAGAATTTTTATTTATTACCACTTTTGTCAGATTCAAGTTATTCTGTGACCATTGTGGGTTTTTCTTTCATTAACAGAGGGGTACCAACAATTTTGTCCACGTCTGTAAAAACATCACGAACAGACAACACTATAGATTCTGTCTACAGACATCAATTACAGGTGAGATAAAGTGTCATGCGCAGTTCAGTCAGAGAAACTGTCTGTGGGAGAAGGGGCAGGGAGAGATTACAGCGCTGGAGCAGAGAAGGATCGGGGTTTAAATGCCGGACTGCTGTAGGGACAAACGTGGCTCTCCTTCTCTGTGTCCTGCATCCTGGACAACGTAGTCTGTGTCCCGATGGAAGCCACTCAAACTCAGGATTTAAAATGTGTGAGGAGTCTTGGAGGATCCTATAGGCAGTATTAAGTATCTGTTGTTCACATAGGGTGGCCAGAGCTCTAACAGGATGTCCAATAATTTTACAACACATCTTAATTATTGTGTTTAAGCGTGTCTGATCCTGCAGGCTGATGGAGTTAAACAGCAGGTGAATGAAATGGTAAGCACACCTTCAGTGAAGGAATGACTAAAGATGGTTAAAATGCTTTTCCTAACGCCCAAAGAGCTCAGCTTCCTGAGTAGATCCTGACGCTGGTGGCACTTCCTCAGGATCTCCTCAGTGTTAGAGGAAAACCTCAGGAAGCCATCAGAGATTGTACCCAGGTTTGTACTCCTCCACCATCTTCACCAGTTCCTCTGGATGATGGTAGTAACAGCCTCTGCCAACTGTCTCTGCCCACTTGAAAAATTCACAAAAAGTTATTTTGTCTTGTTTTCATTCACTTCAAGACAAGAACTTTCACACCAGGAGACCAAACTCTGCAAGGCAGAGCTGTGATGTAGGGGCAGACAGCAGAGAGAGCAAGATCATGACACCAGCAAACTTCACCATATGACAGGCTGGGTGGACCTTCAGTCATCAGTGTAAAAGATGTAAAGCAAAGGTGATAAGACACAGCCTTGTGGGGAGCCAGTGGAAGTGTGGAGGACATCTGAGTAAGAGATGTTGACAAATACCCTCTGTGACTGATTGGTGAGAAAATCAATAATCCATAATATGAGCTGATGATCCAGGTGGAAGGTGGCTGTTAGTTTCTCAGCGAGGATGTGCAGCTGCATGGTGTTAAACGCAGAAGAAAAGTCCCCAAACAGGAGCCTGGCGATGGTATTTGGGGACTCAAGATGTTTGTGAATGGTGTCAAGAATAAATATTTTCACATCATCCACTCCCCTGCCAGCCCTGTATGTGAACTGTAGTGGGTCAGCAATCCTGGTGACGTGGTGTTTAACAATCCTCTCCAAAGCCTTCATCACCAGTGAGGTGAGAGCTACGGGCCTCAGGTCATTCAGGACCTTTGTGGGACCCTTCTCTGGTATGGGGATGATGATGGAATGTTTCCACATCTGGGGCACTGTGCTGCAGTCTATAGAAGTCTGAAACAAACGGTGGAACCCACTCCCCAGCTGTTCAGCACAGTGTCTCAGGGTCCGTCCACAGAGGTTATCAGGTGCTGAGGCAGTGTTGAGTTTTGTCCGTTTAAGAGCCCTCACCACCTCCTCTCTACTGAAGGAGAGGGTTGATTCACCTGAATTAGGTGAGGGAGTAAGTCTTCAGCTTGAAGCTATTGTCCTTGTCAAATCTCGTAAAAAAAAAAGAGCAGAGGTCGTTGGGGGGGGTGATGTAGTGCTGCAGCCGTCGACCTGAATAAGTTTACAACTGGAGGAGACAGAGTTCACAGCTGCCATGTTCTTAAGGCCCTGCCCAGCAGAGCAGAGATCCCCCCGAGTAAAGGAGAGCTCCACTTTGGTTTTATAGTTGAACGTGGCAGTCTTCATAGCACGCCTGACCTCTTGATTGACCTCCTTTTTTCCTCCTCGGTGCCGGTGAAAAAAATCCTCTTTTTCTTATTTAGAGTTTGTTTCAGTTCTTTGTTCCCCGAGGTTTATTGTTGGGAAATATTGTGATCTTTTTGTTGGAGTTATGCTAACCACACAGAAGGAAACATCTGCTGACAGTCTCTACCTGCTCATTGATGTTCCGGGAGGACAGTAGACAATTCCAGTCTGTGGATTCAAAACACCTCGGCACTTTGTTAATGCGATCTGGAGTCCATTGGTGGATGTTTTAAGTTGTTATTATCCTATATACAAAGGTGTAGAAGCTTCCAGGTCTGAGACATGGCAGTGTGGGAAATCAACAGCCTTTGTGTGTCTGTAACCAAGGTGAACAAAACCTGTGATTTTTTTTTTGATGAAATAGTAAAAGAAAATCAGATTGTTCACTTTCAAATATTTTGTAAAGCTTTACACAAAATACTTAAAGTGGGGCCAAACACCTGCTGTGGTTTTTTAAATGTTAAACATATAAAAATTGAGAAAAATGTCAAATTAAAATTAGACTCATGCTCCTGTAGGCTAGTCAATCCCGTTTTAAAAACCAGAGCAATATTTATAAAACAGTAAAATATTCTCTTATCATGCATGTTTATCCACATATCAGCCCATAAATTATTCACAGAGCCTTCAGCTTAATTTCTCTTGTTCGTTTTTCTCTGTTTTTGCTCTCAGTTTTTTTGATATGTGATCTAACTTGAATTAGCATTAGCTAAAGGCTAGCTTCAGCACTCTCACCTGTCCATAGGGGATCCACCCATCCTGGAAAATACAGTATCATCATTTTTTTTAACACTAATTAAATTAAATCACCCTTATTGTCATTCAACCAATCATGTACAGTAGAGCGAGATTGTGCTTTTCCTATCTACAGTGTCAATCACACACACCCCAGTGCAGAATCAGAGGGCTGCTGCCATGCAAGGCGCCGCCACAGATTTCCCTCCTCCATTCCATTATTGCTGATCACCAAGCTGGATGGCAGGAAGTTTCACTTTTATATGGTCTTTGGTATGACCCGGCCGGGATTTGAACCCCTGCTTCCCGGGTGTGGGGCGGATGCTCTACCAACTGAGCCACCACTCCGGTGGCATCCTGGCGGTTTGTCCTGTATTTACTAGGTACCTTTAACGCAGCATCAGCTAATCCGCATTCTGCAATTTGCCCTCCTATTCAATAGTTGTTGGTTGATTTGTTTACTTTTACACACCAGACATGACATCATCGCTCAAGAATAATTGGGTGAGAGCTAGCCGGGCGGGATCAGCGATGATTGGCTTGACAGCATCAAAGACAACGAGTACAAGACAAACTGAAAAGTGTTGACAAGCAAGTTGTACAATTCTAATGTTAAATAAATGATTTGCACACCCAGATCTTTTGAGGGGGTTCTTGCATTTGTAGTAAACAGGGACATTTTGACTTTCAAAACTTGAAAGTTATAAACATTGTCAAAGGACGCATTCACATGGCCACTGTTTGGTCCGGACTAAAGGACCAAAGAGTGTATTCCGTGGGTAGTTTGGTTTGTTTCTTGCCGTCTGAATGCGTCTGGAACTCTGAGCAGCACCAAAGAAGCGAACTCTGGTCCCCCTGAAATCGGGCAGTCTCGCTTCGCTTGCAAACGCAGTCTGGTGCACATCGCTTGCCATGTGAATGCAATCGGCGTATCCAGTGGACCAAAGGGCGGACGTGCCCCTCAGCATTTGTGTAACCACAGCAACACATGGTGAGAAGAAAAAGTGGTGTTTACTGTAAAGGTGCCTTCACATCAAACGCGAACGGGCAAATTTTTCGTGCAGCACGATTACATTATAATTCAATGTAAATACATGAAAAGACATGAATTCACCGTCTGGATGAGATGCAGACAGGCGAAGTTGCCACTCACCTGAAAAAGTTATCCCTGTTGAAAACTCCACGTGTGTTTCCATGGCAGGAATCCGTGGGTAAAATAAATCCAACATCCCGATTCAGCTGAAGAGCTCCTGGTTCTTCAGCCTCCCTTTAGGGTAGAAAATAACAGACAACCGTGTGGATCCAAGAAATACTTTTACCGGCAAAAACCAAGGAGAAAAGTTTAAAAAAATGTCTCTTGGACTTGGAGGAATGAGGAGTGAGGAGACGCAGGCTCTGATAGATATTTGGTCTGAGAACCAGATTTCTCAGCTGCTTGTGGCTACACACAAGAATACCAATGTTTTTAAAACATTTAGCGACATGATGGCGGCACGGGGGGTTTATACAGACAGTGGAGCTTTTCATTTTTATTAGTTTGTGGCGCATAAACACCTCGGCTGAAGGGAACGCTGTTATGCTGAGACTTGCTCGCTTGCCGAGAATTACATCCCATCGTCTGATCAACATAATTTAAAGATAATGTACAAGAGGTAAAAACAATTTTTACTTCTAACAATGTATAATGGGTACTTCTAAAAAATGCACAAATGGTTACAAGCCTGGCTGTAGTGTTAGATTTTATAGTTTTGGTGGAAGGGATGCAATTCTTGGCATAACACCGGATTTCCCTTTTCAGTCCTGGCCAGTCGATGAGCCAGATTTCTCTTCTTCGCTGAGATTTTTTCTTCCTGGTCAGTGGTGGCTTCGGCTACAGCGCCACAAACGAGCAGTTGTTGTAGCTGCGTGACATCCAAGCAGTTTGGTCCGCTTGAGTAAAGTGCTGTGTGAATGCAAACCGAATCAAACGAAGGTGTGAAAATTGTTGCCATTCCAAGCCAAGTCGAACCGAGACCCCTGGACTGTCCTGGTGTGAATGCAGCCAAAGAAGCACTTCAACCTTTGGCCTGTGAATACTATGTTAAAACTTTATTTAAACAATGATTAAGTTATGATAAACCACAACTAACACCCCACACATCACCTTGGGGTGGGGCGGAGGGGGGGTATTTTTCTGCATTGAAGGTGGCAACCCTACCTTTCCAGGTGCTTTCAGATGAAGTAGACATTGTTGTCTTGGTGTCTAATCGTTATCGTCATTGTTAACAATAAGCAGTTGATTTGTAGACTCCCAGGTACTTGAAATAATCCTCAGAGCCAAAGGCTAATTAGCCAGAACAGCAAACCTTGGTTTCCTGCTCCGTCATTTTCTGTCTTGCCTGTGTGGACAGCTGATGGTACAGACCGCAGTCAAAGGTAAAAACATGGCAAGGATGGCTAAACAGGGACCTGGATCTTCATAATACCCTGTAGCTTGAGTGCTTAAGTGTTACATTTAAGTTGGCTCTGACAGAACCTGCCCCAACAATTCCTGTTACACGAACAAGTACGTGTGTTTAGCTCTCTGTGAGTGTGACCTAATCAGAACAGACAGCAGGTGAATCTGTGAAGATGTCCACAGAGTGTCACAGACTCTTCAACAATGCTATGAGTCAATTATTTCTAGAAACCTACTACAAAAATGGTCAGATCACACCTGCAAGTTGGGATGCAAGGAAGGCATCAAGTCAGCTCTAATACTAATATGAGGAAGCCAAATTCTCCCCCATTTCTCTGATGGCTCTGGAGTTGACTCACCTTGGTTCAGAATAATTGGAGGTAATCGATGAAACAACGCTTTCTCCTTCCCACCAGAATTTGTACAACCAATTATTCCACAGTAGTGAACTCTATTCACATAATTTTTGGCTTTAATGGAAAAGAATCACCCCTGCAGCTTCCCTCCCAACATGGCCGCCCATGGCAGCCGTGTGACATAATCTTAAACCTTAAAAGTGGTTAATCATAGAAATCATAGAAACATAGCATGAAACGTTGATGTAGGTAATTTAGAAATTGTGAAACTTAAAGCCTAAAAGTCTGAAACACTAATCTTAAAAATACCTTAGTATAAAAATAGAAATAGCTTAAAACATTAGAATGCTAGCTTAAAATGTTAAATATAAACTCATATCTTTTAAAACTGTTCAATTAAATGTTAAAATAGTCTAATATTAAAAAATGTTAGCATGGAAGTGGAAAAACTAAACAGTTGAAAAAGTTAAAGTGCTACTATACCCTTCAACCTGAAAAATGCTAGCTTAAATGCTAAAATAGCCTGTTGATAGAAATGTTAGCATAAAATGTTGACGTCTGTAGTTAAAAATTGTGACGCTTTAAGCCTTAAAGGCTAAAATGCTATTATTAAAATACCTTAGCATAAAAATAGAAATAGCCCAACAGCACACATCTGTTGGGGCAATGTCAGCAGGTTAGCATCGGGAATACGTTTGTTTGAGATGTATTTGCACATTAGCAGGACATGGACAAATGACCTTTATAAGATGTATTCCCAATGCAACTTTGTACACTGAACAGACGTAGGCCAGACATATGTGTGCTGCTGGGGTGCTAGCATAAAAATGGCTGATAATAAAGTGCCCAAACTTTCCGAGTCTACATGACTTTATTCAGATTTTAGCACCATTTAGATTAAAAAAAACCCATCAGAGGTTACAAAATAAAGCACAGATGCTCTTATTTGAAAGGCCAAGCAGCATTACACATGCACACAAATATGAAAAATACTATTATTTTACATAGACTAACTTTGGTAATGAATCAAATTTTCTTCCTGTTTAGAAGGTTGGATTTAAATCTGAACTACTGTACCTTTATTTTGAAAGAGACAATAGGAAGTCTACATGCCAAAGATGCCTTTATTTTTGAAAAAGGTTAAAAAATCACTAATAAAGCTATAAAAATAAATTAGCTCTTACATTCAACATGCTCATTAACCCTCACCTGCACCGCAGCTCTTCTTCACTCTTATTAAACTTTCTAAAACCTTTATTTAAATCACCTTCCAAATTATAAATCTGAATATAATTTTAATATTTTCAAAATCAGACTTCAGTGAGCGTGAATGTTGCTTTTGTGTTTAAGTTATAAAACATTCAAATGTTTTTTGGGAAAAAAGAATTCAATCACAAAAAAAGACCATCTACAACGTTAAAAAAAGCATCAGCTTGTGTCGGTATATGGAGGGCCAAACCTGCCAAAATTAAAAATAACATTAAATAAAAGTTTAAAATAGCATTAAAAATTATTATTATTATTATTATTATTATTATTATTATGTCCTGTAGGCAATTTATTATTTTTTAACCAGGTACAAATGTATAAATGTAAAAAGGTCTGAAATTGAAAGAATAAAGGTGCAAAAATCTGATAAAAGATGGTAATTTTAAATAGTCATACCTTTATGACAAGTATTACATTAATAAAAAAATGTTACTGAATTAAAAGATGAGAAAAAGCACAAAAATTTAAGAAAACGAGTCGCAAGTCTACAAAACGGGGGAAGACAGTAAATTTACAAAAGTCGGGGGAAGGATTTGCAAATTTGTAAAATAGGGGAAAGTCACAAACTTACAAAACAGGAGATTTGTAAAGTTACGGAAGTGACAGTGAAAGGTGCAAATTTATAAAATGGGGAATTTGGTAAATTTACAAAGGTGAGGAGAAAAGTCAGAAATTTACAGAACTGGGGAAAAGTTGGTAAATTTATGAAATTGGTTGGAAAAGTCAGAAATTTATGACACTGTTGGAATTTTGGTAAATTTACAAAAAATGGGGGGAGAGTCACAAATTTACTAAACTGGGCAAAATGAGAAGTTAAGATAAATAAAGTACAATATAATTAGCAAAAATGGAAAAAAGTAATGGTAGACCAATTATTGAAATATACTAATCGTGCTCATTAACTAGATTATTGTGAATATTGCTTATTTCTAATTATAATTTACAGAGAAGCTTTCACATTGAAGCATACAAATTATTTTTATTAATTTAATTTTGATGATTATGTTTGTATAATTTAAAAAAAATCCATATCATGTTATTCAGATGTACAGAGGGGCACTAGCATATGCTAATCATGTAAAAAAATATAAACATCTTTAGCTCAACTCAAGTATGATAGCACCAATAGAATACTGTATATATATAATGTAAAAGTAAAGATTGTTTACTGTTAACTGTTTTTTTGTTAACAAAAAGCCGTTAAAAATATATATGACATTAAATCTCAGTGTTAGCATCACAGGAGGGTATTGTTAGCATAAATATGATGTTAAATCTCAGCTTTACCATCACAGAAACATAATGATGTTAGCATAAATATGTCATTAAATCTCAGCATTAGCATCACAGAAATATAATAACTTTAGCATAAATATATTAAAGCTAAGCATTGGCATCATAGAAACATAATAATCTTAGGATAAATATGACATTGAATCTCAGCATCAGTGTCAAAGAAATGTAATAATGTTATCATAATATGACATTGAGTCTCATCGTTAGCGTCACAGAGACCTAATAATGTTAGTGTCAGGGCATGATGTGGGGCTTCTCCACCCAGAGAAGAAGGCAACTGGGGAAGTGGGGAACAATGGACCAAAAGAGGAGATGTCACTGGGGGGGTATCAGACGGGACAGTAAGGACTATGCGCCCCCAGGGAAAGGAGTAAGTGCCGGAGCCGCTAGAAGAAGAAGGGTGTGAGAGCGGCACCGGCTTTATGTCATGTTAATGTGCCACACAGGCTTTGTTCTAAACACAATGTATGATAGTCGGAAGTTCCAGCTCTCAATGTATGGTATTAAAGATATAAAAGAGGAATGCACAGAGACCCGGGAGCTCTTTTACTGTACTGCATGTTGGTGATGGAATAACGTTTCTATGTCGTCCAGCTCATTGCCTCGCCTGCCTCCTTTCTCCACATTGGTGACCCTAAGATGTGCCATGGAAAGCAAGCCGAGCACTGCCCCGGAGACTGCCTGGAGAGAGAGCACCAGCGCCATGTGCGTAGTCTCAGTCCAGCTCCCAAACTTCTGGCTTCACAACCCAACCGCGTGGTCTTGCACATAGAAGCCGAGTTTGCACTCCACGGGATAACAACGGACGATACCAAGTATTACTACGTGGTCGCTGCGCGTGATGCACGTGCCACGCAAATAGTGACGAGCCTGGTCCAGGAGCCGCCAGCCCAAGGAAAATATGAAGTGCTCAAGAGGATGCTTCTCCAGCGCTATACCCTTTGACAGTGAGAGGGCAGAGACACTCCTAACGCGTTTGGAGTTAGGGGACAGATCAGCAGTGGAGCTTATGGAGAGAATGTTGGCGCTGAGGGGGAAGGACAATGGATCTTTCCTGTTTGCCCACTTGTTCCTCAGGAACCTACCGTGTACGACGACGGCGATCCTTGCCAACTCCACGTGGCTGGTTGGTAAGGACTACCGTGCCCTGGCACAGGAAGGGGACCACATCATTTTGGTGAACAGAACACTCACCATGCAGACAGTGGCACCGGCATCCAGGACGGACTCCAGCGAGGTCAAGGAGTCATTCGTGGTAGCCAGGACGGACACCAGGAAACGAAGAAATGGGGCGATCTGTTTTCATCATTGCCGTTTTGGCTCGAATGCCCAACGCTTCCTGACTCCATGCCAATTCAAGAAGCCGGGAAGACGGCACGTTCGGAATTCAGTGGCAGCTGCAACCAATGGCGACAGGAACAGACTGCTTTAAGTCACAGACACACGTTTGAGGAGACGGTTTTTGGTGGACTCCGGCTCCCAGAAGAGCCTCATCCTGCCGATCAACGCAGACAGAGTGGTAGGACACAGCAGTTCCGAGCTCACGGCTGCCAACGGATCCACCATCAGGATGTTTGGTGAGCAGACACTGATGATATGCTTACACGGATACAACTTTCAGTGGGACTTTGTGATAGCTGCATGTTCCAGCCCCATTTTAGGCACAGATTTTTTATGTGCTTATGGGTTGTTAAGTCGATGTTGCTAATAGGAGATTAGTGGGTGCTGTCTCTATTACCTCACTGCCCTGTACAGCTCGGGGAGCTGGGTCAACAACACTGGCTAACGTTATAGCTCCAGGTGGTAAGTACCAACATTTGCTCACACAGTTCCCAGCACTCACGGGGTTGAACACTTTGACAAAAGGCCCGCCGGTGTTTGCGCAACCTCAGCATTTGGACGCAGCTAAACTGGCCAGCACACGAGAAGAGTTTACAAACTTAGAGCAGTTGGGCATCGTCAGGCACTCCAGTAGCCGGTGGGCATACACGCTACACATGGTGCCTAAAGCCGGCGGGTCGTCGCAACCGTGCAGCAATTTCCAGCGTTTGAATAACGCCACAGAACATGATCGTTATCCCAGACCGCACATCCAGGATTTTTTCCTTGCACCTGGCCAGGGTGCATGTTTTTTCAAAAGTGGATCTGGTCCGTGGATACCATCAGGTCCCGGTGCACGGAAGACGTTCCAAAAACAGTGATAATAACTCCTTTCAGCCTTTTTAAGTTTTTACGGATACCCTTCGGATTAAAAGGCACGGTACAGACTTTCCAGAGGATGATGGACGCAGTGCTTCATGACTTGTCCTTTGTTTTTGTCTACTTAGACGACATTCTGGTAGCTAGTGCATCCGGGGAGGAACACATTGCTCATCTCGACGGTTTTCCGGAGGTTGAAGGCGCATGGGCTGATAGTTAACCCGGCGAAGTCCCAGTTCGGTGTGACAGAGACTGATTTTTTTTTTTTGGGGGGGGGGGGTACCACATTTCGCCAGAGGGCGTGATTCCGTTACCGGATAAGGTGCGCACTGTGTCAGACTTTCCATATCCGCAGACCATGGGAGCACTACAGGAGTTTTTGGGAATGGTTAATTTTTATAACTGTTTCCCTCCCCAGGCAGCCCAGCTGATGCAGCCGTTGTATACCGCACTTAATAAAAAGAAGCCTGCAGAAGCCATCGACTGGACTCCTGAGTGAGTCCAGGCTTTTACTAATGCCAAAACAGCGCTTGCGGGTGCCACGTTGTTAGCCCACCCGGATCAGTCTGCACGGATAGCGCTCACTACGGACACGTCTGATGTTGCCATAGGGGCAGTGGTGGAGCGGTATGTCTCAGGTTTGTGGCAGACACTTGCATTTTTCAGTCGAACTTTGCGTGACAACGAACGCAAATACAGCACGTTTGATAGAGAATTGCTGGCTCTCCACCTGTTGCGCCAATTCCAGTTTTGGTTCAAGGGGCGCGAGTTCACTGCGTTCGTGGGCCATAAGCCGCTGACGTACACGATGGCCAAGGTCTCGGAACCGTGGTTTGCCCAGCAGCAACGGCAATTGGCCGCGATTTTGGAGTTTACTTCCGACATTCAACACGCTGCCGGTAAGCTCAACGTCATGTCCGTGACCCTGGCCTTTTGCGCACTCCAGTTTGCACCGATTGGGTTAAGGCTGGAGACCAGGGTGGTGCAAGAAGGGTGCCCTCCCTTGCTGTCTGACGTCTCCGAGCTCTTGGCGCCGTTGCATTTTTGAGTCAGTCCACTCCTTTTCGCATCCGGGAGTGCATGCTTCGGTGAAGCTAGTGGTGGCGAAATTCATCTGGCCGCGCTTGCGCAATGACATGAAAAAGTGGGCTGCAGTTTGCATCGTGTGCCAGCGGTGCAAAGTGCACAAGCACACCAGAGCCCCTCTCAAGTCATTTCAAATCCCGGCCAGGAGGCTCGACCACGTCCACATGGATTTGGTGGGACCCCTCCCGCCGGCGCAAGGTTTTATGCACCTTTTAGCAATCGGCGCGGTGGCGGAGTGGTTAGCACTGCGGCAGCACAGCAACTCACCCTTGGCCGGGGGATCCTGGGTTCGATCCCAGCCCCCGACCAACAGTGATCTGTGTGGAGTTTGCATGTTCTCCCCGTGTCTGTGTGGGTTTACTCCGGGATTTCTCCGGTTTCCTCCCACATGCCAAAAACATGCAAGTTAGGTTAATTGGCATCAAAACTGGGGATTCTAAATTGTCCTTAGGTATGACTGTGAGAGTGAATGGTCGTCTGTCTCTCTGTGTTGGCCCTGCGATGGACTGGCGATCTGTCCAGGGTGTACCCTGCCTCTCGCCCAAAGATGCTGGGATAGGCTCCAGCCCCCCCGCGACCCGAAAAGGATTAAGCGGAAGAAGATGAATGAATGAATGGACCGCACCACGCGCTGGCCTGAAGTCGTCCCGCTGGCTTCTATCACGTCCGCAGAAGTGGCTCGTGCTTTTTTGTTGGCTTGGGTGGCACGGTTCTGATCCCCGTCAGACATCACTGCCGACAGGGGTCCACATTTCATTCAGAACTCTGGTCCGTGATGGCCCAGAGCCTGGGAGTCAAAATTCACCACACTACTGCGTACAACCCCCAGGCTAACGGGTTATGTGACCGTTTTCTTAGGTCGCTAAAAGCAGCGCTCAGAGCTTTGCACACCAATGCAAATTGGGTCGACCACCTGCCCTGGGTTCTTTTAGGGTTGCACTCCACACCTAAGGAAGATTTGGCAGCCTCCCCGGTGGATATTGTTTTTTCTCAGCTGCTACGGATCCCCGGAGAGTTTTTACCGGAAAACCCTGCACCCGAGGCTGATCCGCCTGCCAATTTTTGCACAGTACCAAGGCTTTTAAAGTGCCGGGCCCGGCCCACCATTGTTTTCCCCACACCTTTGTCCCAAAAAGCTTGCAGAATGCCAGTTTTGTTTTTGTCAGGCACGATGCGCACCGGACCCTGCTGCGCCCACCGTACGACGGACCGTTCAGGGTGTTGGAACCTGGGGTGAAGCATTTTGTGTTAGACTTGGGAGGGACATATGGAGACCGTCTGCATTGACAGGCTGAAGCCCACTTTTGTGTTGGCAGACAAGCAGGTGGTGTTGGCCCATGCTCCCCGGCGCAGACGACCACCGTTGGTGGTTCCGCAAGTTGGCGATCCCTCAGCAGGGACCTGCATTCGCGAAGCTGGTGTGTTTTCTCCCCCTCCCCTTTTCCCTTCACAGACTGACATGCCCTCCTGCACACCCCACCAGGAGGGTGGCTCGACTGGATTGGCGACCCCCCGCTACAGCAACTATGGGCGCCGGCTCAAGCCCAAAGGACAGGGGGGTTAGTGCCCTTTCTTGGTGTTCGGGGGCGGGGGGGTTGTGTGGGGGCATGGTGTGGGACTTCTCCACCCACAGAAGAAGGCAACTGGGGAAGGGGGGAACAGGAACAATGGACCGAAAGAGGAGGTGTCACCGGGGGGTATCAGATGGGACAGTAAGGACTATTCGCCTCCCGGGGAGAGGAGTAAATGTTGTAGCCGCTGGAAGAAGAAGGGTGTAAGAGTGGCGCCGGCGTTATGTCATGTTAATGTGCCACACAGACTTTGTTCTAAACACAATGTATGATGGCTGGAAGTTCCGGGTCTCAATGCATGGTATTAAAGATATAAAAGAGGAATGCACAGAAACCCAGGAGCTCTTTTACTGTACTGTATGTTGGCGATGGAATAAAGTTTCTGTGTCGTCCAGCTCATTGCCTCGCCTGCCTCCTTTCTTCACATTAGTATTAAAATGATATTAAATCTCAGTGTTTAATGTCATAGAAACATAATGTTAGCGTAAACATGATGTTAGTGTTGGCATCACAGAAATGTAATAATGTGAGTTCATAGTGAAATCATGATAAATGAATAAATAAAAGAGAAGCTGTGAAATGACAAACACTTTAATCTGCAGCGACTTGTTTAAGACAGGTGTAGCTCGCTGGATCTTTTTTTAAGTTAATTCACAAAACAGGAAACATTCTGACAACCAATCACACATAGCGTTTTGTCAAGTATAAAGTTCAGACCAAGTTTTCGTCGACACACAGGCAAAGACATCAGACATTTACAGTTGCTCAGACTTCTGCATCTGTACATCAAACATGAACTCTAACATTTTTGTTGATTTTTACATTGTCATCTCGGCACCTCGGCCATTTAGCTTAAGTAGCGCTGAAGCCCTTTGCGGTTCTGTTAAAGTCTTTTGGTTCCTCTTCTTTTCCTTTTCGTCCAATCAGACCCATCTCAAACGCTGTAGAGATCTTGGTGGCTGGTCGGGCCGCTGCCTCTTTGAGCTTTTTGGCATCGAACCTCGGGCTGAATAGCAGGACAGGCAGCCGGTAGGCGAAGGAAGGGATCTCCTTAGGCTCCTCCTTCTTCCCCACCATCTTCTCATCCTCACTTTTGTTCAGCTCGATCTGGTGCATGATGTTCTCCTTAGAGGAGAACATCTGGAAAAGTACGGCATCCCACATCTTTGTGGCCTTGGGGGTGTCTTTGGTTTGAGCCTCGTCTGGGGTGTCTTTAGTTTGGGCCTCGTCTGGGGTGCCTGGTTTCTTCTCGTCATCCACCTTTTTGACATCGCCCCTGTCCTCCCCAGTTTCCTTCTGGGAGCTGGAATCTGGAAATTTAGGCTCCTCCTGCTCCACTACCATGTGTTTCTTGAGTCGGGACCAACCACTGACTTTTGACTTCACCCCTTTCGGTTTCTGGAAGGCTTTGAGAAGAGGCTTGGCTGCTGTAGGAGCATCATCACCTTCCTTCCTCTCAGCTGCAGCTTGGACTGTTGGGACCATTGCTTCTTTCTGGTCTTTTGAATTGTCCTCAGTCTGTACCTCAGCCCCAGAGCTTGGCTTTGAGCCTTCTGGTTTAACCACAGTTTCAGGTTTAACTGGTTCCTTCTGCTCTGAGACTCCAGCTTTAGGTGTAGTCATCTGGGCTTTACCTTTTCCTAAAAGTTTCTTTACGGCCTTCAGGGGTTCTTGGTCATCTCCTTTAGGTGGAGGAGGTTTGGCTTCAGGAGTCTTTGGTTTGTTTTCTTGAATTGATGTTTCCTTCTTCTTCTTCTTCTCAGTTTGAGGTATGACCTTTGGAGTTTCATGAATTTCCAACATTTCCTGTTTGGTTCTAGCCTGATCAGAAGCTGTACTCATATCTTGAGTCATTGTTCCCAGGGAGTTGGATGCTTGTGAAACAATGATAATTGGGACTGAAGGGGTAGCTGGGACCTTCTCATCTGTCTGCTGGGGTTTATCTACATCTCCTGAGGTTTCCTTGACTTTAGACACTTCAGATGTAGATGGTCCTTTTACAGGCAATTCTCGGCCAGGTGTTTTAGGTTCTTCTGAGACCTGCTCTTGGGCCACTGAACTTCCAATACCAAATGCTGGGGTGTGGGTCTTAATTCCACCGTAGGCAGTATATTCAGCCGGTGTCAGTCCACGATAGGTAGACTTTGGCTTCTGAGGAACTTGGGTTGGGGTTTTAGGTCTCTGAAAGGCTACAGGTGATGCACTTGAAGGTGACGTTCCATATGTAGGGGTCTTTGGTCTTTTGTACCCAGGTGATGAAGACATTAGTCGATTTGCCTCGTAAGTTGGAGTCTTTGGCCTCTGATATCCGGTTACTGCTTGTAATACTGGAGGAGTTTTAGCTCTTTGAGAGCCAACTGGAGTGATTGGGATCACTCCTCTAGTCAGCTCTGGTTCAGACGTTTTCTGTTCAGTACTTGGTGTTGGCTTAGTAGCTGATACCATGTCCTGAAGAACATCTCCATTTGGCAGAGTCTCAGAAGCTTCCATAGTCTTCACACATTGGGATGCAGATGCAGAAACTTCTTGGGATGTTCTGGACCTGTCTGGCTCCACTGTGATCGGTGACACTGCAAACAGGAGAGGGTTGGGCCTTGAAATTTCAAAGACAGGTGTTGGAGAACGAGTCACATGGTACGCCGGGGTTCTGGGACGTCCTGCTGAAATTCTTGACCCTTGGATGTCATAGGCTGGTGTTTTAACTCTGCCTTCAGATGTTGGTGTGGCTCTCTTAACCTCAGATGTTGGTGTGGCTCTCTTGATCTCAGATGTTGGAGTTTTAACTTCAAAAGTCGGGGTGGCTCTTTTGGTTTCTGATGTAAGGGCAGTGATCACACTACTTTCACTTTTAACCTCTAAAGTTGCTGTGTTTCTCTCAGCATCTGTGCCTAATGATGGAGTCGTTGGCTCATACTTGGCTTCGAATGGTATTTTTGGTTGAGGTACCGCTTGAGGTACCATGCTTCCGATGGCCATCAGTCCAGCCATGTCGTACACCGGTGGTGTCTTGGATGTCTCATAAAAGGACGTGCTTGCTGTGTACATCCTAATCTGAGGGACATCAAACATGGTTTTGGGTGATCTTGAAGGTTCGGTTGCCTTAAATGTCGGATGTGGACTTTTGGACTTGAGTGTGGTCAGCACAGTGAGAGGTCGGATCACAGCTTGGCCTACAGGTGTGGAATATGGAGTTGGACTGGGGCTGGTGGGTTTTAGCTGTGAGGCTGTAGCAGCAGGTCTTAGACCAGCAGGAGTTTCAGAGAAGGTGCTAAAAGCTGGCTTCTTCAGCTCAGCACCTGGTGCCTGAGGCTCAGAGTAGGCTGGCAAGGATATGTTGGGTACTACTAGCTGAGCTGCCGAGAGTCCCCACCCATAGGCTGATGCAGAGTATGAAGAGACTGTGGTTGTGTGCTGTGAGTAAGCGTACGAAGGGCTCGCCACCGTCTGAGGAGACATCCTGGCTGCTCTGCCGTAAGACGCTCGCTGTGGGTAGGGAGATGCCACATGTTGGTAGGGCAGTTTGACGGTGAACCGCGGAGGCTGCTGGACACCGTACAAGCTGGCTGATGTCTCTGGAGTTCGGGGAGGTGTAGAATGGTCGCTGTGCTCGAGGTCCGGGCTCGCTTCATTCACGGGCGAGAGGCTGGAGCGGAAAGGTGCAGCGGACTGCGGCGCTTGAGCTGAAGCTTTCTTTTTGGCGGTCCTCTTGAGAAGCTTCTGAAGGCGGACATTGTCCTTTCCGGGCTTGGGCAGCAGTGGGGGAGGGAACTGCTGGGAGAGCAGAACTGGGTGGGTGACGGTGCGGTAAGCCACAGCCATGAGTGCTTCAGCACCCTGTGGACCAAAAAGATACGAAGGAAACATTAAAGCAGGCATGTTATGTACTTCCTCCACGTGTTGACATACTTCAGTTTCTGTCACAGGCTTTGATCAAAATGGGATTGTCCACCCAGCATGATGGCACACTGAGTCAGCTAGAGAAGTGCCTTAAACACCACCCTATCAGCACACCTACGTCACACCAGCGTACAAAGTTTACATTGGGATTATATCTCAGAGAGGTGATGTATTCCCAATGTAAACTTGGCATTGTTGGCCCAACGTATGTGTGCTGTTGGTGTGTAGTCACACCGACTCATGCTGCTGAGCTTACTATGCTAATGGCACGGTTTCATCATGGCCAACAAATAATAAAATAAATGGTAAATGGCGTTCACTTATATAGCACTTTTTACTCATCTCGAGATGACCAAACTGTAAAGCGCAGTCTATCCGGTCTAGCCAACCATTCCCACACTGATGGCAGTGGAGCTGCCATACACTGGCACTGGTCTGACCCACCAGGAGCGACTGAGGGTCCAGTGTGTTACTCAAGGACACTTCAACATGCAGACTGCAGACAGAGCGGGAATCGAACCACTGACCCTCCGATCAGTAGTCGGCCACACTACAACTGCCCCAGAGCCGCCCCAGAATGAGAAAATTTTCCTTTAAATGTTAAACTTTTTTTCTCATAAATGTGTTTTTTTTCTCAAATTAGCATCTTTTTTTCTCAAAAATTTTCAAAATGTTTCCCTAAATTTGTCTTTTGTCTTCAAAAATGTTTGAATTTTTTCTAAAAAATGTTCAACTTTTCCCCCAAATTTGTGATTTTTTTTTTCATAAATTTGCAACTTGTTTCTCATGAATTTGTGACTTTTTCTTATAATTTAGCATTTTTTCCAAGTAAATTTGCAACTTTTTCCTGTAAGACTTCAGCTTTCTTCTTGCAGTTTTATATTTTCTTCAAATATTTGTGACCTTTTCTCTCATAAATTTGCAGTGTTTTCTGTAAATTCTCTTTTTTTTTTAAAATTGCAACTTTTTTCTCAAAAATGTGACTTTTTTTCCTCATAAATTTACAACTATTTTCCTGCAAATTTTCTTTTTTTTTCATGTTTGACTTTTTTCTTGTAAATATGCAAAGTTCACCTTGAGGCTGGTTAAATTTGTATTCTGTCCAATTAAATTGTAATTTGCAGCTTTTTAAATTAGCATCTTTTAGCTTATCTTTGTACCTAATTTAGCTTTACACATTTGTTTTAGCTTTTGGACACTTTTAAGATGGTTATTCATCATTTTAACATTGTACAGAAGTCAGAAAACACAATAAAATTTGACATGACAGAAAACTACATCTTTCGTAGACAAGTGCAATTGTGTAGGTTTAGATCTGAAGAAGGCATTTGACACCATTGACCACAACATCCTTCTAACCAAACTTACTCAGTTAAACTTTTCAGAACATGTTATCAAAGGGATGAAATCCTATTTAACCAATAAACCGCAATGTGCAATGGTCACCAGTGTCAAATCACCATTTTTGAAATGTCAAATGGGTGTCCCACAAGACTCCATACTTGGACCAATATTGTTCTCCCTATACATAAATGATTTACCAAATGCAGGCAGAAACATTCATACAAACATTCACATTCATATCATGTTTGCAGATGACACGGTAATATTCACACTTGCAAAAAACACACAATAAGCCACCTGTATTCTTACAACAGCGATGACCCAAATCCCTAGTAGGAGACGTGAGTTATTCAGCCAAACACTAAACAAAGTGTTTGCATGATGTTCACCAAACAACGATGAAATATTACAAACTCGAACAGCTTCTTAAAAGGGAGGAGCTGCAACTAGTCAAGGAATTTAAGTACCTTGGCATGATTTTAGACTCCTCATTAACCTTTAAAAAACACATCAAAAAAATCTCAAACATAACCATATTCAATCAGAGAAATTTTAAACATATTAGACCATCGCTGACAGTTAATGTGGCCAAAATGTTTCTGCATGCAATGATCTTCTCATACATCAATTACTGTTTTACCAACTGGTCACTCACTGGTGGAACCATAATCAAACCCACTGAATCTTTAAACCAAAAAGCCATAAAAATCCTTGATAAGAAAGATCCCACATATCATTGCTGTAACATTTACAACAAATATAATCTTCTGTCTTCTGAAAATTATAAAACTCCCAAATTTGCCTGTTCAGTCTATAAAATATTAAATGGCTATGCCCCCACCCCCACCCCCCCGGGAGAATATGTTAAACTGAGGACTGTCACCAGTTCCACCACCAGAGCGATCACTAGAAGAGACTGTGAGGTCCCCCACAGATGCATCACATTTGCTCAATCTGTGCTATCAGTGAGGGGGGGGCACCAACATCTGGAATAATGAACCACCTGCAACCAGAGAACGGACCACACTGAACATTTTTAAGAAGCATTGTAAAAATTGTCTTTTAAACAAACAAAACTGTACCCATAACTAGTGGTTGCTCTGCGGCATACGCATATATACAGTATATATGTGCTCGTGTGTCACACACATATGCCCCGCCTCTTGTTTGTTGCTGTGAGGTGCTTTGGTGCATGTGTGTGTGTGTGTACGCATACACAGCACTTCACTTGTGTGACATGGGCATTAAAAACGAGTTTCAGATGTAAATACATCAAATCTCAGTGGACCCATGAAAGATATTTGAGCCAATGGACCTCTGGCACAATACAGAGTGACGTACTCCAGTGTTCCAGTCCACCCACATTTCCGGTTCCACTTCCATTATATTTGCCCTTTCCATGGTGATTTCTTGTCAGTAAATTTGTTTTATCATTTATCATTGTACATACTGGAAATAGTGTGCGGGCAGATTGTTTTTTCTTTATAATATTCGTGTTTCCCATTTTGATCGTTTTTGGAACCATGCTGAGCCATTTAATAGTTTGCCAGTTAGGTTAGCGACTAGCAGCTGTCATGTTTGCTTCGGTCTCTGCCATTCCAAATCCCACTGCATGGGCTGGAACACACCTGTGTGATGGACACGATTTTGACGTCTTTACACGAGCTCATTCACGTTCATTTGAGTCCATGCAGTGTTGAGTGAGTCACAGTTTATTATGAGAATGAATAACACACTAGCAACTGGAAGCTAACTAAGCTGATATCAATAAAAGTAGTGGTAACATCAATAACTGAGGGATTTTGCATACACAAAGTAATATTAAAAGAAGTCAGGTAAGAGCTGGCAGTGGGACGTGTTTCAGTGAGTTTCACAGGTGTGTTTCAGCCCATGCAGTGGATTTGGACTGGAAGAGACCGAAGCAAACATGACAGCTGCTAGTCGCTAACCTGACTGGCAAACTATTAAATGGCTCAGCATGGTTACAAAAATGATCAAAATGTGAAATATGAAATTTATAAAGAAAAAAACGATCTGCCCGCACACTATTTGCAGCATGTACAATGATAAGTGAAAGTGATAAAATGGATTTATTGATGAGAACGCGCCAGGGAATAGAAAAATACATTGGAAGTGGAACCGGAAATGTGGGTGGACTGGAATGTGAAGGTATGCTACTCTGCATTCCTGAGGAAGAACAACCTGGACCAGAAGCTGCTGCTGACCTTCTACCGCTGCTCAGTGGAGAGCGTGCTCACCTCCTGTCTGGGTGTGTGCTACTCTGGCTCCACGGCCCAGAACAGGAAGGCTGTGCAGAGGGTCATCAACACCACCCAAAAAGCTATCAGCAGCCCTCTGCCCTCCCTGGAGGACATGTCCAGATCCTCCTGTCTCAGAAGGATCAAGGCCATCACAGAAGACCCTCACATCCTGCCACCACCTGTTTGACCTGCTTCCCTCTGGACGACGGTTCAGATTCATCAGGTCCCACACCTCCAGACGGACAAACACTTTCTTCCCCTGGGCCATCCGGACTGCAGACAGTCAGAGGCCCCGCCCACCTCCCTCTGAATGCTCACATGCTCAGAACTGTCCATCCATCCATCTTCTTCCGCTTAATCCTTTTTGGGTCGCGGGGGGGGCTGGACCCTATCCCAGCATCTTTGGGCGAGAGGCAGGGTCCACCCTGGACAGATCACCAGTCCATCGCAGGGCAACACAGAGAGACAGACAACCATTCAGTCTCACAGTCACACCTAAGGACAATTTAGAATCCCCAGTTTGATGCCAGTTAACCTAACCTGCATGTTTTTGGCCTGTGGGAGGAAACTGGAGAAATCCTGGAGTAAACACACGCAGACACGGGGAGAACATGCAAACTCCACACACATCACTGTTGGTCGGGAGCTGGGATGGAACCCAGGATCCCCCAGCCAAGGGTGAGTTGCTGTGCTGCCGCAGTGCTAACCACTGCTCCACCACGCCGCCCCGCTCAGAACTGAGGACCTTTTAATCATCACAGTAACTCACCTGCCTTTGCACTCCTCACTTTTATATATATTGACCCGTCTGTGAAACTACTACAGTATATTTTCCATAATCCTGGGGCCATTTTAGTCAAGTGTGTGTCTGCACTCTTACGTGCACACTTCCACCCGTGTAGCCATAACCATGCCTGTGTATGCTTCCCTAATCCTGGGCCATTTTTATTGCAGTCGTGTGTTCCGTAGCCGTTTCATCTGATCCTTCTGTCTTTACTGCGCAGCAGCCTGGTGGAGCAGCCACAGTTGTGCTGTGCTGCTCTGCAACGACAGTAAACCTGTTCATATTCCCAACAGGTCCACGAACAGCTCTTGTAGACACAGTGTAAGCTCACTGTTATTCAGAGCAGTGACACTCAGCTACATTTGATTGAGTTCTGGGTTTGTTTAGCAGGGACAGTGAACATTAATGAACAGCTTTGTAAATGTGCCAGAATGAGCCAAAAGGCTGTTTTTCATCTGGAGCCCCTGGACAGATGCTACACGTCCCCCTAAAAGTAACAACAAATGAAGATAAAATTACAAGAAATATAGAAGAAAACTAATAACAGAAATATTGGCATTAATATGAAAATCCTTCTGTTCTAGGCTGTTGTCACAGAAACATGTGATCAAGACATTTAACAGTTAAAACATGCGACAAACGGTAGAAATGCTGCGGGACAATCAGATGAGAAATGTTGGTGGCAGTTAAAATCTGAGCCAAGTTCAAACCACATCCAGTAACCAGAAGGATTAGACAAGAGAATCCTGCAGACCAGAAGCAGACAAGAACATGCAGACAAGATGAAACCAGGCAGCAATGAAGCCTGCATGCAGGCGCATGGAGACAGTGAGACAGCAGCAGGTGGAGCCAGAGGTGAGAAACACTGAGGCTGTTAGAACGCAGCTTAGTTTTCGTGCTGCGCAGCTGGTTGTCAGTTGGATCCAGTTGCCTGATAGATTTGGGGACAGAATTCATGGTACTGCAGCTTTACCAGCGGCTCCACACTGACGTGCCTGACGGGTGAACGGCAGTCCTCCATAGGTCTGGCAAAGGTGGCGAGCCACTCTGACTGGCTCGTTGTGTTTTAGGCCCCAAACACCTCTGACTAATTAAAACAGTTTACACAAAGTTTCCATGTTTCCATCTCTGAAAAATTACTTTTCAAAATTTCAAACTGATTTTTAAATATGCAAAGAAGTCTGCAAACTTGCTGCATGAAGCTGCTGTGAAACGTTGAGCATTCTTCTGTCTTGGTTTCAGATTTTCCCGCTGATTGCTGAGGCAGTTTGGTTTTTTGACTCTTTCTTGGTCAGCAGAGACGTCCAGCGGATCCTCAGCCTCTCCAGCCTCAGCGTTTTCATTTTGACGTCACGTTTCTGACTCCAGTCAATCATCTCATGCTGGTTCTGTCTGACTTTCTCTGCTTTGGTATTTTCTCATCCTTGGTATTAAACTGTGAGTTTTGCCCGTTCAGTTTGGTTTTTTTACCTAGAATCATTCCTGATGTTGTTGTATGAAAATGTTTTAGTTAAATTTGTCCACTTTAGTCCATTCATGTAGTACAAAATGTTAGAAATATTACTCTTGTGCACTTAAACTTTGGCTAAAGAACAATCAGCGTTAGAAATGTAGAGAAACTTCACATTTTAACTGATGACACTGACCACGTATGGAAGCCCAGCTGTAAGCACATGCCCTGTGATTCTCTGATTCTGCTAATGTTTAAATGACTTTAACTCTGTCACTTTTTTCCACTTTGATGTTTCTTTTTTAACGTCTTTGTTTTGTAAATCAATTAAAATAATTTTCTATTCAGCCCATTTTTAAAAAATTACAATCAGCTGGTGATTTATTATTTTTAATGAGGGAAATTGGGGCTTTTCACCAATTTATCATGAGGTACAAACGTATAAATGTGACGTAGCTACAAATTAGCAAAAATAAGGGTACAAATATATGATAAATTATTTAATTTTAAAATTTAAAAAGTCACAAATTACAATTTCATTACACAGAATAAAAATTTAACCAGCATCCAGATGAGTGTTGCAGATTTTTAAGAAAAACAGCTGAAAGTTTATAGGAAAAAGTTTTAATCTATGAGAAAAAAGGTGCAGTTTTGTGACCAAAAAGTTCCAAATCTGAGAAAAGCTGCAATTTTACGAGAAAAATTGCAAATTTATGACAAAAGTTTTAAATCTATGAGAAGTAGCCATTTTATGAGAAAATGTTTGCAAATCTTTGAGAGAAAGACACATTTTTGAGGAAATGTTGCAAAGTTGAGAAAAACGTCACAATTTTTTTAAGAAAAATTTTCAGTCCTAAAAGAAAAAGTTTAAAATTTACAGGAAAAAAATGGCAAATTTAAAAGAATTTTTTTTTTTGCAAGTTCATGAGAAAAAGTTGAATATTTATAAATTTCTTTTACTGCTGTTGTTTGCATTTTTGCTTAGAATTTGTCCCCAACAGCTCACATACTGTACATCATGCCAACATTGGCCTGACGTACCCAAGTTTACGTCTGGAATAGTGCTGACGTCTAGCCTATCTCTTGCCAATGTGCAAACAACCTCTATAAGGTGAATTCCCGTTGTAAAATGGCCAATGTTGGGCCAATGTATGCGTGTTGCTAAAACTCAGTAGGCTTAAAAGAACAGCTGGATATCGTCAGCATAAAGGTGGGAAGACACATCACTATAACTGCTAATTGCCTGTCTTACTGAAGGAAGCATATATTAAAGAAATAGTATAAGGCCCAAGACAGAACCCTGATGTACCCCATGAGTAATCTGTCAATTCAGACAGAATCTGATTGATTAAAAATGATCACATCTTGGTAGGAGAGGTATTTTTACCTCTTTTTTATTTTTTATTTTATTTTTACCATTTTAAAACCACTCCTGAAATCCCGACCACATCTCAAAGTCTGCTGGTCAGAATCTGATCAGCAGATTCAAAAGTGGTTGAATGATCCAGTAAAAGCACAACTGTGTATTGTCCAGTTGGCTGCCATCATTATGTCACTTAACATTTTATCGTGATTAATGTTTTCACCACTAATATTGAACGCTATCAGCAGTGAGCACTGCTGCTACTTCATCCCACGGCTGTTTTATCTCACAAGGCTAATGCTTACACACAACCGTGTTCATACTTAATTTTGGGTCAGCCACCCCTCCTTTATAATCTGGTGTATGTAGTCGGTACTTTTCTCAGCAGTGGGACCTAGCAGATCTTAGGCACTGGGAAGGATGACAAAATTCACCTCACACAGGCCTGGTATAAACTCAGCATTATTTGGAATGCTGGCACTCAAGTAAATGATGTTCCTGTGCATTTTCACAAGTAAACGTGCCATGATATCAGGAATCCACTACAGATCATGAACACCTGACTGTTAAAGGCAAAGTGATGAGTTGTTCTGATTGGTTTATTGTATTTTATGCACAAACTACACCTGTGAATAATTAAGAAAGTTAACACAAGGTTTTACACTTTTCACCTGTGTAAAATTAGTTGTTCCTGCCACTACAGTGGCAAAATGGGCCTGGACACGCCCATAAATGATGTTTTTTGATATTGCAACTTTGACTAGACTGTTGTAATGCAGTCCCGACTGAAACTGATACTCATTAATGCCAAATAAGATTTCTGTTTGGAAGCTACGTGTTTACTGGCTAGTAGTCACTGCGGGACGAAAATGTCTCAAATTGATATAAACTGAGCTTCAAATTTTGGTCTATGATGTAACATTTAAATTCTCAATCAGACAAAGTGAGGCTCTTCCTGCCCTCCAAATTGATGCAGTTCCTCTACTGTCCACTAGAGGCTGTTCCTGTCAGTCAGTCTGTCCCCATAGACTATAATGTTAAATCAGCCGAAACAAACAGTGTTATTCTGCTTTCTGCACCTTAAACTGAGGCTAATAATCAGTGCCTAACAGCACCCTCCACCTGCTCTAAATGTGGTCACTTCTGCCCCCCCAAAAGAACGTGAACGCGGCACTGCCAACCCGCTAAAAGGAGGATTTGAGTAACGATGAGCGTAACAAGTTTAAATCACGCCTGACGTCATGAAGTCAGGGCAGCGTGCACGTTCAATGTCCCAGTTTAATATGTGTGTCACCTCTGGTAAATGTAGGCTTCAGAGACACCCCCCCCCCACACACACACACACACTGACACATGACACCCCCCAACCCCCCAACCCCCCAACGCCCCTCCTTTTAAGGCTCGGCCACTTTTGGAGTCTTCAGGAGGAGCAAAGAGGAAGGAGTAATAATAGCAGTGAAATAAAATCCAGCGAGTCGTCCAGATTTGTGGTGAATATTTGTGGCAAAATGAGAATGAAATGAGTTTGGAGGGGAAATAAAGACTCACCAGGGACAGACGTGCTGCTGCCGCTGCTCACTGCTCCATCAAGCTGCAGAAACAGGAGAGTTCAGAGTCACACAGGACGTCCTGCTGGAGGACACATGAAGGACGGACTGCTGACCGCCCCCAGGACCCCTTCCCCGGGGCCTGAACCCCCCACCCCACAGTGGGGTCACTCGGGAGAAAAAAAAAAGGTGGAAATGTGGGGTGTTTACCTGTGCATCGGGCGGCCGGCTGCCACCTGCTCGTCCCAGCCCGGACTGTCACGGCTTCACGGGGACGGAGCCACGCCCCCTCCCCCGCTGATGGACGGAACAGCCATGACGGTCCAAAAATAACCCTGCAGGCCCTTAGGTTTCACCACCTCCAGGTGCGAAAAGAGGGCGCCGATGGCCACCGAGGCCCTTAAACTGGGGAGGGTGGGATCCAGCAGGGGGCTCCACTGAGTCTGAACCAGGGGACCCTGCAGATTTAGAAGAAAATAATATACATTTATTTACATTTTTTAATGAGATTAACAAATTGTAAAATCATGGAGGAAGAGTTGATTTACAAAGACCTGAATGCATCAAACACCGTGAACACCTGTGAATTACTGAAGATCTGCAAACACTTCCAAATACCTGAGAATACATGTCAGTTCCTGCAGAGCACTGAAGATCGGAAAATGGCTGCAAATACCTACAAATGCTTGTGAATGCCCATGAATACATGTGAACACCTGCAAAATATCTGCAAATACCTGTGGGTACATGTGAATACCTGAGATTACCTGTGGATACCTGTGATGTATTTGAGATGACTGTTGTGAAATGGTGCTATATAAATAAAGTTGAATTGAATTGATTTGATTCCCTGTGAATACCTATGAATACTTGTAATTACCTGTGGATAACTGTGATTACCTGATAGATTGATAGATATTTTATTTCAAACAAAAAAGTAAAAACAAACAAAACAAATGACAAATACAATAAAGTAACAGTATACAGTGTTCGAAAGGGAGAAGGAAGAAGTGAACACTTATTAATTCCATCTCCTCTTTTCCATAAATACACCCATGTGAATTATATACAAATTACCACATTTAAGACCCCAAGTAAACAATTAACTGTATTTTGTACATATCAACATTAACACCCATCCATCCTAACATACAATGATGTCCATACATCAAAACCAGCCTCAAACAACACAGATATACACAGTTCTGTCCCACCCACCATTCCATAGTGTCCCATAATGTCCCATAGTGAGCATAGTGAATCGTACATATAAATACTACCCTTCTAACATATATCCTTTCAGCAAATAATGTTTATACCTCTTTTTGAATTGATTTCTGTTTGTACATAGTTTCAGTTCCGTCTCCAGACTGTTCCACAAATCCACCCCACAGACAGATATGCACAGACTTTTCTTGGCTGTTCGTATCTTGGGTTTTGTAAAGTTTAAGTCTCCTCTCAAATTATGATCATTGTCTCTTTTTTTAAATATTTTTTGTATATTAGTTGGGAGTTGATTATTAATTGCCCTGTACATTACTTGTGCTGTCTTAAATTTAACTAAATCGATGAACTTTATGACATGTGACTTTAAAAACAACGAATTGGTATGGTCTCTATATCCTACATTATTTATTATCCTTATAGCTCTTTTTTGTAATGTGCATATTGACTGTAGGTTGGTCTTGTAGGTGTTTCCCCAGACTTCTACACAGTAGTTAAGATAAGGTAAAAACAGTGAATTGTACAGTAAGACCAATGATTTATAGTCCAAGATGTGTCTTGTCTTCCCCAGTATGCCTATACATTTTGCCAACTTGGCCCGGATGTGACTGATGTGAGGTTTCCAGCAGATTTTATTGTCTAGCGTCACCCCCAGAAACTTATTTTCCTGTACTTTTTCTATTCTGGTATCATCTATCGTTACCATTATTTCATGATTTATTTTATAATTTCCAAACAACATAATCTTTGGTTTTTTTTTCAGATTTAGAGATAATTTATTTTTGTTGAACCACTGCGTTAACTTTTTCATTTCAGTTGTGACCACCTCTAAAATCTGCTGCAAATTCTCACCAGTGCAAAGGATATCTGTGTCATCCGCAAACAAAATAAATTTCAGAATTTTTGATACTTGGCATATGTCATTTATATACAAAATAAAGAGTTTGGGTCCCAAAACTGACCCCTGGGGCACACCACAAGTGATGTCCATGAAGGGTGATTTGTGCTCACCAATTTGTACAAATTGTTGTCTGTTACTTTAATAACTTTCCACCCAACTCAGTCCGACCCCTCTTATCCCATACCTTTCCAGTTTCCTTAGTAGTATTCTGTGGTCAATGGTGTCAAAAGCTTTCTTTAAATCTATAAATACTCCTACAGCAAACTTTTTTTTATACAACTAGTAAGTTCTTCAATAAGTTCGATCAGTGCCAAAGATGTAGATTTATCTGCTCTCAAACCATACTGGCTGTCTGTAAGGAGGTTGTGTTTTTCAATGAAATCATCCAGTCTCTTAGTGAAGATTTTTTCAAGTATTTTGGAGAATTGTGAGAGTAAAGAGACTGGCCTGTAATTTGTGAAGCGATGACTGTCTCCTGTTTTGTATAGAGGTATTACTTTTGCTATTTTCATTTTGTTTGGAAATTTACCAGTTTGAAATGACAGGTTACAGATGTGGGTGAGTGGCTTAACAATTCCCTCAATTACTTTTTTCACTATTGTCATGTCAATTTCATTCCAGTCCGTTGATTTTTTGTTCTTAAATTTACTCACAGTCTCGATAATTTCCTTTTCAGTAACTGCACCCAAAAAGATTGTGTTTGGATTTATATCTTCTATTACATTTACAGAACCACTGTTGTTTGTTTCTGTTGTCACTATTGATTTTGCTAATTCAGGACCAACGTTTACAAAAAATTTACTGAAACCACTGATCACATCCTCCATATTATTTATCAAATTGCCATTTTCAATAAAATATTCTGGATAATTAGCATTCTTAGGTCAATTACGAATAATCCCATTGAGTACTTGCTATATTCCTCTTAAGCTATTTTTATTATCCTCTAATATTCTGTTGCAGTTTTCTTTCTTACAGGTCCTCATTATATTAGTAAGCTTGTTTTATATCTTTTATATTTGATCTCAGCCTCCACCGTTCTGCACTTAATATATATAAGTATATTTAGACCAAGATGGCGGCGCGTGCACAACGCAAGGCTCAGCGTCTTCTCAGATTTTGTGGATTAGCAGTGTTATTTCTGCTCATTTCGGGTATGTTCGTTCAGAACAGCTTCGCTTTCACATCTTACACCCGAAATGAGCTTTTGGACACTGGATTACTAAATAACGAAAACGATCTTTTTATCAGCAACCTACGTCTCATCCCTGAGCTCTGGAGAACACCCGACGCTCGGCAGGCTTCCCAGCCGACCGGAAGTGCTCGCAGGCGGCGTAGAGACTGTAAACAAAGGCGGGGGAAGCGCGGTGGGCTAAGAGCTAAGCTAAAGCTAACTCCGTACCGGCTTTCTCTACCCAGTGTTTTCCTCGCTAATGTACGGTCACTGGCGAACAAAATGAATGAACTACGGCTTCGGATCACCAACAATAAGAGACTTATGAACTGCAATATCATGATTTTCACGGAAACATGGCTACACAGTGGAATACCCGACAATGCTATTGAGCTAGCCGGCCTACACACGCTCCGGGCAGACAGAGCAGCAGATGACTCCAGTAAGACCAGAGGTGGGGGATTGTGCATTTATATTAACAAGGCTTGGTGCACGAACTCTGTCACTGTTGAGAGACACTGCTCAGCTAACCTGGAGTTTCTCATGGTTAAATGTAGACCTCTCTATCTGCCACGCGAGTTCACTTGTACCATCATAACAGCCGCTTACATTTCTCCGGATGCTAATGCTAAGCTTGCTATGAAAGAACTGCATGCAGCTATTAGCAAACAACAAACTGCACACCCAGAGGCAGCATTTATTGTGGCGGGTGATTTTAACCACTCTAACCTCAAGACAGTGCTTCCTAAATTCTACCAGCATGTCTCCTGTCACACAAGAGGGGACAAAACATTGGACCATGTTTACACCAATATTGTGGGAGCCTACACAGCAACCCCCCTCCCCCACCTAGGTCAGTCTGATCACTTATCCTTGTTCCTTACCCCCAAGTATGTACCGCTCATCAACCGGGTGAAGCCATCAGTGAGGACCATCAAAGTGTGGCCAGAGGGGGTTGACTCTGTACTCCAGGAGAAGTTTAGGAACACAGACTGGAGTATGTTCACCTCTCAGGCTACCTGTGGCTCCCACATAAACATCGACTCTTATACCCACTCAGTCCTGGACCATGTCAACACCACTATTGACAGTGTCACCACGGAAAGACAGATCACCACGTACCCAAATCAGAAGCCGTGGATGAACAGAGAAGTGCGGCTTCTGCTAAAAGCACATAACAATGCCTTTAGATCTGGTGATGCACAGGCCTACAGTTCATCCAGGGCAGATCTGAAGAGGGGCATCAAGAAGGCCAAGCACAGCTACAAGCTGAAGGTGGAGAAACATTTTGGGGACTCTGACCCCCGACGCATGTGGCAGGGCATTCAAGCTATCTCTGATTATAAGCCCAGCAACTCCATACCTATAGCCATGACTGTGCCCTTTCTCAATGAGCTAAATGACTTCTATGCTCGTTTTGACAAGGACAATAATGAAAAGAACATCAATTTCCCACCCTCTGATGACCTCCACCACCTCACACTCACCCACACCGACGTCTGTAACGCACTGAGTCATGTCAACGTACATAAGGCTGCTGGCCCTGACGGCATTCCTGGGCATGTGCTGAGGGCATGCGCTGAGCAGCTGGCAGGGGTCTTCACAGACCTGTCCCTGTCAACCTGTACCTGTCCCTGTCAACCTGTCCCTGGCCCAGGCCGTGGTACCAGCGTGCTTCAAGACCACTTCAATAGTACCAGTGCCGAAACATTCAACACCATCGTGCCTAAATGACTATCGCCCTGTGGCACTGACGCCCATAGTCATGAAGTGCTTTGAGCGACTGGTCTTGGCACAGCTCAAAAAATTCCTGCCCCCTACACTGGACCCTCACCAGTTTGCCTACCAGAGCAACAGGAGTACAGAGGATGTGGTTTCTACAGCGCTGCACTATGTACTCTCACACCTGGATGACAAAAACACCTACGCAAGAATGCTGTTTGTTGACTTCAGCTCAGCATTCAACACAGTTATCCCCTCCAAGTTGATCACTAAACTTGGGGACCTGGGAATCAGTACCTCCACCTGCAACTGGATCATGGATTTTCTGACCAACAGACCCCAGCATGTTAGGTCAGGCCCCAACCGTTCTTCCGTCATCACACTCAACACTGGTGTACCACAGGGCTGTGTGCTCAGCCCATTCCTCTACTCCAGGGGTGTCCAATCATGTGCCATGGAGGGCCAAGACCCTGCAGGCTTTACCTCCAACCAGTGTCTTCAACAGCAGATTCCACTGAACTTCTTCCCACTGATTGCTGATGAGTGAAAACACCTGTTGAAGAGACCTGGGTAGAAGAGAAAACCTGCAGGGTCTTGGCCCTCCATGGCACATGATTGGACACCTCTGCTCTACTCCCTCTTCACCCATGACTGCAGGCCTATGTATGGATCCAATTTCATTATAAAGTTCGCAGATGACACCACGGTGATTGGACTCATCAGGGACAGCGATGAGTCAGATTACAGGGCAGAGGTTGAGCACTTGGCTACTTGGTGCGCTGACAATAACCTGCTCCTTAACACCAGCAAAACCAAGGAGCTCATAGTGGACTACAAGAAGGAGAGGGGAGAGAACTCAGAACTCAGAACTCAGAAAAGGATTTATTGCCAAGTACATTAACAGTAAACAACTGATAACATACGAGGGATTTGACTTGACACTGAAAACGACATGCATTTCCGGTGACGCGGCAGCGTCGATAACGCGCCTGTCAGCAGACTAGGAACAGGAAGCATAGGGAAGAAAAGGATAAACACAATAGGAGAGAGCAAAAAAGCATTGATTGTCAGAATACTGGTCATAGATGATCAATATTATGATTACAAGAAAAAAAGCCCTCAATGCACAATTAGCAGACAATAGAATGTATACAAGGACACAAAGAGAGCAGTGAATGAATGATCTTCTCATCAGTTTTTGAGTCAGTGTGAGTGTAGTGTTGAGTGAAGGTGTTTATATCAGTTAAGAACAACAAAGTCTCTTCAGCAGGAGATGTTTTGTCTAGCGTCTGGCGCTTTGTCCTTGTGCCAGGCAGCTGGCTGTCCATAAGAGTCAATGCAGCTCAAATGTTTTGAAAACAAAAAACTGCAGATAATCTGGAGGACTTGATTGTGAGGGGCAGGTCAGATAAGTCGAATAGTACTGTTCCCAGAGAAAAAAACTTTATATTCTCTTACAGATTCAGTACTTTAATCCTTCAGTGCTGGACGTTGAATTCTTCATGGACGGCTCTCAGCGTGATCATGATGTAATCCATTTTCCTAGACAGTTCTCCATTAGCCGCTGTCAGAGTCCTGCCCATTTGTTCAATTTGATGGTTAAACCTCGCCTGGTCAGCATTTTGATAGGCTCCCTCCATCTTCATCAATTTACGGTACACCAGAACAATCCCAGATCCAATCAGAAAGATTCTGATTACCATTGCTACGAAGATGTATAAATCTTCAACATCTTCGATAGAGAGATCACACAGGCACAAGAGTTTCCAATTACTTGTGTCCTTCAAATAGCCCGCAGCCGCTGTTCCTGCGGGGCAAACTACCTCCCTCGGGGCACTTTTCCTCGTTGAAAAAATAGTGTCAATTGCGTTCAAAGCCCAGCTTATTAAATCCATAATTTCGTTCGATAATCAGCAGTAGAGACACGCAGACAAATGATAGCAAGCTGGGATCCAGTCAGTTAGGGGAGGAAAGAGATAAAGAGTCAGAGCTGGAGAGAAGGAAAAAAGCGTCTGCTCTCTTTGGAAGGCGGAAGTGAAGAGACACATGACCCCATCCATATCAATGGCATAGCTGTTGAACGTGTCCCCAGCTTCAAATTCCTGGGGACCCACATCTCGGAGGACCTGTCCTGGTCAGTTAACACCACCAGCCTGATCAAGAAGGCCAATCAGCGCCTCTTCTTCTTGAGGACACTGAAGAAGAACCATCTGTCAACTGACATCCTGGGCAACTTCTACCGCTGCGTGATAGAGAGTAACCTGACCAACTGTGTCACAGTCTGGTATAGGAGCTGCTCTGTCGCTGACCGTAAGGCGCTGCAGCGGGTGGTGAAAACCGCCCAATGCATCACAGGGACTCCACTTCCAGTTATAGAGGACGTCTACAGGAAAAGATGTCTGCGCCGGGCACGCAGCATTCTTAGGGACTCCAACCATTCTGCTCATCTTCTTCCAGCTTCTCCCCTCCAGAAGGCGTTTCAGAAGCTTTCGGACTAGAACCAGCAGGTTTAGGAACAGTTTCTTTCCAACAGCTGTCACATTATTGAACTTAGTTCTCCGCTGACTCTCTTACCATCATCTCTTACCATCCTCACCTGTACATAACTGCCCATCTAACTTATTGTACATTATTTGCACATAACAGTACTCTTAACTTTCTGCACTGCTGCATATATTTGCATATATTTGCTTAAATTGCACATGCTGTTAATTACCGTATATACTGCACTGCTGTCCTTTGCACTTCTGATTGGATGCTAAACTGTGTTTCGTTACCTTGTATTCATACATGTGTAATGACAATAAAGTTGAATCTAATCTAATCTAATCTAATGAATTGTTTATATAATATAGTCTTCTTTTTACATGCATTTATTAACCCCTTGGTGACCCAAGGAATATTTTTCTTTTGTTGTCTGTTACTGTATTGTTTTATAGGACAGTTTTTATTGTACTGTGGGGAGTCAGGTTATGCAGCATCTCAGACAGAGACAGTGAATAAACATGGGAGAACAATGCACAGGGGGTTCCTGGGGATATAGCAGGAAGGAGTTAAGGACATAGGGGGTTGAAAGCAGTGTAATGTAAATGTCATGCTGTGTGATGAGAAATGCCATGAAACGTGTGAAGAGTGAGTTGGGTAAAAGTGGAGATCGTGTTGTAATGATTCAGTCTCTTATGTGCTTGAGAGATGTGTGAGTGTGGAATAAATCGTCTGTCCATAAACCTGCCTCTTTATTCACACACTCCACACTGGTGATCCCAGACGAATTATGGAACACGAGGCAAGATCCCCGAAGTCGGCCCGGTCGGGAAGCCCCAGCGACGCAGCAGTCATCCCACAGACAGCCCGGACTGGAGCCCCCAGCAACGCGTGAACGGTTTCAGTCAAGCTACCGGACTTTTGGCAGCACAACCCGTGCTCTTGGTTCCACCACACTGAGGCCCAGTTCGCCCTACGGGGAGTAACGGCAGACGACACCAAGTTCTACCATGTGGTAGCAGCGCTGGACTCCCGCACAGCCCAGCAGGTAGCGAGCCTGCTCGATCAGTCTCCAGCCCGCAACAAATATGAGGCGCTCAAGGCTGCTCTGACCCGGCGCTACACGCTCTCAGAATGTGAGAGAGCGGAGAGGCTCCTGGGGCGGACCGAGTTAGGAGATGGTTCGGACGTCGACCTGATGGAGAAGAAGCTGGCATTAACGGGCACGGACGACGGGCACTTTCTGTTTGCCCACCTTTTCCTCCAGAACCTTCCAACAAAGGCGAGAGCGGTTCTGACCAATTTGCCATTGCTGGCCATGCGTGACTACCGTGTGCTAGCCCAGGAGGCAGACCGGATCATCCTCACCACCAGGGCGATCACAGTCAACGCGGCGGCGGCGGAGCCCAGCGAGACGACCAGAGGAGGCGAGGAGCCACCGACGGTAGCGGCAGCGGGGGCCAAGGAGTGCCAGAGAGACACGCTCTGCTTCTACCACCGCCGCTTCGGAGAGAACGCGCACAGATGTGCGCCACTGTGCCAGTTTAAGCGCTCGAGAAACGCCAAGGCCGGCAGTCGGTAGCAGCTGCGACCGCCGGTGAAGAGAACAAGCTGCTCTACGTGATGGACTCGCGCTCGGGGAGACGCTTCCTCGTCGACACCGGAGCCCAGAAGAGCATCATCCTGCCATCCTACGCTGACCGGCTGGTAGGACCTAGCGGCCCCAGACTTGTGGCAGTAAATGGCTCGGAGATTAAGACGTTCGGTGAGAGAACACTGGTCTTATCTCTACATGGCCGCTTGTACGAGTGGACTTTTGTCATAGCAGCACTGTGTTGCCCGCTCCTGGGCGCTGATTTTCTGTGTGCACATGGTTTACTTGTGGATGTTGCTAACAGGCGCCTGGTTAATGCACTGTCCTTTGAATCTCTCCCCTGTATAGCTCGAGGGACCCGGCCAACAGCACAAGCCAATGTCACAGCTCCAGGCGGTAAGTTCCACGCACTGCTCACTCAGTTCCCAGCACTCACGGTCACAACGTTTTCGGCGGCCATCGCTAAACACGGGGTGGAACACTTTATAACCACCACTGGGCCGCCCGTTTTCGCAAGATCTCGGTGCTTGGACACAGCTAAACTGGCCATAGTGCTCGAGGAGTTCGCCAACCTGGAAAGGCTGGGCATCATCAGGCGTTCAAACAGCCCATGGGCATCCCCGCTACACATGGTCCCTAAGGCTGAGGGGTTGTGGTGACCGTGCGGTGATTTCCGCAGGTTGAACAACGCCACAGCACACGACCGCTACCCGATTCCCCACATACAGGATTTTTCCGTTCACCTCGCCGGAGCACGCATTTTTTCCAAAATAGACCTGGTCCGCGGTTACCACCAGGTCCCGGTGCGCGCGGAGTACATACCCAAAACAGCGGTAATAACTTTGTTCGGTTTATTCGAGTTCCTGCGCATGCCATTCAGGTTAAAAGGCGCAGCACAGACGTTCCAGCGCATGATGGATCCAAGATGGCGCCCACAGCGGTCGACATGGTGCTTCGCTGCGCTCTTTGTTTGTTTTTGTTTGTCAATTGTGTGTCTGCTTGCACTTATACCCGTGAAGAACTTTTAAATATCAGGACTTTCACCCCCACGGACCTCCTCCCAGTTTTTCTAGCCCCTGCCGCCGATCTGGTTTATTGTTTGGCTCGGAAAGTGAGACGGCGGAAGAGAGGAAGACGAGCGGGCGCTCTCGTGCGACTTCGCAGGAGAGGCTCGCGAACGGCGCTGCCTGGCATATTTCTGTCCAATACCAACTCTCTCTCTAACAAGGTGGATGAACTGAGACTGCTGATGCGTTTTAAGGACCTCGCCTCCTCAGCTGTCCTCTGCTTTACTGAGACCTGGCTCCGGGAAAATATACCGGACAGCGCGCTGCGCCTCGACGGCTTCCAGCTCTTCCGTGCTGATCGTGACACAGAGCTTTCCGGCAAGACCACAGGAGGCGGAGTCTGCTTCTACATCAACTGCATCTGGTGCTCTGATGTAACGGTAATTTCCAAACACTGTTCTCCTGCCTTGGAATTTCTTGTTATCAATTGCAAGCCCTTCTATTCCCCGCGGGAGTTTGCTTCTTTCATAATGATCGCTGTGTACGCCCCTCCCGACGCGGACACGCGCGAAGCTCAGCGCGTGCTCGCGGATCACATTCAACACACAGAGCGGAGTTTTCCAGACTCGCTGATTATTGTGGCTGGCGACTTTAATCAGTGCAATCTGAGCCACGATCTCCCCCGCTACAAACAGTTTATTAAATGCCCCACCAGAGGATTAAACACACTGGATCACTGTTACACCACAGTGAAAGACGCATATCGCGCTGTCCCTCGAGCTGCGCTGGGATTATCTGATCACGTGATGGTTCACCTCATTCCCACATACAGACAGAGATTGAAGCTCACTAAACCTGTTGTGAGCACTACGAAGATACGGACCAGTGATGCTGAGGAGAAGCTGGAAACGTGCATGGAAATATCTGACTGGGGCATGCTTAAAGGAGCCACGCATGATCTGGATGAGTACACGGACACTGTGAACTCATATATCCACTTTTGTGAAGAGAACATTCTTCCATCACGCACCAGGGTGAGTTACTCTAATGACAAACCCTGGTTCACAGCTAAGCTCAGACAGATCAGGAAGGAGAAGGAAGCAGCGCTGAAAAGTGGAGACAGGGACTGCTACAGGGAGGTTAAATACCGGTTTAACAGAGAGCTGAAGAGGGCTAAATCTGTGTACTCAGAGAGACTCCAGCAGCAGTTCACTGCTAATGATTCAGCTTCCGTGTGGAGAGGACTGAGGCAAATCACCAACTATCGACCTCAGGCTCCTAAAGGTCAGGATGACAAAGCCCTTTGTCAGAGACTGTCCCAACACTATGCCCGTTTTGACACCTCGTCATCTGTGTCCAACTCCCCCCCTCCCTCCAGCTCCACAGCCTCCACATTCCCTACTTCATTTAAGGCACCCCCCCTCCTCCCCCCCTCCCCTTATCATCAGTGAGCAGGATGTGCTCAAACAGTTCTCCAGACTGAACCCGCGCAAGGCCCCCAGCCCAGACGGCGTGTCTCCCTCCACCCTGAGACTCTGTGCGAAACAGCTGGCTCCTGTATTCACAGACATTTTTAACACCTCCCTTAAGTTATGCCACGTGCCATCCTGCCTCAAATCCTCCACCATCATCCCTGTCCCCAAGAAGCCACGGATCACTGGACTTAATGACTACAGACCTGTAGCGCTCACCTCTGTAGTCATGAAGTCCTTTGAGCGCCTGGTCCTGTCCCACCTCAAGTCCATCACCACCCCTCTCCTGGACCCGCTGCAGTTTGCCTACCGAGCCAACAGGTCTGTAGACGATGCAGTCAACCTGGCCCTCCACTCCATCCTGCAGCACCTGGACTCCCCGGGAACCTACGCCAGGATCCTGTTTGTGGACTTCAGCTCCGCATTCAACACCATCCGCCCCGCTCTGCTCCGAGACAAGCTGTCCCTGCTCAACGTGCCTGACTCCCTCTGCAGGTGGATCATCGACTTCCTGACGGACCGGAGGCAGCATGTGCGGCTGGGAAAGACTGTCTCAGACTATACTAGCATCAGCACCGGATCACCCCAGGGCTGTGTACTTTCCCCCCTACTCTTCTCCCTTTTATAATATTTATAATTGTGTATTTATAATTTTTCTGCATTGATGTATGTGGTTATTGTGTATATTTTTATCTTGATTCTTTTTTCTAAAGCCCATCCAGGGACAAGAGTTGCAAATTAGCTAATAGCTATACACTCTATGTGCAACACATCAGATTGATTGTTTTTGATTAATTGTCTATGTTTATTGCACTGTACCTGTCAAATAAACTAATCTACTACTACTACTACACCAACTCCTGCACCTCCAGCCACCAGTCTGTCAAGTTGATCAAGTTTGCGGACGACACCACCCTCATCGGGCTCATCTCCAACGGCGACGAGTCCGCCTACAGGAGAGAGGTGGCCCAGCTGGCGTCCTGGTGCAGCAATAACAACCTGCAGCTGAACGCTCTGAAGACAGTGGAGATGATTGTAGACTTCAGGAAAGTCACTACTCCTCTGCCCCCCCTCACCCTCTCAGGCTCTCCCATCACCACTGCTGATTCCTTCCGCTTCCTAGGCACTACCATCACCAGGGACCTCAAATGGGAGCTGACCATCAGCTCACTCATCAAAAAAGCCCAGCAGAGGATGTTCTTCCTGCGGCAGCTGAGGAAGCTCAAGCTACCCACCAAGATGTTAGTGCAGTTCTACACAGCCATCATCGAGTCCATCCTCACCACCTCCATAACCGTGTGGTACGCAGGAGCCACTGCCAGGGACAGACTAAGGCTGCAGCGCGTCGTGCGCACTGCTGAGAAGGTGATCGGCTGCAAGCTCCCATCTCTCCAGGATCTGTACATCTCCAGGACCCGGAGGCGTGCTGGCCGGATCATAGCCGATCCCTCACACCCTGGTCACGTACTGTTTGCCCCCCTCCCCTCTGGTAGAAGACTTCGGTCCATCCAGACTAAAACCTCCCGTCACATGAACAGCTTCTTCCCCTCTGCCATTAGACTGCTGAACACTAAGTGACTCTCGTGCACCATGTACAGCAGCTCAACCAGACTCATGTCAATCATCACTGTTTTCTTCCTGCATTACCGACTGCACTATATAGTTCTCCACAGTATCTGCTGCTGGCTAATATATATTTTAACTGTTGACCAGTATCACTTAATCTTATCCTACACTTTATTACATGTATAGTTTATTTCTCTTATCTTATCATGTTTAATGTTGCAGCATTGTACCGAGACAAATTCCTAGTTTGTGTACTACATGAACAATGGCAATAAACCTGATTCTGATTCTGATTCTGATTCTGATTCTGATGATGGATGCAGTGCTGCGAGATCTCCCGTTCGTGTTCGTCTACTTGGACGATATCCTGGTAGCCAGTGCGTCCGAAGACGAACACGTAACCCCCCTCAGGACGGTTTTCCGGAGGTTGGAGGAGCACAGGTTAATAATCATCCATCCATCCATCCATCTTCTACCGCTTTTCCGGAGGTCCGGGTCGCGGAGGCAGCAGTTCAAGCAGAGAAGCCCAGACTTCCCTCTCCCCAGCCACCTGCTCCAGCTCTTCAGAGGGGATACCAAGGCGTTCCCAGACCAGCTGGGAGACATAGTCTCTCCACCGAGTCCTGGGTCTGCCCCGGGGTCTCCTCCCAGTGGGACGTGCCTGAAACACCTCAAGTGGGAGGCGTCCAGGAGGCATCCTAATCAGATGCCCATACCACCTCAACTGACTCCTTTCAATGTGGAGGAGCAGCGGTTCTACTCTGAGCCTCTCCCGGATGACTGAGCTCCTCACCCTATCTCTGAGGGTGAGTCCAGCAATCCTACGGAGAAAGCTCATTTCAGCCGCTTGTATCCGCGATCTCGTTCTTTCAGTCATTACCCAAAGCTCGTGACCATAGGTGAGAGTAGGAACGTAGATTGACTGGTAAATCGACAGCTTTGCCTTAGAACTAAGCTCCCTCTTCACCACAACAGACCGGTACAACGTCCGCATCACTGCAGATGCTGCTCCAATCCATCTGTCGATCTCTCGCTCCATTTTCCCCTCACTCGTGAACAAGACCCCAAGATACTTAAACTCCTCCACTTGGGGCAGGAGCCTGTCCCCAACCCAGAGAGGACAATCCACCTTTTTCCGGCTGAGGACCATGGACTCGGACTTGGAGGTGCTGATTCTCATCCCAGCCGCTTCACACTCAGCGGCAAACCATCCCAGCAAGAGCTGTAGGTCATTGCTGGATGAAGCCAACAGGACAACATCATCTGCAAACAACAGAGATGAGATCCTGTGGTCACCAAGAATGACACCCTCCATTCCCTGGCTGCGCCTAGAAATCCTGTCCATAAAAATTATGAACAGGATCGGTGACAAAGGGCAGCCCTGGCGGAGTCCAACTCTCACTGGGAATGACTCCGACTGAGTGTTGGCAATACGAACTAAACTCTCACAACGGTTGTACAGAGACCGAATAGCTCGTAACAACAAGCCCGATACCCCATACTCCCGAAGCACCCCCCACAAAAATCCACGAGGGACGCGGTCAAATGCCTTCTCCAAGTCCACAAAACACATGTAAACTGGTTGGGCAAACTCCCACGAACCCTCAAGAATTCTCGAGAGGGTAAAGAGCTGGTCCGATGTGCCACGGCCAGGATGAAAACCACATTGCTCCTCCTGAATCCGAGCTTCGACCAACTGCCGGACTCTCCTCTCCAGTACCTTGGCATAGATCTTCCCAGGGAGGCTGAGGAGTGTGATCCCTCTAAAGTTGGAGCACACCCTCCGGTCCCCTTTTTTGAAGAGAGGAACCACCACCCCATTTTGCCATGCCGAAGGCACTGCCCCCGACCTCCACGCAATGTTGCAGAGGCGTGTCAACCATGACAACCCAACAACATCCAGGGCCTTGAGGTACTCGGGGCGAATCTTGTCCACCCCCGGGGCCCGGCCACCAAGGAGATTTTTAACCACCTTGGCGACCTCAGCCCCTGTGATAGGCGAGTCATCCCCCTCGTCCCCAAACCCTGCTTCCTCTGTGGAAGGCGTATCAGTGGGATTGAGGAGATCCTAAAAGTATTCCTTCCACCGCCCGACGATATCCCCAGTTGAAGTCAACAGTGTCCCATCCGCACCATACACAGTGTGGACGGGGAGCTGCTTTCCCCTCCTGAGCCGCCGAACAGTTTGCCAGAATCTCTTTGAAGCCGACCGAAAGTCTTGTTCCATGGCCTCACCGAACTCCTCCCATACCCGGGTTTTTGCTTCAGCAACCACCCGAGCTGCACTCCGCTTGGCCTGCCGGTACACCTCAGCTGCTTCGGGAGTCCCACAAGCCAACCAAGCTTGATAGGACTCCTTCTTCAGCTTAATGGCCCCCCTCACCACTGGTGTCCACCACTTGGTTTGGGATGGGCCATGTTCTCCACCTCTGTTGTTGAAGCGGCGGCCCAGAGCTGCGGCCGCAAGGTGGTCGGTGCATCTCCATCCATCCATCCATCCATCTTCTACCGCTTTTCCGGAGGTCCGGGTCGCGGAGGCAGCAGTTCAAGCAGAGAAGCCCAGACTTCCCTCTCCCCAGCCACCTGCTCCAGCTCTTCAGAGGGGATACCAAGGCGTTCCCAGACTAGCTGGGAGACATAGTCTCTCCACCGAGTCCTGGGTCTGCCCCGGGGTCTCCTCCCAGTGGGACGTGCCTGAAACACCTCAAGTGGGAGGCGTCCAGGAGGCATCCTAATCAGATGCCCATACCACCTCAACTGACTCCTTTCAATGTGGAGGAGCAGCGGTTCTACTCTGAGCCTCTCCCGAATGACTGAGCTCCTCACCCTATCTCTGAGGGTGAGTCCAGCAATCCTACGGAGAAAGCTCATTTCAGCCGCTTGTATCCGCGATCTCGTTCTTTCGGTCATTACCCAAAGCTCGTGACCATAGGTGAGAGTAGGAACGTAGATTGACTGGTAAATCGACAGCTTTGCCTTAGAACTAAGCTCCCTCTTCACCACAACAGACCGGTACAACGTCCGCATCACTGCAGATGCTGCTCCAATCCGTCTGTCGACCTCTCGCTCCATTTTCCCCTCACTCGTGAACAAGACCCCAAGCTTTCTAAACTGGCTTTTGGTCGGTGCATCTCGTGGTGGGTTAATAATCAACCCGGCGAAATGCCAGTTCGGCATGACGGAGATTGATTTTTTGGGGCACCGCGTCTCTCTGGAAGGAGTGATTCCATTGCCCGACAAAGTGCGCGCAGTAACAAATTTTCTCCAGCCACAAACGGTCAAAGCGTTACAGGAGTTTTTGGGAATGGGGAATTTTTATAACGTGGCGGATTTTCCCCAGCATCAGACGGTCAGGGCGCTACAAGAATTTTTGGGGATGGTGAACTTTAATAATCGTTTCCTTCCCCGCGCAAGGCGGCTCATGCAACCATTGTACGCCGCGCTCAAGAGACAGAAACCCGTGGATGGGGTCGAATGGACCCCAGAGCGAGAGTGGGTGTTCTCGGAGGTTAAAGCAGCCCTGGCAAATGCCGCACTGCTGGCGCATCCGGACCCGGCGGCCCAGATAGCACTCACCACCGACGCTTCAGATGTGGCCATAGGGGCTGTCGTGGAGCAGCGCCGGGGCTTGGCAGCCGCTTGCCTTTTTCAGCAGAACTTTGCGCAACAGTGAACGTAAATACAGCGTGTTCGACAGAGAGTTGCTGGCTCTCCACCTGGCCATACGCCACTTCCAGTTCTGGCTGGAAGGGCGCAGCTTCACCGTGTTCGTGGACCACAAGCCACTAACATTCGTGATGGCCAAGGTTTCAGTACCGTGGTCGGGCCGGCAGCAGAGACAGCTGGCCGTGATCTCAGAGTTTACTACCAATATTCAGCATGTGTCAGGCAAACTGAATGTGGTGGCGGACTGCATCTCGCGCACCGTGGTGGCCCCGGTCTACATGGGGATAGATTACGCAGCCATGGCCACGGAGCAGATTAGCGATGCAGACGTGCGTGCACTTCAGTCTGGACCAACAGGGTTAAGGCTGGAGAGCAGGGTGCTGCAAGACAGCATGCCCCCCTTAATCTGCGATGTCTCCACGGGACGCCCGCGTCCGGTGGTCCCGGTCTCGTGGCGCCGCCGCATGTTTGAGTCGGTTCACACTCTGGCGCACCCAGGAGTGCGCGTGTCAGTCAAAATGGTGGGAGAGAAGTTTGTGTGGCCGAGCCTACGCAAGCAAGTAAAAGTGTGGGCTGCGGCCAACGAGCCAAGGTACACAGACACACAAAGGCTCCCTTGGAGCTGTTTCAGGTACCAGCTAAGAGGTTCGACCATGTTCACGTGGACCTTGTGGGCCCCCTCCCGCCATCACAGGGGTGCACACACCTCCTGACAGTGGTGGACTGCACTTCGCGCTGGCCAGAAGCAGTCCCACTGGCGGCAACCACGTCCGCGGACGTGGCACGCGCTTTTTTAACAGCATGGGTGGCGCGTTTTGGAGTCCCGTCGGACATTACATCCGACAGGGGACCTCAATTTGTTTCCGACCTCTGGTCTGCGATGGCCCGCAGCCTGGGTGTTGCAATTCATCGCACAACCGCGTACAACCCACAGGCCAATGGGTTATGCAAGCGTTTTCATCGATCACTGAAAGCAGCGCTCAGGGCTTCACTGACGGATGCAAATTGGGTAGACAGGCTGCCGTGGGTTTTATTGGGGTTGCGCTGTGCCAAAAGAGGATTTGGAAGCTTCCCCGGCAGAGCTTGTTTTTGTGCAGCCCCTATGGCTGCCCGGGGAATTTCTGCCAGATAATCCCACGCCAGACAGCTCCCCGTCTCAGCTTTTGCAGCGTAGTGCAAACACAGGCATGCTGCCGGGACCTGCCCACCACTGTTTTCCGCGTGCTTTCGTGCCTAAAACGTTGAAGAACGCGGAGTTCGTGTTCGTCAGACACGACGCCCACTGCCCTCCATTGTGCCCACCTTATGATGGACCATTCAGAGTGTTGGAAACAGGGGATAAGCATTTTTTGCTAGACTTGGGGGGTCAGCGGGAGAAAATTGGCATAGACAGACTCAAACCCACCTTTGTAGTGGCGGACGAGCAAGTGCTGTTGGCTATGGTCCCTCGACGTGGAAGACCCCCCGGAGAGCTCCCCAGGGAAACGATTCACCAGGGCAGCCACACAGACAGACCGAAGTTTCCCCCCCCCCTCGCCACGGCCCACCCGCAGTCAGACACACTCCCAGCAGCCTCCCACCGGCATAGCAGTGCCACGGAGGCAGTAAATCCCAGTTACAGCAGATATGGGAGGAGACTGAAGCCAAAAGAGCGTGTGGACTGATGTTCTATCTGATGCTGGGGGGGGGGGGGCAGTGTGGGGAGTCAGGTTATGCAGCATCTCAGACAGAGACAGTGAATAAACATGGGAGAACAATGCCCGGGGAGTTCCTGGTGAGATAGCAGGAAGGAGTCAGGGACATAGGGGGTTGAAAGCAGTGTAATGTAGTAAATGTCAAGCTGTGTGATGAGAAATGCCATGAAACGTGTGAAGAGTGAGTTGGGTAAAAGTGAGTGAGTTGGGCTGCACGGTGGCGCAGTGGTTTAGCACTGTGGCAGCACGGTTTACCCTCGGCCGGGGGATCGTGGGGATCATGAGATCGTGGGTTCGATCCCAGCCCCCGACCAACAGTGAGCTGTGTGGAGTTTGCATGTTCTCCCCGTGTTGCGTGGGTTTACTCCGGGATTTCTCCGGTTTCCTCCCGCATACTAAAAACATGTAGGTTTAGGGCGCTCGCGCATGCAGCGACAAGCAGCCGGTGGCTTGTCACCAGACTGCAAACCAAATCTACCTACGGGTACAAATAAGTAACAAAAAAAAAAAAAAAAAAAAAAAAGTGGAGATCGTGCTGTAATGATTCAGTCTCTTCTGTGCTTGAGAGATGTGTGAGTGTGGAATAAATCGTCTGTCCATAAACCTGCCTCTTTATTCACACATTCCATAGTACAATGATTGAAATATTTGTAAAAAATTATCATATGCTTTATTTATATCATTTTCATCATAAACTATCTTCCAGTCTTGCATCAATAATTCCTTTGTCAGTAAATACATAGATTCTTCAGTTCTTATTCTTTTATATTTAATATTTTTGGTATACTTTTTCTTCCTATAATCACATTGATAGACAACAAAAATCGGCAGGTGGTCACTGATATTCAATAAAAGCCCACTCCTGATATTATTTTCCATAATGTTTGTGAATATGTTGTCTATTAGTGTGGCACTGTGTGACGTGATTCTGCTAGGTCTGGTAATTGTTGGATGTAAGCCCATACTGTGCATTGTGTTGATAAATTCTTCTGTCAAACTATGTTGTTTTGAATTCATCAGATCTATATTGAAATCCCCACAGATGAACATAACTTTATGAGTTAGTTTTGCATACATTTTTTTCCATCCAGTCCTTAAATAAGTATCTTATCTTATCTTATCTTATCTTATCTTACATTCTTCACATTGTCCAGACAGATTTCTGTTGTAATACATTCAAATAAATCATCCACAGTTACTAACAGATTTTCAACAACCTTGTATTTCAAGCTCTTGTCAACATAAATTGCAACTCCTCCTCCTTTTTTCACTTTTCTATTTATATAATTTAATTCATAGCCATCCATGGTAAAATCCACTCCTTTCTCTTCACTGAGCCATGTCTCTGATATTGCCACAATATTGAATGGCTCTTTAAACTGATGTAAATAATCTTTAATGTTATTAAAGTTGGCATAGAGACTTCTGCTGTTGAAGTGGATCATAGAAATATTGAAATCAGATGTGACCATTGTGTTAAACTGTTCATCCGTGTAGTAACTACAGTTATTATTGATGGTGCTAAATAAATTATTATCAGGGTCTATGTTATATTCCACGTCCTGTGGGTTGTGATCTGTATATTCAAAAACTTTCAGTTCCTGTTATACCTGTGAATACCTGCAAAGTATTGAAGATCTGAAAATGCCTTCAAACATCTACAAATAAGATAAGATAAGATAAGATAAGCCTTTATTAGTCCCACAACGGGGAAATTCCAGGATTGCAACAGCACAGGGATAGCAACACTCAGAGCAACAATCAGAAGGCAAGAAAAAAAAACAAGCAAGCAAGAGCAGCTAATAAACATATGTACGTATTACTATAAAATATATATATATACACACACACACAGACACACAGTGCAGAGCATTGTAGCTGGATGGAATAAATATATGAATATATGAACACACAGTGCAGAGCATTGTAGCTAGATGGAATAAATATGTAAATATATAAACACCCACAGTACGGAGCATTGCAGCTAGGTGGAATAAATATGCAAGTATATAAACACACACAGTGCGGAGCAATGTAGCTAGATGGAATAATATGTAGATATATAAATATATAAACACCCACAGTACGGAGCATTGTAGCTAGATGGAATAAATATGCAAGTATATAAACACACACAGTGCAGAGCATTGTTGCTAGATGGAATGAAACAGCATAACCGTCTACTTAGTTATCCTACATGGTATGATTATGTGCCCATACATATTCTCACCCTCCATAGCGACCGGTATGTTCCTAGTTGTATGCCGGAGAGGACCATTGTGTAAGTCTATTGCATCTTTTGCATTCAAAAAACTATTAGTTTGTTACGTCTTTTTGCTATCTCTGCGAGCAGCCCTGCTTAGGTTGTACAGTCTGACAGCCGTTGGTAGGAAGGACCTACGAAACCTCTCGGTTGTGCACCTGGGATGATGTAGTCTGCTGCTAAATGAGCTCCTCAGTGCATTCAGTATGTCCTGCATAGGGTGGAACTCGGACTCCAGCAGAGATGACAGTTTAGCCACCGTCCTTCTCTCTCCTATCCTAAGGGCTGCACGGTGGCGCAGTGGTTTAGCACTGTGGCAGCACAGTTTTACCCTCGGCCGGGGGATCGTGGGGATCATGAGATCGTGGGTTCGATCCCAGCCCCCGACCAACAGTGAGCTGTGTGGAGTTTGCATGTTCTCCCCGTGTTGCGCGGGTTTACTCCGGGATTTCTCCGGTTTCCTCCCGCATACCAAAAACATGTAGGTTTAGGGCGCTCGCGCACGCAGCGACCAGCAGCCGGTGGCTTGTCACCAGACTGCAAACCAAGTCTACCTACGGGTACAAATAAGTAACAAAAAAAAAAAAAAAAAAAAAAAAATTCAGTCACGTCTTATCATTCAGTCACGTTTTGTGAGTTTGCTTGCCCACATCTTTGTTTGGTAATTTTGGGTTATCCACCTTTGCCCCAGGTTCCGACAAGAAGCAGACATGCTCTGCCATTATTGTGCATCCTTAAGTTTGTCTCTCATTTTTCAGCACAGGAGACACACTGAGCAACTGTTGATGTCTGGGTTTGTGGAAGACACTAGCATACGTTAATATTAATTTTAGGAGTCAAGTCTCTTAAATATTTGAATATACAGCGGGAAAAGTAAGTGTTGATCCCGCAACACTTACTTGGTCCCGCTCCGGGTGGCCCCCGGAGCGGGACCAAGCGTTCTCGGAGGTGAAAGCAGCCTTGGCAAAGGCCGCGTTGTTGGCACACCCAGACCCAATGGCCCGCATAGCGCTCACCACTGACGCATCAGAGGTGGCCATAGGGGCGGTCGTGGAGCAACATGTAGCCGGGGTTTGGCAGCCCCTCGCCTTTTTCAGCAGGACCTTGTGCGATAGCGAACGTAAATACAGCGCGTCCGACAGGGAGCGGCTGGCTCTCCATTTGGCCATCCGCCAATTTCAGTTCTGGCTGGAAGGATGCGTTTTCACCGCGTTCGTTGACCACAAAACCGCTAACATTCGCGATGGCCAAGGTCTCTGAACCAAGGTCAGGCCGGCAGCAGAGACAGCTGGCCGCGATATCAGAGTTTACCATTGATATTCAGCATGTGGCGGGCAAACTCAATGTAGTGGCAGATTGCCTCTCGCGCGCCGTGGCGGCCCCAGTCAGCGTAGGGGTAGATTATGCAGCCATGGCCGCGGAGCGATAGGAGAATGATAAATGAATGATAGGCCTGAATGATAAATGCTTGTGAATTTCCATAATACATGTGAATACCTGGGAAGTATCTGCAAATACACATGTTGGTAAATTTCTATGATGCCCTTGTCTGTCTGAGAATGTTGGTTAGTCTGCAAATATGTTTCTCCAACCTTCATGCCGCTTGCTTTGAGAATGTCAGTTATTCTGTAAATATGGTTTCATCCTTCATCCTGCTTGCTTCGCACGCCACACTGCCACCTTTAGATTACACCCAAGGATTCCCTCGCTGAAATCAGATAGAATCAGCTCGGCCCTCAGCTGAGTTGGCACATAGTAGAAGGACACTGATGCACATGAGGGGAGCCCTCCCTCCTGCGTGAGGGAGTGGCAGAGTTCTATAAAAAGCATAGGACCCACTGTTGAAGTAGGACTCTCTCTTGATACGTCTTGAGAATAGTGCTCCGGCGCTGTACCTTGTACTACAGTATATCTCAGCTTCAGTAAAATAAGTGAAAATATACTTCACTTCTCTGTCTGGTTATTTGGCCTTCGTACCAAAAGAACCGGAGGTTAAGATATTTTTAGCTTAACAATTTGGTGTTTCCGCCCGATTACGAGGCTAAATTTTAGTTTTGTAGACAACGTGAGGGATTTTTCTCTACAGTTTGGCGGCCGTAACCTCTAAAAGGTAAGCAGAAACCTTTTTCAACAAACTTCTGCCTGTCCCTTCGGGGACAGACCTTTCTGTAGAGATTAAATATTCACATAGGTGTGATTTTATGTGATGTGATTTTATTTCATTTGTGATTTTATATATTTACATATTTATTCCATCTAGCTACAATGCTCTGCACTGTGTGTTCATATATTCATATATTTATTCCATCCAGCTACAATGCTCTGCACTGTGTGTCTGTGTGTGTGTGTGTGTATATATATATTTTATAGTAATATGTACATATGTATATTAGCTGCTCTTGCTTTTTTTTTTTTTTTTTTTTTTTTTTTTTCTTGCCTTCTGATTGTTGCTCTGAGTGTTGCTATCCCTGTGCTGTTGCAATCCTGGAATTTCCCCGTTGTGGGACTAATAAAGGCTTATCTTATCTTATCTTATCTTATCTTATCTTATCTTATTTTATTTCTGGAATGAAACTGAGATATGGTCTTGAATTTATGATATGTTGTTTTTAAGGAATATTTACTGAGTTTGATAAGGAAATCTTCAAGCGGTTTAACCCCATGGGATAAGTCAGACACGTTAATACTGTCCCTAAAAGTCCGGTGAGCAAAAGAAAAAAGACAAAAAAAAAATTGTAGGGCCACCAGAAAGGTTGAAGATAGCTTGGGCAAGAGGTTGAAATCCCTGGGCGGACAAAATAAAAAGACAAAAAAAATTGTAGGGCCACCTAAAAGAAGTCTGGTGGACATAAGAAAAAGACAAAAAAAAATTGTAGGGCCGCCGACAAAAGAAGTGATACCCAGCTGATGCATAGCTTTGCCAAAAGGTTATAACCCCCTGAAATCATTGCTTGATTTCAAAAAGGAGAAGGTTGACACCCCTAGCGTATATAGCTCAGACCAAAAGGTTTTAACTCCTAGAGAAATTGCAATGAGCGCATCTCTAAAAAACAGTTGGTCTTACTGCAAAGAGTTTTAAAATTGTGGAAAAGTTAGTGTGAAAAAGTTGAGATAAATAAGATAATAATAACTGCATTTTATGTTATAAGATATTGATATTAGACTATAGCATTTAAAGACGGTCGGACTAAATGGCAACAGAACGGGATAACAATAAAATGGACAATGAGAAGCACAGTTACTTTATTTTTGTGAGTTTTAGATAGAAGCTGCTGCGGTCAGGGTTGTTTTGTCTCTGTGTAATCTGCTCTGGTGTGGAAGAGAGAGAAAAAAAGTGAATTCTCCACGGAGGCAGGGGGAGCAGGCTATGAAATTGTGATTTTTTTCTTCTTGGTATTTGTGGAGTGTAAAAGAGTTGGTTAATTAATTGTTATCCTTTTGAGAAATGTTTAAAATTATAGGTATTTGAAAATAGTAGCTTTGAGCAAAAGGAGTCGACTAGTGTGTGTGTGTCACGGCAGTGTAGAAAAAAATGGAAGGACCTTCACGCTGCTTCGACCTTGTGGAGATAACGGAGAGAGGAGCAATTCTGTGCTTGTGTGTGTGTGTGGTTGCTTGAGAAAAAAAGAGAATGAAAAAACACAGGCTGTGTGGGTGCTGACCTGTGTGATGGGAGTGAAAGAGAAGTAATCTATATATGGGTATTTTTGCAAAGTTTTGGGGGTTTACTTTTTCAATCTAACTTTGTGGGTTTTTAACTAATGTTGCGTACATGATAAACTATTTACATATTTTTAAAAGCAATTTTTTGATGTATCATTGACTTTTTTCTTTGACTGAAGCATAACAGTGCACTTTACAGGGAAAAAGGACGCAGGACTAACGATTTCCCCGCCATTGCCAAAACAACAGGCCTCTGCGACCCGGCCCCTTGCAGCTGTCCATGCCTCCCTCGACGTGACCACAGGCACATAGAACACTAATTTAAGGACAAATGCTTGCATCTTAATCAATGCTACCAGCATGACGATGAAATTAATTGAATATTACAATATCATGCTGTCACTTAATAATGTCTAATCACCGAAGGCTTTATGTATACCCTATATTACATGATTTAAAGCATAGAGGTTCAAAAGAGATTGATAATTAATGTGTTTGTGCATATGATTTGCCAGAGACTACTGATTATCAAACAGAGGTCTCGGTAATTGTATGTCATATTGTTGCTTTGTTTAAATAATACTATACTCACTTTTTAATAAATGACATATGAAATCTTATTTACATTTGACCCTAGGCCTGAACATGTAAAAAAAAGGGGGGAAACGCAAGAACAGGATCTGAGACAGTCCATGCTGTGACTTTTTCCCTCCTAAAGAACACAGCAAGTGATGATGAAGTTTCTTATTATCGAGAGATGGTAAATTTATGAACAGAAAAGACAGAAATAGCACAAGAATTCTAATAAAATGGAGAAAGGGAATTTAATTTCAGCCTTCAAAGGGAAAACTCACAGGCCACAGATTGTGGTCCTGTGCCATAAACTCCTGAAAACAGAGACTAGGTCTACACCTGCAGTTACTAATTCTAAATGCTGCACTGGTCTAAGGCTTCTAATATATGATACTGTTTTGTTTGAACATAATCTTAAACTAAGTGATTACCCATGTCAATTAGAAAAACCTTTTCTGATTCACAGAATATTTAGCGAATACTTGTTGTGAGTAGCAAACTCACATTCAAATTGTGGAAGCTTTAGGTGTGATTTAAAGGTTTTTCTGCTATTCTTTATTCTTTGTTTTTCAAAAGGAAAGGGAAAGCATTCACAAAATATGTTTAGCTTTCACCGGGAATTAGATTTGCCATATTAACAAGGAATCATAACATCATCATTACCTTTCAATTTAATAAATCTTTGGTGACATATGCAATATGTAATAAAATAAAATAATAAAAAAAACAATAATTCACTTGTGTTTCTTAACATTACATGTTATAATAAACAACTGGGATAAACATTTAAGGGATACAAAGCTAATGATGATCACTGGAACATAAGTAAAATCAATTTATGAGGTGATAAAATTTGCACTCCTGTTGATGTAAACACTGATGTGCAGACTGGGAAGCCGGAAGGTTTTCCCCAAAATTTTTCTTTGCAGGATAGCACCAAGATTTGATCTTTGTGGAAGATGGAGAGAGGCCAGACAGTGGGTGCGTGTGTGGCGGGCTCATTGGCTGGAAGGGGCGACAGTGATTGACCACAAGGGAAAGGACCCCTAAATTGACAAGTATTTTTTGAAGCTAAGTAGAACAAATGACATTGCAAATGACATAAAGCATAACAATTTGAATGACTCTGACTTTAAAAATGTAGTGTTTATATGACTTTACACTGCAGGATTCATCTGATGTTACTCACCACATAATGGTGTGACAATATCACATTTCAGAAATGTGACAGTAATAAGGAATGTATTTTTCCGATGCTCAGCCGTGGCCAAGCTGGGTCTTGGGACTACAGTCCACCCCATAATTTACCAAGGAATATATAAAATGAGGCATTCCTTGTACAAAATTAAGCCAAATCCTAATTAGGCAATATGCCCATCTTTTCATTGACTGAAGGAGTGTGACACAATCTTTATTCATTTACACAAATTCAACCTGTCTGTGTTCAACTGGACAAACTGATCTTACTTATCAATGCTAAATCATATCAAATCTGCACAGACAGCTATACTTTTTTTCTTAAATGGAATTTGTAAAATAGTTCAAGAGATGTCACAAAAGAAGCCATGATTATTGAAATCTCATTTTGAAGGAGCTGTACTACTCACAAATTTTCATCTAAATTAACTGTGTGTAACACATAAAAGTGATAACACACTTCCTTCCAGTAAAAGACAATATCCATTAAGCAAATACCCTGTAACTTTGCTGCATGTGTGTGTCCATGCATCAAAAAGGGGGTACCAAAGAAATTAATTAGAAAAATAATTAGCAATCCTCAGAAAAATAGATAATACATAAGAATTATCAATAAATGATCAAAAATGAAGAGAAAAATATAAATGAAACTGCATGGTAATGAAATTACAACATTCCATAGGAAAAGTTAAAAGTTACATCAATACATTTCCAGATATTTAAGAAAATATCTGTAGATCATTGTAAAGGAAATATCATGTTTATAAGAAACATGGTAAACTGATAATGAAGAAAACCATGCAAATTTATGAGAAAAGTTCCAAATGTCTAAGGAAAGTCCAACTTGTTCTGAATTTATGTTTTACTGTGGGACCTGATTTATAAAACAAAGGAGATGATTATCGACTTCCGGCGATCACAGCCTGAGCACGTCCCCCTCAGCATCGGCGGCCGTTTAGTGGGGAGAGTAGAGAACATCAAGTTCCTCGGAGTGCAGATCTCGCAGGACCTGACCTGGAGCAAGAATTCCTTGGAGATCAGGAAGCGAGCTCAGCAGAGACTACACTTCTTGAGGAAACTCAAACAGGCCTCTCTCCCCATCTGCATCCTCAGGACCTTCTACAGAGGTGTGGTGGAGAGTGTTCTGACGTACTGCATTGCTACATGGTACTCCAGCTGCAGTATGTCAGACAAAAAAGCCCTGCAGAGGATAGTCAAGGGGGCGGAGAGGGTAATTGGAGTCTCCCTCCCCTCTGTCCAAGAACTTTTTCAGAACCGTTGTAGGAGCAAGGCACTGAACATTGTCAAGGACCGTTCTCACCCTCTGCATAAACACTTTGAACTTCTTCCATCTGGTAAACGATTCCAGAGCATCAGAGGCAGAAGCACCAGACTGATCAACAGCTTCCTCCCACAAGCTGTCAGGATGCTGAACAGCTGACCCGGAATCTCACATACACACTACTGCACCTATGGACATTTTGTATATTATAGTTAGTTATTCTTTTTCCCCAAGTATGTCTCAGGGATGTGTGAATGGATGGGGGGTGGGAGCTATGTGGGAGTGTGTCTTAATCATGCTGCTTCTTATATGGATGCCGAGAGAAACGCAATTTCATCTTGCCTGCACTACAGTTGTATGTACAGCAATATGACAATAAAGTTTAGATTTGATTTGATTTGATTTGATTTTGATTAATCTGCAACAAAGACAATATAGATTCTTACATTTATTAAAATTGTTTCACAAAAAATTGAGTGGGTATTGGCACAAGTCCCACTGTATCAAATGTCCAGTGCCTCCAGGAACTCGGACATTGGCAGAAGTCCGTGATTCATTACCTTCGTAATGCTAAAATTCTAATCAGATGCAAAAAGATGCAAAAAGATATATGGTAACATAAACATACACTTCATAAAACTTTTGAAATTTAAAAGAACGTTTATAATTTAACAAAAAAGAACTCAGAAATAGCTAGACAAGCCAGGGCTCTCAGAAAACAGGGGAAAATACAGTCGACATGAACAAAGAACTATAAGGTGTGGATAAAACTGCTTGGAACTCCAGAAGAAGCTAAAGTAATAATGATTAGAGAAATGGAGGAATTAGACAAATTTAAACCTTAGTTCTGATGCACGAATAACAGTGCAGTAAGATTATGAGTGGAGATTTTTGTGTCAACATATAAGGAAATGATTTTTGAGCAATATAAAAATAAAGGGCAGTAATATTACAATGTGTCTACAATGAAGAAAGGTTGTTATTGTGTGTGTTATTGTGTTATGGTGATTGTGATGGTGATTGTGTTGTCTGTGATTGTGTTGAACATACCAGAAGTATTTATTATTGTTACAATTATTGTTGGATGTTGGTATTGTTGTCAATGTGGACTGTCGTTGTTGTGAGATGTACAGCAAGGCGGATTTCAATTTTCCATTAGTCCATTTATTTCAATAATCTTACAAGCAAAGTTTCCAGGAAAAACATCTGACACGATCCTTCAAAACAAAATACACTTCTGTGGGACACATATGTGGGTTTCATAGGCTTCATATGTATATTACTGTTGCTTCACATCTCAGAATGAACAATAGGACTGCGTCTCCTAGAGATAACAGGAGGATGTGAAATGTGATCTTTGTTATGCAAAGAGATGGCCTTGAGGGATTTCCTGACCACCATTGACTTTGGGTGGAGGGAAGAAGACCGGGAAGAAGACGTATTGTGTCTTGGGATTAAAAGACAATGTGACTGTGTGCTTTGATGTCCTGGGGTATAAAAGGGACAGATGTGGGGGGATTCTTTCTCTTTTCTGTTTGGATGATGTAGGAGAACGTGAATAAACCTGACTTGTGAAATAAACTCAGCCTCGTCCTTCCACACTGGTGACCCTAAGATGTATCATGAGCAAAAGTAATTCCCCCGAGCCGGACTCGTCAGGAACCAGCCAGGCGAACGCAGCCTCAGTCAAGCTACCAGACTTCTAACAAGACAACCCTTGCTCCTGGTTCCACTTGGCCGAAGTCCAGTTTGCTCTCCGGGAAATAACGGCAGATGACACGAAATTCTACCACGTTATTGCCAAGCTCGACAACCGCATGGCTCGACATGTGCAGAGCCTGGTGGAGCGCCCACCAGCCGACGACGAATACGATGGGTTGAAGGCTGCGCTCATCCAGCGTTTCACTCCCTCAGTCCAGGAGAGAGCGGAGAGGCTCCTGGCTCTGAACGACTTGGGAGATAGCACACCCGTCGACCTGATGGAGGACATGCTGAGGCTGAGAGGCTCAGACGACAGCGACTTCCTTTTCACCCACATTTTCCTGAGAACCCTACTGTCAGAGACGAGAGCAACCCTGGCCAGTTCACAGTTGTTGGGCCAGCGGGACTTCCGCGCGCTGACCCAGGAGGCACAGCGGATTCTTAGCACCAGCAGACAGCGCGCGGCCACCGCAGCAGCGACAGAACTCAGCGCGACGGCCGGAGATGGCAGGGTGCCAGAGGCGGCGGCAGCAGACCAACCGACAACGGCGGCGCTGAAGGCCAAACATCGCAGAGGAGACGACCTCTGTTTCTACCATCGCCGCTTTGCAGAGAGGGCACGCAAGTGTATACCACCGTGCCAGTTCAAGAGCTCAGGAAACGCCAGAGCCGGGGGTCGGTAGCAGCCACGGCCCTCGGGGAAGTGAACAAGCTGCTCTACTTGACGGATGCGCATTCGGTGAAGCAATTCCTCGTGGACACAGGCTCCCAAGTGAGTTTCATCATGCCAACCTATGCTGACCGGCTGGCAGGCCCCGGGAGTCACGGAGCATCAACAGCGAACGGCTCGAGGATTAAGACCTTCGGTGAGAGGACTCTGCTTCTGTCCCTATACGGCCGTACATTTGAGTGGACTTTTGTTATAGCTGCAGTGAGCTTCAACATGTTAGGGGCTGATTTTCTGTGCTCACATGGTTTGTTGGTTGATCTTGCTAATAGGCGCCTGGTTAATGCACTTTCTTTTTACTGTATTCCCTGTGCAGCCTGAGTAACCCCGCCCACAGCACAAGCCAACGTGGCAACGGCAAGCGGTAAGTTCCACACACTCCTCACTCAGTTTCCAGCACTCACGGTTCCCACATTTTCAGTAGCCGTCGCTAAACAAGGAGTCGAACATTTTATTACTACCACCGGTCCGCCCGTTTTTGCAAAATCTCGGCGCTTGGATGCAGCTAAACTGACCATAGCGCGCGAGGAGTTCGCCAACCTGGAAAAGTTGGGCATCATCAGGCGTTCGAAAAGCCCATGGGCTTCCCCGCTTCACATGGTCCCTAAAGCTGACGGCTCATGGCGACCTTGCGGTGATTTCCGCAGGTTGAACAACGCTACAGCGCACGACCGCTACCCAATCCCACATATCCAAGATTTTTCAGTCCATTTGGCAGGGGCTCGCATTTTTTCCAAGATAGACTTGGTCCGCGTGTACCACCAAGTCCCAGTGCGCGCTGAGGACATACCCAAAACAGCGGTAATAACTCCCTTTGGCCTTTTCGAGTTTTTGCGCATGCCGTTTGGGCTTAAAGGCGCCGCGCAGACGTTCCAACGCATGATGGACGCGGTGTTGCGCGATCTCCCTTTCGTGTTCGTCTACCTGGACGATATCTTGGTAGCCAGCGCATCCAAAGACGAACACGAAAATCACCTCACGGCAGTTTTCCGGAGGTTGGGAGAGCACGGGTTAATAATCAACCCAGCGAAGTGTCAGTTCAGGGTGACACAGATTGATTTTTTGGGGCAACGCGTCTCTCCAGAAGGAGCGGTTCCTCTGCCTGACAAAGTGCGCGCAGTAATAAATTTTCCCCAGCCACAAACGGTCAAAGCGTTACAGGAGTTTTTGGGAATAGTGAATTTTTATAACCGTTTCCTCCCCCGTGCAGTGCAGCTCATGCAACCATTGTATGCTGCTCTTAAAAAACAAAAACCCACAAATAAAATCGAACGGTCTCCGGAGCGGGAGCGCGCATTCTTGGAGGTCAAAATAGCCCTGGCAAACGCTGCGTTGTTAGCACATCCAGACCCAACGGCCCGCATAGCGCTCACTACTGACGCGTCAGATGTGGCCATAGGGGCGGTCGTGGAGCAGCATGTTGCCGGGGCTTGGCAGCCACTCGCCTTTTTCAGCAGGACTTTGCGCGATACCGAGCGAAAATACAGCGCGTTCGACAGGGAGTTGTTAGCGCTCCACTTGGCCATTCGCCACTTCCAGTTCTGGCTGGAAGGACGCCGTTTCACTGCATTCGTCGACCACAAGCCGCTGACTTTCACGATGGCCAAGGTTTCAGAACTGTGGTCAGGCCGGCAGCAGAGACAGCTGGCTGCAATCTCAGAGTTTACTACCGATATTCAGCACGTAGCAGGTAAACTAAATGTAGTGGCAGACTGTCTCTCGCGCGCCGTAACTACTCCAGTCTGCGTAGGGATAGATTATGCAGCCATGGCCGCGGAGCAGGCTAGCGGCGCAGAAGTGCGCGCGGCCCCAGTCCGCGTAGGGATAGATTATGCAGCCATGGCCGCGGATCAGGTTAGCAACGCGGATGTGTGCGCGCTCCAGTCTGGACCAACAGGGTTAAGGCTGGAGAACAGGGTGCTGCAAGATGGTATGCCCCCCCAAATCTGCGATGTCTCCACGGGATGTCCGCGTCCGGTGGTGCTGACCGCGTGGCGCCGCCGCGTTTTTGACTCGATTCATCCTCTGGCGCACCCGGGGGTGCGCGCGTCGGTCAAAATGGTAGGAGAGAAATTTGTATGGCCGAGCCTGCGCAAGCAAGTTAAGGAGTGGGCAGCAGCCTGCATGGCTTGTCAACTAGCCAAAGTACACAAACACACGAGAGCTCCCTTGGAGCCATTTCACATCCCGGCTAAGAGGTTCGATCATGTTCATGTCGACCTCGTAGGCCCCCTCCCGCCATCACAGGGGTGCACACACCTTTTGACAATGGTGGACCACACCACGCGTTGGCCGGAAGTGGTCCCATTGGCACCAACCACAGCCGAGGAGGTGGCGCATGCGTTTTTAACGGAATGGGTAGCGCGTTTTGGAGTTCCGTCGGACATTATGTCCGACAGAGGTCCTCAATTTGTTTCCGAGCTTTGGTCAGCGATGGCCCGCAGCCTGGGGGTAACAATCCACCACACTACCGCGTACAACCCGCAGGCTAATGGTTTATGCGAACGTTTCCATAGGTCATTGAAGGTGGCCCTCAGAGCGTCGCTTACGGATGCAAATTGGGTGGACAGGCTACCATGGGTTTTATTGGGGTTGCGTTCTGCACCTAAAGAGGATTTAGAAGCCTCCCCAGCTGAGTTAGTTTTTGCACAGCCACTCTGGCTGCCCGGGGAATTTCTCCCAGATAATCCTGCGCCAGAGTGCTCCCCTGTTCAGCGGTTGCAGAGTGACATGGGATCGAGCACGCTTCCTGGCCCTGTTCATCACAGTTTTCCGTGCGTTTTTGTGCCTAAGGCTTTAAAAAATGCGGAGTTTGTTTTTGTCAGACATGATGCCCATCGCCCAACCTTGCGACCACCTTATGATGGACCATATAGATTGCTGGAAACAGGAGATAAGCACTTTTTGCTAGATTTGGGGGGCAGAAAGGAAATGATTGGCATAAACAGGCTCAAACCCGCTTTTGTGATGGCTGACGAAGCTGTGCAGTTGGCTAGGGCTCCTCGGCGCGGCAGACCCCCTAGGGAGCATTCCCCAGAGCTCCCACAGGGATTGACTAACAGTTCTCATCCCCAGACAGCAGCCCCCCAGCAGGATGGCGCCGCGGGAGTGGTAAAGGCTGCTTACAGCAGATACGGGAGAAGATTGAGGCCCAAGCAGCACGTGGACTGATGTTGTGATTTTATCATGATATGCAGACTGTGTTATATTGTTCCATCTTACACTGAAAAAAGGGGAAAGGGAGGGTTGTTCAATTTTCAAATATGTAGTTTGCATATACAACACAACTTATTTATATCCTTCCTCCAAACATATATCAGTCATGTTGAGTTCTTGTAATGTTGAGCGATGTAAAGTCAACAAGTTTCAGTCATTTTAAAAAAGAAGGAAATAGTTGTGTTTTGTCTGGAAACTGCGCCTCCTGGGGGTGGTGCTTTAGGAGGGAGAACGAAATTTGAAGTCGGCCATCTTTTCTCTCGCTTCAAAAGAATTTCTGTGACTTCATACGGCTCTCAACAAGGTAAGGATAAATTAAATTTTATAAAACGTCGGTCACAATTACAGGTAGTGATTTTATGCAGTGCACTGTTTTCACCGAGCTACATGTGATGCTATCAGCACCGAGCAACATGAGGTCAATGTCAATGCTACGGTTAGTTTAACTTACCACTGGCTTCTGTTAGCCAGTTTTAGTTTATATGTGTTCATGTTTATTGAAATGTACACACAGCATGTGTTTTTGTGTCGTAAATATTTAGACTGAAGTGTAAATTTTGTTTCGTCCGCTCTCTAGAGGGTTATTCACTATAATGAAGTTAAGATTCGGGTTAGCTTAGTTTAGTGGGGGAGGGGGAGTCGTAACCGGCGCAGCGGCTTGTTGAGGCATGTTGGCGGGGAGACGTAACGTTGTTACATGACGATTCTCGGTCAGAGTCATTCTTCAAATTTATTTATTCTCCGTTTTTTTCCGGATTTTTAAAGTAAGCGCCAACCGTTTGTCAAAGCAGCGATGGCGGTTACATGAACACACACAGAGTTGACTGCAGTGAGAGGACGGAGCGTTAGGTTGAAGGTCTGAGCATGAAGAGAGAGAGACGAGGGTGGAGCGAGCTGCGGGTTGAATGAGAAGAGAGAGCGGCGGTAACATCAATAATGCCGTTAATTAGAAGAACAAAATAGTGTTTTCTTATTTATTCACAGCTGTTACAGTCAAAATCAGTAATGCAACCCTGTGTGAAGCTGCCTCACTGCTGCACTTAGTGTGAATTCGGCTGGAGTTTACATCTGTCTGCTGTGTCCATTAAGTAGACACGCTCAGACCCGCTGAATCTGTGTATTATTCGTTCAGTTGTTATTCAGCTGAGAATCAAAAAACTATACATTAAAAAGTAGGTCGTTTTTCGTTTCATTGTTTTTACAGTGAGAACAAATAAATCAACATTCATTTGTTTTTCAGTATCCCGTTTGTTAAAGGGCATTGCAGAGATAACTGCTGGATATGCACCACAGCTGATCGATCAGCGCAGCGTTGCTTCCTGTTTTGGTTCCTGTTATAAATTAAGACAAAAATAGTTATCTGCAGTTATTTTGTATACAAGTATAAATTGCTGTTGTGCTGTAATGAAAACACAGACGATAGAACTTCCGGGTCACGTAGCTCGGACAAATTAAATATTAAAATCAAAATCTGTCCGTGGGCAGTATCTAAACTTTACTTTATTTGATCTGATTTAAAAAGACGGGATATTGAAAAGCAAAAGAATTTTGATTTATTTGCTTTCATTTTAAAAATGATAAATCAAAAAACAACCATTTTTTTAAATATTTATTGTTTTTTGGATTCTTAATTGAATAACAATTGAATGGATTCTGTTTTTTGTGTTCTTATTCGGTTTTTCATTTCAAGCAGACAGTGTACAAACGTCGTTTTTTTACTATTCAGTTTATACAGAAAAACAAAAAAAAATCTTTCATTTTTTCAGGCAAAATTGAATATCTGAAAGAAGGGGATATGATGAAGTAATTTTAAAAATATATTTTTTATTTATTTTTTTAAATAGGTATGTGGTGTTCTGACCCAGTCACCTCCACCCACCTGCTTTGAACAAAATTTCACAGGCTCTATAGTAAATGGTGAGTATTATTGAAATGATTTTGATGGTGTGTTTTACTTGGTCTGACAATGCTGCTTTTAATGTCTTAAAAAAATAAACATTTTGTATACAGTGTGCTATAACTGCAATACAATTGACTGGAGCCACATTCCTAGGTAGAACTAATGCTGTCTAATACAACAGTCCTGTAATGATTCCTACCATAATGAAGGTCATAGTATTCATTCAGTGTATGTGATGTATATTTTTTCCTGAACAGGTATTTGGTGTTCTTCTAGTTCAGACTAGTGAACACTTTGCATGGAGCACCTTTCCAAAGGCTCTGTAGTAAATGGTGAGTATAATTCAAATTATTCTGTTTGATTTGTTTACACAGTCTTTCAAAATACATGTATATGACAATGTTGCTATCAGTTTCTGAAATAATCACTTAAAGTTTTTGTATACGGTGTGCTAAAATGTTAAGAATATACACATTGTCCAATTTACTGACTCCACATTTTTAGCTAAACAATATGCAATACAATATAGTCTAATACAACAGGCCTACAATAATTACTACCATCATAAAGGCTTTTGTGCCATGTTTGTAACAACAGTTTCAAAGAGTGTCTGATAATAAGAGTGACCGGGCTGTTCTAAATGGGGTGTGCTTAATGAAATATTTACCTCTTACTAAACAAGTCAATTGCGCCACAAACTACAGCCTCCAAAATGACCTGTTGAATTAACATATCCTTGAATCTGTTTTCAGCAAACACTGTATATTATAACTTTCATGACAGTAGGATTTTTTTGCAATACTGTTGTTTGACTGCAGTAGTTTTTACTTGATAAGTGAGTATGCATTTGAGTAACACAACAAATTAACCAAGTAGAAGTGTGCATCTGTTTAGTGAGGAAGCTCTGTTGGGTGTGTTTTAAGTTGACTTGCCTTTAACCCCCCCCCATCTCCCCCCCCCCCCCCCCCCCCCCCCCAGAGTGAATGTGGCAGTGTAAGGGGTGTTCAGTAGTCGTTTCAAGTAGGTTACAACTACTTAACCATTACAAACTCAAACATCCACATTTTGGACGTACCACCCACTACCCATGTACATTTTCACAATGTCCATGCACATTTAAGACATGGAATGCTTTAATTGTACATCTAAGTAGAGTGCATTCCACACAGTTTAGTCAGTTTCAAAAAGAATTGACTACTTTCAGCTGTCACTTATGTGCATGCAAACTATTGGAGGCAATGCCCATGAAAATTGGAGTTTACTGAGGTTTCTCCCATTTTTGATTGGACCTCTAGTTCCAGAGGATGAGCCTGCATGGCTTGTCCTAATGGATTTAAAAGATATTGTTGAGTTGGTTGTTGCTCCTGTGCATACAGATGAATCCATCGCATATCTTGAAAGCAAAATAGTTGAGCACAGACAGAGGTACCAAGAGCTGTTTCCTGGGAAAAGACTTCTACCTAAGCATCACTATCTTGAGCACTATCCTCAGATGATAAAATGTTTTGGCCCACTTGTCGCACTCTGGACAATGCGATTTGAGGCCAAACATAGCTTTTTTTAAGCAGATCATGAGGCACACAAGTTGCTTTAAGAATGTACCCCTAACTTTGGCTTTAAAACATCAGCTGATGATTGCATTTCACATAAACTCATCAGCATATGGTCAATCTAGCCTCCATCTACCAAATGTGTCCACAGTTCCACTTGATGTACTGAAAGAGGAGATGGTTCAGGCTATTGGGTCAAAATATCCCAACCTAACTGAGGTGCATCTTGCCAAGAGTGCATCAAGTAGTGGTGTAGCCTACAGCAAAGGTATGATAGTTACCCATGGATCAGCAACTATGATTTTTTTTTTTTAAATCATTGTAGAAGTATATGGGATATTTGTTGGGATTTTCTAATTATTAAGATTGCTGCATGTCTTGGACATGCAGCATGGACATGCCGTATGTCTTGGACACCCGAGTAAAGAGAGGTGCAGAGCTGTCAACTGATCACCACCTGGTGGTGAGTTGGATCCGATGGCAGGGGAGGAAGCCATTCAGACCTGGTAGACCCAAACGTATAGTGAGGGTGTGCTGGGAGCGTCTGGCTGAGGCCCCTGTCCGGGAGGTCTTCAACTCCCACCTCCGGAAGAACTTCAACCACATTCTGAGGGAGTCTGGAGACATGGAGTCTGAATGGGCCATGTTCTCCACCTCTGTTGTTGAAGCGGCGGCCCAGAGCTGCGGCCGCAAGGTGGCCGGTGCATCTCGTGGTGGCAACCCCCGAACCAAGTGGTGGACACCAGTGGTGAGGGGGGCCATTAAGCTGAAGGAGTCCTATCAAGCTTGGTTGGCTTGTGGGACTCCCGAAGCAGCTGAGGTGTACCGGCAGGCCAAGCGGAGTGCAGCTCGGGTGGTTGCTGAAGCAAAAACGCGGGTATGGGAGGAGTTCGGTGAGGCCATGGAACAAGACTTTCGGTCGGCTTCAAAGAGATTCTGGCAAACTGTTCGGCGGCTCAGGAGGGGAAAGCAGCTCCCCGTCCACACTGTGTATGGTGCAGATGGGACACTGTTGACTTCAACTGGGGATATCGTCGGGCGGTGGAAGGAATACTTCGAGGATCTCCTCAATCCCACTGATACGCCTTCCACAGAGGAAGCAGGGTTTGGGGACGAGGGGGATGACTCGCCTATCACAGGGGCTGAGGTCGCCAAGGTGGTTAAAAATCTCCTTGGTGGCCGGGCCCCGGGGGTGGACGAGATTCGCCCTGAGTACCTCAAGGCCCTGGATGTTGTTGGGTTGTCATGGTTGACATGCCTCTGCAACATTGCGTGGAGGACGGGGGCAGTGCCTTTGGCATGGCAAACCGGGGTGGTGGTTCCTCTCTTCAAAAAAGGGGACCGGAGGGTGTGCTCCAACTTTAGAGGGATCACACTCCTCAGCCTCCCTGGGAAGGTCTATGCCAAGGTACTGGAGAGGAGAGTCCGGCCGTTGGTCGAACCTCGGATTCAGGAGGAGCAATGTGGTTTTCGTCTTGGCCGTGGCACATCGGACCAGCTCTTTACCCTCTCGAGAATTCTTGAGGGTTCGTGGGAGTTTGCCCAACCAGTTTACATGTGTTTTGTGGACTTGGAGAAGGCATTTGACCGCGTCCCTCGTGGATTTTTGTGGGGGGTGCTTCGGGAGTATGGGGTATCGGGCTTGTTGTTACGAGCTATTCGGTCTCTGGACGACCGTTGTGAGAGTTTGGTTCGTATTGCCAACACTCGGTCGGACTCATTCCCAGTGAGAGTTGGACTCCGCCAGGGCTGCCCTTTGTCACCGATCCTGTTCATAATTTTTATGGACAGGATTTCTAGGCGCAGCCAGGGAATGGAGGGTGTCATGCTTGGTGACCACAGGATCTCATCTCTGTTGTTTGCAGATGATGTTGTCCTGTTGGCTTCATCCAGCAATGACCTACAGCTCTTGCTGGGACGGTTTGCCGCTGAGTGTGAAGTGGCTGGGATGAGAATCAGCACCTCCGAGTCCATGGTCCTCAGCCGGAAAAAGGTGGATTGTCCTCTCTGGGTTGGGGACAGGCTCCTGCCCCAAGTGGAGGAGTTTAAGTATCTTGGGGTCTTGTTCACGAGTGAGGGGAAAATGGAGCGAGAGATCGACAGACGGATTGGAGCAGCATCTGCAGTGATGCGGACGTTGTACCGGTCTGTTGTGGTGACGAGGGAGCTTAGTTCTAAGGCAAAGCTGTCGATTTACCAGTCAATCTACGTTCCTACTCTCACCTATGGTCACGAGCTTTGGGTAATGACCGAAAGAACGAGATCGCGGATACAAGCGGCTGAAATGAGCTTTCTCCGTAGGATTGCTGGACTCACCCTCAGAGATAGGGTGAGGAGCTCAGTCATCCGGGAGAGGCTCAGAGTAGAACCGCTGCTCCTCCACATTGAAAGGAGTCAGTTGAGGTGGTATGGGCATCTGATTAGGATGCCTCCTGGACGCCTCCCACTTGAGGTGTTTCAGGCACGTCCCACTGGGAGGAGACCCCGGGGCAGACCCAGGACTCGGTGGAGAGACTATGTCTCCCAGCTGGTCTGGGAACGCCTTGGTATCCCCTCTGAAGAGCTGGAGCAGGTGGCTGGGGAGAGGGAAGTCTGGGCTTCTCTGCTTGAACTGCTGCCTCCGCGACCCGGACCTCCGGAAAAGCGGTAGAAGATGGATGGATGGATGGATGGAAGATTGCTGCAGTCAAAGTATGGTAAGACATGATGTCTTACCATGTTGTATTTAAGACACAGAAGTTCTCATCATACCTAGGCGTACCTAAATCCTTAAAATTTATCTTGCTGACTTTTAATTTAATTTGGCTGAGTAATTTAAAAATTAGAAACCTGCCATCAGATAGAATCAATGTTTGCCTTAATATAATGAAATGTGTCTTAACATAATGATATGCAGTAATTGTTTTAAAATTCTGTCTTTTTCATCCTCTTCTCAGATTAAGACACAGAAGGATGGATCCCCCTACCATTCTCAGTCATCCTGGGTGACAACAGCAGCCAAAGGTTGACTTTCCAAAATGGACTTCCTGGATCAGTCAATGAACTTGTTGGTGAGGTACAAAGACAATGTGGCCTCGACTCTGACTTCAGACTTCAGTTTATGGATGCACTATTCTGGAATGAATTTATGAACCTCACTTCAGTGGATGAAATGCAGAACAGAAGCACCATCAGAGTGATTCCCTTGACAGGAGCCTCAACTCCCCAGTCTTCCACCTCTGCTGCTAGTTTGTGCAGTCATGTTACAGAAGAATCTACGTCCGTGTCTGATGGGTGTGTTGACACAGACATACTCTCTTCAACAGAATCATCAGAGTCACCCAGCTCCAGGTCATTTTGGCCAAGCATCTTCCATGTTCCTCAGTTTAGCTATGATGCGGAGCTGGAACTGAAGCAGGGCAATGTGGCATACAGGGAAAACGGTACCTTACTTATTCCAGATCCTAAACTGAAGTCAAACATTCTTGAGGGCTTGGTGCAAGAAATAGTCTGGTACAAAGTTTATGTAACCGATAAACAGTTTAACACGATAGGAGAGGCCCTCATCTCTAAGCATCCCTGCCTGACTGAGAAGGGCTCCTTGACTGGATATGCAGGATGGAAAGCCAGCTTAAAAAACAAACTGGCAATTTATCACACTCACTTGAGAAAGCTGGGATGTCGAGAGGTGATGATAAACTCTTTGAAGCACAAACCAGAGGGCAAAACAAGTCCTGCTTTTGGCATCAAAAGACCAAGATGGTCTGAAGTGAACTATTGTGCCCCCTACCCTACTGGTGAATCTGATGCAAGCTTTCAACGTGTCAGAGTGGAACTTCTTTCAGATGTTAAAAAGAGGAACAACAGGGAAGTAGTGAAGATGAAAATGGAAAAGACATTTGCCTATAGGAGATATGAAGTGGTTTGTGACACACCCATGATAAGACTTTCAGGCAAGATGGCCAGCGCTGTTCGAAACAAGTGAGGTGAGTGATTATAAAATTTGCTTAGAATGTGATCTTGGCTTTATGTTTTCAAACAATTGTGCATAGACTGACTAAAAATCAACTTATGAATTCTATGAATTGCATAATGTATAAATATTTGAATTTAACTTTCTTACAAGTCGGTGGTTAATCAGTATAAAACCTTTCAATGAACAACTTTCTAATTAATTGTTTCAATGTCTTTGTCTGTGATAATTCTTGTTTTCAGATAAATGCCGAATTTAAGCGCATTACCACCGTACCACTGCAATCCAGATTTTTCTCACAGCTAGATGTGCTATCTGACAAACTTCTGAAGCTTTTTGAGAAGAGAGGAGGACAAATTGGCAAGCAACTACAGAGCATTTTGGCACACATGACTCAAGTAAGAATGCATTTTGGAAAAGGAAAATATTGCTTTGACAGTGTACATATTTGACTGAGGAAAAAATGATTCCAACTGATTTGTTCTGCTTATCCTTCTTGACTTAGAATCAAGATACAGATGTAAGACGGGAATGCGTTATCAAGGGACTGTGCGTGTATCTAAATGAGGACCCAGAAAATCTTGTGAGAGAGTACATGGTGAGTATGATTATTGGCATCCAGTTGTTTTCAGATTTAACTTAAACTTTTCCTTCTTACACATCAAGTTTTTGAAACAAAAATGAATCAGCATTTTGCACTTACCTGCAGTTGAGAGAGAATACTTTTTACTCAATTAGTAGTTCCACAATGACTAATTTTCATATTTAAAATGTACTTTTAAAAAGAAGAGTTCAAGAAATACAGCAAATTCTAAAAGATTAACTCTGTGATTCCCAACTAATTTGGCTTGTGACGTTTGTCACATTTCAGATTTATATGTTTTGGCAGCGAGGGAGGTGCCTTTGTGACCTCTAGGTTAATACAGGCCATAAACTATTTCATAATAAGTCACGTTAAGAAATTAAGGGATTCTTTCCACTGAAAAGCTAAGGTAGAGGGCTTTTAAATTGACACAGATGCATGTTGTGTTGAATTTGTTTTAACAGCATTATACAGTAATAAAAATAACACAAGATCATCACAAAACAGGTTTTCTCACTAAAATTGACCAAGTATTCTTATTAAATCAGCCACTACAGCATAATACTTCTAGTCTTATATTTAAACGTTATTACATGAGAGGGTGTGCTTTACCGTCATTATTGTCATGACAGTGATGCGGTCAGTGTTAGCATCACTGAAGTGACAATAATGACAGTAAAGCACACCTTCTCATGTAATAATGTGATTATACAACCATTGCCAACAAATTAAATGTATTCATACTGTGGACATTTCACTGTCAAAATATAAAAGTTTTTGGCTCATTCTCTGTTTCAGTGGAAATATGAGATCTGATGTAAACTAGTCCCTGTCAGCAGCCAACTTGGGCTCATGTTTTCTAGACATGGTGATTTCCCAAAACTGAATACCACACATAGCAACACAAAACTGCTTTGCAGCTCAATTGTGTTGTAACTAGAATAACTGAAAAAAAATTTTTTTTTCATGGACTGATAGTTATACTTCTTGTGGCATCTCAGTCATTTTTAAGCTAACAGATGCCGGGACAACCACTCAGCTGATCTTTATCTGCAACACACTTGTATTTACGGTTTTATTTAAATATAGGCAACGGTTTTCCAGTGTCAGCGCTAGAACAAAAATCTGCCTTTTAATAAACTCACCAGCAGATGTTTCTTTTCAGCTGGGGGTGTGTCGCTCCTGTTTAATGTTAGATAGCGGCAATAAGATAGGCGGAGTAATATTTTCAGTGATGAGGGTTTTTCATTTGAGCACGGCTAGCCGTGCTGTCTTGCTCCTTTAACATTCTAAGAATGTTGAGAACCAATCAGATTGCTCGGTTGGATCTACGTGTTGTATAATTGTGTTTTACTTGATTTAATTTGTTGCCTTTTATTAACTGTACACTACTTTGCAGGCTGGAGATGAAGCCTTCCAAGGATCCATTGAGGACACCACTGTAGGAATATACGTTGTCAAACCAGGAGATGCCACCAGTAAACCAGAGGACATGGGGATTGTCCTTGAAGGCCAGATTGTACTGCATGATCTGGACAACGTTGCATTTGGTGCTGCAATGTTGTTTGGCTTAATGTATGCCTTAAACCTCAACTACCCCACTGAACTGAAGTGTACTTTTGAAGTGCTCCAGAAAGTTGTGATGGAGCTTGACAGTGACACTCTCTCTAAGAAAGCCCAAGTTCTAAAAAACAGACTCCATCAGTGAGCTGTTGCCATTCACTGGAAAAAAAAAAAAATCTGTTCAATTTACATGAAAAAAATATGTACATCGGTTGCACATACTAAAGTTATGTTGACCAAAAAAAAGTATTTGTGTTAAGTATACGCAATTCTTATTTGTTCAAAGAACACAACTTTCTTATAAAAATTTAAAGTTTTTTTTTCAGTGCATGACATAAAAGAAAAACTTTAAATTTTTAGAAGAAAGTTGTGTTCTTTGAACAAATAAGAATTGCGTATACTTAACACAAATACATTTTTTTTGGTAAACATAACTTTAGTATGTGCAACCGATGTCCATATTTTTTTCATGTAAATTGAACAGATTTTTGTTTTCAGTGTAGACGTTTGGGGGGGTCATGTGGGACACATATGTGGGTTTCATAGGCTTCATATGTATATTACTGTTGCTTCACGTCTCAGAATGAACAATAGGACTGAGTCTCCTAGAGATACTAGGATCTCTATCTAGAGATCTAGGATATCTAGATAGAGATACTAGGATCTCTATCTATATAGAGATAGATCTCTATCTATCTCCTAGAGATAGATAGAGATAGAGGCCCAGCTGACGTCCTGGTGCAGCAATAACAACCTGCAGCTGAACGCTCTGAAGACAGTGGAGATGATTGTAGACTTCAGGAAAGTCACTACTCCTCTGCCCCCCCTCACCCTCTCAGGCTCTCCCATCACCACTGCTGATTCCTTCCGCTTCCTAGGCACTACCATCACCAGGGACCTCAAATGGGAGCTGACCATCAGCTCACTCATCAAAAAAGCCCAGCAGAGGATGTTCTTCCTGCGGCAGCTGAGGAAGCTCAAGCTACCCACCAAGATGTTAGTGCAGTTCTACACAGCCATCATCGAGTCCATCCTCACCACCTCCATAACCGTGTGGTACGCAGGAGCCACTGCCAGGGATAGACTAAGGCTGCAGCGCGTCGTGCGCACTGCTGAGAAGGTGATCGGCTGCAAGCTCCCATCTCTCCTGGATCTGTACATCTCCAGGACCCGGAGGCGTGCTGGCCGGATCATAGCCGATCCCTCACACCCTGGTCACGTACTGTTTGCCCCCCTCCCCTCTGGTAGAAGACTTCGGTCCATCCAGACTAAAACCTCCCGTCACATGAACAGCTTCTTCCCCTCTGCCATTAGACTGCTGAACACTAAGTGACTCTCGTGCACCATGTACAGCAGCTCAACCAGACTCATGTCAATCATCACTGTTTTCTTCCTGCATTACCGACTGCACTATATAGTTCTCCACAGTATCTGCTGCTGGCTAATATATATTTTAACTGTTGACCAGTATCACTTAATCTTATCCTACACTTTATTACATGTATAGTTTATTTCTCTTATCTTATCATGTTTAATGTTGCAGCATTGTACCGAGACAAATTCCTAGTTTGTGTACTACATGAACAATGGCAATAAACCTGATTCTGATTCTGATTCTGATTCTGATAACAGGAGGATGTGAAATGTGATCTTTGTTATGCAAAGAGATGGCCTTTTTTTAAATTTTTAAATTTTTTTTTTTTATTACTTATTTTGTACCCGTAGGTAGATTTGTTTTGCAGTCTGGTGACAAACCACCAGCTGCCGGTCGCTGCATGCGCAAGCGCGCCTTAACTCCCTAACCTGCATGTTTTTGGCATGTGGGAGGAAACCGGAGAAATCCCGGAGTAAACCCACGCAAACACGGGGAGAACATGCAAACTCCACACAGATCACTGTTGGCCGGGGGCAGGGATCGAACCCACGATCTCCGCGATCCCCTGGCCGAGGGTAAAACTGTGCTGCCACAGTGCTAACCACTGCGCCACTGTGCAGGCCTTGAGGGATTTCCTGACCACCAGTGACTTTGAGTGGAGGGGAGAAGACCGGGAAGAAGACGTATTGTGTCTTGGGATTAAAAGACAATGTGACTGTGTGCTTTGATGTCCTGGGGTATAAAAGGGACAGATGTGGGGGGATTCTTTCTCTTTTCTGTTTGGATGATGTAGGAGAACGTGAATAAACCTGACTTGTGAAATAAACTCAGCTTCGACCTTCCACGCTCTCCACACTTCGCCAACCAAGAAGCATACCAAGAATAATAAGCATGCTACTAGAGATATCTCACACTTGTTATATAATATACGAGATAATTAGGGCTGATTTAAGAACGTCGTCAGCCTCCGTAGGTCGATGATGATCATGGAAGAGAATCCTAAACGTCTACTCTGCTGGAACAGCACTGTCTGTGGCTGAACAGGCCGATGCGGGAATGGCAGTCCCTGTCACACAGGTCGCACTTGTGGGTGGTCTCCGTGCTGCTGGGTCTGTGGTGGTTCTTCCTGCGGGTCCTTTTTTCATCTGCTGCAGCAGTCAGTCTCTCTTCACCCGCCTTGAGCTGTCTGGTCAGGGTGCCTCTCCATTTGGAGCGGTCCGTTGCAAGGTCCTCCCAGCGCTCTGTGTTGATCTCCAGGGCCTTCATGTCTCTCTTGCAGACGTCTCTAAAGCGCAGCTGTGGGCGGCCAACGTCTCTCCTGCCAGTTGCCAGTTCTCCGTAGAGGACGTCTTTGGGAATTCTGCCATCCTCCATACGGTGAACGTGGCCTAGCCAGCGGAGCCTGCGCTGCCTGAGTAGAGTGAACACGGAGGGAAGGCCGGCGCGGGACAGAACTTCTGTGTTGGGCACTTTGTCCTGCCAGGATATGTCCAGGATGTGGCGAATGCAGCGCAAGTGGAAGGAGTTCAGTCTCTTTTCCTGCCGGGCGTATGTTGTCCACGTCTCACTCCCATAGAGCAGTGTGCTGATGACACAGGCATTGTACACTGCCATCTTCGTCTTGACAGAGAGTTTGGGATTCTCCCACACTCGTGTGGTGAGGCGAGCGAGTGTGAAGGCTGATTTTCCAATCCTCTTGTTGATCTCTGTATCAAGGGAGAGGTTGTTGCTGATCGTGGACCCCAGGTACGTGAACTGATTCACGACCTCCAGCTCGTAGTCGTCGATGGTGATGGTTGGTGGTGCTTCCGTGCCTTGCACCAAGATGTTAGTCTTCTTCAGGCTGATGGTAAGCCCGAAGTCCTTGCATGCCTGGGAGAAGCGGTCCATCAGGGTCTGAAGCTCCTGCTGTGTGTGGGTTGCGACTGCAGCGTCGTCTGCGAACAGCATGTCTCTGATTAGAGCCTCACGTACTTTGGTTCTGGCTTTCAGGCGGGCGAGGTTGAAAAGCCTGCCGTCAGATCTTGTGTGCAGGTAGATTCCCTCTGTTGCTGTGCTGAAGGCGTGCCTCAGGAGCATAGCAAAGAAAATCCCAAAGAGGGTTGGCGCAAGTACACAGCCCTGTTTCACTCCGCTGCGTATGTTGAATGGCTCTGAGACGTTACCATCGTGCTGCACTATTCCCTGCATGTTGGTATGAAACGATTCAGTGAGGCTTTGCAACTTTGGTGGGCATCCTATCTTTGGCAGGATCTTGAAAAGGCCCTCTCTGCTGACCAGATCGAACGCTTTGGTGAGGTCGATGAAGGCAACGTACAGGGGCATGTTCTGTTCTCTGCATTTCTCCTGGAGTTGGCGGATGGAGAATATCATGTCTACCGTCGATCGCGCAGCGCGGAAGCCACACTGAGACTCGGGGTAGACACGTTCGGCAAGCTTCTGTAGACGAACGAGAACAACTCGTGCATAGACTTTACCAACAACGCTGAGGAGGGAGATTCCCCTGTAGTTGTTGCAGTCGCTTCTCTCCCCTTTGTTTTTGTAGAGAGTGATGATCTTGGCGTCCCTCATGTCCTGTGGTACGGCACCTTCTTTCCAACACTGGCAGAGGACGTCATGCAATGGCAGCAGTAGGGCGGTCTTGCAGTGCTTGATCAGGTCAGGGGGTATGCCATCGTTGCCGGGTGCCTTGCCAGCGGCCAAGCTATCAATGGCCTTGCTGAGTTCGTCGATGGTTGGCTCGGCGTCAAGTTCGTCCATGGATGGCAGGCAGTCGATGGCATCAAGGGCTGACAGTGTCACGGTGTTCTGTCTGGAGTAGAGGTCAGAGTAGTGTTCCACTCATCTCTCCATCTGCTTGTTCTTTTTGGTGATCATCTCCCCAGTGGAGGATTTGAGGGGGACTGTCTTGCTCTTAGCTGGACCAAGTGCTTTCTTGATGCCATCGTACATACCACGGATGTTCCCTGTTATGGCAGCGGTTTGAATGTCTTGGCTGAGCTGAGTCCAGTACTCGTTGGCACAGCGCCAAGCAGTCTGCTGAACTTTGCTTCTCGCAGCCCTGAGAATCTGGAGATTCTTCTCGTTTGGGTACTTCTTGTACTCAGCAAGTGCTGAGCGCTTGGCTTCAATGACGGGGGTCATCTCGGTCAACTTGGCATCAAACCAGTCCTGTGACTTCGAGGTCTTCCTCCCAAAGGTAGCCAAGGCTGTGCGGTGGATGGTGTTTCACAGCTCTTCCCACTTCTGCTTTGCAGATTCTCCTTCTTGTGGTACACCAAGTTCCTTCTCAAAGGTGGAGGCAAACTGCTCAACAAGTTCTGGTTGAGCCATCTTGCTGGTGTCAATCCGTGCCTTTCCAGGTTGTCTAGCACGATGGAATTTCTTCAGCTGCAACTTGACCTTGCAACACACCAATGAATGGTCTGTGTCGCAATCTGCACTCTGGAACGAACGGGTGATTAGCACGTTCTTCAGTGAGGTGCGCCTGGTCAGGATCAAGTCCAGCTGGTGCCAGTGCTTTGAGCGCGGATGTCGCCAGGAAACCTTGTGTTGGGGCTTGGTCTTGAAGAACGAGTTTGTGATGCACAGATCGTGATATGTGCAGAACTCGAGCAGCCGCTGTCCGTTGTCGTTCATTCTGCCCACGCCAAAAGGTCCAAGGCAGGAGGGCCAGGAGTCGTGGTCAGCACCCACTTTGGCATTGAGGTCTCCAAGGAGAATGAGTTGTTCAGAGTTGGGGATGATCCTGACAGTTGTTGCAAGATTCTCGTAGAACTTGTCTTTTGCCTCTGGTGTGGCTGTCAGTGTTGGGGCATACACACTGACGAGGGTGACTGGGCCTTGAGTGGTGTTCAGGCGGAGGGTGAGGAGTCGTGCAGAGCCAGTGCTGCCCGGTTCCACCATCTTCAGCAAGGTGTTCTTCACTGCGAAGCCCACTCCGTGTTCCCTGTGTTCGTCACTGCCCTTTCCCTGCCAGTAGAACGTGTAGTCCTTCTCTCTCAGTGTGCCTGCGTCAGCCAACTGTGTTTCCTGGAGAGTGGTGATATCCACTCCCAGTCTCTTCAGCTCATTATTGATGATGGCAGTCTTCCTGGTGTCGTTGATGTCCTTGAGGTTAGCAGCGAGTCCTGTCATCATAGTGCGGACGTTCCAAGTTCCCAGTTTTAGAGTTGGTCTCTTTTGTTTTATTGTCTTGCCTGGTGCGAAGGTTCTCAGCCTGCTGTTCGGATTTCTCCTCATCCCCATGCACCCAATGAGGAAAGCAAGCTGTGGCGGGACAACACCTTATTGGCTGGGGGCTGCCCAGCTTGAGGCGGGCGGTAGCTGTCCAGTGAGATCCGATGATCCCTCCCACCATCGGGAATAACCCCTGGCGCTGTGCTCTACGCCAATTGAGCGGTGGCTTATAACCGGTAACTGTCATTCCCTGTGTTTTGTCTATGCCAAAGGCGAAGCTGGAATGTCCTCTCCAGTGATCCAGTGTTCTACCTTCCAGCGTTGGGCGTTGGTAGGATTCAAGCCTGGGCAGGAAGATATGGAGGACAAGATGTTGCCCATGCAGCATGTCTCCCCTCTCCACGTCACTGATGAATCCAAAGGAACAGCAGGGCTGCTACAGTTTGGCACCAGCGCCATTGCAGGAGCTGCCAGAACGATGTTGAGCACAACATAGAACTGCCTTAGGGGCTCCGACTCCGGATTTTTCCTCAGGGTTGACTCCCGAAGCCTTTCCCGTGACCGGGTATGCCGCAAGGCAGCGGAGGTTTGAAATCAGGGTTTACCTTCCCCTAGATGGGCTACCTTCCCAGGTTGACGAGCCACCATCTACCCAAAGCATCTGGTTTTAAGGCGCCAGAGATCCACCCTCGCCCCTTCTCCTATTAGTAAAAGCAGTTCCGCCAGGCTTAGAGACTAAACCACACGGGCAGGCTAGGAGTTGGACTTAGTTGTCAGAGGCTTTTCGAGACGCACGCCATAAGGAGCATTTTATGAGCACTGGGAGCTTAACACCAGTGCCGCTCCTGGCTATGACAAGGGCTGATTAGCCCCTACCATAATCCCAGGTAAAACAATCAACATTCCTATTCTTAACACATTCCCACTAATACCTAAAAATACATAAATAATTTCCCCAACTATGTACAATATAAATATAAATAACATACAATAAATAACAATATAAATAATTCAATAACTAGTTTCAATCCCCTATTTACAAATGTTAAACCACCCCTCTAACTTACCATACATGTTTCCTTCCTGCTGGTGTCCTATATAAGGCCCTCAACCCCTAACGGATTCTTTTGCCCGGACACCCACAGGAAGCATGTTGGCAAAGGTATGTGAAACAAATCCTTTATCAATTATTTTACCAAATACTTAACCATAATAATTATCTCCCAAGGGCATTCAAATTAACAAAGACAAATCCAAAAATACTGTGTGCACTTTAACATATAATCATACTGACATTTACAACATTACAAATATAACATAATCACACAATACAACAAGTCATACAGTGGTGACACTCCATTGTCACATTTCCTCCCCCCTTTCCCAAGAGTACAGTACTCTATGAGTCATGTACTCTTGAAAGGCTATCTGCTACAAGGTTGGTTTTCCCTGCCACATACCGAACAGTAAAATTATAAGGTTGGAGGGACACATACCACCCTGTGAGACGACTGTTTACGTCCTTCATTCTGTCCAACCACTGTAGGGCCCGATGATCTGTCTCCAACAAAAAATGACGCCCTAGTAAATAATATTTGAGAGACCCTATTGCCCATTTCATGGCAAGACATTCTTTTTCTACAGTAGAGTATCTTGTCTCCCGGTCCAACAATTTACGGCTCAAGAACAGTACTGGGTGTCTCTCTCCCCTCTCCTCCTGGAGAAGTACTGCTCCAATGCCAACCCCTGAAGCATCTGTCTGTAAAATGAACTGACGAGCAAAGTCTGGACTGTAGAGAACCTTCTCCCCAGAAATAGCCCTCTTCAGATCCTCAAAAGCTCTGTCACACTCCTCTGTCCATTTTACCTTATTTGGTGCTGAAGCCTTAGTGAGGTCAGTCAACACTGCTGCTCTTTCAGCAAAGTGGGGGATGAACTTACTGTACCATCCTACCATTCCCATGAATGATCGTACTTTCTTTTTAGTGGTGGGTACAGGGTAGGTCCGGATGGCATCCACTTTACCTACTCGTGGTCTAATGACCCCCTGACCAGCCACATGTCCCAGGTACTCCACCTGCTGCTGTCTGAACGCACATTTGCGTGGGTTGATTGTCAGTCCTGCCCTCTTAATCAACTGAAGGACCTGCCTAAGGTGTACCAAATGTTCTTCCCAGGTCTGACTATAGATGACCACGTCATCCAAATAGGCAGCCGCAAAATTTGATACCCTTCTTAAAACTTGGTCCATAAGCCGCTGAAAAGTTGCAGGTGCCCCCTGAAGGCCAAATGGCATGACCCTAAATTGGAAACTGCCATAAGGTGTTTTAAAGGCATTGTTTCCGGTGCCAATGCCACCTGCCAATACCCCTTGCATAGGTCCAGAGTAGAAATAAACCTAGCCCTGCCCACTTTCTTCAACAGTTCGTCAATCCGGGGCATGGGGTATGACTCAAATTTAGATAGTGAATTAAGATATCTGAAGTCAATACAGAATCTTAATGAGTCGTCCTTTTTGGGGACCAGCACAATCGGGCTACACCACTCACTGACTGACTCCTCGATCACTCCCAGCTGCAACATCAAGTCAATTTCTTTTTTCATTTTTGGGACCAATCGCTCCGGGATCCTATAAGATTTTCTATGTGGAACAGCTTCCTCTTTCAAATTAACCTTATGACGCACCAATGTGGTGAAACCAGGTCTCTCCTGAAACAATTCTGGATCTAACAGTGCCTCTGACTCTCTCTGCTGATCCACCTGCAAATGAGACAGTTGAAATAAACACGGCTCTGACACATTTGTGGGAAAGGACTGTTCTTTCTCCTCATCCACTTCGGTCGCACAAATGAAGAGCTGATGTGTCTCCTGAAGAGTAGGCTGCTGCTGATTACCAAGCTGCTGACACTCTTCACACTGACCATTATGCAGAACGTTAATTTTATATATTTCATCATGACTTGGTGCTGACAAAGTAGGTCTTGGAACTGAACACAGTAATGATGGTTTCTCATTTTTTATGGCAGGACATGAGTATTGTGTGTGACCGATTTCATTACATTGATAACAACGAATATCTTTATTAAACACAACACATTACTTTTTGCTTCTATTATCTCTGCCATTTAAAAACTGTCTGGAATTGGAATGTCTAACTTGAGCTGGACCACCCCTTTCACCCTCATTAAACTTATTCCTGAAAGAGGTGAAAGAGCTGTCACGGCCGAGGGTAGTTCTCCTGTTGGCCGACAGAAAAACCTCCGCCAGATGAGCAGCGCCCTCTGCAGTCTTCGGGCCCCGCTCTTGTATCCAGACTCCCAGTTCCGGGTTCACCATGTGCAAAAACTGTTCCAAAATTAATTGTTCCATAATGTCTTTTAAAGTTAGGGTCTCTGGATTAATCCATTTATATAACAAGTCTTTTAAGCGTACATAAAGTTCACGAGGGGTTTCGTCCTGATGAATGTCCAGGGACCGAAACCTCCTCCTATATGTGTCAGATGTAATTTCAAATTTATTCAAAATAGCTTCTTTGACTTTCCCATAATTATCCGTGTCAGCAACATCCATGAGAACATATGCGCTCTGCGCTTTACCTGTAAGTAGAGGAGCAAGATGGATAGCCCACTCTTCTTCCCTCCAGTGGCAGACTGTAGCGATCCTCTCGAACGTTGTCAGATAGTGCTCTATATCGTCCTCGGGTGAGAGAGGATTCAGCCTGGGCTCGTGGTGCACTGGTGTCCTCCTCGGCTGCACCTGCAACGGCAAATCTTCCTCCTGCGGGCCGACCTGACTGGCCGTCACCCTGGGGTCCTCCCCCGAAGCGCCGTTGTCACCACCATGCTCCGCCCGGCTCCCGTACTCCTCTCTCAGCTCCGCAACCTGCGACTGCACCCGACGAATTTGCTCATTCACAGCCTGCCACCTTTGGTCATGGAGAGCGGCTTCCTCCTCCATCTGCCGATCTCTGACCGTCAGCGAACGTATCAGAGATTTCACCAGGCCCGTTAGATCCTCGAGCTCGCCCCGTCCGCTGACTCCCCGGTCCTCGGCCGCCATACCTGCGTCTAGGTCAGGCTGCTCCTCCTGCCTCGCTTTCCTTCTCAACATAAGTCCTTCCGTCCACCAAATGCTACGACATCCTGGTAACGGACCACCGCTGCCACCAAATGTGACAATATGACAGCGGGGCGAGGCAAGATCTTCGGTTTTCAATTAGTCCATTTATTTCAATAATCTTACAAGCAAAGTTTCCAGGAAAAACATCTGACACGATCCTTCAAAAAAAATACACTTCGCCAACCAAGAAGCATACCAAGAATAATAAGCATGCTACCAGAGATATCTCACACCTGTTATATAATATATGAGATAATTAGGGCTGATTAGCCCCTACCGTAATCCCAGGTAAAACAATCAACATTCCTATTCTTAAAACATTCCCACTAATACCTTAAAATACATAAATCATTTCCCCAACTATGTACAATATAAATATAAATAACATACAATAAATAACAATATAAATAATTCAATAACTAGTTTCAATCCCCTATTTACAAATGTTAAACCACCCCTCTAACTTACCATACATGTTTCCTTCCTGCTGGTGTCCTATATAAGGCCCTCAACCCCTAACGGAGTCTTTTGCCCGGACACCCACAGGAAGCATGTTGGCAAAGGTATGTGAAACAAATCCTTTATCAATTATTTTACCAAATACTTAACCATAATAATTATGTCCTAAGGGCATTCAAATTAACAAAGACAAATCCCAAAATACTGTGTGCACTTTAACAAATAATCATACTGACATTTACGACATTACAAATATAACATAATCACACAATACAACAAGTCATACAGTGGTGACATCCCATCATCACAGTTGTTGTCATTTCTGTTGTAAAATTTGACTATGGGGTGTATTATGGTCAATGTGGTTGTGGGATGAATGATGACTAAGAGTGATGTTGTAATTTGTTGGGTATGGAAAAGGGGTGGGACTATATAAGCGCTGGCTTCTTCCCACTCCTTTAGAACATTTTTTTTATTTTTGGCTTGATTTTTGTTTTAAATTCTTTTTTTTTCTTTTTGTCGGAATGTTCAAATAAAATCAATCAATCAATCAACTTACTAAAATAGTTATAAAATCCATAAGTTGCATATTTTTAATAAAATTATTATAAAGTATAGCTTAAAGGTGAGGCGCAAGCTCAGAGGGGACAGAGCCTTTTCAATCATGGCCCCCAGGTTATGGAATGATTTACCCCTGGACATCAGACAAGTGCCTTCACTGTCCATTTTTAAAACACGTCTTAAAACACATTTTTACTCCCTGGCCTTCGACCCAGTATGAAACATTGATTTTATTGAATGAAATGGATTTTTATTTATTTTACTTTTTTTTTTTCTTGTGTTAGCGCCCGTTGTGTTAGTGCCCTGCTTTTATGTTCTCTTGCTGTACAGCACTTTGTGTAGCGAGTGTTGCTTTTAAAACACTTTATAAATAAAGCTGATTGATTTATTAAATCTCAGAAAAAATGAAAATTTTTACAAAGGCTAAAAGCTCAATTTGGCATTGACAGTCATGTAGGTAGTTGGTTTGATAATGTATTTGATTGTATACTTATTTAAAAAAAAGACAACAAATGGCTGTTTAACTGTTTCTCTATGTAAGTGCCAGCTTTTGGCGTTCGCGTCCAGTAACGACCTCTGCTAATAGAGAAGCAGGTTGTTTGTTTATCATGACAAGGGAAAAGAAAAAAATAACACAAGGGAAAGAAAAGGTAACACTTATCATCCTCACCATCCTCTAGTAATACTTAATATTGGTTATTAAGTTGTTCCATTGCTTTTACACTGTAGAGAATGTTTATTCCTTAATAACATTAACAGTTGGGCAAATTATCTTTTATTGCTAAAATAATGCAGCTACTACAGGCTTTGTTTTTTTAAGAAAGCGACCATATACAGAAATAACATAGCAAACTTCATTTTGAATCACACCTGACACAACACATCGCTCCACTGATTAGAAACATGATGACACTCCTTACTCCGCAAATGCAAGGTTAATTTCATCAGGGAAGTCCTCTTTTTGAAGTGGTGATGTCCCCTGTCCAACAGCTTAACACTCTCTGAGTATGCAACCACTTACAGTGCGTCTCTCACCTGTACTGCTACCCTGCTTGACCAATGAAGCAAGCAAGTGTTATACCAAGGATCTACATTGACAAAGGTCATTGAGTCATGGGGCATATTCGCATTTGGCCAGGACTGGGCAGATCTGTGTACCCCTTTTTGACAACTGACCGTACCCTCATCATGTCGACAGGGCAGGTGGGCAGGGTGAAGAAAGATGCTTTTCTACCACTTGATGCCATTTATGAAGCATGAATGTAATTTCAGATGGAAAGTACAGGAGTGAGGTTTTTGTTCATTGTTTCTTTGAGTGAGAGTGGAAACAAAATACCTTAGGGATGAAAATGCTTAATTGTAGACTACAGTCATTTACAAAATTATAACAGTGGATACACACAGCTTCATTGCTTTGCAGGCAATGATAACAAAACTAATTAAGTTAGTGTTTCTCTTCATGGAGAAGTCTCATCATAAACTTGGTAATGATTTTATAGTGATAACTTTGGACTTTTCTTGTGAGTCTTTAATATGATGATAAGGCTGGTTATCGTAAACTTAGTAATATGTTTTCATACAACTACTGTAGATGATGAGGATGGTGAAAAGGGATAATACTAAGGAGCTTGAAGGTTGCAATATGGTTTAGAGGATGTGTGTGAAACTGGGGATCAGACGTCTACACTGATAATGTCTTTGGTATGCCCTGCTCTTCTGTGTCTGAGGATTGTGCTGGAACTTCAAGCTCATGTAGATTAGGTTTATAGACACTCTGTCTGTCTCTGAAATGTCCCTGGATGGTCCTGCAGATCGCTCTCCCAAAGCAAAATATTTTGATCTGGGGCGCGCAAGGATCAGGGGGGCATTTGGCGCCCCCATACGGCTTTCTGTTGCAAGGATCCTCCTCTATGCCAAGGTGTCCAGGAAGCTGCCCACCTGTTTTCCGACTGCGAGGATGGCGATGAAGTTGTGCCATGACTGGACCTGGACGAGGACTTTGAAGACGCACTGGAAATAGTTTAGGGTCTGCAATAGGGTCTACAATGCACACTTACATGATGTTAGCATTTGCTTCGCTGTGCCTCTGTCCCACAGGTTTCTTTTGTGAGATATGATTCATGGGATGTAGACGCATATAGGGGGATAGATTATTCTGATATATTTTAAACATATAGAATTGTTAACCATATTGACCCGCAATGTTTGTACCACACCTGATGTCCACCGGAGAGATGCCAACCTGAAGGGGGCAGGTCCACGTGACTGCCAGAAGGGAACATCAGTTACATATACTGTAGAAACTTAGAAACATTACACACAGGGGTTAGAGTAGGATTATGAGATGGGTTTATGCCCATCTCAACAGGGGAAGATGCAAAAACGCGAATATAAGTTGCTATTAAGTTAGTGAGGTGCCCATTAGGACACCTCAACAGGGGGATTTGTTGGTAAATTTCTATGATGCCCTTGTCTGTCTGAGAATGTTGGTTAGTCTGCAACTATGTTTCTCCAACCTTCATCCCGCTTGCTTTGAGAATGTCAGTTATTCTGTATCTATGGTTTCATCCTTCATCCTGCTTGCTTCGCATGCCACACTGCCGCCTTTAGATTACACCCAAGGATTCACTCGCTGAAATCAGATAGAATCAGCTCGGCCCTCAGCTGAGTTGGCACATAGTAGAAGGACACTGATGCACATGAGGGGAACCCTCCCTCCTGCGTGAGGGAGTGGCAGAGTTCTATAAAAAGCATAGGACCCACTGTTGAAGTAGCACTCTCTCTTGATACATCTTGAGAGTAGTGCTCCGGCGCTGTACCTTGTACTATATCTCAGCTTCAGTAAAATAAGTGAAACTATACTGTACTTCACTTCTTTGTCTGGTTATTTGGCCTTCGTACCAAAAGAACCGGAGGTTAAGATATTTTTAGCATAACACACGTGCATATCTGTGATAATTTGTGGATATTTATTTTTATTCTATTTCATCCATCCACCCATTCAATTCAATTCAATTCAACTTTATTTATATAGCGCCATTTCACAACAACAGTCATCTCATAGCACTTTCAACTGTAGGGGGAACCCCCACAGTTGCAGAAAGACCCCAGCAATCAGGCGACCCTCTGTGAGCAAGCACTTGGCGACGGTGAAGAGGAAAAACTCCCTTTTAACAGGAAGAAACCTCCAGCAGAACCAGGCTCAGGGAGGGGCAGTCATCTGCTGGGACTGGCTGGGGGGTGAGGGGACAGAAGATGAAAAGAACAGACATGTAGAGAGCAAACAGCACGATGGGGACTCAATCTATGGGAGAGAACAAACAAATGTTAATGACCAGCAAAAAAAAATATTTCATTGAGAGTGAAGAAAGGAGTGAAGCCCAGTGCATTACTGGAGGTCCCCCAGCTGTCTAAACCTATTAGCAGCATAACTAAGGGAGGGTTCAGAAACACATGATCCCTCCCTAATTGTAGGCTAAATCAAAAAGGAAGGTTTTAACCCTATTCTTAAAAACAGAGATTGAGTCTGACTCCCGAATCCAGATTGGCAGCTGATTCCACAGGAGAGGAGCTTGATAACTGAAGGCTCTGCCTCCCATTGTACTTTTATAGATTCTAGGTATTACAAGTAATCCTGCATTTTGGGAGTGTAGTGCTCTGTTAGGATAATACGGTAGTATCAGATCTTTTAAATAAAAAGGAGCCTGATTGTTTAGAGCTTTGTAAGTAAGAAGAAGGGTTTTAAACTTAATTCTAAACTCTATAGGAAGCCAATGAAGGGAGGCCAGAACCGGAGAGATATAATCTCTCTAGTACCTGTTAAAACTCTTGCTGCAGCATTTTGGATCAGCTGAAGACTTTTTAAAGATGTTTTAGGACAACCTGATAATAAAGAATTACAATAATCTAATCTAGAGCTAACAAAAGCGTGGATCAGTTTCTCAGCATCACTCTGAGTCAAGATGCTCCTAATCTTGGCAATATTACACAAATGATAGAAGGCAGTCTTAGAAACGAATTTAATATGTGAATTGAAGGACAGATCTTGATCAAAAAAAATTCCAAGGTTCCTCACAGAGCTACTAAGAGAAAGAGTAACCACATTCAAACTGAAAGTTTGATTTGGAAAGGTATTTCTAAGGTTTTTTGGACCAACAAGAAGGACTTCAGTCTTCTCTGAATTTAACAGCAGGAAATTACAAGTCATCCAAGCTTTGATTTCCTTAAGACAGGCTTCTAACTTGACTAATTGATTACTATCATCTGGCTCCACTGACAGGTATAATTGTGTGTCATCTGCATAACAATGAAAATGTATAGAGTGTTTTCTAATAATGTTGCCTAGCGGAAGCATATATAAACTAAAAGGAGTAGGGCCTAGCACAGATCCCTGTGGAACTCCATAACTGAGCTTTGAGTTGGAAGAAAATTCATTATTGACATGAACAAATTGGAGCCTATCAGATAAATAAGATCTAAACCACTGCAATGAAGTTCCATTAAGTCCAACATAATGTTCTAATCTATCCAGTAGAATATTATGATCAATAGTATCAAAAGCTGCACTAAGGTCTAAAAGGACAAGTACAGAAACCAGTCCATTATCAGATGCGATGAGGAGGTCATTAGTGACCTTTGCTAAAGCTGTTTCAATACTATGATGGATTCTAAACCCAGATTGAAACTCTTCAAGTAAACCATTTCCCTGCAGGTGGTCAAACAATTGCGTAGCAACAACTCTTTCTAAGATTTTTGAGAGGAAAGGGAGATTAGAGATTGGTCTATAGTTAGCTAAAGCTCCTGGATCCAGCGTTGGCTTTTTGAGTAAGGGTTTAATTACAGCCGTTTTAAAAGCCTGCGGTACATGGCTTAAAGTTAATGAAGAATTGATTATATGAAGAATAAAGCTACCAATAAGTGGGAAGACTTCTTTAAATAACCTGGTAGGAATAGGGTCTAAAAGACAAGTTGAAGGCTTGGATGAGGAAACTATTTTGTCTAACTCTAAAAGGTCAATTGGAGTAAACTCATCAAGACGGTTATCAGTTGAAGGAGTTGTGGTAGTTACTATATTTAAATTAACGGTGGGAAGAATCTTATTGATTTTATCTCTGATGGATGAAATTTTGTCATTGAAAAAGTTCATAAAGTCCTGACTAGTAAGCTCTAAGGGAATGCTAGGATTGACAGAGTCCTGATTCTTTGTCAACTTGGCTACAGTACTGAAAAGAAACCTGGGATTATTCTTGTTCTCCTCTATTATTGCAGAATAATAACGCGTTCTAGCCTTTCTAAGAGATTTTTTATAAATTAAAAGATGATTTCTCCAAGCTAAATAGATTTCATCTAAATTAGTGGAGCGCCATTTTCTTTCTAATTGATGAGTCTTCTATGAGTTTCTGTGTTGAACCAAGGAGTTAGAAAGCTCTGATTTGACTTTTTCTTTTTTAAAGGGGCCAAGTCTAGAGTCTGATGCAGAGAAGCTGAAACACTATCTACCATGCTATCAATTACAGAAGGAGCAAGCTGTCTATAGCTTATTTCCGTTGTGTTGACACATGGCATAGAGGAAACAATCTGCATAAATTTGGTAACAGCATCATCTGAGAGGCATCTACTGTAATAATATTTTTCTTTAGGAGCCAAATAGTCAGAAATAGTAAAATCAATGGTTAACAGACAATGGTCTGACAGTACAGGGTTATGAGGAGACACTACAAGATTTTCTATTTCTATGCCATATGTCAAAACAAGGTCCAACGTATAGTGGAGATAATGAGTAGAATTTCCTACTTTCTGAGAAAACCCAGTCGAGTCTAATATTGAATTAAATGCCACATTATGGCAGTCACTATCTACATCCACATGTATATTAAAGTCCCCTACTATAATTATTCTATCAGATTTCAGCACTAAATCAGCTAAGAATTCGGGAAATTCGGATAAAAATTCTGAGAAGTTTGATGGGGGACGATAAACTATGGCAAATAAAATTGGGTTTAACCTAAAATTTACATTAACTAGTAATTTGGAATGGTAAATTGTTGCTACTCCTCTTCCACGACCAGAACTTCTGGGATTTTGACAGTTTAAATAACCAGAGGGAGTTGATTCATTTAAACCAACATAATCCTCTTGCCCTAACCAAGTCTCTGTAAGGGAAATTAAATCAATCTGATGATCAATTAACAAATCATGGACTAACAGAGACTTGGGAGTTAGAGACCTAATATTTAATAAACCACATTTAATTTTTAAATTATGAGGAGGAACAGAGGCCAAATCATTCAATTTAGAGGCTTCATGTTTAATTTGAGCTTCACCAACTTTTTGTTTAATCACTTTGGGATGCTTATACATTATATTTTTATTTGCTTTGAAGGGAGCAGACAATGATTCTCTGATGGGGAAGACAAGGGCTAAGTTGAGGGGTGGCGGATGAAGAGGAGCTGCAGAGAGGCGTGTAAGACTGCGACTCTGCTTCCTGGTCCCAACTCCCATCCATCCATCCATCTTCTTCCGCTTAATCGTTTTCGGGTCGTTGGGGGGCTGGAACCTATCCTAGCATCTTTGGGCGAGAGGCAGGGTCCACCCTGGACAGATCACCAGTCCATTGCAGGACCAACACAGAGAGACAGACAACCATTCACTCTCACAGTCAGACCTAAGAACAATTTAGAATCCCCAGTTGATGCCAATTAACCTAACTTGCATGTTTTTTGCATGTGGGAGGAAACCGGAGAATCCCGGAGTAAACCCACGCAGACACGGGGAGAACATGCAAACTCCACACAGATCACTGTTGGTCGGGGGCTGGGATCGAACCCAGGATCCCCCGGCCAAGGGTGAGTTGCTGTGCTGCCACAGTGCTAACCACTGTGCCACTGCTTGGATATTTATTTTTATTCTATTTTGTATATTTTATTAATCCCAGAGAGAAATTCAGGGCATCCATGTGGATGGATGAGGCAGTGGTGCCAATTCCTTCACCATTCACACACACATTCGCACCGAGGGCCACTTTAGAGCATCCGATGAACATAACCTGCATGTTTTTTTGGCCTGTGGGAGGAAATCAGAGGTAAACTCACACAGACATGGGGAGAACATAAAAGCTCCACACTGAAGGATCACTTATGGTCAGGGGGTGGGATTGAACCCATGACCTTCTTACTGTGCTGCCACAGTGCTAACCACTGTTCCAAAGAGCTGCCCAGTACATGTGAATACCTGTCAGTACCTGAGATTTCCTATGGACACACGTGAATATCTGTGATTACCTGTGATTACAGTCATGTAAAAAAATTTGGACACTCCTTTAAATATTCAGTTATTAAGAAATGTTCATGTATCTATGTTTAACCTTGCTTTTGTTTATTTGCATTTTTTAAAATTTATTTTAGACATTGCAAGTGGGAATGAATGTGGGGTGTCATAATTTATTCCTCACTATTTGTTTAGAACTACATTTTACAGAAAATTTGAAACACATTTAACACAAATAAACACACAAAATGCAGTTTTTAAATTAAAGTGTTTATTATTAAGGGGAAAAAATCCAAACCTACATGACCCTGTGTGAAAAAGTGATTGCCCCCTAAACCTAATAACTGCTTGGGCCACCCTTAGCAGCAACAACTGCAATCAAGTGTTTGTGATAACTGGCAATGAGTCTTTTACAGCACTGTGGAGGAATTTTGGCCCACTCATCTTTGCAGAATTGTTGTAATTCAGTCACATTGGAGGGTTTTCCAACATGAACCGCCTTTTTAAGGTCATGCCACAGCATCTCAATAAGATTCAAGTCAGGACTGTGACTAGGCCACTCCAAAGTCTTCATTTTGTTTTTCTTAGGCCATTCAGAGGTGGACTTGCTGGTGTGTTTTGCATCATTGTCCTGCTGCAGAACCCAAGTGCGCTTCAGCTTGAGGTCACGAACAGATAGCCAGATATTCTCCTTCAGGATTCTTTGGTAGACAGCAGAATTCATGGTTCCATTTACGACAGCAAGTCTTCCAGGTCCTGAAGCAGAAAAACAGCCCCAGACCATCACACTACCACCACCATATTTTACTGTTGGGATGATGTTCCTTTTCTGAAATGCTGTGTTGCTTTTACTACAGGTGTAATGGGACACACATCTTCCAAAAGGTTGAACTTTTGTCTCATCAGTCCACAGAGTCCATCCATCGATCCATCCATCTTCTACCGCTTTTCCGGAGGTCCGGGTCACGGAGGCAGCAGTTCAAGCAGAGAAGCCCAGGCTTCCCTCTCCCCAGCCACCTGCTCCAGCACTTCAGAGAGGATACCAAGGTGTTCCCAGACCAACTGGGAGACATAGTCTCTCCACCGAGTCCTGGGTCTGCCCCGGGATCTCCTCCCAGTGGGACGTGCCTGAAACACCTCACGAGGGAGGCGTCCAGGAGGCATCCTAATCAGATGCCCAAACCACCTCAACTGACTCCTTTCAGTGTGGAGGCGCAGCGGTTTTACTCTGAGCCTCTCCCGGATGACTGAGCTCCTCACCCTATCTCTGAGGGTGAGTCCAGCAATCCTACGGAGAAAGCTCATTTCAGCCGCTTTTATCCGCAATCTCGTTCTTTCGGTCATTACCCAAAGCTCGTGACCATAGGTGAGAGTAGGAACGTAGATTGACTGGTAAATCGACAGCTTTGCCTTAGAACTAAGCTCCCTCTTTACCACAACAGACCGGTACAACGTCCGCGTCACTGCAGATGCTGCTCCGATCCGTCTGTCAATCTCTCACTCCATTTTCCCCTCACTCGTGAATAAGACCCCAAGATACTTAAACTCCTCCACTTGGGGCAGGAGCCTGTCCCCAACCCAGAGAGGACAAGCCACCTTTTTCCGGCTGAGGACCATGGGCTCGGACTTGGAGGTGCTGATTCTTATCCCAGCCACTTCACACTCAGCGGCAAACCATCCCTGCAAGAACTGTAGGTCATTGCTGGATGAAGCCAACAGGACAACATCATCTGCAAACGACAGAGATGAGATCCTGTGGTCAAGAAGCATGACACCCTCCATTCCCTGGCTGCACCTAGAAATCCTGTCCATAAAAATTATGAACAGGATCGGTGACAAAGGGCAGCCCTGGCGGAGTCCAACTCTCACTGGGAATGAGTCCGACCGAGTGTTGGCAATACAAACCAAACTCTCACAACGGTCATACAGAGACCGAATAGCTCGTAACAAGAAGCCCGATACCCCATACTCCCGAAGCACCCCCCACAAAAAACCATGAGGGACGCGGTCAAATGCCTTCTCCAAGTCCACAAAACACATGTAAACTGGTTGAGCAAACTCCCACGGACCCTCGAGAATTCTCAAGAGGGTAAAGGGAGCTGGTCCAATGTGCCACGGCCAGGACGAAAACCACATTGCTCCTCCTGAATCCGAGGTTCGACCAACGGCCGGACTCTCCTCTCCAGTACCTTGGCATAGACCTTCCCAGGGAGGCTGAGGAGTGTGATCCCTCTAAAGTTGGAGCACGCCCTCCGGTCCCCTTTTTTGAAGAGAGGAACCACCACCCCAGTTTGCCATGCCAAAGGCACTGCCCCCGACCTCCACGCAATGTTGCAGAGGTGTGTCAACCATGACAGCCCAACAACATCCAGGGCCTTGAGGTACTCAGGGCGAATCTTGTCCACCCCTGGGGCCCGGCCACCAAGGAGATTTTTAACCACCTTGGTGACCTCAGCCCCTGTGATAGGCGAGTCATCCCCCTCGTCCCCAACCCCTGCTTCCTCTGTGGAAGGCATATCAGTGGGATTGAGGACATCCTTGAAGTATTCCTTCCACCATCCGACGATATCCCCAGTTGAAGTCAACAGCGCCCCATCCGCACCATACACAGTGTGGGCGGGGAACTGCTTTCCCCTCCTGAGCCGCCGGACAGTTTGCCAGAATCTCTTCGAGGCCGACCAAAAGTCTTGTTCCATGGCCTCACCAAACTCCTCCCATACCCGGGTTTTTTCTTCAGCAACCACCCGAGCTGCACTCTGCTTGGCCTACCGGTACACCTCAGCTGCTTCAGGAGTCCCACAAGCCAACCAAGCTTGATAGGACTCCTTCTTCAGCTTAATGGCCCCCCTCACCACTGGTGTCCACTACTTGGTTCGGGGGTTGCCACCATGAGATGCACCGACCACCTTGTGGCCGCAGCTCTGGGCCGCTGCTTCAACAACAGAGGTGGAGAACATGGCCCATTCAGACTCCATGTCTCCAGACTCCCTCGGAATGTGGTTGAAGTTCTTCCGGAGGTGGGAGTTGAAGACCTCCCGGACAGGGGCCTCAGCCAGACATTCCCAGCACACCCTCACTATACGTTTGGGTCTACCAGGTCTGAATGGCTTCCTCCCATGCCATTGGATCCAACTCACCGCCAGGTGGTGATCAGTTAACAGCTCTGCACCTCTCTTCACCCGAGTGTCCAAGACATACGGTCGCAGGTCTGATGACACGATAACAAAATCGATCATCGACCTGTGAACTAGGGTGTCCTGGTGCCATGTGCACATATGGACACCCTTATGCTTGAACATGGTGTTCGTTATGGACAAACTGTGGTTAGCACAGAAGTCCAATAACTGAACACCACTTGGGTTCAGATCGTCATCTTATTGTGGTGGGGGGTTTGCGTGCCCCAGTGATCCCAGGAGCTATGTTTTCTGGGGCAATTTGCCTCTGATAGGGTCACCCAAGACAAACTGGTCCTGGGTGAAGGGCCAGACTAAGAACGATCCAACAGACTCTATATAAAAAATAAATAAATTAAATAAATTCTCGATCAAGGATTCAGTGTACCCCGCCCGGTATGGGGTTCCCGGGGCCCCACCCTGGAGCCAGGCCTGGGGGAGGGGCTCGATAGCTAGCGTCTGGTGGCCGGGTTTCCACCCATGGGACCCGGCCGGGCTCAGCCCGAAGGAGTTACATGGGTCCGCTCTCCAGTGGGCTCACCACCTGCAGGAGGGATCATGGGGGTCCGGTGCTATGTGGATTAAGGGGCGGTCAAAGGTGGAGACCTTGGCAGACAGTCCATAGAGTATTTTCCCAAAAGTCTTGGGTATCATCAAGATGTTTTCTGGCAAAACTGAGACAAACCTTTATACTCTTTTTGCTCAGCAGTGGTTTTCGTCTTGGAACTCTGCCATCAAGGCCATTTTTGCCCAGTCTCTTTCTTATGGTGGAGTCATGAACACTGACCTTAACTGAGGCAAGTGAGGCCTGCAGTTCTTTCGATGTTGTTGTGGGGTCTTTTGTGACTTGTTGGATGAGTCGTCACTGCGCTCTTGGGGTAATTTTGGTTGGCAAGCCACTTCTGGGAAGGTTCACCACTGTTCCATGTTTTTGCCATTTGTGGATAATGGCTCTCACTGTGTTTCGCTGGAGTCCCAAAGCTTTAGAAATGGCTTTATAACCTTTTCCAGACTTATAGATCTCAATTACTCTGTTTCTCATTTGTTCCTGAATTGCTTTGGATAGCAGCATGATGTCTAGCTTTTGAGGATCTTTTGGTCTACTTCACTTTGTCAGACAGGTCGTATTTAACTAACTAACTAACTAACTAACTAACCTGCACTTATATAGCGCTTTTCTAGTCACAAAGACCACTCAAAGCGCTTTCACTAGTACTAACCCTCTATTCTAAGGGCCTATAGGAAACAGATATCTAGGGACAATTTAGAACAGCCAATTAACCTAACATGCATGTCTTTGGATTGTGGGAGGAAACCGGAGCCCCCGGAGTAAACCCACGCAGCACAGGGAGAACATGCAAACTCCACACAGTATTTAAGTGATTTCTTGATTGAGAACAGGTGTGGCAGTAATCAGGCCTTGGTGTGGCTAGAGAAATTGAACTCAGCTTCCCAAAGATGTGATAAACCACAGTTAATTTATGTTTAACGGGGGGTGGGGGGTGGGGGGGTCACTTTTCACACAGGGCCACGTAGGTTTGGACTTTTTTTTTTTTTTTTACCCTTTATAGTAAACACTTTCATTTAAAACCTGCATTTTGTGTTTACTTGTTTTCCATCCATCCATCCATCCATCTTCTACCGCTTTTCCGGAGATCCGGGTCGTGGAGGCAGCAGTTCAAGCAGAGAAGCCCAGACTTTCCTCTCCCCAGCCACCTGCTCCAGTTCTTCAGAGGGAATACCAAGGCGTTCCCAGACCGGCTGGGAGACATAGTCTCTCCACCGAGTCCTGGGTCTGCCCCGGGGTCTCCTCCCAGTGGGACATGCCTGAAACACCTCAAGTGGGAGGCGTCCAGGAGGCATCCTAATCAGATGCCCATACCACCTCAACTGACTCCTTTCAATGTGGAGGAGCAGCGGTTCTACTCTGAGTCTCTCCCAGATGACTGAGCTCCTCACCCTATCTCTGAGGGTGAGTCCAGCAATCCTACAGAGAAAGCTCATTTCAGCCGCTTGTATCTGCGATCTCGTTCTTTCGGTCATTACCCAAAGCTCGTGACCATAGGTGAGAGTAGGAACGTAGATTGACTGGTAAATCGACAGCTTTGCCTTAGCAAAGCTCGGACTCCCAAGTCCGAGTCCATGGTCCTCAGCCGGAAAAAGGTGGATTGTCCTCTCCGGGTTGGGGACAGGCTCCTGCCCCAAGTGGAGGAGTTTAAGTATCTTGGGGTCTTATTCACGAGTTTACTTGTGTTATCTTTGTCTAATATTTAAATTTGTTTGATGATCTGAAACATTTAAGTGTGACAAACATACAAAAAATGAGAAATCAGGAAGGGGGCAAACACTTTTTCACACCACTGTGTAGATAGATAGATAGATAGATAGATAGATAGATAGATAGATAGATAGATAGATCCCGGTACCTGAACTGCAGGGGGTCCAATGCAGATGTAGTCTGCTGTCTCAGGTGGTGGAGAAACACTCTCTCCAGAGCCTTCATAACACGAGATGTGAGGTCCACCAGTCTGTAGTCGTTAAGCTCAGCCAGATGCCTAGTTTTTGGCTTCAACATGAGTCTGTAGAGCTTCTGGAGGGGCCCAGCAAGCTGGTCAGGACAAGCCTTCAGAAACTGGGAGCACACGCCATCCGGTCCTGCAGCCTTTCCTGGATTAAGCCTCCTCAGCTCCATCCTCACCTCATAAGATAAGATAAGATAAGCCTTTATTAGTCCCACAATGGGGAAATTCCAGGATTGCAACAGCACAGGGATAGCAACACTCAGAACAATAATTTAGAAGATAAGAAAATAAGAGCAGTGAATATACATATGTACACATAAATATACAAATATATATACACAGTGCAGAGCATACTATCATCTACTGTAAAAAGCAGAAAAAAAACCTTGAACCTTGACCCTTGGAACCTTGAACTTGACAGCTTAATCAGAGTGTTTGTAGTAACACAATGAAATAACAGACATTAATGTTTGATCTTTTAACCCCCAAAATAAAGTGCATAAACTCAAATAGCAGCCTCTGTTGCTCCATAAAGGCTGTTGTAACTCTGCATGTTTAAAACAAACTAGAGTAATATTCAACTCTATTAAAGTAAAAAAAAGAAAATAACAAGCTAGTCCATCCTGTTTGAAACCTTGCTGGGTCTAGAAGTTTAAAAGTTTAATTAGGCTTCAGATGAAAATTAAAAGAACTTCCAGTCCAAAATAAATTTACAGACACATTAAATATGAGTGCAGGAATGTGAGCCTTCACTACAACATTTCCTCTCGCCCATACCTGAATACCACTTCCATGTGCTTGCAGTGATGTATTACCACCTGTAATCACCTGCATCATTTCTGCATCACAGGAGAGTTGAGGTATTCAGGGGAATTTAGAGGCATATATATATATATATATATATATATATATATATATATATATATATACAGAGGATAACTGAGGTTTGACCAGCAGATAAATCTGTTGGTGGTGTGTGTTATAAGGGCTAAGGGCCTGCACTTATATAGTGTTTTTCTAGTCTCAAAGACCACTCAAAGCGCTTCACTAGTACTAACCCTCTACTCTAAGGGCTTATAGGACACAGATACTGTATCTAGGGACAATTTAGAGCAACCAATTCACCTAACATGCATGTCTTTGGATTGTGGGAGGAAACTGGAGCACCCGGAGTAAACCCACGCAGCATAGAGAGAACATGCAAACTCCACACAGAAAGCTTCCTACCCCTGCCAGCCTGGGGATTCGAACCTGGAACCTTCTAGCTGTTAGGCAACAGTGCTAACCACTGCACCACCGTGATGCCCATGTGGTCACAGTTATGTCCATAACCATGACTTCAGTAATGAGGCTGAAGGTGCAATAGAACTTAACTTTATTATCCAACTCACTGAACACGAAGGCGCTCCCATCTAGGCAAAGGTCTGATCGTAAAAAGACAGTGCCTCTATTCAATTCAACTTTATTTATATAGCGCCATTTCACAACAACAGTCATCTCATAGCACTATCAACTGTAGGGGGGACCCCCACAGTTGCAGAAAGACCCCAGCAATCAGGCGATCCCCTGTGAGCAGCACTTGGTGACGGTGGAGAGGAAAAACTCCCTTTTAACAGGAAGAAACCTCCAGCAGAACCAGGCTCAGGGAGGGGCAGTCATCTGCTGCGACTGGCTGGGGGGTGAGGGGATAGAGAAGAAGAAAAGAACAGACATGTAGAGAGCAAACAGCACGATGGGGACTCAATCTATGGGAGAGAACAAACAAATGTTAATGACCAGCAAAAAAAAAAATATTTCATAGAGAGTGAGGAAAGGAGTGAGGCCCAGTGCATTACTGGAGGTCCCCCGGCTGACTAAACCTATTAGCAGCATAACTAAGGGAGGGTTCAGAAACACATGATCCCTCCCTAATTGTAGGCTATTAGGCTATTAGGCCGACTCTCCGGGCCGGCCTTTTATACCCTGGGTGGCGGAAGAACCGGAAAGGTGTAGCCGTCACCCATAACAGATAATGATAATAATAACAATATTTAATTTATTACAGTGTGGCGATAACTTACTGAGTGGAGGCTCTGAGGGATCTTCTGTTCAACTGTCAGCTGTAGTTTCAAACTCATGACATCATCACACTGTAAAACTACAACTTCCATGAGCACCTGAGCTGTGCTAATTCTGTGAGCAGAGAACAGCTGAAAGGAGTCAGAACCAACAGATGATTATCCCAGTAAATACAGATAGATAGATAGATGTACTTTATTGATCCCAAACTGGGAAATTACAGTGTAACAGCAGCATGACAGTTGACAACCAAATGACAGAAACACACACAGCATAATAGACAAAGGGATTACCATGGAAAGTAAAACTGCTAAAAACTTAACTACATCATAGCTGATGACCCGTCTAGATACATGAACCATATCTGCAGTACAATGCAGGGCTATCAGGAGCAGAGTGAGATGTGAGGCACCAGTTAGACTGTAAGGTGCAGTATGGCAGCATAGCTATGACCAGATTCAACATCAGACTGAGTTATTGTGCAGTGAAATGACCTGTGGCAGGAAAGACTTCCTGTATGTAACCGTTCAGCAGCAAATCTGCAGCAGTCTGCTGGAGAAAGTTCTCTGCTGTCTGTCCAGTGTGTGGTGGGGGGGTGATCAGGATTGTCCATGATGGATCACAGTTTGTTCAGTGTCCTCCTCTCCAGCACAGGCTCAAAGGTCTCCGTCCTGAGACCAGTCACAGAGCCCTCTGGATAATCTTGTCCAGTCTGTTGGTGTCTCTGACTCTGATCCTGCCACCCCAACAGACAGCAGCAAATTTATCATTTACATGAATAATATCAGTCCATCACCACATCATTTAATCTCACATTTGTCTAAATTGTTCCAGGAATTTTGCCAGATTTTTATTATAACTTGTGTGATTTTTTTCAGCAAAAATTTGCTTTGTTGTTATTAATTTATGTTTGCATGTTTTTTGATTAATAAAATTAAATCCATTAGTTTCTTTCTGAAATGTTAACATTTATTTTGTTTTCAAATGAGCAGTGATACATTTTTGTATGCTGGACTTATTAAATGTGTTTATTTACCTGCTGTTGTCCACAGGTATTCTGGTAGTACTTTTTATTTTGAAAGTGATTATTTTATTGATAAAGTCATAAAAAAAAAAAAAAATCACTTTCTCCACAATTTTTATCCCCCTGTTGTTTTTAACCTTATTTTAAATTATTTGAATGATTTTGTTGGTCTTGACCCATTAATTAATCTGATTTCAGATTAAATAAACTGATCTGTTTTTTTTTTTCAACATCAGCTTCATTTTATTGTTCACTTCCTATACTGCACCTCCACCTACAGGACAGTCCTGGAACTGCAGGGTTTTTGTTCTGGTCTGTTCAAACTTTTCTGACAAAAAACTGACCATTAAACACCAACTACACAGAAAAGTTCAGAACATTGATGACTTTGTTAAAAACTTCACAATTATTTCAAATAAGTGAGTTTTGGTAGCTTTGCTTTAAATCTTCTTCTTCTTCTTCTTCTTCTTCTTCTTCTTCTTCTTCTTCTTCTTCTTCTTCTTCTTCTTCTTCTTCTTCTTCAGATAAGATAAGCCTTTATTAGTCCCACAATGTGGAAATTCCAGGATTGCAACAGCACAGGGATAGCAACACTCAGAGCAATAATCAGAAGGCAAGAAAAAAACAAGAACAGCTAGTAAATATTTGTACATATTACTATAAATATATATATACTGTATATATATATATATATACTGTATATACTGTATATATATATATATAGACACACAGTGCGGAGCATTGTGGTTGGTGAATGTGCAGCAGAAAGTCTAAGCTCTCTCTCCGCGGATGCGGCGGGCTAGCTGGAAGTCTTTGGGCATGATGGCGACCCCCTTAGCGAAGAAGAGACCACCAGGTAGGCCTTGCCGGCCTCCTGCAGAGCCACGACAGCGAAGCTCAGGAAGCGCAGGTCGGTCTTGGAAGTCCTGAGCGATCTCCCTCACCAGGCGCTGGATGGGCAGCTTACGGATGAGCAGCTCCGTGGATTTCTGGCAGCGACAGATCTCTCTCGGAGCCACGGGCCTGTAACAGTGAGGTTTCTTCACTCCGCCGGTGGCCGGAGCGCTTCTCCGAGCAGCCTTGGTAGCCAGCTGCTTCTCGGGGGGCCCCCTCCTCCAGCAGATTTTACGGGTGGTCTGCCTGGTTCTTGCCATCGCTCTTTATCATTCCGTCTTATATTTCCCGCACGCCGCCCAAACTCCAGCCCAGCACCCGCGTCGTTTTTGCTACAGTTCCCGGTATGTCGAGTCTCTCCGCTAGCATGGGGTGACGGCCGAGTGCTAGCTAGCACTAGCTCTTCCCTGCTGTAATGTCTCCTGCTGTAAATAGAGGCTCTGTCCGCTGACTTGGGAGACCTTTGGGGCGATCTGTGTGTCCGTGATATATACAGTATATAGAGTATATATACAGTATACTGTATATACTCTATATATACTATATATATACAGTATATAAAAAAAAAAAAAAAAAATCCAAGATGGCGCCGCGGATGGCAGCCACTGGCTTCTGCTCTCTGATGTTTTTGATAATTTTGTGTGTTTTTTTGGACTTCTGCTCTTCTGTCCGAGTCACCTATTCAAGAGAGGAACTACTTTCACTCAGACTACCTCCCAATGCAACTTCTCCGCCAGTTACTGCTGCTGATCTGAAGTTTTTTCAGTCCATCTTAGCTGTGGGAGCAGCGGCTATTGGCGCTGGCTGGAAACGAAGGCGGCGTGGTAAATGTGCCGGTGCGTTAGTCAGGCTGAAGAAACGAGGATTTCGCACGCCGCTCCCATCGATCCATCTGGCAAATATCCGCAGTTTGGCGAACAAAATGGATGAACTGCTGCTCCTGACTCACAAAAACCGGGATTTTAGCAGATCTGGCGCCCTTTGTTTCACGGAGTCCTGGCTGAGTGAACACATCCCGGACAGCGCGGTCCGTCTGGACGGATTTCAACTGTTTCGCGCTGATCGCAGCCGAGAATTTTCTGGAAAGACTAAGGGTGGTGGAATCTGCTTCTACATAAACGAAGGTTGGTGTACTGATGTCACAGTGTTGAAGAAGTTTTGTAGCCCTAACCTAGAGTCACTGTTCATAAACTGTAAACCCTTTTATTCACCGCGAGAGTTCCCCTCATTTATTCTGGTCGGAATTTATATCTCGCCTGCTGCTTGTACAACGGAGGCACTGCAGCTCCTCGCTGACCAGATAGCAGACGTGGAGGAAAAACATCCAGACTCTCTGCTTATCATTCTGGGTGATTTCAATAGAGCTAATCTCACAAATGAGCTTCCTAAATACAGACAGCATATTAAATGTCCCACCAGGGACACAAATACACTTGACCACTGTTACACAGTTTTAAGAAATGCCTATCATGCCGTCCCCCGTGCAGCTCTGGGTTTTTCTGACCACTGCCTGCTCCATCTTATTCCAACATACAGACAGAAACTAAAAACTTCCAAGCCTGTTGTAAGGACTGTGAAGAAATGGACTGAGGAATCAAAGCTGGAGTTACAAGCCTGCTTTGACTGCACAGATTGGAGTGTTTTTGAAGCTGCAGCCATTAACTTAAATGAACTCACTGACACTGTGACATCATACACCTGTTTCTGCGAGGACATGTGTGTGCAGACCAAGACCTTCTGCATATACAACAACAATAAACCCTGGTTCACTCCTAAACTGAAGCAGCTACGTCAGACCAAGGAGGAGGCCTACAGGACTGGTGACTGGACTCTGTACAAGCGGGCCAGAAACATGCTGACGAAGGAGACCAGGCTTGCTAAGAGGAGCTACAGTGTGAAGTTACAAAAAAACTTCTCAGCTAACAACTCTGCTTCTGTCTGGAGAGGCCTACGGAATATCACCAACTACAGGAGACCATCCCCCCACCCTGCGGAAAACCTCCAGCTGGCTAATGACCTAAACAGCTTTTACTGCAGGTTTGAAAAGAACCTACAGTTCTCACCTCCCACCCACACAAAAGGATTATCTGCAGCCCCAGGAACTCCATCCCTCCTCCACTCTGACCTCCCACCAGCACTAATGATCTGTGAAGAGGAGGTGCGCCGGGTCTTTCAGAGACAAAAGATCAAGAAGGCTGCAGGACCTGATGGTGTGTCTCCATCCTGCCTGAGAGTCTGCTCCAACGAGTTGGCCCCCATCTTCACCCGGATCTTTAACAGATCACTGGAGCTGCGTGAAGTGCCTTCCTGCTTCAAACGCTCCATCATCATTCCAGTTCCCAAGAAACCCTCTATTACAGGATTAAACGACTACAGACCTGTTGCCCTGACCTCTGTGGTCATGAAATCCTTGGAGAGATTGGTGCTGAACCACCTGAAGGTCATCACAGGCCCCCTGATGGACCCACTGCAGTTTGCCTACCGGTCAAACAGGTCAGTGGATGATGCAGTGAATATGGGACTACATTACATCCTGCAACACCTCGACTCCCCAGGGACGTATGCCAGGATCCTGTTTGTCGACTTCAGCTCAGCGTTCAACACCATCATCCCAGGCATTCTTCATCAGAAACTCCTCCAGCTCAAGGTGCCCCCCTCCACCTGCCAGTGGATCTCCAGCTTTCTGACTGACAGGTGGCAACAGGTGAAGCTAGGGAGATTTACATCCAGCTCCCGAAAAATTAGTACTGGCGCCCCCCAAGGATGTGTCCTTTCCCCACTGCTCTTCTCCCTCTACTCCAACGACTGCACCTCAGAGGACCCTTCGGTGAAGCTCCTGAAGTTTGCGGACGACACCACAGTCATCGGTTTGATCCGGGATGATGATGAGTCTGCATACAGGCGGGAGGTGGAGCAGCTGATCCTCTGGTGCAGCCAGAACCATCTTGAACTTAACCCAGCCAAAACGGTGGAGATGACTGTGGATTTCAGGAGACACCCCCCTTCATTCCCCCCACTCACCATCCTCAACAGCACAGTGTCCACTGTGGACTCCTTCAAGTTTCTGGGTACCACAATCTCCTGGAACCTGAAGTGGTCCTCCCATATAGACACTGTCCGGAAAAAGGCCCAGCAGAGGTTGTTTTTTCTGCGTCAGCTCAAGAAGTTTGATTTGCCTCAGGAGCTGCTGGTTGTCTTCTACACCGCCATCATCCAATCTGTCCTCTGCTTTTCCATCACTGTCTGGTTTGGATCTGCCACTAAACAGGACAAGACCAGACTGCAGCGGATCATTAAGTCTGCGGAGAGGATCATTGGTACCGACCTACCCTCCATTGAGAACTTATATCGGTCCATAACCAGGAAACGGGCGGGAAACATCTGTGCTGACCCATCACACCCCGGCCACGAACTGTTTGAACTTCTATCTTCTGGTCGTCGTTACAGATCACTGAAGGTCAAAACCACCCGTCACAGGAACAGTTTCTTTCCTCAAGCCATCACTCTGATGAACTCCTAACATTCACCTAGTCCTACCTGTTGCTGTACTCATGACTTTTCATCCATTATTACATTGCACATAACTCTCACACTGCTTTTTACTTCATTCACATTATATCACTGAATCTGAGTCCACATTGAAATACTGTGTGATTGTATATTTTTTCATATATTTCTGCAAAGTGTGGTTAGTCCGAGTAAATAACTGCATATATTCCTGTATATATTTGCATCCTTTTATAGAAACGTGGACAGACTGTAATTTACTGTACATACTGTGGTTGTCATTGAATCCTTATTTAAATCCTTCACCTGAACAACGAGAGCAAGTTTTTAGCCAAAGTCAAATTCCTTGTATGTGTTGTGCATACTTGGCTAATAAAGCTGATTCTGATTCTGATATACTGTATATATACAGTGAAAGGTGTAGAAAGAAGAAGGAAGATAAAAAAAGGCTGTTGCAACGGGCAGCCAACTCGTGTGGCGCTGCTTCTTCTTCTTCTTCTTCTTCTTCTTCTTCTTCTTCTTCTTCTTCTTCTTCTTCCAGCTGCTCCCTTCAGGGTCTCCACAGCAGATCATCTGCCTCCATCTCACCTTCTCCCTTCATCTTCCTCTGTAACACCAACCCTCTCCATGTCCTCCTTCACTACATCAATCAATCTTCTCTGTCGTCTTCCTCTTTTCCTCCTTCCTGACAGCTACATCTTCAACATCCGTTGTCCAGTATCTCCACTATCCCTCCTCTGCACATGTCCAAACCATCTCAGCCTTGCCTCTCTTACTTTGTCTCCAAACCACTCAACCTGAACTGTCCCTCTGATAGACTCATTTCTAATCTTGTCCCTGCTAGTCACTCCCAGTGAAAATCTTAGCATCTTCAACTCTGCCACCTCCAGCTCCACCTCCTGTCTTTTTGTCCACACCACTGTCTCTAATCCATACATCATAGCAGGTCTCACTACTGTCTTGTAAATCTTCCTTTTCGCTCTTGCTGCTACCTATGATATTGTGATTTATTATGAAGTGTGGTGTAGTGGCGGCCACTTCCTCCTCCACCACTGCACTGCCCTATAAATACCAGCGGGCATCTGTATCTGTCCTCTTTGCTGATGCCCCTGTCTGACGGTTGTACTGTGCAAGCATCATTCAATTAAGCTGAGTTCCACCCTGCATCTTGTCTCGTCCTTTAAGAAGGTAATTTCATACATAACATTTTGGCAACAAGAATAAAAATGGACGTGTGTATTTCACCGCTGCGGCCCTTCTTGGACCTCCCAGGCCAGCTGCATGTACCCTGGCAGAGATGGTTTGCAGCCTTTCAGACCTACAGAGTGGCACTCGGCCTGGGTAAGATAGATAAACTGAGGGCGCATGCGCTTCTGGTGCATAATTTGGGGATTGAGGGCCAGCAGATCCTGAGCACACTTGGGGTTTTAGACTCATACCAGGACATGTTCTAGTTGCTAGGTTTACCACTGTTCCATGTTTTCACCATTTATGGATAATGGGTCTCACTGAGGTTCACTGGAGTCCCAAAGCTTCAGAAGTGGCTTTATAACCTTTTCCAGACTGATAGATCTCAATTATTTTGTTTCTCATTTGTTCCTGAATGTCTTTGGATCGCAGCATGATGTCTAGCTTTTGAGGATCTTTTGGTCTACTTCACTTTGTCAGGCAGGTCCTATTTAAGTGATTTCTTGATTGAGAACAGGTGTGGCAGTAATCAGGCCTGGGTGTGGCTCGAGAAATTGAACTCAGCTTTCCAAAGATGTGATAAACCACAGTTAATTTTTTAACGGGGGGGGGGGCAATCACTTTTTCGCCCAGGGCCATGTAGGTTTGAATTTTTTTCCCTTAATAATAAACCCCTTCATTTAAAAACTGCATTTTGTGTTCACTTGTGTTATCTTTGTCTAATATTTAAATTTGTTTGATGATTTGAAACATTTAAGTGTGACAAACATACAAAAAAATGAAAAATCAGGAAGGGGCAGACACTTTTTCACACCACTGCATGTTTAAAACGGGTGAGCCCATCCAACAGTTCGTCACCGACCTGAGGCTGCTAGCGAGTGAGTGTTATTTTGGGCCGCTGGAGGAAGAGATGATACGTGACTAGCTTGTGGAGCACACCAACAGCACCGTGATACAGATGAAGCTGCTCACAGTGCCGGGTGACTTAATGCTAGCTAGAACGATCGAGTTAGCTCTCCAATTGGAGACCGCAGACAAGCTAGCCTCTGAGCTAAGTGGGCACCAGTCACAGCAGCAGCTGGAGTTTCCCACCACAGCACAAGTAACGGACCCAGACAGCGAGGATAGCGTGACTGATGACAATACAGAAACCAACACTGTCAGCCGATGGTCTGCCCCGAGAAAACCCATGTGTATGGGTTGTGGGTCCGTGACGCGCAAGACTGGGGACTGCCCGGAGAGAGGGAAGCGCTATGGCAAGTGTGGATGCTTGAACCATGTTGCCAGGGTCTGCCGTGGATTTAACCCGGAGAGCCCACGGAAGAAATCACTCCGCCCGCCCCCGACAACCATCTAAACGGTGTGGGCTGAAGATTTACCAGGCACCACGGCAGTCAAGTAGGACCAATTTTGCCCAGGGCTGGTTCCTAGACCGATGAGCGACGCCGACAAGCTAGCCTCAGTTTTCCCCCAGATCTCGGCCACAGTGTGCTAGAGGATCTGGAGCTACAACAGCGATCGCTGCAGCAGCTTTACAAGGAGTCATGGCCAGACCGACAGGCACTGAGGGACTGGATGCCGATCAGCAACACTGCGGGCTGAGCAGAGCTCCTCTGAGAGTTATGGACCTGGTATGGGCTTGAGGGGAGGGACGTCCACGGCGGATGTGGGCCAAACGAAAGCCAGAGGAACACCAGGAGCGGCTGCACATCGTGGCTGTGCGGGGCACAGCCTACTTCCAGCTGTCGGACGGCTCATGGCGAAACGCGAGTGAGCTGCAGCGTGCCCGGGAGAAGGCTTCACATGGCAGGTCTGGACGAGAGAGGTGGTCGATGGTGAAGAGAAGAGGCTCTCTCGTCTATGAGGTCAGCTGTGATCCTGGGGGCATGCCGCTTCCATGGGTGGGTCTACTGAGGGGCTGCCTCTGGCCCCCACAAGCCAGTTCTACCCCTTTCTGCCAGAAGGACATTAGTGTAGTTTTGAAATAAATAATAAAATAAGTTCCAGTGTTCATATGCTTGTGTGACAATATTTTAAGTTACTGATGGACTGTTATTTAATTACTGGTGGCAGAATAATCCACCTTGCCGTGTGGGGTGGGACGGTAGTCCCCCCGTCCCCCTAGCTTAGGTTTGTTTTGTGAATGTGATAGGGCGTTTAGTGATTTCAGTTTTAGTTTTCTTACTGTGTTATTCGGGTCCTTAATTGGGGAGGGCTCTGTTGTATGAGTGGTTTTAGACTTTCTACGGGGGGGTGGGGGGTGATATTGTGATTTATTATGAGGTGCGATGTAGTGGCGGCCACTTCCTCTTCTGCCACTGTGCTGCCCAAAATACCAGTGGGCGTCTTTGTCTGGCCTCTTTGCCGATGCCTCTGCCTGATGATTGTATTGTGAAAGCATCATTCAGTAAAGCTGAGTTCCACCCTGCACCTGGCCTTGTCCTTTAAGAAGGTAATTTCATACATAGCACTACCTTTCTGTCACAAATCACCCCGACACTCGTCTCCACTCCACCCTGCCTGCACTCTCTTCTTCACCTCTCTTGTGCATTTTCCATTGCTTTGTATAGGTGACCCCAGGTATTTAAACTCTTCTACTTTCACTACCGCTACTCCTTCCATCTTCACCATTACACCTGCCTCCCTCTCATTCACACTCACGTATTCTGTCTTACTTCTACTGACTTTCATTCCTCTTCTCTCCAGAGCATACCTCCACCTCTCCAGGTTCCCTTCCACCTGCTCCCTAACCGTACTGCTGCTAACTGATTGTCACCTCTCCTCTTAACCTGGCTTCAACAACTCTTTCCCATATCTTCATAGTGTGGCTGATCAACTTTATGCCTCTGTAGTAACTACAGCTCAGAGCATCACCTTTGTTCTTGAAAATTGGTACCAAAACACTTCTTCTCCACTCCTCAGGCATCCTGTCACTCTCCAAGATTGTGTTAAACAATCTGGTTAAAAAGTCCACTGCCTGTCTCGTCGTGGTGTGTGGTGTCTTGTGCTGGGTGCCCACACGTGTGCTGGTACTCGATCTCTGTTTTTAAGAATTGTTTTGCACTCGCTGTGAGAATTGGATTTTTTGGGACTTCTCTCATTGGTGAGTCAACTGATTAGCATTTCTTTTCGTGGTTCACTGCTACGCTTTACCTGAAGCGTTTGCTAAGCTAAAGCTATCGCTATAGCTAATGCCATAGCTAGTCGTAGCACCTAACACCGATACAAAGAAACAACTCTGTCCCCGGTGATTGGGGCTCGCCGGAGGAACTAACCGAGGCAACAGTTGGACGGGAGCCGGATTGGAGTTCAAGTGCAGTGGTGGTAGGAGACGGGGACCAGTGGAGGAGCAGTCGGGGCCCCAGCTGGATAAGAGCCGGAATCAGAGCCCAGCTACAGCGGCGGGGCTCAGAGGAGGAACTACTGAGGAAGACGGCGGTAGGTGGCGGGGCTCAGCGGAGGATCTACTGAGACCCCAGCTGGACAGGAGCAGGATTGGAGCTCAACTACAGTGGCGGTGGGCGGCAGGACTCGGTGGAGGAGCTGCCGGTACCCTGGCTGGACAGGAGCTCAACTGCAGCGGCGGTAAGCAGCGGGACTAGCAGTGGAGGGGGCTAGCTGAGGCCCAGCTGGTTTCGAGGTCGGTTGGATCGGATACTGGCGACACCAGCAGAGATTGTTTTACTATCAACAGGTCAGTAAAAATGCCACCAAAGAAGGAGGAAATGGAAGAGATCAAAAAATCTCTGAACTTCTTGTCAGAAGAACTGACCAAAGTGGCTAGTCAACAGGTTAAAATATTAGGGCTAATGGAAGAAGTCCGAGAATTCAAATTAACAATTAAGGAAAAAGACAAAAAAAATTGCAGACTTGGAGCAACGTGACAAGGATCTTGAACAATGTTCTTGTATGGATGATCTAATTATAAGTGGACTAGACATTAAATATCAATCATATGCTCATGCTACAGCAGGAATGAGAGGAGAGGAGGCTCCCCTGAGTGAATCAGTCTCCCTGGAGAACCAGGTGCTTCAGTTCCTTGAAAGTAAAAATATAAAGGTTGAAGCAAATGCAATTTCAGCCTGTCATGCTTTACCCAGAAAGGATAATAAAACTAAGAAATCAATTGTGATGCGTTTTGTGAACAGAAGGGAAAAGAATGACATACTATACAATAATATTACTAGTAAGAAAATGGTTGTAATTTGTGGAGATTTCAATATTGATTTACTAAATCCATATCAACAAAATGTAATTACAGAGTTCATGAATTCTATATACAGCATGAGTCTATATCCCACAATAACACATCCCAGTAGAATCACAGTCCACACTGCTACACTTATTGACAACCTGTTTGTTAATATTATTGATAAGAAAATAGAAAGTGGATTATTGATAAATGACAAGTGATCATTTGCCAGTCTTTGCACTTATCCATGGCCACACGGGGGCCAATACAGAAAAAAATGTAAAATCTTTCAGATACAAATCACAAAATGCAATCAGTTCTTTTAAAGAAGACTTGCTGAAGCAAGACTGGACAAAAGTCTATGTATCTGATGTAAATGAAGCCTCATCGGCCTCTGTCGGTCTATGATGACCATGGAAGAGAATCCTAAACGTCTACTCTGCTGGAACAGCACCGCCTGTGGCTGAACAGGCCGATGCGCGAATGACAGTCCCTGTCACACAGGTCGCACTTGTGGGTGGTCTCCGTGCTGCTGGGTCTGTTGCGGTTCTTCCTGCGGGTCCTTTTTTCATCTGCTGCAGCAGTCAGTCTCTCTTCACCCACCTTGAGCTGTCTGGTCAGGGTGCCTCTCCATTTGGAGCGGTCCGTTGCAAGGTCCTCCCAGCGCTCTGTGTTGATCTCCAGGGCCTTCATGTCTCTCTTGCAGACATCTCTAAAGCACAGCTGTAGGCGACCAGCGTCTCTCCTGCCAGTCGCCAGTTCTCCGTAGAGGACGTCTTTGGGGATTCTGCCATCCTCCATACAGTGAACGTGGCCTAGCCAGTGGAGCCTGCGCTGCCTGAGTAGAGTGAACATGGAGGGAAGGCCGGCGCGGGACAGAACTTCTGTGTTGGGCACTTTGTCCTGCCAGGATATGTCCAGGATGTGGCGAATGCAGCGCAAGTGGAAGGAGTTCAGTCTCTTTTCCTGCCGGGCGTATGTTGTCCACATCACTCCCATAGAGCAGTGTGCTGATGATGCAGGCGTTGTACACTGCCATCTTCGTCTTGACAGAGAGTTTGGGATTCTCCCACACTTGTGTGGTGAGGCGAGCGAGTGTGAAGGCTGATTTTCCAATCCTCTTGTTGATCTCTGTATCAAGGGAGAGGTTGTTGCTGATCGTGGACCCCAGGTACGTGAACTGATTCACGACCTCCAGCTCGTAGTCGTCAATGGTGATGGTTGGTGGTGCTTCCATGCCTTGCGCCAAGACGTTAGTCTTCTTCAGGCTGATGGTAAGCCCGAAGTCCTTGCATGCCTGGGAGAAGCGGTCCATCAGGGTCTGAAGCTCCAGCTGTGTGTGGGTTGCGACTGCAGCGTCGTCTGCGAACAGCATGTCTCTGATTAGAGCCTCGCATACTTTGGTTCTGGCTTTCAGGCGGGCGAGGTTGAAAAGTCTGCCGTTAGATCTTGTGTGCAGGTAGATTCCCTCTGTCGCTGTGCTGAAGGCATGCCTCAGGAGCATAGCAAAGAAAATCCCAAAGAGGGTTGGCGCAAGTACACAGCCCTGTTTCACTCCGCTACGTATGCTGAATGGCTCTGAGACGTTGCCATTGTGCTGCACTATCCCCTGCATGTTGGTGTGAAACGATTCGATGAGGCTTTGCAACTTTGGTGGGCATCCTATCTTTGGCAGGATCTTGAAAAGGCCCTCTCTGCTGACCAGATCGAATGCTTTGGTGAGGTCGATGAAGGCGATGTACAGGGGCATGTTCTGTTCTCTGCATTTCTCCTGGAGTTGGCGGATGGAGAATATCATGTCTACCGTCGATCGCTCAGCACGGAAGCCACACTGAGACTCGGGGTAGACACGAGCCTATGACACATTTCTAAACATTGTAACTGCTCTTTATGAAAAAAAAAATGTCCATTAGTAAAGAAAAAGCTAAAACATAAATTTGTCGATAAGCCATGGTTAACCAAAGGATTACAAAAGACGTGTAAAAAGAAAAATTCATGATATAAAGCTTTTCTAAAGAAAAGGACAAAAGAAGCAGAGCAGCGGTATAAAACATACAAAAATAAGTTAACATATATAATGAGATGTAGTAAAAGAGACTATTACAGTAAAGAACTGGAGAAAAACAGAGACAATATTAAAAATACATGGACAATACTTAACAATATTCTTGGAAATAAAAACAGAAATACAAGCTACCCAACCAATTTTTCAAAAAATAATAAAATGGCTCAGAGTGTGAATGCAGCTTCACCTGCAGAAGAATTTAATAACTTTTTTGTTAACATTGGTCCTAATTTGGCTCGAGAAATACCCATTACGGCGCCTACAGGTGATACAATAAGCAAAAACACTGCTATAAAAGACTCCATTTTCATAAAGAACACAGACGAGAGAGAGGTCATTGAAATTGTTAAATCGTTTAAAAGTAAAACATCTACGGACTGCGATGGTATCGACATGCTCTTAGTCAAAACTATTATTGAATGCTTAGTGAAACCACTGACGTATATCTGTAACCTGTCTCTCCAAACAGGTATATTTCCCAATGCAATGAAAATAGCTAAAGTAATTCCGATATACAAGACGGGTGACAGAGGGGAATTCTCAAACTATAGACCAATTTCACTATTGCCGCAATTTTCCAAGATACTTGAAAAAATATTCTGTGAGAGAATTGACAACTTCATACTGAAGAATAATTTATTGTGTGAACAGCAATATGGGTTCAGACACAAGAGGACAACTGCATTTGCTCTAATGGAATTTATAGAAAAAATATCAACTGCCGTTGAAAATAAAGAGTATTCAAAATCTCACGATACATGGGCCCATTCATTCTTTCCTTTACACGGATCAGTCGTCCTGGTCCCTTTGCAGAAAAACAGCCCCAAAGCATGATGTTTCCACCCCCATGCTTCACAGTAGGTATGGTGTTCTTTCTCCTCCAAACACGACAAGTTGAGTTTTTACCAAAAAGTTCTATTTTGGTTTCATCTGACCATATGACATTCTCCCAATCCTCTTCTGGATCATCCAAATGCTCTCTAGCAAACTTCAGACGGGCCTGGACATGTACTGGCTTAAGCAGGGGGACATGTCTGGCACTGCAGGATTTGAGTCCCTGGCGGCGTAGTGTGTTACTGATGTAGCCTTTGTTACTTTGGTCCCAGCTCTCTGCAGGTCATTCACTAGGTCCCCCCATGTGGTTCTGGGATTTTTGCTCACCGTTCTCGTGATCATTTTGACCTCACGGGGTGAGATCTTGCGTGGAGCCCCAGATCGAGGGAGATTATCAGTGGTCTTGTATGTCTTCCATTTTCTAATAATTGCTCCCACAGTTGATTTCTTCACACCAAGCTGCTTACCTATTGCAGATTCAGTCTTCCCAGCCTGGTGCAGGTCTACAATTTTGTTTCTGGTGTCCTTTGACAGCTCTTTGGTCTTGGCCATAGTGGAGTTTGGAGTCTGACTGTTTGAGGTTGTGGACAGGTGTCTTTTTTTTTTTTTTTTTTTTTTGTTACTTATTTGTACCTGTAGGTAGATTTGGTTTGCAGTCTGGTGACAAGCCACCGGCTGCCGGTCGCTGCGTGCGCGAGCGCCCTAAACCTACATGTTTTTGGTATGCGGGAGGAAACCGGAGAAATCCCGGAGTAAACCCACGCAACACGGGGAGAACATGCAAACTCCACACAGCTCACTGTTGGTCGGGGGCTGGGATCGAACCCACGATCTCATGATCCCCGCGATCCCCCGGCCGAGGGTAAAACTGTGCTGCCACAGTGCTAAACCACTGCGCCACCGTGCAGCCCCACGGGGGCTGATACTGATAACGAGTTCAAACAGGTGCCATTAATACAGGTAACGAGTGGAGGACAGAGGAGCCTCTTAAAGAAGAAGTTACAGGTCTGTGAGAGCCAGAAATCTTGTTTGTTTGTAGGTGACCAAATACTTATTTTACCGAGGAATTTACCAATTAATTCATTAAAAATCCTTCAGTGTGATTTTCTGGATTTTTTTTTTTCTCATTTTGTCTCTCATAGTTGAGGTATATCTATGATGAAAATTGGAGACCTCTCTCATCTTTTAAGTGGGAGAACTTGCACAATTGGTGGCTGACTAAATACTTTTTTGCCCCACGGTATGTGTTGGTAACAAAAACTCACAGTTACTGAAGGTTACTTGTGGAGTCCCACCGGGTTCAGTTTTGGGGCCATTGTTATTCAATATGTATATCAATGATATATGTAAAGTTTCGGAAAAAATGGATTTAATATTGTTTGCCGATGACACTAATCTATTATGCAGTGGAAGCAATTTGGAACAACTTTTGGATACAAAAGGCATGAAAGGAATTAGAAAAGCTTAAACTGTGGTTTGATTCAAACAAATTAACGCTCAATTTAAGTAAGACAAAATTTATAGTTTTTAACAACTATCACAACAACTTAGTATCTAAACTCAGTGTAAATGGTGTAGAGATTGAAATGGTATCCAAAACTAAATTTCTTGGAGTAATAATTGATAATAAACTGTGTTGGAAGTCACATATTAATTATATTAAAGGTAAAATATCTAAATCAATCGCAATACTACACAGAGTGAAATATTTGCTGAATCAACCCACATTATACACCTTGTATCATTCATTAATACTCCCATACATGACATATTGTACTGAAGTATGGGGAAATACATATAAAACAAACATACAGTATATGTATATATATATGTATATCCAGTCTTTATGCTTCAGAAGAGAGCTATTAGAATAATAAACAAAGCTGCTTACAGGGAACCAACAAACCCACTTTTTCTTAAATTAAAAGCTCTCAAGTTGAAAGATCTGGTTGACTTTAAAACTGCAGTAATAATGTTTAAAGTGAAGAATCTATCACTGGCCGCAAATATCCAAAAGTTGTTCCAAATAAGGGAGAAACGATATCATTTCAGAGGAACATGGATATTTCAAAAACCTTCAGTGAGAACAACCACCAAGCAACACTGTGTTTCAGTGCAAGGAGTCAGATTATGGAACGATTTTGGACCTGAATTAAAATCATGTACAACGCTTGGACAATTTAAATTAAAACTAAAGATAAGATAAGATAAGATAAGATAAGCCTTTATTAGTCCCACAACGGGGAAATTCCAGGATTGCAACAGCACAGGGATAGCAACACTCAGAGCAACAATCAGAAGGCAAGAAAAAAAACAAGCAAGCAAGAGCAGCTAATAAACATATGTACGTATTACTATAAAATATATATATATACACACACACACAGACACACAGTGCAGAGCATTGTAGCTGGATGGAATAAATATATGAATATATGAACACACAGTGCAGAGCATTGTAGCTAGATGGAATAAATATGTAAATATATAAACACCCACAGTACGGAGCATTGCAGCTAGGTGGAATAAATATGCAAGTATATAAACACACACAGTGCGGAGCAATGTAGCTAGATGGAATAATATGTAGATATATAAATATATAAACACCCACAGTACGGAGCATTGTAGCTAGATGGAATAAATATGCAAATATATAAACACACACAGTGCAGAGCATTGTTGCTAGATGGAATGAAACAGCATAACCGTCTACTTAGTTATCCTACATGGTATGATTATGTGCCCATACATATTCTCACCCTCCATAGCGACCGGTATGTTCCTAGTTGTATGCCGGAGAGGACCATTGTGTAAGTCTATTGCATCTTTTGCATTCAAAAAACTATTAGTTTGTTACGTCTTTTTGCTATCTCTGCGAGCAGCCCTGCTTAGGTTGTACAGTCTGACAGCCGTTGGTAGGAAGGACCTACGAAACCTCTCGGTTGTGCACCTGGGATGATGTAGTCTGCTGCTAAATGAGCTCCTCAGTGCATTCAGTATGTCCTGCATAGGGTGGAACTCGGACTCCAGCAGAGATGACAGTTTAGCCACCGTCCTTCTCTCTCCTATCTCCTCCATCGGATCAAGGCGCTGCCCCAGGACAGAGCTAGCTTTCTTAATCAGTTTGTTCAGTCTCTTCCTATCTGCTGCAGTAATGCCACTGCCCCAGCAGACCACTCCAAAAGTGATGGCTGATGCCACCACCGTGTCATAGAATGACTTCAGCAGCGCCCCTTGTACACCAAAAGACCTGAGTCTCCTCAGCAGGAACAGCCTGCGCTGTCCCTTCTTGTAGAGTGCATCAGTATTGTGTGACCAGTCTAGTTTATTGTTCAGATGAACACCCAGGTACTTGTAGGATGTCACCATCTCGATGTCTGTTCCCTGTATATTTACTGGTACTGTGAGGGGCTAAAGGAAGAAATACTCCAAACATATTTACAAGATGACATGTAAAATCACATAAGGATTGTCATATCCAGTCTGCGTTGTGTTGTAGCTTAGTTTTTTTTGTCACATTTTGTCTTAGCTTCGTTACCTCCACCAAAGAGGTTATGTTTTCATCGGCGTTGGTTTGTCTGTCTGTCTGTCTGTTTGTTTGTTTGTTAGCAAGATAACTCAAAAAGTTATGGACGGATTTTCATGAAATTTTCAGAGATTGTCAGAAATGGGGTATCCTACAGATGATTACATTTTGGTGATGATCTGAGAGTGCATACCTCCACCAAGGGCTTTGTTTGTATTTGTGCAGCAGGATTGCACAAAAACTACTGCATGGATTTGGATGAAATTTTCACCAGAGGTGGTTCTTGGGCTAGAGAGGAACCCATTATATTTTGGTGATGATCTGAGAATGCATATCTCAGCCAAGGCTCTTATCTTCTCACAGTGTGTTAGCAACAATACTCCAAAACTGATGGACAGACTTTGATGCAATTTTCACCACAAGTGGCTATAGGCCTACACACAAACCCTTTACATTTTGGAAGTGATCCATGAGAAACGGAAGGAGCCTTGGCAGAGGTATGTGCTCTATGAGCGCTTTTCTAGTTCTAAATTGTAATCGCTCTTGTTTTGTTTTTCTTTTGAATCCTTGGATGGAATATGGGTGGGCAATAGAAGCTGCGGCTTCAGCCATCACCCATTTCATATAACTTTTGTTGAACTGTATAATCAGAGGAGTTATTGCTTGATTTGACCTAGTAAGATGTTTTTTTCTTTTTTCCCCTTTGCTATATTATCCTGTTTCTTTTTAATCTTTACTTTTAATCTGTCCATCCATCTTCTACTGCTTTTCCGGAGGTCTGGGTCGCAGAAGCAGCAGTTCAAGCAGAGAAGCCCAGACTTCCCTCTCCCCAGCCACCTGCTCCAGCTCTTCAGAGAGGATACCAAGGCGTTCCCAGACCAGCTGGGAGACATAGTCTCTCCACCGAGTCCTGGGTCTGCCCCGGGGTCTCCTCCCAGTGGGACGCGCCTGAAACACCTCAAGTGGCAGGCGTCCAGGAGGCATCCTGATCAGATGCCTATACCACCTCAACTGACTCCTTTCAATGTGGAGGAGCAGCGGTTCTACTCTGAGCCTCTCCCGGATGACTGAGCTCCTCACCCTATCTCTGAGGGTGAGTCCAGCAATCCTATGGAGAAAGCTCATTTCAGCCGCTTGTATCTGCGATCTTGTTCTTTCGGTCATTAGGTTTAGATTTTAGATTTAGATTTAGTATACTTTATTGATCCCCAGAAGGGAAACTGAGGATCATACACCACCTGGATGGATGAAGCAGCCACGATACGGCGCTATCCCTTCACCATTCACACACACATTCACACCTAGGGCCACTTTAGAGTCTCCAGTTAACCTAACCTGCATGTTTTTGGCATGTGGGAGGAAACTGGAGAAATCCCGAGGATTACATTTAGCATTACCCAAAGCTCATGACCATAGGTGAGAGTAGGAACGTAGATTGACTGGTAAATCGACAGCTTTGCCCTAGAGCTCAGCTCCCTCTTCACCACAACAGACCGGTGCAACGTCCACATCACTGCAGATGCTGCTCCAATCCATCTGTCAATCTCTCGCTCCATTCTCCCCTCACTCCTGAACAAGACCCCAAGATACTTAAACTGCTCCACTTGGGGCGGGAGCCTGTCCCCAACCCAGAGAGGACTTTTAATCTATCCGAAATAAAGATTCATTCATTCACTCTTTCACTCATCTCTCCTAAATATCTCCATACCTCCACAGGCATGTCATCTAGTCATTAAATCTGGCCACAAATGGTCTTTAAACATTACATATATATTTAAAAAACACAATAAGCACAAGATAAGAAGTCAGGAGACTTGAAGCAGTAAAACTTAGAATGTCAATGAAAGTAGACGTCCACCAAAATTACAGATTAGTGATACAAAGTGGGCAGGCAGTAAGTTAAAATAATATGATGATGCCTCCACTGATAAAATTAAGAACTACTGGTGATTGTGACCTGTCCAAAAATGTTATGCTAGCAATGAGGTTCTAAATAATAACAGAGAAATGTAATCAAAAGATAAGAATCTGCTTTCTGCTGGGAATCTTTACCTAAAATCAACAGAGTGATGGACAATGAGGCAGTCGTTTTATTAATTTAATGTGTCTAAAAGCATTCTAACCGCTCTGTGTGGCAGAATTGGGCAGCTCAGTGGAGCAGTGGTTAGCACTTTGGAAGCACAGAAAGAAGGTCACAGGATCAATTCCACCCCCGACCATCAGTGACTCTTCTGTGTGGAGTTTGCATGTTCTCCCCGTGTCTGTGTGGGTTTACCCCGGGTACTCCGGTTTCCTCCCACAGGCCAAAAACATGCAGGTGAGGTTAACTGGAGACTCTAAAGGGGCCCTAGGTGTGAATGTGTGTGTGAATGGTGAAGAAATTGGCGCCGCACCACAGCTGCCTCATCCATCCAGGTGGATGCCCTGAATTTCCCTCTGGGATTAAAAAATACACAAAATACAGAAAAACTGCCAACATCAGCATGCTAACAGGTTAAAGTCAAAGCTAGCACGCTAATGCTAATGCTAATTAAGAAGCACAATGTTTACCTTGCTTTATCGTTTATAAGCATATAATCAATCAATCAATCAATCAAATTTATTTATTAAGCACTTTAAAAAGCAACACTCGCTGCACAAAGTGCTGTACCGCAAGAACACATGAAAACACAAAAGCAAAAAGCAGGACACTAACACAGAAACAACCTAAAACCAACAAGACAATATAAAACTCAAGTAGAAACTACAGTCAATAAAATCAATAAAATAAAATGTAAGAGAAGTAAATAAATAAAAAAATAAATAAATAAAAATCCATTTCATTCAATAAAATCAATGTCTCACACTGGGCCGAAGGCCAGGGAGTAAAAGTGTGTTTTAAGAGCGGTTTTAAAAATGGACAGTGAAGGTGCTTGTCTGATGTTCAGAGGTAAATCGTTCTATAACCTGGGGACCATGATGAAAAAGGTTCTGTCCCCTCTGAGCTTCTGCTTCACCTTTGGTATCCTCAGAAGCAGCTGTTCAGCTGACCTGAGGGACCAGATGGGAGCGTAGGGATGGAGAAGCTCAGAGAGGTAAGGTGGAGCAAGACCGTTCAAGGATCTAAAAACAAATAAAAGAATTTTAAAATGAACTCTAAAATGCATGGGCAGCCAGTGGAGCGACGCTACAATGGGTGTGATGTGATCTCTTTTACGTGTACCTGTAAAAAGACAGGCAGCGGCATTTTGTCCTCGCTGCAGGAGCCAAAGAGATAACAAAAATAAAAGTTGATGCTGATGGGAAATCATGGTGGGGCTTAGCCATCGTTTAGAAATCAGAAAACTTCCAGGAAAAAGAGGTAATTGTTATGTCTGGAAAATGTGGAAGGACCAGCAGAGAATGGCATTTGCTGGGAACATGAACTTTATGAGAGAAACTGATTATGGTGGTACAGAGTATTGTTGGTTTGGAGGCTGAGTGCCTAAAAAGAGAGCCGAAAAGATGTAAAATGGCCGTCCCTTACATTTATAGGTTCAGCGTGATCACAGAGCAGCCGTGTCATCATGCTGACACTGACCAAACTTATGGTTTCAGAACATCACATTCAACCCCTCCATCCTTGGAAAAGGAGAAAAACATGATCCATTTACCCTCCCCAATTTAGTAGTTGTAAAATCTCAAATCTAGCTAGACCCAGCAGGTAGACTACTGCATGGCCCAGTGTGGCTGTGTGGTTTATTGTCCCACTGCTGCTGGCAGCAATGCCCCTAGCGAAACACAGTCCTTTTTTTTATATTGAGGGAGGCAGTTCAGTTCAAGGGGCCTTGGTTCAAGGGGCCTTGAGGCAAGCCCATGGTGGATGCATCCCTGGAGGTGCTGGCTGAAGCGGACTTGGGTGCCATCCCGCTGGAGCCACGGCTCGCTCATCAGCAATGTCTCAGCCAGGATCCCACACCAGCTGGGTCGGCTCCAACACTGCGTCTTGATCCATGGCAGCTGCTCTTACCTTCCACAGATGGCTGGCGTGCCATCTTGAACCATCAGCCATCTGGACAGTGGCTGGTCTCAGCTATGCAGTGATCTTCATGGGTGTCAGTGGTGGTGACAATGTTGAGGTGCTTTGCAGGTCCAGGCATTCGGATCTGCGGACTTGGATCCAGTCTATCACTGCAAGTGGCACTCTGCTCGGTTGCACTCGGCGTCGTGGTTGTGATGGTGTGGCTGTCACGTCTGCTGTGGGGTGTCAGCCAGGTTGTGGTGGTTCTGCTGCCTTGTGTTGGGTCACAGACTCTTCATCCTGCAGCCGTTCCTGGACGCCGATGCCAGGGGTGGATTCAGAAGGCAACTGGTGGTGCTGCTGCGTTTTGTTGGGTCACGGATTCTTCATCCTGCAGCTCAGTGGTGTCTCCTTGAGGCCGGTGCTGGGTGTGGATTTGGAAGTAGTCCGGTGTCTTTTCCCCCTCTCCTGGGAAGTCTGGTCATGGCGATGCATTGCCATCAGCGTTGGTAGAACCTTCACCAGGTTGTCGTGTCCTGGGGTGCCTGATAGATGTGAGCTCCCTCTCCTGCAGCTCTGCAGTGGCTCCCTGAGGCTTTTGCTGGGTGAGGATCTGATGCTAGTCTGGTCTGTGCTCTCTCTCTGTGCTGTGTTCACTGTCTGTGCTGTGCCCTGCAGCTGTGTCCACGTTCGTGGAATCACACTCTTCCTCCTATATGAGGCTGTGACTTGTGGACACTCGTGTTGTGTGGGGACTGGCTCCAGGTTGGCTGCGGACTGGGGCTCTTGTGGCTGCTGCGGTTCTGCTGGGTTCTGTTCAGCGTGTGGTACAAGGTGAGGAGCGGCTGCGTCCACGTCTGTGTGGAGCGGACTCAAGTTGTCATCTCCCAAACTGAGTTTGCGGCTGGGTTGTTGCTCTGTGATGCCCTGCTGCCCCGCTGTCCACCCCAGGGCCATCTTGAAATGGTGTGGAGTCGGCAGGCTCAGCAACCGGGGAAACCGTCTGTACCATCGGAGCTAACCTTGAAGAGTGGGGGTCAGGGCCCGCTTGCCACGATGCTACCTGTGACATCAGCACCAACCACATCATCAAGTTTGTGGACAACATGATGGTGTTGGGCCTCATCACCAACAACGAAGAGGCAAACTACAGAAATGAGATGAGCCAACTGGTCCAGTGGTGTAAAGACAATAATCTCTTCCTCAACGTGAGAAAAAACAAGGAGATTGGAGTCGACTTCAAGAGGGGACACATGCAACATCCCCCACTGAGCGTGGTTTAGCACTGTGGCAGCACAGTTTTACCCTCGGCCGGGGGACCGCGGGGATCATGAGATCGTGGGTTCGATCCCAGCCCCCGACCAACAGTGAGCTGTGTGGAGTTTGCATGTTCTCCCCGTGTTGCGCGGGTTTACTCCGGGATTTCTCCGGTTTCCTCCCGCATACCAAAAACATGTAGGTTTAGGGCGCTCGCGCACGCAGCGACCAGCAGCGGTGGCTTATCACCAGACTGCAAACCAAGTCTACCTACGGGTACAAATAAGTAACAAAAAAAAAAAAAAAAAAAAAAAAAAACATCCCCCACTGATCATCAATGGAGCAGCTGTGGTGAGGATGAGCAGCACCAAATTCCTGGGGGTGCACATCTCTGAGGACCTCTCCTGGTCCAACGTCACCACATCACTGGCCAAGAAGGCTCAAACTCCCTCTATTTCAAGATCTGTTTTTCAATTCCCATATTAAATTTGTTTCTAAGACTGCCTTCTAACATTTGCGTAATCTTGCCAAGATTAGGAGCATTTTGTATCAGAGAGATGCTGAGAAACTGATCCACGCTTTTGTTACCTCTAGATTAGATTATTGTAATTCTTTATTATCAGGTTGTCTTAAAACATCTTTAAAAAGTCTTCAGCTGATCCAAAATGCTGCAGCAGAAGTTTTAACAGGTACTAGAAAGAGGGCTCATATCTCTCCGGTTCTGGCCTCCCTTCATTGGCTTCCCATAGAGTTTAGAATTAAATTTAAAATCCTTCTCCTCACTTACAAAGCTCTAAATAATCAGGCCCCTTTTTATTTAAAAGATCTGACATTACCCTATTATCCTAACAGAGCACTACACTCCCAAAATGCAGGATTACTTGTAATACCTAGAATCTCCAAAAGGACAATGGGGTGCAGAGCCTTCAGTTATCAAGCTCCTCTCCTGTGGAACCAGCTGCCAATATGGATTCAGGAGTCAGACTCAATCTCTGTTTTTTCAGAATAGGGTTAAAACCTTCCTTTTGATATAGCCTACAATTAGGGAGGGATCATGTGTCTCTGAACCCTCCCTTAGTTATGCTGCTATTAGGTTTAGACAGCCGGGGTTGTTATGACCCGAGCACCGATCTCGTCCGCGCTCGGGCCATGCATCATCTCTGCCGGCTTTGACAGCAGTGGATTACATTCTGGCTCCCCGGGCTCTTATTGTGACAGCGCTCGGTGGGGCTTCCTGCTGTCAAAGCCCATCAGCTGTTCTGCATCACTGCTCGTTAGCGGCCAGCTTTATTAGCGGGCGCTAACAGCAGGTTGATGCAGGAGTATTGTCAAACATTCCTGGTCTACATTTGTGTCAAGGTTCATGTATGTATTCTTGTTCATGTTCTCATTAAGATCGTAGGGGGCTGGGTGTAGCCCTACGATCCCATGCCTCTTGTAGTGAGTGTTTTTGCCACAGCGACTCAAAGTTTGTGTTATTGTCTTGTGTCTTGTGTATTAAACATCAATGCAAAACTCACGCGACTTCTGGCGTCTTATGGTGGCCCGCGAGGGTCACCGTGTGACAGAATACTGCTGCCAGACGTCTTAACGGAGACGCCATCCCGGTGAGTTTTTGCTTAAAGTGGACAATTGTTCTTCCCTGTCGGGGTGTCACTTGCTGGGAGAATGCCGTCATTCAGGGGCCGCGGTCGGTACCTGGGCAAGGAGCTAGCGGAGGCTCTGGAGTATGTGGATGGAACTCTGTTCACCGTTACGCTATACGACACTCCCAGCGACATACGCCGGCACCTGGACTACGCTGAGGTTCTTCTGGACAACCTTCCTCTCTACTACGACGACCACCTGGAGGTGATGACGAGGAGGGCTGAACTCGCCGCAGAGCGCGAGATACTCCATGGGCTGGAGGAGGAAGACGGCAGGAAGCAGAGGAGGAGGCATCCTCGCTCCCCGAGTTGGAATAACGTTCCTGTCCCTGACCCGGTCCAGGAGTTCGCGCCATCTGGGGGCCGTCAAATACGTCGGCGCCACGGCCAAGGTGAACCTCAGCAGAATCCCCAGCTGGACCCTCTGCAGGCAAAGCCCGTAAGTGGACCTTGGAGATCGGCTCCTCCTCGTCCTTCCAGGGGGCCCTCTGTCACCATCCAGCAGGGAGAGGGAGGAACTACGTCCCCTACAGCAGGCACCATCCTCCCTCCGGGAGAAAGGCGAGTGCAAGTTCATTCTTTACATGATAATTGTGATCTGCCTTGTCTGACTCCTGGGGGCGGAGTTCGGGGTTCGCAGTCCCCCAAGCTCCTACCACCTGCTGTAGTTGTGATAACCAAACCTGCTGCCTCTGTGTCTCCCTCCACTGAGCGGTCCACGACGCCAGGCCTATGTCGCCGGACGAGGGGGGTGCCTGCGGTTCTGGAGAGCCTGGATCCAGCCCCGCAGCCACGCTGTGGACAGAGGAGAAGAGCGGACTGCGGCCTGGAGCCTGTGCCGACGGTGAAGCGTCCCCGGGTCTCCTTGCCGAGGCGGTCCAAGCCAGTGGGTCAAGGGTCCCCAGCCCCCACACTATATGGGTCATCGGCATGGACGTCATCGTCAGAGGAACCTCAGGCTGCGGAAACCATCATGCCAGCTGCGGAGCCTGACGTAGCTGAGTGGGAACCTGCCGACAAACATCTTTGCCCTGAACCTGGATCAACGAAGTCCTGGACGGTGACAGAACCCGAGTGCAGGCAAGTGCTCTCTCTTGTGTCTCTTCCTCCTGTCTTGGACCACTTTTGCCTGCCTCTCGGGGAGGCGAGTCAGGGGCAGCCGCCTGCTGTGCCCGAGCTTGTCTTGCTGCGCTCTGTCGCTGCCAGTGATGCTGATCCCGATTCTTCTCTGTCCTCTGAGCTTTGTTGCAGTGTCACCGGTGCGGAGCCTGTCGTGGTCGCTGTGTTGGAGGTTCCAGGTTCGGGGGCAGAGGTCGTCAGCGGTGCTGCACCGACCCAGTCAGGGTCTTTTGTGGAAGCTGCTGTGGCCCAATCAGGGTCCAACATGGGCGCGCCCGAGGCCCAATCGGGGTCCACCGCAGGTGCTGTTCTGGCCCAATCAGGGTCCGACGTGGGTGCAGCCAGGACCAAATTGGGGTCCAGTGGAGGTGCAGAGCCGGTGTGGTCCAAGGACGGTGGAGGAGCTGCAGACCCTTCGCCACCCTTCGCCACCTGACTTGGTATGGGCTCATTTTCACCTTCTTTCCCCTCTTCGGAGTCATCGACCCTGCTCATCATTGCCGGGGACCATGGGGATCCCTCTTCGCTCGCCCCGGCTCTCACATGTTTTGTCCTCACCAGGGAGGCCGCCGCGGGCTGTTTCCCCCCGGTTCTGGTGTCTGAGGGACGCGGGTCAACCGCCCGAGGAACTGCTTCACCGGTTCGGCGCCTTGGGTCAGCCACCCGACATGTTGTGTGTATTACTGGGCGATCTGGTTCGGCCACCGGAGGAGTGGACTTTCCGGGCTGGGGACTGTGGTAAGCCGCCCGGTCATGTTCTGCCCCCCATGACCACCCGTTGGCCGTTGGATGCGGGGAGACCGCCTGAACTGTTCCCGTGGCGTTTGGTCTCCGCCAGTCATCATGAACTGTTGGGGGTAGAGGTCATTCGTGGTGGTAGTCTGGTCCTGTAATTGTTCTGCTTTTTTTTCTGTCCTGTGTTGTATTTGCTTTGTGACTTAAGAGTGTGGTATTTTTGTTAATGTGCCTTGTATTGTTTGTTTTTTTTTTCCTTGCCTTGTCTTGATCTTGAGTTGTGCTTTAAGGAGTGTTGTATTTTTTCTGTTTTCGTGCCTGTGCAACTGTGTTTCATGTATTTTGGCGTCATTTTTTTATTTTTTTCTGATTGTTTGTGCCCTGGTTCACGGTCTGTGGTTTGATCCTCTCCCGCCGGGCTTGCCCCATCCGCCCACCCTGGAAGGGGTGGGGTGGGGGGGCTTGGATGTCTATGGGCGTTCTGAGCCCGCCCTCGGAGGGAGGGTACTGTTATGACCCGAGCGCTGATCTCGTCCGCGCTCGGGCCATGCATCATCTCTGCCGGCTTTGACAGCAGCGGATTACATTCTGGCTCCTCGGGCTCTTATTGTGACAGCGCTCGGTGGGGCTTCCTGCTGTCAAAGCCGATCAGCTGTTCTGCATCACTGCTCGTTAGCGGCCGGCTTTATTAGCGGGCGCTGACAGCAGGTTGATGCAGCAGTATCGTCAAACATTCCTGGTCTACGTTCGTGTCAAGGTTCATGTATGTATTCTTGTTCATGTTCTCATTAAGATCATAGGTGGCTGGATGTAGCCCTACGATCTCATGCCTCTTGTAGTGAGTGTTTTTGCCACAGCGACTCAAAGTTTGTGTTATTGTCTTGTGTCTTGTGTATTAAACATCAATGCAAAACTCACTGGCGACTTTTGGCATCTTATGGTGGCCCGCGAGGGTCACCGTGTGACAGGGGGACCTCCAATGATGCACTGGGCTTTACTCCTTTCTTGATTCTCAATGAAATATTTTTGCTGGTCATTAACATCTGTTTGTTCTCTCCCATAGATTGAGTCCCCATCATGCTGTTTGCTCTCTACATGTCTGTTCTTTTCATCTTCTCTATCCCCTCACCCCCCCAGCCATTCACAGCAGATGACTGCCCCTCCCTGAGCCTGGTTCTGCTGGAGGTTTCTTCCTGTTAAAAGGGAGTTTTCATCTCCACTGTCACCAAGTGCTACTCATAGGGGATCACCTGATTGCTAGGGTCTTTCTGCAACTGTGGAGGTTTCCCCTACAGTTGAAAGTGCTATGAGATGACTGTTGTTGTGAAACGGCGCTATATAAAAAAAGTTGAATTGAATTGAATTATTTCCTCTGCAAACGGAGGATAGCACAAGTCACCCCCCATCATGTTTTCATTCTATCGGGGCACCATTGAGAGCATCTTCACCAACTGCATCACGGTGTGATATGGAAGCTGCACCGTCTCCTGCCACAAGACACTACAACACACAGTGAAAGCTGCCAGCAGGATCATTGGTGCCCCCCCCCCTCTTGGACACCACACCCACAGAGCCATCAACATTGCAGGCAACACCTCCCACCCCTCAAACTCCATCTTCAACCCCCTGCCGTCAGGGAAAAGGTAGTGGAGCCCCCGGGCCCACTCCACAAGACTGTTAAACAACTTTGTTCATCAGGCCATCAGGACCCTGAACTCTGTCCACTTCTCCCCCCTGGACCGTAACACACTCACCCACACAATAACTACCTCAGCTGTTTGCACAGAAAGATTGTCACACCGAGCAGCGCGGTGGCGGAGTGGTTAGCACTGCGGCAGCACAGCAACTCACCCTTGGCCGGGGGATCCCGGATTCGATCCCAGCCCATGGCCAACAGTCATCTGTGTGGAGTTTGCATGTTCTCCCTGTGTCTGCATGGGTTTACTCCGGGATTTCTCCGGTTTCCTCCCACATGCCAAAAACATGCAAGTTAAGTTAATTGGCATCAAATGGGGATTCTAAATTGTCCTTAGGTATGACTGTGAGAGTGAATGGTGGTCTGTCTCTCTGTGTTGGCCCTGTGATGGACTGGCGATCTGTCCAGGGTGTACCCTGCCTCTCGCCCAAAGATACTGGGATAGGCTCCAGCCCCCCACGACCCGAAAAGGATTAAGTGGAAGAAGATGGATGGATGGATTGGCACACCAACAGTAATACATTTGCTGCTGTATGTCTCTGCACTTTACTGCAACCATTTGCACAAATGCCATATCTGCTGCTGTTTGTTATTGAAATATTGACCTTGTGCAATCCTATCTGTCACTGTCTGCACCTACACTACTGCACTGAACTTGCAACTATGAGTATTACTGCTTTACTTCTTCTGTATATAGGATTGCTGGGTTTTATCGTTCAGCTTTATTTGCATTATTGGATGTACATAGACTGCTGTTGTTGTTTTTCCAGTCTTATTCTTTTTTTTTTTAATATTGCGCACACCACTGAAAAGAGAGAGAAAAGGTATTTCAATTCTCCTGTATGTCCTGTATGTATAGTAGTATTGACAAAAAAAAAATAAAAATCTTTGAATCTTGAATCTCCAGCTCAAACACCAATTTCATCGCCTCCGTCTCCGATAGAAAGTGCACCATCTTCACCGTTGTCTCCTGTAGCTCTTTTACCGTGTCTGCCACTGCCTGATCATCTGGCCCCATCTCCAGCATGGCCCGTATCACCAAGCTTCCGGTGAACCACTTCAACTGTGACTGTGTCAATCTGTCCTCCACATGTCCAAACTCGCACGTGCTAGCCAAACAGTGAAGGGCATCTATGTACTGTATGAATGACTGATAAAAATGTTTCATATTTGTTTCATACATGTGATTTGCTTTGTCTCAGAGTCTGCCTCAGAGTCTGTGTGAAATGTACAAGGTCATGACAGCAGGATATTTATCTCTGTTTTTGTTTTCATGTACTGTATTGTTATGAGTATGTTTGAGAAGGAGACAGCTTGGAAGGACCAGCCTGAACTAGATATTGTCTTGTGGACAGTCTTGAGATAGCAGGATGCTTAAATGACTGAAAGTTGTGTGTGTGAATCAGAATGGTGTGCGAATAGGCTCTGAGACTATTTTTGTATTGTTCTCCACTGGCCAGTGTAATTACATTTGCTGAAACTCTGATCCAGCCTGGTTTTTGACTGAAGGTTAAGAAGGATTTTTCTAACAGTGACTTATCCTCTCGCTGTCGGCACTGGTAGAACATGAACCTCTGGGCCATCACATCCTGTAGAGCAGTGAGATGCTCGGCCATCAAGGCGGCACATTCGCAGAAAGTCTCCGCAGGACCAAGGGCCTCTAACACACGCAGTTCCTCGAGGCCAAGGCAAAAATTCATCACAGCCCGTAGACGATGCTGGCTATCATTAGCCAGGCCCTTAGCTGACACAAATGACTGAAGTACCTCAATCCAACATGGCCTTGGGATGGGTGGCTCACCCGGGTTCATGAGAAACTGTGGTGGGAAGCAGAAGCACTCTTCCTGATGCGCTTCAGTCTTTCTTTGGTTTTGTGTGAGTCATCCTCGTCACCATTTGTTATGTCTGGAAAATGAGGAAGGACCAACAGAGAGTGGCATTTGCTGGGAACACAAACTTCATTAGAGAAACTGATTATGTTGGTACAGAGTACTGTTGGTTGGGAGGCTGAGTGCCAAAAAGAGAGCGGAAAAGAGGCTGTAAGATGGCCGTCTCTTACATTTATATGTTCAGCGTGATGACGCCACTGAGCGGCCACGTCATCAGGCTGACACTGAGCAAACCTGTGGTTTCAGAACACTACAGTACTATCACTGACATCACAACTAAGTATTTACAGTATATTCCTCTATATTAAACAACATATCAACTTCATATTTTCTTCTTTTATTAACAAAAATATACATTGAACAATTTTGTTTTGCTCACCTATTAGCACATTGATATATGTGACCCATGCTGGCAAAATGAGTCACTTTGAGGAAATTATCAAAACTGAGGTAATGTTTTCTTCCATATTTTGTATTGAAAGACCTTCAAAATGATATTTAATTTGTAGGAAGTGAGCAAAAACGAACCCGGAAAAAAGCCAATTTGTTTATATTTTGGCTAGGTTTAAAACTTACGTTCGATTGGGCGGGAATTACGTCTTCTGCTGAAACATATTTAGTTTTAGAAAGTACAAAAGCTTTCCAGTGATACCAGGCACTTGTGGGGGTTTTCCCGGGACTTTCCACTAGCAAATAAAGAAAGAGTCATGACTTATGACTTCTGCCTGCAGCTCGTAATGACGCGGTGCACATGCCCACTCATTTTGCCAGCACGGGTCACATATACGATCTTAGACTTTTTATGTGCACAGACTTGGAACATTTCCAGTAAAGTTTGGGCACAGTTTTATTGAACACTTCTTTTATAGTCAATCTGGCAGGTTTGACGTTATAAAGACACCGATTAAAGAACATAATTTTGTTAAACGGGTGTGCCTTGGCTGGGTCACAGTAAAAGAAGACTAAAATGTATAGTTTTATTATTCAATACAGTGTCAGAGATTTTGCAAGTTGTTGCAGATACTGTATGCTGTGGCCCTTATGTAGATATTTACTGTTGAGAAAGCATTTGTGCTACTGTGTAACTTCGGCGTGCACATGCAACAGATAGAAAAATTTATACAGAATGTGCCCTATAGATATTTTTTGTTTGTTTCTGGTGTGGTTTTTAAATAATGTAAATTAATTTCACCAAAATCCCTGTTTTGGAGTTCTCTAAATTCTGGTATTTTGGAGTAATGTGTTGTCATGGCGCCCTCTACTGGTTCAACGTTGTCAGACAGCTGCATTCCATCATTTCCGCCCAGTGTTGCCAGGTATATGATAATTAGAGTATTTATACCGTAGTTTTAGGGCCTTTAAGATATACAATCAGTAGTTTTAAAAAGGGCAAAATATACAGTAGTTTTGGTATTTCTGTGCACCCCCAAGAAAACGTCATTTTGATTTATGTGAACACCGACACCAGGAGCTGATGCTCACAGCTGATCAGCTCATACCTGCTGGCTCCTCCTCATCGCCACATGTGCCGATCACATCAGCTGCACTGACACCACAACAAATGAAAAAAAAAAATCAGTGAACATGAGTTCGGACTCAAAGGAGGAAAAAAGTTCTACAAGAAAAGAGTCCGGCACCACAGACACGGACAGCGCTAAGAAAACAAAGCCGCTCCTCCGGGGACAGCAGCTTTGCTGCCCTGCCTGGGAGTTAGACCTACGTTTAAGGACAGACGCAGTAGTTGTGCAAAGACATGCAATTCTGTGTGGGTGGGTGTGTTTAACTGTGACAGTGCATAGAGCAGTTGTTTCATTCGAATGACTGAGTCGCTGCATTGATCGTTATGTCTGGAAAGCAGGCAGTGGAGGCAGGAGTTGTACTGAACTCAAGCACACAATAATACATGCGCATGTTGCACTGCATGCTAACAAGCTAATCCTATGTTATACGCAGGCTGTTGTTGTATGGAGATGGAGCACCAAAGAGGTCGACTCCTGCCAACAGTCCTAAATAGGCACAGCGTGCTGACATCACCCGTCCACTCAACATCACGTCCGTGCTGCCCATTGCCGCCATGTTAGTATGGGGAATAATGCCTAACATTTATTTCTCAGGTTACTGCACTTCCATACATATAGAATAGCTTTGTTTTTAAATGCAGTCATAGCCTGTGACTTCTTAAGTTATTACCTCCGCCAGGCCGAAGGCCAGGAGGAGGTTATGTTTTTGCCAGCGTTTGTCTGTCTGTCTGTCTGTTGGTTAGCAAGATAACTCAAAAAGTTTTGGACGGATTTCGATGAAACTTTCAGGCGTTGTTGGAAATGGTACAAGGAAGAACTGATTAAATTTTGGGGATGATCTGGATCACCGTCTGGATACAGGAATTTTTTAAATGATTCTTTAACATTGTCAGATACGGCCATTTTCAACATGTGTGCAGGGGCAATAGAGGGCGCTGGTCGTCGTGTCTGATGAACACAAACTCCGCCTTCTTCAAAGTTTTAGGCACAAAAGCACGAGGAAAACAGTGGTGGGCAGGGCCCGCCAGAGTGCCTGTGTTTGCGCTACGCTGCAAAAGCTGACATGGGCAGCTGTCCGGCGCCAGACTATTTGGCAGAAATTCCCCGGCCAGCCATAGGGGCTGCGCAAAAACCAGCTCTCTGCCGGGGGAGGCATCACAATCCTCTTTTTTCCACAGAGCGCAAACCCAATAAAACCCACGGCAACCATTATCACACCTTCTTTTGTCCTGAGGCTCTGGAACAGAGAGGAATCCCGGTGCCAGTAATGCTGCGCCTGATATGTGTGACTCTAATACTAAAAGTGACTGCATCAGGGATTTTCGACCTGAAGTCGCACTTTGCTACACAGTGCCACAAAAACTGTGTAGCCAAATTCGATCGATGGATGAACATTTTCAGCCAGTGAGAGAACCGACGCCTTCCAAATCCAATGCATCACTAGCAGAAGTGATGTTTTGTCATTTTGTGGCAGAGCACAATCTACCCCCATTGGTGGCAGATCACTTCAGTGATTTGGTGCCAACATTGTTTCCTGACAGCAAGAGCACTCAATTTTTTTGTGCTACTTGGCTTATTATTTTCACATTATCAAAAAGTTATGGCTCAACATTGGGTCCATATAAGTGTACATTTGAATAAATATGTTTGAAATAGTTCATGTTGCAGTTGCTGTTTGTTTAGTTTTTGTTTGTTTGCTTGTTTTTACTTCAGTTTTCTTTCATCTGCCGATAAATACAGTTTTTAAGTACTCAGTACAGGTGTGAAAGCCCCCCCAATAAAGGAGGCATGAGGTATGCCTTGACAGGTCACAGCCTGGCACTTTGCAGATGCAGGAGATGGACACAACAGCAACACTTCAGTTTATTACCTACGCCAAGGAGGTAATGCTTTTACTACTGAGCCACTAATCCTATCATTGTGAATCCAATTGCTACTCAGATGTTTTCATGGTCAAGGAATCTGAAAACCTACACACAAACACTGTATGGGAGGAACTGTGGCGCTTGGCGGAGGTCTGCGCTCTCCGAGTGCTTTTCTAGTTTTACTCCATATTATAGTTTGGGTCAAAATACAATCATTTTAAAGTGACAGGTCGTACCATCTGGCAACACTGGCGGAAACAGTGTTGCCAGATGGTACGATAACTATCATATTTGTACGATAATTTTGCCCTCTGTACGATGTACAATAATTTCAAAAATCCCATAATGGACGACAATTTGACCCCTTCATTACATGGCTAAGTTAATACATGAGCAAGCACAGCCAGGATACAGATGCTGTGCAAAGTGAGCGTACATACTACGCTTGTTTTTGCTCATTGTCTCACGTGCGTGGGCTGCATGGAAGGAGACAGAAGATTTGGTGGCGGTAGCAGAGAGGCGGCCTCAGATGGAGGCAACTGATGGGATACACAGTTTACTGAAACATACTGAGTTAAGCTATAACGATCCGTGAGAAATAGTGGTACACCGAACCAGTCAGTGCTGTACAGGAGCTCCAACTGTCTATTATGAGAAACGGCTGAAAGGAGCGGACGGGGCTCGTTTGCTGCCCAGGCGGGGAATTCAGCTGGGGATCCCTGGCTTTCACTGGAGTTCTGGTGAGTGACTCAGTACAGTCTAGTCACAAATAAAAACTAGAACACTCCATCGAATCATTTGTGTACGTTACAGCACTAATGCAGGTGCGGCAGACTGAACAAGTAAGCAACATCACCAGTAGGTTAAGAAATTAATGGGGGGAAAACAGAGCCCAATTTTACTGGGTGGCTCAAACCTGTTGTTGGCATTGGCACTATCAGAATCAGAATCAGAATCAGAATCAGCTTTATTGGCCAAGTATGCACAACACATACAAGGAATTTGACTTTGGCTAAAAACTTGCTCTCGTTGTTCAGGTGGAGGATTTAAATAAGATTTAAATAAGGATTCAATGACAACAGAGTATGTACAGTAAATTACAGTCTGTCCACGTTTCTATAAAAGGATGCAAATATATACAGGAATATATGCAGTTATTTACTCAGACTAACCACACTGCAGAAATATATGAAAAAATATACAGTCTAAAGCTTTCTGTTGCTGCTGCAATGTGCAAATGTTTGTGCAAAAATGTCACAGGATTGTGGTTCTCAATAAATCTGTGAAACAGGTTTCTGCATCAATTATTAGAGGTAGTTTAGGTGTATTGATTGATGTTTATTGCTAATGGATAAACAGATTACTTCTCAAAATCTTTATGAGGTAAGACCTTGATAAATGATTATTCAACAGAAGCCATATACGTAGAAGATAGTTAAGTATGACTGATACAGTGTATCCAGAAAGTCTTCACAGCGCTTCACTTTTTCCACATTTTGTTATGTACTATTTCAAAAGTGATAACATTCATTTTTTTCCACAAAATTCTACACACAATACTCCATAATAACCTGAAAAAAGTTTTTCTTTAATTTTTTGTAAATTTATTAAAAATAAAAAACTAGGAAATCACATGTACATAAGTATTCACAGCCTTTGCTCAATGCTTTGTTGACGCACCTTTGGCAGCAATTACAGCCTCAAGTCTTTTTGAATATGATGCCACAAGCTTGGCACACCTATCTTTGGGCAGTTTGGCTCATTCCTCTTTGCAGCACCTCTCAAGCTCCATCAGGTTGGATGGGAAGCGTCGGTTCACAGCCATTTTCAGATCTCTCCAGAGATGTTCAGTTGGATTCAAGTCTGGGCTCTGGCTGGGTCACTCAAGGACATTCACAGACTTGTCAGACTAAAACCTCCCGGCACATGAACAGCTTCTTCCCCTCTGCCATCAGACTGCTGAACACTAAGTGACTTATTGACTCTCGTGCACTACGTACAGCAGCTCAACCAGACTCGTGTCAATCATCACTGTTTCTGTTGCATTACCGACTGCACTATGTGGTACTCCACAATATCTGCTGCTCGCTAATATATTTAAAAACTGCTTTGACTAGTATTACTCATTCTTATTCTACACTTATTGCATGTATAGTTTTTATTCTTTTATCTTATCATGTTTAATGTTGCAGCATTGCACCGAGACAAATTACTAGTTTGTGTACTACATGAACAATGGCAATAAATCTGATTCTGATTCTGATTCTGTCCTGAAGCCACTTCTTTGATATCTTGACTGTGTGCTTAGGGTCGTTGTCCTGCTGAAAAATGAACCATCGCCCCAGTCTGAGGTCAAGAGTGCTCTGGAGCAGGTTTTCATCCAGGATGTCTCTGTACATTGCTGCATTCATCTCTCCCTCTATCCTGACTAGTCTCCCAGTTCCTGCTGCTGAAAAACATCCCCACAGCATGATGCTGCTGCCACCACCACTGGCATGGTTATGAGTGGTGCCTGGTTTCCTCCAAACATGACACCTAGTATTCACACCAAACAGTTCAATCTTTGTCTCATCAGACCAGAGAATTTTGTTTCTCATGGTCTGAGAGTCCTTCAGGTGCCTTTTGGCAAACTGCAGGTGGGCTGCCATGTGACTTTTACTAAGGAGTGGCTTCCGTCTGGCCACTCTACCATACGAGCCTGATTGGTGGATTGCTGCAGAGATGGTTGTCCTTCTGGAACATTCTCCGCTCTCCACAGAGGAACACTGGAGCTCTGACAGAGTGACCATCGGGTTCTTAGTCACCTCCCTGACGAAGGCCCTTCTCCCCCGATCGCTCAGTTTAGACGGCCGGCCAGCTCTAGGAAGATTCCTGGTGGTTCTGAACTTCTTCCATTTATGGATGATGGAGGCCACTGTGCTCATTGGGACCTTCAAAGCAGCAGAAATTTTTCTGAACCCTTCCCCAGATTTGTGCCTCGAGACAATCCTGTCTCAGAGGTCTACAGACAATTCCTTTGACTTCAATGCTTGGTTTGTGCTCTGACATGAACTGTCAACTATGGGACCTTATATAGACAGGTGTGTGCCTTTCCACATCATGTCTAATCAACTGAATTTACCACAGGTGGACTCCAGTTAAGCTGAAAAAACATCTCAAGGATGATCAGTGGAAACAGGATGAACCTGAGCTCAGTTTTGAGCTTCATGGCAAAGGCTGTGAACACTTATGTACATGTGATTTTTAGTTTTTTATTTTTAATAAACTTGCAAAAATCTAAACAAAAAAAACCCTTTCACATTGTCATTATGGGGTATTTTGTGTAGAATTTTGAGGGGAAAAATGAATTTAATTCCTTTTGGAATAAGGCTGTAACAACAAAATGTGGAAAAAGTGAAGCACTGTGAAGACTTTCTGGATGTACTGTAGTTTGGGCCATTCAGTACAAGCTCATCCTGTACTCCACACAGGTAGAGGCACTTTTTATTCAACTGACCTGTTAGATTACTTAAAGGTGAACTGCGTTATAGGCTTCAATATGCACAATCCGTGATAATGTGTTACTGAAGCAGATGGTCCTGAACCACATCAGAATGAAAACTGGGTGTGTACGATAATTTTCCCCAAAATACGATAATTTTAAGCTCTGGTATGATACTTCAACATTTCCCATCTGGCAACACTGGTTTCCACCCTCTCGTCAGTCTGGGCTGAGTCTGGCTGCGAGTGGTACGTACTTAAGGCAGCTCATTCATAAAATGAAAATTCACCGTTCCAGTTTGGATTAAGTGTACGCTACTGCTGAGTTATGTTTGATATCAGTTGGGGAGATAAGCCAAGCTAGTTTTTGTCATATATTTTACCTGTGAAGTGTCTTTGGAGAGGTTTTGAGAGCTAGCTAAAATGTGGCTCTGGTGCTGCACATACTGTCTCCCGCCATATTATCTTCATGTGAGGACACACGCTTGAAATGGTCTTTTTCTAGGGTTTCCTCTGGTAACATTTCCAGATTGCGGCCCGCCACACTTTAAATTATGTTGCCACTCTATGAGAAAATATAAATTTAATAAAAAAATATGAAGGAATGACGGTCCGCAAGTGCGCACATGAACAACGGATGTGACTGTCATCTGCGCAGAGTTGAGAAGCGTCCCGCCCGCACGTTCCAGTCGGCAGGCAGAGTGTCTCACTACTACCATTGCTGTCCGAGACAAGCATGAGCTTATCAAAGTACTTTAAATGCAGAAAAAAAGCAGAAGAGGTATGTAAGCAGCGGAGGTATTTGTCATGGTTTTTACCCGCTCGTAACGGGAGCAATAATGGAAGAGTCTCTTCGCTAACAGGGGTGGTTAGGAGATCGAGTTGGTTCATTTTGTCTTCTTTTTAATTATCATTTTTTTCTGTTTTTTTCTTGTTTCAGACAAGAATTAAAAGGAGATGTTTTTACCTTTACCTTAGCCGATATTAATTAACTAATTTATGTTCATTATTCTGTACCTGCCAAGTTAAGATGACCGAAATTCACAGTGTGACTTTAATCCGTCAGCAGCTTTCAGACAAACTAAACGTGCCAACATTTGGATTTCAAAATAAGAGAGGTTTTTCCTGCTTTCTGGGTGGTGAAGAGATTTCTAAAAAAAACTATAAATACATAGAAATATTATAACATAAATAACTGCATCTTTGGTTATTTAAGATCATTTATTTCATTAAATACAATTTTATTAATGTTTTTTCTTTGTAATCAGAGTTAAATTATTGTTCTGTTCTGACTGCAAAATTATGGTCAAAAGTGTAAATTGTTATAAGGAAAAAATAAAAAAATACCACAGGCAGTTTCAAATTTATTAAAAAAACAAAACAAAACAGTAATTTTATTTTAAAAAAAACAGACAAAAATTAGCCAGAAAATAATCCACAAATTTATAATAGTCTCAAATGTACAAGAAAAGTCATTTTTACAAGAGAAATTACAAATTTGAGGAAAACGGTTTCAAATTGAGATAAATTTACAGAGAAAAGTAGAAAACTAAGAAAATTGTTATAAATTTTGAGAAAAACCTCAAACCTTGAAGACTGAAGTCATTACTCAAGTTTTTAAGTGGCTGCTCTTTGTACCCTTGACTCTACGAGAAATTTTTGGTTGTCAACTTTTAATTATTAATTTCATAGCACTGCTTTTACTGGAGTAGAATTTCTGGCTACTATACCCATCTGACCATATAATTTAAGTATGCATGAGTACATTATTATTGTGAATGTGGTTTTTTTCCCCTTCCCTGTTCTCTCAATGGAAAAAAGAAACACTAGAATAAAAATACAAAAAAAATACACATTTTTTTTTGTCATTTATGTAAACCATGACAAAAAAAAAAAAAAAATCCTGCAGGACAAAACATGACACTTGATATTTTCTGACCTGTTTGTATACCACCATAGACAGAGAGAAGATGAATTAGACAGAGCTCAGAGAAGGAAAGATGAGACAGAAGAGAGGAGCCAAGGAGAGGAAGGTGTTCAGACAGATGAAAGAGAGAAGGATGACACCACTAAAAAGTCTAAACACAGGACGCCTGGATGGGACCCCAACTGGCCCAATAATCCAACATTCAACCCTCGGTTGTAACAATGCTTCAAATGGTAGCCAGAGGAAACTGTTTTCTCATGTTAGGGGTGTTGTTGGGACGATAAAGCCCATATTGACAGCATTTTGCTCTCTCTGCATTAACACAGGAATAAACCTGAGTTTGACAAGCCATGTCAGTGTCCAGCTTCTAATTGTGCACCAGAACACAATTAGAAGTGTAGTTGGGATATCCAGACCATTCTGGCTACATTGATGCCGTGACCCGGATGTCTTCACTTCAGATTATCGCCAGAGTGATCACCAGTGGCTGTTGCAAGTAGTAGGGACATATTAAGGACACTGATGTTGTGACAAAAATAGAAATTTTTAATCTACTGTAACAAATGCCAATTTTATTCTAATATAATAACGGTGTCACAGAGCTTTGAAAGTGCATCTTTGTTCTCAGTGTTTATGCCAGACTGTAGCCAGATTTCCTTTTCAGTTACATTTCCTTTATTTTGGTTTGAACAGCACTACATATTTATTGTGTAATTTGGTTTTTGAGTTTATATCCTCATAAGTACATTTGTTTTCCATGTGTGCTAAGTGATGCAGTGGGTTTTGGGTGGGGCCAATTTTTGAGAGCGTTTCCTTCAACTCCTGTTCGTGGTTTAAGTACATTTGGTCACCCTGCATTCTCCTCCACACACGCGCACACAGGTGAATCTCCTCCAAGAAAACACACTGACTGCTGACATGAGTTCCCCAGACATCAGGAGCCATATAACACAGATAACCCAGCAAACTGAAGGGAGTGCTGCAAACCAGATAAAGAAAACATCAACTGTCAAAGATGCCAGATCCACTCGTGCGCCGAGTTTGGACATGGAACAAGGCCAGTCTGAGCTAAACTTAACTGGGGTGAAGTTAGTCATGCAGGCTGATGTCAAAGAGCCACCAGACTTCAAGGGTGATGGAACCAATAAATACACAGTGCATGAATAGGAGGAAATCATGGCCATTTAGTACATGAAGAAGAGAGGCATTCCACTCCAAGAGCACACCCAAGAAATAATGTCAAAATTAATCGGAAAGGCTAGAAATGTTGTCAAGTCACTTTGTGCAGCATCCCATCATTAAACCGTGATGAGAATCCCAAGCTGATCATTGATATCCTCAAACAACATTTCAGTGAGGTAACATATTGTAGCGAACTCAATATGAGCACCCTACTTGGCTTGCCAAGTGGGTTGACCCTATTGGCGACACAGGTAGGGTGCGGGACTCCGGAGCGGGAGGCGTGAGTTCGAATCTCCCGGTGGGACGTCGCCATGTCGAGCAGCACGTTACACTGGTGTCAGAAGTGGGATCTCCTGTCCAAAGCAGTAATGGGGTGCTGACATCGGGACGATGTCGAGAACCAGAGGGGAGTAGTGTAGCGAACTCAATATGAGCACCCTACTTGGCTTGCCAAGTGGGTTGACCCTATTGGCGACACAGGTAGGGTGCGGGACTCCGGAGCGGGAGGCGTGAGTTCGAATCTCCCGGTGGGACGTCGCCATGTCGAGCAGTACGTTACAATATTCTGCCATGCCTCTTGCAGATTTTTACAGCACTCTTCTACTGACCAGGAAAAGCCCAGTGGATTACTGGATCCACTTGAATAAAGCTGTGGATGTGGCAGATGAGTGTTTGAAGAGACAAGGGCGAAGTATTGAAGACCCTCTCATGAAGTTGCAGAGATGTTTGTGAAACATTGTCCTGACCCAGCATTTTTAAGTGTCCTGAAATTTAAAACAGCTGAGAGGTGGACAGCAAATGAGATCCAGGAACATCTAATTGAACATCAGAGAGAAACCAGGATAATGCTTCAAAGTAAAGCAATGCGACCACCACAGCCAAAGCAATTTAGTGCACATGCTGAAACCACAGCAACTGAGGCTGAAACTGCTAATCCCAAAGAGCTTACCTGCAACCAGACGACAATAGGGTCATCCTTGGAGTCCCACAACCTACGGGACAGGCAGAGCACTCAGCTTGAGCAATTAACAGAACAGTGAGATGTATGGACTCATATCAATATGTAGATGTGCCTTGCAGCCTCTTTTGTCCTACAGCCCCGGAGCAGAGAGGAATTCCGGCGCCAGTAATCCTGCTATTGATATGTGTGACTCTAAGGCAAATGTCCATGCTTTCCTGCTGTACTGTGATGCTAATATGCCATGCATGCATTGTCTGTAGCTGAGTATATAAGCTGACTGTATATGGCTCACGCTCTCTCTCTCTTGGACAACTCTAGTGCTTGGTGCTGACCTAGAGACGCAGGGCTCGCTCCAGCACGCTGCCACAGCACTGGGTGAGCCTCCTGATGGAGGATGAATAAAGCACCCTTTTAAACTTCAGTTCGCCGTGTCTACCAGCACTCTTTTCATCCTTCCCACTAGCGTGGAGGAACAAAATAAGGGTCACCAGTGTGGTGGATAAAATAAGTGCAGGCGGACACGGCGAACTGAAGTTTAAAAGGGTGCTTTATTCTTCCTCCATCACGAGGCTCACCCAGCGCTGTGGCAGCGCGCTGGTGTGAGCCCTGCGTCTCTAGAGTGTCAGAATACGAGTGATCCTCCTTAATCCATGCATTAAGGAGGCTAAACAGACCTATAAGAAGAAAGTCGAGGACCATTTTTCTGATAATGATTCGAGACGAGTATGGCAAGGCTTTCACCATATCACAAACTATAAGGGCACCAGCATCATTTCCAGTGACATCAGCGCCTCACTGGCAGAAGAACTGAACTGCTTTTTCACACGGTTTGAGGCAAATACACCTCGCCCGGACCCACAGATGTTATTGAATGCCAGCTCTGATGTGCTTACCACTTATTGGTAGCTTTATTCTTCATATAATCAATTCTTCATTAACTTCAGGCCATGTACCGCAGGCTTTTAAAACGGCTGTAATTAAACCCTTACTCAAAAAACCAACGCTAGATCCAGGAGCTTTAGTTAACTATAGACCAATCTCTAATCTCCCTTTCATTTAAAAAATCTTAGAAAGAGTTGTTGCTACGCAATTATTTGACCACCTGCAGGGAAATGGTTTACTTGAAGAGTTTCAATCTGGGTTTAGAATCCATCATAGTACTGAAACAGCCTTAGCGAAGGTCACTAACGACCTCCTCATTGCATCTGATAATGGACTAGTTTCTGTACTTGTCCTTTTAGACCTTAGTGCAGCTTTTGATACTATTGATCATAATATTCTACTTGATAGATTAGAACACTATGTTGGACTTAATGGAACTTTGTTGCAGTGGTTTAGATCTTATTTATCTGATAGGTTCCAGTTTGTTCATGTAAATGATGAGTTTTCTTTCAGCTCAAAGCTTAGTCATGGAGTTCCACAGGGATCTGTGCTAGGCCCTACTCTTTTTAGTTTATATATGCTTCCGTTAGGCAACATTATTAGAAAGCACTGTATACATTTTCATTGTTATGCAGATGACACACAATTATACCTGTCAATGAAGCCAGATGATACTAATCAATTAGTCAAGTTAGAAGCCTGTCTTAAGGAAATCAAAGCTTTGATGACTTGTAATTTCCTGCTATTAAATTCAGATAAGACTGAAGTCATTCTTGTTGGTCCAAAAAACCTTAGAAATTCCTTTCCAAATCAAACTTTCAGTTTGGATGCAGTTACTCTTTCTCTTAATAGCTCTGTGAGGAACCTTGGAGTTATTTTTGATCAGGATTTGTCCTTCAATTCACATATTAAATTTGTTTCTAAGACTGCCTTCTATCATTTGCGTAATATTGCCAAGATTAGGAGCATCTTGTCTCAGAGTGATGCTGAGAAGCTGATCCACGCTTTTGTTAGCTCGAGATTAGATTACTGTAATTCTTTATTATCAGGCTGTCCTAAAACATCTTTAAAAAGTCTTCAGCTGATCCAAAATGCTGCAGCAAGAGTTTTAACAGGTACTAGAAAGAGAGATCATATCTCTCCGGTTCTGGCCTCCCTTCATTGGCTTCCCATAGAGTTTAGAATTAAGTTTAAAATCCTTCTTCTTACTTACAAAGCTCTAAACAATCAGGCTCCTTTTTATTTAAAAGATCTGATACTACCGTATCATCCTAACAGAGCACTACGCTCCCAAAATGCAGGATTACTTGTAATACCTAGAATCTCCAAAAGTACAATGGGAGGCAGAGCCTTCAGTTATCAAGCTCCTCTCCTGTGGAATCAGCTGCCAATCTGGATTCGGGAGTCAGACTCGATCTCTGTTTTTAAGAATAGGGCTAAAACCTACCTTTTTGATATAGCCTACAATTAGGGAGGGATCATGTGTTTCTGAACCCTCCCTTAGTTATGCTGCTAATAGGTTTAGTCAGCCGGGGGACCTCCAGTAATGCACTGGGCCTCACTCCTTTCCTCACTCTCTATGAAATATTTTTTTTTTGCTGGTCATTAACATTTGTTTGTTCTCTCCCATAGATTGAGTCCCCATCGTGCTGTTTGCTCTCTACATGTCTGTTCTTTTCTTCTTCTCTATCCCCTCACCCCCCAGCCAGTCGCAGCAGATGACTGCCCCTCCCTGAGCCTGGTTCTGCTGGAGGTTTCTTCCTGTTAAAAGGGAGTTTTTCCTCTCCACCGTCGCCAAGTGCTTGCTCACAGGGGATCGCCTGATTGCTGGGGTCTTTCTGCAACTGTGGGGGTCCTCCCTACAGTTGATAGTGCTATGAGATGACTGTTGTTGTGAAATGGCGCTATATAAATAAAGTTGAATTGAATTGAATTGAATTGAATTATCCTGCAGGATCATGAGGTGAGACAGACACTGAGAGCAGTTCACCCGAGAAAGGCTACTGGTCCCGATGGAGTGCCAGGAAAGGTGCTCAGAGCATGTGCAGATCAGCTATGCTCTGTTTTGACTGACATTTTTAACTTGTCTCTCAAGGCAGCCGTTGTTCCACAGTGTTTAAAATCTGCAGTCATTATTCCAGTACCAAAAAAACATACTATTAGCAGTCTGAATGACTATCGACCAGTAGCATTAACACCCATTGTTATGAAGTGCTTTGAGAAAATGGTATTGAAACATCTTTTGCCTAGTCTCCCCCCAGACTTTGATCGGTACCAGTTTGCCTACAGGCGGGGCAGATCCACTGAAGAGGCTATTGCTATAGCTCTCCACTCGGCATTCAGCCATTTAGAAGACAAGGGGAGCTATGTAAGAATGTTGTTTGTTGACTATAGCTCGGCATTTAATACAATTATTCCCAACATTCTCATCACCAAATTGCTTCAGCTTGGTCAGCCTACTCACACTTGTAGCTGGATTAAGGACTTCCTAACAAACAGAATACAGACTGTTAGACTCAAACCCCACCCCTCCTCTACAGTCATGCTTAACACAGGCTCGCCACAGGGCTGTGTGTTGAGCCCCACTTTGTATTCATTGTACACATATGACTGCATACCTGTTTATCCCACAAACATTGTAGTGAAGTTTGCAGATGACACAACAGTAGTGGGGCTCATATCAGGAGGAGATGAGTCCGCATACAGAGATGAGGTCCAGAAACTGGTGAAATGGTGCTCAGATAATAATCTGCTATTGAATACAAAAGAAAATCAAAAGAACTCATTACTGATTTTAGGAAGCATAACAGTGAGCCGCCTCCTCTATATATAGGCAAGGAGCGTGTGGAGAGGGTGGAGGCTTTTAAGTTTCTGGGTGTTCATATTTCTCACAACCTTACCTGGGCAGTTAACACCATAGCTACGATAAAAAAGGCTAAATAACGTCTACACTTTCTGAGGCTCCTCAAGAAGGATGGCCTGAATGCACAGTTGCTGGTTTTATTTTATCGCTCTGCTATTGAGAGCATTCTGTCATATGGCATCATGGTTTGGTATGAGGGCTGTTCAGCCACAGACCGCAAAGCCTTCCAGAGAGTGATGGAGACTGCGCAAAAAATCACTGGCTGTTCTCTCCCTTCTCTGGAAGAGATTTCCAGGTCTCGGTACCTCAACAGAGCTACTGCCATCATTAAAAACTGTGCTCATCCAGGCCATGACTTCTTTCACTTGCTCCCCTCGGGAAAGTGGTACGGATCCCATAAACCCCGGACTACCAGGTTTAATCATAGTTTTTTTTCCCAGCAGCAGTACATATTTTGAACGGATTTATGTAACACGCACAGACTGCTGATATTATTTGTTATTTTGGTTATTTTGTAGCAACAACCCTGTGTGTATAAGCTGATCTTTTGTATTTATCGTTCAGTATGTTTTCATTATTGCTACCTACATATTGTATTCAACTTTTAGGTAATTTTGTTTCAAGCATTATTTATTGTTGTAATTATAAGAATGTTAAATGCATGAGTGAACTGTGAGTGTGATAGTTTGTTTATAGTTTGTTTTTAGGGAGCAGCATCTCAATTTCGTTGCATTGTTCATTAACAATGGAATGACAATAAAGGCACTTTGACTTTGACTTCTCTGCACAGACAGAGAGTGCTTGCATTCAATCCCTTATTACCCTGCTGGACTGTGTGCTGGAACAGAAGGCTCAGTCAGCAGCACCAATCAAAGAACAAGTAAGCTTTCCTAAAAGGAGATGCAAGGTTTGCCAATCCTCTGACTATTCAACAACAATACACTGCAGACAGGAAAACCTCTGCATGAGATTTTTTAAGTCTGGCCACTGGAAAAAGGAATGTCAACAACAGGAGTTATGAAATAATGCCACGCCACGTCCCATCAGGACCCAACCTAGAGATGAGCACGGAGGGGCAAATTTAAACTACATAGCTCACATTTGGAGAGGGGACGTGGGCATGAAAGAACCAACACTCAAAGGAGAGGAAGACTTGAAAGAGGTGCATGCTCATGCCAGAGGACTGTACAGCCATCATTCAAAACATCCACAGAGCTGAGCCTTTTGGCGAATTGCTCCAAGCACCAATAATGATCAATGTTTCTGCACAAATGCAAGGATTACTAGATATGGGATCCATGGCCTGTATGATAAGTGAGGAAGCAGAACAGAGACTATTATGGCCCTTTTCTACTAGTACCTGTTTGGTTCGGTACGCTTTATAGATTTTTCCATTAGGAACTGTAACGGTTTCGGTCTTGATTTTTCAGACCTACTCCTGAGTGGTTCTAAGCATACTGTACTGACCTAAAAATGTGACGTCAAAAGACTGTAGGCCACTGATTGGTCCAGGAAAAATGTCATGAGAGCACCGTTTTAAGGCTGAATTACAGAATCTTGAGCCACCATTTGCAAAGATTCGTCCGTGAGCCAGCAAGCAAGTGTCAGTATAATCAACAACGATAGAATGGCTTCACAGAAATCAGACCCGCAGAAATCAGCACCGTGGTCCAGCAGAGTTTTCTGTGCCTTTTGGCTGATGAGACGATCCAGAGGGAACTAGACAGAGCGACGCGAAATGAATTTACGGCTGCGGGAGCACCCAACTTCAGCAGTTGAAAGCTGTGATATTAGGATATAGAGGATGGTGAGTGATGTGATATGATGTGATATTATGCATCTTTTACGTTATTTATCCCAGCAGTGGAACGTTCACTTTGAACAGACAACAACGTTGCTGCTTGTGTGCAGATAATGAGCTAGCTAGTTAGCCATCAATGCAAACTCCGTGCTCTCCTTGTATTTTGAGCTTGTGTTGACAACATCTGATGAAATAAGCTAGTTGTAATCCTGGTTAAAAAGGTGGTTTTTTTACATGTTGCACTTTTGTGCTGTGCAAGAACTTAAGTTGTGTGTATTTTCTTTGTAGAGTCTGACCAGCATCTGCTCTGACACTGGCAACATTTAGCATGACATGGCAATGTGTTATGACTGGTAAGTTGCACATCCCGTTATTTTTTTAGTAGTGGTGGACAAAGAACTCAAATCCTTTGCTTTTTAAGTTAAAGTTAAGACCAAGTGCCAAAATTAAAGTAGCACAGTTTCCACTTAATGTGAACTGAGATTTATTTGAATATTAATTACAGAATAATTGAAAATGAATGGCACATCCAATAGTAGCCACTGTAAAATAAACAGCTTGTTTATTTTTTTTTTTTTTTGTAAGACCACTTGTGTGATCCTTTATAAGTTATATTCATAATAGTGTATCTTGTACTTTGGGGAATGGCAGTTGTTCAGTCACCATTATAATTTAGTTTATATATGTAGTTTATAGTCTATCGTCAATAAACTCATGCAGTACTATAATAGCAGGACACAATGCAAATATTTGAGACCCATTGTAGTGCTTTCTTCTATATTTTAGCAATACAAGTACAAAACACTGCCCACACTTGAAGCCAGGGCAACACAGCGGTGACAGAGTGGTGGCTAAACTTTTATTGATAAAAATTCCGTATTTTAACTGAGTGACTCCACACTCGGTGATGCACACCCTCAGTTAAAATATGAGATTCCATTCTACTGAAGGTATCAACTCATTCTGATTGCTGAGGCCACAGTAAAAACAGATGATTTTAAACATAACTCAGCCCTTTTAAAATCTACTTTACTGAAGTGCAGCTACATGAAAATTGTGGTTAAATACAACAACAAAGTACTTTATTGTCACATTCCACCACTGGCTTTTAGTAACAAGTGTATTTCCCAGATATGTTTTAAACTTGCTTTAATTATCCACCACCATTTTCTCTCTTTAATCTAGGCAAGAGGAAAATGATCCACCCCAAACTGGACCTTGCATCACTATTTACAGAAATGCAGGATGAAGATCTGTTGAACCCGGTCCAGCTTGAGCGGCACATCCGAGCTGCTTCTCAGTGAGGCAGCGTGGCCGGCGTGTGTGACCATCCTAAGTTTTTTTGTTTTGTTTTGTTTTTACAGTTTGAATTTTGCACATTTTAAATAATCTTGAATTTGCTGCTGATTGTAATAAACAATTTAGTGACTTATGTGTTTGCGTCATGATTTTCTATTTTTTCTGTTAAGACACCGGTGGGAAAAGAGTCAACAGCTCAAACCATTTATCAATGACGTTGAAAATAATGGCTCATTTTTAAGAACAAGTAACCAAGAACAATTATTTTGCTAACTGAAGACTGTATTGTTGGATGTGCCAGTGCAGAAGACCCTGCACACTTTAGTGACAGTACCAGTATATGGAGGAATTCTGGGCCATATTAGCATCTGTACTTTCTAATAATGGGTTTGGGCAGGGGTGTCCAATCATGTGCCATGGAGGGCCAAGACCCTGCAGGTTTTACCTCCAACCAATGTCTTCAATAGCAGATTCCACTGAATTTCTTCCACTGACTGCTGATCAGTGAGAACACCTGCTGAAGAGACTGGGTAGAAGAGAGAACCTGCAGGGTCTTGGCCCTCCATGGCACATGATTGGACCCCCTGGGTTAGGGTTTAATGGGATTTAACATTTTAACACAAACTGCTTTATGGTTCATAATTTTGTTGACAGACTTACACCAAACCAAAAGTGATTTCTCAAACTGCTGGATTGTTCTTAGACAGTTTTTCCAATCTTTTAGTATTTAATTTATGTCACTTGGTGGTAACTTTCACACATAAAACAAAAGTGGAGACACATCTGCAAAAAGTACAAAAGTTTATTGTCAAAGTTCCTAGTGCAATACTAAATGAATACATGTATAGGACATTGTTGAAGCAGAGAATATGTATTTATACAGTATCTACATGTAGTCAGCAATACTCAATATGATGTATCCAGTAAATCCATGTATTTCTCCATGTAACCTTGTGACTGCGTTATTTTAATTACTTTTAATACTAGATCCAGTTTGTTTTGGCTTAAAATGCATCATAGAGCAACCTAGACACCTCACTCATGAACAGCTAAAGGCCCATACCAAATCTCCCCTTTCTGAGTAAAATAATAGAAAAAGCTGTTTTTCAACAATTGTACAACTTCCTGACATTAAATAACTGTATTGATGTCTTCCAGTTAGGTTTTCGGCTACACCACAGCAGTTAGACAGCTCCAGTAAAGGTCCCTAATGACATCTATTTCAATACAGATTACATAGGGTTACAAAAATAATTTTTTTGTAAGTTGTCTGTGTTTTTTCAACTGATTTAAGACAATTTTGCACCGCTCAATCTGAAAATGACATCGATTTCTCTTGATCAGGTCAGGTCTTTATGCTAAGTTGATTTTTTGAAAATCTGATCTTCTGACTAAATTGATTAAACATTACAAACTTTGATTACTGTAAATTGAATAGTAGACATTGGTAAAAGTAAGTACATGTAAACTGAATGTTACGTCATCATTGTTCAAAATTCAGAGCTTCAACTTCCGTTTATTCAAACCTCTAGAATGCTCACCAGCAGGGATGTGTCTCTTCAGAGTCCAGCAGTAATCAGCTATCATGACAATTTATGACATGTCATAAATTGGCGCATGCAAACTCTTCAGAGTTCGAGAAATTTCAAGAAATTAAAAAAAAAATTGCATCATACAAAGCAAAAATACCCGTTCATGTTAACAAAAACATTAAAAACAACATGTGGCCATAGTTCAAAAAGTTGACCTGACTGAGCAAAACCAATGTGATTTTTGGATTCAGCACATCAAAATTGTCCTAAATCAGCTTATAAAACCTCGACAATAAATTTGGTGTTGACCAGTGTTATGCATTTTAAACCAGATAATGTATTATAAACCAATTGTTGGTTTATTTGTCAGGGACAATGTACAGAAAAGAAAAAAAACCATTAAACACAGGGTAAAGATGCTCTGTACCAGATTCTAGCATTCTCACTAATTTCCATCTGTAGTCCCTGGGGCAGGCAGGAAGGTATCAGGTTCAGGTTCAGGTTCAGGTTCCTTTATTTGTACCCATAGGTAGATTTGTTTTGCAGTCTGGTGACATCCATATTTACAAACCACAATTACATTTAGCATATACACAAACACAGGCACACATGAAGCTGACTATAAACACGATAAAAATACTCAAGGCTCCATCAATCAGGGTATAAAAAGACAAAGAGATGGGAGAAAAAACAGAGGTAAGAGAGAAGGGTCATATTAAAAGTTAAAAACTAGTCAAAGAGGTTAAAAACTCAAAGGTCTAAAACCCAATAAAATATTTAGAACCCAAATAACATCCTACAAAAATAAGTAAATATAAAATGGAGTTAATAAATCGTCGGCCTCCGTCGATCTATGATGACCATGGAAGAGAATCCTAAACGTCTACTCTGCTGGAACAGCACCGCCTGTGGCTGAAGAGGCCAATGCGCACCGGTGTTCTACCTTCCAGCGTTGGGCGTTGGTAGGATTCAAGCCTGGGCAGGAAGATATGGAGGACAAGATGAGATGAGATGAGATTCAACTTTATTGTCATTACACATGTATATATATAGATATATATATATACACATATATACATATATACATATATCTATCTATCTATCTATCTATCTATATATATATATATATATACACACACACACACACATATATATATATATATACTGTATGTTACCCATGCAGCACGTCCCCCCTCTCCACGCCACTGATGAATCCAAAGGAACAGCAGGGCTGCTATAGTTTGGCACCAGCGCCGTCGCAGGAGCTGCCAGAACGATGTTGAGCACAACAGAGAACTGCCTTAGGGGCTCCGACTCCAGATTTTTCCTCAGGGTTGACTCCCGAAGCCTTTCCCGTGACCGGGTGTGCCACAAGGCAGCGGAGGTTTGAAATCAGGGTTTACCTTCCCCTAGATGGGCTACTTTCCCAGGTTGACGAGCCACCATCTACCCGAAGCATCTGGTTTTAAGGCGCCAGAGATCCGCCCTCGCCCCTTCTCCTATTAGTAAAAGCAGTTCCGCCGGGCTTAGAGAACTAAACCACACGGGCAGGTAAGGAGTTGGACTTAGTTGTCAGAGGCTTTTCGAGATGCATGCCGTAAGGAGCATTTTATGAGCACTGGTAGCTTAACCCCAGTGCCACTCCTGGCTATGACAACCTTGGAACCAGCCCGCCGAGGGTCTCTTTCTCCCCTCCCCCGTGTGGAGGAGGGGGGGAGTCTCCCGAGGCTCTGCCCGGCTCTCTGTCCCAGTCCCTCCGCCGGGAGGGAAGGAGGAGGGCCGGCTGGCGCAGCGCTCCGGCCGCTGCCGGCCCCTGTCCGAGCCACCTCCGTCTCGGCGGTCCCTCCCAGGGGCTGACGGGTGCCCGTCGTGGAGCTCGCTGGGGGCTGGCGGTTCGGTGCGCCCGCCACCGCGGAACTCCGACCTAAGCGCGGCGCGCGGCCTCACCCCAGCCTTCGCGCCACGTGCCTCCGGGTACCCAACTCTCCTCCCTTCTCTGGCAGGAGCACGGGGGGTTTAATGTCTCCTCCTCCATCCTCCCTGGCGGGGATGGAATGGAGCCCCCGGGGGTTCTGTGTAAGTTAATAAATAGGTACCTAAATTATGTGCAATATATTGTTACAACTTGTTCAACTCTTTGACAGCAGCAGGAACAAAGCTGTTTTTGTAGCGCTCAGTTTTACTTTTTGGGACAGCAAACCTCCGTCTTGAGGGAAGAAGCTGAAAGTTGCAGTGCAAAGGATGGGAGTCATCATTTAAAATGGAGGCAGCCATCCTCTGTACCTGTCTGGTGTACAGGGATGTCAGGCTCAGCTGTGACTCACCAAGCAAACGACTGGACCATCTAACTACCTGATCTAAGGATTTCCTCTGTTTCAGTTTTATCTGACCAAACCATGACACTAAAGAAAAGGATAAAACAGATTCAATAAAAGCCCGATAAAACATTGCCATTATGGTTCGGTCAATTTGGAAGCGTGCAAGTTTCCTCAAGCAATGCAAATGTTGCTGACCCTTTTTGCACACCCTTTCACAGTTCTCTTCAAAGTTTAAATTACTATCAATAATCGTCCCAAGATATTTGTAGGATTGTACACATTCGGTGGTCTGGCCTTTTAGTACGGTGACTTTGTGCCTGGGAGTTTTCCTCCTAAAGTCAACAATCATATCTTTAGTTTTTGTCGTATTCAGCTGCAGGTAGGAATCCTCACACCAGTGAACAAAGTCATCAACTACTGGGCCGTGGCCACTCTCACCATCCTGGAGGAGACTGACAATAACTGAGTCATCAGCACACTTTATAATGTGTCTGTTGTCATGTCTGCTTCGACACATGTTTGTGTACAGGATGAAGAGTAGTGGTGACAACACACACCCCTGAGGAGAGCCAGTAGAAGAGCACTTTAGGTCAGACAATGTACCATTGACCCTTACTCTCTGCGTCCTGTTGGTTAAAAAATCCAGAATCCAACCCACCAGATTATTGCTCAAATCAAATTGTTGCAGGAGCCTTTCAACTAAAATATGAGGTTGGATTGTATTAAAGGCGGAAGAAAAGTCCACAAATAAAAGCCTGGCGTGTGTCCCATTAAAATCCAGACATTTAAAAAGCATGTTAAACAGAGTGACAGTGGCATCCTCCACTCCTCTGTGAGGCCTTTAGGCAAACTGCAGAGGATCCAATGCATGTTCAGTCTGCTTTAGGACCTCACATCTGACCAGTTTTTCAAAAATTTTCATTAAAATTGAAGTCAAAGCAACTGGTCTAAAGTCGTTTACCGTTTTAGGACAGCTGGATTTTGGAACGGGAACAACCACGGCTTCTTTCCAGATCTTAGGCACATGTTGTGTCTGTAAGGACTTATTGAAAATGTAATGAAATATAGGACTCAGTTTATGTGCACAGGACTTTACCAAGCGCCCACATATATTATCAGGGTTCCTGACCTTTGTTCACTTTTACAGCACAGAACTCACTTTTAACATCCTGCACCTCAATTTTAAAGTGCTGATTGTCTTTGAGTTTCTGTTTCAAATCTTGGGTTTCTGTGCTAAAATCAAAGGAGTCAAAATGACCATAAAAACAATTAAGAGCATTAGCCAGCTCTGTGTCTGAATTAAAACCATCTAAAAACACACGATTACTGCGCTCTGTGCTCTGAAGGCCTGCAATAGTTTTCATACTGGCCCAGGCTGAACCAAGTTTCTTTGTTGCCATCTTGCTTTCCAACTGTGATTTATAATTATGTTTTGCTCTTAAAATTTCGGCCTTCAGCTCTTTTATGGCAACCTGTAGCTCAGAAACAGACCCCTGTTTAAAGGCAAGTGCTTTCCTCTGTAAGCAGGATTTAACTGATTTTGTAACCCATGGCTTGTTGTTGGGATATATTTTGACATGTTTACGTGGAACAATCTTATTTTTACAGAAAGCCTTGTATGAGCATGTGACATCCACCAAAGAGTCCAAATCATCTCCGCAGGCCAGTGTGAACATTTCCCAGTCTGTACAGTCAAAGCATTCCTGGAGGCTGTGCACTGAATCTTCTGTCCACACATCAATGTCTCTCGTCTCCACCTTGCCTCTTCTGAGAGCAGTTTTATATGTGGGCAGCAAATGTACACAGTTGTGATCTGAGGATCCTAAAGGAGGAAGGGGGAGTGATTTATAGGCCCTCTCTATGGATCCATAGCACAGGTCCAATGTCTTTTTTCGCCTGGTTGGGCAGGAGACATACTGATAAAAGTTTTTAAGTGTCTTCTTTAAAGAAACATGGTTAAAATCCCCAAGAATGAAGTTTGGTGCCTCTGGAGAAATTGACTGCAGCCGCTGCACCACATCAAAGATGGTGCTGGAGGCAGAGTCAGCGTCTGCCCTTGGGTGGATGTACACAGTCGTGATGAAAAGCTGGGGGAACTCGCGAGGCAAATAAAAGGGGCGTAGCGATACAGACAGAAGCTCCACATCGGGTGTACAGATGCGCTCTCTGACTGTGACAGATGTGCAGTACTGCTTATTAATATATAAACATACGCCACCCCCCTGACGTTTCCCCGTTACCTCTTCCTGCCGATCCGAGCGCAGTGGGGCTCCAAAGCCGTCAATCCACAGGTCTGCGTCTCGGTCATGCGCAGTAAGCCAAGACTCGGTATAAGCCATGACACAGCAGTTCTTAAAGTCCTTCTGGTAGCGTACATTCCCTTGAATTTCATCCACCTTGTTCTTCAGAGATTGTACGTTCCCAAAAATCATAGAAGGAAGAGGAATGTTACCAAACTGACGTCTTCTCAGGTGCAATTTCACGCCTCCACGCTTTCCGCGTTTCCTTCTCCCGTCTGTCTTTTCACCGCTGTGTCCATGAACGTCTCTCAAAATAAAGTCCAGCAATTGCGGCTTAGACTCAATCACAGACGCTGCATCAACCGTGTTTAAATGCAGCAACATGTCCCTGGAATAATGTATTCTGCCCGCCATGATCCCAATCGTGTTTACCTCAGAGACAAAGAGCCGGAGGAAAAGTAGCAGCAGTGCAAAAAAGGGGAGGAAGCCCATATTGATGGAACCAGGGAGCTCTTCGCCATACAGTCCACAAACATTCCAGGACAGAAACGACACAGAGAATTTCGTAAAAACACATTAAAGTGCATAAAAACAGACACACAGACGACGGACTATTTCACCAGTTGCCGGTCGCTGCGTGCACATGCGCCCAAAGGTATTAAAAGAAAAACAGTACATATCGAAAGCAATTCAGGCTGGGTTTCAGAAACTGCTGAGCCTGAAACAAGCAGGGACTAAGTTTAAAGGTATACAGATAAGAGAGACTGCACACTTAAAACAATTTAAGAGTACAATTTCTTAATGCCTTTTGAGGGAGAGAGTCAATTAATTAAATAAAGCCAAGGTAAACTGAAGCTGTCCCTTTTTCCAAGCATGCTTTAACTACCTAAACTTTGATACTTTTTGGATTTTTCTTTAAAACTTCGACACCATCCCTAGGGATTCATGACTAGTGGAAGTAATTTTTATCTTTTCTATAGCCAGCCAAGCTATGATTTTCTTCTTTAATCTTAATTTTTCTGTAAGTCAAGTGTGATCACACTTTTTAGAGCTTAATCCATTTTTAAGGCTTCCTTGTGGCTGTCCTGCACTGCCAAACGCTGGCCTAGAGGAAATCCATTGTTCCACAGCCGCCTCCAGCAGACACGAGCTCCGGGCCCGAACCAGGCCCCACCTCATGGAGGATTTCCTGGCCAAGACCCCGGGGCACAGGATGGCAGGGAGAACCATTGCTGCCAAGGCTCGTCTCCAGCCCAGGTTTGACCAAAGCCATGCTACAAGAGTCACTCCTCCCACGCCTGTGACCCCTCCTGGGGCTCGACCAGTCTGTCCTGATCCAAGCCTCTTGGGAGCCAAGACGCCAAGAGAGTAAGGCAGTTAACCGCATTAGCTCCAAGGAAAGCCATAACCTTTTTTCTATAACTGTTGTCCTTTTTTGAGGATAAGGTAAAGTTAATCTGTTTTTTCTTTTTCTTAGCATTTTTCCATATTCCTTTTTCCTTAACTTTGTGTTATATTTAATTTTTGCCACTATTCTCACTTCACCAATTCCCAATTCAAACACACAATCACACTTTACCCTTATTCCACATATGCAAGACCTGTAAATATGTAAATGTTGCTGTTTCTTCATATATGCGAAATTACCACTGCTCATGCTTTTATTGATTATCTTGTCATGGTCTGAGCGCCGATCTCATCCGCGCTCGCGTCATGCAGTGTTTTCTCCCCATTCTTTAGTAATTCCTTGTGGGCTCTCTGAGCTCTTATTTTGACAGCGTCTCTGCGGGGCTTCCGGCTGTCAGAGCCGAGCTCAGCAGGGACAGCGGGCCTTGATCTGATTCAGCTGTTGACGACTCATCAGCTGATTAATTATCTTGCCCTATTTTAGGGAGCAGCTTCCATCTCTCAGGGCTGCGATCTCGTCAGACATTCGTCAGACATTCGTCAGACGTTGTCCGACGTTCACTCATTGAACATTCGTCTACTCTCTTTCATCACAGTAAGTGTTTTCCCTGGGACTCCATATCCTGTGTCTAGTTCTAACCTTAGTTGTGTTTTTGCCTCCGTGGCTCATTATTTTGTCATCTGTCTTCCATTAATAAATTATGCAAACTCATCGGCGGCCTATAGCGTTTAATTAGCGGTCCGCGAGGACCACACCATGACATATTGTCCCATTTTACAAGCTATACAGATATCTATTGTCATTTTGGGCTCTCCTGTAATAAATTTACTGACCTCTTCATCGGCATATTCTCTGTCCAGATTCTAGAATCACACAGTGTCAAGAACTTATGCCCAGATTAAGAGACTGATCAAATATTGCCAATAAAATTATTAACTAAGGTTTAACTTACTAATTGCCAAATTCTTAAGCTTAAGTCTTGGTCTATAGGAGTTTCCACCTTTATAAAATGCGGATGGTGCCTCAACTCGTGTTACAAACGAGGTAATGCAAGAGTTATTAATAATGACTAATTCCAACTATTTATTGTTCATAAACATATGCATATTAATGGTGTCCCCACATGATGCTAATATATTCTGGGAAATCTGGGTGTGGTTCTGGACTCAGACCTGAATTTTAGCAGCCACATTAAGACAGTAGTGAAGTCAGCCTATTATAACTGAAAGAACATAGCAAGGATTAACCTGAATTGACTATCGACCAGTTCCCCTCACATCTCATGTGATGAAGGTCCTAGAGAGACTGGTCTTAGCACACCTGAGGCCACAGGTGAAGACGTGGCTGGACCATCTGCAGTTTGCATATCAGTCCCATTTAAGAGTTGAAGATGCAGCCATCTGTCTGCCGCAGTGAGTTTATTTGCACCTGGATGGCAGAGAAGATACTGTGAAAATCACATTCTTTGATTTCTCCAGTGCCTTGAACACATCCAGCCAATTCAATTCAATTCAGCTTTATTTATACAGCGTCACAAGTCTTATCTGAGTTAAATAGTAGAAAATTACAAGTCATCCAAGCTTTGATGTCCTTAAGACAGGCATCTAACTTGGCTAATTGATTACAATCATAGGGCTTCATTGACAGGTATAGTTGTGTGTCGTCTGAGTAACAGTGAAAATGTATACAGTGCTTTCTAATGATATTGCCTAATGGAAGCATATATAAACTAAAAAGAGTAGGGCCCAACACAGATCCCTGTGGAACTCCGTGACTGAGCCTAGAGTTGGAAGAAAATTCATCATTGATGTGGACAAACTGAAATCTATCGGACAAGTAAGATCTAAACCACTGCAACGGAGTTCCATTTAGTCCAACATAGTGTTCTAATCTATCAAGTGGAATGGCATGATACTGCCATAGATGGCATGATACTTCCGGTTGTGGCATGTAGGGTGAGGACGCACAGGTAAAGGCTCCCAGTTCGTTTCTTGCTTTAAAACTCAGTTTAGCTCAGTTTAGAGCTAGCGTTTTGAGCTGTTGCTTTGTCACTACCGCTGGAGAATAAACCTGCTCGTGCAAAAAAAGAGAGAAATTGCCAGTCTCATAACTTAATATTGTAGTGGCTGGTGAAGCAATTCATCAGTCCCCTCACACTCCGGGAGAACAAAGGGATTTCTGCCACGTGTTTGTTTTTTTTTTACGATCACGATAAACGAACATTGGCCGGGATCATGGGTCCCAAGAAAGCTCAGCAGACTGAGGAGGTGGACAACATCAAAAGATCACTGGACTTCTTGGCTGAAGAGATTTCTGATGTTAAGCTGCAGCAAAAAAAAACATTCTGGACTTGGTCGAGGAGGTGAAAGTGCTGCGGATCCAGAACGCCGAGAAGGACAAGAGGCTGGCATATCTGGAGAGCAGAGTGTCGGAACTGGAGCAGAACACTCGGATGAACGACGTGATCATCACGGGGCTCCACATTAAACCCCGATCATACGCGCGAGCGGTGGCCGATGAATCCACGGAGCAACAAGTGGCGGCCTTCCTACAGTCCAAAGGAATCCAGCTGGACTGTAACACCATTGAGGCCTGCCACCCTCTGCCCAGGAAAAATGGCGACAAACCGGCTGTGATCATGAGGTTTGTCAACAGAGAACACAAGACTGCACTGCTGAAACAAGGTAGGAAACTGAAAGGAACAAACATTTACATAAACGAGCACCTTACAAAAGAAAACGCAGAAATAGCCAGAAAAGCAAGATACCTGAGAAAGCAGAAAAAGATTCAAAACACCTGGACATCAAACTGTAAAATATACATCACATTAAACAGATCACCTGAAGAAGCCAAGGTCATTAACATCCGTAATATTATGGAACTGGACAAATATCAATGAATGTTATGAACTGGAGTCACAGCAACAAGAGACAATTGTAGGACACTGAAGGATTATACTCATCTGCTACAAGACATTCAACAACATGAATCAAAAGATCAACAAACAGGAACAACAGGAACTGAAAGTTTTTGAATATACAGATGACAACCCACAGGACGTAGAATATAACATAGACCCTGATGATAATTTATTTAGCTCCATCAATAATGACTGTAGTTACAACACATATGAACAGTTTAACACAATGGTCACATCTGATTTCAATATTTCTATGATCCACTTCAACAGCAGAAGTCTCTATGCCAACTTTAATAACATTAAAGATTATTTACATCAGTTTAAAGAGCCATTCAATATTGTGGCAATATCAGAGACGTGGCTCAGTGAAGAGAAAGGAGTGGATTTTACCATGGATGGCTATGAATTAAATTATATAAATAGAAAAGTCAAAAAAGGAGGAGGAGTTGCAATTTATGTTGACAAGAGCTTGAAATACAAGGTTGTTGAAAATCTGTCAGTAACTGTGGATGATTTATTTGAATGTATTACAATAGAAATCTGTCTGGACAATGTGAAGAATATAGTAGTGAGCTGTGGATATAGAACACCTGGATCAAACATTGACTTATTTAAGGATTGGATGGAAAAACTGTATGCAAAACTAACTCATAAAGTTATGTTCATCTGTGGGGATTTCAATATTGATCTGATGAATTCAAAACAACATAGTTTGACAGAAGAATTTATCAACACAATGTACAGTATGGGCTTACATCCAACAATTACCGGACCTAGCAGAATCACGTCGCACAGTGCCACACTAATAGATAACATATTCACTAACATTATGGAAAATAATATCAGGAGTGGGCTTTTATTGAATGATATCAGTGACCACCTGCCGATTTTTGTTGTCTATCAATGTGATTATAGGAAGAAAAAGTATACCAAAAATATTAAATATAAAAGAATAAGAACCGAAGAATCAATGTATTTACTGACAAAGGAATTATTAATACAAGATTGGAAGATAGTTTATGATGAAAATGACATAAATAGAGAATATGATAAATTTTTACAAATATTTCAATCATTGTACAATAAAAACTGTCCTATAAAACAATACAGTGACAGACAACAAAAGAAAAATATTCTTTGGGTCACCAAGGGGTTAATAAATGCATGTAAAAAGAAGAATACATTATATAAACAATTCATTAAGTGCAGAACAGTGGAGACTGAGATCAAATATAAAAGATATAAAAATAAGCTTACTAATATAATGAGGACCTGTAAGAAAGAATATTACAACAGAATATTATAGGATAATAAAAATAACTTAAGAGGAATATGGCAAGTACTCAATGGGATTATTAGTAATCAACCTAAGAATGCTAATTATCCAGAATATTTTATTGAAAATGGCAATTTGATAAATAATATGGAGGACGTGGTCAGTGGTTTCAATAAATTTTTTGTAAACGTTGGTCCTAAATTAACAAAATCAATAGTGACACCAGAAACAAACAACAGTGGTTCTGTAAATGAAATAGAAGATATAAATCCAAACACAATCTTTTTGGGTGCAGTTACTGAAAAGGAAATTATCGAGACTGTGAGTAAATTTAAGAACAAAAAAATCAACGGACTGGAATGAAATTGACATGACAATAGTGAAAAAAAGTAATTGAAGGAATTGTTAAACCACTCACCCACATCTGTAACCTGTCATTTCAAACTGGTAAATTTCCAAACAAAATGAAAATAGCAAAAGTGCTATTTTGGGCTGCACGGTGGCACAGTGGTTAGCACTACGGCAGCACAGTTTACCCTTGGCCGGGGGATCGTGGGATCGTGGGTTCAATCCCAGCCCCCGACCAACAGTGATTTGTGTGGAGTTTGCATGTTCTCCCCGTGTTTGCGTGGGTTTACTCCGGGATTTCTCCGGTTTCCTCCCACATGCCAAAAACATGCAGGTTAGGTTAATTGGAGACTCTAAAGTGGCCCTAGGTGTGAATGTGTGTGTGAATGGTTAAGGGATTGCGCCGTATCGTGGCTGCTTCATCCATCCAGGTGGTGGATGACCCTCAATTTCCCCTCTGGGGATCAATAAAGTATACTAAAAGTAATACCTCTGTACAAAACAGGAGACAGTCATTGTTTCACAAATTACAGGCCAGTCTCTTTACTCTCACAATTCTCCAAAATACTTGAAAAAATCTTCACTAAGAGACTGGATGATTTCATTGAAAAACACAACCTCCTTACAGACAGCCAGTATGGTTTTAGAGCAGATAAATCTACATCTTTAGCACTGATCGAACTTATAGAAGAAATTACTAGTTGTATAGATAAAAAAAGTTTGCTGTAGGAGTATTTATAGATTTAAAGAAAGTTCTTAACACCATTGACCACAGAATACTACTAAGGAAACTGGAAAGGTATGGGATAAGAGGGGTCGGACTGAGTTGGGTGGAAAGTTGTTTAAGTAACAGACAACAATTTGTACAAATTGGTGAGCACAAATCCCCCTTCATGGACATCACTTGTGGTGTGCCCCAGGGGTCAGTTTTGGGACCCAAACTCTTTATTTTGTATATAAATGACATATGCCAAGTATCAAAAATTCTGAAATTTATTTTGTTTGCGGATGACACAAATATCCTTTGCACTGGTGAGAATTTGCAGCAGATTTTAGAGGTGGTCACAACTGAAATGAAAAAGTTAACGCAGTGGTTCAACAAAAATAAATTATCTCTAAATCTAAAAAAAACAAAGATTGTGTTGTTTGGAAATTATAAAATAAATCATGAAATAATGGTAACGATAGATGATACCAGAATAGAAACAGTACAGGAAAATAAGTTTCTGGGGGTGACGCTAGACAATAAAATCTGCTGGAAACCTCACATCAGTCACATCCAGGCCAAGTTGGCAAAATGTATAGGCATACTGGGGAAGACAAGACACATCTTGGACTATAAATCATTGTCCTTACTGTACAATTCACTGTTTCTACCTTATCTTAACTACTGTGTAGAAGTCTGGGGAAACACCTACAAGACCAACCTACAGTCAATATGCACATTACAAAAAAGAGCTATAAGGATAATAAATAATGTAGGATATAGAGACCATACCAATTCGTTGTTTTTAAAGTCACATGTCATAAAGTTCATCGATTTAGTTAAATTTAAGACAGCACAAGTCATGTACAGGGCAATTAATAATCAACTCCCAACTAATATACAAAAAATATTCAAAAAAAGAGACAATGTTCATAATTTGAGAGGAGACTTAAATTTTACAAAACCCAAGATACGAACAACCAAGAAAAGTCTGTGCATATCTGTCTGTGGGGTGGATTTGTGGAACAGTCTGGAGCCAGAACTGAAACTATGTACAAACAGAAATCAATTCAAAAAGAGGTATAAACATTATTTGCTGAAAGGATATATGTTAGAAGGGCAGTATTTATATGTACGATTCACTATGCTCACTATGGGACACTATGGAATGGTGGGTGGGACAGCACTGTGTATATCTGTGTTGTTTGAGGCTGGTTTTGATGTATGGACATCAATGTATGCTAGGATGGATGGGTGTTAATGTTGATATGTACAAAATACAGTTAATTGTTTACTTTGGGTCTTAAATGTGGTAATTTGTATATAATTCACATGGGTGTATTTATGGAAAAGAGGAGTTGGAATTAATAAGTGTTCACTTCTTCCTTCTCCCTTTCGAACACTGTATACTGTTACTTTATTGCATTTGTCATTTGTTTTGTTTTTGTTATACTTTTTTGTTCGAAATAAAGTATCTATCAATCTATCTATCTATGATCGATAGTGTCAGAGGCTGCACTAATATCTAAAATGACAAGAACAGAAACAAGTCCATTATCAGATGCGATCAGGAGGTCATTAGTGACCTTCACTAAGGCAGTTTCAGTGCTGTGATGAACTCTGAACCCAGATTGAAACTCCTCAAACAAACCAACTCCCTGCAAGTGGTCAAACAATTACGCAGCAACAACTCTTTCTAAGATTTTTGAAATGAAAGGCAAATTAGAGATTGGTCAATAGTTGGCCAGATCGAGTGTCGGTTTTTTGAGTAAGGGTTTAATTACAGCAACTTTAAAAGCCAGTGGTACATAACCCAGAGTTGAAGAAGAATTAATTATAAGAAGAATACGGCTACCAATAATTGGGAAGATAATTTTAAATAACCTGGTAGGAATAGGGTCCAAAAGGCAAGATGAAGGCTTAGATGAGGAAATTATTTTATCCAACTCTAAGAGGTCGATTGAAGTAAACTTATCTAAACAGATATCAATTGAGGGAGTTGTAGTAGTAAACCCCTTGCACTCCCGGCAATTTTCCTAAAAAAGCCAAAAAATAATGTGCCCAAAGTAAATCGAAAGCTGTTATTCAACCCTTTGCAGCATCTTCATGGGGTTGGTCTCATTTAAAAGAAAACACTTTGAATTTTTTGGCAAAAAAAACATAATCTCTCTACGTGCTCAGGCCACTGAGTTACAGTCATCTAAACATACTGAACTTGAAGAAAATAAATTTGGACATGGTGTTTTTTTGGATACAAATGCTTGCAAATAACACACAGCTGTCAGATCCGGCTGGAAAATGCAACAGAAATGTAGAACCAAGTGTTATCCAGCTGAGGTCCAAATTTTGTAACAATACCACAAAAAATGAATATTTTACACAGCTTTTTTCTCAGGTTGTTCCCAGGCGTTTTGGAACTGTGCCAAATTGTGCCAGATGGCACAGTTTGGAAAAACGTCTGTAACTTTTGAATAATTCAATGTAGAATCTTCATTTTAGGCTCTAATGAAAGGTCACACTCAGGGCTGTGTGTGTGTGTGTGTGGGGTCCCACCCCCCCCCGCTACCAAGGACGGAGTTCGGCCCTTGCTACATGACGGATTACACTCGTTGCATGTTTCCACAGCAACGCTGTCACAGCGGCTTCCCCCCCCCTCGCTACTGTGTGTGTGTGTGGGGGGGGTCGTCCCCCCCCCCTCGCTACGGAGGACGGCCATCTCTACATGATGGAATAGACTCATATGTCTATGTGGCGACCGCTGCGCAGACAGCACGGCTTCCCCCCGTGGACCGGGGGCGTTCGGACCGTGAACGCCCCCCCCCGCTCCTCTTCTGCAGCGGGGGGGGGGGGTGGGGGCCTTCACGGTCCGAACACGACAAATGAACCGTTTATCGTGGCGCACGAAGTGCGTGCGCCGTACAGTTGTAATTTACCGATCGGTCAAAAGTCATTTTTGGATTACAGTTTTCAGGGAGAAATAATAATTTAGCTTATAACACCTTACCTCTTCACAGCAGCAGAGTCCTGGCGAACTTCTCTTCCCCATTGTCAGACGAACGCGATGCTGGTCCGCTCGTGGATCCCGATCAAAACATAATTCCAATATTGCGGTTTTGGTGAATGATTTACGACCTTTGTCGTCGGCCCCGTTGGTCTATGATGACGGAAGAGAATCCTAAACGTCTATTCTGCTGGAATGAGTGCAGGTCCCACTTGTGGGTGGTCTCCATGCTGCGGGGTCTGTAGCAGATTCGTCCAGCGTCCTTTTTCTTCATCTGCTGCAGCAGTCAGTCTCTTTTCACCCAGCCCGAATTTCTGTGCTTCATTTGGCTCCTGCATTCACAGTAGGCGGGTCCTCCTTCCTAGGTTTTCATTCATTGGCTCTTCATGGTTTCAGAAACCCAATTCAAGGCTCTTATTAGTCGAATGAGAGGTCAATCAGATGAACTAATCTGTTCGCAGCTGTGTCTGCAGCTTTTTTTTTTCAGTGGCGCTTGGACGCCAACACCACCTACATCACCACAATCTGGACTATGCGTCCGAGTGCGAACGAGGGTGCGCCCTTGTGCGTCCTAGGACGCAGAGACTTGCCCGCCCGTGGAACAACGGCGCGCAAGTGGTTAATGAACTTGAGTTTATGGTAGGAAGAATCTGACTGATTTCATCTCTAATAGATAAAATTTTATGATTGAAGAAGTTCAGAAAGTCCTGACTGGAAAGCTCAGAGGGAATGCGAGGATTGACTGAGTCCTGGCTCTTTGTAAGCCTGGCTATAGTGTTGAAGAGAAACCTGGGGTTATTCATGTTCGCTTCTATTAATGCAGAATAATAGCTTGATCTAGCTTTTCTAAGAGATTTTTTATAGATTAAGAAATGATTTCTCCACGCTAAATATAATTCATCTAAATTAGTAGAACGCCATTTCCTTTCCAATTGATGAGTTTTCTGTTTTAAGCCACGAGTTTCTGAGTTAAACCAAAGGGTAAGAAATCTCTGGTTAGACCTTTTCTTTTTTAAAGGGGCTACCAAATCTAGAGTCCGATGCAGAGAGGCTGTAACACTATCAACCATGCTATCAATTACGAATGGAGCAGACTCTCCATCATTTATTTCTGTTGTTTCTGTTGTGTTGACCCATGACATAGAGGAGACAATCTGCAAAAATTTAGCAACAACGTCATCAGAAAGACATCTGCTGTAGTAGTATTTTTGTTTAGGAAACAAGTGATCAGAGATGATGAAATCAAAAATTAACAGATAATGGTCAGACAGTACAGGATTATGAGGAGACACTACCAGATTTTCTATATCTATACCATAAGTCAAAACAAGGTCCAGTGTATGGTGGAGATAATGGGTAGAATTTTTTACTTTCTGGGAAAACCCCATTGAGTCTAAGATTGAATTGAATGCCTTATTAAGACAGTCACTCTCTACATCAACATGTATATTAAAGCCTCCTACCATAATTATTCTATCAGATTTCAGCACTAAATCAGCTAAAAATTCTGCAAATTCGGATAGAAACTCTGAATAGGCCGAGGGAGGACGATAAATTATGGCAAAGAAAATTGGGTTCAAGTCAAGATTGCCAACAAACTCCACACTGAGGACCAAACCTTCAAAGGAATTAAAACATGATTTTTGTTTAACATTAACTAGTGATTTAGAATGGAAAATTGCTGCTACTCCACCTCCACGACCAGAACCTCTGGGGTTATGACAGTTTAAATACCCAGAGGGAGTTGATTCATTCAAACCAACATAGTCATCTTGCCTGAGCCAGGTCTCTGTGGGGGATAATAAATCGATCTGATGATCAATCAACAGATCATGAACAAGAAGAGACTTAGGAGTTAGAGACCTAATATTTAATAAACCACATTTAATTTTTAAATTTTGGGGAGGAACAGAGGCCAATTTATTAAATTTAGGGACTTGAGGTTGGATTTAAATTTTACCAACATTTTGTTTAATCAATATGGAATGTTTATGCATTCTATTTTTATTAACTTTTTTATTAACTTTGGGGGGGGGGCAGAAAAAGGTTCTCTATTTTTTCCAAGTTGTGTTGTATTTGTCCTGGGTTACAATATTTAGGGCAATGGGAGACAGACACAATCTCTGTAGAGTTATAAATCGAAGGCTGATCCAAACGGTGAAGATTATTTGAATTAATGGGATTAATATGAGAAGTGGAAACAGAACCAAAAAAGGGAAGGTTGGCAAACCCAGATGCTTCAGAGTGAGTAAACACACCAAGTTTCAGTCACTGCACCAAAAAACACCGAATGGAACAGAACAGATTGTCTCTTAAAACACGTGTACCAAGTCTATTTGGGTGGATGCCATCAAGCCTCATAAGTGGCTGCACGGTGGCGCAGTGGTTTAGCACTGTGGCAGCACAGTTTTACCCTCGGCCGGGGGACCGCGGGGATCATGAGATCGTGGGTTCGATCCCAGCCCCCGACCAACAGTGAGCTGTGTGGAGTTTGCATGTTCTCCCCGTGTTGCGCGGGTTTACTCCGGGATTTCTCCGGTTTCCTCCCACACACCAAAAACATGTAGGTTTAGGGCGCTCACGCACGCAGCGACCAGCAGCCGGTGGCTTGTCACCAGACTGCAAAACCAAGTCTACCTACGGGTACAAATAAGTAACAAAAAAAAAAAGCCTCATAAGTGATGGGCGGTTCCAAAACAAGTTAAAATTGTCTACAAAACCAATGTTAAAAATAGGACAGATAAAACACAGCCAAGTATTAAGACTAAGAGTTCTGCTAAAATAATTGCAGCCTCATCTGAGAGGTGCCAAAGGCCCAGAGATAAACGCACGTCTGACACAGTTCATAAGAGTGGACAGAAGGCTCCTGAAGTCACTCTTTAAAATCTCTGACACTTCATCTGGGATGTTATTGCATCCAACATGTACAACGACAGTTTGAATGTGGGGGAATTCATTTAGCAGGTCAGGGGTAAGAGCCTCAATGTCAGAGACTCTGGCCCCAGGAAAAAAATCGAGTGATACAGTACCTGCTTCTGATGTTCCTCATAATCGAGTCACCAATTACCAGCGTCGTCTGGGGGGGTTTGTCAGTGGATTCTGACGTGGAGAGTAATTTTGAAGAGGGTGATGTTGCTGCGAAGGCGGGATGATGCGCTCTCTTCAATCTGGAGCTGGTGTGTAATTTGACACACCCAGAGTGGTCTTAGTCCGGGGTTTGCGGACCTGAGCCACCGCTGAAGAAGAGGAGGGAGGATGAGGGGCATCCACCGGCGGACGGCCAGCGTCCAGGTGGGGAAAATCCTCCAAAGAAAGAATATCAAATCTATTTTCCAAGGACACGGGAAAAGAAGAGACGCAGCCCTGTCTTGTCAATTGACAATGGTTGCTAGCTGGTCGAGCCAGGGTCCAGGGCGTGCATTGAGGGTGAGAGACACCAACCGGGGCTTTGGGTTTAGCCCCGAGATGAAGCCAGAGATTGTTGCTGTGGTCATGGACATCTGCAGAGGCTGGAGCAGGGGTAGAGGTGGACGGAGATGCGCTGAGCTCACCCAGGTAAGTAGCTGTCTCTGCCAGCTGCGAGTCAGTTGCCAGAGCCGATGTTCACCTGAGAATGATGGTGTTGAGGTGGTCTTCATCCTCCCGAATCTTATAAAGGTTGGAAAGTTTCATTTCCAATTCAGAGACCTTACTGAGGAGCGATACACAGCGGGTACACGTTGGAGATGGAGCCATGGCGTTCCAGGTGATGTGGTGGATAGCCAGCCAGCTAGCCGAAAACAGCTAAAATAGCTAAAAACAAGTTAGCTGAAAGTTAGCTAAAAACAGCTAAAAGGCTAAAAACAGGCTGGCAGGTAGCCTAGCCCGGTAAAAACAGCCCAGCCAGGGGTCCGACCTACCCGCGCGTCCGAACGGGCTTTTAGGCTAGGCCAATACTGAGCTAACACCAAACAAAAACTAATTCAAAGATAAAAAATTAAAAACAAAATCAATAAAAACAAATAAAAGCGGAGAAAATAGCACTCTGATGCCACTGCTGTTGGGTGAGAAGCTGCGGGGGATGGGGTCGACAGCTCTATTATCTTCTGAATAACTGACTACTTGACAGGCAGGCCACAGTTTGTCCAGCTAGGCAGTGTCTTGTCTGATGTGGTGGTTAGTGATATAGGAGCTCCACAGGGGACTCTGCTTTCTCCTTTTCTCTTCACCTTACATGCAACCGACTTTCAGTAGAACACCCTGTCATGCCACCTGCAGAAATTCCCTGATGACTCGGCTGTTGTTGGGTGTATATATAGGGTGGGAGGAGTCCCACCCTATGCAGGACATACTGAACACACTGAGGAGCTCATTTAAGATAAGATAAGATAAGCCTTTATTAGTCCCACAATGGGGAAATTCTAGGATTGCAACAGCACAGGAATAGCAACTCTCAGAGCAACAATCAAGAAGACAAGAAAAAACAGGAGCAGCGAATATACATATGTACATATAAATATATAAACACACAGTGCCGAGCATTGTAGCTAGATGGAATGAACAGCATAACCGTCTACTTAGTTATCCTACATGGTATGATTATGTACCCATACATATTGTCACCCTCCATAGCGACCGGTATTGTCCTAGTTGTATAACGGAGGGGACCATTGTGTAAGTCTATTGTGTCTTTTGCATTCAGTACTATTAGGTTGTCACGTTTAGCAGTGACATTTACATTTAGCAGTAGACTACATCATCTTAGGTGTGCAATCGAGAGGTTTTGCAGGTCCTTCCTACCTACGGCTGTCAGACTGTATAACCTAAGCAGGGCTGCTCGCAGAGATAGCAAAAAAAAGTGACAACCTAATAGCATTGAATGCAAAAGACGCAAAAGACTTACACAATGGTCCCCTCCAGTATACAACTAGGACAATATCAGTCGCTACGGAGGGTGACAATATGTATGGGTACATATTCATACTATGTAGGATAACTAAGTAGACGATTATGCTGTTTATTCCATTTAGCTACAATGCTCCGCACTGTGTATGTATATTTATATATTTATGTGTACGTATGTATATTCACTGCTCTTATTTTTATTTTTCTTATCTTCTTAATTATTGCTCTGAGTGTTGCTATCCCTGTGCTGTTGTAATCCTGGAATTTCCCCATTGTGGGACTAATAAAGGCTTATCTTATCTTATCTTATAAGAGGGGAAGAGGAGGGGGAGTACAGGACATTGGTAGACAGATTTGTGGAGAGGACCAAGCAGAATCACCTGAGGCTGAATATCAGCAAGACCAGAGGGATGATGATTGACTTCAGGAGGAAGAGGACACCTTCACAGCCATTGCAGATTAGGGAGAAGGATGTGGAGGTAGTGGAGGGCTACAAATAATTTGGTGTCAGGATTAGCAAAGGACTGGACTGGAAATCTAACACTGACGCTGCATACAAGAAGGGGATGAGCAGACTCTACTTTCTGAGGAAGCTGAGATCCTTCAACGTGTGCAACAGGATGCTGGATCTATTCCAGCAGGCCGTTGTCACCAGCGCCATCTTCTTTGATGCAGTTTGTTGGGGTAGCAGTATCAGAGCCAGCGACACCAACAGACTTGACAAGATTATCAAGAGGGCTGGCTCTGTAATTGGTCTCAGGCCAGAGGCCTTTGAGACTGTGCTGGAGAAGAGGACACCAAACAAACCATTATCCATCATGGACAATCCTGATCACCCCCTCCACCACACACTGGACAGACAGCAGAGCACACGCTGCAGCTTCGCTGTTGAACAGTTAGGTACAGGAAATCTTTCCTTCCACATGCCATTTCACTGTGCAATAACTCACTCTGATGTTGAATTCCAGTCATAACTATGATGCCATACTGCACCTTACAGTGTAATTGGTGCCTCACATTTCATCCTGCACCTGATAGTCCTGTATTGTACATCGAGTATGATTCATGTATTTATACGGGTGACCATCTGTTCATCTGCAATGTATATAAGTTATTTAACAGTTTTACTTTCCATGGGTAATCCCTTTGTCTATTATGATGTGTCTGTTTCTGTCGCTTTGGTGTCTACTGTCATGCTGCTGTTACACTGTAATTTCTATCTATCTATCTATCTATCTATCTATCTATCTATCTATCTATCTATCTATCTATCTATCTATCTATCTATCTATCTATCTATCTATCTATCTATCTATCTATCTGGCTGGCTGCTGATGCACTGCAGGACTGCTTTGAGACGACAGACTGGAGCGTACTCTGTGAACCACATGGGGTGGAAATAGACAATATGACCGACTGCATCACAGAATACATTAGATTCTGTGAAGACATGACCATGCCAGCTCAGACTGTACACTGCTTCTCCAACAACAGACCATGGATCACCAGTGACCTGAAAGCACTTCTGAACAGAAAGAAGAGAGCTTTTAGGTCTGGAGACAAGGAGAAGCTGAGGGGAGTGCAGCATTAACTGAGAGAGATGCTGAGGAGGTGCAAGGACAATTATAGGAGGAAGTTGGAAGAGAAACTCAGGCAAAACAACACTAAAGATGTGTGGGAGGGAATGAAACAAATAACTGGGTGCAAGGGGAGAGTCGGGCAGCCATCTGGGAGCCAGGAGAGAGCTGAGGAACTGAGTCTGTTTTTTAATAGGTTCAACTCACAGTCTGTCACCCCAGCAACACAACCAGACCCCCACACACCCCTCCCTACCCACGCTTCCATGCAGAACCTCTCTCCATCTCCCTCCTCCTCCTCCTCAGGGGGCACCAGGACCCTCCCTCACTTCACAGTGACTACAGATCAGGTGGAGAAGCAGCTGGAGAGACTCCGTCAGCAGAAGGCTTCGGGCCCGGATGGCATCTCCGCTAGGATCCTGAGGACCTGTGCCAACCAACTAGCTCCAGTACTGAAACACCTGTACAACCTGAGCCTGAGTCTGGAGAGAGTACCGGTGCTGTGGAAGACATCCTGCCTGGTTCCTGTCCCCAAGAAGTCATCTCCATCGGATCTGAATGACTACTGACCAGTTGCCCTCACATCTCTTGTGATGAAGGTCCTGGAGAGACTGGTCTTAGCCCACCTGAGGCCACAGGTGGAGACGTGGCTGGACCCTCTGCAGTTTGCATATCAGCCCCATTTAGGAGTTGAAGATGCTGTCATCTACCTGCTGCAACGAGCCTATCAGCACCTGGATGGTGGAGGAGATACTGTGAGAATCACTTTTTTTTAATTTCTCCAGTGCCTTTAACACCATCCAGCCACTGCTGCCGGGCGAGAAGCTGCGGGGGATGGGGGTTGACAGCTCTGTGATCTCCTGGATTACCGACTACCTGACAGGCAGACCACAGTTTGTCAGGCTGGGCAGTGTCTTGTCTGGAGTGGTGGCTAGTGATACGGGAGCGCCACAGGGGACTGTGCTCTCTCCTTTTCTTTTCACCTTATACACCACGGACTTTCAGTACAACACTGAGTCATGCCACCTGCAAAAATTCTCTGATGACTCAGCTGTTGTGGGGTGTATAAGAGGAGGAGAGGAGGGGGAGTACAGGGCACTGGTAGACAGATTGGTGGAGTGGACGGAACAGAATCACCTGAGGTTGAATGTCAGCAAGACCAGAGAGATGGTGATTGACTTCAGGAAGAGGAAGGCTCCTTCTCAGCCACTGCAGATTAGGGGGGAGGATGTGGGAGTGGTTGAAGACTACAAATATCTGGGTGTCAGGATCAGCAGCGGGTTGGACTGGAGATCCAACACCGATGCTGCGCACAAGAAGGGGATGAGCAGACTCTACTTCCTGAGAAAACTGAGATCCTTCAACGTGTGCAGCAGGATGCTGGAGCTTTTCTACCAGACTGTTGTCGCCAGCGCCATCTTCTTTGCTGTGGTCTGTTGGGGTAGCAGTATCAGGGCCAGAGATACCAACAGACTTGACAAGATTATCAAGAGGGCTGGCTCTGTAATTGGTCTCAGACCGGAGACCTTTGAGGCAGTGGTGGAGAGGAGAACACTAAATAAACTGCGATCCATCATGAACAATCCTGATCACCCCCTCCACCACACACTAGATAGGCAGCGAAGCACTTTCTCCAGTAGACTACTACAGCTTTGTTGTCAAACGGCCAGGTACAGGAAATCTTTCCTGCCACATGCAATTTCACTGTACAATAACTCACTATGATGTTGTATTCTGGTCATAGCTATGCTGCCACACTGCACCTTACAGACTAACTGATACCTCACTTTTTCATTCTGCTCCTGATAGTCCTTCTTTGTGCAATGGGATGATTCATGTGTTTATACGGGTCATCATATATTAAGCTATGATGTATATAGGTTCTATAGTCGTGTTAGTTTCTTTTTTACTTTCCATGGGTAATCCCTTTGTCTGTCGTGTGTGTTTCTGTTGTCTGGCTGTCAACTGTCATGCTGCTGTTACACTGTAATTTCCAAGTTTGGGATCAATAAAGTACATCTATCTATCTATCTATCTATCTATCTATCTATCTATCTATCTATCTATCTATCTATCTATCTAAAGGTCTGATGTCTCAGCAGGATCTAGAAAAACTTGTCCAGGCATTTACTTTCAGTAAACTGGACTACTAAAACGCTGTCCTAACAGGTCTCTCTAAAAAGTCCATCAGAAAGCTGCAGTTGGTTCAGAACGCTGCCACTTGAGTCCTCACTAAGACCAAGAAAGTGGATCATATACAGTGGTGTGAAAAAGTGTTTGCACCCTTCCTGATTTCTCATTTTTTGTATGTTTTTCACACTTAAATGTTTCAGATCATCAAACAAATTTGAATATTAGACAAAGATAAAACAAGTAAACACAAAATGTAGTTTTGAAATGAAGGTGTTTATTATTAATGGAAAAAATCCAAACCTACATGGCCCTGTGTGAAAAAGCGATTGCCCCTAAACATAATAACTTGTTGGGCCACCCTTAGCAGCAACAACTGCAATCAAGCATTAACAATAATGGACAATGAGTCTTTTACAGCGCTGTGGAGGAATTTTGGCCCACTCATCTTTGCAGAATTGTTGTAATTCAGCCACATTGGAGGGTTTTCGAGTATGAATCACCTCTTTAAGGTCATGCCACAGCAACTCAATCGGATTCATGTCAGGACTTTGACTAGGCCACTCCAAAGTCTTCATTTTGTTTTTCTTAAGCCATTCAGAGGTGGACTTGCTGGTGTGTTTTGGATAATTATCCTGCTGCAGAACCCAAGTGTGCTTCAGCTTGAGGTCACGAACAAGTGGCCGGACATTCTCCTTGAGGATTTTTTGGTAGACAGCAGAATTCATGGTTCATTTACCACAGCAAGTCTTCAAAGTCCTGAAGCAGCAAAACAGCCCCAGACCATCACACTACCACCACCATATTTTACTGTTGGTATGATGTTCCTTTTCTGAAATGCTGTGTTACTTTTACGCCGGATGTAATGGGACACACACCTTCCAAAAAGTTCAACTTTTGTCTCGTCAGTCCACAGAGTATTTTCCCAAAAGTCTTCGGGATCATCAAGATGTTTTCTGGCAAAACTGAGACAAACCTTTATATTATTTTTGCTCAGTGTTTTTTGTCTTGGAACTCTGCCATGCAGGTCATTTTTGCCCAGTTTCTTTCTTATGGTGGAGTCATGAACACTGACCTTTACTGAGGCAAGAGAGACCTGCAGTTCTTTGGATGTTGTTGTGGGGTCTGTTGTGATCTCTTGAAATGAGTCGATGCTGTGCTCTTGGGGTAATTTTGATCAACCGGCTACTCCTGGGAACGTTCACCATTGTTCCACGTTATTGCCATTTGTGGGTAATGGCTCTCACTGTGGTACTCTGGTCACGAACAGATGGCCGGACATTCTCCTTGAGGATTTTTTGGTAGACAGCAGAATTCATGGTTCATTTACCACAGCAAGTCTTCAAAGTCCCAAAGCAGCAAAACAGCCCCAGACCATCACACTGCCACCACCATATTTTACTGTTGGTATGATGTTCCTTTTCTGAAATGCTGTGTTACTTTTACGCCGGCTGTAATGGGACACACACCTTCCAAAAAGTCTCATATTTAAATATCTTTGTCTAATATTTAAATTTGTTTGATGATCTGAAACATTTAAGTGTGACAAACATACAAAAAAGGAAAAATCAGGAAGGGGGCAAACATTTTTTTCACACAACTGTAACTCCAGTTCTCAGATCTTTACACTGACATCCTGTCTGTCAAAGAATAGATTTCAAAATACTGTTGGTTTATAAAGCTCTGAATGGTTTAAAATTAAATTAAATCACCCTTTATTGTCATTCAACCAAACAACCAATCATGTACAGTAGAACAAAATTGTCCTAATCCTATCTACAGTGTCAATCACACACACCCCATATGTAGAATCAGAGGGCCGCTGCCATGCAAGGCGCCGCCACAGATTTCCCTCCTCCATTCCATAATTGCTGAGCACCAAGCTGGACGGCAGGAAGTTCCGCTTTTTTTTTATATGGTCTTCGGCATGACCTGGCCGGGATTTGAACCCCTGCCTCCCGGGTGTGGGGCGGATGCTCTACCAAATGTATTTTAGGGCCAAAATACATTTCAGATCTGTTGGTCCATTACAAAGATAACCCATGTAAACACAAAATGCAATTTTTAAATGAAGGTGTTTATTATTAAGGGTAAAAAAAAAAATGCAAACCTACATGGCCCTGTGTGAAAAAGTGATTGCCCCCCCAAAAACAAACAAACAAACAAAAAAAAATCATAAATTAACTGTGGTTTATCACATCTTTGGAAAGCTAAGTTCAATTTCTCTAGCCACACTTAGGCCTGATTACTGCCACACCTGTTGTCAATCAAGAAATCACTTAAATAGGACCTGCCTGACAAAGTGAAATAGACCAAAAGATCCTCAAAAGCTAGACATCATGCTGCTATCCAAAGAAATTCACGAACAAATGAGAAGCAAAGTAATTGAGATCTGTCAGTCTGGAAAAGGTTATAAAGCCATTTCTAAAGCTTTGGGACTCCAGTGAACCACAGGGAGAGCCATTATCCACAAATGGTGAAAACATGGAACAGTGGTGAACCTTCCAGGAGTGGCCGGCCAATCAAAATTACCCCAAGATTGCACTGACAACTCATCAAAGAGGTCACAAAAGACCCCACAACAACATCCAAAAAACTGCAGGCCTCACTTGCCTCAGTTAAGGTCAGTGTTCATGACTCCACCATAAGAAAGAGACTGGGCAAAAATGGCTTGCATGGCAGAGTTCCAAGACTAAAACCACTGCTGAGCAAAAAGAACATAAAGGCTCGTCTCAGTTTTGCCAGAAAATATCTTGATGATCCACAAGACTTTTTGTCAGGGTCTGAGTTTGGTTGGAGGACCAGGCTGACCCTTTAAGTTATTCCTGCATTTATTATTATCCTGATTTCTCATTATTGTGCTTTTTTTTCCTTTCATGATGTTCTGTATTGGGTTTGCCCCTTTATTTCTGACAGTGCTTTCAGTTCCATTTTGCATTGCCGATTTGGGTTTGTTTAATTTGCAGAGCGCACAACGGCTTGTAATTATGTTTATGTTTCCACCTGCTATGTAAAGGACACAGCTCCTCACCTGGGTGCTGCGTTTTTAGTCTAGAGTTACTAATCATAGTGGCGTGACAAACATGCTGTATCCATTTCATCCGGTAGTGTGTTGTATTATTATTCATAGCTTCGAGCTGCTTTATGTTTGGCTTATGTATGGCTTTAATAAATTATGTTTTGCTCCGTAATTGAATCCTGTTTTTGCCTGGCCCAGGCGCAACACCATGACTGTTTTGGGAAAACAGTCTGTGGACTGACGAGACAAAAATTGAACTTTTTGGAAGGTGTTTGTCCCATTACATCCACTGCAAAAGTAACACATTATTTCAGAAAGGAACATTATACCAACAGTAAAATATGGTGGTGGTAGAGTGGTGGTCTGGGGCTGTTTTGCTGCTTCAGGACTTTGAAGACTTGCTGTGGTAAATGGAACCATGAATTCTACTGTCTAACTAACTAACTAACTAACTAACTAACCTGCACTTATATAGCGCTTTTCTAGTCACAAAGACCACTCAAAGCGCTTTCACTAATACTAACCCTCTATTCTAAGGGCCTATAGGAAACAGATATCTAGGGACAATTTAGAACAGCCAATTAACCTAACATGCATGTCTTTGGATTGTGGGAGGAAACCGGAGCCCCCGGAGTAAACCCACGCAGCACAGGGAGAACATGCAAACTCCACACAGAAAGGTTCATACCCCTGCCAACCTGGGGATTTGAACCAGGAACCTTCTAGCTGTAAGGCAACAGTGCTAACCACTGCACCACCGTGCTGCCCAAAAAGTCTACCAAAAAGTCCTGAAGGAGAATGTCCGGCCATCTGTTCATGACCTCAAGCTGAAGCACACTTGGGTTCTGCAGCAGGACAATGATGCAGAACACACCAGCAAGTCCACCTCTGAATGGCCTAAGAAAAACAAAATGAAGACTTTGGAGTGGCCTAGTCAAAGTCCTGACCTGAATGCGATTGAGATGCTGTGGCATGACCTTAAAAAGGTGGTTCATGCTGGAAAACCCTCCAATGTGACTGAATTACAACAATTCTGCAAAGATGAGTGGGCCAAAATTCCTCCACTGCGCTGTAAAAGACTCATTGCCAGTTATTGCAAATGCTTGATTGCAGTTGTTGCTGCTAAGGGTGGCCCAACCAGTTATTAGGCTTAGGGGGCAATCACTTTTTCACACAGGGCCATGTAGGTTTGGATTTTATACCCTTAATAATAAACACCTTCATTTAAAAACTGCATTCTGTGTTTACTTGTGTTATCTTTGTCTAATATTGAAATTGGTTTGGTGATCTGAAACATTTAAGTGTGATAAACATACAAAAAATGAAAAATCAGGTAGGGGTCAAACACTTTTTCACACCACTGTATATGTATTTGTTTTCCTACTGTTACTACATTCTTTAAACGTGTCATCTAGTTCCAGTCTGGTGTATGGTGTGTTAGCATGGCCATGCGCATGTGTGGACTGATTTCTTCATCAAATATGTATTTTCTTTTGTGTTGGGTGATGTTAAAATGTACTGTTGTCATTATGCCCTCCACAAGTGGGCACTGTGGGTTATGTCTCATTTACTGTACATATTCAGTGTTAATGGATATAATGTCATTGAAGCAAAAGCATCTTTTGTCAATTATTACATTTATTTCATTTTTTGTACTTTCTTTTTGTGTTTTCTTTCCACATTTTAAGTTATTTTAAGGCAGTCTGTGCTGAGCCTGGCTGTGAGAGGTGTTCTGAAGATCAAGCCCATGTTGACAGTATTTTGCTCTCTCTGCATTAACATGGGAATAAAGCTGAGTTCAACAAGCCGTGTCAGTGTAATTAGTCTCCTAACTGTGCACCAGAACACAGCGCAGTGTCGTCGCGATATGCAGACCGCTCCGGCTACACACAGTTGGAGTCTTGACATCAGAGAACTGCAGCCGAAACAAAAGTTGCCATTTACATTTTTGACTATAGTTAGCAGACGTCATTGAATTAATGCTTTACAGCTAGTTTTCCAACAGCTGCAATGTGGAGAGATGATTCTGTTTAGCAGTATATACTGTATGTATTTAGCAGCATTTGATAAAGAAAATGGGTTCTCGCTACCTTAGACAGGTTAATTTTATTTGTTTTCCCTGTGTAATCGTGTTATGTACGGTATCAAAATTTAGCCATTTGCCAAATATGTTTCTGTTTGACAGCCACATATAAATAATTTTTAATAAGCGCATAACTTGCTGTGACTGTTTTGAGAGAATACTGTCCTGTCCAGTGTTTGGGGTATCAGATATCTTATTTCATTAAGACGCTGTTTCCTTCGGTCGGTGCTACGCTGTTACCGGACAGATGGTGTGACTAAACATACACAAATATAATAGTTCAGCTGGATTTTTATGACAGGCTTACTCAGCAGGAATAATACAAACTCTGGAGAAACTTTAGAATTATAAGAAACTTGGAGTTTCAGAAGTGACGCTTACACAGGTGATTTGATGTGATTTTGTTGGGTTTGCTGTGACAACATCCTCTTCTACTGATCGTAAACATACATGTTGTCAGTATAGTAAGTCTATTACAACTTAAAAATGTAAGCGAAAAGTAAAAGTTAAGGTAAAACTTAAAAAAAATACAGCTGAATAAAGTGACAGATTAAAAACCAGATCACCCAGATGAAGGATGGAGGTAAGGACAAGCAGATGCTTCGCCACGACGGACGGACAGATGGGTAGAAGAGGGAGTACAGGGTCATCATTTGGATGCACTTGACTGAGGCTCCGCTCATGTCAAAGGTCAGTACCAACATGAGGCTACAGTAGGGTACAGACGGGCTTCCAAGACCTGCACTGCTGCCACCTGGCACAGACGCCAGGAGAGGCAGAGAGAATTACAGGCTTCACATAGAAATTATATAAACGTATGGACAGTAAAAATCCCTGTCAGTATTTACAGTAAACACTGAGCAAGTTGTAGAGAGAAGACATGCTCAGGTGTTTACAGAAGAAGCTGAATTCATTTAAGATGAAACGATTCCGTCGTTTGTCTGGAGACGTTCTCTTCTTGAGCTAGCACACAATCATTATTGACACTAATCTTTTGAAAACATTATTTAGTCTCTATAAACAGGAGATCTAAGGCAGACGTCCAGTGAATCCGTGATGATGATGATTCTACACACACGTCTCTGGCGGCTGTGAGTTTAGAACAAGTAAGCGTCATTATTTACCTCTGCAGAAACTTTTAACTCTAAGAGTCTAAGGCACAGTTCAGTGGAGCAGAGATGAAAGCCTCAGATCAGTATACTGTGTACAAAAACATGGACCGGCTGAAGCCGTGCACGTCACGTATACATTCTGTGGTCTTTGCATCATTAGAAATTATTAATTTAATTTCTGTTCCCCCCCCCCCCCCCCCCCACTGGCTCTGTTGTAATTGTACAGCACTTTGGTCAGCCATATTGTTGTTTTTAGTTTAGTTTAGAACCCTTATTTCAAACATGCAACACAAAAACAAAAATGAAAGAAAGATTATGCATTTTAGCCCATACCAAAACACCATGTACTGTCAGTCCAAAAAGGAGCAGGAAGAAGTAAAACTGCTTTAGATCCTACATCTTTATCATCACAACAGATGAATTATTCCTCCTGAAGTGCGACCCTGAAATACCCACGTACATGTAACTACATACTGTATATACATACATACAGATATTGACATACAAATCTACAGTGTCTACATGCATGCATTATATACACACATATACTGTATATACACACCCTCTACAAACAGTATATACATACACAACTCACAAAAACTTAGGGATATTTGGCTTTCAAGGAAGATTTCAGGATGCACCTAAAATGCACTGCAACCTTTCCAGGTGAACTTAATTTGACCTTCTCTAACCTTTTGAATGCACATGTCCAACTGTTCAGTGTTTCAGGACTTTTTGCATAACTTGCTGTTCTCTAACAAGGTGCTTAACGCCAAAATTCACAACAGGTGTGTGATCCATGAATCAACCAAGAAATTTTCTGGTTCAATAAGAATTGGTATTTAAACAGTCCTCTTCATCATGACATCATGAGACCAAAACAACACCTAACAATTGATCAACAGTACCTCACCATTGCGAGGCTTCAAACAGGATGTTGTCAGAGGGAAGTGGCCACTGAGCTTAGAGTGTCACAGAGTGTCATCAGCAGGTTGCAACACAGAGACTGGAAAAGTCAAAGAAAGGCATAGAAGCGGACGTCCTTTGGCCACATCCAACACTGATGATCGCTTCATTGTGAACAGTGCCCTGCGGTGCAGTGTCTGCCTGCTAGATGACCTGCAAGGGTACCTGACCACACCACCAGGCACAGGCATCATCAGTTGCATGGGCCAGGGAGCATTTACACTGGACAAGGAACCAGTGGGCCTTGGTGCCATTCCCTGATGAAAGTCGATTTACGCTGAGCAGAAATGATGGCCCTCAGCGATGCTGGAGACATCAAGGAGAGCGCTATGCATCAGCCACTGCTGTCACCATGTTACAGTCTGGGCAGGTGTGTCTAGTCAACACAGGACTGCCCTACACCTTGTTAATGGTACAGTGACAAGCCGATACTACCTGAACAACATCATTAATCCAGTCATTGTACCCCTGCATGAACAACACAGGCCTAATTTCATCTTCATGGACGACAATGTTCCAGCTCATCAAGGTCACATCATTAGGGAACGGCTACTGGAGGCTGGGGTACCTCAGATGGAGTGGCCTGCTCTTTCTCCAGACCTGAATCCCATAGAAAACCTATGGGATCAGCTGAGTCGCCGTGTAAAGGCTCGTAACCCTGCACCCCACAACCTCAGTGGCCTGAGAGCCGCCCTTCAAGAAGAGTGGAATGCCATGCCTCAGCAGAGAATAAGTCGACTTGTGAACAGCATGAGACGTCGTCGTCAAGCTGTAATTGATGCTCAAGGGCACATGACAAGTTATTGAGACACTGACATTTTTTGTTGTGGTATACCCACCACTGTTGTTGGCTTTTGGTTCAATAAATTGTTTGAGATGAAGAAATCACCATTGCATGCTTCTACTTAAATGCTCAACTTTCATGATATAATATCACTGTAGCATAAACTTTTTACATTTTCCATAAATTTCACCTGAAAGCCACATATTCCTAAGTTTTTGTGAGTAGTGTATTTTTTTTCTCATTTTAAGTTTTTTGCTTGTAGAAATAAGATTTTGTTATAAATTTTTGAATTTGAAACTATATTTGGAATTGTTTTACATTAAAATTTGCAACTTTTTCTTGTTCCTTCTAATTTTTTCCGTGAATGTGACTTTACTAAAATATGTATAATCATATCATATAACTATGGATACATATTCTCTCTTATACAATCCAATTGTCACAAGTGTGGGTTTATGGTGGTGAAAAGGGCCCAGATGGAGGCAGGAGTACGGTACGAAAAACAAGAATTTATTCACTGGCTCAAAGATACAAAGAAAAGGCAGCATATGGACTGAACTAACAGAACTTACTAGAGAACATACACAGGTCACGGGCAGGACTGGCAGACATGAGTACAAGACACACAAGGCAGAAACATCAATGGCACCACAACTTAAGCAGACTGAACACAGGTACTTATAGGCAGTAAAGCAATCAAAACAACACAAGACAGATGGGCGTAATCAGGGGAGATCAGAGGCTACAGGTGAGGCACACAGGAGGGGAGGAGCTGCACAGACTAACACGGACAGGAGACACACAAAACCTGAGCACAGCACTAAGGGTGGCAAGGGGATGAATAATACAAAACATAACCACCATAGGAACTGGCACATAGAAAACACTGTCAAAATAAATCCAAAACCAATGATGACAGGAATAATAGTAGCTCTGGCTACAATGCTCCACACTGTGTGTCTATATATACTGTATATATATATATATATTTATATTTATATTGTAGCCACACATGTGACTTACTTTTTGCCTCACATCTTAGATAAGAACAAAGGGCAGAGCTTCCTTGGAGATAACAGGAAGCTGTGAAAGTGTAATCCTTGGTATGCAAGAGATGGCCTTGGGGGGATCCTTTGTGTGCCTGGAGTCTGTTTCGAGGATCCTTTGTGGGCCAAGGACTGTGAGGGTGATGCTAGGGGATTAAAGAGGAAATGCATTGTTACTTGTGATTTGAATGCAATGTGATTTGTGAGCTGTGAGAGTCCTGGATATACAGTGGGGCAAAAAAGTATTTAGTCAGCCACCAATTGTCCAAGTTCTCCCACTTAAAAGATGAGAGAGGTCTCTAATTTTCATCATAGGTATACCTCAACTATGAGAGACAAAATGAGAAAAAAAAATTCCAGAAAATCACAATGAAGGATTTTTAATGAATTAATTGGTAAATTCCTCGATAAAATAAGTATATGGTCACCTACAAACAAGCAAGATTTCTGGCTCTCACAGACCTGTAACTTCTTCTTTAAGAGTCTCCTCTGTCCTCCACTCGTTACCTGTATTAATGGCACCTGTTTGAACTCGTTATCAGTATAAAAGACACCTGTCCACAACCTCAAACAGTCAGACTCCAAACTCCACTATGGCCAAGACCAAAGAGCTGTCAAAAGACACCAGAAACAAAACTGTAGACCCGCACCAGGCTGGGAAGACTGAATCTGCAATAGGTAAGCAGCTTGGTGTGAAGAAATCAACTGTGGGAGCAATTATTAGAAAATGGAAGACATACAAGACCACTGATAATCTCCCTCGATCTGGGGCTCCACGCAAGATCTCACCCCGTGGGGTCAAAATTATCATGAGAACGGTGAGCAAAAATCCCAGAACCACATGGGGGGACCTAGTGAATGACCTGCAGAGAGCTGGGACCAAAGTAACAAAGGCTACATCAGAAACACACTACGCCGCCAGGGACTCAAATCCTGCAGTGCCAGACGTGTCCCCCTGCTTAAGCCAGTACATGTCCAGGCCCGTCTGAAGTTTGCTAGAGAGCATTTGGATGATCCAGAAGAGGATTGGGAGAATGTCATATGGTCAGATGAAACCAAAATAGAACTTTTTGGTAAAAACTCAACTTGTCGTGTTTGTAGGAGAAAGAACACCATACCTACTGTGAAGGATGGGGGTGGAAACATCATACTTTGGGGCTGTTTTTCTGCAAAGGGACCAGGACAACTGATCCGTGTAAAGGAAAGAATGAATGGGGCCATGTATCGTGAGATTCTGAATGAAAACCTCCTTCCACCAGCAAGGGCATTGAAGATGAAATGTGGCTGGGTCTTTCAGCATGACAATGATCCCAAACACACCGCCAGGGCAAAAAAGGAGTGGCTTCGTAAGAAGCATTTCAAAGTCCTGGAGTGGCCTAGCCAGTCTCCAGATCTCAACCCCATAGAAAATCTTTGGAGGGAGTTGAAAGTCTGCGTTGCCCAGCGACAGCCCCAAAACATCACTGCTCTAGAGGAGATCTGCATGGAGGAATGAGCCAAAATACCAGCAACAGTGTGTGAAAACCTTGTGAAAACTTACAGAAAACGTTTGACCTCTGTCATTGCCAACAAAGGGTATATAACAAAGTATTGAGATGAACTTTTGTTATTGACCAAATACTTATTTTACTGAGGAATTTACCAATTAATTCATTAAAAATCCTTCAATGTGATTTTCTGGATTTTTTTTTCTTATTTTGTCTCTCATAGTTGAGGTATACCTATGATGAAAATTGGAGACCTCTCTCATCTTTTAAGTGGGAGAACTTGCACAATTGGTGGCTGACTAAATACTTTTTTACCCCACTGCATAAAGGACAAGTTTTTTCTGAGATGCCCTCTTTTTACTTTGCTCATGTTGGAGATGTGAAATAAACTGCCTTGAGACAAAACCTGCCTCGTCATTTCACACTCCACACTGGTGACCCAAGACGTAGCATGCAGCAAGAAGAGAATTCCCCGGGGCCAGACTTATCGGGAGCCCCCAGCCAAGCGTATGCCGTTACGGTCCAGCTACCGGACTTTTGGCAGGACAACCCGCACTCCTGGTTCCACTTGGTTGAAGCACAGTTCACCCTCCGGGGGATATCGGTAGATGACACGAAATTCTACCATGTGGTCGCAAAGCTTGATAACCACATGGCTCAGCATGTGGAGAGCCTTCTGGAGCAGCCACCAGCCAGCGACAAATACGACACGTTGAAGGCTGCACTCATCCAGCACTTCACTCTCTCGGTCGAGGAGAGGGCAGAGAGACTCATGGCGCTGACCGAGTTGGGAGATAGCACGCCCATTGACCTGATGGAGAAGATGCTGAGGTTGAAGGGCTCGGACGATGACCATTTCATCTTTACCCACATTTTCCACAGGACCCTACTGTCAGCCACGAGGGCGACCCTGGCCAGTTCGCCGTTGTTGGCCCAGCGGGACTTCCGCGCGCTGGTCCGGGAGGCGCATCGGATTGTCAACGCCAGCAGACAGTGCGTGGCCGCGGCGGCAGCAACGTAGCTCGGCGCGACGGCCGGAGATGGCAGGGAGCCAGGGACGGCGTTAGCAGACCCACCGACGACAGCGGCGGCGGGGGCCAAGGAACGCGGAGGAGACACCCTTTGTTTCTACCACCGCCTTGCATTTGGTATACAAATGCAAGGCACCAAATGTATACCACTGTGCCAGTTTCAAGCGCTCATGAAACGCCAAGACCGGGGGTCGGTAGCAGCTGCAACCCTCGGGGAGGAGAACAAGCTGCTCTACTTGACGGACGCACGCTCGGGGAGGCATTTCCTCGTGGACACAGGCGCCCAGTTGAGTTCCATCACGCCTTCCTCCGCTGACCGGCTGGCAGGTTCCAGCGGTCCCGAGATGGCAGCAGCAAACGGCTCGGAGATTAAAACCTTTGGTGAGAGGACTCTGCTTCTGTCTCTACACGGCTGTACATTTGAGTGGACTTTTGTCATAGCGGCATTGAATTCCAATATATTGGGGGCTGATTTTTTGTGCTCACATGGTTTGTTGGTTGATGTCGCTAACAGGCGCCTGGTTAATGCACTTTCTTTTGACTCTATTCCCTGTACAGCTCGAGCGGCCCGGCCAACAGCACAAGCCAACGTCACAGCTGCAAGCGGTAAGTTCCACACACTGCTCACTCAGTTCCCAGCACTCACGGTCGCCACATTTTCGGCAGCCATCGCTAAACACGGGGTGGAACATTTTATTACCACCACCGGACCGCCCGTTTTTGCAAAAGCTCTGCACTTGGACGCAGCTAAACTGGCCATAGCGCGCAAGGAGTTTGCCAACCTGGAGAGGTTGGGCATCATCAGGCGTTCGAACAGCCCATGGGCTTCCCCGCTACACATGGTCCCAAAAGCTGACGGCTCGTGGCGACCTTGCGGGGATTTCCGCAGGTTGAACAACGCCACAGCGCATGACCGCTACCCAATCCCGCATATCCAAGATTTTTCCGTTCATTTGGCGGGGGCGCGTGTTTTTTCTAAGATAGACTTGGTCCGCGGTTACCACCAAGTCCCAGTGCGCGCTGAGGACATACCCAAAACAGCGGTGATAACTCCGTTTGGTCTATTCGAGTTTTTGCGCATGCCATTCAGGCTTAAAGGGGCTGCACAGACGTTCCAACACATGATGGACGTGGTGCTGCGCGATCTCCCTTTCGTATTCGTCTACCTGGACGATATCTTGGTAGCCAGTGCGTCCGATGACGAACACGAAAACCACCTCACGGCGGTTTTCCGGAGATTGGGAGAGCACGGTTTAATAATCAACCCAGCGAAGTGTCAGTTCCGGGTGATGCGGATTGATTTTTTGGGGGCATCACGTCTCTCCTGAAGGAGCGGTTCCGCTGCCTGACAAAGTAAGCGCGGTAGCGGATTTTCCCCGGCCACAAACAGTCAGGGCGTTACAGGAGTTTTTGGGAATGGTGAATTTTTATAACCGTTTCCTCCCCCGCGCAGCTCATGCAACCGCTGTACGCCGCGCTCAAAAAACAAAAACCTGCGAATAAGATCGAATGGTCCCCAGAGCGAGAGCGAGCGCTCTCGGAAGTCAAGGCAGCCCTGGCAAATGCTGCGTTGTTGGCACATCCAGACCCAACGGCCCGCATAGAGCTCACTACTGACGCGTCAGATGTGGCCATAGGGGCGGTCGTGGAGCAGCATGTAGCCGGGGCTTGGCAGCCACTCGCCTTTTTCAGCAGGACTTTGCGCAATAGTGAACGTAAATACAGCGCATTCGACAGGGAGTTGCTGGCTGTCCACTTGGCCATTCGCCACTTCCAGTTCTGGCTGGAAGGACGCGGTTTCTCCGCGTTCGTTGACCACAAACCACAAACATTCGCGATGGCCAAGGTTTCAGAACCATGGTCAGGCCAGCAGCAGAGACAGCTGGCCGCGATCTCAGAGTTTACTACCGATATTCAGCATGTGGCGGGTAAACTGAATGTAGTGGCAGACTGCCTCTGCGCGCCGTGGCGGCCCCAGTCCACGTGGGGATAGATTACGCAGCCATGGCCGCGGAGCAGGTTAGTGACGCAGATGTGCGCGCGCTCCAGTCTGGACTAACAGGGTTAAGGCTGGAGAACAGGGTGCTGCAAGACGGTATGCCCCCCCTAATCTGCGATGTCTCCACTGGGCGATCGCGTCCTGTGGTACCGGCTGCGTGGCGCCGCCGCGTTTTTGACTCAATTCATTCTTTGGTGCACCCGGGAGTGCGCGCGTCGGTCAAAATGGTAGGAGAGAAATTTGTGTGGCCGAGCCTTCGCAAACAAGTTAAGGAGTGGGCAGCAGCCTGCGTGGCGTGTCAACAAGCCAAGGTACACAGACACACGAGAGCTCCCTTGGAGCCGTTTCACATCCCGGCTAAGAGGTTCAACCATGTTCATGTGGACCTCGTGGGCCCCCTCCCGCCGTCACAGGGGTGCACACACCTTCTGACAATGGTGGACCGCACCACGCGCTGGCCGGAAGTGGTTCCACTGGCGTCAACCACAGCCGAGGAGGTGGCGCGCGCGTTTTTAACAGCATGGGTGGCGCGTTTTAGAGTCCCGTCGGACATTACGTCAGACAGAGGCCCTCAATTTGTTTCCGAACTTTGGTCAACAATGGCCCGCAGCCTGGGTGTCACAATTCACCACACAACCGCGTACAATCCGCAGGCTAATGGGTTATGCAAACGTTTTCATAGGTCATTGAAAGTGGCTCTCAGGGCGTCACTGACGGATGCAAATTGGGTAGACAAGCTACCGTGGGTTTTATTGGGGTTACGTTCTGCGCCTAAAGAGGACTTAGAAGCCTCCCCGGCTGAGCTTGTTTTTGCACAGCCACTTCGGCTGCCCCGGGAGTTTCTCCCAGATAATCCTGCGCCGGACAGCTCCCCGTCTCAGCTGTTGCAGTGTAGCGTAGAATCGAGCACGCTGCCCGGCCCCGTTCACCACAGTTTTCCGCGCGTTTTTGTGCCTAAAACTTTGAAAAACGTGGAGTTTGTTTTTGTCAGACACGATGCACATCGTCCCCCACTGCGACCACCTTATGATGGACCGTTCAGAGTGTTGGAAACAGGGGACAAGCATTTTTTGCTAGATTTGGGGGGTAGGAGGGAAAAGGTTGGCATAAACAGACTCAAACCCGCTTTTGTGGTGGCGGACGAGCAGGTGCTGTTGGCGAGGGCCCCTTGGCGTGGTAGACCCCCATGGGGAGATTCCCCAGAACACCCGCAGGGACTGACAAAAGGTTTTCACCCCCAGACAGCAGCTCCCCAGCATGACAGCACCGCAGAGGCGGTGAATCCTGGTTACAGCAGAAACGGGAGAAGACTGAAGCCCAAGCAGCATGGGGACTGATGTGTAATGATTCTATCACGACATGCAGACTGTCATTCTGTTGTTCGATCTAAAATGTTTGGGGGGGGGTCGTGTAGCCACACATGTGACTTACTTTTTGCTTCACATCTTAGATAAGAACAAAGGGCAGAGCTTCCTTTCAGATAACAGGAAGCTGTGAAAGTGTAATCCTTGGTATGCAAGAGATGGCCTTGGGGGGATCCTTTGTGTGCCTAGAGTCTGTTTCGAGGATCCTTTGTGGGCCAAGGACTGTGAGGGTGATGCTAGGGGATTAAAGAGGAAATGCATTGTTTTTTTTTCCACAATATCTTTATTGAACCTTTTTTTTTTTTTAACAAACATGATACAAACAATCAAACACTAACGCTAAAGTACTACAAAAAAAAAAAAAAAAAAACCCTAAAAACACCAACAACCACCAACAAAATCAAGTCTTCAACAATGCTCCTCTGTTTAGTCTAGACAATCCAATACATAAGTATACATATTATGTTCACCAGTTTGGAATTTACAAGGTCCACACACATCATTCACCTTCTTCTTCAAGAGTTATGTTTAAATTTTTTACATAATCAATAAAAGGTCTCCATATATTCTCAAACACAATTTCCTTTGATTTCAGTATATATGTTATTCTTTCTAATGGAAGGTTTGTTAACATCTGTCTTAACCACTGAGTCACATCTGGTCTATGAGTCTTTTTCCATAATAGTGCAATACATTTTTTGGCATTAAGCAAACTGAGGTCTATGAATGTTCTTTCACTTTTATTAAAATTATGCTTTTCTGGGTACAGACCCAACAAAAACAGTTTAGGATTCAGTATGATTTGTTTTGAGATTATTTTTTCAATTGTTACCCTCACCTCTTCCCAAAACATTCTTATTAATCTACATTCCCATAAACAATGAAATAGGGTTCCTTTACTTTCCATCCATTTTGTGCATGTATCTGGTATATTTTTGTTATATCTATTTAACTCCTCCGGTGTAACATACATCCGCATTAACCATTTGAAATGTATCAATTTAAGGCGTGCATTTATTGATTTGGTTTGAGCTTCTGTACAAGCCAATTCCCATTGTTCCTCCGAAATTTCAATTTGCAGATCTTCTTTCCAGTAGTTTAATCTTTTCAGTGAATTTTCACTTGAAGATAGTGTCAATGAGTTATAAAACTCTGAAATAATACCCTTTCTTTTACTATCTTTCATCATCATTTTTTCCAAGGATGAATAAATAGGTCGAGTGAGAGCTTTATTTTGATTTGATCGAATAAAGTTTCTAAGTTGAAGATATTTAAAAAAATGTGTTCTATTGAGATTAAATTTGATCCTCAGCTCTTCAAAAGACATTATGTTGTCTGCACATGGCAAATATAAATCCTGAATCTTTTGTATCCCTTTTAAATTCCATACTTTAAATACAGCGTCCGCTCTCCCTGGTTTAAAATAGTGATTACCCCATATTGGACTAAATTGTGACAATAACTGTGGTTCTTTTAAATAGTTTTTAGCTTCACACCATATTTTGATCATATGCTTTACAAATGGATTTTTAACTTGTTTTTGTAATTTTTTTGCCGAATCTGAGTATATGAATATGGGAAGAGGTAAAGGTAAATTGTATGATTCCATTTCAGTCCAGTGAGGGAGATCATTTGATGAAAAATAATATGTCATAGACCTCAGTTGTGCCGACCAATAATACAACATAAAATTTGGACATTTCAGACCTCCACGATCAAATGGTAAATATAATAAAGACAGACGTAATCTAGCCCTCCTGTTGTTCCATATAAATTCCACTAACTTTTTTTTTATTCTTGAGAATAGATCTAAAGGTGGTGATAAGGGAATGTATTGAAATAAATAAAGTATTTTAGGTAAAATATTACTTTTAAGTATATTGATTCTCCCGATCATCGACATTGGTAGTGACATCCATCTCTGAGTTAACTCATTGATATCTGACATTAAGGCTTCATAGTTGACGCTGGCGACTGATTCTAGCTTAGGCATAATTTGGATTCCTAAATATTTAAACTGATTTACAACATTGAATTGATTTACCTCAGGGGCTGGGTAATTTCTCTGGGTCTCATTTAGCATTAATATTGAAGATTTAGTTTTATTTATTTTATATCCTGATATTTCCCCAAAATTCTTTATTAAATTCAACAAGGTTGGAATTGATTTTTTTAGATTCGACATAAACAAAATTATATCATCGGCGTACAGGGAGATTTTATGTTCTGTTGGCCCAACTTTAATTCCATATATTTGTGAATGTAAACGTATCGCTATCGCTAAAGGTTCAATTGCCATAGTAAACAGTAAAGGTGAAAGTGGACAGCCTTGTCGACATCCTCTATTGATTTTTATTGGTTTTGAAATATTGTTATTTGTTAGGATTTCTGCTGTAGCATTATTGTATATTATTTGAACCCATTTTATGAAATTATTTCCAAGTCCAAACCTTTGTAGGACTTCAAAAAGAAAGGGCCATTCAACTCTATCAAAGGCCTTTTCGGCGTCCAATGATAGGAGAGCTGTATCCGGTGCTTCTTTATTAAAATAAATAATATTAAATAGTCTTCTTACATTATGGAAGCCTTGTCTACCCTTTATAAAGCCATTCTGATCTCGATTAATAATATTTGGTAAAATTTCTTGTATTCGTCTTGCTAAAATTTTACAGATTATCTTAAGGTCGGCGTTTAATAGGCTTATTGGTCTCATATTTTCACATTTATTAGAGGGCTTACCTGGTTTTGGCAGCAGTATAATTAAGGCATTATTTATGTATGATGGTAAATTATTATTTTGAAATGCTTCTAAAACCATTTCCAAAAAAGGTTTTATTAATTTATTCTTAAATTTTTTATAAAGGTCAACTGGAAGACCATCTGGTCCTGCACTTTTTCCTGATTTCATATTATCAATGGCTAGCCCAACTTCTTCTTGACTAATTTTAGACTCCAATATCTCCCTGTTTTCATTTGGTATACACGGTATAGATAGTTCGTTCAAAAACCCATTTAGTTTTGTTAAATCAGGTTCATTTTTGGTATCATATAATTTTTCATAGTAATCTCTAAAGGCTCTATTAATTTCTAAAGGATCTATAACTACCTGTCCGTTACTTATAATACTGGTAATTGGTGTTTTAATTTCCAATTGTTTAATCTGCCATGCTAATAATTTTCCTGATTTTTCACCTTGTTCATAAAAAGATTGTTTCAATCTTAGAAGACTCGAGGCAGCTCTATTCGCTGATTTTTTGTCGTATTCAGCTCTCAAAATCAGTAATTCATTCTCCAACCTTGGGTCACTTCCTGCATACACTTTTTCCTGAAGACTTTTTATTTTATGTTCCAATTTAGCTCTCTCCTCTCGAGTCTTCTTAGATTTTGATCCTGTATAACTAATAATATGTCCCCTAATAAAAGCTTTGAAAGCCTCCCACTTTACACATGCTGATGTTTGTGTAGTATTGATGTCAAAGAACTCGTCTATCTGTTTTTCTATATACTTGACAAATTCCTCATCCTGAAGCCATTTATGCTGAAATTGCCATCTACCTGATTCCTTTGTCAATTTTTTATCTACATATATTAGACAACAGGGTGCATGATCAGAGATCACGATGTTATCATAAAAGCAGTTTTGAATCTTGGACCTTAATTCTGTGGAAATCAAAAAATAATCAATACGTGAGAATGTCTTGTAGGTACTGGAATAACAAGAATAGGCTTTAACTTGTGGTTTCATTTCTCTCCATATATCTAACAATCTCAATTCTTTCATAAAATGATTAATAGTCATCCTACATCCAATGTGCGTACAATCCAGTCCTGTTGATCTATCCACACCTGGATTCAATGTACAATTAAAATCCCCTGCTATTATATGTTGCCCTGTAAGTGATGATAAGATGAGAAATAAATTAGCAAAGAACTTCTGATCATCTATATTGGGACCATATAAGTTCACAAGATTTATATTTTCTAATAGCAAAGAACCTTGAATGATTACATATCTTCCAAATTTGTCTCCAATTACATTTTTCACTTGAAAAGGAACTGATTTATGTATGAGAGTCATAACTCCCCTGGCTCGGGATGAAAATGAAGAGGTGAATACACTTCCCTGCCATCTACTCCTAATTCTTTTAACATCCTCCTCTATCAGATGAGTTTCTTGTAAAAACACAATTCTTGAACCTATGTCCTTTATTTTATTCATAACTTGTTTAAGTTTTTTTAAATTTTGTAGACCTCTGCAATTCCATGAAGTTAAATTAAGATTAACACTTTGGTCCATGATCAATAGAGAGTTTGGGATTACCTTGCAGTGTAAACATGCTCATACAGAGAAGCAAAAACATGAGTGGTTGAACATTCATCCTACAAACTACACACAAACAAATTTCCCCTTCCCACACTTGTGGCAAACCCCCCAAAATCAAAAGAAAAATTCTGTCTCCCGATATAGCCATCGACCGTTCCACACCCACGGGGAACAGCCTAAGCCACTCCTTCTTCATCCTCCCAATCACCCTAACTCTACTGCTTTTAATGACGTAACATTAACTCTCCTCTGTAGTTTTCCAACTTAACTCCAAAATTTTTAACAACTTTGTACATCATAGTTTTTTTTTTGTTTGTTTTGTTTTTGTTTTGTTTTTTTAATATATAATACAATCTATATTTTGTAAACTTACTATTTACTTCAAGTCAGTCAGATGCCTGTGCAAATGCTTAATTATTCTACCTTATATTTTGTTCATGCTTAGCTCCCACCAGTCTCTTCTTCTTCTTTGATCTTCTTGATGAACTCCTGCGCCTCCTCTGGGGTCTTGAAGATGTGGGTTCTGCCCTCATACGTGGTCAGCAGTCTCGCAGGATAGATTACACCATGACGAATCCCAAGGTTGCGCAGCTCCTTACGTATGGGATCAAACTGCTTCCTCAATTGCTGGATTCCTGTGGCCAAATCTGGGTAGAACCGCACCTGCTGGTCCTGGTGTTTAATCTCTCCTTTTTTAGCTCGTGCAGCGTTGAAGATCTTCATCCTGTCTCTGTTGCTAAGAAACTTCATAATTAAGGTCCTCGGCGGTCCCTTATCTCTCCGTGGGCCAATACGATGTGCTTTTTCCAGAACCACTGCTGATTGCAACTCCTCGCTGCCCAGCACCTCCGGAATCCACTTTTCCAGAAAGGAACATACGTCCCGACCTTCTGATTCCTCTGGAAGACCCACCAGCCTCAAATTATTCTGTCTCGACCGAGATTCCAAATCCAAAATATTATCTTCCAGAGATTTATTTTTTTTTTCCAAAGTGCGCACCTTTAATTGAAGACGGGTGACGTCATCTTCAGCACTAGCGAGACGGAGCTCCATCTGCGCCGTTCGTTCTACACAGTCACCCAATTCCTTTCTTATTCCTTCCAACGCTGTCATAATCCCATCAAATCTAGAGGAAAAGTCCGCTCTCATTGAACTCATGGCAGCCATCAGCGCATCTGCGCCTCCCCGCGCAGACATCGCACCGTTGCCAGCCTCCTCCGCCATATATGGAGTTTTGTTTACTGCGTCACAGACCTGAAAGTCCGTTAATTTGGACTGTTTCGGCGGCTCGCTTTTTCCTTTTCCTGGTTTTCCAGCCTTAGGCTTCGCCGACATATCCTCGCCCAAATGCTGGGATACGTTCTGTCCCAAATGAGAGAGTTATTTGCCGATTTTTTTTTTTTTCCAGGAGCAGAGCAGAGCGAGACACGTCCGTCCTACGTGGCAGCCATAACCGGAAGTGGAAATGCATTGTTACTTGTGATTTGAATGCAATGTGATTTGTGAGCTGTGAGAGTCCTGGATATATAAAGGACGAGTTTTTTCTGAGACGCCCTCTTTTTACTTTGCTCATGTTGGAGATGTGAAATAAACTGCCTTGAGACAAAACCTGCCTTGTCATTTCACACTCCACAATATGTACATATGTATACTCGCTGCTCTTGTTTTTCTCTTGCCTTCTGATTGTTGCTCTGAGTGTTGCTATCCCTGTGCTGTTGCAATCCTGGAATTTCCCCATTGTGGGACTAATAAAGGCTTATCTTATCTTATCTTATCTTATCTTATAATCACAATACTGAAAATGAATCCCAAATACAGGTAAACAAAAACACAGAAAAAGAGTGGGAATTAATCAAAGGTCCTTCCTCAGACCATGGCACCAATCATATCAATAAAAAGTTCTTCATTACTCATGTCTTTATTATTTTGGGTAATTATTTTGTTCTATTTAAGGGACGTAGTTTGGGGCAACGTCCTTCTGTGTCATGCTGGCGTGGACCTCACGCTTCTGTCTGCCTGTGATGTTTGTTTCCAGCCAAGACTGGTGAATTTTGGTTTTGGTTGCAGCTCGTGGATTATTTTGTGTTTCATTATTAAATCTTGCAAACTTGATTCCTGCATTTGGGTCTGAATTCTAACCCTGGAGGGGCTCCTGTGACGCTCAGGGGTGAATTGGGACGCAGCTCATTTGTGGCCAATGGACGTCCCCTACAGACGAGATGCTCCTCTCTCACCCTTCTTTCCCTAAGAACACATATGCCCCCCCAACAATGGGTTCCAGATCAACCGGAGGCTGCACTCATATTAAACTAAGAAAATAATCATAAATAATAGAAACAAAGAAGCAGTGGATGAACATGTGACCAGATGGTGCAGGAACTCTCTTCACTTCCGCCCTCCAAAGAGAGCAGACGCCTTTCTCTTCTCTCTTGCTCTGACTTATCTCCTTCTCCCCAAACTAACTGGATCCCAGCTTGCTGTCGTCTGTCTGCGTCTTTACTGCTGATTATCAAAAGAAATTATGAAATTAATAAGCTGGGCTTTGAACGCAATTGACACTATCTTTTCAACGAGGAAAAGTGCCCCGGGGGAGGTTGTTTGCCCCGCAGGAACGGCTGCTGCGGGCTATTTACGGGAGACAAGTAATTGGAAACTCTTGTGCCTGACTGATCTTTTTATCGAAGATGTAGAAGATTTGTACGTCTTCGTAGTAATGGTGATTGGGATCATTCTGATTGGATCTGGGATTGTCCTGGTGTACCGCAAATTGTTGAAGATGGATACAACCGATCAAAATGCTGGCCGGGCAAGGTGCATCCATCAAATTGAAAAAATGGAGAGGACCCTGATAGCGACAAATGGAGAACTGTCTCGGAAGGTGGATTACATCATGATTACGCTTAGGGCCATCCACGATGGATTCAACGCCCAGCAATGAAGGATTAAGTACTGAATCTGTAAGAGAATATAAAGTTTTTCCTCTCTGTGATCAGTACTATTCGACTAAATCTGACTCCCTCACAAAAATCCTCCTGATCATCTGCAGTCTTTGTTTTCAAAACATTGAGCTCATGGCCTTCGGACAGGCAGCTGCATGGCCAAGGATAATGCCAGCAGCCAGACAAAACATCTCCTGCCAAAGAGTCCTTGTTGTTCTTAACTGATACAACACCTACTTTCAACATTACACTCATACTGATCCACAAACTGATGATAAAGATGACTCACTCACTGCTCTCTTTGTGTCCTGTGAACTTTTTTGGTCTGCTGATTGTGCATTGAGGGCTTTTTTTTCTTTGTAATCATAATATTGATCATATATGACCACTATTCTGAAATCAATGATTTTTTTGCTCCTTCCTATTGTATTATTTCCCATGCTTCCTGTACCCTCCTGTTGGCAGGCACGTTTCAGATGCAGCCGTGTCACCGGAAATGCAGGTCGTTTTCTGTGTCAAGTCAAATCCCTCATATGTTATCAGTGATCTGTTATCAGTATCTGTTAATGTACTTGGCAATAAATCTTTTCTGAGTTCTGAGTTCTGAGTTCTGAACTCCTGAACCATTTACCATCACGGTTCCAGTCTGCTCTCTTTCAGTCAGTACTGGACAGGACTTATTGGAGCTCATTGTTAAATATCAGGATATTTTGGTGAACTGCAGGAATTTTGATTATGAATATATTTTCCAACCAAATAACGTATTTATACAACTGTTCCAGTTCTATATATTTTAATACGCACCTGAAGACATTTGTGTTTAATCCTTCCACTTGTTTCAAATCAGCTGTTTTTAACGGTCTCATATTTTTAATTAATTTAATCTTTTATTTTAACTTGGTTTAGATATTTTTTATAAGCTTTGTCTTTATTTCTAGTTTTATTGTCTCTGTAGTTCGTTTTAATCCTATTTTGTGATAAACATTTGCACTGAAGGGCTCATTGAGTGAAAAATGGTGTTTGTAGGTTTCAACTGTCTGAAATGAACCTACTGGTGACCTAATTGTCAAAAATTTTGAAAACTGTCAATTTTCTTAAAAAAACAGCCTTTATCTCATTTTTCTTTCCAGAAACACCAGAAACATTTTTGATTCATTCATCTATCCATCCATCTTCTTCCGCTTAATCCTTTTCGGGTCACGGGGGGTTGGAGCCTATCCCAGCATCTTTGGGTGAGAGGCAGGGTCCACCCTCTGGTCTTAAAGTCTACACATTGTTTAAACTTGGGGAGCACAGTCTTTAAGCTGGTGTGGTTAAAATCCCCCGCAACCACCACAAAACTGTCCGGATGTGAAGTTTGGATTTCAATAATAGCATCGTGCAGTTCCCCGAGTGCCTTCTTAGCATTAGCATTAGCGTTAGCACTCTGTGCTAAGTAAACAGCCGCTACAAACACGTTGCTGAATTCCCTCGACAGATAATATGGCCGACAATTTACAATAAGGAACTCCGCCAACGGAGAGCAGTGTTTAGATACCAATGTGGCGTTAACGCACCAGTTCTTGTTAACATAGATGCATAGCCCCCCCTCCCGGCTCTTACCGGAACTCGCCGTTTCTCTGTCTGCCCGGAACACTGTCGTACCTTCCAGTTGAATGGCCTCGTCAGGGATATTGTCATGGAGCCATGTCTCCGTGAACGCAAGCACACAGCAGTCCCTCCACTCTCTCAGTGAGTTTTCTCTCAGCAGATGCAGCTCATACAGCTTGTTGTCGAGGGAGCGGACGTTAGAGAGAAGGAGCGACGGTACTGCTGATCTGGAGGGGTTAGCCTTTAGCCTAGCATGAATCCCGGCCCTTTTTCCACGCTTTTGCTTGCGTTCGCTCCACTTACGCTTCCTCCTCTCCCGGGTAGCCTCCAGCAGGGACTCCGCCAGAATTCCATGCTGGCGTAGAATGTCAAAGTCACAACCGAGCACCGTGATTCTTGCAGCGTGCAGTACCTTGATGTTTAATAAGGTCTCACGGTTGTAAGTTTTACAGAATGTACGTCTGGGATGATCAAAATACTCAAAACTCTCACACTCGCTGATGCCAAGAGGGGCCGCTGCATCTATGTGCGCCGCCGTAATGAATCAAATGTGTCATTCATTTTCAAATACTCTATAATTAATATTCACACAATCAAATAAATCTCAGTTCAGTCCCTTTCATATTAAGTTGAAATTGTACTACTTTAAATCTGGCACTTTACCTATATTTTAACCCCTTGCACTCTGGTCAATTTCCCTAAAAACGCCAAAAAATAACGTACCCAAAGTAAATCAAAAGCTGTTCTTCAACCCTTTGCAGCATCTTCATGGGGTTGGTCTCATTTAAAAGAAAACACTTTGAATTTTTTGGCAAAACAGTCATAATCTCTCTAAGTGCTCCGGCCACTGAGTAACAGTCATCTAAACATACTGAACTTGAAGAAAATAAATTTCGCCTGGGTGTTTTTTTGGATACAAATGCTTGCAAATAACACACAGCTTCAGATCCGGGCTAGAAAATGCAACAGAAATGTAGAACCAAGTGTTATCCAGCTGAGGTCCAAATTTTGTAACAATACCACAAAAAATGAATATATTACACAGCTTTTTTTCTCAGGTTGTTCCCAGGCGTTTTTGAACTGTGCCATATTGTGCCAAATGGCACAGTTTGGAAAAAACGTCTGTAACTTTTGAATGATTTAACATAGAAGCTTCATCTTGGACTCTAATGAAAGGTGAAGGGCTGTGTGTGTGTGTGTGTGGGGGGGGGGTGTTTATTCATTCATGAATGAATGAATGAACAAACAAGCCCCCACACACAAAGAAGCATGCCACGTAAAAAATGTGTGGCTTTTTTTTTTACAAGAAAAAATAACCTACAGTGCATTAAAAATTATACTAAAATATCTGTAACGTAGAAGATAACAACTCCCCCTCCCCCCCCCGCTACAGAGGACGAACATCGCCTATCGCTACATGACGGATCGCAGGGACGGTGCGGCGCGGTCTACTACGCACAGTTGTACTAAAATATCTGCAATAATATCTGCAATCCGCTACAGAAGAGTAGCGGGGGGTGGGGGGCGTTCACGGTCCGGACGCTGTGCATGGACTGGACCCGTGCGCCGCGGTCTTCATGTTGCGATGACGCACAGTTGTAATTTATCGATCAGTCAAAAGTCATTTTGATTACAATTTTCAGGGATAAAGAATAATTTAGCTTATAACACTTACCTGTCCACAACAGCAGTGTCGCTGGCGAACTTCTCTTCCTCATTGTCAGACGAACATGACGCTGGTCCGCTTGTTACGGACTCGTTGTTCTGGTCACGCGACCCGGTCAAACCATAATTCCATTATTGTGGTTTTGCACTTCCATGATTGTGGTTTTGGCGAACGATTTTTCAAAACAAATAAGAACAGTAGTGAGAAAAAAAGACTGACGAACGCCTGTGTGTCACCCAGCGGCTTACACCAAACAGATTTTACGCACGGGACGCATGCTTTCGAACTTCTGTGCTTCAATTGGCTCGCTGTATTCGCAGCCGTTGGTAGGCGGGTCCTTCTTGCTAGGTTTTCAGTCATTGGGTCTTCAAGGTTTCAGAAACCCAATTCAAGGCTCTTATTAGTCGAATGAGAGGTCAATCAAATGTAAACCAATCAAAGCACTCCTTTGGCTTTCTGTTCACGGCTGTGTCTGTAGTGGAAGAACGGAAATGCAGCTTTTTTTTTTTCAGTCCGCACTAGGACGCACAGTATGCGTCCTAGGGCGCCCTCGTGCGCCCTAGGACACAGAGACGTGACCGCCCGTGGTATCCCGGAGTGCAAGAGGTTAACTTAAAAAGCAAAAGATTTGACTATAAATATGATGTGTTGTTTACCTGTCACGATACATTGCTGTCAAAACGTCGCCATTCCGAGCAGATCCTGTTTGGACTCTACAATCAAAATACACACACCTTAAGTTCATACACAGCACAAAAGTGCAACATGTAAAAAACACCTTTTTAGTCAGGATTACAACTAGCTTATTTCATCAGATATTGTCAACACACAGGCTACATACAACCACGGACGTAGCATTGAGCTAGGTTTAAACATGATTAAATTTTCGTCTGTCCACAGTGAACTTTCCACTGCTGGGAAAAATAACGTAAAACATGAATACCACATCACTCACCGTCCTGTACATCACAATATCACGGCTTCAACTGCTGAAGTTGGGTGCGTCGCGGCCGTACATTCAATTCAATTCGGGTGGCTGGGTCTAATTCCCGGTGCATCTCCGTCTATTTTCTAGTGCGTCTGCTTGTGCTCCACACTGCAAGCTCCGTCTGCTTCCCTCTGCATTCTCTCATCAGCTGAAACACACAGAAAACTCTGCTGGACCGCGGTGTTGATTTCTGCTGATTTCTGTTAAGTCATTCTTTCATTGTTGTTTATAATATCACTTGTTCGCTGGGTCACGGATGAAAAATTGCAAATGGTGGCCAAACGGCGATTCTGGAAAGTCAGCATAACGCCCACTCTCATGACGCTACGCCCGGACCAATCAGTGGCCAGCAGTGGCTTGATGTAACCGGGCCGGTACGCTTCGGACCTGCTCTGAAGCAGTGCCAAAAAAATAGGAACAGTTCTAAAAAAACAGAACTGTAACGACTTCCGATCCTCAATGGAAAAGCGGACAAACCATGCTGTACCGTACCGTACCATACTGACCCTAGTGGAAAAGTGCCTTTAGAGACCTTGTGCTCCTCCACCTTCCGTTGGAGGATGCCCCACAGTTGCTCAATAGGGTTTAGGTCTGGAGACATGCTTGGCCAGTCTATCACCTTTACCCTCAGTTTCTTTAGCAAGGCAGTGGTTGTCTTGGAGGTGTGTTTGGGGTTGTTATCATGTTGGAACACTGCCCTCCGGTCCAGTTTTCGAATGGAAGGGATCATGCTCTGCTTCGGTATGTCACAGTTCATGTTGGCATTCATGGTTCCCTCAATGAACTGTAGCTCCCCAGTGTCAGCAGCACTCATGCAGCCCCAAACCATGACACTCCCACCACTATGCTTTACTGTAGGCAAGACACACTTGTCTTTGTACTCCTCACCAGGTTGCCACCGCACACGCATGACACCATCTGAGCCAAATAAGTTTATCTTGGTCTCATCAGACCACAGGACATAGTTCCACTAATCCATGTCCGTAGTCTGCTTGTCTTCAGCAAACTGTTTGCGGGCTTTCTTGTGCATCATCTTTAAAAGGGGCTTCCTTGTGGGACGACAGTCATGCAGACCAATTTGATGCAGTGTGCAGCGTATGGTCTAAGCACTGACAAACTGACCCCCCACCCCTTCAACCCCTTCTGCAGCAATGCTGGAAGCACTCATATGTCTATTTTCAAAAGATAACCTTTGGATATGACGCTGAGCATGTGCACTCAACTTCTTTGGTCAACCATGGCGAGGCCTGTTCTGAGTGAAGCCTGTCCTGTTCAACCACTGTATGGTCTTGGCTACCGTGCTACAGCTCAGTTTCAGGGTGTTTGCAGTCTTCTTATAGCCTAGACCATCTTTATGTAGAGCAACAATTCTTTTTTTCAGATCCTCAGAGTTCTTTGCCATGAGGTGCCATGTTGAACAGTTGACCAGTATGAGAGAGTATGAGAGCGATAACACCAAGTTTAACACACCTGCTCCCCATTCACACCTGAGACCTTGTAACACTAATGAGTCACATGACAACGGGGAGGAAAAATGCCTAACTGGGCACAATTTAGACATTTTCACTTAGGGGTGTACTCACTTTTGTTGCCAGCAGTTTAGACATTAATGGCTGTTGTTGAGTTATTTTGAGGGGACAGCAAAATTTACACTGTTATACAAGCTGTACACTGACTACTTTACATTGGATCTAAGTGTCATATCTTCAGTGTTGTCGCATGAAAAGAAATAATAAAATGTGTACAAAAATGTGAGGGGTGTACTCACTTTTGTGAGATACTGTAATTTCTGATAATTCTGCAGTTTTCCTCATAAATTTGCAACTTTAGTCATAAATGTGTAACTTTTCTCCTGATTATTTTGCACCTGAGCCTAAACCATATGAACACTGATCTCAGTGAAATCAGATTAATTTAGTAAAACGATCAGCCAGTGGTAGTGAGAATATCAGAATAATCCCATTTCTAATATAAATCTCCCATTATCATGTCAGTGCAGACAGACAGGCTGAACTCTGTCCTGCTCCAGAAGACGTCAGACTGAACCATGGACTGACCTGAAGTCACTGTGATCACCACCAGCCTCCATCACCTCTGACATTATCATCACATCAGTCATTGCTGACTGTGACGTCTGCTTCCTGTGCGGCTGCTGTGCAGATCTGACGTCTTTTGGGATGATATGGCTGAGGGTCGTGTGTGTGTCATGAGCAAGGCCCAGAGGTGCTTCACACTGGCAGAAAAGGCAAGTAAGTGCTTGGAGTCCCAAGCTGATGGGGGCTACATGAGGGCTTACCAACTTTGAATAACTACAGCAGTGACAATGTGGAGAGTTTGCAATGGCAGTGGTAAGGAGGCCCCACCCACTACATCTTATGTAAACAAACAAGTGAGAGCGGCTCTATCAAAATGAAGGGAAGTTTTCTGTCTGGCAGTGACTAAGTTAAGTTAATCTCCCTTTCACAGCTTGCGGAACACCGTGTGGTATATGGGGCGGCACCTGTCTCTGTTTCTCTGACCCTAGGCCACACAGCTACTGTGAGTAGTGAAAGCTACAGTGGCGGGGTCAGTCCTCTGGTAGCTCTCTGCGTTAACTTTCCTTTCCCCATTCGATTATCCTGAGCACCAAACTAGAAGGCGGAAAGTACCATTTTTATATGGCCTTTGGTATGACCCAGCTGGGATTTGAACCCACGACTTCCCAGTTGTGGGGCAGATGTGTTATATAGTTCTTTTACTGTGAAGTGCTGGGTGGTGATGCTCACCTCTGGTGATGTCACCGGGCCACCCTATGTAAGGCCGGGATCGGCCATCTTACTGCCTCTTCTCTGGCCTGGACCTTAGACAGTGATCTGTCAGTAGCTGTCAAAGTGAGTAAGTAATTAAAGCTGTGTTCCAAGCCACCTCACCTTGTTTGTGAACCACAAATAATCACAGGCATAACATTGGCGATGTTGGATTAAACAGTGGAGGCGTGCATTACCCCTATCCAGCCTTTTCTCGAGGTGACCGGAGAACCCCCGGTGCCCTGGCCTAGGTCGTTCGAGGCTTTCCACACTGTAAAACTGAATTAGTTCACAGAACTCAAAACTTATGTGAAAACCAATTACCTAATAAATTTTAAGTAAATGCAATTTTTTTGAGTAATCTAAAATTAAAAAAATTAAAACACAATGCTGAAAATGTATTTTTTAAGTACAGTTTACTAAAAAAAAAGTTTCCACATAAGTTTCCACATAAGTTTTGAGTTCTTTGAACTATTTGGCTTTACAGTGCAGAACTACGTTGCCGCGCTGGGTCTCGACAAGATGAGAGCCCGGGCGCTACTGGTTCACAATCTATGCATAGAGGGGCAACAAATCCTGAGAACTCTAGGTGCTGTCGACACATATAAAGAGGTAGCAGGGCTGCTAGCTAGCCACTACGACACCCCGGATAACGTGACAGCCTGGAGGATCTGCTTTCGGCAGTGACATCAATGGGTAGGTGAACCCATCTGGCAGTTTGTCGCCGATTTGAAGCAACTTGCTAGCAAGTGCCGTTTCAGAGCACTGGAGGGGGAAATGATTTGCAACCAGCTGGCAGACCATACCTGTAACGCCACTTTACAAGTTAGGCTACTAACGGTGCCAAGTGAGCTCACGCTAGCCAGAGCTGTCAAGCTAGGTGTCCAAATGGAAGCCATGGACAAGCTAGCTCTGGAGCAAACTGGGCGCCAGTCACAGCAGCTGCTAGAGCCTCGGCTGCACGGTGGCGCAGTGGTTAGCACTGCGGCAGCACAGTTTACCCTTGGCCGGGGGATTGTGGGGATCATGGGATCGTGGGTTCGATCCCAGCCCCCGACCAACAGTGATCTGTGTGGAGTTTGCATGTTCTCCCCGTGTTGCGTGGGTTTACTCCGGGATTTCTCCGGTTTCCTCCCACATGCCAAAAACATGCATGTTAGGTTAATTGGCTGTTCTAAATTGTCCCTAGATATCTGTTTCCTATAGGCCCTTAGAATAGAGGGTTAGTATTAATGAAAGCGCTTTGAGTGGTCTTTGTGACTAGAAAAGCGCTATATAAGTGCAGGTTAGTTAGTTAGTTAGTTAGTTAGTCACAGCAAATGCCATGGACCTGGGCCATGAAGATAACTTGGACGGCAAGGAGATAGAAGCCAATGTTACTAGCCGGGGGTTGGCCCTGGGAAAGTCCCTCTGTGTGGGTTGTGGGTCTACGACGCACTGGAAAAAGGCTAAGGACTGCCCAGCAAGAGGAGCATGGTGTAAAAGATGTTGTCGCTTGGACCATTTTGCAAGGATGTGCCGTGAATTTAAACCGGAGAACCCACGGAAGAAATTGCTCCGCCCGCCCCAGACAAACATCCACACGGTGTCCCCAGACACGAACGGATACATGTTTTGTACGGTGAGGCTGGACGACGTGAAGGTGCCACTGTTGATCGACACGGGAGCCGAGAGTTCACTGCTGAATTGGGCCACGGTCAAGATGTTTTTTCCCCACCACAAGGTTAGAGGCAACCCAGCGCTGTTGTACAGTTATGGAGGTGGAAGGGTAGACACAGTCAGGACTTTGGAGCTGACTGTTCAGATCAAGTCTGCAGTGGTGCTCGACTTTACTTTCCATGTGACAGCATGGGGTGATAGCATTATGGGCTGTGATTTATTTTACGGACTGGGTTTCGCCATCAAAGACGACGCTGGAGAAGAGTGGTCGGGCTGTGGCCAGTGGAACCCCCCAATTCTGGTGACTGATGAAGATGTGGTGTGGGATGAAGAACTACCGGACGCCATGGCTGTCAAGCGGGACCAAATTTGCTCAGGGCCAGCGCAGGAGGGTCTCAGTGTCGGCGCTCGGGAAATGGTTGAGGGGAGTATCGAGTGTGACGGCGAGGTGCCTGCACCGGCGAGTGGTGCCAATGGGTAAGCCCTGGATGCCTCTGTAGTTTTTCTGCAATGGGACAGAGGGTCTGTTGCTATGAGAGCACACATTACACCGGCGTTAGAAGAGATCAGGTCAAGACTGATGAGTGATCAACGTGCTCGACAACAGCATCTCAAACTGAGCCAGGCCCCATTGAGGGTCGTGGACTGGGTCCAGGGTCGAGGTGAGGAGCGCCCGCAGTGAAGAAGGGCCATACAACAACCTCAGGTGTGTCAGGAGCGTCTGCGCATAGTGGCCAGGCTGGATGCAGCGCACTTCAAGCTGTCTCACGGCTCGGTGTGGCACGGCTTTGGCATATCTGGGAGGAGGCTCCAGGAAACCTGGCCGGATGTGGGACAAGGTCGAGGGTGAGGAGGAGTGGCTTCAGTGTCCGGAGAGTCAGCCATCGCCCCGAAGACCGGCTGTTTCCAGGGGCGCATCTGCTGTGAGGGTGCCCTGGGCTCCCCATGCCAGTTATGTCTATTACCTGAAGACTTGGGCTGTACAGAGTATATGTTGATCTTCTGCCGTTGTTGGTGTTGATACAAGAACAATAAAAACAAAGAAGAATGTTATATAAGGGATTTTTTTTGTTCTAGTTTAGGAGCACAACATACAATTTTAGTTATTAATGGACTTGAATTACCCTAGCAGGTGGCAGAATAATCCACCTTGCTGTGCGGGCAGGACGGCAGTCAATCCGTCCGCCCTATTTTAGGTTTGTGTGTGTGTGTGTTTGACCTTTTGGAAATATTAGTTTTTGTTCAAATGGTAGATGGCATTCACTTATATAGCGCTTTTATTCTCATCTCTTGATGACCAAAGCACTTTACAGATCCTGCTATCCACCCAGTCACACACACACATTCACACACTGTTAGTGTGTGATTCGGGTCCAAATTGGGAAGGGTCTGAGTGACTGGTTTTGGACTTTTTTTGGGGGGGGGTATTATATAGTTACTTTACTGTGAAGTGCTGGGTGGTGACGCTCAGCCCTGGTGCTGTCAAGGTCGGGGTCGGCCATCTTACGGTCTCTTATCTCGCCTGGAGCTTAGCCAGTGATCTGTCAGTAGCTGTCAAAGTGAGTAAGTAATTAAAGCTGTGTTCCAAGCCACCTCGCCTCGTTTGTGAACCACGAATAATTACAGACATAACAGGATGCTCACCAACTAGGACACCACTCAGATAGCAGTGACTAAGGAAGGACAACACAAGAGGAAGAGGAGAAAAAACCAAGACAGTGGTGAGTCTAGCAGATAAAGTGGGAGTTAATTCAGCTCAGTTCGGCTCCTGTCCCTGCTGGTCCTGGTGTGACTGTGGTCTGTACCTGCGTGTCTCCGTCAGGACACGGGACCCGTCCTGTTTGGTGAAAATTAAAACAGCTAACTATGGACGATACTTTGTCTTTAGTCATGGAAACTGTGTCCAGCCTAGCTTAACTGACAAGTTCTAGAATTTCTATGCAACAGATGTGGATCTTGAACTGCCAGGATGCACTGATGGAAGTTACTGTGTGTTGTGTGCATGTGGTGTGTGTGTTTGTTTTATTGTATGTCCACATGTGTGGAGTCAGCTGAGTGGGTTTAGGATCTCTGTATTAGCTGTGATGACCCCACCCCCATCCTGTGAAGGTTTGTCTAGGGCCCCAAGATACTCTAGAAGGAGCAGATAAATCCACCTCCAGCTGTACGCTGGTGGGTTCCTAAACCTCAGAGTAACGCACACGAGGGCCGCCCAACAAGAACTTCAGCAGTGAAGCTGGAAACATTCCAAAAATCAGGAATGCTGCAGATCCAGTCTGAGGAACTCAGGAACATTTATGAGTACATAACGCTCAGACTGTTGGACGGTGGAGGACTTCGGCAGTGATGGAACCTGTTGGATTATATGTAAAATGGAGGGTATGCTCTTGGCTGATACTACTCTTTGTTACGTGATGTTACGTGATGACGTGCTTGCAGCACGCATTGCATTCTGGGAGAGAGAAGGGGAGGAAAAAGAAGGAGAAAATAAAACGAGTGCACGTATTCAAGAGAGTTCTGGCTACTGTGTGTTTTTCCTCCATTAGTTAACAACACTCTACGGTTATCCGACCCTTTATAATGTCAACCTCAACAGAACCTGATCATCAGGGACGACGCAGAGAGGGCAGGGCCAACCGGGGCTCATTAGCATTTAAAGGGACAGATGCTGAGACGGGTCTCTGTGAAGAAGGGTGTCTAATGTGGGTGGAGAACTGGTGCTCTAGAACTGTGGTGGACAGAGGAGACAACACCTCCATGGTTTCCTGTCAGACAGAAGAAGAGGAGCGGGATCTACCCTCCCCCTCCTCCCCTCCCCCTTCCTGAGGAAATGTGCTGCCTAATGAATCGTCCCCAGAATAGCATCTCCCCGTCTTGGCTCTCCAAACATGTTCCTCCCTCCTCAGCCCGGGCCTTCATCTCCTTATTGAGGAGGAGGAGGAAGGAGTAGGAGGAGGACCCCGGAGGCTCCTTCTTCCTCCTCCAATGGGAGCCGCCGGCGTCTCCGGTGTCAGTATAAGAGCAGCAGTCCACCGGGGAGGGGAGTGTGCAGAACCGATCAGACCGTCGGCCCGCAGGAGCTCCGCTGTTCTCAGGTAAGGAGGAGCAGCTCCAGCAGAATCTGTGTTAGAACCTCCACCAGGACCGGTGAGGGAGGTCACCCGGATCTGAGACCAGCTCTGGGTCCTGTTTGGTGTCTGGAAATCTGAGCATAATGAGGACAAATGTTCTGTCAAACTCACTTTAATATCATTTTACATTAGAATTGTTCATCAAAACTTCCAGGCATAAAAATTATTCTGTCCTCTCCTAAATCTGCAGATTATTGCCTCATAATTGAACCAATTTTCCTATAAATGCACATTTTTTCTCTGCATAAACTGCATTTTTTTCAGATTGTAACTATTTTTCATGTCATTGCAGTCTTTTATCTTTGTAAATGTGTGACTTGTGCAAGAGATAATTAAGAGGAATATTTATGAAAATTTGGAGTCAAAAAAAGTCTGTTAAATTAACGTTCTCCCCACAAAAATCTGCACATTTTTCACTGCAAAATTGTGACTTAAATTTGCCGTTTTTCATAAATGTTTGCACGTAATTTTCATGAAAGGCTGAGTCTCATAAAGTTTAAAATCATTCTCTTATATTAAATATATATTTTAAATTTTTTAAATAAAATGACATTTTTTCTGATAAAACTGGCATTTTTAAAACATAAACGTTCATAAATTTCACAAAAAATGTCACAAAAAAAGATATTTTTTTCTACTGGTTCTTGTAACATCTCTACATTTCCACTTTATTGTTGTAAATTTTAAGAATTTTTGGATTTTAAATGAACTATTTTCTCATGTAAAATTGCAAGTTTTGGAAAAAAAATGGGGATGTTTTGGTATTTTTTTGTAAATTTGCAAATTCTTTAAAAAATTTGTTAAATTTTTGCTACAGATTAGTATTTTTTGTTAATTTTTGACATTTTCTCTCAATGTACAAATTATTTCTCATAAATTTGCTTTTTTTTAATGAATTGGACTTTATTTTTCACTGAAAAAATAAAAAAATTTCCTTAATAAAAATGTATGTAATTTCCCATAAATATTTGAAATTGTGTGATTATTTGGCAGAATTTTCCCAGAATGCTGTGCGTGCCCATCCTGTCCTGAACTCTCCAGTTTGTCCTCCTGTGTCTGTTTTCTTTGGACCGTCTGGACTCTCTGAGGGTTTAGCGCCGCCGTGGCGTTCCGTCAGCTGGACTCTGGCGTTGTTGTTGTTGATGGTCTGGTTTTAGCCTCAGCGGTGGCGGCGGCGGTGATGGCGGTCTGGTTTTGGTCCAGCGGTGACGGATTCTCATTCCTGGAGGATTTACAGGCGGATTAAAGAGTTTGAGACAGATTTCCTCCTCAGGAGGTTCAGAAGGCGATGATAATTAGTCGTGGAATCAGGATCGGGGCGGGGGATCCTGAGGGTGGTGTGACCGGTCAGACTGGGTGGAGCTTCTGTGGCCATTAATATGAAAGAAAAAACCATTGGAAATGCAGAAGGAAGTGACCTCATTATGGAGGTGGTGGTGTGGTCGACCTCCTGACCTTCTGACGTTTGGGGTTAATTTTAATCCCTGAAGATGACTGACAGATCCATGTGGGGTGCAGGGGGTGGAGACTTATTGGGAGGTTTTAGTGTTCGACCCACACAGGTGACCCAGGGTCTGAAACATTCTGAACATGGTTAAATGTTGAGGTTAAAAACAGGAAGTGTCCACCTGTCAGGAATCACTGATGTCGTTCCTCAGTCAGTTTCAGCCTCTAAACAAAGTTCTGCTTCTGTTTTTGAAAGCATTTCAGCAGTTAAAGATGCTAGCATGGGAGGAGTCAGGGAGGAGCTTGTGGGCCACTGTCCCCAGTGTCCCCACTGTCCCCATTGTCCCAAGTGTCCCCAGTGTCCCAACTGTCCCAATGGAAAATGATTGCTAACATGATGTGTGCAGTGGATAAAACAGGATAACCTGGAAGAAAAGATTAACCCAGTGGCTGTCCTTTGTGTGGGAAAAATGATCACAGACCCTTTTGGAATAATAGTGCATCTGAAAAAATGAGAATATTCAATGTTGGCAAGTTTACATCAGGAATGCGTCTTCTAAAGGTCATTTGCACATCGGCCGACCTCTATAAGACGTATTCCTGATGTAAACTTGGTTGATTTAGTCAGTGCTGTTGCTATATATGTGTGCTGTCGGGGTTAGTTACATTTCATTTTAATGGAAAAAGCATTTCTTGTTTTAGATTTTGATGATGACACTCAAGCTCTTTGAATATTCACATGCACTAACAGACTGTGACAGCCCCCCTCCTCCATAGTCAGAAAATTTGATGATATGTGTTAATGAAAGCCCTTCTAGGCGAGAATATTTGATCATGGCACGCTTCTTAACTGACTGTCCCAACAGGTGGCCCTTCCTGTAGAAAAACACTGTATTTATGAGGTTTATGATCCTGTCTGACACTGGCGCTCTCCGATGGAGGTAAAGGGGTGACTCCCCCCAGGATGAAATATCATCACTAACATTCCCTCTAGAGTGGCTGCAACAAGTCCTTGACATGGAGGAAATGACTGTGTCCTTTATGCAATAGTCGGGCATCTAAAAAAAACAAAAAAAGGTGGAAATTAATTTTTAAGATAATTAAATCAAAAAACTAAAATTTCATAAATTTCTTTTTTTCATGGAAAAAGCGAGCGAGTTCAAACATTTTTTTGTTTTAGATTTTGATGATGATGATGACTTATTTCTTCAAATGGTCTAAACCACAACATTCTGTAAGGGGCACAAAATTGGACCCAAACGCCAGACTGGTTACTAGCTTGAGTGAATCAAAAATTAAACACTGCTCATGAGCTGAAAACAAACAAGATATGCCACATGGTGAACAACTAAAAACATGGACTAGGATAGGCTTGAAGAAATAAAAACAAGGCTTGAACATATGGCTTGAAACAAGGTTAGGGAGCTTGGCTAGGCAAATCTGTGCTGGCACGCCATGCTGAGGACAGAGCATGGCATGACCATGACGATAATAATAACAACAACAACGATAAAAATAATAATAACAAAGAAAGTATAAACAATAACTTAAGGCAAGGAAATGGCCTGTGCTCAATTTCCTGATCATGACAAAACTGCACAAAACTTAAACCAAGGCTCAGGACATGCTGAGCCTTTCGCATTCTGATTTTTTGAGATGCTAGCAGACTGTAACAGTGCCCTCCCCCCGCATTCGTGGGCCTCCGTTGGTCTATGATGACCATGGAAGAGAATCCTAAACGTCTACTCTGCTGGAACAGCACCGCCTGTGGCTGAACAGGCCGATGCACACTGGTGTTCTACCTTCCAGCGTTGGGCGTTGGTAGGATTCAAGCCTGGGCAGGAAGATATGGAGGACAAGATGTTACCCATGCAGCATGTCCCCCCTCTCCACGTCACTGATGAATCCAAAGGAACAGCAGGGCTGCTATAGTTTGGCACCAGCGCCGTCGCAGGAGCTGCCAGAACGATGTTGAGCACAACAGAGAACTGCCTTAGGGGCTCTGACTCTGGATTTTTCCTCAGGGTTGACTCCCGAAGCCTTTCCTGTGACTGGGTGTGCCGCAAGGCAGCGGAGGTTTGAAATCAGGGTTTACCTTCCCCTAGATGGGCTACCTTCCCAGGTTGACGAGCCACCATCTACCCGAAGCATCTGGTTTTAAGGCGCCAGAGATCCGCCCTCACCCCTTCTCCTATTAGTAAAAGCAGTCCTGCCGGGCTTAGAGACTAAACCACACGGGCAGGCTAGGAGTTGGATTTAGTTGTCAGAGGCTTTTCGAGATGCACGCCGTAAGGAGTATTTTATGAGCACTGGGAGCTTAACCCCAGTGCCGCTCCTGGCTATGACAACCTTGGAACCTCCCTCCCCCCCCATCTAGAGTAGGAAAATCTGATAATGTATCTTGACAAATGTTCTTCTTGATACTGTATCATATAAGATGCCCATCTAATGTAAAAGTGTGCCATTGTGAAGTGACACCTGTGATTGTCCCAAAAGGTGCCCCTTCCCAGAGAGAAAAAAAATGATGCTTGCCTGCTTAGGGCACCCTACTGGTGAGAAAAGATACTCGGCTTTTAATCTAACTTAGTATCCATCTTTGTTTCCTATTAATCATATGCATGATTCATAATAGATTTTTAGATGCTAGTGGGGCCCAGAATATTGCAGTGGGGTGGGTGCCCTTTTTAAGTCTGCCCTGTGAAATAACCAGCAGGGCAGTCAAGTGGCCTTAATATCCTAACTTCATTCCTTTATTATTATTATTATTATTATTATTATTATTATTATTATTATTATTATTATTATTATTATTATTATTATTTGTACAGTTACATTTTGATCTAGAGTTCAACATATAAACTCAAAATAATAATATGAAAGTGTCAAAAAAATGATTAAAAACAGAACGACTTAATGGAATAAAAAAATGTAATAATATTTAGAGCTTAATATGTAATGAATGATAATACAGGATAGCTTATTAGTATTTAATATGTAAGCCTGTACGTAGTCGCCTGTGTACATGGAACACGTGAATTATTTAGGATAAAACAGGAAGTGTCCTTAATACTACATCATCAGTACAGTCAATTTAATGACAGAAGTGCAATTATGGCAGCCATTACGAAACTTTAATAGATGTGAACAAAATGTAGATGTACTTCATAATATCTTTAAAATATATGGGAAACCACTGCATATGTATTTATAATAAAATATTAATAACCAGTGTTGGGCATGTTACTGAAAAATAGTAACTATTTACAGTTACTAGTTACTTCTTTTCAAAAGTAAGCTACTTTTGAGCTACTGCATGATTAAAGTAACTAGCTACTTGGAAAAGTAACTTCCATGTTACTTATAAATGCATTCTTAAATCCTCTTGCACACACAGCAAGACCAAGGGCCACTTGTTCTCATCAGAAAAAAGAAGAAAAAGAAAATGATGAGAAAAAAGTCTCATCTTACAGAGAAAAAAATGTCTCAGATTTACACAAACTATTGTAATCAGTAGAAAGTTGACTGCTTAGAAGAAGCTGTTCTTTACTGCAACAAAGCACAGTCACTTTTTCTCTGTGTGTAAGAAAACTTTAAAAGCATTTAATGCGGATATTAAATGTGAGCTTCTTGTTCAAAAAATACTCATGTTTAACCACAGAGGTAGGAGCTGTTAGGGGCTACTCACCTCTCGGAGAGCAGGTGATCAGGGCTCAATATGAGACGTCGCCACCGCCACGACATTTCTTCACTGCATTGTGATATGAACTGGGGCAGGACAGGAAACAGACCCGCGGAGGAGACTGTGTGACGGCTGCGTCAGTTACGGTAGGGTCAGTTTATATTTATTTACTTATTTATTTGCTTGCCTTTGCTTTTGGCATGACAACCTCCAGTGGCTTGAGGCCGCTGGTGGCGCTGGGGATGGCAGTCCCGCCTGTAGGCACCGAAACTGTGTATTCATCCCCAGTTGGCAGCTGATGAGGAGGGTGTCTAGCAACTGCAAGTCTATTTGCACTAAAAATATCTATCTATATTAATAAAATGAGTAACGCAAGTAAAACATCTGATCAAATTTGAGTAACTGTAACACATTACTGAATTTTTAAACAATAATTTCGTTACCCAGCACGTTACTGCAGAAGTAGTGGTGTTACAGTAACGCGTTACTTTCTAACGAATTTCTCCCAACACTGTTAATAACAGATAATAATATAAATAGTCAGGGCCTATATCATATTCGGTATATTGCAATATATTAACTCACTATATTATTGCAATGCAATTTTACACATAAACCAAAATTTTGGAAAAGAAGCATAACCCAATTTTCTTCAATAAATTTCTGACCACATGGATGCTATTGAAGAAAAAAAAATAGTTTGAAAGATTTAATGTAATTTATTATGTATGTTACCTGTCGGATTGTAAAATAAAATTAGTTAAACTAAAAATGAAAAAGCATGCAGATTGCCATAAAAAATAACCTGGGTTGTTAGAATTAGTATAACCATGATTACTGTTAGTGTTAGTACTGTTATTAATGTTATTATTATTATTATTGTTACCATTATTAGCATTGATGCGATTATGATTTTTTTCATTATCACTGTAGCATTACTATGTTACCTTTATTAGCATTTCTGTTTTCACTATATTAGCATTGTTGACATTAGTATTATGAACAATACCATTTTGAACTCCTATTTTTACTGCTGTTAGCATTGCCACTATTAGCCTTCATATACATATTTACTATATTAGCTTAAGTGTCTTTGCCACTATTACCATTAACATTATTAGCATTGCTGTTGCTAGCTCTGTTGCTATTACCATCATCTCATCACCTTTAGTAGAATTATTATTCTATTCTATTATTCTATTATTCTATTATTATTGCACCATTATTAGCATCAGTGCTATTACTGTTAGCGTTAAGTTTATTAGAGTTATCATTAATATTATTAGCATCACTGCTATTACTGCTGTTAGTGTTACAGTTTTTAGGACATAAAGTGAAAGAGAAATTCTATGTTTTACAGACATACTCCGTCGGCTCGAACGCCACCTCAAAAACAAATGTGTATTGCTCAAAATAGTATATTGTGGCCTTTAAACCCCCCCCCCCCCAAAAAAAACTTTCATTGCCTTAGAATTGCTTGGAAAGAGCTTTGAAACCTTTCAGAAAGAACAGAAGAATGAAGTGATCTCTGTTGTCATTTAGTCTACACAGCCAATCATGTACATCCATCCACCCATCCATCTTCTTCCGCTTAATCCTTTACGGGTCGCTGGGGGGGGGGGGGGGCTGGACCCTATCTATCTATCTATCTTTGGGCGAGAGGCAGGGTCCACCCTGGACAGATCGCCAGTCCATCGCAGGGCCAACACAGACAGACAACCATTCACTCTCACAGTCACACCTAAGGACAATTTAGAATCCCCACTTGATGCCAATAAACCTAACTTGCATGTTTTTGGCATGTGGAAGGAAACCGGAGAAATCCCAGAGTAAACCCACGCAACACGGGGAGAACATGCAAACTCCACACAGATCACTGTTGGTCGGGGGCTGGGATCGAACCCAGGATCCCCCGGCCAAGGGTGAGTTGCTGTGCTGCCACAGTGCTAACCACTCCGCCACCGCGGTGCTCGCCAATCATGTACAGTAGAACGAAATTATGTTTCTCCTATCTACAATGTTAATCACATGTAGAATGAGAGGGGTCACTGCCATGCAAGGCACCGTCACAAACAACTTCTCTTTCCCCAATTCTGTTATGCTGAGCACCAAGCTAGAAGGCAGGAAGCACCATTTTTATATGGGCTTTGGTATGACCCGGCTGGGACTTGAACCCCCAACCTCCTGGTTGTGGGGCGGATGCTCTATCAACTAGGCCACCACAACTTAAGTATTTGCAGATCTATGAATACTCTAGCTAGCCACCTGCAGGGCTTGCACGTGATTGTTTGCTGTGACTCCTGATGGGTGTGCTGCTAGTCTGTTCACAACGCTTCGGGACATTACTGTTTCGCCTATATCTATAAAAGTAAAAAGCAGAACATTTTTTCTGAAAACGGTCGAGGCAAGAGATAAATGTGTAATTACCAAATTAAATTAAATTAAATTAAATTAAATTAAATCACCCTTATTGTCATTCAACCATACATGTACAGTAGAACGAGATTGTGCTTTACCTATCTACAGTGTCAAATCACACACACCCCAGTGCAGAATCAGAGGGCCGCTGCCATGCAAGGCGCTGCCACAGATTTCCCTCCCTCCAAATATGTCTTTACTTCTTACTAACAACCAGTCCCCCATCCACCAGCAACTGAGAAGGGAGGAGAGAAGGAGGGGACCCAATTTGAATGTGGCTGCTCTCAGCTCAGCGTGGTGCCCCATTAGCCGATGAAGCTGAGAGTAGCTTGGTTTGAATGTGGCTGTGTGAGACCACAGCCACATTCAACCCCCCCCCCCCCCCCCCCACCACCACCACCTCTCTGCCTCTCTCCACTCTCTCTCTCTGCTGCTACCCCAACCTGCTCTGCCGCAAATCTGATGCTCCTTGGCTGCTCCCTCTTCCCCCGAGGTAGCCAAGAGTATCCATCTGATTGGTTAATGTTATAACCAATCAGGCTAAGCAGGAATGTTTACGTAGCTACTAACAGTCTGTCCAAACTTACCCGTTTCAGAAGGGCATTACCAAACTGGAAACTCACAGCAGAAAAACACAGACTTTAGACTGTGGTGAGATATTGAGCTTGAAATGTCTTTTAAGTCACAAAAAACCTGCTACAGACATGCTAACAACAGAAAAAAAACTTGATTTTTGCTGGAGTATCACTTTAAATTAAAACATTTGTTCATCCAAAATAAAATTTCTGTTCTATTTTACACAAGTTTTTCAAGGCAATCAGTTGCATGTTTTTTTTCTATGTAAGATTAACTATTTTTGAAAAGTAAATTAGAGTTGGTTTCATGGAGGTCAAAATAAAACATATTCATACACAACAGATATAAAAAGTCTCCACAGCCCTGTTCAAATTCAGGTTTTTGTGATATAAAAAATGAGACCAAGAAGAATCATTTCAAAACTTTTTTCCACCATTAATGTTACCTATAACCTGTACAGCCCAACTGAAACACAAACTGAAATCTTTTAAGGGGAAAAATAAAAACTTACAATATCCTGGTTGCATAAATATGCACACCCTCTTATAACTGGGGATGTGGCTGTGTTCAGAGTTAACCAATCACATTCAAACTCGTTAAATGGGAGTCAGCACACACCTGCAGCCATTTAAAGTGCCTCTGATTAACCCCAAATAAAGTTCAGCTGTTCTAGGAGGCTTTTCCTGATATTTTTGTAGTCACATCTTACAGCACAAGCCATGGTCCACAGAGAGCTTCAAAAGCATCAGAGGGATCTCATTGTTCAAAGGTATCAGTCAGGAGAAGGGTACAAAAGAATTTCCAAGGCATTAAAATCTACCATGGAACACAGTGAAGACAGTCATCATCAAGTGGAGAAAATATGGCACAACAGTGACATTACCAAGAACTGGATGTCCCTCCAAAATTGATGAAAAGACGAGAAGAAAACTGGTCAGGGAGGCTGCCAAGAGGCCGACAGCAACACTGAAGGAGCTGCAGGAATTTCTGGCAAGAACTGGCTGTTTAGTACATGTGACAACAATCTCCCATCTTCTTCATATGTCTGAGCTATGGGGTAGGGTGGCAAGACGGAAGTTTTATTTACGAAGAAAAACATCCAACCCTGGCTACATTTTGCAAAAACACATCTGAAATCTCCCAAACACATGTGGGAAAATGTGTTATGGTTCGATGAAACCAAGGATGAACTTTCTGGCCATAATTCCAAAAGGTATATCTGGCACAAACACAACACTGCTCATTACCAAAAGAACACCATACCTACAGTGAAGCATGGTGGTGGCAGCATCATGTTTTGGGGCTGTTTTTCTCCAGCTGGAACTGGGGCCTTAGTCAAGGTGGAGGGAATTATGAACAGTCCCAAATACCAGTCAGTGTTGGCACAAAACCTTCAGGCTTCTGTAGAAAGCTGAAGATGAAGAGGAACTTAATATTTCAGCATGACAATGACCCAAAGCACACATCCAAATCAACAAAAGAATGGCTTCACCAGAAGAAGATTAAGGTTTTGGAATGGCCCAGCCAGAGTCCAGACATGAATCCGATCAAACATCTGTGGGGTGATCTGAAGAGGGCTGTGTACAGGAGATGCCCTCACAATCTGACAGATTTGTTGCATTTCTGCAAAGAAGAGTGAGCTCCTGCCCAAAAAGACTGAGTGCTGTAATAAAAGCCAAAGGTGCTGCAACAAAGTATTAGTTTAAGAGTGTGCATATTTATGCAACCAGGTTATTGTAAGTTTTTTATTTTTTATTTTTCCCTCTTAAAAGATTTCAGTTTGTTTTTCAATTGGGTTGTACAGGTTATTGGTCACATTAGTGGTGGAAAAAGTTTTGAAATGATTTATCTTGGTCTCATTTTTATACATCACAACAACCTGACATTTGAACAGGGGTGTGTTTTTTATGCACTGTATTACAGTAAAACAGATATATTCAATTAAAGGATGTTTTCTTCTGAATTGTAATGATTTTTCTTCCAGAATTAAAAAAAAAAAATCAGATTCATCCTTTTCTCAAATATGTATATTTCCAAAATTTGGGACTTTTTTCCTCATAAATATATAACATTTTCCTCAAAGACAGATTTTTCTCTTAAATTTTAATCTTAAATTTCTCTTAAGTTTTGTTCTCTTAAGTCCTTCTTCTTTTTCTTCTTCCAGCTGCTCCCTTCAGGGGTCTTCACAGTGGATCATCTGCCTCCATCTCCCCCATCCCTCCATCTTCCTCTGTAACACCAACCCTGTCTGTGTCCTCCTTCACTACATCCATCAATCTTCTCTGTGGTCTTTCTCTTCTCCTCCCATCTTGCAGCTCCATCTTCAACATCCTTTGTCCAATATCTCCACTATCCCTCCTCTGCACATGTCCAAACCATCTCAGCCTTGACTCTCTTACTTTGTCTCCAAACTGCTCAACCTGAGCTGTCCCTCTGATAGACTCATTTCTAATCATGTCCCTCCTAGTCACTCCCAATGAAAATCTTAGCATCTTCAACTCTGCTACCTCCAGCTCCACCTCCTGTCTTTTTGTCAGCGCCACTGTCTCCAATCCATACATCATAGCAGGTCTCACTACCGCCTCATAAATCTTCCCTTTCACTCTAGCTGCTACCCTTCTGTCACAAATCACCCCGGCACTCACCTCCACCCACTCCACCCTGCTTGCACTCTCTTCTTCACCTCACTTGTTCATTTTCCGAACAGTTTCTTTTAATAAATTTCCAAAAAATTTTCTCTTGAATTTTTAAAGCATTCCTTACAGATATGTCAGATTTTTCTTGTAAATGAAAACACTGAGTAAAGCCTACGTTCAGACATTTTTATGTCCATGAACATCCATGACAGCTGGTGCTTGAGGGAATTTTAACATTTTCCAAAAACATGGCTGCCAGGTTTTACATTTTCCTCCCTGGAGAACAGAAGGAACCCCTGAGTGAACATTAGACCAAAATAAAAATGTAAATGTGTGTCAGCTGGAGAAAGTGGATCCGTCTGAAGATCCTCCTGAGACTCCTTTAAAGGAGTTCCAGTTTATTTTAATTCTGATGATTGAAGGATCCATGTGAGGATCCACATAAGGACACAGATCAGGGAACCTGATCTCCACTGAAACCGGACCTCCAGAACCCCCCAGACCTCTGGGAACTAGCAGCTGTTGGTCATGTAGGGATGTTGTCATGGAGACCAGTAGCTCAGTTATGCTTCCTATCTGGAAAACCACACTTCCATGTGTTCCTTATGTTCATGATTCCTCCACGAGTCAGAAGTTCATGTTAGTGAAGATGTGAATGATTCATAAAGAAATCAGAGGAATGTTCTGGTGATGTATGACATCATTAAATACATCAAGATGGGGAATTATCCTAAAGTGTTCTGCATTTTTTTTTTTTAATTTATAAAGTTCTTTGTGTTTCATTGATGTGGTTTGAACCGTTAGCTACACTGCCCCGTGATTTCTGGTGGTACCGCGACATTTGGTCCATAATCTTTCTGAAAATGTGTAGAAATGCAGAACTAATTAACACACAGATAGAAGGCTAATGAGCCAAATATGGTTAACAAGATCAATACGGCTGTTTTGGCTAATTTGAGATGTGATCAATCCAGATAAATTTACTGTTGCAGTTAGATACAGTTACTGATATTAACGTCATTGTTTTGCTCTTATTAGCATTATCATTATTATGATTACTGTTATTGCTGTTACTGATAATATTAGCATTACCATTATTATGTTACTACATCTATTACCATTAGTTTTACATAGATAGATAGATAGATTGATGTACTTTATTGATCCTAAACTGGGAAATTACAGTGTAACAGCAGCATGACAGTTGACAACCAAACGACAGAAACACACACAGCATAATAGACAAAGGGATTACCATGGGAAGTAAAACTGCCTAAATAACTTCTATACATCGTAGATGAATAGATGGTGACCCATAGAGGAACATGAATCGTACCCGCTGTATACTGCAGGACTATCAGGAGCAGAGTGAAATGTGAGGTACCAGTGAGACTGTAAGCTGCAGATGGCAACATAGTTATGACCAGATTCAACATCATAGTGAGCTATTGTACAGTGAAATGGCATGTGGCAGGAAAGATTTCCTGTACTTGACCGTTCAGCAGCGAAGCTGTAGCAGTCTGCTGGAGGAAGTGTCCGCTGTCTGTCCAGCGTGTGGTGGAGGGGATGATCAGGATTGACCATGATGGATAATGGTTTGTTCAGTGATTTTTTTTTTCAGCATCACTGTTATCAGTGTTAATAATCTTATTATGATTATCAGCTTTTATTGATCTTCATTATTAGCAATATTACAATTATTAGCATATCATTACTAGCATTATTAACACTGTTAGAATTATTTCTAGCATTAGCATCAGCCTTATTGTTACTATTTTTCCCACTCAGCATTATTAGCATTGAAATAATAAGTCAGTCAATGGCCAGTAGCAGATACTGATTGTTTCTTGTGTTGTTATTTTTTTTTCTACTTCACCAGGGAAACAAATAGATATGCATTACAGAAAGATAGCTTCAGTGAGATAATTGAAAATTTTACAGTCACCGTGATAGCTTATTTGCCTAAATGTCATATCAGTGAATAAGGTGAATATTGGCCAATATGAATATATCTGCCAATGTACTGGTGTATCTCTAGTATCCTTACTTATTATATTATTAGCATTTTACCTTTATTAGCATTGTTACCATTATTACAGTTAATGTCATTACTATTAATGTCAGCACTATTACTGCCATTAGCATTAGTAGCATTATTATTGTTATTAGTATTGTTGCAATAATTAGAATTTTACCATCATTATTGCCATTATTACCATTATTATCATTATTTCCATTATTATCATTATTAGCACTATTAGCATTATTGACATTATGAGCATCATTACCTCTGTTGGCATTATTTCCAGCTTTACCATTGTTACTGTTATTAGCATTATTGCCATTATTACCATAATTACCATTATTAGTATTATTTCCATTTTTTCCATTATAACCATTTTCACTGTTATTAGTATTATTGCAATAAATAGCATTATTGCCATTATTAGTTTAGTTTAGTTTAGTTTAGTTTATTGGTTTATTTCTCAGGGACCAGGTATAGAAAAATATTAAACACAAGGTAAATATGCTCTGTACCAGATTATAGCATCATTACTAACATTATTACTACATTATTGCAATTATTACCATTATTTTGTTATTACCATTATTGCCATTATTAGCATAATTATCATTATTAGTATTTTTCCTTTATTATCATTGTTACTATTATTAGCATTATTACCATTATTAGCATGTTTGACCTTATTAGCATAATTACTGTTATTAGTATTATTGCTATTATTACAATTATAATCATCATTATTATTATTAGCATTATTACAGTTATTAACATTATTTCCATTATTAGCATTATTGCCATTATTACCTTCATTACCATTGTTGAATGAATGAATGAATGAATGAATGAATGAATTTATTTCGGATAGTACAGTACAGGTTAAAAGAAACTGAATAATATAACAACAAGGTCAAATTAGACAAAGACTCCTCTGATTATACAATTCCACGTAAGTTATCCGAAATGGGTGATGGCTGAAGCCGCAGCTTATATTGCCCACCCATATTCCATCCAGGAATTCAAAATAGAAAAAAGAGAAAACAGTCAAGAGCGATTACAATTTAAAACAAAGCTAAGACAAAATGTGACTGAGATAAAAAAAAAAGAAAACTAAGCTAGGCTAAGTTAAGCGGTTACTATTCAAAAACAAATCTAAGACAAAATGTGACAGAGAAAAAAAAGCGTTATTTTTGTTAGCGTTATTATTGTTAGCATTATTTGCATTATGAGCATCATTATGGCGTTCACATTACTGCCATTATTAGCATTATTAGCATTACCATGTGAGTTCTGTCCTGAAAATGCGAGGGTGTTGAGACTCTAATTTTGTTGCGTTTCAATTACAGTCTGAGAAGCAGATTCAGTCTGAGAGATTCTTACATTTCAAATGCTAATTATAAACCAGGACATGTTTCACCCTAAGGGCTTCACATTTGGAGCTGTACAATATATAATAAATTACAGTTAAAATCCATAAAAGGTTTCCGATTTAAAATTTGGAAATATGTGAGAAAATTCTAGATTTCTGATTTTATAAACATTCCTTTAGCAGAGCACTTTATTTATTTATTTATCCATCCATCCATCCATCCATCCATCCATCCATCCATCTTCTACCGCTTAATCCTTTTCAGGTCATGGGGGGTTTAATTATTTATTTGTTTATTTACATATTTAAATATTTTACATTACGATAAAAAAATCGATAACGTGTGTTTTTCCTTTGCAATAATTCCTCCTCTTCATGACTATCATTTTAAATCATTAATCATTTAGTCATATGAAAAATGAATTTTTTAATCATAAAGCTCGACTCCCTTGACATTTTTGAATGAATACTGGAGAGATTTTTAATGCAGATTTATACAGAAATGTGAAATGATCCACTAGCAAAATATCACAAAATTAAGAAAAATAAATACAATTTTATAAATTAATAAAATATAAATATATAAAAAATAAATACCAGAGTACATAAAGCTTAAAATTGGAAGAATATATAAAAATTCAACAAAATTATATAATAACTAAATCATTGTAATTATATAATCAAATGTTGTTGTTGTTTTTTTTTTGTCCTTCTGCAACTCAATAAGATGTACTTAATTCAGTAACACTAATATTTATTTTTTACATGTATTTGTTGATTATTGTTGACAGCTGCTACAGTTTCCATCTAAAGAGAAGCTGATTCAGCAGAAATCAGATCTACTCCAGGATATTTCTATGGAGGCTGTCAGGGTTCATTCAGCTCTAAATATTTCACATATGATGAAACTGAATATGGAGCCCTAAATAAACTCTGAGCTGAGCATCTGTTCAGCTAAAATAAACTCAGATCTGAACTTTTTTATTCTGTAGACATTTTTTTTTTTTCATTTTTGGCAATGAATATTATTTCATCTGGTTATTAAATGTAAAAGTGAACCCTGAAACCATCACTGTGTTTTCTGTGTTTCCTGCTTTCAGGTCTTAAAGTCCACCGTCACCATGTCTGACACAGAGGACGTGTGAGTACATTTAAATTTTACAGAAATATCAATCACTTAAAGTCTCTTTATTTTCTCAAAGTTCATGACTTTTCTATTTCATATTGGAGATATTTTCTGGGAGATTTTTACTATATGTGAGGTTACTACTCTAATAAGAAGTCTAATACAGCTAACTGGGACAGCTGTTATAACAGCTAATTATGCTAATGAGACTATGAGCCAGATTATGTTAATAGGTTTAGCCAGGCTAATTAGGCTAATGAGGATAACAAAGGTAATGAAGCAAATAGGGCTGATAAGATCAATAAGGGTAATTAGGCTAATGTTATGAATTAATAAGGCTAATTAGGCTAACTGGATAATGAGGTTAACGAGGTGAATAAAACTAATTAGGCTAACGGCTATTGTTATTAGGTTAATAAGGCTAATGAGACTAACAAAGCTAATGAGGCTAATAAGACTAATAAGAATAACTAGGCTAACAAGGCTTATGAGGTTAATAAGGTTAATTGGGCTAATAAATCAAACAAGAATAGCATTACCAATAAGACTAATAAAGCTAAATTGGCTAATGTAGGAAAACGAATAAGGCTAATACATTAATGAGACTAACAGTCTCTCTAAACCAGTAAGACTAATTAGACTAACTAGGCTAATGTTAGGTTAATAAGGCTAAATAAGAAAATGGGGCTAACAACTCTGATGAGACCAAAAAGGCTAATGAGGCCAACGAGGCTGTGTTATATGTCATAACTTAAAGAATTTACATTTTCCAGCTTTTTTGTCATAAAGTTATAAGATTTTCTATTATTTTTTTTTCCTCTGTCATACATTGGCAAAATTTCCTTTCTCATTTTTGTTATAAATTATATAGATATAAAATGGTTTTCACCTAAAATCACGTTTTTCTCTTGTTTCTAAATTTCTAATATTTTGTAACCTTTACTCACCTAAATTCACAGCTTTTGTCATCATTTTATAAAAATTCTTTTTCATTTGGTGCATTTTTTTTAGCTTTCTTAGTCATAAATTTGAATAACTCAATATTAGCCATGAATACATTGAAGATTATATTAGGCTTATTAAATATGAAAAAAGACAAACAATGATGACAACAAAAAATTCAAATATATTAAAATTCCTGTCATCTCTTATCTTCATTTTCTTCCTTTTTTTCTGTTTCAGTGGCGTTGAGGGTAAGCTTCCTCCTTTACTATTTGTATTAAGATTATTTTCATTAATAAATGCAAGATGTGAACAGCAGGTGGAGGTACAGCCGGCAGTTTAATGGTGAAATAAGTTTAAATCATCTAACGTGATTTTCATCCCCGTTCATAGACATTAAAATTCTGGTCTTTGACAGGTTTGTTGGCTTGACTCCTTTAGATTCAAAAGCTCAAAACTCTCAGTGTTTCTGCAGCTTTGCAGTTTTTCTCTCTGACAGAAGGACAGAAGTCAAAGAAGAATGTCTGGTGTTGGCAAACCCCCCAAAAATAAAAAATGAAGGAAGGAAAATGAAGGAAAAAGGGGAAAAAATAGCCTGAAGCAATTTTAGCTTTTAATTTAGCGTTTTTACACTTTTTTTTTGGCATTTTTAAGCTATTTTTCTTCAAATCTAAGCTACTTTGCCTTTATCCTAGAACTGTGTAAGGTTCTTCAAACTTAACTTTCAAGATTTTTTTTTTTTAAGTTTCACTTTATTCTACTTTGTTTTCCACTTTTATACTAAAGTGCAAATTTAGGCTATTTGAACTTTGAAGCTAACACTTTTTTTTAGCTTTAAGCTTTCATTTAGCATTTTTAAGCTAATTTGTTCAACTTAAAGCCATTTCTACTGTTATGCTAGCATTGTGCAAATTTTGGCCATTTTAGCTTTTAAGTTAGCATTTTTTTGTAGCATTTGTAATTTCTCTTCATTCAGCCTTAAGCTATTTCAGGTTTGAAGTTAATTGCTCAGATTTAGGCTTTTTGCTGTAAACCTACAGCTTTCAGTTTTAAGTTATTCTAGCTTAGGAACCAGCATGTTTCAGACTTTTTTAGCATTTCAGGAAATATGAATTTCCCAGTTTTCTCTTTAATTTGCAACTATTTGTCACATAAATGTACACATATTTTTCTGTAAATTGGCACCTTTTCCTCATAGAATTATGACATTTTTTTTTCAAGTTTGCAATTTTTTTCATGAATCCTATTGATTTATCTATTTATGTTTCCAGCAGCTAACAAAAAGCTGTCAGGTTTCAGAGAAATCACATTATGCTGATGATGAACCACTGTCCTGCTGCCACAGAGTCCTGCAGCTGTGCATGATGCTCAGCTTTGATCCCCAGTGTACCCACTACTGTTTTCTGTTGCCATGGGAACAAACAGCCCAAAGCTGTTTTCTGTTGCCATGGAAACACACTGCCCACCGCTGTTTTCTGTTGCCATGGGAACAAACGGCCCAAAGCTGTTTTCTGTTGCCATGGAAACACACTGCCCACCGCTGTTTTTGGTTGCCATGGGAACAAACGGCCCATTGCTTTTGTTTGTTGCCATGGAAACACACTACTCCTTGCTGTTTTCTGTTGCCATGGGTACGAGCGGGATCATTAACGATGTACTTTTGCTTCTCTCTCTTCACTGATGAAGAATACGACGGTAAGACTCCCAACATCTCTGTACTAATCAGCTGTTAGTCATCCTTTTTTGGAGACATTTTTGCTGGTGTTCTGACCTCCATACCGGCCTGCTGTAGCATGCTGGTTAACAACTATGGAGGGCTAAAGGTGCCAAAAATCAAGCTATGATAAAGAAATAAATCATTTAATCAATGATGACAGTAATAAAGACACCAATTAAGTGCACCAGGAGTAATATCAAAATAATTGTGGGTTATATTTACTTAATATATGTCATGTTTCTATTTCATTTTAAATCATTTCAATTATTATTATTTTTAAAATGAATTGAGACCTGCATTTATTTTCAATATTTATGGTGCATCTAACTGTGTTTTTATTAGCTTTATTGGCTAATATTTATTTCTCTATTTACGTTAGATTATTTTGTCAGCTTTGGTCCTCCACACCCACTAACTCAACTTGAGATAAAGTAGCATATAAAGATCTGATTTTAATGAGTTGATTTAAAGTTGTTTTGAAAACTGTTACGTCGGGACCAATTCTGTCTCCCACCACGGAAATCGTTACATGACATCCACTTTCCTGTAACTGCTTCACCTGCTTTAGCTCTGTCGCACTGACCTCCTTATGTGTCACAGGCTCCTCCCCCCATGCCATTCTCATCTCTTTAATCCCTGTCATGTGTCATGTGTTAGCCCCGCCTCCGTCAACCCTGTCATCTCTCGTAGGCTCGTGTTAGCAGTTAGCAGTCTGCTACGGAAATAACCACTTTAAGTATCTTAAGCGAATGTTCAACCTGAAGTCACCTTAGCTCTTGTGCTAGCATTTATAATTTTTAATGTTTTATTTGGCATTTTAAGCTAACTTTATTCAACTTTAAGCTACTTCTATTTTCATGCAAATATTGTCCAAGATAAGCCCATTTTAGCTTTTAAGATAGCATTTTTATATGTTACATCACACCAACATTGGCCTAACGTATCAAGTTTACATCAGAAATACATCTTATGGAGGTAGTTTGCTAGACAACTTGCTGACGTTGGCCCGATGTATGTGTGTTGTTGGGGATTTTCAAGTGAATATTTTTCAACTTAAAGATAATTTCAACTTTCATGCACTGATAAGCAAATTCAGATTCCTCACATTGTTCCAACATAAAGGTAGAATTTAGCATTTTTAACATATGTACTTCACCTTTAATGGCTGGACACTGGCTAGAATGGTAAGGGGCTAAACCTAGATTTTTAGCTAGCTTTATTTTTAACCTCTTATTTGGCATTTTGGAACAAAGCTTCTTGAACTTTCATCTATTTCTACATTTATCCTTAAAATTTTCAAGGTTAAGACATTTTAGAGTTTCAAATTTTGCAACATCAAGCAAACTTCAATCTCACAGGCTCCTCCCCCTTTGTGTTAGCCCCACCTCCATGAATCTGCTTGTTTCTCACAGGCTCCTCCCCCTTTGTGTTAGCCCCACCTCCATGAATCTGCTTGTGTCTCACAGGCTCCTCCCCTTTTTCATCATTAACCCTTTCCACAACCCTTCCCTCACTGCATATGTAGCCGTACAAGAGGAAGTAGTAGAGGAAGTAGAGGTGGCCCCTGAGGCTGACTCACAACCAGAACCAGAACCAGTGGTAGAACCAGAACCCGAGCCCGAACCTGAACCAGTGGTAGAACCAGAACCAGAACCCGAACCACAGGCTGAAGCAGAGCCAGAAGGTATGTGGCCCTTCATGTCCAGGTGAACCGAGCCAGACCCATGGTCCATTGACCGAATGTGTCAGGAAGGAGTCTTTCACAATAAAAGCTCCAAAACTGTGGCAAGAGAAAGTATCTGTGAAATTATGCAAAATCAGTCATATTTCAAAATGCAACCAATTTATGCCTTGCTTCCAGTTGTTTATTTTGTAATTAAAAAGCTAAAATATTGGAAAGATGACATGGTGGGCAAACATGGCAACCGTCTTCCTGAGAATACAAAAATGATCTTAAGCTACAGTAAACGCAGCAACTTTTACCTAAGAGTGATCACATAACAATGAATACAAAGTTAAGACTTTACGTTTGTTAAATTTCAGATTTCAGATTACCTCCAAATTTTATGTAATGCACCTTTGAAGTTGTAGTAGACCAATGTTGTTTAAAAATAAAGCTGGAAGTTGGAGTATCTGATGGAATTTAAATGTATTTCGAGAGACCATTTTCAGAATGATACAAGCAATAATTAACAATCCGACTCCAAAAAAAGTCTAGTTAAGAGGTTTATATCGTCAAAATGTTAATGTCAGAATCTAGACTGTTGTATGTGAACTGTAGTAGGCCAGTGCTGACAAAATCTGCATAGTTAATTAAAAATCATTAATTCTAATCATAATTAATAATCCAGTTAAAATGGAGAGCGATAATAGGAGACAAATGTAACGTTAAACAAATGTATTTTGCTTTCATCTATATGATAAACAGCATTTTGTTATTATCCTCCTTGGTCTTGGAATGATCTTCATTGGAAATGAACTGGTTGAACCTAACAAACTCAAAACCTTGAAAAGGAGATATTGGTGAGGACTATAAAGGCTTTCCCTGAGCTGAAATTTTATTTGGTAAAGTTTATGTCGGTTTTGATCTAACTGTTTAATTATTTTGTTAGTTTTATGGTTTTTTATTGTTTTATATTGTTTTAGATGTGCTGACTTTTGTTGTCCTATTATTCTATGTAGTGTTGTGCCGTCTGGGCCAGGTGTCCCTCGAAAAAGAGATGGCACTCTCAAGGGACTTCCTGGTTAAATAAAAGCTAAATAAAAAAAAGATATCTATTACAAAATTACAGTCTGTTTTCCTTGTTTTTTTCCATGAAAAGGATTACCATACTGTACATAAAATTTGACTAATTGATATATTTCTTTGATAACTTGTTTATTTTTTTACTTTTTCATTAGTTAATTTAGTGCTTATCGGAAAAATCATGGACAAGCTTTGTCAGTGAAATTTTAAATATAGTTTGTTCTATATTATTATTATTATTATTATTATTATTATTATTATTATTATTAATAATAATAATAATAATAATAATAATAATAACACTTCTCAAGGAGTAGCTTGAGAAGTTCCATCTAAAGAAGCAAACTGAAGGCTTGATACTGACAGGACGGAGTAGTCACTTAGAACAAAGGCGATCAAGGCCAAAATTGGCAAGACCCAGGAGGATTCGATCTGCAGATTATGTAAAAAGACTGATAAAACTGACAACCATCTTCTGAGTGAATGCCGGAAATTGGCACAGCCTTAATACAAGAGAAGACACCACAGTGTCGCTAAAGCAATAGACTGGGATCTCTGCAAACAGTTTAATATTGAGTGTGGGGAGAAGTGGTATGAGCATAGCCCGACCCCAGTGGCAGAAAATGAGAATGCAAAGACCCTATAGGACTTCAGCATTCAGACTGACTAGAGGCACCCACACAACAGACCCGATATTATGCTAGTTGACAAGGAGAAGCGAGTACGTAAGGCCATTGATGTTGCCTGCCCAGAGGATAGTAGGATCCTACTGAAAGAGGAAGAGAAGATAAACAAGTACCAAGACCTCGCAGTAGAGACGAGGGCCCTGTGGCACATGAAAAAAGTGTCTTTCACTCCAGTTGTTTTAGGGGTGCTTGGTAGCATATTGAAGAAACTTGATGATTATCTGAACGAGATCCATGTGGGCCTTCGGCCATGCACACTTCAGAAGACAGTTCTGCTCAGATCAGCAAGGCTCCTGAGAAGAGTCCTTGATTGCTAAGACTGCTTGCTGCAGTCAGACTTGGACTCACCATTGATTTTACACTGTGATTTTAAAGATAATAATAATAATAATAATAATAATAATAATAATAATAATAATAATAATAATAATAATAATAAAAGAAAACATTTAAATGCATCAAAATTAATTTTATAATTAAAATTTGTCTTGAACATATAATTTTTTGAAGTCTGTATTTTGCATATTATCTATTTTTCCAAACTCATATAAATACACTCAAAGTACAAAACTTGCCACAGCTTTGTCGTCTTTATTGTAAAAGCACTGCATATTATTCATATTTTTAAAATGATTTATAGCAGGGAAAATAAGTATTGAACACATCAACATTTTTCTCATTAAACATATTTCTGATGGAGCCACTGACCTGAGATTTTCACCAGATATCAGCAACAACTCAAGTAATCCATACATACAAAGAAATTAAGGCAACTGTGTTCACAAAACAAGTTCTATTTAATAAAGTGGAATAACACAGGGAATAAGTATTGAACGCATGAACAAAAAGAGGTGCAAAAAAGCATATAAAGCCAAGAAACCAGCTGAAATCCATCAGAATTTAGGAAGCCATCCCATCCCCCTCAGTGCAAATTAATTTCAGCCGGTTAAGTCATGACTGATGGCCTTTAAAAAGGTCTGTTAATTTCAGATTGTCACACCACAACAAAACCATGATGGGCAGAAGCGAAGAGCTCTATCTAGACCTTCACAACCTTATTGTTGCAAAACATAATGATGGCATTGGTTAGAGGCACATTTCTAAACTGCTGAATGTTCCAGTGAGCACTCTTGGAGCCGTCATTTGGAAGTGGAAAGAACATAATTTTACCATAAACCGGCCATGACCAGGAGCTCCTCACAAGATTTCTGACAGAGGAGTGAAAAGAATTATCAGAAAAGTTATCCAGGAGCCAAAGACCACTTGTGGAGAGCTCCAGAAAGACCTGCAGTTGGCAGGTACTGCTGTTTCAAAGAAAACAATCAGTAATGCACTCAACCGATGTGGGCTCTATGCCTGCTCACCTCACAAGACACCATTGCTGAAGAAAAAACATGTTGAAGCTCGTTTAAAGTTTGCTACACAACATTTGGGCAAGCCAGTAAAATACTGGAAGGATATAGTCTGGTCAGATGAGACCAAAATTGAACTTACTGGATGCCACAACACAGCATGTTTGGAAAAGAAATGGCACTGCACTTCTTATCATGGTGTGGGGGTGTTTCACCACATGGTACAGGCAGACTTCATATAACTGAAGGAAAGATGACTGGACAAATGTACAGAGACAGCCTTGATAAGAACCTGTTGCCGTCTGCCAAGATGCTGGACATTTCAGCAAGACAATGATCCCAAACACACAGCCAAGGAAACTCTCAACTGGCTCCACAGAAGGAAAATAAAGCTGCTAGAATGGCCCAGTCAGTCACCTGACCTGAATCCAATTGAAAATCTGTGGAACGAACTGAAGATCAGAGTTCCCATGGAACTTTCACAATTTGAAGACAGTTTGTGTGGAAGAATGGGCTAAAATCAATCCTGAGAAATGCTTGTGCCTAGTTTCTCCATACAGGAGGCATCTGGAAGTGGTTTTTACCAACTCAGCAGTCCCTCCATGATTTTGTGGGATTTTTTTTTTTTTCTATTGTTGCGGTAAGTTGCGGGGCTCTCCTTGAGGATTGCCTGAATCACGCATTGGCTTATGTCCAGACCGGAGAGTGCCAACTTTTAAACTCATTGACAAGATGTAGTAGTGACGTTTACCTCTAAACACGTATAAACTGTTGCAACACTAGCTGTAATATTAGATTCACTTGTTTTTTGTGTGGTTTTATGGCGTGTCTGGGCTCTCACGCTCCCGAGACGGAGGTGCTTTCAGGCAGGCGGACGATTTTCAACACAAACCCACACTTCATACATGCGGTCATTACGGAAACTTGAGGAGACGTTCACTGGCGGGCCGGGAAAGATGGAGGAAGGAATGATGTGGGAAAAATTTGCAGGTGAGTGTGTTGTTTTAATCACACACTGTTTTTGCTGACGTGTTCGGTACATACTCACTGTAAACACAGAAGTGAGCGCGGTGCAGCACCACATTTGATTGGTCAGACTGATGACGTACACATCTGCGCACTACTGAGAGACAAATTTGATTGACAAACTTGGCGGACGTTGACAACAATTGGCCAAAACTGTGGTAAAGTTGTGGTGATTGGACAAAATTCAAATTATGCAGGACCTGCTGAAGTCGTGGGAATTGGTAGAATCGCAACATCACAAAATCCTGGAGGGACTGACAAAGGCTTTTCTACTAAATAGTAAATGAATTTCACCAAGTGTGTTCAATACTTATTCCCTGTGTCATTCCACTTTTTAAACAAAGCTTGTTTTTTGAGCACAGTTGCCTTGATTTCTTTGTATAGATGGATTACTTGAGTTGTTACTGACACAGCAGGGAAAATAAGTATTGAACACGTCAACATTTTTCCTCAATAAACATATTTCTGATGTAGCCATTGACCTGAGATTTTCACCAGATATCAGTAACAACCAGTCTTCATTTTCATCATGTCTGCTACAGCTAACTTCACTTTCATTTCACCTCCACTACAAAAAACATTTTATATAAAACATGCTGAAAATTATTTCTTAATAAATTTAACATTTACAGAAACAAAACCTGTGAACATTAGATGTTAGAATGAAATCGACAACACTAACTGTGTCATCTGAATATAATCAAATAAAATGTTTTGAAAGATTAACACTGAAAATGCAAAAACAATAAAGTTCCAAAGTTACAGCCCTGTGGCAGACCCAGAGCAAATTTATTTTGATATACGGTTAAACTTATTATTCTCTGAATGTGTTCAGGGAAACAGTGTGTTCAATGAGTGATAAAATAAATTTGTTAATAAAAACAAAGGAAAAAACTTTGTTTTTCAGAGTTAATCCTTTTTATTTAAATATCAAACTTTCAAGCTTATAGTAGTAGTTCATCCAAGATCACGTGTCCAAACAAGTTAAGTAAAAACAAAAAGTAAGTACACAATCATTTATTTTGTGGTAGCTATGTCAAATCAAATAAGGTATTAAAATTTCCAATCTCCATTTTGGCATTGGTGAAATTTTTATAAATTGTCAAATATGTCCCCATTTTATCTGAGCTGTAAACCAAGATTCATATTCAGTATGATTTAATTCTTTTTTAAATTTTTTAAATAGCTTTATTTTCTTTGGTAACTTACAAAATGCAAACAGACTGATACAATATTTTCCTTTTTTATTTGAGATGAAAATTATAATATGCCTACGGAGGACTAAAACTGCCAAAATCAGAAATAAATGTATTAATGCAATAATTGGCTGATGTGAATTCATTTAAAAAAAAAATATTGGTAACAAAGTGGAAATCTGTAACAAAAATTGATCTTTTGGTTTTGATTTGCTTCTGTATTAATTTTTGTTCATACTTTTCCTTTTTATTTTAACTTATTCATTTATATTCCTTATCAGTTTATGTATGTTGTTTTTCATTTGAATTCCCCATTTATTTTCAAAATCATATCTGTATTTAAGTTTTGTGTTTTCATTTCTTCATGTATTTAACTAAGTGGGCTACCATTTAAAATGTACCTATGCCATATGTTACGGGTGAAACTCTCAAGTTGTTTGTTTGAGCTAGGCTATCTGTTATAAAAACGAAGCACTAAGCTAACATAGTTTAAAAGAAAGAGGGAAAATTTAAGAATAATTTAAAAAGTAAACTAGTAAATTTACATTTCAACAATAGCATATGTCAATGATGTAACCTGAAAATCTTTTTTAAATGCTAAAATGTTTACATATGCTAGTTTAAAGGCTATAATAGCTTGAAACTGAAAGTTGTAGCTTAGCTTAAAGCTGAATGGTTAACTTAAACCTGAAATAATTGAACGCTGAAGAAAGATAACTTAAGAATATGAAATAAAAGTTTAGCAGTGAAAGATGGTAGCTCAAAATCTAAAATGGCTTAAATTAGCATTGAAGCATATAAGTGGAAATAGATTACGTTGAAGACAGTTTTCTCGACAGTGTTAACTTAAAAGCTATGATGAGTTAAAGCTGTACATTGTTAATATAAAGGCTGTCATGGATTAAAGACGAATAGAGTTAGCTTAAAATACTAAATACCTTAAAGCTGGAAAATGTTATTTTAAAAGTTAAAATGGGCTACATTTACCCAAATAGTTTAAAGTTGTGTAAGGTTCATCAATGAAAACTTATAAATAATGCTTAAAAATAGCTAGCATAGAAGCTAAAATGATCCAGCTTTACACAACTCCCCCAACAGCACATGTGCATAAAGCCAACACTGGCTCAGCGTTGCGAGTTTATGTCGGGAACACAGCTTATAGAGGTGGGTTGCATGTAGGCAACACGCTGGCTAGATGTCAGCATAATGTCCATGTATCCCCAATGTTAAATTACTGACAACGGCTGGACGTTTGTGTGCTGTTGGGGGGCAGTATAAAAGGAAAATAGCATAAAGTTGATAAAATTAGATTAAAAGTGCTAAATAAAATCTTTAAAAAAGGCTACCTTAAAAGCTACAGTTGCTTATAGCTGAATAATGTTGTAAAATCTGAAGTAGTTTAGTATTTTAAAAATTCAATATTTTCTCTAGCAGAAAATATGGAGATGTTCTCATAAAACCGTATAAAATTTATAAATTAGAAAACTGGAAATGCAGATGTTAAAAAGCAGAACAGAATGACACAAGAATGGAGTTTGTAGCATAAAGTACAAAAGAGTAAAACTGGCAGACTCAAACATTAAATCATCAATAAATACAGAAGCAAACATAAGCACAACTATTATTTTACATCACATTTTCAAAAAATGAATTATAATAGTGGTGCTAACTTTAATTGCAATTAATCACATTAATCACATAGAGCACTATTAATCGCATGACACTGCATGACACTTCATGCAGTTAACATGATTACTCAGGTGATGTGATTAAATGTGATTAACAGGATTAATCACAATGATAATTTGCACCACTGATTTATAAGAATTTATTTGCTAATTTTTCATGACTGTATTATCCTGACTGAGTAAATTACTTTCTCTGTTGGTGATTTTGGCAGTTTCAGCCTTCCGTACACTTGCTTAATTTTCCTTGTTTTTCCTGTTTTCCATTAAATCAGCTGCTGACGTTTAACGTGTGTCCGCTCAGCTCTGCTTTTTTCTTACTTGCTGCCTGCTGATATTTGTTCTGCTTCTGTTCTTGATGTTCTCGCTGCATGCAGACGCCATCGAAGAGGAAGGTACGTAGAATCTGAAGAATCTGAAATCAGAAATCAGAAAAACAACCTGTTGTATTTGTGGTTTTGGGGAGCCACTGCTGTCTGTCCACTCATATCTGTGCCACATCTGTTTAATGCTGAAAATAATAAAGTAGAATTAAGCACATCAGGCAGAGGAGGTTCTAAGGTGAGGATCAGTCGTCTCCTGCATGGCATGAAGCTGCCAGAATCTGGGAATTTAAAAAAAAAAAGAATTACTAAACAAATGAAAAAATGTTCTGATGTGATGAGTTTGGGGTCAAGCCAAAAATGAAACATAAAACAAGATACATAGACATCAATTGTTGGTAAGTATGGAATCATGAAGCTGCCAAAATTTTTAAAAGGTCAACTGAAAAATTCATTGAAAATATAAAAAGTACAGTAATGTTTAATTTGCATATCCTGTAAATTAATAATGCTGTTTTTTATTCATTTATTTGCTTCTGTATTTAAATACCTTTATATTCTTTCTTTTTTATTATTTCTGTTGACCAACCAATTATATTACTCCTCATTCTGTATGTCATCAACCTCATTTGCATATTGATGGTTGTATAAAAATAATTTTTTTAAAAGAAAGATTTCAGTCACAGATGACCCACTAAAAACTGCAACTTTCACGCTGCAAGTCTCATAAACTAGGAATTTATGACTTTTTTCCTACAGTTTGGCATATTTGTAAATTTATTGCCTTGTTCTCTGTTTAGTTTGTAAATCTGGAACTTTTTCATTGGTCTCCTAAATGTCACATTCTTCCCTGCCTTCTACATTTCTGACTTTATTCCTAATTTTATTAGGAAAATTATATGTATTTATAATTTCATGTATTTATAAATATGTGACTTTTTTCCCACAGTAGTGAAATTTGTAAGTTTGCCATTTTCCCCTCCCTCATGAATTTACAATTTTATTCTCACAGTTTTGGTAAATTTATAGTTGCTTAAAAAGCCTTTAAAAAAACCCTCATTAATCTGCCACTTTTTTACCCATATAAATGCTAGATATTTTAATAATTTAATTTAAAATCATTTTTCAGTTATTTATTACCTTTTGTTTACCATCAGTAAAATTGAGTTTGACAGCGCTGATTTAAGTGAAAAATTGAGAAAATTAAAAGTTAATCATGAAAAATTACAGGAGCAAAATGAATCAAAACAATAATCTGTATGGGTGTGGGGGTGAAAAGGTCATAGTGGTCAGATTTGATCAAATGTGGTTTATTTTTCAACGTCCGGGACTGAAGCGCTGCAGCACTGATGGAGACGCGTGCGGAGCGAAGCGGACACTCTGCTGAAAAATAAACCACATCTGGTCAAATTTAACCACGATGAACTTTTCAGCCCCCGCCCCATATCTCATTTCCTAAATTAAATCATACCTACTTTTATTTTTGTTCATTTATTTATTTTGTTATTTTTTTCTTTACTCTGACAGTTTTAGTCCTCCATCATTTTGTGATTTTTTTAAAAACTTTATCATACAATAACAAAACTTTATAATTTGAATTGCTTAACATGTTTTCTTTAGTTTAAACTCTTGTCTGACTGTCATTCTAACCTGGATTTGAATAATCTAAATAATTAATTAATCTAACCAGAGTCAAAAATTTATATTTAGATTTATATTTCTTCTTTTTAATCTGAAAATGTTTATTCACCTTTTAATCTTTTCTATTCTGAACCTGCAGAGGAGAAGCCAAAGTTCAAGTGAGTTTGTAATTGATCATTTTAATAATAATAATAATAATAATAATAATAATAATAATAATAATAATAATAATAATTTCAGGCCCACTGCTCCGAAGATCCCTGAGGGTGAGAAGGTGGACTTTGATGTGAGTATACCTTACAGACGTGAGCTGATGGTTGTAGTGATTTTGTTTTTATTAATTTTAATTATGATTATGATTTGTTTTTGCCGGTGACCAGGACATCCAGAAGAAACGTCAGAACAAAGATCTGATCGAGCTGCAGGCGCTCATCGATGCTCACTTTGAGTGCAGGAAGAAGGAGGAAGAGGAGCTGATCGCCCTCAAGGAGAGGATTGTGGGTGTTTTTGTGTTTTTTTTTTAAATACAGAAAAAAAAAATTAAATCAAAACAAGGAGGGACTGTGACTTCATATTTTGATTTAATTTTTTAAAAAATTTATTAAAAATACAGAAAATAATTTAAAAAAGAAAGATTTTGCGAGTTTTTGTTTATATTTGTTTCATTAAAAATTTCAGGAAATGCACAATAATAAATTTTGAGGCTCATAAGGTTTTATTTTAATGTTAATAAAAATTTTGAAAAACTAGAAATATAAATCACAGAGTAAAGTTGGAGTTAAATTTAATGGTGTTAAATAAAGAGACATATTATACTAATTATACTAGGATTGTGAGTTTTACCAGAAAAAAAAAACAAATTTATCTTCAAAAGTTTTTTTTTTTTTAATAAATTTGGCTTTTTTAATTTGTCCCTTTTTCTCTAAAAAATTGTTATTTTTTACATACAAATTTGCTTATTAAAAAAATTGGAGCTGCATGTTTTCATGTGTTTCAATCCTTATTTTTTCAAAAATAAATTTGCAACTTTCTTTTCAAATTTGCATTTTTTCTTCTGCAAATATTTGAGAAAAACTTACAGTTTTATTGAGACAAAGCTGCTAAATTAAAATGTTGCACATTAAACGAAATCTGTGGTGCTGCAGTTCATTCAACAACCACATGGTGTCACTATAAACAAACGTTTCAAACAGAAAACAATCTCCGTCGGAATGTTCTTGTTTTTATTGGCACAGTTCACCCTTGGATTTTAACCCTTTAACCTGTTGGATTTTTGGCTCATTTATTTGTTGTTGGCATTTCAGGTGTTTGACATCACATTTTTAACCCTTCAATCACTATGGCGTTGTTTCCTCCAGGAAAAGCGTCGTGCTGAGAGGGCCGAGCAGCAGAGGATCCGTGCTGAGAAGGATAAGGAACGCCAGGCCAGAAAGGAGGTCGTTACCATGTTTTTGATTTTTGTTTTAACTCTCTTTAAACCTTCTGTGTGACGCAAAGACTGTAGACTTCAGAGACAGACGTAACTACAGGGATCTTGTCTGTTAGCTTATGCGGTTCCTCACCAAAACAATAAATGCCGGTGTTGTGCTGAGTTAGGCTACACATTGAACTGGACGGCCTAGCAATCAAGTACACACGCCTCACAATCATGTGCATGCTCCAAGCAATCACGCACATGCTCCTACTGACCACACCAATGCTCCTAGAATTCACGCTAATGCTCCTGGTGATCACGCCCATGCACCTAGCAATCACACCTACGCTCCTAGCGACCACTCTAATGCTCATAAAGTTCACACTAGTGCTCCTAGTGATCTCGCTAATGCTCCTAGCAATCACTCCCACGCTCCTAGTGACCACACCAATGCTCGTAGAGTTCATGCTAATGCTCCTAGTGACCACACCAATGCTCCTGGCAATCACAGCTGCACTCCTAGAGACGACTAATGCTCATAAAGTTCACCGTAATGCTTGTAGTGATGACACCAATGCTCCTAGCTATCACGCTATTGCTTCCCGTGATCACATTAATCCTCCTAGATATCACACTAATGCTCGCACTGGTCACACTAATTTTTCTAGTGATCATACTAACGCTCCTAGTGATCACGTCAGTGCTCGCAGTGAGCACACTAATGCTCCCAGTGATCCCAATAATGTTCCCAGTGATCACACTAATGCTCCCAGTGATCACTCCAGTGCTCCCAGTGATCATACTAATGCTCCCAGTGATCCCAATAATGCTCCCAGTGATCCCAAAAATGTTCCCAGTGGTCACACTAATGCTCCCAGTGATTACACTAATGTTCCCAGTGATTACACTAATGTTCCCAGTTATCACACGAATGATCCCTGTGTTCACACTAATGCTTCCAGTGATAACAATAATGTTCCTGTGATCACATTTATGTTCCCAGTTATCACGTTTATGGTGTCAGTGATCACGTTAATGCCTCTAGTGATCACACCTATGTTTCTAGTGGTATTGCCATGCTCCTTACGGTTACGTCCATCATCCAAGTAGTCATGCTTATGCCTCTCATGGTCGTGCACATGTGCCAAGCAGTCATGTGGATGCTACTAGTGGATATGGACACGTACCTAGATGTCATGGGTGTGCTCATAGCAGTCGTCCTCAAACTCCTAACAGTTGTGCACATTCTCCTAACAGTCCTACTCATGTTCCTAGTGGCTGTGACGGAATACGCTCTTGTTTTTTGCCCTAGTGTGGAGGGGTGGCCTCGTTGGTAGCAAATCCACATCATAACCAGGAGGACATTGGTTCAAATCCCGGCTGGGTCATAAAAAAGACCATTTAAAAATGGTATTTTCTGTCTTCTAGCTTTGTGCTCAGCATAATAGAATGGGGAAAGGAAAGTTATCGCACAGAGCTACCAGAATATTGACCCCCCACTCTAGCTTTCAGTACTTACAGTAGCTGTGTGGCCTAGGGTCAGTGAGAAGGAGATAGGTGCCACCCATGCACTACATGGTGACCCACATGCTGTTGAAGGGATTAACTTAATTTTCCCTAGCGTTACCCGACAGGTTAATTCAACTGAACATTAAAACTGTCGATATGAGCTGCTTTGTTAAAAATAAACTATGGTAGCTCATATGGACAGAACATCATCAGGGTTTTTCCATGATTCAGCTTGTTGATCCTAATGTGTTGAGGCAGTTTTCATTTAGCTACAGGAGCTAATGCTAGGTAGCCTAAAAGATAGCTCAAAATACCATCTGGAGAGGACATTTCTCTCTGTTTTCCACATGAACAAAAGAAGAGGCAAATCAGAGGATCTTACTCTAATCATTTTCCCGTAAACAGGAAGAGAGGAGGAACAGAGAGGAGGCTGAGGCCAAGAAGAAGGCTGATGAGGACGCCAAGAAGAAGTCGGCCCTGTCCAGCATGGGCTCCCAGTACAGCAGCCACCTGCAGAGGGTAAATCGGAGCTACATTTACCACTTATTGTCATACCATTTTTTAAACAAATTTCAGGTTCAGGTTCAGGTTCCTTTATTTGTACCCATAGGTAGATTTGTTTTGCAGTCAGGTGACAGCCATATTTACAAACCACAATTACATTCAACATGAACACAAACACAGGCACACATGAAGCTGACATGAAGCACACATGAAGCTAATGCACATTACTATTATAGTGCATTCCATGAGAACCCATTTTTGATCAGGAGAAAGGAGATCTATTGTCAGAAGCGCATTGTTTAATGATATTTATAGTTATATAGTTATGGTTTATTTGTCAGGGACCATGTACGGAAAAAAACAAAAACAAACAATAAACACAGGTTAAAGATGCTCTGTACCAGATTCTAGCATTCTCACTAATTTCCATCTGTAGTCCCTGAGACAGGCAGAAAGATATTAAAAGAAAAACTACATATAGAAAGCACTTGAGTTGGGTTTAAGAAACTATTGACCCTAAAACAAGCAGGGAGTATGTTTAACAGGTAAAAAGATAAGAGAAAAGCACACATGAAAACAATTTAAGAGTACAATTTCAAATCCCATTTAAGGGAAAGAGTCAATGCTGGCAGGCTTGATAACTTAAAATCCACTTACGGACTTACCGTAGGATTCTATAGATTAGGCATTGATGTAGGATTTTTTTAGGGGAATGAATGGATGGGTGGATGAATGAATGAATGAATGATTAAACATGTTGGAGCATGTGTGCCAGTGTGTTCCAATGTAATGTGCGGTGCACGGGGGGGGGGGGGCAATTTTCGTTTTCATCACAGACTTATTAGGCATTAATGTGTTTATTTTTATGGGAATAAATGAATGAATAAGGAGTGTGCAGCATTTTAATTTTCACTGTGACTCCCCAGAGAGACAGGACATGTGTCCACATCTGCCTCCGCCATGCACTCCGGGTTTTCAGCCCAGCAAGCTCCCCGACAGCCACCTGTCAGCCCCCGGCAGAAGCTGCTGAGACTGGCCTTGCTTCATGACGGGGGCTGGAGGTGGACGGGAAGCCGCAGCAGATCGCCTCCTTCCCTTCTACCCAGGACGGATAGGGGGAGAGCCTCGGTTAGCGAAAGCAACAGGAGAGGGAGCACTCCACCTCCCCACAGTCAGGGATGACCTCCACACCATTGTTAATGAAAGTTTATCAAAATTTGCACAGGCATCGTCCTCTTTTCTTCATGTCTGTGTTGCACCTATGTGCACATTAAACAATTAAGCTCATTTTCCAGCCCATTTTTTCCCATTTTTCTTTCTAAAATAACTAACTGGGCATCAGTCATGAATGATGTCTTCCTTATTACCAAGCAACATTACTATCACGTGCATTTTGGCTCACACTAATGGGCTTTGGTCAGCGCAAAACCCATCTTAAACTGTCATGATGGCAATTCACTTTAGATATTGTGCCTCTTTGCACTAAAAGGACAGGAGGGAGCACTTTGGATTGGATTATCCAGAACACACTTCTGAATGATTAGACCGGCCTCTTTGCGTCATGCGCCAGCAGCAAGTGGGAGGTATGAATGCGAGTTGTCCCTTGTCCCTTCCCCCCAGGCCACAGTCGTAAATAAGAATGTGTTCTTCATCTGTCCTGCCTGGTTAAATAAAGGTTAAATAAAATGCATTTAAAACATTCATTTTTACACCGTTGTGATAAGGAAATAAACTTGGAAATGCCCATAAACGTGTTCTGCGTCAGACAGCTGATCAAACAACCCTCTTGATGTTTTATTCAAAATTTGTTTTTTTAATAAATGGGTGACTTTTTTATTAGTAAATTGACAGATTTTTTCTTTATTAATTTGAAACTTTTTCATTTATATTTGAAGGGGTTTTGGTTCTATTGTACACATTTGCGAGTTTTTATGTTAAATTTATTGATTTTTTTCATAAATGTGTCTTTTTTCCTCATGAATTTGAACTTTTTTAAGTCTTTTTTTAGTCTGTGACTTTTTTCTTGTTAATTTGTGACCGTCACTACAATTACATTTTTGTACATTTGTGACTTTGATGTATTTTTTTTGTAAAATTGTAACTTTTTTCTCAGAGATGTTTCCATGTATTTTTTCTTTTTTTCATCATAAATTTGCAGGTTTTTTCTCAAAACTTTGTGACTTTTATCTTGTAAAATTGATGTTTTTCTTATAAATGTTCAACTTTTTTTCTGATAAATGACTGGCTTTTTCCCATTAGGTTAATCTAATTTTTTTTGTGTGTGGGGGGACAGGCTGACCAGAAGAGAGGAGGAAAGAAGGAGACTGAGAGAGAGAAGAAGAAGAAGATCCTTGCAGCCAGACGTAAACCTCTGAACATCGACCACCTCAACGAGGACAAGCTCAAGTATGAAAACATGATGACACACACTGACCACATGTACACATGGTAACATGTTAGCACATTAAAGCACACACTGACCATATGTCTACACATTAGCATGTTAGCACATTAACACCTTAACACACACTGACCACATGTACACACGTTAACCCATTAACTGTCCCAGTCGCCATATGGCGACATAACCCCTAGTGGTCAAGAGTGGTAATGATTTTTTGTCAAGAAAATAGTTCAGATTTCCAAGGCTATAACTTGAAAGTTGCAAGAGATAATGGCTTACTGTCAATTAGAAAGATGTAGAATATGACCCAAAGTTTCAGATAGGAATAAATTTTTACATCTAATATGCATAATGTTGCGTCAGCTATATAAATTACATAACTCAGTCAAAAGTGGACTTTGGACATATTTACACAAAGAATGGTTCGGTTATTTTGACACCGTTTTATCTGCAGGGGTATATTTTATCTTATCTTCAAAGTATATGAACCAGAAAATCAGTACAATGTAAAAAAACAAATAAATTTGTCACTTACCAGTGGATGATGTTTTAATTAGTTTTAGTTTCATATTTTCATTAGTTTAACACTCCTATTCTCATTACACTATTTGCATGTTCTCATTAGTGTTATTCTAATGTTCCCATTAGTGTTATTCCATGTTCTCACTAGTTTTAGTCTTGTGTTCTTATTAGTTCCATTCTCTTTAGTTTCCTTCTCATATACTCATGAATACTAGTGTCATTCTCATGTTCTCATTTGTGTCAGCCTTGTGTTCTCTTTAGTTTTATTCTCATGTTCTCATGTTCATTATTTTTACTTTCCTGTTCTTGCCAGTTTTAGTCTCATGTTTCATTTTCATTTTCAGTGTATGTGCTCATCCAAGATCGAAAAAACAGCTGGCCATGGTAGAACTTTATAACAACATCAGCCAGCTACAGACTGCTCACCCAGATGCATTTTTCATCATTGCAGGGATTTTAATAAGGCATGCCTTAGGAGGCCTTAAGACTGTGCTAGTAACTAAGGTCTACCAGCAGCTGACCTGCGCAACTAGAGGTGGCAATTAATAATTAAATCTTCTCTTGACTACTACTACTTGACTATTGCAGTTCCCTCCTGTTTTATCTTGCACAGTAAATTCTCTTTAAATTACAACTGGTACAAAACTCAGCAGCTCGTATCATCACCAGCACCCCATCTATTCATCACATCTCTCCTGTTCTGCAGCAGCTTCATTGGCTCCCAGTCACATTCCAAATACAGTATAAAATACTATGACTCACCTACAAGGCCATCTACAACCTTGTCCCTCCATATCTCTCTGGCCTCCTCCACATCACTATACCTGCACACACGCTTAGATCCTCTTCTTCCATTCATCTCATCGTTCCCTCTGTTCGGCTCACTAGCATGGGTGGCAGAGCATTCAGCTACTCAGCACCGAAACTTTGGAATACACTCCCTCCTGATCTCCATAACACTGATTCTCTCTCACTCTGTCACTCCCGCTAAACTCAAAACCCATTTGTTCAGGCTTGCTTACCCTCACTGAGTTGCCTTGTCTTTTGCCTATGTTTTATGTTTATTCTAATGTATTTTATTTATTTTTTATTACTGTAAGATGACCTTGAGTGTCATAAAAGGTGCCCATAAATAAAGTGTATTATTATCATTATCTTTTTAACACCAACGTTAAAGATGCATATAAGACTCTCCTATTGCCACACCTAGGCAGCTCAGACCATCTAACTGCCATGTTGAAACCTGCATATAGATTCAGAGTTTGACAACAGCTAGCAGAAGTGAGGAGCAGCAGAGAGTGGCCACAGGGAGCTCTTCCTGCTCTACAGCGATTCTTCAAGTGGAATACGCAGAGGCAGTGATGGGATTCATCTCAAAGTGCATTGATGATGTGATGGTGGTGAAAACTGCAAGGAAATATGCCACTGATAAGCCATGGTTGAGAGGAGTGGTCCGTTTGCTACTGAGGATCTGTGATGTTGCCTTTAAATCTTGTGATGCGGCAGCATACAGGGAGACTAGGAGCAACCTGAGGAGTGGCATCAGAGAGGCAAAGAGACAGTATGGGAGAAACTTGGAGAGGAACTTTGCTGACTCCGGGGACACAAGGAGCCTGTGGGAGGGATTTCAGGTAGTGATGGGCTACAAACCTTCAGCCAAAATCACTCACTGCAATGATACATCTTTTCCAGATGACCTCAATAAATTTTATTCTCGGTTTGTTGTCACTAACAGCCAGGGTGTGCAGAGGCTGACACCATCATCTGATGATCAAGTACTGCAGCTGTCTGTGTAGAGTGTGAGGAGAGCACTGTCTAGATTAAATCCCCAGAAGGATTCTGGACCAGTCAGCATACCAGGCCGGGTCCTGAAGAGCTGTGCAGACCAGCTACAGGAGGTTTTCACAGACATCTTTAATACCTCCCTCCACAAAGCTGTAGTGTCAACCTGCTTTAAAAGTGCTATCATAATGCCAGTGCCCCAAAACACAAACCCTTGCTGTCTATATGATTACCACCTTGTTGCCCTCACTCCAGTAGTTATGAAGTTCTTCAAGCAGCTTGTTATGGCCCATATTAAATCCCACCTCTCAGTTAACATGGACCCGCTCCAGTTCACATATAGAGCCAACCAGTCTACAGACAAAGCCATATCCACTCTGCTTCACCTCATCCTGATTCATCTGGAAGGCAAAGATACCTATGCCAATGTTTTGCTGGTGGACTTTAATCAATCAATCAATCAATCAAACTTTATTTGTATAGCAC